>OY728124.1:34877068-36183409 GCA_963277665.1 Viscum album
TCACCCACACTTTATAACCTTCTTCAATCTGTTTACGAATAACAGCACTATTATTGAAGAGTAAAAATGAATATGGTATTTGATTTTGTGGGGACAATAAAAAAATCATCATGGAACAAGCTCTACTCTATTTATA
Source organism: Viscum album (assembly GCA_963277665.1). Classification (NCBI taxonomy): domain Eukaryota; kingdom Viridiplantae; phylum Streptophyta; class Magnoliopsida; order Santalales; family Viscaceae; genus Viscum; species Viscum album. The sequence goes on from OY728124.1 coordinate 34,877,205, forward strand.
AAATGAACAAGTGAAACACAAAGGAGATAATCAGAAGATATGGTATGGGAGGAATACAAGAGATAATGGAAGTGTGGTACGATGATTTCTTTTGTGGGGATAGGTAATTATATACAAGATGAAAATGCAGATGAAATTTACAAAACCAAATAAGAGTAATCTAATATCATTCATTATTTCAAATTTTATGTTTTGTCTTTAATTTAATATATTATTCTTTATTTTCATTCAACTAGCAACATTTATGATTTTTAAAATTGGGTTCCCAAAAAACATGAATGTACTCTGTTTTTCCTTAAAATAATTAATAAATAGAAATATTAATATTTAAAAAATAATTAGTTTTTAAATAGAATTTATACTTTATTCTAATAACGATGTGGAAATTATATACTAAAATAACAAGCACGCACACAAATGTAAAAAAGATGCCTCAAACAGAAGACTAACTTGGTCAATGTTTTTTTAAAGTAATATTATTCTTAATTTTTTTATTTAATTCTTATTTTTATAATTATTAATAATGTATTGAATTATTTTTAATATATTAATTTATTTTTTAATTATTTTTAAAATATTAATAATAATTTATAACTATATATAATCATATTAGAATTATAAATTTTTTTAGTGATTATAATGGTATAACTAACTTTCTTGATGTGCGATCCCATCACTCTGCATATATTTGTAATTATATTTCTAATATATATATATATGTCATATTTTCTAAAATAATATATATTTTGAAAAGGGGACTATAAAACACAAATATAAACAAACCCTTAAAATACAATGGGTCAATCCTCACCCTGTACCTCAAATGATTGACATATAACCAATGAAAACGTTTTATTACATTTATGTGTCCTAAATTCCCAAGATCATGATGGACCAAGGTTAAAACTAAATGCTAAAAAAACCATGGAATAAAATGAAAACAATTCTCATATGAGAATCCTTTCCACATGAATTTCCTCTAATCATTCATTTAACCACCCCCATACAAGCACAATAATGTTGTGTTGGCATCCATCATGCTGTATAAGGTCATACCTCCATTCCATATAGGAAATTCATTTGGGAAGAGGGCCGATTGATTAGCTCCAACACACACATCACTCATTCAAAACTCCCATCCAGTGATGTCTTCCTATTTTCATGGTGTGTAACATACCACTAATGCCACATCATATTCCTAATTAAAGAAGTAACTTATGTCACCAATTAACACATCACTCTACAAATATCCATAAACCATCAAGTAGTGTTTCCTACGGTCATGCTGTTTTAGGAACCACTTTATCCAACATAAAAAAATATGATCCAGTAGAGGTCTCTTTTATGGGTTCCAATGCACCCACTGATAGCTTAAGCCACCTTCCCAACATTTCCTATGAGTCAATAGACCATGAAACCTCCCTAATCTCCCCAATCCATTTACATGGTCTCTTTTTACAACCTTACTTCCAACGATTGTGTAGTCATCTTATTTATTTCAATTATGTGGTCCACTTTTTTTATGAACATAGAGGAAATAATTTAAAAGATAAAATATCCCAACGAAAAAGTGATAACTTTATTGATGTAACATTATTCATCAAATTATTTTTTCCACCAAAAAAACATCATGTGTCCAATAAAGTTTCTTATATATTTCCCACTCTTTTAAAAAAGGAGATACCAAAATCCTTGAAGTTATGAAGAAGTGAATTAGTATTCAAAAAAATTAGAATAAATGATTGATGGACCTATTCATTTATCTTTATAATGTTGATAATAGTGATCTAGTATGATATAATGATAAACTATTTTTATCTTGTATTCATCTATAAGGTAATTACAATGTAAATTTCATTAGATTTATCCATATGAGGATCCCAAAAGGCATTGTCTGAATCTGGGAAAGCCATAATAATTTCCTTAAAATAATTACATAACCATACGCCTGTAGTAATTATTCCACTTATAGGGATATAGGAATATGCATTTATAATCAAGACACTATTTGGGTGGGTTCTACATATATATGAGTGGATTTTAACTGAAGAAAACATTATTGCTTTCTTATAGATTCCATGAATCCAGCCAAGATCATTGTCATTCAACAAGAAATAGTTTGGTTATGAAATAGGATTAAAGATACAAACATTTATTTTCACCCAAATGACCCATGAAACAATGCATTGATAATCCACCGTCTCTGTTGGAGAGAGTAAGACTAGATCATAAGAAGTGTTGGGAGGTTAGGTGCCACAGAAATATGACGGTCCGCATTTGAGCTTTAGTAGTTTTAGATTTCCCTATCTTTAGGGTAGTGAATGATAACATGCATGTGTAATTTTGGTGAATTCATGCATAAAGAGCATGAATGATTGTTAGCTTCATGGAATTGTGACACTAAATACTTGGAGTGGAGGATTCTGATGTAGCCTTCCATCAGAAATAACATACATTGAGAGGGACTATAAGGAGCCAATGAAACTTTTAGTGCAACACACCCTCTGGGTTCTGAAATCCACATTCCAAATCCTAGCTGGTCCTAAAAGAATAAATATTGGAATTTAAATTTCACAAAAACGTACTATATTTCCCCATATACTTCAAATAGAGGGATATCTAGAATGATTTTCTTGTCTCAGACATTGAATCATCTCTCAAGATTATCATTGTACTGTCTATCACTAATATTATTGAAGATGGTATAGACGATTGTTTTCTAGAAAACTTGGGCCACATGAGAGGTTTACATAAAATAGTTTTCATTATTTATCTACGGAACTTTCAAAATTTTAAATATAGATCCATTATAATTTCTTAATATGATCCCAGAAAACAACAGTGTCTATCATCCAAAAATCCATCCCTATATGAAGCATGTAAAATGGCACAAGGTTAAGCTTAAAAATTTTGAATGGGGAGAATATTTGTATTTTAGTATCAGAGTAAAAAGGGTGTTTGGGTGAAGCATAAGACACAAACCTTGTTTATACAAGAGGGTGTCACTAAAATAGATAAAGCCTTGAAAACCTATTCCCCTATTAGATTTTGGCATGCAGATCTTATTCCAAGATAGCTGATAATTTTTTCCTATTATTATGTCCCACCAAAAATTATCAATACAGGGGTGGATTAAGCATATTATCTAAATCCAGAATTTGAAATTGGAAATTAAAAAAAATTGTATTGATTCAATCATAGATTGTATGAAACTTTTCATCCTTGATTTAGGGATCATCTTAGTTCTCCATCCCTGGAAATGTTTTCCACCTAATCAAGAATACTTAAAACATTTTCTTTTTTGGATTATCCAATGATCTTGGGGGCTTGAGGTATTTATTGTGTTAGAAAACCAAATGGATACCAAAGAATCTATTGAGATAAATTTTCCTACCTAGTTGGAATCCAGATTTGATGGTTATTTAAGACTTCTAAGGATCTATATATTTCGTGTAATCCCTCTGATATTGTTTCATATAATGGAATATTGAAGAGAATTTTTCTTAGCTACCTCTTGAAAATTTAAGGTCATCGTTATAAAAAAGTCATTGAGACATAAGAGGAATTTGTCGACATACATTCCCATAGAGAATAATACTGTTCAGTATAGCTTTTAAATGATGATTAATTTGGGAATCAGTAGGAAAAATAAATAGGAATGGATAATGTGAGTCCACTTAGAGAAGGAATCTAGTGGGAGTGGAGCTCTACGATGGATCCCTATTAATATTTATTTTTATAGACACCATCAGGATTCATTTTTGGATAATATTAACCCATCTCATTGAAAACCCCATTTTTTACTATGAAAAAATAGAGAAAATACAATTACACTATATCGTAACAGTCTTTCATTTAATGATTCTAGGATACAATACATCTATAAACAACATATTGGGAAATAATTGAGTGAAATATCTCATGCATGATGAAGATGTTTTCATTTATAAACCTTCTAGTGTCAAAATAACATTGGTTTTTTGTATATGATAGGAGGAAATAAAGAGTGCATGTGGGTCACTAGATTCATAGAAAATATCTTATAAACGAGGTTTCATACACCAATGGTCCTGACACTTGATAATAGGAGGGGTTTTTATTTTTGGAATGATATTTATAATGGTTTCATTCAATGAGAAAAACTAGTTTTACATTCCAAAAGATCCTTTATAATGGTCAAAATATAATGTCCAATAAAGTTCCAAAATCTTATGAAGAAGAGGGTATGAATTTCCTCTAATAGTAGAGGGTTGGAAGAGTGAATTTGAATTAGGGGTTTCAATGTATCCCTGTTAGAGAGTTCATGTGTCACTTAATGATTCATATCCTCAATGAATAATAGTTTAACACATGATTTAATTTGGGTTGAAATGGAAGGATCAACCACTGTGCATAATTCCTAGTTAAAATGGGCGATAATATCTTGGATCTCCAAATATTTGGATACCTACACAACATAAGTTTTATTATGACTGGTGATAAAATTATTACACCACTATGCTGAGGATATATGATGGAAATAGGAGTTGTTGGCATCACCTTCTTTGATAAGGATTTCAAGATCATGAATATCCCAAAAACATTATTTAGTAAGATGTTATGAATCCAATTCTATTTCCATTTTTCAGATTCTAGAGATAGTGATATCTAGGGGGGAGAAGAGTAAAGATCATTTATCCTCATTTTAATGTTTTGATACACAGTATCTAGTTGGTGATAATTTATGTTGGTCAATTTTTCCAAACTTGTAGCAACCTAATGATGATTGGTTCCCTTATAAAAATCTTCCACCTTATGGTAACTGCAAAACACATCATTGGATTCCTTTTCCTTGACATTAATGATTTTAAATATAAATTATCTCCTAAAAAGCTATTTCCTATATCCATGTGATGTATTTCTAAGGATAAAATAATGTTCATAAGTGGCGGAAACCATGTGGGAAAATTGGAATTTCCTAAAGTTGTTGGGCCACTAAACTGATCCCAATAATCTATCCAGATGTTTTGTAATATAGATTTTTTATTTCCCTACAAATAATATAAAATGATTATAATTATACTCCAAATAAGTGAGATTATCCCTCTATGATACCTTTTTAATTATAAAATTTGATAGGATAACCTATTAGAATCTCTTTTATTCTCACACTAGAATATAACTTCTTTACAATACCCTCCCAAAAGAAGTAGGTTAGGAATTATTGTGTTCATTTTTTTAAGAAGTTTCAATGATTTCCAATAATCCCTTTGAGTGCTTCATCCATAAAAACTAATTAATTTACAAGTCATGGTTTTAAGTTATCAAATGGGGGTTTCCATATGGTTTGAGGAGAAAGAAATAACATTGACATCTATATCTTCTCTCAATAGAATTAAATGGAATATTGACTGGCTTTGGTGAGAGACAGATAAGTATCCTTTAAATCAATTTTTTTTTATTTAATATATGTCCTTGATTTCCAATATGGTTTCAAATAGTGAATCCATTTCATAGAATATTTTAGTGCACTAAAACCGGAGAACCCTAACTGTACATGGATTGGGAAGACCATAAAAGTTCCATTTTATCATAATCATTGGGAGATATTGGAATGTTTCAATCCATCTTATGCCTACAAAAATTTGATTAAATATCCATTCTCCTTCACTCTCTATATTTTGGAAAATATCTCAATAGACATAAGCTCCTCCAAGTATCTCTTATACCCACTGATTTCTATCATAATCATATCAGTTCTATTATATCCTCTTGGTTTCCTCTTCCACATCTTCTCTTTCTTTTGGATACACTCCAAGGGAAGAATAAGATCCATTATTTAGGCTAAGGTAAGAGACTTATCATCAAGGGTGGAGGTATAACTTTGTTCGGGGGGGGGGGGGGTCTGTGAATATTTTTTTGGGGGATTGTGGGGGTTTCATTTTTACATCAAATGTTAAAATCCTCTTAGTTGGAATGGTCGATGTTTCCCTAGAAGAATTAATATATGATTCTTAGATATTTTCAAAATTTGAAAGATAAACCTAGTACCTTGATATTCGTCATCATTTGGTAAGGTATGATTTATTTTTAAATAACAAATTCATGCAGCCCCAACATGATAATTTTCTTATGTACTAAATATGATTTCACAATCAAATATTTAAAGATTGTGTTTCTATACGACTACTTTTTAGCTTACATAAAAAATAACACCCTATATTTTTAGTGAATATCCATGGGGTACAATATAATATAATATTTCCATATTCATCTATAACCCTTAAGATCCATTCTTTATCCCCATTCCACAAGAAATCCGAAATGAAACAGAATATAGGTACATTTTCATAGTCAAACAAGATCTGGGTATCGGAGGCCTCCATGGAAAGAAATATACCACATATAAGTGGTTACCAAATATTCACCATAACCCTAATATACACCATTGGTCCCCAATTAATGGGATCAAATCTATCTCATTCTATATATTCATGTATTTTCCCCTATATATTACACATAATACACTCTCATCTTCCATAAAATGGGATTCTTTTAAGATGTGTTTTTAACGGGGACATGTATAAATTAAAATTCATGATATCTTCCCCAACTACAATAATCATACAATAATATAACTTTATTTTACCTTTAGTAATTTTTAATTTATGTCTATTATTGAATAATTCAAAGATTAGGAAGTTTTCACCTATCTATCTAATGGTCACCTCGTCTTCAAAGTTTCATATGTTTTGAAAGTTATTGTTTAGGGAACTGAAGTTTAAATCCTATTTATAGATGAGTTTTCCAAAAATGATGAGGAACATATTATGAATACGGAATGATTACTCTTTTTATGAAACAATCACCATTTACTCTATATCATTAAAAGAGAGTTTTCCCCATTGGATAATAAGATCCCCAATCACATTACCATAATTGTGTGAGGGGTGGATGAAAGTATTCCATAGGGAAACCATGATCTTACCCCACAGACACTGTATACACTAACAGATCACCCTAATTCCAAGGAAAAAATATAGATAAAAAAGCATGGAAATCCATAGGAAAAGATCTCAACTAAAGAAGAGACACTATAGTGTTTTTAGTATATTTGTTTGGAACTCCATTTAATTCCATAAATATCCAGATAAATCTCTACTCCGTGTTCATGCTATTGGTGTGAAAAAATTCTTAATGCCTTATATTTAAAGATAAATCCCCCCTTAATGGGGATACCTATATTTGAAAACTTATTAGAAATAAAATTATGGGGTGAATTTAAAACTCATGTAAGTCCCCACCTATAAAATAATATTTTTTAAATTTAATGTTTTGATGTATGTTTATAGGACTATAAATGTATAATTTATAAATTATAATCAAATTTTTTAATTAGATTATATTTATAAATATTAAATTATTTCTAATTGATATATTTTTCAAATTAAAATAAAAATTGAAATTAATTATAAAAATTTCACTTTTAAATTTTACTGTATATAATATAAGTAAAATTTATCAATTGATTGATTAATTAATATATTTGTAAGATTAGGTAATAAAGGATATATTTTTATTCCTAAACTATTTTTTGGAATAAATGTTTCCCCTTTTAAATATCTTTTCAATCATCCTTTATTATTATATATATTAATTCATAATTTAGTTATTGAATCCCATTTTCACATCAATCATAAATTTTTTAATCCTCATAATTTTTTTTGATAAACCCCTCCATTATTATAGATAAGTTTTAGGTCATATGATGAATTATTAAATAATTAGTGGTATTATATGCACATGTAAAAAATAATAACTGTTACTAAAATATAATATAGGCTCAAAAAAATACCTCTAAAATGTTTTTGTAATGTAATGTTTTATTTTTTTATAAAAATAATTACTAAATGATATTTTTTAAAATAAATAAATTATCTTTTTAATGATGTTTTATAGAATAATAATAAGATTCTAAGTATATCTAATTTTATCATAATTATAAATAATTAAAATTATTATAATGATGACATTACAATCCTTGCACTACTCTCATGGCTCTCTAAATATAATTTTAATTATATATCTAATATACATTTATATATAATGAGTGATAATTTTTTTGTAATGAATTGCTATTTTTAAAAAACTATAGTTTAAGACTCACTGTAGTTTTAGAAGGCACTCCTTGGGTTTTCAAGGGTTTTATATTCCATAGGATTTTTCTGGAGATCATCAAGCCCTCCTAGCATTAGTGTGATTCTGGTTATCGATGGTGGCACCCCATTCGATGATGATTAATGGCATACATGATAAAAGAGTTATGTAATAATGGCTAATAATGACGACTCCTCTTTAAAATTTGACTAATGAAATGTTTGCTGATTTGTGTGGTGGGATAGAATATGATCTGTCATATAGGTGGAAAATTATTTCTTTGAAAGACAACGAGATGATGGATTTCATTGAAAATAAGGACGATGATGGGTTTTTGATACATCATTTTCCCTCCTAGATGCTGGAAAATTCATTATCAATCAAAACAATAATTTAAATGTGATAAAATAAACAATGTATAATATATAGGGTTTGATGAGGGTTGTTAATTAGAGAAATTGGTATAGTTCATACGAATTTTAATTTTCCAATGATAAGGATAATGAGAGGGTTCTAAATGAGAGACCAAGATATTTTGATAATCTAATCATTTTAATGGAGGATCTAAAAGAATAGGGGTCATCCAGAACATCACCTTCTCTAAAACCCCTTTCTAGATCCGACAGATTGGTATTCCCTTCTGTGGAATATCTGAATAGATAATTCATAAATTATGGGAAAATTGATTAATTTATTGAATTGAACCATTTGTATCCCATCCAATATGGGACATCCATGTGAATAAATGTTCTAATAGATGTGTATTAGCATCTTATGAGGGGGTCATTCTTATCTGGGGTGGACTTAAATACCTATATATACCTCATTTTTTAGAATTTACCTATTTTATGCTTCTATTTTGTATTTGTTTAACATACAAAAAATGATTGTAATCTAACATTTATTGATGGAGAAGAAAATATTATCATATAATATGACATGTGATGCCTACAATAACCTTGGTGAATCCTATAATATAGAAGAAAAAAAAGAAATTTGATCGATAAAAACTATAAAAGACCATAAATGATCAATATAACCTTGTAGAAAAAAAATCTTTATGATGAGTCATTATGTATTTACTAAGAAATAGAAATATTAATCTAAAATTTAAGAGTCTCATGTTCATTTAGTTATAATTTATTTTAGTGATTAAAAGAAAAACTATGAAATCTTGGTTAATCATAATAGGTATTTAAAGTAGATCTCTTCTCACAGGAATGATGTAGTGGAGGGGAAATCCAAATCCCCATCTAGCCCAAAGGAGATATTCTCATACCCCCCAAATCAAAGTACATCCTTACCCTTTGATGACCTCTCACACCACCTTTACATGATAAGGATCCTTTTGAAACTACAATAATGGGTATGAAAAAAAATCCGATGGGGAAGTGGAATTTGAGAGGCTAAAATAGAAGTGATATAAGTTTGATAGAAACAAGTGGTTCTAAAAGACATATTGAATGTCAATCGGTTGATGTAGGATACACCAAAATATGAAAAATGGAATAGGATTGCGTATCCTTTTAATGTTCTAAGGCAGAGGATGGGTTTTCTCATCCCTGACTATCCCAATGAGAACCTTATACTCAAACATTCGTGGTATTGATAACCCACATTTGGTTTGGATGCTCCCATAATATTGTGCAAAATGTTTCCCTACAATTGTTTTCCTATATTCAACCATATAATAAAGAAATAACATGAATGGTATTACAAAAAAACCCTGATATGGTTTAATTATCTTGGTTTTACATATTGACTTCAAGTCTTTAATACGGTGCAAAGACATTTTTTGGGAGAGGTATGCCCATTTAGGATTCACCCTCTCTTTAAAGACTTCTCAATAAATTCAATGATGGTGATTATACTACAGATGAGTATGATGAAAAATTGGAATATAATGTTTTGGGACATAAGAATACTGATTACATAACGATCTCTTCTCTCTCTAGAACATGCTGGAGAGACAGCATAGGAATCATACAAGATATGAGGGGAAGTATGGTGTGGTGAGATCATCCATTGGGTCAGAGAATTATATACAAGATGAAATAAGATGATTATTTGTATAGTAACAAATCAATGATTCATCTATAATCCTTCATTATTTCAAATTTTACTCTTTTCATCAATTTAACTTATTATTATTTATCTTTAACTAAACAGCCACATTTATGATTAGTCAAATTCATTTCGCAAGAAAACTTTGAATTATTCCATTTTGTGCAAAAAATAATTAATAAATGGATATATAAAAAATTAAAAAATTAATTTATATTTTAATAACATTTTTAGTTTATTCTATTAACAGAATATAAAATATATAATAAAATAAAAAATGCATGAAAAATATTCAAATATAGACTTAAACAGAAGATCAAACTACTCATTTTTTTTACATCAATATTATTATTTTTTGTTTATATAATAAATTTTTTTATCATTATTACTAATTTATGAAATTATTTTCAATATTTTAATTATTGTTTTTTATTTTTAAATAAAAATAATATTTATAACATTATCTAGTCATATTATAATTATAATTAAATATCATGATTATAATGAAAGAATTAAACTTTTGGAAAATCTCTCTCATCACTCTACATATATGTTTAATTTTATTTCTCATATATATATATCATATTTATCTAAAATAATCTATATTCGAGAGAAGGGACTATAAACCACAAATAAACAGAGACCCAAACAATCCAATAGGACAATCCTCACACCCCCAAGGATTGACATATGATTTACCCAAGTGCGTCATTTAATTTACATGATCAGTGATCAGATTTGAAATATATAGTCCCAAACTACACTTACTACTAGGGGTAGTAAAGTGATCGAGAAGGGTCGAACACAAAGATATCACAGGTTGAATAAAAACCATTATAAGAAACCCCTTAGGAAGGATTCCTCATGTAAAATCATGAAGTTCGGTTTCTAAAAGAGCTAAGTAGTTTGGATTTCTAACATATAAAAAAGGAATGGATCATGATAAATTTCCAATATCATGATACAAGATAATTATAGATTTAGCTTTGGATATTTCTTCAACATAGTATTAAAAGTACTATAAATATAAAAATTAGGTTTAGTCAAACCAATTTTATCTATCTATGCTCTAACTATCCCATTTTCAAGGTATATCTAATAACCTAGGTGAATTACACTTAGCTTCTATGCAGAATGAATCAAAAGCTAATAGTCATAGTCTTACTCAACTACAATTAGGATAAGTTTTTTAAATTGATCATACCTTGGTAAAGATTGTGCAAAAGAATATAAAAAAAAATTATTATTATCCTAATTACTAATCATGGGGTTACCAATGATCAATCTTTAAATTCATTATACTTATAAAAACTCTTACTATGAACCCCTAAACCTAGGTGGGTTATCCACACATGGAGGTGATTATCAAATGGAAGAAAATAAAAAATATTCTATGAATAATCATGAATAGTTTATAAGCAAAAACATAAAGGATTAAAATAATTAAGAATCAATATTAACAAATTTAAATCAATCTAAATGCATTCAAAAACTCAATGTGTATGAAGAAATAACGAATAATGTTGAAAGAGTTGATGAATAACACCAATCATTATTGAAAAAAATTTAAATAGATTCATAATTTCAAAATATGTAGAATGGGAATAGAACATATGTATATTAAAGAAAAACTCAAAAGTATTTGATGAAATAATTAATGGAATGACAAAAAATTGGTTTATAATGAAAATAGATGAAAATAAGAGAAGATAAATGATGTAAATGAGATAAAAAGAATGTTTTTTGTGTATTCTATGTATAGAGGAGTGCCTAAAATATAAATAGAAATAAAGTTAGACTTCTTATAAGGAATTCACATTTTATAGTATTTTATTTGACTTTTTTCCAAATATATCCACGTAATCTATGTTGTCTACACATTGTTTCGATGAGATAAACAATTACCTTTGAATAGTCATCTTGTATTTTTCCCAAGTGAGCCTTAGAACTTCTCAAGACATGAAATCACTCTACGTCATGTTATTTATTCACTTTTAGTGGGATTCCAATATTTGAAATCTACACATCATGTAATGAATGTTCAAGTCCTGTGCGGGCTTCACATCATGTAATGAATTGATTGAATGTTATGTGGTTACGAAGTCATGTTTTGAATGAGGTTTACAAGTCAAATATTATATACACAATGTGTATATCTTGTTTTATTTTCCATTTTCAATATTTCATCATTTGAGTCCAAAATTCCAAATTATTGCTAAAACATATCAAAACCTAGTTCATTATTTAATAAACTATGAATATAACATAACCTTGTATTTCTAATATGTATATATAATTTAATCTTATCAAATTTCCCCACAATTTCACAATTTTTTATCCTTGATAAAAAATTATCCCAATATGGATTCTAGAAGAAAATATTTTTAAATTTCCTTCTTTAATCACAACTAAATCTGGGTACATGAATATTAAAAGCATAAAAAATGTACTTTCATTTTTTTCTGAGAATAATATCTATGATAGATCTCACAACCTTCACAAAAACACACATTATCTATAATAGGATTCATTAGTCTGGTAATGGTGATTTTTTACCTTCCTAACACATAACCCAAAGGAAACTTTTAGGCATATAAAATGAAAAATTCTAATAATTAATCACATCATAATAATCTGGTGAAAGTACCAATGATTATATCCTTAATAATAACATCCTATATCCATTAGCAGTAAAATTTTCATCGCACATGTTCAAATAATATTCATGCCTCATACCAAGAGTAGGGTAGGAAGAGATAAATTGATTGAAATTGATTCAAACTAATAAGTTTATTCATGGTTACTATGGGATAAATAAGAAAATATATAAAAGATGGTATTAGGGAAAATGTAGATCAATAAATATTACCTCAATTATTTAAAAAGTTTATTATTTTAATCGTAGTATCAAAAACATCTCAGTGAATTTCATTATTTGTGTACATGTCCCACTCAGCTCTAAATAATTATGCTCATAAAAGAATATCAAATTTTAATTCTAGAATCCTCTCAAAAATTGGATTAAAAAAATAATTGCCTATCACCCTAGGTATAAGATTAATAAATAATTATTCAAAATAAAATATAAAATTCTTGAATTTGGATTAAATTTCTCAACTAAAAACTCATCATAACAGTCTAAACAGAAGTAAAATATGGATTTAAACAATTTCAAACCTAAAATTTTATTTTATTTAAATATTGGAAATGTTATTTCAATTTTAAAGTAAAATTTTAGTGGAAACTTTATCCTAGATAAATGAAAACATAAAATAATCCAAGCGTATCTATAATAAATATCAATAAAGACACCCCAAACTTTAAAAGAGATAGTGTTCATATTTTTTTCATTGGTATTATGGGAAGTATATAAAAAACAAAATTGAAAAAATGAAATTGAAAAATGAAATAGAATTTATTGAATTGATATCTATTGGTAGGGAATATTATTCCATGGGGAAACTTGGTGGATAGTGAGTGGTACTTGGATACCTGGATAAATGTTTTGAAAACAAATTCTTTCACATGATAAAAAATTAGTTCATAGGGTTTAAAAATTATGAAGGAATAAAAATGAGCATGTTTATATCATCAAAATCTGGAAAAATCACTCAGACAAGTGAATTAGTGAAGTATAGTGATGTTTTGATTGAATAAAAAAAAGAATTTTTATGAATGAAAAAAGATCCAAGGAAAAATACTAAAATCAGAAAATGTGTTTTATCCTATAATGTGCTAATGATATTATTTTTATCAAGATGAATCGAAAAAGGGATCAGGTAGTGTTATCCATTGGCTCAGAAGTCTTCTCTCTCTAAAAACTAATGGAGGCTATTCCATTAAGCTGGTGGGGATTATTAGAAGTATTAAAAACTATGTGATCATACATAGAATAAATATTTTGAATAAATAATACAATATGTTCTCATCCAAGTGGGGATCCCTTCTGAGCATGGACCTCAAGTGATAGCTCCCAATGCCGGCGGCTTATGTTAGAAAGATGATAGGACATTAAAACTATGAGAGAAGATATTGGCGGAACATGTATGTCAAAAACAATATAGGTTGTAGAAGATATACACATGAATAAATTAATATGGTAATAAAATTAAAATAATCCAACAATAAGTATGTAAAAATTGGTATCCCATGTATATATAGAAGAAATGATACATCAGTGTAAATATAATACAAGTAGCCCAAAAAATGTCACCCAAACAGAATAAAAAATTATGGATGACAACGTGATAAAACTAAGAAGTAAATAAAAAGTGGTTGATATTGACATCATACAAACCCTCCCGAACAATGGGTGTCTACAGCTTGCCCTCGTTGTTCATATCATCTATAGAAGAAGGTACTAGAGGTTCAACTGTTGTAGTGGGTGCCATGCTGCATGTAGAGTGATCAGTTGATGATAGTGGTCACTAAGTACTGATCAATATATAGGTTGTGTGTTTGGAAGGGGGTATATTGAGGAACCTCATTTGGAGATGGAATAATGAGGCCCTTGCACCTTCGGGAATAATCCATGAGATAGTTCTGTTTTTCATCTTGGTTGGTGAGCTTAAGGGGTAGTTGGGTTAGTATTATAGGTGGTTTGTGGATATATGATGTATTGGGTATAATATTGGGTGGTTTATGGGTGGTATTATAGGAAAATAGTAGAGTAATAATTGTTAAATGGGACAGTTAACTAAAAAAGATGCATGTAGGAAGGCATATCTTGCGCTAGTTCTCCAAAATAAATTGGATAACAATACATAGGGTGAATGGAGTAGCATGTAAATATTTTGTACGTACAATGGAGTAAGAGTTAAAAAAATGAAGGGGGAGTGGTGGTGAGTGGTATGGTAGTGGTAGAATGGGTGAAATCTTTGGTGGAGGTTAAGGTAGTAGAGGCATCAATAAGGGAGGTTGGTGCGATGGGGTTCATTGTATGTTATGAAAGCACATCGTAAGCATCCTCAAGATAAATTGATTCCCAAATATAGTTGATTTAATCTTTTGTGAGTAGTCCCAAATTTTGGATCATGAGCATTCTAACACTCACCATCATTTCAAGGGAGGTGTGGGGATGGGTGGTCTCAAAGGTTCTAATATTTTGAACCCAATGAGCATTGAATGATCACTATAAAAGAGTACCACGACTCATATTCAACTATGTCTAGAAGAAGAAGCTAAAATTCCTATCCGTTTTGATATCTGGGCCACCCACGGATGAGGCTAGCATAATAAATTCTATCTGGATCACGCTCCCATGAGCATCACTGCATGTCGACCAGGAGTGAAATAAGTCCCTATGCTGGATTTTTTGGGAAAAACCTTGATGAGAAGTGATCTTTATCATGCGAGGATCAAAGATGCTCTTAGAGTATGTGGCTATCCTCACCCATAGTTGTGAAACGTCGACCTTTTTAGGATCAATCAAGAATTTATGGAATATTAGGGAGGTGATGTACTTGGTAAAGTAGATTTTGATGCTAACATAAAAATCACCCATGTTGAGCTCCCTGGCCTACCTTAGAGTTGAAAATGAGCTTATTTAATGGCTAACTCAAAGGTGGAAAGGAACTCAAAGAAGAGCTCCATGAAAGTATCATCTTGAACCAGGGTAATCATTCTCAGTTTTATATGATCTATGAGTTCAAGGACCTCATGATTAATTTTTATGTTCTCGAGTACTAAGATGTATAATGTTTTTTTTTTCACATCAGCTTCACTTAGAGATGTAATAATAGAATCTCATGATGAGGGTCGGTAAAATGGAGGTTTGGATGATGTTGAGGGAGGGAAGGGTCATTTATCCCACTAGTAATTGATTTTGAGTAATCAGATCCTTAATATAAGGAATTAGTGGAATGAGAATATAAGATGGGGGGCCCATTTGGTGGTATAATAGGAGTGTCCTTCTACAGTTTGGGTGGTGGAGGTGTGTCATCACGCTCGTGCATTCATTCACTGGGTAGGGTGAGGACCATGTTTGGTTATGTCCATTTCAAGGGTAATTTTTTGAGGAAAATTAGAGATAATGTTATAGAAGAGGATAGTAAAGGTCTTGGTGGAAGAGGAGGTGAGTTTTGATGAGGTCTATTGAGTAGAAAAGGTGGTCAGGTCATGTAGGAGTAGTGTTAGGGGGTGTTCAGTGTGAACCCTAGGTTCAAACTTCTTTAATGATGCTTGAAATTTACACATCATCTATTCACTAAATGGATTTTATTTATTGAAATATAAATTTGTTAGGTGTTTGACATTTACATTATTTTAAAACATTAACTAATGTTTAATTTTGATTTTGTGACACGTTTTGGTCCAGGTCCTCTAATTAAGACTCTAACAACTCTTAAATTTCATAAATGCTAAACTATCCTACCTGAGCCTATTAGACATAAAATAGGTTTCCTCCTATTCGTCACGTCATTTAATTTATATATCTATACATGTTTTGATGTATAATAAATTAAAGGTGAGGATACTCCTTTTTAATTACAATCCATGAAAATAAAGGTGATGAATGGTGCTATAATATTTTATTTAAGAGGTGGAGTTACATTTTAATTATTATGAGAACTAGATCAATTTTTAATAGGAGGTATTTTTTTATCTTCACTAGTCACATGATCATAATTATTATTTGTAAAAGATTTGGTCTAGAAATTCGAAAAATCGTTGTATTTATTACTAGACTTTTACAAAATGAAAAAACATGTTCTTCACCAACTAAAAATATTAAACTTCCTGGGATAACATCAATTAGATCCATTCTAGTGGTAATAAATTGTCTTTATAAAATTGATAGATCCTTTCCTTCCACTTCCATATCTAGAAAAAAAAAATCAGTAGGGAATATTAATTTTCATACATTTACTTAGACATTTTAATAAAATCTGTTAGGATGCTTCACTAAGTCATATTCAAGTTGGAGTTCCACCTGTGATGGTTTTATTTTTCCATGACAAAACATATTGTAAAAACTCATGGTTATGAAATTGATACCTTTTCTTATATCTCAAAATGATTTTTCAAAAAGTACATGTCTCGATAGTGGAATAGACTGAGAAACATCTGAGATCTCACATTTTTAGGGGTATCTCAAATTGAAATATTTCATAGAGAACATATTTTATGGGGAACACTCCTAAAATATATACTTTATTTTAGATGGATATTAAGTAATCAATAAATCTTGTATAAGAATGAAATTTATAAATCGCCTCTCCAAAAAGAATTTTGATAACCAATTTCATAAACAAACCAAAATTTGTTAAATATTATCCATATTTTTTAGCATGTTTCTTCTTTTTAGAAAATTTTAGAGGGGGGTTATATAGTGGCAGTGCCATGTAGACATCACCCTTTTCATGTTGTTTCTCAACTGTAGCTTTCTCAGATGGTTCTATCTCTCAGTTTTTTCCATAACCAACTTTATCTATTATTTTATCTAATATTTATCTACTATTCATTTTTTTTGATAATCAACAACCTTACCACTTATAATAAATATATATTTATCCTCCTACCTCAAATGAAATTTAGTATTACTGAGAAATGTACCTTTTATTCAATTAGATAAGGTATTTTAGATCTTCTACAATTGATGATCTTGGTTGTGATGTGTATCCTTGAGGTTTTTAATTTCAGCTTCGAGGGATTTCATCCTTTAATATAATTTCTGATTCAATCCAGTGATCATGTTTTCAATATTTCTCTATATATTTTTAGATTAATGTGGTAGTCAATGTGGTGAATATTGATACTAATATTGTTGTGTAGGTGGAAGTTATTGAGATCTAGTAAAAGGTTATTGGAATTTCCATTGAGATTGAGGAGTTAGACCTTGTGGTGGGTACTCATGTGGGACACAGTTCTTTTGTTGTCCCAATCCACTCCACTACTAAAGATAACCTTGGTTTTATTTTCTCCACTACTGATCCTGAATTTTCTAATATTTTTATACTCTTGATACTGATGGGGTGATCGATACTACTAATTTCATTGTTTATAATTAACATAATTACAATCATTTAATTAGGGTTCATCAATACTTGAACTGTGATCTGGGTAAGAATTTGAGCCTCTGTATGTCTTTCGTGACTGAATTTTCCATCACAAGAGTAGAAGGTGTGGGTGGAATTGTTGGTAATTGGAATGACTGTATCTTCCTTTATAGAGAATCAATAAGTTCATTGAGGTTGTTAAATTCCTCCACCTCATGGAGTCCAAACTTTTGCAGTTATATATCAATTTTCTATAGACAAATTTTTTTTGGAAATGACATAAAGAATGGATTGGATGAATTATGATGTCAGAAGAGATACTTCTCCATTATCAAAGACTTTTACTATAGTACATATAGAAATCTAGAGTCCCTAGTATAAATTTGATGTTTATGTCATACATCTAGTCCGTGATGTGAGAAAATTTATGATAGCACCTTGCATCTATTTGTTTCCTCCCAAGAAGATTCTATATATTCCTAGGGGTAGTTTTGAATTTCATTCTAAAGATTTAAAATTTTTATTAGAGGAAATTGTTTTTTAGGAACATTTTTTCTATTTCTTCCCAAGTCATGATTGAATTTTGAACTTGAATTTTTATCTATTTTATGGCTTGTTCTCACAAGGAGAACAGAATGGAAATGATTCTTATAGTGTATGATTTTAATACATGGTTTTGAAATGTTTCGCATTCCTCTAAGAAGTTATAAATGTGTTAGGGGGTCCTCACATTTTAGACAACTAAATTGAACTGTGTTCAAGATCATTTGAATGAGTCCAGGATTAATTTTAGAAGAGTGCATCTAAATTCGTAGGCACACAATGCTGGATGCAACACCTTGAATAGGAGAAAAGATGTAATACATTATGGTGTGGTCCTATAGATATAGATACACTCCTTAATATGAATGTGGCACATATTGGGGGTCCTGATGGTGTGGTGGGGAAAAATTATTTCACTAGCACATTATAAATAATCCCTATGCAATTATTGTTATATCTATATTCTGATCTAAAAGAAGTTTATATTTTTAATCCATGAAACTTGAGAAAGTATAGGGTCATTGGATTATAAACTAGCAATTAATAAGAGAGAGATAGATAGATAGATATATAGAGATATAGAGTGAGAACATTGGAACCATAAATAAAAAAAATGTAAAAGGAAAATGGGGAGGAAAAAGAAAAAAGGTGGAGGTGGTGAGGTAATCCACGCTTTATTCTGAAGGTTACTATGCCTTAGAAATAGTAATAACCCAAAATATCACTGAAATTGATGCATTCAGACATTTCATTTTATGTTCACAGATAATGATATGATTAGAAATATATAGCCCCAAACTACACTTACTTTAAGAGCATATTAAAGCGGATGTGCAGAGTTGAACCCACAGATATTGTTGGTAGTAAAGTAACCATTACAAAACCCCTTAGAAAGGATTCCTCACATTCACTCTTCATGTTTGGTTTCAACTAAAGCTTTGTTGTTTAAATTTTTTATATATAAAAAAATAAGGGATCGGGGTAAATTTAATGGCTTTTAATAGTAGATCTTCCTAGATTAAACTTAGGATAGTCCTTAGACATATGATATGAAGCACTAAAAAGGTCCCCAGTTGTTTTTGGTCATACCAATTGGATCTACATATGCAGAAACTATCCCAATATCATCGTGTATCTAACAAACATGGTGTGTTACTCTTAGATTCTTTACAAAAATCCTCAAAGACAAATAGCCATAGACATACCCAACTCTAATTTAGTTAGGTTCATTAAATATCACATCCCATAGTCATTGTTGGAAACAAGAATATGATTAAAAATTATTATTAACCTAATTACTAGCCATAGTATTACAAAGGTTAAATATAAAGATTCATTAGTGTCATAAACTCCCCAACTATCAACCACTAACTATATATGTGTTAGCCATGCATGGCGGTGTTGATTAGAAGCATGGGAATATGAAACATGATATACATAATCATGAAATAGTTGAGAAATAAAAAATATAGGATTAAAACCATTATGAATCAAGATAAAACCATTAAAAGAAATATAAACCCAATAAAAATATCACCGTACATGAAGAAGAAATTAATAACATTGCAAGAATAGATTAAGAAGAAAAATTGATGTTTAAAAAAATTTCAAATCGAAGAGAAATCATAATGTATGTTGAACTATCATAGAAAGGATGTATATTAACAAAAAGAAAAAAGGATTCTTAAAAATAATCGATGTAATTAATGTTAATGGGTTTAGAATGAAAAAAATGAAAACAAGAGAAAATTATGAAATAAAATGAGAGAAAAAGTATGTTTTTGTGTATTCTTGGTATGTATGAGTTCCTAAAATATTAATAGGATAAGAGTTCCATGAAATATATGAAATTAACATCATGTAATAGCTTAATTAACTTATTTCCAAACATATTACCGTCATGTAAGCTAGATTCATGTCATATATATAAGATCCATAAATCCCTCCAAATAATCGACTTGTATCTTTGACTGGGTGAGCATTAGAACTTTGAATGTCATGAAATCTTTGTATGTCATGTATGTTTGTCACATTCAATACTATCTGGATCATTGAAATCTACATGTTGTGTAATAAATGTACATGTTTTATACTATATTCACATCATGTAAATATTTCACTGGCTGGTTTATGGATATGAAAGAATTTTTTGAATGAGGTATACACATTGTGTATTATGTACATGGCTTATAGAGCCTATTTTTTCCATTTTTCAAATTTATTCTTTTTGAGTCCACAATTCCAAATTCCAACAAAAATAACCAATATAAACTGCATTACAAAATAAATCATGAATATACATAAACAAATGTTTCTAATATGAATATATAATTTTATATTATCAACATTCAACTAAAGGACATATTTTATTACATTTAAGTGGACTAAAATTAAATGAACTTAATGAACCAAGGAACCAAGATATTTCTTCCCAAAATCCTCAAAATAAAATAACTAGAAATCACATATTATCATCCTTTCTTCACACATTATTACTAGAATCTATATCATGCAACTCCCATGATATAACATTAACACTGTTTTAGCCACTATCACATTATGGTAGGCCATCTATCCATCCCACATAAGATTTTTTTGAGTAGATGGATGATTAATATGATCAAACACAAAAATAAATCTTCAGAACATCCAACCAAGTGATGTATACATGTTGTTATGGTTTTCCATCTACAACTAACACCGTATCATCTACATGATAACACAAGAAGCTTGTATCACCTATTAGAACATTGTATTTCACCATTTCATCAATATTGATGTCCTTATTAGCCACGTCACATTGTGGTAGGAACCCCTATATCCAACTTAATAAATTTGAGTTAGTAGAGGGATGAATGTTGGGTTCCAATGCACCCATTGTTCATTCGATTCATCCATCCAGTAACGTCTATGTGTGGTCATACCATATTGTCTCCCTATTAACCATACATAATTTACAGGGTCTCATTGTGCCAAATTACTACCTATTATTATGAAACCACCTTGTTCATTCCTATGGCATGGGACCCTTTTTATTGTCTGAAATGGCTAGATAAATCTTACAGCCTTGTTCATGCCTATGGTGTTGGAAGCTTTTTAATTCCTTAAATGGACTGATAAATATTGCCACCTTGTTCATTCTTACAATGTGGGACACTTTTTAAGGATTTAAATGGCTTGATTAATCTAACTATAAAGAGTATTCCCATTTGTTTTGAAGGGAAAGAGATAATATATAATTAATCAATCAAAACATACATAT
Source organism: Viscum album (assembly GCA_963277665.1). NCBI lineage: Eukaryota > Viridiplantae > Streptophyta > Magnoliopsida > Santalales > Viscaceae > Viscum > Viscum album. Next base: position 34,899,207 of record OY728124.1, read on the forward strand.
AAAGTCAATCAAGAAAATAATCAATCTAAAAATGGTAACCGAAATCATTCCCAAAGTAATCCAAATGAAGAGTTGCAAGATTACATCCTCATTTAATTCAAAATCAATTGAAATAGGGTAAGTCTATAGCATCCCAACTTTTTGTCAGAAAAATGTTTATTACATTATACAAAACTGAGGATCTTTAAGCTTTAGTGTTTGGGAAACTCGGAACATAATACATGAAACAAAAAAACTTTCTTCTTAAACACTTGAAAGGATTCTCCTTATGTTCATCCTAGGTTCATTACTGCATCTCATAACCTGGGTACATACATCAAAAGAAAGAGTGAGTAGAAGGCCAAGTAAGGGAAACAAGGGAAACATTTAACATCTGAACTTGAGATACAACAATAAAGTCATGAAAATAACTTTAGGACATGAGGATGAAATCATGAGGCATATCATAATAAAAATAATTTATTTCATAACTTGAAGATATGGCTACAAAATTTAACAAAGACAATCATTTCTATTTCACCAAGGTCCATCCCCAAGCTTTCAATAAAAATTACCAAGGTTATTCACCAAGGTATCAGTCTAAAAGGTCATCTCTAGAGATTAAGTCTTTACCCAATGCATTGGAGTGCTACGAGGGAGCACCCTTAAATTTGATTTTATTATAATGTGATCCACATATATCATCATCAAACATTTCATAAACAACCCATATAGCATAAAATAAATGGGTTTCATTTCATAGTCATCACATTTTAAAAAATACATCTTTAAAGATGTGATCCTTATGTCACTTTAAACCCACAGAAAAAGGAAAGTGGGTATCATGTATGTCAATCCCATAATTAAAATAGAACATTTCTATATATATGTGAATACCCATATATAAGAAATATCTTTGAGTATTCACGTAATAAAATAAAATAATTTGAAAAAAAAGAAAGACATTTTGAGATGAAAATTATGCAGCATAACGGCTATGATACATGGTTTTAGAAAACATTTAAAAGAGATGGGACATGGGTCAGCCACTCATAAATGATACATAAAACAGTAGAGGAACAGAATATAAAAGATTTAAGAACATGTTAATGAAGTTTGAATGATATACCATATGAAACTAAGAACTTGAAAGTAAGACAAAAAAATAAGATTTCTCTTATGAGAATTTGGTAGCCTAATGGCGTCACTTAAAACTTCCAAAAATGGATTGACGAGATCAAATAGGGTCTCTCATAATATGAACATAAATGATAAGTATGATAGATATAGAGATCATACCCCAACATAATAAAAAGGAACCTGAAATACTTGACCAGAAAATAGAACTTGAAAATGAGAAGGGTGAATGAATCCCTTAAAAATCTGGCAGCCTAACTGCGTCACTAAAACATCAAAAAAAATGAATTGATGAGATAAAATAGTGTATCTCATCATATGAACATAAAAGATCAGTATTATAGATATAGATATCATACCCCAACATAATAAATAGGAACATGAAAGACTTGACATGAAAATAGATCTTGAAAACGAGAAGGGTGAAAGAACCACTTAAAAATTCGGCAGCCTAACAACGTCACTTAAACATCAAAAAAATCAATTGAAGAGATAAAATAGGTTCTATCATCATATAAACGTAAAATATCTGTATGATAGATATAGATATAATTCCCCAACATAAAAAGGAACTTTGAAGACTTGACAAGAAAATAGAACATGAAAATGAGAAGGGTGAAAGAATCTGTTACAAAAATTTCAGCAGCCTAACGACACCACTTAAACATTAATAAAACGAAATGATGAGAGTAAGAGGGAATATCTCATTATATGAACATGAAAAGGGAAGTAAGAGGAATATAAAATAACATCCTCTAACATAATAACATGGAGCATAAATGAAATGACTTAAAAGAGAGTATTTGAAAAGAAAGAGAGAGTTTGGATCCCTTACCTTAAAATGTAACTCTTAAAACCCAATGGTTGGGACCATGAGGGATTGGGGTCACCTTGGGAGGACTCCTTGGGAGGTAATGAGACCAGAGATTCGTTGGGAGGAGAATTGGGAGTCAAATGGACGAGAGGATGGCTTGGTATTTATAGGGAAAGTGAGGGGACAACGCATTAATGGCCAAGGGACACCACATTAGTCGTTTTGGAAAAACCATGGGCATTACCATGGTATTTTCCCATGGTATTGGCCACTTGGGACAACTCATAACCTATATTACTATTAATAAGTTGAACATATTGATTACATACTTAATACATCCTTTAATGATGTCATTAAACACCTGTAACGTAAAAACTGTATTTTCACTATTCATCAAAAATTCAACTTTCTCATAAAAATCCCAAAATTTCACCTCAACCAAATATCGATGCTCGGATTTCAAAAATGAACTGCATTTTATAAAAAAGAATTTCTAAATATCTTTAATTTAATTTTTAAATAAATACACTATTCACCGAAAATTAATTTTTCCAGAAAAATCCCTAAAAATTACTTTAACATAATATCGATGATCTGAGATAAAAAATGAAGTCCATTTTATAAAAAAATTTCTAAATATTTTCAATTTATTTTTAATTAAAAAAAATATTCACCCGAAAAAACCAATAATTGACTAACAATTTATGAAACTGTTATTTAACCATTTTATTGAATCACATTACTTAATCAAGGTGCCTAGATTATATTAATACTTTCTTTAAGTGAGATTACTAATCCATTTGGTCACATTACTAATCCTAAGCATAAAATCAGTATCATAAGTTACTATTCATCAAAAATTAAGTTGATCTTATTAGACTCTAAATTTCGTACTGAACATAATTTAGAAGACCATTTTCTGAAAATCATTACACATTTTGATTTATTTAATGTGTACAAAAACATTTTTAAAATATCCTTTCTCTAAAATTCATCCAAAATATGAATACTATATTTATCCGGACATTTGAAAATTCATAAAATTCATCATAGGAAGAAATCAAAAAATTTATTTAAAATAAAGGATTACACAAGGCAGTTACGGTTTCCTTACCTAGCCCCTTATCAGACCAGCATAGGACCTATGTGTAAGGTGTGCTATATTGTGAGAATCTGAGGGAGGCTCAGCCAACATCGCATGAGTAGTAATTTCTATCAGTTTGAACTTATCGCGAAGGAAATTCCTTTCTAGCTTCACACGATGAAGTTCGGCTTGGGTTTGGTCCAGATCAAAGCTGAGTGGTGCTACCTCCTTCCCAAGTTCTATTAGATGGGCTTCGATCGGTCCAAGACTACTGGGTGAGGCCATAAAATCTTCTTTCTATATTAATTAACCAAGATCACTTTTATTTAGAGACAAAAAATCGAAACATTTAGTTTCCAGCGGTCATATTGACCAAGGGTCATATAACAGTCAAAACCCAACGGTCTCCTTTTAATTATACTCATGTTATCAAATTAAACAGTTTTATTGAGTATATAAAAATAAAAATAAAATAACACACAAAATTAGGAATCAAGATTTATTCAAAATTTCTAGTCATTACAAAGTCATCTAATAAGGACTTGATATTTCTTAGAATTAAATAATAAGGTTGTAAGTCCTCCCCATTCATGTCTAGAGAGTTATTCTGATAAAGACAATAATAATCAACCATCACTTTTTTCCAATATTTTTATCAATAAAGTTGATTAACACAATGAATTCAGGTTGTGTATTCCACAACGGGGCCTTAGTGAGTCTGAACACCCATTAAGTGAGCCTTCACAATATATCCATCTACGGGGTTATAAATGATCCCAATACCCACTCACTAACTAATAGAGATATTTGAGTACATATTGATCTTTAAAAATCCTTCTCAGGGAGGGGTCCAACTATATGACTCCTATAGAAACCCAAACATATAGGGAGGATCATCATTAACAGACAATAAATTCTTCTAATAAGAGGCCCTTTTGAAAAATATTTGATCTTAGGTGGCCTTAATTTGGAAAATACACTCATTAATCTTGTTTAACCCATCCATGTGATACTTCATATCAGCCCCACCACCTGTGGCTCAATAGTGTGTAGCCAATTATGAAGATTCTGGGACAAATAAAGGTATAGGTTAAGGAAATAGATGAAAATTATCATCCATTATTTTAAAATTATAAAAAATGAGAACTTAATTAATTTTAGAATATACATAATATACAAACATGGGATAGATATCATCCACATATAGATTTGATGACAAAAGGATCTTGTGAGAAAGGAGAACCCAAGAGCAGGCTTGTGACCAAGAAAATTTGGATTTGGGTGGTGTATTGAGAATCCAAATCTCTTTCAAGTAACCATCTTGAATTAGATGATGAAACCCATCGACTAATTGATTATAACCCGACCAAACTAGAAACACTTGGAATTATTCCCTTTTCCAATATAGATGATCTTTTCCCCTATCGTTAGTGAGAGGAATACTAAAAATAAATTGACGATCTCTATTATTGAACCAGCTGAAGATCCTATCATAATCTCATTCCTTGAGAGATTCGTTGATTAAATGTTGGACTATAATGTTTTTGAATATTGGGATAACATGAGAATAAACTTTCAATTTTTTGATATCATCTAGACATATATAACTCCAAAAACAAACATAATTACCAATCTCAATCCTGAAAACACCCTTTCTCATGTATGAGATTAGCTCCCCATATTCTCCTCTATAGATATTGTCCCCTAGGACCTCGATAGGCATGCATAAAGTCATTATAAGGAAAATATTTGGCTCATATAACCTTTGAGGAGTGTGTGTTAAGGAAAGATATAATAAGACAAATTTACTTAGTCAAAAGAGACATTTTATACCACATTAGATTTATAAAACTGATCCCACCGTAGACCTTAAATAAATAAATATTATCCCATGAAAATGTATGGGTGTTATTAATATCATCATTATTACCCCACATAAAATTATTCAAATTATAATGGATCTAATCAATGAGGGTTTCAAAAAATCTAACTAACAACATAGAATAAGAAGGTATCTATTGGGCCAAAACATTAATGAGGATATCCTTTCTAGCCTTACAAGTAATCACACAATAATAGAAGAAAATATTTTTATTCACCCTATGAAGAATATATGTGAAAATGTTTTTCATTAATCTTACAATGAGGGTCCAATGTCATATATATTTGTGGTGTTTTTTAACTTCTGAAAACTATCATAACTATGGAAAACACTCCTTCTTTGCTGGTAACACACCTATACTAAGAATGATTTATGAATTCATTGGATTATTTCATTATTTATATTCCCATTAATATAATAAATAATCAAAAAATTATTAGTATAATTATTGAGTGATAGAATGTGATAAGAAGAGGTTATCATCTATAAATAATATATGAGAGATAGGGGGACTATTTTGATATAACTTTACTCCATGGATGACCCATTTCTCTACTGAGTTTAAAAGGAGGTGGGAAAATCTTTTTACAACTAGAATAAAGATATAATGATATATTTAATTCCATTTTCACAATCCCCTTGAGGATTTGAAACTATATAAGGGGTATCAATTATTGACAATTCTGAAAAACATAGAAGTGAAAAGGTTCCAGACGATATTCACCCATGAATCACAAACTATAACATTATTGTTATATTTAATGTTTGTAGATATATTTATATCATTATAAATGTAGTAATTATAATTAATAAACAAATTTTGGTTTAAATTATTTCATTAAATTTAAAATTATTTATAATTGATATATTTTAAATATATATATATACAAAATTTGGTATTAAACTTCCACATTTAAATGTTATTTTATAAAATATATGTGAAATTAATTATTTTTATAATTAATAAATGTATTTTTAATAGAGGATAAAGAAGGAAAATATTTTGTATTCATAAAATATTTTTAATCTGAATAAATATTTCTTGTTTTCAATATCTATTTCACTAGTCCATTATGATTGTATATATTACATAATAATGTAATTATTGAATCCCTTCTTACCTCCTTTTATAATATTTTCTTTATAATATTCATATTTTTTCACTCACCTCTCCATGAATATAGAATGTTTTTAAATCATAATATGAATTTTTAAATAATTATTAATTTTATATTTACAACAAAAAAAATAATTATTAAAATATAAAAAATGTTTAAGAAAAATACCTCTTAGTTATTTTTCAATGTAATATTTAAATAATCAATTTATTATTATAATAATTATTAAATGATAATTTTTATAATAAAATAATTATTATTATTTAAATGTTATATATTTATAATTACACTGTTATAATTATATCTAATTACATTACATGTATAATTAAATAAGATGATTATAATAAAGAAATGAAACTTCTTTCACTATTCTCCTAGTAATACAAATATTTTTTTTATCATATATGAAATATATATATATTTAAAGTGATTGATATTTCTTTGAATAAAATAGTATTTTTTAAAATAAAATTGATGTATAAGTCTCTCCACGCGATGAAAGGGAGATCTAAGGGTTTCCTAGGGTTTGACCTTCCATAATATTTGTCCATGGATCAATGGTGGGCCACCCAACATTGGTGTGATCATGGTAGTTGATGAAAACACCCCATTTGATGGTGATTAGTGGAATCTATGTTAAAATCATGACATGATCATGGAAGGCGATGATGACTCCTTTTTCAATGGTGATTATGGGAATCCTTACCAAGAAGAGTGAGGTGATAGAACCTGATCATTTAAGCAAATGGATAAATATTTCATTGAATGACCTAGAACACAAGGTTGTTTTGGAAATTAAGAATTAGGATTTGTTACTAGTACATCATATATCAGTCCCAAATTTTTAAATATTTATTAAAAATTGACAATTTAATTTGAATGTGCTAAAGTACACAATACATAATATATGAAGATTAGATGAGGGGTGTCTATTAGAGGAATTGGAATGGTTCATATGAATTTTTAATATCTCAATGATAAGTATAAGGAGATGGTTCCTAAAATGAGACCATGGTCCTTCAATAATTAACACATCAAAATGGAGGATCTAAAAGTAGAGGGGGAGACCAAACATCACCTTCTCCAAATCAAAATTCTAGATCCATGAGATATGTATTCCCTTATGTGGAATATATGAATGAATAATGTGTGACATTGGGGCTAGAATTATACATTTTATGGAATGAGACCATTTAGATCCCATTCATTAGGGGATAGATGTGTAAATCAGGGTTTAATTACATGTAAATAAGCCTATTACGAGAGGGAAGTTATTTTCTGTGGATGAATCCATTACATGGGTATCCTTTTAGTTAGAGAATTTACATATTTGTTATTTTTATTTTTAATGTCTCTAACAGACAAAACATTATTGCATATAAAAAATTATCGATGAATATGGAAATATTATCTTACATTATGGCATGTTGATGTGTTAAAAAACATGGGGGCACCCTTTATATTGGAAGAAGAAAATAAAAATGGATCAAAAAAATAACAATGGCTCAAAAATATCATTTAAACCCAGAATAAAAAACCTTCATGATGGGTAAACATAAATTTATTGAAAAATAGTGTAATTAATCATGGAAAGAAGAGGTGTAGGTTTAATCACTCAAAATTAATTTCAGTGATTCTGGTAATATATATAGAATCTAGGTTAATCATCATATGTAATTAAACACTCTCTCTTCTCACAGGATTTCTATATTTGAGGTAAAATAAAAACCCTCCTCTATCCAAAAATGGATATGCTTAGACCCCCCCCCATATATGAATACATCCCCACCCATTGATGAAGTCCCATATTACCTTTACTTGATAGGGTCTTTTTTGAACCTATAATATTAAATATAGAAAATTTTGGATGTGGACGATGAAATTGAGAGTATGGATTGGAAGTGATATGAGAAGTATGAACCCAAGTTGTTCAAAATGACATATGGATCGTCCACTGGTTGATGTAAAATACACAAAAAGATGGAAAATTAAAGAATATGGTACATTACTTTAATGTTCATAGGTAGAGACTAGATTAATCAATCATCACCTATCCTAATGAAAAAAATATTTTGGAACAACTAAAGTCTTGGAAATAGACATCCAGTTCATATGTTCCTGTTCTATCAAGCTAAAATTCTTCTAGATATGGTTTCCCTATCTTAAACCATATTATAATCTAAGGACATGGATTTTTTTGTAAAAAAATCTAGTTTTTATTGTTTCTTCTACATCCCACAATAATTTCATATAGGTGGAATCTACCTTATCTAGATGAAGGTGGTGGATTTAAGGGTTAAATCCTTATCTTTTAATCCCATTTCTTCTTCTATTCACAAACGTGGAACCATGGAATGCGATTTTTTGGATTTAATTGATGGTAATCCTAGAGGATTAATGAATTCAGATTTTTTGCTTAAATCCAATTTTGAAAACATACTATCAACCCTTCTCCTCAGTGGGGGATTTAAAAAATCTTATTCTATCATTAGATGATTTTTGGTTCCAACAATAATCTTTCTCCAATATTGGAGTTATAGAAAAAAACTCAGACTTCAGGCCATACTAATCAGTGATGTTCAATAATCTTTCATACCGGGTTCTATGGGAGAACTAAAAATAATTATTTTATTCATATTTCTTGATATATTCGAGGGATTTATTTAATGGAAAAAACTGGTCATCTTCTCCCATGTTTCTCAACATGCTCATTTCACTATATACTACTACCCTGTCCTAATTTTTTTATCATATAAGATAAGAATTCATTAAAATAAAATATTTTTTATATTTGAAAGCATTTTGGAGAAAATAAATGAATTTAAAGAAGTAATACATTCTTATTATAAGATAAGGGATGTTGATATAGGAAGGAATATCAAACATGTTGCAGCGAATTTAATGAGTTGGATAAACATAAAGATCCACCAACACGATTCTGATTGAGAATCTACTGAATTAAATATAAAATATTTATACACATTCCCACCATATAAATCATACTTTCAATTTATTTCAACCCTTGAAGCCAAGAACGATGATGCCCTTAAATTCAAGGAAAGCAACTACTTCTTTCATGCATGTGAATCCCATATCAGGTAAAGTGACTTTAATACCTTTTATTTTCACTAGAGGTATTCCTTATGGAGGCATAGAAACACCATATCCTACCTCATATATATAGAGTATCGAACTATGTTCAATTAAAAGGGGATCCATGATCTTATTATGCATTTTACTAGGATCTCTATATAGTGGGGGAGTTTAACATTTCTCCTTACATCGTTTCATGTATTATGGAAGTGGTTATAGAGGAAATGAATCAGAATATATCATGTGATCTCCCAAATTATTAATTAATTATTATCCTTAAATAATACATTCCACCAAGGTACTAGGACCAAATGTATTTCACATATTTTCTAAAAATATTCATTTAAATTATTGTGTGTAATGTTTTAAGTCTCATGAAATAACTATAGAATGGTAATTAAAACTTCTATATGATAAATGAAACTGTTATTTTTCTAATCTTAAAGATGAAAAAGTATTTATTGGTCTCAAACATTAGTCCCATTATCCTTTTAAAATTCGTCTATAATTTTGTTTCAATTATTATGGTTAACTTCTTATGTACATGTATTTCTTCTATTATTTTTGAAAAAAAAATTCTTTAGTTCAAAAATACTCATATCTAATAATTACATTATTTAACATAAAGTGTGTAATTCTATAAAAGATCACACAATTTCAAAATAAGGTAATATTGCTTGGAATATTGATATGAAAAAGGCATATTATAGGGTTGAATGACCTTTTATTATATTTCTCATGAGAACAAATTGGATTCTTTAATAAATGATTTAAAGACAACATGTGATTCATATATTCAGTTTATTTTAGTATTAAAATAAATGATGTACTCTCTTAGATCTTCACCCCTATTAGGGGTATTTGTCAGGAGGCCTTCTCTACCCATTTCATTTTATTTTTCTGTATGACATGTTATTTAATTTTATGTTAGTATAAGAACAAGGAAACATTATTCATTATGTGCAGGTGTGCAATAGATATTCATCCATCTCCAATATTCTTTTTACTGATAGCTTTCTTTTTTCATAATCCACCAATGAAGAATGAAACACTATTTTTCACTTGATTCACTAGTTTGAGAATGAATCTTGATAGTATTTAAACCTTGTTAGGATTGAAATTTACTTCATTTGAGGATTTATTGCTTGTAAGAATGTGGAACTTAATAACGCCTCATAAATTTGGGTTATTGACAAGAAAAATAAATACCTTAGGCATCCAATGATATTTGATCTCTATAAAATTAAGGTTTAGTTATGTATCCTAGATAGGGTTGTAAAAAATATTTAGGGATGGACCTTTGAGAGGATATATAATTTTGGGAAATACACATAAATCAATTTGGTGGCAAAGGCTGTACCAACCTATGTTATGTCTCTTTTTAAAATGAATGTCCTAGTTCTTGACTAGATCCACTCATAACTCACCAATTTTCGGTGGGTGATAGATAGTGGGATATAAAAATCATTGGATTTCCAAGGAAAAAATATGCCTTACTATTAATTGTGTAGGAATGAGTTCATCAAATGTAGATCTTTTTTATAATAATTGTTAAAGGATTTTATATTTTATTAACTCCCTTATTGGGTCCCAAGTGAGAAATATTTCCCCCGTCTTTTTTGGATGTAAGATCCTCATTGACATTAGCCTTTTTTTATATTGAACAAAATTTCAAAAGCTAAGGACCTTCTTGTGGAGGGTATTCATTTTAAAATATCTAATGAGTGTTCTCTTAATATCTATATGGATCCCTGGCTTCAGGGTGACGATTGTCAGTTCTTTTCATCAACTATACTATTTGAAATGAAGAATTCATTTATACGAGATATTAGTACTGATGATTTTTTATGATATAATTTTGATAAATATAATTCATTGTTCAATGGGAGTTATTAAATTTAGATCATAAAGATCCCTACTTTTAGATAGATGATTAGTGACTAAGTCTTATATAGATTCTTTCAATATAGATGGTACATGGTGAGGTATGGTGTGCCTTTATGACCTATGCGACACTAAAAGTTTCCCCGAGCTGGTTGGCCACATGCACTCAAGTATCCCTCCTTGTACGTCAGAAGGTTCAAACTAGTAGCGAGGGTATGGTAAGTTAGTTTTGTGTAGACAATACCCTCTTTTATCAGAATCAAAACACAAATGGAAGAAAACAACAATAACCAAGAGCGTATGAATATAAATAAATAGAATAATACCATGTCATATGATAGTCAAACAAGAAAATACAATACTCAAATGGAGGGTAAAAAATTCTATGAAAATACATGTGTCAAGTGTCTAAAATGAAACTAAATCTAAAGACAAAACAACTCCCAAGTGGGTCCCAAACCAAGTCTGGTTCCCTCTCCAATTCTATAATCCAAAAAAGAAACCTATCCCAGACCCTTGCCCTTATAATGTCTTGTAATAACAAATTATACTCAGCTGTAGATCAGGAAGCCTGAATAGCATGTGAGTACAACTTGGTAGGCCACCACCAACGATGTCTAAAACAAGTCCAGTCAAAAGATAGTGCATGCAGTTCTATGAAGCTATAAATACAATGAATAACTAAACAATTATCATATTTTCATTTATTCATTAATCATCCCATTAGGCCCAGTTCCAATTCTTGTTTCCCATTTGAATAATTATTCATTATTATCATTTATTTGGTGTAAGTCACAATTCCAAACACCCTAAAATCTGATTGAGTATAGGTTGTCATGGCAAGCACTCATTATCTATTTCGGTATAGTTTATTAGGCCTATCACCCCCGTAATCACATTTGGTGTAGGTAATCATGCCTAGTACCCCAAAATATCAATATTGGATTACAACGGGGGAGGAACTCAATGTCCATGTTCCCACTTCTAATCTCTCTAAAACTCTATGTTATCACCACAAAAATGCCATCCATTTAATAATTCATTAATCTATAAGATTTATCCACATAATTCCATTAATAATCCAATGATTAGTAAATAATTTCAAAGTCCATTAGTTAAATCAAATATTAACTAAGAACATAACCCATTAATTAATTCATCTATTAATTAATCAATCAACACAATTCTCATTCCATAATTAATTCTTCACAATTAATTAACCATATAAAATATCAACATGTCATAATTAATTCTCAAATTTAATTATATATGATCAATATTATGGAAAATAAATAATTATAAAAATGAATCATCATTCATCAACATTATGGAACATAATAAATTTTGACAATTAATTATCTTTCATCAACATTATGTCACAAAATTAATACTTACGATTAATTATCTTCAATAGAAAATATCATTTCATAATAAATTTCTACCAATTAATTATCTTTTTTCAATAAATTCAATGTATCAATTTTATATTCTAAACCCATAACCAATCTCTAATATAAATATCTATTTGAGAACCCACACCCCCTTCATTTTTTCTATGATTCAATTATCAAATAATCACTATGGAGAACAAAGGCCAATTCCACATTCTAAATTACTCCAATTTATTAAATCAATTATCAAGGGAATATATACATTAACTAACTCACATCAACCTATCTAAATAATTACTATTGGAGTCTGATTTATAACACTTATCTCCTTTTATTTATTGATGTAAGCCTAACAAAGATCCCCAAAATCCGATCGGCACAACGTCATCAATCAAACTTCGGATCTAAATACCTAAACAAAAAATTAATATCAAAGGCATCAAGATATTGAATAACTAGATCTAGACCCAAAATATTACATATATATCTAAAATCATAGGTTTAGATCCATGGAAATAGTGGAGATCTTCCATGAAAAGATCAAGGAAAGATAGGGTAATGAATGGGAGAAGTGACAGGATGAAATCCACTTATCAGGAAGAGAGAAGATCTTCAATCCGTACATTATATCTCGAAGAATGGTGCTTCAATCACCTTTGAATCCCTTAAGAAGGCTTTGGGAACAGATGGATTTTTTGAAGACTGCGCCAAGGATTAAATATGGGAGTCTGGGGGGGGGGGGGGGGCAGTTCGTGTGGTTTTAAAAAGGGATTTTCAGATAGTAAATCTGGAGCACACAGTTTCCTAGGGGGGAGGCACATGGTTAGAGGAAACCGTGAGCCTACCATGAAAACATCATTTTCTAGGTTTTTATTGTTCGCATGGTTTGGCCGCATGGATTTTCAAACTATATTCAAACCGTATAGACCTCTCTATCCATTTTTGAATTATTAGCACAATTTAGACGCACAATTTTTCAAACTGTACGCAAACCGTGTATAGCCAATTATCCTTTAGTTTTCCGTAAAACTTCACCCAAATGCACCACAAGACACTAATCCAAAATATAGGTAATTAAAGACTTCAAAATTTACCTAAAAAGTTTTTAAGATGACTCCACTGATGGTTGTTATCTGACAATCTTCCCACCTTATAACAACACATCCCCGAGCTGTAATCTTAAACTTCTAGATGATTCTGAGCCAAAAAAATGGTCCATTGAGCCTTCATGTATTCATCCGACAACCAATTTTCCTCTTGAAAACATCCATGTTTTCATAACACATGAACTAATGGCCCAGTCTTTCCCCATAAAAATTTATCACTATGACCCAACTCACATATCAGATGCTCCTCAAAGAATGAATCTATCTCACGGTAAACCTATTCAACATAAATCACTTGAGAAGGGTTAAGTTGATACCCCTGTATTTGTGACACATGAAAAACATCATGTATAGAGCTTATTTTGTGTGGAAGTGATAATTGGTACGCCACTGATCTGATTCTCTCCAGCACTACAAAACCATCCAATGAACCTGGGCACCAACTTTCCCTACCTCTATATTCCGTGGTGACCCAATCAATGAGACACCTGAATGAATACACGATCACCCACTATAAACTCTGGGGTTCATCTCCGTAAATCATAATTTGACTTATGCCTACATTGTGATATAGACATACATTTATGAATCAACTAAAACTGCTCTAATTTATCTTATATAAGACTTGGTCCCAACAGCTATGGCTCACCCACCTCTAACCAAAATAGAGGTGAGATACAAGGTCTTCCATAAAGTGACTCAATTGTTTCCATATATATAGTTTGCTGATAACTATTGTTATAAACAAACTCTACTAAATCCAAGTGCTTCTCCCAAGAACCACCAAAGTCAAGCACAAAAGCTCGTAGCGTATCCTCTAACACTTGTATGATATGCTCCAACTGCCCATATATATGTTGGTGGAAGGGCATACTTAACAGAATCTATGTAGAAAGAGCCCTCTGTAAACCATGTCATAAGTGTGAAGTAAAGTGAAAATCGTGATCTGAAACTATTGTTCGTGTCACCCCATGCCAACTATCTATCTATTGTACAGACAGTTCTCCCAACACATCTATTGGAAAAATTTACATAATAATTAAGAAATATGATACCTTTTTTATTAAATCCACAATAAACAAAATAGAATAATTCATTCTAAGATACATTTGAATTCATTATATTAAATTCATAGTCACGTTGTCCCACTTCCATTCTAGAAAAGAAAATAGCTGCAACATGCCTACTGGTCATTGATGCTCTACCTTCACCTGCTAACATGTGAAGCATCTTGTTACAAACCCTACTATCTCATTTTTTATTTCTATCCACCAAAAATATCATCGTAGGTCACGATAAATGTTTTTCACCCCAATATTTACCACCCACTTTGGGGCATAAAATTATCTCATGAGTTCCTCTCACATACTTGTAGGCACAATAACCAAATTTATCACATAGATGATCTCATCCTCATATATTATCCAGTTTTATGGTGTCTCTACACCTTTAAGGATTTCCCTTAAGTCTAAACACTCTAGATCCTCATAATTCCTATCTTTGGTCAATCTAAAGAGTGTACACTCCACTACTACAGAAACTAGAGTCATCCTATCCTGACTCTCCTGAACTACTACATACATTTCCGCCAGTAAAGACATTATCTCCCACTATGTACATGACTCATGTACCATCTGAGTCTGAATTATGCAACCTAACGAATTAGACACACTATTCCCCTTTCCAGGTTTATATTCAAGGGACACACTATTCCCCTTTCCAGGTTTTTCAAACTCAAGGGACTACATAGACTCTACCCATCTTCTCTACCAACGATACATGTCACTCTGTGAGAAAATGAACTTCAAGATTTTGTGATCTATAAAATTGTAAACTTTTCACCCCAAACATAATGTCACCAAAACATAAGATCATAAACAAATAAATTCAACCCAGTGTTACACGTAGTGTAATTCAGTCCATGTGGCCTCAGTTGTTGAGACCCTTAATCAATGACTCGATTCCTATACATCAACACAGCTATGAGTTCCATCCCAGAAGGACCCTAGTACACCCTGTACTCTTCGAACGTCTCAGGTAAGATCAAAATTGGTGCTGATTTCATGAACTTCTTCAACTCATGGAATTCATTCTCACATGATTCTCTGTAAACATACTTTATCCATTTTTTTAAAACATGAAAATGGTTCTTCCAATAGGAAATGTTTTTAGATGAACCTATTAAAATATATGGATAATCCCAAAATTCTTCGGATATCTATAGAAATCTTGGAATGCTCCCAAGAAATCACTATGTGCTCTTGTTTGGGTCCACTACCACACAATATTATGATACGATATTCCCCAAAGAGTGTACATTTTTAATCAAAAACTGACATTTAGATTGCTTAGAATATTGATGATGATATCTTAGTGTACCTAGGATGATGTAACGATATTTGGAATGATGTTCATGAGTCTTAGAGTACACCAAGATGTTATCAACAAAAACCACCACAAACTGTTATATTTATGGATGAAAGATCATGTTCATCAAGGCCATGAATACTGCTAAAGAATTTTTCAACCCAAACTACATTATAAAAAACTCATAAAGGCCATGTTGTCTTATAAAAGAAGATCTTGGTATATTAGATCCCCAAACTCTCACCTGATGATCCCCTAACCTCATATCGATCTTTGAGAACACACAAGACCCCTTTAGCTAGTAAAACAGATCATCAATTCAAAAAAATGGATATCCATTATTCATAGTCATTTTATTCAACTTTAAGTAATCGACACATATGTGGGAACTGCCTTCATTCTTCTTTGAAAACAAAAAATGTCATCCCTAATGCAACGTACGTGGATAGATAAACCCTTTATCATCAAACTCCCCAAACTGTGTTTTGAGCTATTGAATTTTAGTAGGTTCTATTCTGTAAGATGTAATAGATACAAACTCATTCCCCCGTCATGAGATCAATAGTGAATTCCCCATCTCTCTCAGGTGAAAACCCTAAAATGTCTTTAGGGAAAACATCCTGAAATAGTTCTACAACTGGTGGAAGGATGTCTTTCCTACCACTCCCATTATCCCACAAAATACTAGTAACTAGAACTATGATCTCTTTCAGTTTCTAAGTAATTGGCCCAGATCTTCCTGCATGGGTATCCCATTCTCCACAATGAACATACCGGTCACCTTCATGAGATACAATGGTCACTCTCTTATGTTAACAATCTATGTGGGCTTAGTATGATACTATCTAGTCCATACCCATAATTAGGTCGAAGCCTATCATATCAAGGAAATAAATATCCCAAAGAAAATGATACTCCCTAATCTCTAGCGAACATCCCATGCACAAAAATAACCATAGATCGTGTTCCCAATGATGTATTGATATTAATCACCCCACTTACAGACTCCACCTCTAGGCTCAAACATTAATAAGATTTTTAGATATAATGGAATGGGAGGAACCAATATCAAAAAATGAAGTAGCTAAAGAAAAAACAACTAGAATAGTACCACTCGTTGTTGATGGACCAGACTCATTCTCTACAAGTGTAGGTTTTACTACATGTAACTGTCCAACCTCTCTTCCTAATGGTGTCCCCTAACTCCCTTGACTAGCACCACTCCGCTGGTATAGGAACGCATTCCCTAATGAAAAACATCCACTACCTCTACCACCTATTCTAGTATAACTCCATCTTTCATACCTATATGGTGCAGAACACCCCCTTTCCACAATTTGAATCTGAGCAGCTACTCCCTCAGCACCAGTTTGTTGATGCTTCCTGCACAACCTATGTAGGTGGCCCATATTTCCAAAGAACTGGAACTCCACTGGTGGTCAATGACAATGTGTACGATAGTGTCCTTACCTACCACACTAGTGGAAAAGCACATGAGTAAGATTTGGTGAAATTGTTCCTCATGACTATCCACCTTGCTTCCCATTGTCCTGAATAAGGTTCTTGTAATGGTACATGCTACCCTTAGAAGGAACACCCCATGATCATCCAATGGCTTCTACTTATCTAGAGTTGGATGCCTCCTTTAGGTTACCCTCTAAAATGAGAGCATGATTAACCACTTCTGATAATTTAATTGGAATATAGATATTTAATTGGGACTTAATTTCACACCTAATTCGATCCTGAATTCTTCTTTCCAAAGAAGCCTCATCTATCACCAAATTTAGAAAAACAATGTTGTGAATCTATGAAAATTTCAGCATAATCCATTATGGACATGTTTCATTGAGTCATATGCAAAAAATCATAAGACCTTTATGGTCTCACAATATCTGGATAAAATTTCTCTAAGAACTCCTCCATAATGCCCTTCCATAACATATCATCAGTCTATCCAGATTGCACCTAAATGTCCCACAAGCATTTCACTAACCCTCACAGTATATAAGCATCCTACATGAATCTCCTCTCAGCCAGAGTCCCCAAATGGTCATGTATCATCACTATGGATTCAATATTGAATTCATCTCCCTCGGGTCCACCATCAAATAAAAAGTAGGAGGGTGCTGATACTGAAACAACCTTGTCAACTCAGACATGCTTTTTTGAACCCACCCCAGGTCTCTCTCCACGAATTAAATGAATTAAGAAAAGTTATCTCGGATCTATTCCACTTTATCCTCATCTTGTAGCAATAGTGCCTCAAGTTCTCTATAAGGATGTTTGTTCCAAGCCATAACCCTCGGTCTCTCACTCAACAAGAATTGTGGAGGAATATCTCAAAAAAGACAAACACAAGAATTAGGTCTCAAAATGAAATCTTATAACATATATGTAAGAGGAGAAACTAACATAACAAGTTTCAACATGTCCTTTTCCCCTTTTTATAACCACACCGTCAACACTAACGCCTTATCACAACCCTTAACCATCCAACAACTAGGTCTTGGTAAATAAGGGTACATTCATTATCATTAATTAATTCAACCATTAATTAATCCCATTTTATGAAATTAATTAATTCAATCGTTAATTAATTATTCATACTCATTTCTTAAATCATGTTTCTCATTAGAAACCCATTTATTCTCATTTTTCAACATTATTTTAATCTCACTACAAGGAAAATAGTTCATGTTTGAAAACATTCTCATAACCGATTTTCTAGTGAGTTCCTAGAATAAAGCATGTCACAACAACCCTGAGTTCCTAGAAATTTTCATGTTGACTAAAAAATTGTGCCTCTTTAGGCCATAAAACAAAATTCAACAATTTTAAAAACAAACATCCCATCCGGCCACAAGTGCATCACCTAAGGTGATAAAACATCCAACTGTAACAACAAATAGCAATCACATCAGTCTTACCCTATGTACATGGATTGTCCCCTGTACATGGGTTTGTAGCTCCCATACATTACTTCATTTCGAATCCTCTACTATTCCCAGTCACTTGTATACCTTTTACAAATATAGTACTACACAAGATGATGACTGAATAATAAATCATCTAAAACCACTTTTTGACATCCTAACTCGAGTGCCACTAAACAGTTCCCAGAGATGATTCACCACATGCCCTCAAGCACGCCTCCTTGTATGCTATAAGATGTCAACCAGCAGTAAGGGTCTGGTAAGTCAGTCTTTAGGAGACTATTCCCTCTTTTATCATTATTAAAACACCAATGAAAACAAACAATAATAAAAAAGATCATATATATAAAAATAACTATAATAATACCATGTCATTTAATATTCATACAAGAAAATACAATACCCAATTGGAAGGTAAAGAATGATATGAAAATTGTTAGGTCTGCTAGGCTAGATACACTAATTGGGGTTGAATTAGGGTATGCCAAATTAAAACAACTTCCCCTTTTGATCTTGTTAGGTAGTTAGACAAAACCTTCTTCCCTCTCCTTCATAGTGCATAGTATGAATAAATCTTAAATCATGCAAAGGAAACAATAAATTTTACCTGTTTCACCCTTAGTGGCCTATGTACAGGGATCATACACTAGTAGTGTGCCAAAGTACCAATTCTACTATAAGCACACTACTGCTAAAAACATAGAAGTGGACTCACTGTACCTCCTGGTTTACAACCATTCAGAATTTGAGAACTCAATTCTCTCCCAACTGATGTGAGCTCATTGCTTCTTCATAAGATACACTAACCGTTTATAGACCTGTAGGTCTCTTAATTACAACTAATGAATGCATCCTCCACTATATATACATACTCCATTGAAGTCCAAATTTCATCCACTGATGAATACCCCCTTTCACTTGACCATTGGGGAACAACCTTTGGGAAGTACCACCGTAATGAACCATACTTCGCGAAGCTCCCAATTTCACGAAGCTCAAGAAAGCCTTTGCGAAGCTCATAACTATTCGTGAAGCTTAGGTAATCATGGAGCTCGAGTCATCATAGTGAGAATTCCTTCATGAATCTCACTGAGCCAATCACAGAACACACCTCTTTCGCGGAGCTACATTTCCCGCTATAAAGCACACTCCTTTCACGAAGCACACTGCCTTCACAAACCACCTTCGGGAATCGAGAAAAAAGTATTTTCTTTGAAAACTCTCTACTTCTCCTAAGGGGTTCGAGGCCTATTTATATGCGATTCCATCGACTCTCGAACCTTCCATGTGAAGTTATCGCCATGTCATCTTATATCACAAAGCTATGAAATTTCCACTGAAATTTTATCTATATCACGAAGCACCATAGAAATTTTCCAATCTTGTAACTATTCACAATCACAGAGCATTTCATCAATTCCTCCACACCACCACCGTGGAGATCCCTCTCAAAGACCTTCATCTCTTCCGTTCACGAAGCTCGTAGTAATCACGAATAACACTGCCAACATTCTTCATGTCTTCATGAAATCCACATTAAGAAGTCTGTCTTCAAAAAACATATGACTTTTCCATATTTTGATGATATCTTCATGGAAATTCAGTTTTCGCGATGTACATGAAATTCCATATTTTGGACCCCAAAAATTTAGCAAGCACTGGAAAATGGGGCCTCCTTGTATCCATTCTTTTTTACCGCCTCCAGATTATCCATTCCTTTTTCATGGTTCTTTGTCAACATGGATTGTCAAAAACTTCTATGGAACATGAAAATTCAGAAAGGAAACATGCTTTCTCAACAAACAAAATCAACCCAAAATTGATGCAATGTTACCTTGAGGGAATTTTACCCAACAAAAATACAAGTGTCAAGTATCTACAATTCAACTAAAAGTAAAGGCACAAAGATTTCCAAGAGAATCCCTAACAATATATTTTTCATCTCCCATGCTTCAATACCAAAATAAAACATATCCTAGGGTATTTCCCTTGTCATTTAATGAAACAAAAAAGTTTACTTGGGTGCTTATTAGGTGACCCGAACAAGGTGTGAGTACAACTTAGTAGGCCACCAACGGTGTCTAAAACGAGTTTAGTCAAAAGATAGTGCATGCAGTTCTATAACAAAATAAATACAATGAATAATAAAATAGTTATCACATTTTCATTTTATCATTAATCATCTCATTAAGCCCAATTTTAATTCATTATTTCCATTTGAATCATCATTCATTATTATCATTCATTTGGTGTAGGTTTCCATGCCTAACAACCTAAAATCTCATTCAGTGTAGGTCCTCATTCTTAGAAATACATATCCAATTCAATGCAGTTTGTCATTCCTAGCACCCCATAATCTCATTTAGTGTAGGTCTTCATGAAGAGAACCCCAAAATCTCATGATTGGAGAACTATTATGGATGAATTCCATCTCCAAGTCCCAACTTATAATCTATCTAAAACTCCATGTATAGCACCAAAAAAATCTCATCCATTTAATCATTCATTAATTCATAATAATTAGACACTTTATTACATTAATAATCCAATGATTAGATAAAATTTTCAATGGCCATTAGTTAACTAAAAAATTAACTAATCACATAACCCTTTAATTAATTCATCAATTAATTAATAAATCTACACTATTCCCCTTCAATAATTAATTCATCATAATTAATTATCCATATCAAATCTCAACTTTTCATAATTAATTATCACAATTAATTATCTTTTATAGATACAATGAAACATAATCAATTATAATAATTAATTATATTTAATCAACATTATGGAATATAATTAATTATTACAATTAATTATCTTTCATAGACAATATAATTTCATAATTAATTTCCCCTATTAATTATCTTTTTCAAAATCAATTAAATATCCCAATTTTATACTATCAACCCATAACCAATCTCTAAAACATATATCTATTGGGAAAACCCCCCATTTATTTGTTCTATGATTAAATTATAAATTAATAACCAAGGAAAACACAAGTCAATTACACATTCCTAAATAATATAATTTATGAAATATATTATCAAGCGAATCTATAAATTTATAGACTCACATTCACGTATCCAATCCACTACTATGGGAGTTTGATTTATACCACTAACCTCAATTTATTGATGGATGTTTTCCCAACAGAAATCCCGAATATCTATGTGGCACAACATCGTCAATAAAGCATCATATCTAAATACATAAACAAATTATTATGATCAAGGGTATCAAGATCGTGCAAAACAAGATGTATATCCACAATACTAGATCAATATATCAAATCATTGGTTTATATCCTTTGAAACAGTTGATATATTAAATGAAAATATAATGGAAGGATAGATGAATGAACAAGAGAAGTGATGGGATGAAATCTAAAAATCAGAAAGGGGTGTGATCTTTATTTTAGACATTCGATGTCAAATAATAGTGTTCAGATCACCTTGGAGTCCCCTGGAATGCTCTAGGCAAACATAGAATTTTTCTGGCCTAAGAAAAGGTCAAAATACGAGGGTATTGGGTGTTTGGGTGGTTTTAATAGAGATTTTTTTATATTATATTCGGTGTACATAGTTTCTTATGAAAAGGCACACATTTAGGGAAAAATGTGTGCCAACTATGCGAACCAATATGTCCAGGTTTTCACAGTTGGAATGTTTTGGCCACATGGTTTTTCAAACCGTGATAAAACTATGTGGACCTCTATGTCTATGTTTTCATGATTGGAACTGTTCAGCTACATGTTTTTTCAAACTATGCACAAACAGTGCACAACCCACTATACTTTTGTTTTCCTTAAAAATATACCCAAACCCACCCCAAGCCACTACTCCAAAAAAAGGTGCATGAAAAATTAAAAAATAAATTGAAAAATCACTCGAGATGACTCCAAAAATGTCCAGGATCATACATAAGGATATTGGCTGGAAATTTAAAGGCTCATATATTGATTTGGTATGGACAATGTTTTAGTCATCCAATATATTACCAAACATTAAAGATTTTTCTGGCAGGATTCTTCGAGGAGTTATTTCAATTAAAGCTATTTTGTGGTGCAGTAATATGATCAAAGATGATATGTGCCCATTTTGAAGTGCCTCTAGGAGATTAGTTTTCATGATATCTTTCAATTACTCAGAATAAAACCTATTTGGGTAAGATTGGTTAAAGTAATTTTATTTATGCTGGATGAGGTTTCTTCTGTAGTCGATGGCCTCCCCAAATAGTTTGAGGAATCCAAATATTTAGGATTTCATGAATTCTTTAGAATTTATTATCTTCTTTGGATGAGTTGAAATGAATTTATTTTCTAAAATTAGTTAATCCTTGATGAATCTTGGGTACAATGGTCTTTTGTTCTAATTGAGTTCTAGAAGAGTCATGGGTTGGAGTGGAATTGGGATCAAGTAATGAAACATAAAGTGTCTTCATCTTTTCCTCCAATAGGTGTTTTAATGATGAATCATGATATCATTATCTTTAAAAATTCTTTGGGTAGTGTGGTCATAGTTGTGTATGAATCGTTTGGACAATATTTCCTTATATGAGACATGTTTATATTACAAATTTTTATCCATAGGTTTGAAAATCAATTTAATAACATGTTGGAATTCGGTTTTCAAGGGATATGGGTTGGCATAAACTTATTTTGGAATAAAATTTCCTCTAACTTGCCTCTTTCGAAAGGGATCTCTCTAATCTCTCTTATCCTTTAGGGATCCTCTTTTATGAGATATAGTGTGAATCTTTATATTATTTACATTGTTCCTTTTACTTTCATTGAATGTGAGGGTAATATGGTTGTCCATCATATTTATAAGTTTTACATTTCTTCTAAGGTGTTATCTTGGATTGGTTCTATTACTCTTGGTGTTTTTTATTTTATATACATTGATTTGGATCATGTTTGATTGGATTTTTGTTTCATTTAAAAAAACTCCAATAATTGTTGTTAAATGTAAGGATTTAATATTGTATTGACATAATAATAGTTTTTTATTATAAAGTATAATAATATAATTTTGTTGAAATAAAAATAATTAGGAATAATTTAAAACCTTTAAACATGAATTTACAAAAGAAATATATGTAATTAATATTTGTAGTCAACAAAAAAATCTCATTAACAAGGATGATATATTAATTGGAAGCTAATAATTTGTTCAAAAGATTCGTACCTCAGATGGAAAAATATGTGTTCAAATATGGATGGGGGAGGATTTTCATATGTATTGTATAATTAATGTTGAAATTACTATAGATATGTTATAGAAAAACTTACTCTAATAGTGGTACTATTCACCTCATTTGGGATTTCAGGCCATGCATTTGTGTGTTTATGAAACTATGCCTTCATACCATCAATGTCAAGATTATGGGTCATATAATTGGACCAGAATGATGGAATGGGGTGACTTCACTGGTGGAACAACATGAAAACACACATGAATCACTAAGTTGGAAACTCGAAAGAAAAATGAGTGAATTGGAACCTGTCATTCGACCCTCTGACCACTCAGATATATCATCTGGGTTATAGGGGTTCTATATCATGATGTGATGGTAAAAAACAATATGAAATGGTTCCTAGTAGGTGTAAAGTGTGGCTTGTTGACTTGTGAAACTACTACCAATGTGGCCATAAAAACAACATGAAACAACTATAAGGAGAAGAAAACATTAAGGCATTCATGTGTCTCTAGTGATATTCTGATAGGGTTGTATAATGACTCAAGAGGGAGGAATAGAGTTCATAAAATTTTTTCAACCAATAAAAGTACCTCTTTAAAAACTTGTTTGAATATTTTAAACTATTATCTAATAAATATACAATAGAAATAATGAAAAGATAAGAAGCATTACACTTGACAGTTATACTGGTTTAGGGCACAATGATCCCCTATCTCACTTCACAAACACACCCTCTTCAATCTTGGTCATTTTCACTATACGGGTCTATTTTTGAAGACATTGATCATTGAATACAAGTGAATATAACCTTCAAAAAAGATCCAAGAGCTTTAATCAGGATATCCCTCCACAATGCCTATCTAAATATTTCTCATATAGAAAATAAATTGTGAAAACGTTACAAAGAATGAGACAAATAGGGTATTGAAGATTCTATACACATTTATAAGTAGACACTACAAAATGATGATGAATTTTCATATATATAGAATATAACTTCAAATTAAATCATGAGAGGTTATTAAACAATAGAAAAAAATCAAGTATTATTAAAAATAATATATGTTCATTTATAGTAATGAAACAATATAATCATTAAGAAAACATATCAAACATAACACAACTTATATATGAATTCAAACTATTCTATTCTAAATATTTCAGGATTATATATATATATATATATATTGTTTTATAAATAATCTAGACATTATTTTCATGTGATCATCATCAAAAATTCAAAACAAATTTTCATTTACTGCAACATTGGTAAACCATTGAAATATTTTTTTATTTGAAATAGAAACATTATTTAATAACCAATTTCCACACTAGAAAGGACCACTTTTGAAATCTCAAAAGGTAGGTGTATACTTTTCATAGAATACTGGAATGGTAATTTGTTCTTCAATAATATAATTAAATATTTTAAAAATACTAATATTAATAACATTTCTTATTTATAAGGGTTTTGTTTGTAATACTTTTTATCTCATGAGTTTTCATTCCATAATAAGACTTGAAACATTTATAATAGAGTATAATAGTTAATATGACTCTTCACTTAGTAAAAACTTATTATATTCCATTATATTTGAAAAAATAGTACTCTTTAATTAATTGGAAAAGGATAATTCACTTTCTTATTATTTTAAAATTAGAAACATTTTTCAAAGTAAAATATTTTTTTTAATTAATAACGACAAAATCAAATAAATTTATAAAAGAAATAATATTTTTTATATTTATAAATATGTCTGTCAATGAGTGTTTTTAAAAAAATTATATATTATCAAAATAATTACATATTTGAAAAACAATAACATAATTATATATTTATTGGCACATAAGTTTTTTTTTGAAATGAATAAGAGTTTAATTTTATGTCAAAAAAATTATTTTATAAATTTATTAAATATTTATTATCCTTTTATATCAAAGGATTATTTGATAGGATTATTTAATTATAATATTTTGGTGATATTTTCCCTAGTATTTGGAATTGTATTTTTCCATTTTATTTTTTCACTAAAATCATATTGTGTAATTTCCCACTGTCATTTTTGTGAAATTTTTTGTATAATATTATGATTTTCAATTAATTTTATGATAAAATTTATTTTTATTATTTAAAAATAAAATTCTAATCGGATTTTACTTTATTATATTAATTTATATTTATTGAATTTAATTTTCTAATAAATTTTCTATTGGGATTTTGGGTTCTAAATTTGTTACCATAAAATATATAATAAGGACTTCCACTAGTATTTTACAATCAGTTTTTAATCTTCATTTTATCATGTATAAATATTAAATGGGATTTTCAACTATAATTTTACAAGGAATTTTTTCACAATATTTTTAAATTTTTTAATAATTTAGAGCAATGTTAAATCAAATTTTATATTTAAATTTATTAATAGTATATACATGTTGATTGATTCCATACTAAAGAACTATATAAAAAACAATATTTAACTTAATTACGACAATATTTTGTAAGATAATTGTCTTTTACATAAATAAATACATAGTTATTACACTATTAGAGTTAAACAAATATTAATTTTATGTAATTACGATAGTTAATATATAAATTATTATGATTGATATCAATTATTTTTTAAAATTTGATTCGAATATGTTTTTTCTTTTTCAATAATTAAAAATGAGTTACATACGTAAAAAACATTTTTTTATAAGGATGATAAAAATTTTAATATTTAAAAAATATAAAATGTGTTATTTTTTTGAAATTAATATTTTTCCAATTGTAAGTAATCAAATCAGAATTTATTTTAATTACAAAAATTTTTGATCATTTTTATTTCATAAAACATTATAACATATTTTAAAATATACCCTATCCCCAAAAATTTGGTAGAAATGTTTTAATTATACACTTGTTAAAATATCCATATAATAATGGAAAATTTCAATTAACTAACATAAAAAAATGATTATTAAAAAAATAAAACCAGAAAAATTCCTATAAACCTCTACATGTGCATCTCCAAATCTATAAAAATCACTATAATAAATGTAAAAAATCCCAAAAAATAGAGTTTCACATGGTGATGTAATATATGATAATGGTTGGAGGGGATTATTGAATGAAAATGATCTAAAAGTATCATCAAGTCCTTTCCCATCTTCCACTTTAAGGAGTGTTTCTCCTTCACTACATAACATTTACATGGTGCACTCTCACCATCTACATATGAGGAAGGCTCAGATGAAGAAGAAACCCTAAAATTTTTTAATGGTCATAAAATTATTGGGGTAAAACCTTAATCTTCCAGAATCATGAAAAAATATGTGTGAGGTTTGTTGTACCCTTTACTTCTACAATTTGTGCTAGAGCCATGGTGACAATAGGAGGAGTGGTAAGTTTCTCGGCACAATTGTGGCCAATGAAAATTGAAATTGTTGATCTCTTCAATATGTTCATCATTTTCTAAATAATGGGAAATTTGTGATTTTTTCTTAGTGGAGTGACTATTTAGGCAGTACATCATGTCTTTTACTAGGGTGGACTCACATTTTTATTCTGGGAAGGAATTCTTATTTTGGAGTCACCCTCACTTCATAACCATCTTCAATTGGTTAAATAACGGTGATGCTACAGTAGATGGTATGACGGAAAATCAGAATTTAATTGATGGGGATGTTGTAATACTCATCATGGAATGGGCTCTTCTCTCTCCACCCAATGAATATAAAGAACATGAAGAAGTGACTTGGAATATATAGTATAGGGAGTAGACTAAATATAAGGGAAGTGTAGTGTGATGAGGTATTTAGTAGGTCAAGGAATTATATACTTGATAAAAAAATAAGGATTCTATTTATAAAAAAAATCAATGAGTCAAATATTATCCTTCATTATTGAAAATTTTAATCTTTCAATAATTTAACATATTGTTATTTATCTTTAGTCAAACAATATCTTTTATTATTTGTAAAAATGGGTTACCAAAAGACATTTAAGAATTTTATTTCGTGATGAAAACAATTAATAAATGGAAATATTAAAATTTAAAAAATTATATTGTTAAAAAAATTAATTTATTCTATTAATGGAATGGATAAATATATATTTAATGAATAAACTTTAACACAAACATACGAATGAAGGCTTAAACACGAGATTAACTTGGTTGTTTTTTTCCCAAAAAAATATTGATTTTAAATTTTTTATATAATTTCCATTTTTATAATTATTACTATTTTATGAAATTATTTTCTATATATTAATTATCACTATAATTATATTTTAAATAATAACAATAATTTATAACTATATCTAGTCATATAATAATTGTATTTATATTTAATCATTATAATTCCATAATTTCCCTCATTAAAAATCTATCCCAAGAAATATATATATATATATAATTTTAATTATATATCTAATATATATATAATATTTTTTAAGAAATAATATATTTTTGGAAGAAGTGACCAAAAACTACAGATACATACATACCTAGATATTCTAGTGTGTCAAGACACCCCCATGCCCCCTAAAGGATTGACATAAAACTAAATGGCATAATTTATTACTTTTAAGAGTCCTAAAAGGCAATGATCTTGATGGACCAAATTACAAGCTAATTGTAGCCCTATCACCCAAGAAGAAAATGACCTGAAGGCTCATATAATCAGTCGTGCTTCATTTTTTGTCCTTATTCATTACCTCACACCACCCCCGTGTGGGCATAATCACACTGTGTTGTACTCTATCTTGTTCTAGTGGGTCGCCCCTTGGTCCGACATCAAAAATTCATTTTGGCAGTGTGTATATTAATAGGCACTAAAACACACATCAATAATTCAAAACTTCCACATAATGATGACTACTTATGAAAATGTTTCACTATCTACTGATCACACCACCACTACTAGAAAAGAATCATCATGTGTCTATTAAAACATGAATCTTCCATCAATGGATAATATTAGTCACTATCAATGAACTCCATTAGAATTCACTAAAAATAAATAAAAAAGGGATAATTATCACCCCTGATCCCAGCCTCCTCTATCATATCATACTATCCCATTACCATCACCATGCTTGAATATGTCTTCACTCCTTACATCATGAACACCCTCCCTTCCTCTCCCTAAACCTTGCTTCATAGGTGGTCTAATCCATGCCCCCATCCCCTCCACTCCTACACCCCCTATCCCTTTTCCTTCATTATGATCACGTTCTTAGTTATCATTAATGCTCCCCCTCAACTTGTGTATGTTAATCCTATACCTCTATATCTCAACACCTATAGTTGGAGCCTCTACCACCATCACCCATCCACACATCATCAACCTTACTCGATTTCTACACACATTTTTAGATATGTCATCACTCCTCCCTACCACTTTCATCAATCCAAATGTCTGCCTCCACCTCAGTTTTTTATCATCCCCACCTGGTGGTACTATCATGGTTGACTCCACCTCTGCATGCTTGATATATTAATTGATCAAAGATTTATTTCATTCTCATAGCTAAATCCAAATTTTTGAATAATAATCATGTGACTCTTTTTTCATAAAACGTCTCTATTTTAGGGATTTTAATTTCATTAAAACATGTTGGTATTATCTTAAATCAATAATTGATATATAATTGACATTTTTTTAAAATATTTGTGTTTTATGATCAAAATTTTAATTAAATGGAAATAAAAATCAATTTATCATCAAACATTCATTCTATCAATGTTTTAATTAGAAATTGGAATTTTAGGGATTAATTGTTTAAAGTTATATATTTTAAATTCCATATATTTATTTTAAAAATACTTTGATTAATTTAGTATAATTTTAAATATAATATAATTTAATGATTTTTTGAGTTTGCTATGGTTTTAGAATTTATATTTCAAGTTGTCATAGTTTTTATTTTTGATATAATTTATTAAAGCATGCTATAATTTTGTATAGAATTTTTCAACACTATGTTAGTCGACGTGATACCATTTTTGACTTCCTAGTAATGTTATTAATGGAAATATTACTTTTATCTGAATATTGATTATTACTCAACATAAATTTTAGGATTTATCTAATTTAAATATCGTCCCCAATACAGAAACCATATTTTTCCTAGGTACACTCACTTCCTTATTATATTTTTTTATATATAATTCCTCATTTCATTCCTATATATTGATCCATAATCCAATTCTAAAATACATACACTTAAAATAATATTTATCTTCCAAAGTATCTTTGTAACAAGTGACATCACAAAAAGTGGGTTTTCTTATTTTCTATCATATATTACTTCAATTTTTGTAATAATTACTCATCTTTTTTTAGGATTATCCAAATTATATTATACTAGATTTCTAAGGTAGTTGTATACATATGAGAAGTTGAATAAATACATATTATTCCTAATTAAGTATGAAATAAATACATACATTAATATTATATTTATGTACATGTTATCTTACTACTAATGCCTCTTCCAATATCAGCCTCTTATGGTTCATTTATTAGTTACTTTATTTAAATTTTTACAAAAATAATTCACTATAATGATTTTTAAATCACAGTATGTTTATCTTAATAGAAGTTTTATTCGACATCATATCTTCTTGTATAAAAATACATTTTAATTTTATGTATTATTATATTAACCTATATAATCATTGTGTCCATTTTCATAAAATTTACCAAGATATTTTACATTATTACTTTTAAAATGGTTAAAAATTACAAGAATTGTATTTTATATTTTTTATTGTTTGGATGTTTTATTCAGATAGAGGAAGTGTTATTTTATTACATTTATGTTATATAATTGGGATTTTACCTAATTGTAGCTTATTTTAGTGGAAATTGAATTCCCTATAAAGAAGAATTATTTATTCTTTTTGAATTGGTATCTTCTTTAAAGATAATCTAAAAAGTTTGTTTATTTTAATATTACATTTGGTACTATATTTTTATGTCTTTTAACATCTTCCTTTGTATATCTCCATCATTTAATGAAGTTTACTTTTTTTCTTTTGGAACCACCAAACATCAATAATTGATCAGTAATTTTGTATGGTTCTGAAAAAAACGAGATATAATTTATCCTTTTTTATCCCTTGTGGAGAGGGGTCGTAGAGTAATTATTTTTTGTTGTGTTCATTCTATAGATCAGTTTGAATGTCACTATTGTTTTTATTTATTTTCTTACACTATAATTTTTATTGATGTAATTTATATTGTGAAACTTATTTGTTTCATATAACATTTTCCCCTATATGTTTATTTTGTTTATTTTCTACAATATTACCTTATTTATAATTTATATATTTTCCATTAAATAGATAACATATTATAGGGAAAATGTTTTTAGTTTTAAACTTATATTAAAATTGATTATTTTTTCATTATTTAAATTTAATTTTTTTACTTATAAATATTTTTCGTTTGAATTAGGAATTCATGATAATTCTTTTGGATATTTTCATGTATTTCGTGACTAGGGTTGAATCCGCCAATAATTATGGTATTTTATATAGGATATATATACTACATGTCTTGTACATACATATTAAATGTTATGTTTTTTAGTTTTTTTTTTCTATGTTTTAGTTATTATATACTCTTTCTTTTCATATATATTTCATGTTACATTATAATTGATTAAAAATATTATAGTTTCATTAGATAAAACAACTTCAAACCAAGTCTATTAAGATAAAAATTGAAAAAATATGAATCATATTTTATGAATTAGTTAAATAAATTCTTCAAACCATGATATACTAAGTCAACTATTTAAGAACACCTTTTTTCAAATATGGTTAAAAACGAGAAGAATTGATTGTTTTTGTTCATTTCTATTATAGTTTGACTATTAGTTTTCAAATTGTTTTCCCAATTTTTCTTTTTTTATATATTTGTAGCCTCAGAGTTTTATGTAACATATTTGGTTTTTCTATGAATTATTTTTTCTAAAAAAACTAGCCTACTTAATTCAATGAAAGGTATTTCAAGGTCCAATTATATATAGACATTCAAAAATATAATGTATTCTTTGTGGAGTGGAAACATTCTAACTGGTATTCATTACATTTTTAGTGGAAACATTCTTGTTGTGATAAAAATATTTATTAAATAAAAATATTAAAATTATAAAAAATAAAAAGATTTTTAATAATTTATTTATTTATTCTATTATCATAATGAAGAAATGTATAATAAAATAATAAACCCACAAACAAATATACAAACGGAGGATTAAAAATAAGACATCAATGGCCTAATGAACTAATCGATTATGGATGAAAATCCCTAGAAAAAATGACCTAAAGGATCATACAAACAACCTTTACTCTTGATTTGTTACTAGTCTTTAAATCAATACCTCCTCGAGCATGCATCATAATAATTTGTTGTCCTACATTTCACTATAGTAGGTCTTCCCTCCACCCCACATCAAAATGTTTATAGGAAGAGGGTTTGTTAATAGGCCTTGACACACACATCACTATTTCGAAACCCTAACCTAGTGAAGCCTTCTTGTTTCCATGGTGCACCACTTACCTTTCACGTTGTATCATCTGCGTGATCCCATAAGTAGAATGTGTCACAAATCTTCATGTTGCACTACACCATACCAATAACCATCATATCGTCCTACCCATGATAATGGAGTGGCTGGAACCCCACCATCCAACATTGGAAATATGAATTGGTAGATAGCTGATTTATGTGTTCCAATTCACCCATATCTCTTTTGAGCTGGCCACCTATCAATGGATATGTGTCTCCATGCTATATCTCATTTTTATTCTCCCCACACCATTCATCTGGTCTCATTATGCTACCTCACTACCTATTATTATATATACACCTTGTTCGTACAAATTTTATGGTACACATTTTAAATTCTCAAAAGGAAATATAAATCTCACCACCTTGTTCATGTCTATGTTGTGGGAAACCTTTTAGTGCCTTAATTGGCCTGATATATTTCCCTCATAATGTGGATTCCTAAATTTGAACCCTTATTAGATGTAAAATTATGGGGTGAATTTACCACTCTAGTAAGACCCCAACTACAAAATAAATTTTTATATTTTTAATGTTTGTAGAAAAATTTATATGATTATAAATGTAAAATGTTTTATATTTGATCAAATTTTTAATCTAAAAATAGTTTTAAATTTAAAGTTATTTCAAATAAATTTATTTTTAAAATTAATACAATAATTAAAAATAATTATAACAATTTCACTTTTAAATGTTATTATATAAATATAAATAAAATTAATTATTTCATTAATTTATTTATAAATTTTGAATAGTGGGTACAAATGATGTGGTTCTTCATTCATAAATTATTTTTTATTTGAATAAATTTTTATTCATTTCAAGATCATTTTCACTCTCCAATTATAATTATTCATTTAACATCAAAACTTTAATGTAGAATCTCTTTTTTCATCCTTTCGTAATATGTTTTATAATCCTAAGAATTTGGATCACACACCTCTCTATGAATATTGAATAAGATTAAATAATAATATGATTTATTAAATAATTATTAGTATTATATTCATTATTAAAAATAATTATTGGTTTTAGAATATTTGTTAGGTTCAAACAAAAGACCTCTTAGATGTTATTAAAATAATATTAAAAAATAATTTTTGATAATAATTTTTTGTTGTTATTATTATTAAGTTATATTTATTAAAAATAAAATAAATTATCCATTTAATTATATTTTATATAAATATAATTATTTAATAAGTGTATATAATTATATTATTATAAATAATTAAATGACATGACTATAATGATGAAATTGGCCTTATTTCTCTATTATCATATTACCATAAATGTATTATTAATTAAATATATAATATATATATAGTGCATCAAATTTTTTCAATGAGATAATATTTAGAAAAATTATAGTTCAATTGTCTGTGTGTTGATAGGGTCATCATAGTGTTTCCTTGGGTTTGAAATTCCATAGGATTTTCCCTTAGATCAATGGGGCCTCCTAGAGTTTTTCTGATCATTGTTTTCGATGACAACACCCTTGATGACTAAGATTAATGGTATATATGTTAAATCAGTTATTTGATCAAGGTAGAAAGTGAAATCTCCTCTTACATTGACTATTAATAGAATCTTTAATGAGAATAGTGGTGGGATGGAATTTGATTTGTTAATATGGTGGAAAAATCATTAATTGAAATACAAGGAGATTATTGATGTTGTAAAAAATAAGGATGAGGATATGTTTTTGATGCATCGTATGTCCCTCATAGTTATCAAAAAAATCATTATCGATTGACATGTTAATCTAAATTTTCTAAAAATGGTTCATAATATATAGATATTGGATGTGGAAGTGGGAATCCAAGAAATGGATATGGGGCATATGATATATTTATTTTTTCAGTGAGAATTATATGCTGACAGATATTAATGGGAGAGAACGGTCCTTTGATAATCAACTCATCTTCATATAGGATCTGATAAATGGAGGGGACATCCAGAACACCACCTTCTTCAAAATCCATTTCTAGATTTGGCTGAATGTGATTCCTTTTGTGGTAGTTATGAAATAATAATGCATGAAATCTAGGCCATATTTGGAGAGTTTATGGAATAGGATTTTTTAAATCCCATTTACATGGGGAAATCAGTGTGAATCAGGGTTCTGATAGACGTGGTTTAGCTTCCTATTGGAGGGAATCTCTTTTTTGGGGGACTCCAATTCTGAGGTATTCTTATAGTATGAGAATTTATCTCTTTTATTCTTCAATTGTGGTTGTCTCAAAATTATAGAAAAATATTTCATGCTGAAAATGGTGGATAGATAGGGAAATACTTCCATACTATATGGTCCAAGTATGAATACCTAAAATGGGGGGGGGGTCATTTAATCCATACGTATAAAAGAAAATGGATCATGAAAAAATATTAATTTCCATAAAATATAATTTTAACCTAGAACAAATAAATTCATCTATTTGGTCCACCTATCTATATTTTGAATTAAAAAAATTACTCTTCACTAGTGTAGGTTTCGGTTTAATTCGGCTGAATTAATTTGAGTGATTATGAAAAAATCTATCAGAGACCATGTTAATAATCCTCATGAGTTAAATTATCTCTATTCTCATAGGAATAATATAGTGGATAGAATAACCAAACACCCATCTGTGACAAAAATGATCTACTCAAAACCTCATTTTCATAATACTTCCCCACCCCATGATGACCTCCCACATCCCTCTTTACCTGATAATAATCCTTTTGAACCATCAAAATCAGGTACAAAAATATTAAATATGTAGAGGAGGAAATCAAAGCGTGATAATGTATGTGATATAGTCCTGAGAAAATAGTTGTTTTAAAAGGCATATGGAATATCCATTAGTTGATGAAAGATATTCCAAAATATAGAAGATGGAAGAAGATAGTGTATTCCATTAATGTTCAGATGAAATGGTTGGATTAAACTATACTTTCCTATCCCAATGAGTAATTTATGTTATAGAAATGGTGGGATTGGAAACCCACATTCAATTAATATTCTCTAGCTTTATTATACAAAAATCTTCCATGATATAGTTTTCCAATCAAAACCCACATTAAAAATTAACATAAAAGGTATTTCAAAAACTCTAGTCTTCATTGTTGCTTCCCCATCACCCAAAAAGGATATGTAGGTGGATTATTCTTTATATATATATATGGTGTAGATTTTGTGTTAAATAATATTCTTATAATCACATTTTATTTTTCTACATTTTATGGATGGCCCTCCAAGAGGGGGAAATGTAAGTATTTGAAGGTGATTAAATCCATTAATGAAAGAATAAAAGGACTTATACTAGTCAGTGGGGAATTTAATGAAATATCATTCCAATATGAGGACATTGGGGGTGCCTACATGCCTTTTTTCAATGTTGGAGTTCAATAAAACAACTCATATGTTGGGTCATACTGATTTGGGGTATTCAAAAAAACATTATTTTGTGGTTATGTGGGACATTCAAAGTAGTTACTTTTTAGAACATATAGATGTATTATTTAATCGAATGAATTGAAAAATCATTTTATCTTCTTCCAGTTTTCTCACCTTTCTCTTTCCACTTCATACCATTTCCCTTTCCAAATCAATATATGAAATGAAAAAATAATGTCAAGACATGGGAGATATTTTTGATTTTAATTCTTTTGGGTGAAAGATAAGTAATTAGAATAATTAAAACATTCCTATTAGAAGATAGGGGATCCTCATACATTAATGAATATTAAGTAGGTTGCATAGATTTTAATGTTCTGGTGTAACATCATGTTCCTCTAACCCGATTCTCATTGTGATTATTATAAAATAAAGATTAAATATTGGCACTCATTAACCATATGATTAAGTCCCTCAATGTATTTTGACCCTTAATGTAACATCCCATGTAAGTACTTAATAATATATATTTTTATCTATGTATATTAATTAATTAAATAGTGTTTTAGAGGCTTAAAATGAGAATAAATCCAATCTTAAGCATGAAATATTCTAATATTTTTAAAAGATTGTTTTACTGCCTTTTGATGGCAAACCATCCTTTAAATCTATCTTTTGACAATTTTATAAGCTATATTTGTCAAAATAAACTTATTATTTATTATTGGGACATCAAAATTTACTTTGTGTGAATTTTTGGTATTTTTCCGATAAAGTTCATTTTTTAATGAATAGTGAAAAATGTTGTATTTTAATTCAAAAAATCTTTTTAAACTAATTTATTTATATGATTAGATAATATTTTTAATTGGTTTTAAAGATCAATTATAATATATTTTTACCATTTAATCCAATAGTGGTCATTGGAATTAATTTCACATTGAAATTGAACTTAAACTAGTGTCAATCTTTTGAAACTTATTGTTTTATAAAAAGACACTATTTTCTCTGACAGTGGGAATTAATTATTTAATTAATTAATTCAACTGATATGTTTTGAATTTTGTAAAATAGACATCATTTTTTTATTCAGAATATCATATATAGCTTAGGGTGAAGTTTTGATTTTTTTTCTGGAAAACATCAATTTTTTATGATTAGTGAAACCACTAAGTGGTACTTATAAAAACTTATTTTTTGTTTAAATGAAATTTTACCACCTCTGTGGTTTGAATTTAAAAAATCCGAGATACATGGTTTTCATTAAGAAGTAAAATGTGGTTCAATGGGATTAAAATAATTTTTGGTGAATAGTAACTTTTAAGTTTTTAATCGTGATTAGAGATAATTATTGTAATTTAAGGTAAGAATAATGTTTTAATAATATGATATGAGCTTGAAACATGTCCTAACCTTATTGGATGTGTCATGGCCAACCAATAAAATCCATGGGTCAACTTGGAGACTCCATGGAGCCACTTTGGTAGGAAAATGATATTAATATCTTTTTATTTAATGTTAAAATAAAAATGACACAAACATGAGTTGTTTTACTAAAACAATTTGTACATGGAGTTATACAAGTCATATTTTTGACTATAAATAGTCATTGGAAATCTAAAAAGATTTCATACATCATAATACTTTTTTTATAATTTTTAGACATTAAATAATTAAATTATTTATGACAACATGATGATGCAGTGATTACCTCATTATTTAACGATTTAAATAAAATGAAAATATAATGTAAAATCTATGAACTACACAAGTCCAAAACGTATTTTATGGGTGTATTTCGAACCCTTATCATCTTATCCTCGAATTATATCAATGTGGGACCTTTTAAATCTGAAACGCATTTTAAAATAATGTAACATTTCTTTACATTCCAAGAGTGCCCCTCCTCTCCTCTTATAAAAGGCCCCTACCTCTACCTCCTTACCCACACTTCCAAAGCCTTTGGATCGGCCAACCCCTACCCATGTTTCCTCTCCACATACCTCTATAACTCCTAGAATCCTCACTTTGGGATGAAGTCATCTCAAGGAATCCTTTTAGCTCAAATCAAAAATAGTTACCCGATTTAAAGGTAGTGTCTTCTCTTCTTCTCTTTTGTTTTATTTTACTTCTCCAACCCCATAAACTCTTTTTATTCATTTTTTTTGTAACAACACCAGTATCTTACATATACTAGTATTTTGTTATAAGAAGTATTCGAGCTACACTTACACACACCTACATCTAATGGTTAAAGGACATACTGTTTTCGTGGATGGTGAATTTCTGCCTCACGAAACGATGATTGTTCAACACTCATATATCACCTTCAAAGGTGTCCATTAAGATGTCAATATATTTATATATAATATTTAATATGTTTATTTTTTACTTAAGCTTATTTATTTTTCATTTATGGCATATCTTTATGGACACCATTATGAGTAAACATGATATCTTCATTTTAGGAAGTGCGGACTACTACCCCTCAAAGTGATTTGATTCATTAATACCATATGTGGTACGTATAAAAGATATATTTAATGATATTATATATGATACCATACTAGAATTAAAATCCTATTAGTTATCATTATGTTTTAATTCAATAAAATATGAAATAGAAATGAAAGTAGCGTTCATGCGTACGTACGGCTTACCATCTCCATGATCGGTGCATTTCATTTCTTACCTCTAAAAATTGTTTAATATTATAAATGCATGTATATACTGGAAATATATGATATATATATGATATATACATCATGAGTATAACTCTGGATATAATGGATACATGAACAACTTGTAATTATAAAGAGCATATTTTTACTCAAGTACCATTGATCGTTAAAACATCCGTTATTAACTAAATTAATTACATAGTGTTCATGACATGGTAATAAGTGATATAAAAGGAATAATGAACTTGAAAAATTCTCTTAAGCAAGTAAAAATTAATTCAAGTTTATTATTCAGGATATTAAAGAACAATTAAGTCAAGTCGGATACGGGGTATGGGACTTCGTCTCAATCTCCTTTCATTGAGGCATATTTTGTTTTATACACAACCTTCTTTTATACGGTGTATAAACCCATTTGAATTTTACGTTTATTAAAAAGGAATATTTTTTGTACGAAGTGTTTACTAAAAGACAAAAGGGAATGTTTTTTTGTCGTACGTATGCGGCGACAACGACTTCTCCGCCGCCGTGACCATTATTTGAGTTTCGACTTCCTCTATAAGCCATACTTTTTTTAAAGAAAAATAAATATCATGTTTTTATTTTCTTTTATTTTGGTATTGAAAATGGTTTTCATAATGTTTTTATATCAATGTGTTGTATTGATATCTTGTGATTGAAAGGTGGAAATGTTATGTTTCCTTTATGCATGTTATATGTGATATGATTATGTTGTGGTTCTTGGGCATTATTATGAAGACGGGTTGTTTTGTGATAAACTAAAGGCGGGTGAGCCCGATATAGCTCTCCAATGCATTGGGTAATGCATAGGAGTGAAACGTTAAGGTTTCTCTGAAGCGATTTAGGGAATATACTACGATAGGTATTCTAGAGGTAACCAAGAGGGTTACTCCCTATGTAAGAATGTTATGAATTCCTCATGTTACCTTTACGTCTTATGATTTCTATGATTTATTCATGATTTGATGAGGTATGTTAAAGTGCCTATGTTTTATGGGTAAAGTATGATTTCATTCTTATGTATATATGAACTCATGTTTCCTTTCCAAATTTTTATAACCCTTACTGAGCTTTTTATGCTCATCTGATGTTTTTGAAATGTTTTTCACAGGTCAAGGGAAAGGTACATGATATGATGATAGTGTCATGTAAGTGTCAATAAAGAATCCATGTTTTATTTTAAATATGTTTCCGTTGTTGGAAAAAATGAATACTATCTTTTATGTAACCACTTTGCATAAATGTGGAATGTAATACATGTTTTATGATCTAATTCTCTAAAACACTAAACCTGAAAAGATCCTCAATATGAATTATTCATTTAATATAGTATTAAGTAAGGTTTAAGGCTGGGGCCTTATAGTTGGTATCAGATGACAGTTTAGATAACTTTAGGAGATAGAATTTTATTAAATGATTATCCAAAAATATTTTTTTGGTCAAATTGAAATGATATAGCATTTGAAGATTACCATGTTACTTCATCTAAGACATGTTTGTTCAGAATGGTTTTCCGCAAAGGAAACATGGAAGCAGTGATTGGAAGGAATACATAAGGAAATAACCTTTCGAATCAGCATCCAGAGATGGTCGGAATTTGAACTGAATAGTTTGTTGCAGTAATGGAGTAGTTGAATGGAGCGATAAATGGTGGCAGTATCCATGCATGAGATCAGCCAGATCAACCGCAGAGGAACATGTTAGTGGTGGAACATTTCATGAGGCAACATCCCCCATCACTCAGAGGATCATCAGACCATGTGCGAGCTGAAGGGTGGATTAAAGCACTAGAGATTATTTTTGATGTCATGGGGTGTTCAGACAATCCAAAGGTTAGTCTTGCTATTTACCGTTTGGAGGGTGAAGCAGTGGTGGTCGATGGTTATAAATATCAAGGACACTGATGAGATTGATACTCTCGACTGGGATGAATTTAAAGGTATGTTTCTTGAGAAGTATTTTCCTAAGTCTGTTCAACTTAGGATGGAAAATCAATTCTTGGAATTGAAGCAAGAGGAAGACTCAGTGGCTACCTATGAAGTATGGTTCACTCGATTTGGAAGGTATGCTCCAAATTTTATCCGAGACCTTGATAGTAAAATAAATCATTTTTACTCAGGATTAAAGACAAAATATTGAAGGGCGTTAGCTTCTCATGAGTTCAAAAGTTATGAAAAGCTTTTTTGATGTGTTGAGAATGTGGAAATTGAGTTTGGCGATGATCAAGTGTTCTATAACAACCCGCAGAAGAAGAGACGGAGGTGGTAGGATAAAGGGAAAAATTCTTCAAAAAGGTATGATGGTAAGAAAACTATGTTTCCAGTTTGTGATAAATGTGGGAAAAGGCATGCTGGGGAATGTCTTCTGAATTCTGGAAAGTGCTACCGATGCGGTAAGATGGGACATAAGGCTCGTGATTGCACTGAAAAATACCAGGGTGATGGTAAGACCAAATTTTATTTACAGTTAGTGATATGTTTTAAGTTCAATGAGATGGGTCACTATGCAAACGAGTGTCCGACAAAGAGCTTGAGGGATGGGAAGCAGTTAGACTACAAGCAGAAATGGGTGGTGAAATCCTTTGCAACTACATCAACAGATTTCGGGCCATCAAATGAATTTGTATCAGGTACTTGGTTTTTTCAGATTATTCTAGTGTGTTCTTTGATTCGGGGTCTACGCATTCTTTCATCTCTGAAACCGTTTCTAGTAAAATGGGAATACCATCTCAAGAAATGACTCCTAAACTTGTGGTAAAAACACCTGGGGGAAATGTTGAGGCAAAAAGAATTTATAAGAATCTTCCTATCCATATCCATGGAAATATCCTACTTGCGAACCTTATTGTTTTACCTCTAGTAGAGTTTTATGTTATCCTGAGTATGGATTGGCTCTCTATTTACCATGCAAAGATTGATTATAGAGCTAAAGAAGTTTCTTTTTAGAAAGGCTTTCAGTTTGTGTACAATAATGAACCCTTTCTGTTGATAATATATCAAGAGGCTGAGAAACTTGTAAAAGATGGAAATGAATGTTACCTTGCACATATTGTTAAAAACAAGGGAACTATCCAGATTAATGATGTGCCAGTGGTAAATGAGTATCCTGATGTTTTTCCTGATGAGTTGCCTAGAATAATACCAGATCGGGAAGTTGAGATTACTGTTGACTTAGTTCATGATGCTAAACCAATTGCAAAACCCCCTTATCGAATGGCTCAAATTGAACTTTTAGAGTTGAAGGAGTAATTGCAAGATTTATTATAGAAAGGTTTCATTCGACCTAGAACATCACCATGGGGTGCTCCTATTTTATTTGTCAAAAAGAAAGATGGTTCTATGAGACATTGCATTGATTATAGAGCCTTGAATAACATCACTATTAAGAACAAATATCCTTTGCCTCATATCGATGATTTGTTTGATCAGCTCCAGGGAGCTCAGTATTTTTCAAAGATTGAACTGAGATCGGGGTACCATCAGCTGAAGGTAGAGGAAGCAGATGTTCCGAATACTGCGTTTCGTACAAGATATGGCCATTATGAATTTGTAGTAATGCCTTTTGGGCTAACCAATGCACCTGTTGTATTCATGGACTTAATGAATATAATTTTCCATGATTTCTTGGATAAGTTTGTGTTTGTTTTCATTGATGATATTTTGGTGTTTTCTAAATGTAAATAAGATCATGAAAGACATTTAAGGGTTATTTTTCAAACCTTGAAAGAAAATAAATTGTGTGGGAAATTCAGCAAGTGTGAGTTTTGGTTGCAACAAATTTCTTTCCTAGGTCATATTGTTTCTAAAGATGGTATAACTATTGATCCTGAAAAAAAATGGTTGTTGAAGAATGGCCAAGACCCAGAAATTTAACTGAGATTCGTAGCTTCCTTGGTTTGGCAGGCTATTACCGAAGGTTTGTTAGAAAGTTTTCACG
This sequence comes from Viscum album, assembly GCA_963277665.1. Taxonomy (NCBI): domain Eukaryota; kingdom Viridiplantae; phylum Streptophyta; class Magnoliopsida; order Santalales; family Viscaceae; genus Viscum; species Viscum album. Next base: position 34,941,794 of record OY728124.1, read on the forward strand.
GTTATCTAGTCCAATGACGAAGCTAACTCGAAAGGGTGTTAAGTTTATCTGGATAAAATAAGGTGATGATTGTTTTCAGGAACTGAAAAGAAGATTGGTGAATGCTCCAGTTTTGGAACTACCTTCCAGGAATGGTGAGTTTGTTATATACAGGGATGCTTCATTGAAAGGACTTGGTTGCGTCCTAATGCAGAATGATCAGGTAATTACTTATGCTTCACGATAGTTGAAAACTCATGAGGTAAATTACCATACACATGATTTGGAATTAGCTGTTGTTGTTTTCACTCAAAAAATTTGGAGGCATCATTTGTATTGAGTAAAGTGTGAAATATATACTGATCACAATGTTTAATGTATATATTCACTCAGAAAGAGTTGAACATGAGACATAGGAGATGGCTGGAATTAATCAAGGATTATGATTTTACAATTCACTACCATCCGGGAAAAGAAAATAAAGTGGCTCATGCCTTGAGTTGGAAAAGTAATGCTTCATTAACCATGCTACGTTTGGAACAAGATCCTTTGGTTATTGATTTGATGAACTTTGGCATAGATGTTGTTGGTACAGGAAGTTCTTCTGTTTTGTTTTAGGTATCAGTGAGATCATCTCTATCAGACAAAATCAAGAAAGCATAGAAGCAAGACAGTGAGTTGTAGAAAAAGGTAGAGCTGGTTCAGAAGGGTAAGTTTCCTGAATTCAATATTGATAATGATTGTGTTTTTTAGATTTGGGAAGAGATTGTGTGTGCCTTGTGATTCACAGTTGAAGATAGAGTTGTTATGTGAAGCTCATAATTCTCCGTTTTCAGCTCATCCTAGTAGTAGTAAGATGTATAGAGATCTTCGAGAGTATTACTGGTGGGACAGAATGAAAAGAGATAATGCTGATTTTACTATGAGGTGTTTGACTTGTCAACATGTTAAAGAAGAGTGGAAGTTACCGAATGGGATTCTTCAGCCTTTACCAGTGCCAGAGTAGAAATGGGAGAATATATCCATGGACTTTGTTGTGGGATTACCGAATACATCTCAAGGTAATAATGCAATCTGGGTTATTATTGATCCCTTGACTAAATCTTCTCATTTCCTTGTTATACGAGACACTTTTTACCTGGATCAACTTTCCCGTTTGTATCTTAAAGAGATAGTCAGGTTACATGGAGTTCCTCTCACCATTGTATCTGACCGGGATCCCAGGTTCACTTCTAACTTTTGGAAAGGTCTTTAGAAGTCGTTGGGTACTGAATTAAATTTTAGTACAGCTTTTCAACCTCAGTCAGATGGGAAGTCAGAACAAATGATCCAGACATTGAAGGATATGCCACGTGCTTGTTCGATGGATTATCAGCGACATTGGGACCAACATCATTCTTTGGTTGAATTTTCTTATAATAACAGTTTTCATTCCAGTATATTGATGGCACCATTTCCGGAATTATATGGTAAGTGGGGTCAAACTCCGACTTTTAGGGATGAAGTGGGTGAAAGGAAGTTGATGGGACTAGAATTGGTAGAAGATTTGGCAGAAAAAGTTCAGCTGATACAGAAACAAATGAGAACAGCTCAGAGCAGGCAGAAGAGTTATGCGGACAATAGGAGGAAGGATCTCTCTTTTGAGGTAGGTGATCATGTTTTTCTCAAAATATCCCCATGGAAAAGTGTGATGTGATTTGGTAAGAAAGGAAAGCTGAGTCCAAGGTTCATTGGACCATATGAAATTCTGGAGAGAGTTGGATCAGTTGCTTACCGAGTGGCTTTACCTCCGACTTTATCTCAGGTACGCAATGTTTTTCATGTTTCGATGTTGAGAAAGTATATACCAGATCCATCTCATGTTTTGAGTCCAGAGGTAGTTCAGCTAGAAGAGAACCTATCTTATGACGAAAAACCGGTCCATATTCTTGACCACAGGGAAAAAGTGTTACAGAATAAGGTGATTCATCAGGTAAATGTTTTTTGAAAAAACCACATGATTTAAGAGGCAACATGGGAATCTGAAAATGCAATGAGGGATAAATACCCCCACTTACTCGATAAGTAAATGAATTGCGGGGACACAATTTTAAAAAGGGGGAAGGATGTAACATCCCAAGTAAGTAATGAATAATATATATTTTTATCTATGCCTATTAATGAATTAGATAGTGTTTTAGGGGCTTAAAATGAGAATAAATCCAATCTTAAGCATGGAATACACTAATATTTTTAAAAGATTGTTATATTGCCTTTTGATGGAAAACCATCTTTTAAATCTATCTTTTGTCAATTTTATAAGCTCTATTTGTCAAAATAAACTTATTCTTTATGATTGGGATGTCAATATTTACTTTGTGTGAATGTTTTGTATTTTTCTGATAAAGTACATTTTTTTAATGAATAGTGAAAAATGTTGTATTTTAATTCAAAAAATATTTTTAATATAATTTATTTATATGATTAGATTATATTTTGAATTGGTTTTAAAGTTCAATTAGAATATATTTTTTCCATTTAATCCAATAGTGGTTGTTGAAATTAATTTCACTTTGAAATTGGACTTAAACTAGTGTCAATCTTTTGATACTTATTGTTTCAAAAAAACATGCTATTTTTTCTCTGACAGTGGGAATTAATTATTAAATTAATTAATGAAACTTATATGTTTTTAATTTTGTAAAATAGAGATCATTTTTTAATTCATAATATCAAATATATCTTGGGATGAAGTTTTGGTTTTTTTCTGGAAAACTCAATTTTTGATGAATAGTGAAACCACTAAGTGGTACTTAAAAAAACTGATTTTTCGTTTAAATGAAATTTTACCACCAATGTGGTTTGAATTTAAAAAATCCTACATACATGGTTTTCATTAAGAATAAAAATTTGGTTCAATGGGATTAAAATATTTTTTTTGGTGAATAGTAACTTTTTAGTTTTTAATCGTGATTAGAGGTAATTAGTGTAATTTAAGGTAAGAATAATGTTTTAATAATATGAGATGAGCATGACACATGTACTAACCTTATTGGAGGTGTCATTTCCGACCAAGACAATCCATGGGTCAACTTGTGGACCCCATGGATCCACTTTGGTATGAAAATAACATTAATATATTTTTATATAATGTTAAAATAAAAATGTCATAAACATGAGTTGTTTTACTAAAACAACTTGTAAATAGGGTTATATAAGTCAGAGTTTTGACTATAAATAGTCATTGGAAAGCTAAAAGGAGTTCCTACATCATAGTATTTTTTTTGTAATTTTTAGACATTAAATAAATAAATTATTTATGACACCATGATGATGCAGTGATTACCTCATTATTTAACAATTTAAATAAAATGAAAAGATAATGTAAAATCATTGATCTAAACATGTCCAAAACCTATTGTATGGGTGGATTTATAACCCTTATCTCCTCATCCGGGAATTATATCAATGAGGGGCCTTTTAAATATGATACTCATTTTAAAATAAAGTAACATTTCTTTACTTTCCAAGAGTGCCCCTCCTCTCCTCTTATAAAAGGCCCCCACCTTTACCTCCGTACCCACACATCCAAAGCTTTTGTCCTGGTGAAACCCTGCCCATTTTGCCTCTACACATCCCTATCTAACTCCTAGAAGCATCACTTTGGACAGAAGTCTTCCCAAGGAAGCCTTTTATCTCAAATAAAAAAGAGTTACCCAATTTAAAAGTAGTGTCTTCTCTTGTGTTCTTTTGTTTTATTTTGCTTCTCCAACCCCATAAACTATTTTTATTCATTTCTTTTGTAAAAAAACCAGTATCTTCCATATAATAGGTTGTTTTTATAAGAAGTATTAGAGCTACACTTACACGCACCTACATATAATGGTTAAAGAACATAATGTTTCCGTGGATGGAGAATTTCTGCCTCACGAAATGATGATTGTTCAACACTCATATATCACCTTCAATGGTGGCCATTAAGATGTCAATATATTTATATATTATATATAATATGTTTATTTTTTACTTAAGCTTATGTATTTTTCATTTATGGCATATCTTTATGGTTACCATTATGAGTAAACACGATATCTTTATTTTAGGAAGTGCGGACTACAACCCCCTCAAATTCATTTGGTTCTTTAATAACATATGTGGTACGTATAAAGGATATATTTAATGATATTATATATGATATTATACTGGAATCAAAATAATAATATGTATCATTATGTTTTTGTTCCATAAAATAAAAAATAGAAATGAAAGTAGCGTTCATGCATACGTACGGCTTACCGTCTCCATGAACGGAACATTTCATTTCTTAACTCTAAACGTTGTGTAATAGTATAAAAGCATGTAGATATATATGATATGTACATCATGAGTATAACTCTGGATATAATGGATACATGAACAAATTGTAATTATAAAGGGCATATTTTGACTAAAGTACCAATGATCGTTAAAACGACCGTTATTAACAAAAATAATTACATAGAGTTCATGACATGGTAATAAGTGATATAAAAGGAATAATGAACATGAAAAAGGTTCTTAAGAAAGTAGAAATTAACTCGAGTTTATTATTCAGGAGATTAAAGAATGATCAAGTCAATTCGGATACAAGGTATGGGACTTCGTCTCAATCACCTTTCACTGTGGCATATTTTTTTTCATACACAACCTTCTTTTATACGGTGTATAAACCCCTTTGACTTTTACATTTATTCAAAAGGAATATTTTTTATACGAAGCATTTACTAAACGACAAAAGGTAATGTTTTTTTGTCGTACGTATGCGGCGACAACTACTTCTCCGCCGCCGTGACCATTATTTCAGTTTCGGCTTCCTCTACAAGCCATACTTTTATTTAAAAGAAAAATAAATACCATGTTTTACTTTTCTTTTATTTTGGTATTGAAAATGGTTTTCATAATGTTTTTATATCAATGTGTTGTATTGATATCTTGTGATTTAAAGGTGGAAATGTTATGTTCCCTTTATGCATGTCTTATGTGATATGATTATGTTGTGGTTCTTGGGTATTATTATGAAGACGGGTGGTTCTGTGATAAACTAAGGGTGGGTGAGCCCGATATAGCTCTCCAATGCATTGGGTAACGCGAAGGAGTGAAACATTAATGTTTCTCCAAAGAGATTTAGGGAATATACTGCTATGGGTATTCCAAATGTAACCAAGAGGGTTACTCCCTATGTAAGAATGTTATGAATTCCTCAAGTTACATTTATTCCCTATGATTTCTATGATTTATTCATGATTTGATGAGGTATGTTAAAGTGCCTATGTTTTATGGGTAAAGTATGATTTAATTCTTATGTATATATGAACTCATGTTTCCTTTCTATATTTTTATAACCCTTACTGAGCTTTTTATGCTCATCCCAAGTTTTTGAAATGTTTTTCACAGGTCAAGGGAAAGGTACATGATATGATGATAGTGTCAAGGAAGTGTCAAGAATGAATTCATGTTTTATTTTAAATATGTTTCCGTTGTTGGGGAAAATGAATACTGTCTTTTATGTTACCACTTTGCTTAAATGTGGAATGTAATACATGTTTTATGACCTAATTCTCTAAAACTCTAAACCTGAAAAGATCCTCAATGTGAATTATTCATGTAATTTAGTATTAAGTATGGTTTAAGGCCGGGGCCTTTTACTTAAAGAGAATATGGATGAGACCCTTAAAATCAAGGAATGATATTGGTCCATATGCACATGTGAAACACATATCAAGGAGGGTGACACTATTAACTTTTATTTCTACTGGAAGGCTTTGTTAAGGAGTTGTAAGAACACAATATACTGACTTGTATTTGAAAAGGGTGGAACTGTGACTAATAAAAATGGGATCCATGGTCTTACCATCTACTTTTACAACGAACATTATACGGTGGGGGAGTCTGAAATTCCACCAAAAATTAATTTCTGTAATGGTCCAGTGGTTATAGAGGATATGAATCAGAATTTATCTGGTGATATCATGGAAGATAAAATAATTAAGAACATTAAACCAATAATTTCTATTAAAACACAACGGCCAAATGGATGTCACAACTTTATTAATAAATATTTTAGCATAATGTCGGGCATGATGTCTCGGGTCTCTATAATTAACTTGGGGTGGGTAAAACCAAAATTTGTGTGCTTGATTAAATTTTTATTACTATGATATTAATGGTCCAAAATCCCATGTAGGTCTTGGACATTAGGCCCATTAGTTTGTGTAATTTGTTTTCAAAATTTTCAAAAAGATATAGTTTAACTGCATACATTCATGGATGGATTCTATTATTTGTAAAAATCAGAGTGTTTTCATTCCAAAATGACTCATTTATAATTATTCCCTTGTTTCACATTAATTTTTTCATTCTATAAAAATATACTCTATTTCAGAGAGAGGTGTAATGTCATGGAAGTGTGATATGAAAATGGAATACGATATGACTGAATGGACCGTTTTTCCTAATTTTATGAGAAAAATGGGATTAAACCCAAAATTAAATGAAGTAAATATGTGATTCTTATCTTTTAGTTCATTCAGGACTAACATAAATGATAGCATGTCTCATAGATTCTCCCCAACTCGGGGTAGTCATTAGGGGGACCTCTTTCCCATTAACTTTTTATTTTGGTGGTTGACATATTCTCTAATATTATTTCAATATTATAAAAGGGAAATACTACTCATGGCGGGAAGGTGTGAAGTTGATGTCCATCCATCTTAAATTTTTTTATTTTCTATAGATTGATTTTTTTTAGAGCCACCCCTGAAGAATGGAACTCTATTTTCACATGATTATCCTATTTGAGGAAGAATCTGGAAAATATTTCAACAATGTTATGTATGAAATTTTATTTAATTTTGGTGATATGACTAGAATGAAAGATGAAAATAACATATCCTCTAGAATTTGGGTCGTTAATTGTCATAATATGTTCGTTGGGATTTATATGATCTTTGGTTACTCTAAATGGGAGGTTTTCATGAGTATACCCGACATGGAGGAAAAAAATATAGGATGAACCTTTAAGTGGATACCCATCAATAGAAAATTGAATCCAATAAATGTAGTGATGCAAGTGATACTGACCTACATTATATGATTTTTTAAAATGAATGGGTTATTTATATACCAAATCCACTCCCACCTAGCCAATTTTTCATCTTGGATAAATAGTGGGAAAAATAAAATTCATTGGATGTCATTGGAAATGATTTTACTTCATAAAAATTTTAGGGTAATGGGGTTATGGTTTTTACCTCATTTTTATACTATTCTACTAGATACATAATGGGTGAAATATTCTCCCAATCCTAGATTCCATCTATGCATTAATCCTCTATGATATGTATTCTCCTCATTCTGACTTTTGTAGTTATACATTGGGGGCTTGTCCATGTTTTTTTAAGGAGATGTTTATAGGGGCCACAGGAAACCCTTTGAAATGGATTGTACTAGAGAGTCGGTGATAAATCCTCTTTGAGTATATGCAGGGAGTAGTGGCTGGTAGAAAATGAATTGATGAGAGAAACCAAACTAATGGTCTTTGGGTGGGAAGTTGAACTGGTAAAATCTTTATTGGATAGTGCAAGAAATGGATGATGTCTAAAAAATATAGAATAATGGTTTAATGAGATGGATATAAGGATAATATTTTTGATCCCATTAGTGAAGGACATAAACCCAGATATAAATTCATGGAACAATGAGAACTCGATAAATTATTAAGTTCAATCTATTTCAAACATGGAACTTAGGTATGGAAATCCAAGTGAATGACATCCTGTGGATGTTTTTGTGGAGGTTGAAAGTCCCGCCTATGATCCTTTATTTATGGGGTAATGTTTTTGTTAGTATCCTCCCCTATAATATGTTTCTCATGTTTTTTCATGCATATGATGATCCTAGATGCCCCATGTGGTTGTCTACATTGAATTCTTTGTCACATGTTGTCTTCATGTTCCCTTTGGCCATGGTAGTCTTATAAGTATGGGATTCAGATACTAATTATCTATTAGATAATGATACTAAACCTAACACATTTCTCTTGAAATGTTCTTCATCTATACAAAAGGATACATTGGAAACACATTACACTATTTCATTGATTACTTATTTGTGAATAAATGACCTCATCTTTCGCCAGTGACTAAGGCCAACGTCCTATTGAATTTTTCAAGTGAAATCTTGGCTAGAGTTTTGAAAATGGAATGATATACATTTTGAGCTTCCAATTTCTAACTCCTGCATGACTATTTCATGCCTTCCCCCAATGAATGTGATAAAAAATATTGTGGATTTCCCACTCACGGGAGTGGAACTATAGGTATTGGTATTATGGTTCAGGATTCCCATAGAGGAATATTTGAGGCCTAACATAAATATTTCCATGCTCATTGTAATCCACTAGTTGTCGATGCTCAAGATATATTTGACGATTTTATGTTTTCCATCAAGATAATATGAAAATAAATTATTTTTGGAATTGGACTACCATACCATTATTAATGTGATCTATTCACCTAAGAATTCCCTTCAATCATTTACGTAACTAGTTTTGAAGATCCAGCCCCATTACCAATTATTTTCTATATGAAAGATCAATTTCATCAAAAGAGAAGGGAATAGGGTTACCCACCTTTTTGCAACATGAGGCTATATTGGTGAATCACGTGTTTGGTTGGTTTATTTTCATTCTTTGATAAACACTAATGTTATTACAGATCTCAAATCTTTTAATTTAATATCCTGGTTTGTAAAAAAATTTATTTTATAAATATATATAATTATATTTTTAATAAAATTAATATAATGATGAAATTAATCATATTTCACTAATCACTTAGTACAGTAAATATATTTTATGTTGTATTTTAAATAAATTTTTTAATATATTTATATTTATAAAGTATTATAATTATTAATATTATTATATTTAAAGTAACTCACAATATATATATATATGATTATAAATAAACTAAAATTTAATATTAATTGTATTTAATATTTATTTTAAATTATAAATTTTAAAAAAAGACAATTTTATTTTTAATTAAATTATAATTATAATTTTTAAATTATTTATATTTTTTGTCTTTGTAATATATATATATATATATATATATTTAATATTATAGTAATTTCACATTTAAATTAAATTATATATATTATATTTATTTTTTAGTTATTAATTTATTAAGTATTATACATTAAAATAGAGGATATTTGTATCCACTGGCATGCACTTATAAGTGGGTAAAAAAGGATACGGTTTTTCAATCATGAATTATTTTTTTATTTTTCAAAACATTTCTTATTTTCAATATCTTTTTCAGTTGTCAATTATAATTATATATATTTTTTCCTAATTTTATTATAGATTCCCCCTTCCCTTATTTCATAATTTTTTTACAATCCTCACTATTTGGTTTTCCCTAGACGGTAAAAACGATATGGTTTTTCATTCATAAACTAATCTTTTTTTACTTTAAAAAGGGAAAAAGGTATATGGTTTTTCATTCATAAATAATTATTTTATTTTCCTAAATATTCATTATATTAAATATCATTTTCACTTGCCCATTATTATTTTATATATTTTACCATAATTTGTTTTGGAATTATTTTTCTCTTCTTTTTAAAATTTTATACAATCCTCACATTTTTATTATACACTTCACTCATCGAACTTGTAAAATAATTAAATAATAAAATTAATCATTCAATAATTATTATTATTATTTCCAAAACTCAAAATAAATACCATTATTTTTTTATTAAATAATGCAATATCTTTTAAATAGAAATTAAAATCCTTGGATACAATAGGTGAAGCCACAATTTTTACATAATTAAACTATATTGAACTCTTATTTGAGCTCTGAAACCTTGAAATATGGTAGGAAACCCAATAACACCCCCACGAAAATAAAACAATCTTGATCGAACAATGATTATTCACACAATACCACATATTTTTAGATAAGTGGGATAAATTGTGTGCTCTATTACATGTTAATAATGTTCTTAAGCATAATAAGTATCTAAAAAATCTGATGGTTATTAGAATATCTAAAACATAGGTGTTTTCATCTATTAGGGATAGGGTTTGGAAGAAAAATAATTATTACAAGGGGAAGGTTATATATAGGGATAAGAATACTATATTTATCAAATAAGTTATGTAATATATTTTTAATTATTTTCTATCTCTATTAAAACTTCTAGAAACAATTATCAATAAGTTTTATTCCATCTTCTTGAAGATCTTATGGGGTTATTTAGATGGTAGTAGGAAGATAAAGATGGTTTCATGGGAAATATTTGGTCTCCCTAATGAGTATCGAGGTTTCGTGTTCCATCTTATGGGGTCTCTCAATAAAACCCTTTTTGATAATAAGTGCTTGATAACATTATGTTTTCCTATTTCCCTTTCATCTTGAATCCTATATGAATTTTTCCCAATGTTTGTTTGCTTCAAACTCCACTTACACATCAACTATGTTTTGGTGGCACGATATTTCGGATGCTAAGGTAATTCTGGTGGTAGTTATTTGTTTGCACATTTATCATGGGAAATCTCTTAATATACAGATGAATCCCTGGATTTTGTGTGTTTATTTTCATTTAATTTCATTGAAATCCCCAATTTAAAAAAATAATCGAATCGTATGATATTTTATTAAGGATTATTTTTAAGATATAGTTTTTGTAAACATAATTCATTTTTTCAAAAAATGGGATAGAAGTTGGATCTTAAAGATCCCTATTTGTAAATATATTTTTGTTGATTGAATCTTCGAGAACTTCTCTTAAAATAGTGGTTACATAGTGAAGTCTAGATATTGGTTACAAATAGTAAGGCTTGTCTATATATTTTATTTTGTTTGGATGATGTTTTTTTTCTCCCCTCTTGTTACAAATGTTTTATGATTTTATATGTGGTCTTGGTGCTGATTTGATTATAATTCAAACTATTTAGATGGGAATTCATATTATCATGGATGATCTATGCATGTTTTAAAGTTATTTTAATAGATGAATTTTCATGCTAACATTCAATGATTTAACATTAATCCAATTTAGGAATTATAGGGTAATATGATTTATATAGTGTTGAATGAGGTTTCGTCTGCTTCTGATATATTCTCAAAAAGGGTTTTAGATTTAAAATATTTTTACCTTTAGGAATTATTTACAATATCTTTTTTTGTGTGGATGATGTGAAATGAGTTTCTTTTGAAGAATTAGTAGATCCCTAATGAAGTTGGGTTCAATGGTATTTTGGTCTGATTGAGGTCTAAAACAACTATGGGATGAATGGGTGTTATGATCATGTTGTGAAACACAATGTTTTATATTCTTGAACTCACTGGATGATGTAATGGAAAATTTTTATGTTGATGTCATTGAAGATGATATTATTGTAGTGGTTATGGTCGTTCATGACTCCACTTGAGTTGTCTTGGCTTCTATGCGACATTTGTTTATCACTAATTGGTATCCATAGGTTGGTAAAGCTATTTAATCGTAAGTTGACCTTATGTTTTCAAGGGATCTGGGTTGACATAAGGTTATTTTGGAATCATATTACCTCCCCCTTATCTATTTAGTCATGTCTCTCCCCAGTATCCCTTCTTCTTTTGATACCCCTTGTATAAGCTTTGTTTTTCATCTTTATATTATTTCCATTATTTCATTTATTTAGTTAAAATGAATGGTAATATGTTGGTCTATCATATTTAGAAGTCCCACCATTCTTCTGAGGCATTGGTTTGGATTGGTTCTTTCCTCTAAAGGCTTCATCTTTTGTACCCATCGATTTGTAACATGCATTAATGGATTTTTGGTCGAATTAAAAATTATTCCCCAATATTTTTATTAATATGTAATAATTAAATATATTATTTACATAATAATAGTTTCTAAATATAATGAATTATAAAAAATATTGTAGTAATTATAAAAACAATAAATAATAATAAATATTTAAATAAGAATTTAAGAAAATCCATATAATTAATATTTTTAGTTATCAAAAAAATCACATTCAAAAGGATGACATATGAAATGACCACTAAATTTTTTTTCTTTGATGGAAATTCTAGGTTCTAATATAGGTGACGTAAGGATTTAGGTAGTAATTATAGAATTAAAGTAAAAGGTACTATATTAATGTGAAATAATACTATAACAGAGGTATTATTCACCTAAATTAGGCTTTCATGCCATGGATTTGGGCCTCTAGGGAACTATGCATTCATGCCACCAATGTCAATAAATTAGTTGATGTACTTGGACTAGAATTATGGAGTGATTTGAATTACCCAATTGTACGCCATGTAAACACATAAGCATCACCAGGTGGACAACAAAAAAGAGTGATGAGTGCATCCTATATACCAACCAACCCTTTACCCACTTGAATTTATAATGTTGGATGGAGCAGTGCTATATAATGGCATGATGGTGGGAAACACAATGCAACAGTTTCTAGTATGGGTAACCTAGTATGCTGACCAGTGAAACTGCTACCTCCATGATACTAAAACCAACATAATGTAATTAGAATGTGACATAACATTAAGACATGCATGGGTCTCTAGTGTTGTTCCAGTAGGGTTATATAATGACTCAAGAGGGGGGTGAATCGAGTTCTTAAAAATGTCATGCCAAATAGACATCCCTTTTTGAAAACATATTCATAAAAGTCACACTATTCTCAAATAAATATATTATGGACATAAAGAAAATAAAAGAATCATGAGACATGAGATTTACTATGTTTCAGGACACAAGTATCTTATAATCCACCCCCAATAACACCCTCTCTTCATGCCTAGTGGTTTTCACTATTCATGTCCTTTTTATGAGGAATTTTATAGTTGAGCGCATGAAACTAAAATTAGTTACAATGGATAAATGTACATTAAATAGAATATTCTATCACAAGACCTCTCAATAGTATTCCCACACAAGGATCATAGAGTGAAAACATTACATAGAATGAGATGAATAAAGTACTGCAAGTCCATCACACAATTTCAAGTAGTGGATACCAAATGAGAAATAATGTCCATAGAGATATGATATAACATAAAAAGTTAAAATGAGAGGTTTTTTAGCTATACAAAAAAACCTTGAACTCATTATAACAGTAGATATTTGTTTTCATTCATTCAATAAAAATGACTTGAAGAAAACAGAGCAAGTATAACTCTACTTATATATTAATTCAAAAACATATATTTTGAAACATTTAATATATATATATATATATATATATTGGAATATAAATCATACGGACATACTTTTCATGTGACTACCATCAAGAATACCTAACAAAGAGGCATTCATTTACTGAATCATTGTTCTATCTTGGAACTATTTTGTTATGAAATAGAAACATTATTTAATTAACCCCTTACTCCTTCCGAATAACCTATTTTAAAAAATCAAAAGGTAGGTGTAAAAGTTTCTCATAATACTACAATTGTAATATGTTCCCCAATAATCTAATAAAGTAGTTGAAAAATACTATACTATATAATTTTTCATCTTCATAATAATTTTCCCTATATGAATTTTGATCACATGGATTTTATATTAATCACAATACATTAAGAATAAAAATACATTATAATAGTTCATATGAACATTGAATTAGTAAAATCATAATATCTTTCCTCATATTCCAAAAAAAAATATAATTTCTAATCAATTAGAAATGGTTAAGTCACATTTATTGAATTAAAAAAACCTTAATGGGAACGAATTTTTTTAAATTCATTATAAAAAATAATTAAATTTTTAATATTTTAAAATTTTTTATGTTTATTATGAAGTGAGTATATTAATTTAATAAAACAATGTATATATTATCAAAAAATATACTTTATTAATTTGAAAAAAATAAAAAATTCAATTAATTATATCGTTAAGGTAACATAGTTTTTACGAATGAATTTTGAAAAAAAATTATAATAATTTTATAAATTTATTTATGATTTATAAATTTATTAAAGATTTATAAATTTAATATATCTAAATAATTTTTAGTGTGGAATATTTAATTATAAAATTTATATGATATTTTCTATAGTAATTTTCAATTTTTTTTAATATTATAATTACACAATCAAATTTTGTACTATAATTGCTTACTTTATTTTATTGGGAAATTTTCTAGTATTATATTGTGATATTTTCAAACAATTTTATAATAAAATTTACTATGGATTATTGGAATAGAAAATTATTGTGATATTTTCCACTAATATATTTAATTAAATTTTTAGAATTGAATGTTCAATAGAATTTTTTATTTGATTTTTTATTTTATATTTCATAATATAAATAAATAATATGTTTCTCTACTAGTATTTTAAAATCAATTTATTCAGCATTATTTAAGGAGTATAAATTATATGTGGGTTTTTTAACTTTAATTTCTAGAAGACCATTTTTCATTTTATTTTACATTCTATTTTTGTAATATTTAGTGGAATATTCTATTAAAACATTGTAGTGGAATTTATTAGTACAATTTTCATGTTGATTGTTTAAAACATAAAAAAATATTTTTAATAAATAAAAATATTTAATTAAATTGAAAAATAAATTTTCTATATAGATTTCCTCTTTCACAAAGAATGTAATTTTTATTTCACTATTTAATTCACACAAAACATAAAATTATGTAATAACCATAATCAATATATCAATTTCTAGGGCACGATTTCATTTTTCAAAATTTGATTGGAACCATTTTTTTCATTTTCAAGAATTAAATTGAGTTATAAACATAAAAATTATTTTTTTTATCAATAGAAAAAATTACATTTTTTAAACACTAAAATTGGTTATTTTTTTGAAATTTAAAATATTTTCCAATTTTAAAAAATTTAGGCATATTTTTCTAAATATAAATATATGTAATATTTTTTTTATTTTTTTAAAAATCAATACTTAATTATAGATATACACCATCAATTGAAATTTGAGCAGTAAAACCTCAATTATCCACAGATAAAATTTACTAAATAATGATGGAAAATTTTCAATTCACTAATAAAAAATGAAAACATATCTTCTAAAAAAAGATCTAAAAATATTCTAAGACTATATATGTTCACCTCTAAATTTATAAAAATCACCAAAATAAAAGTACATGAATACCAATAAAATGGCGTTTTACTATGGTGATGTTATCCATGATGATCTAATCCATGGAGATGGGTGGAGGGGAGGGTAGAATGAAAATGAGTTACAAGTATCATCAGATTATTCCTAATCTTCCACTATTAAGATTTATTGTTTTTTCAATACATATAATTTTCATAGCATGCTATCACCATCCACACATGAGGATATGTCAGATATAGAAGAAATCTCTGAATTCTCAACGTTCATCAAATGGGTGGGGGATAAACATAATCTTGAGTCATAATGAAATCATACCTTCTAGGTTTATCGCACCCTTTAATTTTTCCTTCGTCACTCGTGCAATTGTGGTAGTAGTAAGAGTGGAGGGTTTCCCAGAACTACTATATATCGGTAAAATTTACTGTGTTGTCTTCATCAATTTGATGATAATTTTCTGAAAGGTGGTGATTCTATAAAACTAATATGGGGGAGTGCATGCTTTGGTGGTACATCTTGGCTCTATGTTTTTACTATGGTGGATAAGAATTTTTAAAGGTAAAGGAATGATTGTTAAGGAGTCACACTCACATTATGGTCTTTTTCAACTAGTTCAAGGATGATGAATCTACTATAGAGGAGTATAAAGGAAAATGGGAATTTAATGCATGGGTATGAGAACTAGTCATTAGGGAACGAGCTTAAATCTCTCTACATAATGAATACAAGGAACATTGAAGAGAGACTCAGAGGAGATAGTCTTGGTATAATAGGAGATACAAGGGATGTGTGGCATGATTATTTCTTGAGTGTGGTCAGGAAATTATATACAAAATGAAAAAACAAGGATTTTGTGTATGGAATCAAATCAAAGTGTCTACAATTATTAATTATTATTGTTAATTTTACCTTTTTTTCATTAATTTATCATTATTAATTTATGGTCATTCAAATAACAACATTTATAATTTTTTTAAATGGGTTCCCAGAAATAATTAATATATTCCATTTTTTACTAAAAGTAATTAATAAATTGAAATATCAAAATTTAAAAAAATAATTTGTTTTTTAAAAATATTTTAATTTATTCTATTAAATGAATGTAGGAATATATACTAAAATAATAAATGTATAAAAAAATTAAAATAGAGCCTCAAACTCAAGACCAGCCTGGTTGATGTTTTTTAAAGAAATTTAGTTTTTAATTTTTATATTTATTTACATTTTATATAATTATTACAGTTTAAAAAATTTGTTTAATATATTATTTAACCATTTAATTATATTTTAAATAATAAAAACAATTTATAACTATATCTGATCATATTATAATTATTGTTAAATTTAATGTTTATTATGTGACTAATTATTTAATAACTATTAAGAAATGGAGTTCCAAGGTAGAATCCTTAGTGGTGGTGATGATAGTGGTTGAACCCTACATCTAGAGATGTATTTTCCACATGATTATTATGATATTGAGGAAATACTTAATGGATAGATTCGGAAAAATCAAACTTGTAATGTAAAAACCCTTGAAATATTATATTTATATGTAAATAATTAGAAAAACGTTGATTTTGGTTTTCATTCCTTTGTATCCTAGAGAGATTCAATCATTGGAAGTATTTTCAAGAAAGACTCAAAAGTTCATGTTCATGAAAATATTAACACTATTTCTAAAGGATTGTAAATGTGCAAGAACCCAATATAAAAGGCATATTCATCCTTGGGGGAAATATCTATGGTGTCATAGTGACCTGATACGTAGAATCGCAACCATATGGGGGTTTTCCAATTGTATGTTCTTCACATTAAAATATGGACTATATCACTAGTTATTTACTTCTCAGGATCTCAAACAAATGGTTTTGAGACTTCGAACATTGTATTAGAAACTTGGGTTGTTTCATGTTCAAGAAAAGTTATTGGATTTTAATCTAGATTTGTTAAGAACACATTTTCTAGGTTTGTAATCATATTTATATACATAATTGGGTCTTATCACACCAAAAAATAATCCATGATAATGAAACATAAATAGGCCTACCTATTCACATTGATAGGGAAACTGATATTGGAAGATCTGTTCATTGTTCTAGAATCTTTGTTGAAATAGATGTTAGCACAACTCACATTTAAAAGGTAATCCTTTACCCTTAAGATTTAGAGAATAATATTATATTTGAATATGAAATAGTTCCTAATGTTTGAGAGGATTCTAATTCTATTGGTCATCAAAAAAATTCTTATCATATAATCATTAAATGTTTTAAATGTTTCCTACAAGGTAACTTGAAAAACTATTGACGGAGTCCATTGAATGTGAATGTTGGTTCTTATAATCACAAGGAGTCTAGAAAACAATCTAAAAGAAATGAAGTTCATGGGACTTCAATTAGAGATGAGGAGATTATTAGTATATATGTAACTGAATTATATGATTATTCTATGATGCATGGTTAGGTCTTGGACTATAAATCCTCATATAAAGCATTTAGTTATGAAACACAGATTAGTGATACTAAAGGTGGTCCAATTTTTGCTGTAAAGGATCTTGCGACTCAGTGTCATGAAGTCACTTCTTAGAGGATGGATATTCGTAGAGTTTATAGCTTTCTTACACTAAACCAATAGCATCTACATTCCTAGGATGATGATGATGATGATTAGGTGGAAATGGATTTTGGAGGGGAGACCCATTTTTAGTTTGACATTGGATAATCTGTGTTGGATGTTGTTGATAAGTATTAGAATTAAGATAATCAATTCTTTAAATCCTTCTATTATAATGGTATGAAAATTGTTATTTCATAACACAACTATTAGAGTCCAAGATTACACATAAATAACGAAACAATGGTTAGTAATATAGTGGGAGATTGGGGGAGGGTGTCAAAGAAGAGGAAATATACATCTCTTATCTAGGAAGAACTAGTTGATATTTATACTCCATCTCATTCACTATCCAATCTAAATGTGTTATAAATATATATAGTGGAAATTGATTAATCTACTAAAGAATTTTATCAACCACCCATTTTTAATACTTCCACCGCCTCAGTTACATGGGTGTCTAGTTATAATTATGATTCTTACAATCCAATAGTATTATCCAACTCTTTAATTATTAGTAAAAGTTAAATAGTAAGTCCTTATTATTAATATAGATGATCTCGGAACTATCAAATATATATCACCACTAGTTGACATGGATTTAGAGGTGGATCAAGATATTTAGTACCCCCCTTATTTCTCAAATATAATGAAATCTGTTTATGATAATTTTGTAAATGCCTCAATTAGTGAATTAACTAAGGAAAAAAATATTAACTCAATGAGAAATCTCCTTCCAGTGGAATTGTATTGATAATGGATTCCATGGGGTTTAAGTGGTGTTATGGTATAATGGTTTGACTTTAAAGTTGATATTTTATTTTCTAAATTGTATCAAGGTCTATTAAGCCCAAATGATTATTTCTAAATTTTGGAGTTCTTATCCATTAACACGAAAAATAAAATTCAATCTAACTCGGAGTTAGAAATTGAAGAACATGCATATAAAAGGGTTTGTGGATGATGGGTAAGGTTTCTAGTGATGTAACTACAACATTATCTTCTGAGGGTGAGAATGAACCTTGAGAGAGGTGTGGACAACATATCTATTGTAGGGGAAACTATCATGATTGGTGTGGGAGATGATCAAATTTTAATGCTTATTTCTTAATGTCGGTTAACCTTTTTTATAGATGAGGGGTGCCTTTTTACTATTTTACATCATCCCTTCTCCGTTGTATTGTTTTTTATAAATGGGAAGTTATTTTTCAAAATTTCTCGTAAAATTAATAAAATGATTTTAATGAAAAAATTACACATCATGAATAGATCTCCAAGTACTCAAAATATATTTTTAATTATATTTATAATTTATTTATGTATAATATTTTTATAAAATAATCTATATTTAGAATAAGGGACTATAAAATTCAAATATATGCATACCTAGACATTATAGTGGGTCAATCCTCATCCCCCACCAAGGAGTAATAGACAACTGAATGACATATATTTTTACATTTATGTGAACTAAAATGCCATGATATTGATGATCAAAAGGCCCAATTAATTATATCCCAAATTCCCCATAATAAAATAACATGAAGGAATCTATGAGTAGACTTGCCTCAAGATTTTTCAGTAGTATTTACATCGTTACACCCCCCAAATAAGCATAGTCATGTCGTGTTGGCATCTATTGTGTTGTGGTAGGTCATACCTCCATCACACATCAGAAATTCATCTGGGTAGAGGGCCTGTTAAGAGGCACCAACCCACACATAAATATTTCAAAATTTCTGGCTAGTTATGCATGTTTACTACCATTATATGCCACCTTTCATTAACACAACATCTTCTTCTTATTACCATGTTTTCCTTCCAAATGTTTGTGTGTTTCCATGACATTCCGCCTCCCTATCCTCCCCATGCCACTCACCTAGTATCATTGTTCCACCTTGATACCTAATTCTATGCAACCACTTGCTTTATTTCAATGGTGTGGGCCACTTTTTAATTCCTCAAATTGATAGATAAATCTCACCTTAATATGGATTCCTAGATTTTAAGTCTTGTTAAATGTAAAATTTTAGGGTGACTTTGCCACTCAGGTATTCCAGCAACTGGATAATAATAAAGTTATATATAATGTTTATAGTTATACTTATAGGATTATAAATGTAGTACTTTCATATGTTAATTAACTCTTTTGTTATATTATATTTATAAATTTTAAATTATTTCTAATTGATATATTTATCATGTTATAATAATAATTAATCTAATTATAAATATTTAACATTTCAGTGTAATTATATAAATTATAGATAAAATTAAATATTATATTACTTAATTGATATATTTGTGAGTTTGTAAAAAAATGATATGTTTTTTCATTAAAAATCTATTTTTTATTTTAATATTTTTTTTCAAAATTATTTTCACTAGTATTTTCTAAATATATATATCACACCATTATTTAATTCTGGAATCCCATCCTCTATCCTTTCATAATATTTTTCATAATCCTCAGAATGTATTTTCATACTCCGCTCCAAGAATATAAAATGTGTTTAAATATTAATATGAATTATTATATAATTATTAGAATTATATTTATTATTTTTTGAAGGGTTTTAAAATTCTAAAAAATCAAAAAAAAAGTATTGGATTTTTTGTAATTTTAAAAATGGGACTATGGAGTTTTCAACACCATTCATGCTTCCCTATTTGGAAAAGAAGCATGAAAATTGTTCATGCTTCAATACCATGACTAATGTAGAGTGAACCCCATTCACACAACATTATTTATATGTATTTTTATTTTTAATTTATTAAATATTCCAGAAATACGTCTTTTCAAAATTAAAAAGGATAGTGTATACATTTCTCAGAATAGAGAAATGATAATAAGTTCCTCAATAATATAATTAAATATGTGTAAAATATTAATCTTCACAAGTCTTCATCTTTATAAGAATTTTCTTTTTAAGGCTTTTTATCACATGGTTTTTCTATTAATCATAAAACATTAGTCTTTGGAAACAGAATTTAATAGTTTATATGACTCCTGACTTAGTAAAAATTTAACTTTCTTCATATTTCAAAAAAAAAAAAATTTGTAATGTGAAAATAGATTTAATTTAAATGAAAAACTAAAAAAAATCTTTTTTAAAAAATAATATTTTTATGTTTATAAAGAAGTTTGTCAATAATTTGATAAAATATAATTTATACATATCAAATTGTACTATTTAGACATTTGAAAAAATCACAATTTTTAGATAATTATAATTTTAAGTACACATAATTTTTTTAAATACACATGAATTTATTTTGATTTTAAAACATTATTATTCAATAAATATATCACATACTTTTAGTTTTTTGTATCAATATATTTTTTAGTGTGGTATTTAATTAAAATATTTATGTGAAATTTTCACTAGTATTTTTCAATTAATTTTTATATTAGAATTTTTCAATAAATTATTATAGTGTAATTTCCACTATACTTTACATTGTGAAATTTTCCATAATCTTATAGTGATTTGTTCATGGGGTTTTATAGAAAAATTTACATTGGATTATTGAACTTTATAATTCTAGTGATATTTTCCTTTATTATGATGAATTATATGTTTATAAATTAATTTTAAATGATCCTTTCTATTAGAATTTTGGATTTTACATATCGTATTATATAATTTTTAATAATATTTTACAGTAGTATTTTTCAATCGTTTTTAGTGATTTTTTATCATGAATACATTTTAGATGTGATTGAAACTATAGTATTCCATGGAAATTTTCCACTATTATTTTACATTTTTTGTTTGTAATATTTTAATGGAATTTCCAATTAAAATTTTATATTGTAATTTCTTAGTCATGTTTTCAAGATGAATGTTTATAACATTAAACAAAATTAAAAAAAATAGAAATAACCCACTTAATTTAAATTTTTTTTTAAGTTTATTTTATCATATATAAAAAATGAAAAATTTATTACACTATTATAGTCACATAAAACAATATTTTATGTAATTAACACAATCAATATAACAATTTTAAGGAATTGATTTCAATTATTTTAAAATTAATTTTGGACTTTTTTTATAATATCATGGATTTCTACAAAGTTATAAATTCAAAAAATATTTTCTATATGGATGATAAAAATATTAAATTTTTAAGAAAAATAAAATTCTTTATTTTTATGGATTGAGTTAAATTTTTAATGAAAAATATAATCACTTATAATCATTTTAAATCTTTAAAAATTACAACATAATTATATATATAAAATATCAACAACAATTGAGTGGTAAAACATCAATTATCCACTAGTACAGTTTTATAAATAATAATGGGATAAATTCAATTAACTAATAAAAACTATGTTTATAAAAAAACAAAAAAAAAACAAGAAAAAAATATATTCTAAACCTTTGAATGTGAACGTCCAACTCTACAATAAAATACAAAAATTATTGTAAAAAAATCCCATCCAATAGACCATCATTGATGGGTGGAGGGTGGATTGAATGAAAATTAACTCCATGTATTATAAATCTCATCCTCATATTCAACTCTCAGTAGTTTTTTCTCATTTACTGCATAACATTTTCATGGTGTGCTTGCACCAGCCATACACGAGAAAGGGTCAGATGAAGAACATCTCCATTAATTCTCAATGGTCATAAAATTGGTTTGCGGAAAAATTAATATTCTAAAATCCTAATAAAATTAATTCTAGGGTTATCTAACCCTTTACATTTTCAACTACTATTGGATCCATGGTGGAAATAGATGGAGTGCTGGGTTTACATGAACTATTGAACCAAGTGAAAATTGCATGTGTTCCTTCCTTCAATCAGTTGATCTTGTTCAAAACAGTAGTGATTCCACAAACCTATCCTAGAGGATTGTCTCTCTGAGTTGTACATATTGACATTGATTTTTTACTGTGGTGGTAGGAAATTTTCATTAGGGAAATGAATTATGATTCCAGATTCACCCTCCCTTTATGGCCTTCTTCAATTGGTTGAAGGACTCTGATGTTGATGCTGAGGAAGGAATTGTGGTGTAATGGCGTCTTTGGTGGGGTTAGGGAATTATATACAAGATAGAAATTAAGGATTTCTTGTATGAAAAAAGATCCAAATTATTTACTTTATTGTTGGGAATTTTCCATTTTTTCATTTATTTAACATATTTTTATTTATCGTTAGTCCAATTGACAATTTTCTGATTTATTAAAATTGGTTCCCAAAAAATAAGAAAGTAATATGTTTTTTAACTCAAAATAATTAATAAATGGAAATATTAGGATTTTAATTTTTTTTAAAATAATAATTTTAAATTACTATATTAATAGAATAGATAAATATATATTTAAATAATAAACATAGAATCATACATACAAATGAAAGTTCAAACACAAAACAAACCCAATCAATGCTTTTTTAAATGTAATATTTTTTTAAAAAAATTATTTAATCTATATTTAAATAATTATTACTATTTTATGAAATTATTTCCAATATATTAATGAAAATTTAATCTTTATATTAAATAATAATAATAATTTATAACAATATATAATTATATTAGAATTGTAATTAAATTTGATGATTATAATGATATAATTACCCTTCTTGAACTACTCTCCCAACACTCTAAGTATAATTTTAATTATATTACAAGCACACACACACACACATATGTATACATATCATATCTTTTAAAAAATAATATATATTCAGAAGAAGTGAATAAGAACCACTTATACAAACATACCCATATATGCTAGTGAGTGAAGCCACAACCCCCCCCCCCCCATGGATTAACATAAAATCAAAGAACATATTTTATTACATTGAAGTCGAATAAATGCCTAAAATCTTGATATCCCAAAGGCCTAACTGATTGTGGCTGAAACACCCCAGAAAAATATGACCCGAAGTCTCATATGATCTATCATTCCTCACGTTTTTTCATTATTATTAACCACATGCCACCCCTATGTGATCATGTCATGTCGTGTTGGCCTCCATCACATTGTGTTACACCATACATCCACCCACATCGGAAATTTATCGAGGTAAAGGGCTGGTGAATAAGCATTAACACACACATCACCCTATCTAAATTGCCACTTCATGACACCTACTTGTTTTAATAATTCACCTTCTAATAATCACACAACCACTACTTCAAAATAATTAATGCATGCCTGTTAAAATAGGAAATCACCATTGGTGGTCACTATTTGTATGTATCAATAACCACTAATATAAGTTTATACAACAAAATAAAAATAGATACCTATCACCTCTGAACCCACCCATATCTCATCCATTCACTAATCCTCTTACCCCCACAATTACTACCACCGTAGTCACTCCTCCTCACCTCAGGAAACCCAATCCTCTTCCTATCCTTTATCCTCTCTACATAGGCGGTCAGAGTCTCCTAACCCCATGAAACCATATTATCATTGCACTCACAATCTCTACTTACACCACCACTCCCCCTATACTCATGCACCCTTGTCCTCTCCGTTAACCCCTCTACACTAGTGGTTGAAGCCATCGCCACCACCATGAATATGTGTATCCTCACGTCATCACCCTTCCCCAATTGTTACACACCCTCCTAGTGATTCCCCCTCTTCAACTGCCCCGGATTCGGACACCTGTCTACACCTCTATTCACTTCAACACCCTCAAGGTGAGACTCCCCCATCCAACACCACATCTATACTCCAAATCTATCACATAGTTCTAGATTTATCATTTTATTATAGGTAATTCTTAATTTCTATATATTAATCATGTGATAATAGATTCTTTGGAAACACCCTCTATTTTAGGGTTTTTATATTGATAATAAATATGTATTATATTATTTTTATTTGACATTTGATACATAATTGATACATTTATTTTTTTAAATATGTGTATTTTATGGTCAATAGTTTCCTTAATGGGATAGTATAATCAATTAATCCTCAAATGGCCACTCTTTTCATGTTGTAATTATAAATTTTAAATTTGGAGATTAATTTTTTAATGCTCTATATTTTAAATTCCATATATTTATTTTATAAAAATTTTGATTTGTTTAGTTAAATATTAACAAAAATATTATTTTTAAATTGTTTGATACTTGTACAGTTTTAGAATTTATATTTCCAATGTCTCTTGTTTTTATTTTAGAAATTATTTATTGAAAAATATTATTATTTTTTATATAATTGTTTGTAGAATTTTTAATATACTAGATTACATTATTGGGAACCTACTTAATTACATCAAGGAACATCTTACTAGTATTTTAAAAGTGATTATTCCCCAAAATGTAATGTTTGAATTCAATAATATGTAAGATCATCTGTGACCTATAAACCTTAAGTTCCCTAAGTATGTTCTCTTCCCTATTATGGTAGGATTTATATCATTACACATTCTATTCCTTCATACATATACATAATACCATTCAACAATACTCACCCTTAAAGAAAGAATTATCTTCCAAAAGTATTTAATAATAAGGTTCATCACCCTCATTTTTTTATTTTCTCTCATATCTAACATAAATGTTCATAAGAATTACTGATGACTTTTAGGTTTTATTCAAATTAAATTTTAGAAGATTTTTAAGGCAGGTGAATACATATTACATGTTGTATGAATATATATTATTCTTCATTTAGTATGAAATATATGCATAATTTATTATAATACGTCTGGAAAATTTGTCTTACCATATATACCTCTTACAATACATTCATCTTTTGGTTATTTTTTGAGTTTCTTTATTCACATTTTTTCAAAAATCACGTACTATTATGTTACATAAATAACAGTTTCATTATCGTAAAAATATTTTTTATTCTACATCATTCTTATGTAAAAACAATAACTTTTAATTTAACATATCATAATTTACCCTATATAATTATTTTTCCATTTTCATGAATTTATACATATTATTTGTCTATATATTTAATTTTTAAATGTTCCCATAATACATGGATAGTGTTTTATATTGTTTTTTTTTTTTTTGTATGTTTTCATTAAATAAATGAATTTTTATTTGTTTATATTTTATTTTATGTTGCATAATTGGTATTTGACCTGATTATAGGAAATTATCATTGGCATTGACTTACCAATAAATAAGTCATTATTTGTTCTATATGAATTTGTATCTCTTTTATAAGTATTTGAGTGTTTAGTTGGTTAATTTTAATATAATAGTTTTTCTTATTATTTTTTATCTAATTTCCCTTATATATCCATATATTTATTTCTATTTTAATCGTGTTTATGTTTTAATTTTGTGAACCACCCAACTTCCATTATTGATCAGTTATTTTATAATGTTTAGTAAAAAACTAGACACATTTTATGATTTTTTAACCCTCATGGAGAGGTGTCAGAGAATTCATATTATCAGTTTTTCTGATGTTATTGATCATTTTGGTTGTCATTTGTTTCTTAATCTACATGTTTTTATTGATTTAATTTATATTGTGATGCTTATTATTTTCTATATAATTTTTTTTCTATGTTTCTTTAATTCTGTGTATTTTATTAAATTTTACAATGTTTATCATTTCTGTATTGTCTATTAAAATGTTAGAATAAAATAAGTGTGACCATTTTTTGTAGTTTGAATGTTTTATTCAAATAAAAGAAGTGTTATTTATTTTTATTTTATTTTTCACATATTAATATTATTTATTTCAATCATCAATGCATGATAATTAGCTTTGATATTTTCAAGTATTTCATGACTGGTGTTGAATCCACCAATAATGGAAATATTTTATAAAGGATATATATATTGTATATCATATATATACGTATTAAATATTATGTTTTTTACTTTATTTTATTTCTATGTTTTAATTATTATATACTCAATGTTATTATATATATAACACATTACATGTTTATTGAATAATCAAATAACAGTTTCATTAGAAAAACCAAATTTAAACATTGTTGGTTAAGAAAAAAATATTAAATAATGAATCATTTTTGAAGAATTATTGGTTCAACCCATATGACCACAATTGGCTAAATCAACTATATTGAAAAAAATATTTCTATTATTAGTTACAAATTCACCACATAGATTTTTTTCATTAATTTCTATTATAGTTTAAAAATTACTTGTTTTATTTTATATACCAATTTATTTTCTGTTTTGTAGATATTTTTTGCAAGATGGTTTTATGTAACATATTAGGTTTTTTTCTGTAATTTGGGATTGCAAGAAAGAATACCTTGTATCCTTTAATGAATGGTATTTGTAAGTGTTAAATTTTTGGACTTCCGAGAATAAGATTTATTTATTATTTAGTGGAAACAATATAATCAGTCTCTGTTACATTTTCCAACTAGCCGGTACATCGGCTCATTTTTTTGATTTTTTTTCTTCTAATCCACCAAATTTTTTCTTCAAGTCCTAAAATATAAATTATTATGTTTTGGAATATGTAGAAGTTAATCATGAAATACCAGGTTGATAAATTAAATTTAAATTATTACATTCATTAATTAATAATACTATGTAACACATTTTTAAATTTATTTTTTTATTAAACACAAATATTTACATAATTAAAATGACTACTTTCTAATATCTACTCATGTAATCTATTCATCAATTTTCAACTTATCACTCACACTAACACTATTTTTGTGAAATAATTAGATACATGGAGTCTTTACACATCAATTTAGAAATATCATTCATATCTCATAACAAAATTATAAAATTTTATATACATATATACATATAAATTGTAAATTGAGTTTCTTTATTTATTTCTAAATTCACTCATATTTTGTTTTTCTAAATTTTTTTGGAAAACAATATAAAAAACCAAAAAAAAACCTAGGATATGTAGTTTCATATGAAATTGTCCAATTATAGGCCTGATGATTTTTTGTAGTATTTTTGTGTAACATTGTCATTTTATAAGAAATAAATTATTTCATTTAATATTACAAAGAATTATAACATACAGGGGTAGGGTAGAAGGGGTAATATAAAAAAATAGTTATTATTTCCCAATTGGATTTTTATCATGTTCTTATCCTCCCTCATGAAAAACAATGTGTCATCTGTTATTGATTCTATAATAAAATTGATACATGGTTACAGTTGGTCAAGTGAAATAATATATTAAATCTTATACCCAAATGTGATCTTGACCCAAGGTCGTAGTTTCTTCTCTTACACATTATTGTTATGTTATGCTTAGTCCTTGATCAGTCTAGTAAATGATTATTCAGTTTTGACTATCATACTAGCACATATTTTTTGTTTTTGTATTTTGTTGTTTCATTTTTCTATCTCTTCCTATTTTCGTTTTTTTTCTTGAAATATTTTTATATCTTTTATACATAAAAAATAATTTAATATAAATTTTTATAAATTTATTTTTTTGATATCATTTTATTACAAGTTTTTTATTTTGGTTTGTTCTCTCATTCTATATAGGAGGTCTTCCCCATCCATGAATTTAGAATGAAACCACTACATTCAAGATGAGGGTGTAACTTCATTAGTTAGAAGAACTAGAAAAAATATAAATATTCAATACTCATATATTTTATTTTCTACTAACATCACTAGCACCAATATCTTCAACTTTCTTATATATTTTTAATCAATTAATCACCATTTCTATGTTCTTAAATTGTATATATTTTTTTATTTGTAAAATTTCTTGTAATTTGTGTGTTCTAATTTTATATCATTCATACATTTAGTTTGATGTTACTACATGTGTCAGAAATATGATGGGGATCCTCAATATGAGAAAATGATCCATGGTTTGATTGAATTTTTTATTTATTTCATGAATGAATTATTTAAACTTTTTTAAGACTAATATTTCTGATGATTCTTCAAGTAATTTATATTTCTTTGGAATGTTTATGTAAATCATTTTTTTGTTCCAATAAACTATTATAACAAAGGAATACATTGGCTACAAGAGTGCTTCTTTTTCATTAGCCCTTGGGTTGGAAACCTTGGATTTGAAACCCTAAGGTAGTTTATTGTCTTATTTACACCTTTAATTTTCCCATTTTAACTATACCACATACTCGATTAATAATAATTATATTATGTATATTCTTATTGAACATTAAATATAATGATATTTCATATTCAATAGATTCACTATATATATATTTGTTATATGCATAAAACCTATTTTGTATATTACATATATGAAAATATTTCGTTTTCATAACCTTATTGATCGTGATGGATATGATTAAAATTTGACATATGGAATGTGGATTCCTCATTCTGTAGCTTCACACACTGAGGTTATGGCTCCTTCTATTTTTAGGATGTCAAAATAGGTGATTGATTTGGAGTCAAAGATATGTGTTTCTAAGGAGGTTAATGCACACATGTTTGTTGAGGTTAGAGTACTGTAGGAGTGTATGAATTGTGGTGATTGTTCATGGGATCCTATAATATAGATTTATACTATTTTTTTATTTAATTCTGTATTATTTTATTCATAATTATTATTTATTGTAGGCCTATACTACACTAGGAGAATGTAATAGTTGTGGTTCTATATAATGCATTAGATATTGGAGGAGTTTTTTGTTTTATCTTTCTGTTTTCTCATTCAATTTAACAATATCATTTTGGTTTCTTATCATTAGTAAAGCAAAAAAATCATATTTTCATTTCCATTAAAATGATATTTGACCAAGTAAATTTTCAAAACCAACTAAAAGAAATTATAATGATTCTAATATATATGAAAATAATAATTCAGTGATATTTAATTTTTAAATTTCAACCATGTGTCACATGTGATGAATCAGAAAATTTACCACTTATAGAACTTCAATTATATATTGAACCCATCTACGCAATCAAGAGAAGGGTCATACTTTTCATGGAACTAGTGTTCACTTAAGGACCCATGTTTCTGGTTTTGGTGTATGGATCTTGTATCACCCATCCTTATAGAGTCTTATGATCATCCATGAAATTATTTTCTTAGAGATTAGTTGTTTCAAGTGAGTCAATTAAATAAAAACACTTATAGTAATCAAATGAAGGTAAATAGATTTAAAATATTTCTCCCACTCTTAACATATTAATTATAACTTGACAATATAGAATTATAAATATATAAATAAATAACATGTACAAAAATTCAGAGAAATACATTGAAAATATCATATGTACCCATCTTCAAGATCATTGTGTATACTACTAGTTGACATCCATTCACCTTGAAGAATTATCTCATACAACAACACTCAAGAATATTTACCTATGCCCTATCTTATATAAAATAGATGATGGAATAACTCTTTCATTTGCCTCAAATACTCCGTACATTTGTTCTAGAAATTAGAATTGGGATAATGCATCCTCTATGAGAATCAATTCACATAGTATAAAAAGATTTCTCCATATGTTAAGCTTCATTTTGAAATCATTACAAACTACCTTTTTTATCATAGATTTGTTTTAGTGAGTTATTATTCTCCCCCATATTATTTAGCTTATGATTATTTACCATGGAATTTAATGTGGTACCATTCTTAATAAGAATAAATACGTTTTTATGAATGTACTATTTACTTTTATATCTTTTATGTGGTCATGTAATGACATCCATTTACCCCTTCACCTCTTCTCCAACCATATCCATTATATTAAAACATCCATATATATGTATTTAGGTCATTAATGTGAACCATTTTTATGGGTAGATTCTTTGAAGACCATGTGACAATTCATGATTATCTCAGTGTGTTTTATATTGAATTTTAATATAATCTTATATTAAATAGAAATAAGTCAGTGTTTAATGCATTTATCTTGTAATATATAATGATTACATGGAATCATGGGATTCTACCAATAATTAAGAATGTGACATGGGTTTTCATATGATGTACTTTAGCTTCACCCCATTCCCATCAAAAGGGGATTCACAATTATAATGGAATTGTAGGGCCTTACCCATCATGGAATATGATTCGAATATGGTTATGTGAATGTTTACTTTACATAAATTCCTTCACTCATAAGGTGTTGATTTATTGGTCTACTACAATTCTAATATATTTCTAATGTGATACTGGATTTCTTATAGGTATTTTCAGAACATGACATAAGTGAAAGTGTCGTAGTTAAGGATACAAAAGATAGAAATTATTGTAACCCCCACAATCTTAGTGTGAAATACCCTATAATTGACATCAATATTTGGAAATAGTGTTACTAGGATATGTTCAATAGAACTAAATATAAAGGTAACACCATGATATTTCATAGGATATTCCACATGGAACCTACCCATTCACATTATATAAAAAAATATAAATAGAATATTTATTACTATAGGTTAAACAATATCAATTATTCTCCATTTGAATTTATTTTTGTTGAACCATGTTTTTAGTAGGGATAGATCTTTACATGATTCAGGAAACTAGAAAGATGTATATATCTAAACTATATTTTTTCCAACTTCACATCAATATGATTCCCATATTAGTTAGTATAATTTAAAGTACATGTTCACCTTTATTAAAATTTTATAATAATGGGAAACTAACGTCTGTATGGGTAAAAACCAACTAAACGAGCTCTGATTGCCCTGGAATATTATGAAAACAAAATCTACACGATATTTAAAATATGTAGCAATCATCAACACATGTATTGGATACCTGAACTACTATGTAAGATCGAAAGTGGTGTTTGTCCCTCTAATTTAGAGTTAAGTGGAACATCATATATAAAAGGGGTCAATATACAATGAAAAAAAATTATTTGCATGAGATCATGGTATAATTTTATCTATGAAATGTTGTATATATAAGAATGAATGTTGTATACATTAGATGTCTGTGTATCTCGATATACTGGATAGTGATAGGTAACATTATGTAGTGTTATCAAATTGACATATCTTCTATTAGGTGGTAAAAACATTTATGTTCAATGTGAGAATATAGGATAACATTACTTAAATTAGATGTGATCTGTTGGAATCAGCTTCACATTAATTGGGTGGAAGAATTGGTTAGTAAAATTAATAGTACATTTTCAAATTTATTTTCATTTTATAATATGGGAAAAATCATGTTTGTAGGGGTCAAAACTGACTGAATGAGATTTTATTATTATAAAATCACAGTAAAATTATATTTAAGACATTTAAAATATTGATTCAACGTTAGGATGTGGATAATATACATAAATTTCTCGGTATGATTGAAAGTGACATTTTCCCTCTGATTTGGCATTAACTAAAAAATAATTTAAATGGGGCCAATACCAAGGAAACATTCATGGATTGACATAAAATTTTGGTATAATTATCATTGAGATATTTTTAATTTGTATGAATTAATGTTACATCCATCATATGCATCTGTCGTCCAATATGATGGAAAAAATAGGTAACATCGTCTAGTGTTATTAAAATGAAATGTTTACTTTTAGGAGTCAAAAACAAGAAATAATATATAATAATTGACCCGAGATAGGAAATAATTCCGTAAAATAATATAGGATCTATTGGAATTATATTCATCCTAATTAAATTCCTAGATTGGTATATATAATTAAGGTTTTATTTTCACATTTTATTACCATTTTTGTAGTAATTGGAAAATCATTTGTGTAATGTCTAGAACCGACCAGACCAGCTCCATAGACTTGAAATATTAATAAAATGATATTTATTTCATTTATGTTATATTATATTCATCAACACCTCGATCAGATACTCAAATTTCATTGTAATATTGAATGTGGTGTTTGTCCCTTAGATTTGGAGTTTTGTGGAAAATGAGATAAAATTGATAAATATAACATGAAAACACAATATTATTAACATCAAATCATGGGAAAATTATTATAGATCTATTTTGAATTTATATGAATCGATTATGAATCCATTGAATGCTTGTATCGTGTGGTATAACGGAAAATAAAACGTATAATTTTCCAGTGTTGTTAAAATGACATATCACCCATTAGGGGGTAAAAAATAAGGAAATACCTTCTGATTGATGTCAAAATATATAAGAAAAATACAAGAATAATCTATTTTTTATTGGAATTAACCATTCATTAATATGGTTCCAAGATTCATTAATACAATAAAAATTTTATTTTCACATTCATTACAATTTTTGTAATAATCTTATATTCATGTGTTTAGGGGTTAAAACTGACCAAACAAGCTCCAATTAATATGATATATCATAAAAAATAACATTATTTCATTTAAAATCTGTATTAATCTTTAGGATGTGGATTAAAGTCTAGAATTTCTTAATATGATCATATGTGGTGTCTGTATCTTGGATTGGGAGTTAAGTGACAAATCACATAAAATAGACCAATACCAACAAAAAACATATAGATTGAAATAGAATCATGGTCGAATGATCCCCAAGTCCATTTTGATATATAAGAATCAATTTTGTATCCATCTGATACTTCTGCCACTTAGTATGATGGAAGATAATGGTTAATTTTTTCATGCTTTTTCAAAAGGCATATCTCTCATTTGGGGGTCCAAAATAATAAAACAAATTCAAATAGAAATGTAATTCTAGGTGAACATTTATTGGTTCATAAATAATATATTTGAATATATTGAACATAAATTTTATGCTTGGATTGGATTGTACAACTAAAATTTCATTTCCAAATTTATTACCATTTTAATAATTGTAACACCCCGAGATTTTATAAGATATATTATTTTTAATTTCTTTCATATATTCTTTTGTATGCTACACGAAGATTATCTTGAGTTATATGCAACACCGTATTAGCTTGCAGTATATGCAACACTATTCTTGGATCGTGTTACTCACAATTTGAAGTTCGTTTGATAGTAGTTATTCTATGAAACATTGAGTGTATATATATATATATATTTAATGTATAAATGAAATATGGTTGGATTATTTTATACGCATCCAAAAATGAGTCTTTCACTACACGCAACCCTGACATGGCTTACATTACACGAAATTGCGACCTTCCGTGATAGCGTGTGTTGTATGCAATACCTAGTTTCACTAAACAATGATACGTTATTAAAATATTATATAAACTAGCAGTTATGAATAGTAATACCCACTTTTTGAAATTTAATAAATTTTATCATTCAAAATGGACTTCATTTTTAGATTCAGAATATCGAAAATAGTCTGGGGTGAATTTTTTGTTTTTTCTGAAAACATTCAATTTTGGATGAATAGTGAAAACACTAGGTTACTATTTAAAAACTGAATTTTTATTTAAATAATTATTTGTTTTATTTAAATTTTTTAGGTAAAAATTGAAACATAATACCTATATAAGTTCAATGAAATTCATTGGAGTCATTTTATATTAATTTTAGATATATGAAAAATTTATTGAACTTTTCACCGTCTTTTACCTACCTCCTATGAGCTTTTTGCAAACTTTCATAAAACTTAATTTTACCACTTCTATCAGTGGAATTTCAAAATTCTGAGAGACATGATTAATATCAAGAAGTAAAATGTGGTTCAATAGGATAAAAATATTTTTTTTTGGAATAGTAACTTTTTCATTTATTTACCATGGTTCAAAGTAAATACGGTCATTAAGGGTAAAAATGATATTATTATTACCCTAAAACATGTCCTAATTATATTAGATAAGTATATTTGACCACAAAAAAACTATAGGAATATAATATTATCATTTTGGTCCACTTGTATTAGATTAGAACATTTATTATTATTTTATTTAAAAAAGAGTTAAAAGAGTTAAAATCAATGTTTAATAACTATAACATTTTTTTATATATAATTATTCATAAGATAAATTCAACTATAAATATTCATTAAAAAGATAAAAAGATTTACTAGCTAATGGTATTTTGTTGATAAATTTTAGACATTAAATAATTTAATTTATTAATGACACAATGGTGATGTAGTAACTACCTAAATAATGAAATATTAAAATAATTGATATTATAAATACCCAAATAAATGTAATTTTAGACTCTTTAACCATTCCACTAATTTTATAGGTTCATATGATCTGTCATTATTGATTTAATTAAATGTGTTAGAACTAATCATGCTGATATTATTTTCACAAAAATCAATTACCAAATAGTGTCAAAATTGACATAAAATAGTTTTTAAAACAAATATTATATTATTATATGTTATAATATTTCTATAAATCTACGTTTCAGGCGAATTAATTAGATATGGTTATATATATTAATAATGAACCACTTGGGACTCGTTTGGCTTGTTATAGTAAGTTTATAAACCATATAGTATAAGAAAACAAGAAGACATGGTAAAAGTTAAATTATTTAACTTAGAGTTAAATCTAAAATATAAGGTTAAAATAGTAACCTAAACTTCTCTAAAACCTATAGGTTGAGATTATATCGACCCATCCCCACTTTAGCTTCGAAATAAATCAATTTGGAGCTATTATAAACCGAATATGACTTTATTATAAAATAATATTTTAAGTTTTTCCAAAGGTGCCCCTCTCCTCCCCTATAAAAAGGTCACCCCTTCCATCTTCTCTTCACACCCTTTTGAGCCTTGAATATTGGACAAAACCTACCAATTACTCTTATAAATATCTCTAGTTACATCATACAGGTTCTGGTCTTCTCAAAAGACCAACTCTAGTGCCCTATGAAGAATTTTAAAGGAGGTGCGTCGAGGAAGAGGTAATCTCTTCTACCTACTCTTTCAAGTTTATTTCTTCTTCTACTTCCTCTTCATTATTTTTTTCACTATAAAGTAATAACATTATTATTAATCATATAGTGATATGTTATTATAAATATGAAAAAACCCTATTTCAACATTTATCCATCCTACGGAAAACGAAATCACCGCACATGCGTACGTATGGAATACCGTCTCCACGCCATGGGTTAATCTATTTTCGACGACCAACTTACTTGGATGGGTATAATGGTGTAAATAAATAACTATATATGATTATTGTAAACTGATATTGATTCTGAAATATTATACATAAACTACAATACAATTCCATGATCATGGGAGTGATATTATCGCCCGTGCATACGTACAGACTATCATCTCCACGATGCGATGAGATTCATTCTCCATGTTAACCAATCATGAATGATTATAAAGTATATATAATGAATAATAATTAAATATATGATATAATAATGATACTGGTTTTATGTATATATTTATATGTATGTCATCTACTTAAATCCATTCAATTCAATAAGGAAACGAAAACAGCGTTCATGCGTATGTAGGGCCTACCGTCTCCATAAATGGTGTATTTCATTCCATTTATCGATATATCATATATATATATATGTATATGCTAAATATATATCATGTTTTACATTATGGAAATAATTAAATTAGTATATAAGTAATAATATCAAGGAAAATAAGTCGAAACACGTACGATAAATGAAACGATTTTACCCAAAACGCTGCTTTAACCTGAAATTTAGAAAAGAACAGGTAATATAAAGTCATAAGCGAACCATATATGATATCATAACAATGAATGTGATTCTGTAATAAGTCAATGAAATTATTTAAATCATTATACAGGAGGTTCGGATACATATGAAGCATATCAGACATAAGTTAAGGGATAATTATTCCAATCTCATTCTTATCCGAGATTGTGTATTCGTAAGTATTTATTGGGGTTATGTTTATTATCCATGGCCATATGTTCTCAAAATGTTTTCGAAAAAATGTTTAATTTTCTTCCATGTATTTCTAAAGTAATTTTTACCTTTTTATTTTTACCACATCGTATGGAAGGAATCTTTCTTTTGTTTACCATACGAGGTACTTTTTGACTTTTCCGGTAAAAGTACGAGAAGAATGTGTTTTTTAACTTATACAACATGAACAGATTTTTTCGATTTCATAACGCCTTATTTTCATGAATTTTACTCTACAAGATTTAATAAATATTTTCAACAAAATCATTTGATTTTAAAATTTCATGGCATTTTGAGAAAAGAAAATAATTTGGAGAAGAAAGGATATTTTCCTCAAGAATTCATTTCAAGTGTTTTGTCAAAACTATTTTCCATCTAAGATGACATTATTTAGTATGATTATGTTTAAAGTACAATGTATCCATTATTTACATTGTTTGATTCTTCTTATGATGAAATGATATCCACTTTTTTATATGGATTATGTTATGATGGAATGATGTTTTAGAATCCCATTATATTATATAGGTTATGCTATGATGTATGATTTATGATTTTGTGGCACACGAAAGAATGATTTTATTATGAGATGGGTGTGACCTATATCTCCCTCTAATGCATTGGGTAAAAATTTATTTCTCCTGAGATATGTAATAGCCCCAGATTTTATGAGAAATATTATTTTTAGTTACTTTGATGTCTTGTGTTGTACACTACACCAAGATTAGCTTGTACTATATGCAACACCGTATTAGCTTGCAGTATACGCAACACTATTCTTGGCTAGTGTTACACACTATTTGAAGTTCGTTTTGTGGAAATTATTCTACGCAACATTAAGTGAAGATTTTGTTTAATGTATAAATGAAATAAGTTTTGATAATGTTATACACAACATAAAACAGATATTTCACTACAAACAGCCCTGACTTAGCTTACATTACACGCAATCAAGACCTTCTTCGATAGCGTGTGTAGTACGCAATACCAAGTTTCACAAAACGAGATATTATTTTATAATTACTATGAACTAGCCATTATGAATAGTAATACCCACTTTTTGAAATATTGTAAATTTTATTTTTTAAAATGGACTTCATTTTTGGATTCGGAATATCGAAAAAAGTCTAGGGTGAAATTTTGGTATTTTTCTGAAAAATATCAATTTTTGATGAATAGTGAAATCACTGGGTTACTATTTAAAAACCGCCTTTTTATTTAAATAATTATTTATTTTATTTGAATATATTTTAGGTCAAAATTGATACATAATACCTATACAAGTTCAATACAATTCATTGGAGTCATTTTATAATAATTATATATATATATAAATTTTATTGAACCTTTCACCGTCTTTTACCCACCTCCTAGTAGAATTTGAAAATTTACATAAAACATAATTTTACCGCTTTTTTGAGTGGAATTTTAAAACTCCGAGAGACATAGTTGATGTCAGTAAGTAAAATTTGGTTCAATATGATGAAAATAATTTTTGGGGAACATTAACTTTTTACTTTTATTTACCATGGTTAAAAGTAAATAGGGTAATTAAGGGTAAAAATGATATTATTATTACCCTAACACATGTACTAATTATATTGGATAAGTGTAATTTAACCAAAAACAACATTAGGGATAAATTATTACCCTTTAGGTCCACTTGGATTAGATTAGGATATTTAATATTATTTTAATAAAAGAATAGATAAAATAGTTAAAATGAAAGTTTAATAACTAAAACATTTTTAATATAGGGTTATTCAAAAGATAAATATGACTATAAATATTCATTATAAGTATTAAAATATTTCCTACATAATGGTATATTATTTTTAATTTTTATACTTTAAATAATTTAATTTATTTATGACACAAAGATGATGCATTAATTATATTATTAATGAAATATTGACATAATTGATGTTATAAATACCCAAATAAATGTAATTTGAGACTTTTTATGAATTAAAATAATTTTCTATGTTAATATGACATTTTATTATTTATTTCATTAATTTTTTTCGAACTAATGTTTCTGTTATGAGTTTAATAAAAATCAATTACCAAATAGTGTCAAAATTGATATAAATTAGTTTTTAAAAGAAATATTATATTATTAATTGTTATTTTATTCCTAAAAATATAAGAATTGGCCTAATGACTTAGATAAGGTTATATATATATTAATAATAAACAACTTGGGGTTCTTTTGTCTTGTTATAGTTAGTTTATTAATCTTATAGTGTAAGAAAACAAGAAGACACGGTAAAAGTTAAATTATCTAACTTAAAGTTAAATCTAAATGATAAGGTTAAAATAGAACCCTAAACATGTCTAGATTCTATTGTATGAGATTATATCGACCCATCCCCACCTTAGCTTCGAAATAAACCAATTTTGATCTATTAAAAACTGAATATGACTTTATAATAAAATAATATTTTTAGTTTTCCCTAAGGTGCCCCTCTCCTCCATTATAAAAGGGAACATCCTCCCTCTCCTCCTCACACCAATTTGAACCTTCATGCTTGGACAAACCCTGGAAATTTCACTTCCCCACTTCCTTAGAAACGTACTAAAGGTACTAGTCTTCTCAAATTAATAACTCTAGTGCCCTAAGATAATGTTTAAAAGAGGCACTTCGAGAAAGAGGTAATACCTTCTACCATCTTCTTCAAGTTCAATTCTTTTTCTACTCCCTCTTATTTAGTTTTTTCATTATGAAGTAATAACATTAGTATCCCTCATATACTGGTATGTTATTATAAATATTAATAAACCCTATTTCACCTTCTATCCATCCTACGGAAAACAAAATCACCACGTGTGCGTACGTACGGAATACCGTCTCTACGCTGTGGTGTAATCTGTTTTTCCACCAACACCTTACATGGATGGGTATAATGGTGTAACGAATAACTATATATGGTTATTATAACATCATACTGATTCCGATATATTATACCATACACTCCAATTCTCTTCAATAATTATGGGAACAATATCATCACTTGTGCGTACGTACGGATTACTGTCTCCACGACGCGATGTGATTCATTCTCCATGTTAACCATACATGAATGATGATAAAGTTTATATATTGAATAATAAAGAAATATATGACATAATAATTCTACTGGATTTAATTATATATATATTTATATATTCTATTTAGTTTCATTCAATTCAATAAGGAAACGAAAATAGCGTACATGCGTACGTACGACCTACTGTCTCCATGAACGGTGTATTTCAATACTTTTATATATCTATAATATATATGTATATGATGAATATATATTATATATAAATCATGTTTTAAATTCTGAAATTATGTAATTCAGGATATACGTAATAATATCAAGAATGAAATGTCGAAACACATATGGTAAATGAAATGATTTTACCCAAAACGGTGCTTTAACAAGAAATTTGTAAAAGAAAGGGTAATATTATGTTGTAAGTGAATCATATATGATATCATAAAGATTATTATGGTTCTGTTACAATTTAATAGTATGTTTATACCCACTATATAGGAGTCACGGACACATACGGAAGAAATTGGACATAAGGTAAGGGATAACTATTCCAATCTCGTTCTTATCTGAGATTGTTATTCGTAAGTATTTACTAGGGTTATTGTTTTCATCCATTCCCATGTTTTCTAAAAAAATGATGTAGTTTTAATGTAAATTTTACCCATTTTTTCAATTTACCACATATTATGAATGGAATCTTACTTTTGTTTGCCACATGGGGAACTTTTTTACTTTTTCGACAAAAGTACGAGGAGAATGTTATTTTTAACTTATATGGCGTGAACAGGTTTTTACGGTTTAATAATGACTCATTTTCATGAAACATACTCTACATGATTTTATGACTATTTTCAACAAAATACTTTTATTTTAAAATTTCATGTCATTTTTTGAAAAGAAAATGATTTTGACGAAGAAAGGATATTTTCCTCAGAAATTCATTTCAAATGTTTTATCAAAACCATTTTCCATCAAAGAAGACATTATTTCATATGTGTATGTTTCATGTTTAATGTCTCTATGATTTACATGGTTCACTTTTCTTATGATTAAATGTCCATTTGTTTTATTTGGATTATGAAATGATGGGATGATGTTTATGAAACCCATTTTATTCTTTGGGTTATGATGAATGTTTTAAGTTTATTTTGTGACACAAGTAAGAATGATTTCATTATGAGATGGGTGGGACCTATATCTCCCTCCAATGCATTGGGTAAAGAATTAAATCTCATGTTATAGCCATGGCTGGAACGGTAAGTTAATCTGGTTCAGTGTTACAGGACTGAGAAGAGGAGTGAACTCAATTTAGAAAGGGGCTTTGTCCACTAATATGGTCTTGGAAGCAATTCCTTGGCTACTATGGAAATCATAACATGTTCTGAATGGCTTCCAGAATTACATGTTTTATTCCCATTATATTTTAAATTGGTTTATGTTCCATTATGATATATGCCTTACGTAATTCCATGATTTATGTCTTTGCTCGAGATTTTGATGTTTAAATTTAATGTTCATGTTTTTGCTTTCAAATGTTTATGGATTGTTTTATGTTATCTATGTTTTCCCTTACTGAGCATTTGAGCTCACCCTTTTTATGCTTTGTTTTCCCCAAGAAATAAAGAAAGGTTTTAGGTATGGAATCAAAAAGGGGAAGATCGTTATGGAAGTAGTTGAAGATATTTCAAATGGATTAGAAGATTATATTCTGAGTTTCCAAAGACACTAAACTATTACGGTCCTTGTGTGTCTATTTTTTATGTATTAAGTATTCCGAAAAAGTAATGTATTTTCCATGTACGTTAGGATTTGGGTCTCTACAGTTGGTATCACAGGAAAGGTTTAATCAACCTTTGGAAAATAGGATGCGAAAACTATATTGAGATCCCTAGAGATATTTCTAAGGTATGTCGAGGGATTCACCTAAGGTTTAGTAATGTCCCTAAGGTTTATTATAACTATAGGTTATAGTCCTAAAATTATGTTGAAAATCATGAATAACCTATCTTGAACCTAAGCTATCATAGGTTAAATAAGGTTTGATAAGTTATACATCCTATAAGTGACTTTTTATGATTATGCAGTTCATCATTATTTTAACTGTTTCTTACACAATGGTTTTTGGTTTTAGTCAATGGAGGGAACCGGAAGGAATTGAGTTGACAATGAATCCTAAGGACAAATTGGTGACCATGAGTAGCAAAATTCGGTAATGCCTAGAGAGAAATATATTATGATTATGCAGAATCAAACATTGCGATATATGATTAACATGGTGAACTTTAGTGGCATTCCCAATTCATCAAATAAGAGGAAGATAGACTTTTATGCATGTTCGCATGTTGACGAGCATAGAGAAATGAAGATTGAGATTTATAAATAAGTGAAGAAGAACCTTGATGAATACATAAAATGGAGGGGAAGATGTTATCTATGTGGAGAGAAGGCTCATAGAGTGACAGAATGTTGTAGAGTTCAATGTCTTATCTGTGGAGAACATGGGCATTACCCAACTCAATGCACTGACCTAAGATGTTACATCTAAATCAAGGAAGGGCTTATTCCATGAAAACCATTAAAGAGGATGGTTTAAAGTGTTTATGTATTGGTATTCAAGAATAATGTTGTTGAGGTACTTTTATGGTATATTGGAATACCTATATATTGGTCCACTGTGGTCTTCCATAAGAATATGGCATCGGTAACCATTGAAAGTGATTGAGATATTTTTGTAAAGAAGATGATATGCGCATAATGAAGGGATAAGGAGAAAATTAAATGTTTGACAATATTCAGAAGCTCATGACTGATATAAGGACAAAGTAATATCATGGTTTGAGTATATAGAATTTTTGGATTTTGGTATGTGGAAAGAGTTAACTTTTTTCAGCATTTTTGTTTTCAATAAGGTTCAATGGGTATTCTTTTTTTCAAGAGAAAGAATGATTAAGGTATTCAAATGATTGGAATGTGACCAACGATATATATGAGGGATAAATGATGGTATTCAAATTCTTGTTATATGACCTTTTTAGTAATCGTTCTCTTTATAATATGAGTTTGGAAAGAAGTATTTTGAATAAGACTAAAGATTCGAATGGATTATGTTGAACATAAGTTTGTATTGTTTTAGGCTAGAAATTTTTTTCTATATTATTTCAGAAATGTTATAATAGTTTAGTTTTAGAAGAAGGACAACCTGAAGTACATGCGACAACCCATCGCGTCAGACAAGGATTTGGAAATCGAACCCACAACCGATGTGTGACAGGCCTTTATCACCTACCACTGGCCTACAGGAAGTCCCTGGTTATTAGAAACTAGTTTTATTTTATTAAGCGGTATGATAGATGAAGTATAAGTCCATGTTTGGAATCGTATCTGATTAACCTCAGCATACATGGACTTATGTTTTTGATAACATTTTCTAACCTTTTCATTGAGATAGATGGAATGACCCATCATTCTATCACCTGATCTGTTAGCACTTCAAGAATAACAAATTCAACTTCATTTCTTTTAGAGATGAAGTGGAAATTGTTCAAAGCACGAACAACAGTGAGATTGTAACAAAATAAATCAATTATTTCTTCTAATTCAAACATTTCATCTTTAGGGAAATGATATTGAAAACCAAAAATGTTGTCCTAGTTTTCTTATATCCGACGAATGAGATGGTACCTTAGATCATCGTAAATCTA
This sequence comes from Viscum album, assembly GCA_963277665.1. Classification (NCBI taxonomy): domain Eukaryota; kingdom Viridiplantae; phylum Streptophyta; class Magnoliopsida; order Santalales; family Viscaceae; genus Viscum; species Viscum album. The sequence continues at coordinate 34,985,008 of OY728124.1, forward strand.
TGTCTTTTTAATTGTTGGCTATTTCATAACCATGTTCTCTACCACTCTTCATCCGAACATGATGGTTAGATTTCTCTTCCATATCCATATTTTCACCTATGTTCTCCTATGTGGAAACCCAATGATGAGTGAATCTGGGTAATTGTTACATTTATAACTTTCCTTTTTAAATGAAGTTTTAGTATTCTTTTTTTTACGATGTGGGTTTCTATGAAAGAAACTTTCAAGTAGTAAACCATTTACAACCCCGACGAATTTCGAGGGAGAAATTCATTTTAACAGGGGTAGAATGTAACAACCCGAGATTTTATGAGAAATATTATTTTTAATTACTTTGATGTCTTGTGTTGTACGCTACACCAAGATTATCTTGTACTATACGCAACACCGTATTCTCTTGCAGTATACGCAACACTATTCATTGCTAGTGTTACACACTATTTGAAGTTCGTTTTGTGGAAATTATTCTACGCAATATTAAGTATAGATTTTGTTTAATGTATAAATGAAATAAGTTTTGATTATGTTATATACAACACCAAACAGATATTTTACTACACGCAGCCCTGACATGGCTTGCATTACACGCAATCAATACCTTCTTCGATAGTGTGTGTAGTACCCAATACCAAGTTTTACTAAACGAGATATTATTATAATATTACTATGAACTAGCTGTTATGAATAGTAATACCCACTTTTTGAAATTATGTAAATTTTATTTTTCAAAATGAACTTCATTTTTGGATTCGGAATATCGAAATTAGCCTAGGGTGAAATTTTGGTATTTTTCTGAAAACTTTAAATTTTTGATGAATAGTGAAATCACTGGGTTACTATTTAAAAACTGACTTTTTATTTAAATAATTATTTATTTTATTTAAATTTATTTTAGGTCAAAATTGATACATAATACATATATATGTTCAATACAATTTATTGGAGTAATTTTATAATAATTTTAGATATATAAAAAGTTTATTGAACTTTTCACCGTCTTTTACCCACCTCCAAGGAAAATTTTCAAATTTACAAAAAACTTAATTTTACCACTTTTGTGAGTGGAATTTCAAAAATCCGAGAGACACGGTTGATTTCAGTAAGTAAAATGTGGTTCAATGAGATGAAAATAATTTTTGGTGAATAGTATCTTTTTACTTTTATTTACCACAGTTAAAAGTAAATAGGTTAATTAAGGGTAAAAATGATATTATTATTACCCTAACGCATGTAATAATTATATTGGATAAGTTTAATTCGACCAGAAAAAACATTAGGGATAAAATATTACCCTTTAGGTCCACTTGGATTAGATTAGGACATTTAATATTATTTTATTTAAAGAATAGTTAAAATAGTTAAAATCAACGTCTAATAACTAATACATTTTTAATACAGGGTTATACATAAGATAAATTAGACTATAAATATTCATTACAAAGCTAAAAAGATTTCCAACAAAATGGTATTTTATTTTTAATTTTTAGACATTAAATAATTTAATTTTTTTAAGACACAATGATGATGCAATAATTATATTATTAATGAAATATTGAAATAATTGATGTTATAAATAACAAACTAAATGTAATTTGAGACTTTATATGAATTAAAATAATTTTTTATGTTAATATAACATGTTAGTGTTGATTTAATTAACTTTTTGCAAACTAATGTTTCATTTATGATTTTCAGAACAATCAATTACCAAATAGTGTCAAAATTTACATAAAATAGTTATTAAAACAAATATTATATTATTAATTGTTATTTTATTCTTAAAAATCTTAGGTTCGGCCAATTGACTTAGATAAGGTTATATATATTAATAATAAACAACTTGGGGTTCTTTTGTCTTGTTATAGTATGTTTATTTACCTTATAGTGTAAGAAAACAAGAAGACACAGTAGAAGTTAAATTATCCAACTTAAAGTTAAATCTAAATGATAAGGTTAAAATAGAACACTAAACTTGTCTAAATTCTATTTTATGAGAGGCTTTCGACCCATCAACACCTTAGATTCTAAATAAATCAATTTGGAGCTATTAAAAACCGAATATGACTTTATAATAAAATAATATTTTTAGTTTTTCCTAAGGTGCCCCTCTCCTCCCTTATAAAACGGAACCTCCTCCCTCTCCCCCTCACACCAATTTGAGCCTTCAAGCTCAGCCAAACCCTACCCATTTCACTTCCACACTTCCTTATAAACCTAATAGAGGTAATGGGATTCTCAAAATACCAACTATAGTGCCCTAAGAGAATGTTTAAAAGAGCCACTTCGGGAAAGGGGTAATACCTTCTACCGTTTTCTTAAAGTTCCACTCATCTTCTACTCCCTCTTCTGTAGTTGTTTCATTATGAAGTAATAACATGAATATCCCTCATATAATTATATGTTATTATAAATATGAAACAACCCTATTTCACCTTCTATCCATCCTACGGAAAACAAAATCATCACGTGTGTGTACGTACGGAATACCGTCTCCACGCCGTGGTGTAATCTGTTTTTCCACCAACACCTTACATGGATGGGTATAATGGTGTAAAGAATAACTATATATGGTTATTATAACATCATAATGATTCTGATATATTATACCATCCACTACAATTCTATTCAATAATTATGCGAATGATATCATCGCTCGTGCGTACGTACGGATTACCGTCTCCACGGCGCGATGCGATTCATTCTCCATGTTAACCATACATGAATGATCATAAAGTTTATATAAAGAATAATAAAGAAATATATGACATAATAATTCTTCTGGATATATGTATATATATTTATGTCATCTATTTAGTTTCATTCAATTCAATAAGGAAACAAAAATAGCGTTCATGTGTACGTACGGCCTACCGTCTCCATGAACGGTGTATTTCATTCCTTTTATCGATCTATAATATATATGTATATGATGAATATATATTATATATAAATAATTTTTTACATTCTGGAATTATGTAAATCAGGATATATGTAATAATATCAATAACGAAAAGTCAAAACACATACGATAAATGAAATAATTTTACCCAAAATGCTGCTTTAAAAAGAAATTTACAAAAGAACAGGTAATATAAAGTCATAAGTGAATCATATATGATATCATAAATATTATTATGGTTCTGTTAAAAGTTAATAATATCTTTAAACTCACTATATAGGAGCCATGGACACATATGGAAGAAATTGGACATAAGGTAAGGGATAACTATTCCAGTCTCATTCTTATCCGAGATTGTTATTCGTAAGTATTTACTGGGGTTATTGTATTCATCAATGCCCATGTTTTCTAATAATGGTTTCGTGTATTTTTAAAGCCCTTTTTAACCATTTTTTCAATTTACCACATGTTATTAATGGAATCTTACTTTTTTTACCACACGGGGAACTTTTTGACTTTTCTGACAAAAGTACGTGGAGAATGTTATTTTTAACTTATATGGCGTGAACGGGTTTTTACGGTTTAATAACGCCACATTTTAATGAAGCTTACTCTACATGATTTTATGACTATTTTCATCAAAATAATTTTATTTTAAAAGTACATGGCATTTTTTTAAAAGAAAATGATTTTGAAGAAGAAATGATTTTTTCCTCAAGAATTCATTTCAAATGTTTTATCAAAACAATTTTCCATCTAAGATGACATTATTTCATATGTATATGTTTCAAGTTTAATGTCTCTATGATTTACATGGTTCACTTTTCTTATGATGAAATGTCCATTTGTTTTATATGGATTATGAAATGATGGGATGATGTTTATGAAACCCATTGTTTTCTTTGGGTTATGATGAAGGTTTTAAGTTTATTTTGTGGCATAAGTAAGAATGATTTCATTATGAGATGGGTGGGACCTATATATCCCTCCAATGCAGTGGGTAATGATTTATATCTCATGAGATAGACATGGCTGGAACGGTAAGTTAATCTGGTTCTGTGTTTTAGGACTAAAAAGAGGAGTGAACTCGATTCAGAAAGGGACTTTGTCCACTATGATGGTCTTGGCAGCAATTCCTTGGCTACTATTGAAATCATAACATGTGATGAATGGTTTCCACAATTAAATTTTTTATTCCCATTATATTTTATCATGGTTTATGTTCCATTATGATATATGCCTTACGTACTTCCATGATTTATGTCTTTTCTCAAGATTTTGATGTTTAAATTTCATGTTCATGTTTTTGCTTTCAAATGTTTATGGATTTTTTTATGTTCTCTATGTTTGCCCTTACTGAGCATTTGAGCTCACCCTTTTTATTTTTTGTTTTCCACAGGAAATAAATAAAGGTTTTAGGTAAGGAAACAAAAAGGGAAAGATCGCTATGGGAGTTATTGAAGATCTTTCAATAGGATTGGAAAATTATATTTCGAGTTTCCAAAGACACTAAACTATTACGGTCCTTGTGTGTCTATTTTTGTTATGTATTAATTATTCAGAAAAAGTAATGTATTGTCTCTATATGACAGGCTTCGGGTCTCTACAAGATAGACATCCCTGGAGTAGTAAGTTAATCTGGTTCAGTGATACAGGAGTAGAACGAGGAGTGAACTCGATTCACAAAGGGACTTTTTCCACTAAGATGGTCTTGGCAGCAATTCCTTGGCTACTATGGAAATCATATCACGTTCTTAATGGTTTTCCACAATTACATGTTTTACTCCAATTCTATTTTATCATGATTGATGTTACTTTATGATACATGTCTTACGTACTTCCATGATTTATGTCTTTTCTCAAGATTATGATGTTTAGATTTTATGTTCAAGTTTTTGCATTCAAATGTTAATGGATTGTTTTATGTTCTCTATGCTTTCCCTTACTGAGCATTTGTGCTCACCCTTTTTATGTTTTCTTTTCCATAGGATATAAATAAAGTTTTTAGGTAAGAAAAACAAAGGTGAAGATCTTTATGGTATATGTTGAAGATCTTTCACCATGATTAGAAGATTACATTCTGAGTTTCCAAGGACACTAAACGAATACGGTCTTTGGGTGTCTGTTTTTGTCATGTATTAAGTATTCCGCCAATGTAATGTAATTTCCATGTACTCCAAGCTTTGGGTCTCTATAGTTGGTATCAAAGCGATGGTTTAGTTAACCTTTCGAAACTAGGATGTGAAAAATTTAGTGAAACCCCTAGAAGTATTTATAAGTTATGTCTAGGGATGTCCCTAAGGATAAGTATACGTATAGGTTATAGTACTAGAAGTACGGTAACGATCTTAGAATTTAACCTAAGATGTTAGATATTGACGGTACTCCCCCTTTATTAGGTTGTTTTCCCAAGCATGATTTTTTCCACTCACACTATTCTTTTTGGGTTTTAGGACATGGCTGGAAATAGGAAGATTCACGATAATGGAGGATATGATGGGCAATGGAATGATATTCTTCATGAAAAACCAAATGAAACGTGATTTTGAAGTCTAAACATCGTTATTATGCCTAATCATGAATCTCATAATATGATCAATCATCTCAACATTGGTAAGTTTCCTGACTCATCTAATAAGAGAAAGATGGAGTTTCATGTTGATCATAGAGGAATGAAAGTACAATTTCTATCATGTAAATCGTGTGGTAAGAGGAATCAAGGATAATGTTTCAAAGGAACTGAAAGATGCTTTAGGTGCATAAAAGAAGGGCACAAATATAGTAAGTACAAAGGAAAAGGTTCAGTTAACACAATAGAAAAGGATAATGGTATTTCTATGACATAAACAATGATTAGATGTTTTAAATGTGGAATGGATGGGCATTATGCAAACCAATTCCCTAAGGCAAAATCTCATGAAGAGAATCAGCATGGTCATATGGGTAGTATTTATGTGGATGATGATGAGGAGACTGCAAATGATATATGAGATGAAAGAAGTGTTGAAGCTTGGTCAATGGTTTAAGAAGGTAGTGGAATTATTGTTTGTTTATCAGGGGTTATATTGTATAGGTAATATAATGGTAATATGGAATAAAGAAACATATAAGGATGGTTACACTATTGTTTTTCTTAAAGTATTTGAAAGTATATTTTGAATGGTACTGGTAACCATGAATTGTTATTCAGATATTTTTGGAAAGAATATGATATGCGCATAATGACGGTATAAGGAGAAAATAATATGTTTGATAGTATTCATGAGCTCATGGCTGATAAAAGGCAAAGTGATATTATGATTTGAGTATATAGATTTTTTGGGATTTTGGTATGTGGAAAGAGTTAACTTTTGACAGAATTCATGTTTTCACTAAGGTTCTATGGTAATTTATGTTTCAATAGAATACATGATTAAGGTATTCACATGTTTGGAATGAGATCAACAAGATATATATTATGATATATGGGGGATAAACGATGGTATGCACGTGCTTGTTATGTGACCTTTTCAGTAATTGTTTTATTTATACTATGAGATTGGAAAATTGTATTTCGGATAAGCCTAATGATTATAATGGATTATGTTAGACATCAGATAGTATTGTTTAAGGATAGAACTTGTTTTTCGATATTATTTCCATAATTTTATAATAGTGTAGTTTTAGAAAAAGGACAACCCATAGGACGAGCGACAACCTGTCGCGTCAGACAAGGCTGTGGGAATCGAACCCACAACTGAAGTGCGACAGGCCTTCATCGCATACCAATAGCCTACAGGAAGTCCCTGGATAGTAGAAACTAGTTTTATTATATTAAGCGGTATGATATATGAAGTATACGTCCATTTTAGGAACCATATACGATTACTCTCACTATAGATGGACTTATGTATATCTGATAACGTTTGATAACCTAATGTTTGAGATGGATGGAATGACCTATCATTCTATCGCATGATCTGCTAACACTTCACGGAAGACAAATTCAAATTCATTCCTTTAAGAGATGAAGTGGAAATTGTTCAAGGCAGAAACAATAGTGAGATTGTACCAAAATCATGTAAGTATTTCTTTTAATTCAAAAATTATTCAACATTTGGGTAATGATCTTGAAAACAAAAATTTGTTTCCTAGTGGCCTCATATCTGATGAATCATATGGTACCTTAGATCAACAAATATTTATGGCTTTGTGATTGTGGGCTTTTTCATATCCAAGTCCTCTTCCACTCTCCATCATAACATGATAGTTAGATTTCTCTTCCATATCCATATTTTCACCTATGTTCTATTATGTGGAAACCCAAGGATGTGTTAATTTGGGTAACAGTTATGTTTCATACATTCTTTTTTAAAATTAAGCTTTATTATTCCATTTTACGATGTGGGTTGCTATTAAAGAAACATTCATGTAGTAAATGATTTATAACCCCGATGAATTTCAAGGGCGAAATTAATTTTAAGGGGGGTAGAATGTAACACCCTGAGATTTTATAAGATATATTCTTTTTAATTTCCTTCATATCACTTGTTGTATGCTACACCAAGATTATCTTGTGTTATATGCAACACCGTATTAGCTTGCAGTATATGCAACACTATTCTTGGATCGTGTTACCCAAAACATCAAGTTCGTTAGATAGTAGTTATTCTACGTAACATTGAGTGTGTGTGTGTGTGTGTGTGTGTGTGTGTGTGTGTGTGTATATATATTCAATGTATAAATTAAATATGGTTGGATTTTGTTATATGAAACAACAAAGGAGTCTTGCACTACACGCAACACTGACTTAGCTTACATTACACGAAATGACAACCTTCCACGATAGCGTGTGTTGTATGCAATACCGTGTTTCACTAAAAAACGATATGTTACTAAAATATTATATAAACAAGCCGTTATGAATAGTAATACCCACTTTTTGAAATTTTATAAATTTTATCATTCAAAATGGACTTCATTTTTAGATTCGGAATATCGAAATTAGCCTAGGGTGATATTTTGGTTTTTTTCTGAATACTTTCAATTTTTGATGAATAGTGAAAACACTGGGTTGCTATTTAAAAACCGACTTTTAATTTAAATAATTATTTATTTTATTTAAATATATTTGAGGTAAAAATTTATACATAATACCTATATAATTTCAATGTAATTCATTGGATTCATTTTATAATAATTTTAGATATATAAAAATATTATTGAACTTTTCACCGTCTTTTACCTACCTCCTAAGAGCTTTTTGCAAACATACATAAAACATAATTTTACCGCTTCTGTGAGTGGAATTTCCAAAATCTGAGAGACACGGTTTATATCAAAGAGTAAAATGTGGTTCAATAAGATAAACATAATTTTTTGTGAATAGTAACTTTTTACTTTTATTTACCACGGTTAAAAGTAAATAGGGTATTGAAGGGTAAAAATGATATTATTATTACCCTAACAAATGTCCTAATTCTATTGGATAAGTATAATTCCACCAAATGGAACCTTAGTAATATAATATTATCATTTATATCATCTTGGATTAGATTAGGACATTTATTATTATTTTATTTAAAAAAGAGTTAAAATAGTTAAAATCAAAGTATATTAACTAATACATTTTTAATATAGGATTATACATAGGATAAATTAAAATATAAGTATTAATTGTACATATAAAACTATTTCCTACCTAATTATATTTTATTTATAATTTTTATACATTAAATAATTTAATTTATTTATGACAAAATGGGGATGCAGTAATTACCTAAATAATGAAATATAAAAATAATTGATATTATAAATACCCAAATAAATTTAATTTGAGACATTTTATGAATTCCACAAATTTTCTAGGTTAATATGACATGTTTTTATGTATTTAATTAAATTATTTCGAACTATTCATGCTGATATAAGTTTCAAAAAAATCAATTACCAAATAGTGTCAAAATTGACATGAAATAGTTTTTAAAACAAATATTATATTATTAATTCTTATAATAATCCTAAAAATCTAAGGTTTGTCCAAATGACTTATATATGGTTATATATATTAATAATGAACCACTTATGGTTCCTATGGCTTGTTATATTAATTTTATTAATCATATAGTGTAAGAAAACAAGAAGACACGGTAAAAGTTAATTTTTTTAACATAGAGTTAAATCTAAAATATAAGGTTAAAATATTAAATTAAACTTGTCTAAAACCTATTGTTTGATAAGATTTCGACCCATCCCTACTTTATCTTCAAAATAAATCAATTTGGAGCTATTATTAACCGAATATGTCTTTATTATAAAATAATATTTTAAGTTTTTCTAAAGGTTCCCCTCTTCTCCCTTATAAAAAGGGCACCCCATCCCTCTTCACTTCACACCATTTTGAGCATTGAATATCATCCAACACCTACAAATTCCTCTTCTAAACCACTCTAGTTACATCATATAGGTTTGGTCATCTCAAAAGACAAACTCTAGTTCCCAAACAAGATGTTTCAAGGAGGTGTGTCGAGGAAGAGGTAATCTCTTCTGCCGACTCTTTCAAGTTTTGTTCTTCTTCTACTTCGTCTTCATTAGTTTTTTAATTATAAAGTAATATCATATTTATTACTTATATACTTATATGTTATTATAAATATGAAACAACCCCATTTCACCTTCTATCCATCCTACGGAAAACGAAATCATCGCACGTGCGTACGTACGGAATACCGTCTCCACACCGTGGTGTAATCTGTTTTCGACCACCACCTTACTTGGATGGGTATAATGGTGTAAATAAATAACTATATATGATTATTGTAAGGTGATATTTATTCTGAAATATTATACATACACTACAATACAATTCCACGATCAGGCGAATGATATCATCGCTCATGCATACGTACAGACTACCATCTCTACGATGCGATGAGATTCATTCTCCATGTTAACCATTCATGAATGATAATAAATTATATATAATGACTAATAACGAAATATATTACATTATAATAATACTGGAATTATGTTTATATATATATGTATTCCATATACTTAATTCCATTCAATTCAATAAGGAAACAACAACTGTGTTCATGCGTACGTACGACCTACCGTCTCCATGAATGGTGTATTTCATTCCATTTATAGATCAATCACATATATATATATATATGTATATGCTGAATATATATCATGTTTTACATTCTGTATTTAAGTAAATAATGATATAAGTAATAATATCAAGAACAACAAGTCAAAACACATATGATAAATGAAACTATTTTACCCAAAACGCTTATTTAACATAGAATTTACAAAAGAATGGGTAATATAATGTCATAATTGAACCATATATGATATCATAACAATAAATATGATTCTTTAATAAATCAATGACATTATTTAAATTATTACATAGGAGGTGTGGATACATATGAAGCTTATCATACATATGGTAAGAGATAATTATTCCAATCTCATTGTTATCAGTTATTGTTTATTCGTAAGTATTTACTAGGGATATGTTTATTATCCATGTCCATATGTTCTCAAAATGTTTTTAAAAAAATGTTTAAGTTTCTTCCATGTATCTTTAAAGTCATTTTTACCTTTTTGTAATTTTACCACATCATATAGAAGGAATCATTCTTTTGTTTACCAAACGAGTTACTTTTTGACGTTTCCGGTAAAAGTATGAGAAGAATGTTTTTTAACTTATACGGCATGAACATATTTTTACGATTTCATACTGCCTTATTTTCATGAATCTTACTCTACATGATTTAATGACTATTTTCAACAAACTCCTTTTATTTTAAAATTTAATGGCATTTTGAGAAAAGAAAATGATTTTGAAGAAGAAAGGAAATTTCCCTCAAGAATTCATTTCAACTAATTTGTAAAAACTATTTACCATATAATATGAATTTTTTAGTATGATTATGATTAAAGTATAATGTATCCATTATTTACGTGGTTTGATTCTTCTTATGATGAAATGATATCCATTTTTTATATGGATTATGTTATGATGGCATGATGTTTAAGAATCCCATTCTATTACATGGGTTATTCTATGGTGTATGATTTATGATTTTGTGGCACACGAAAGAATTTTTTCATTATGAGATGTTTGGGACCTATATCTCCCTCCAATGCATTGGGTAGATATTTATATCACATGAGATAGACATGGCTGGAACGGTAAGTTAATCCGGTTCAGTGATACAGGACTGGAACGAGTAATGAACTCGATTCAGAAAAGTACTTTGTCTACTAAGATGGTCTTGGCAGCAATGCCTTGGCTATTATGGAAATCATATCATGTGATTAATGGTTTTACACAATTACATGTTTTATTCCAATGATATTTTATCATGATTGAAGTTCCTTTATGATAAATGAATTACGCACTTCCATGATTTATGTCTTTGCTAAAGATTTTGATGTTTAGATTTTATGTTCAAGTTTTTGCATTCAAATGTTTATGGATTGTTTTATGTTATCTATGCTTTCCCTTACTGAGCATTTGAGCTCACCCTTTTTATGTTTTATTTTTTCCAGGATATAAAGAAAGTTTTTTGGAAATAAAAGCAAAGGTGAAGATCATTATGGGAGATGTTGAAGATCTTTCACCATGACGAGAAGATTACGTTCTGAGTTTCCAAAGACACTAAAATAATACGATCTTTGGGCGTATATTTTTGTCATGTATTAAGTATTCTGAAAAAGTAATATACTGTCCATGTACGTCAAGCTCTGGGTCTCTACAATAATAATGGGAAAGTCATGTTAGTGTGGTGGAAAACTGACCAAATGAGGTCAGTTGATAAGAAATATTAATAAAATTATTTTTATGTAATTTAAAATCATTAGTAATCATCAGAACATGGATTAGATACCTAAATTTCATTATTATACCAAAAGTGATTTTTGTCCCTAATATTTAGAATTATGTGGAAAATAAAAAAATGGGGCCAATACCATGAATACATAGATTGATTAATTTGAAATCATAGAAGAATGGTTATTTAGATGATTTTGATCTATAACAGTCAATTTTGGATCCATCATATACTTTTTTCATCTGGTATGATGGAACATAATGGGGTAATATTGTCAAGTATTATTAAAAGGACTTATCAACTTTCGGGGGTAAAAAAAGATTAAATGACTACTGATTGACATGAAAATCCCATATAAACATTCCAATAATAATATATTTTCTATTTGAATCAACTGCGTGTCAATATGATATATTGACTGGATGATACAATTAAAAGATCATTTTAATATTTATTAGAATTTTTTAAACATTTAGAAAATCATGTGAGCATTGGTTAAAAACAACAAAATATGATCTGATTGAAATAGAATCATAGTAAAGTTATTTTTAAGTCATTTAATATTTATTGGAATCATTGGTATGTTGATTTTAAACCTAACATTCTAGTTATGATTAGAATTGATGATTTTTTCCCCGTTTAGATTTATGTGAAAAAACACATAAAACATGCCAATATTAAAAAAATACACTTGAATTGACTTGAAATAATGGTAGAATGATCACCAAGTAATTTTTTCTATGTAAGAATCAATGCTGCTCCCATTATATGATTGTATCACCCAGAATAATGGAAAAATATCAGTATATTTTTCTTTTGTTATTAAAATGACATATCAATCACCAGGGGGTGAAGAATTAGAAAATGAATTCAGATTGACGTGTAAAACTATGAGAAAATTTCTCAATTCTTATGCGATGTATTGAAACCAACCACATGTCAATATGACACTCGGAATGTTCATTGCAACTGAAATTTCATTTCCCACATTTTTTAACTCTTTGGGGATAATGGTAAAGTCATGTCTGTATACTTCAAAATAGACAAAAATGATCTGGTTGACATGAATCCTTAGGAAAATGATATTTAATTCATTTAAAATATTTATAAATCATTTTCTTGTATATTTGACACCCAAATTTATATGTATGATCCAAATCCAATTTTATGTCTAGTGAAAAATCATATAAAATGGGAAAATGTCAAGAATGAACACTTTTATTAACATTAAATCACAAGAGGAGGATTAGAAAGCTATTTTTGATCTGTAGGAATCAACACCACATCCAAAAGGTGCTTATGTTTCATAGTATAAGGAAAACGGTGGGTAGCATCTTTGAGTGCTATTAAAATTTAATATCTCTCGTTAGGGGGTCTAAAATGATATAACTACATAAGTGTGGCATGAAAATATAGAATAATATACGACATATCATATGTGATCTATTAGAATCAACCATGCATAAATCTGATGCACATATTTATTAGTAAGTAGTAAGCATGGTTTTCAATATTTAGAAGTCATTTGTTAACCCATAAATAATGTAATTAGATTTTTCAAATTATCTTGGCCTGAGTTTTGTATTTATTATCATTTATATAATCAAAATAGAATAAATTATATAGAATATTATATATATATATATATTAACTGAATAAATTTGATTAATTTTAGATATATTAGTTTTTATTTGGATTTTTAGTTTTTTCTTTGTTTCTTATTTGTATATTAAATGAGATAGAATATTCAAAATATCTGCAGCTGTTTGGATCACTAGTTTTTTGGGGTCATTAATTATTTTTTTGCTTTATTTATTTGGTGTCTGTTTATTTCTTTTTTTATTTGGCAGCTTTAAAAATTGGATTTTTTTAAAACAATCTATACATTAGTGACCAATACTGGTGGTTGCTAATACTTTTATATAGAATTATAGAATGCCTTTGGAAGTTTTTATGTATTTAAGAATTGTGGACACTAATGGAGAGCTCAAATACTCTTTTCAATGACCACTACTATGGTCGTTTGGCTCCCCTATAGTGACTACATGTGGCGGTTGACGCTTCCCTTTTGTGATAGGCCGACTGCGACCACCAATAGTATCCAAATGGTATTCTATAAAGGTTATATTTATAGTAGTGCAAGTCATCTTCTGGATCAAATAGGTAGTCTATCTCACCAATTAGAATATCATGTCGCCCCATCCCAGCAACCATCTTACCATGGTAACCATGGTCATGTTTTGGTAGGCACCCCTCTATCAAGTATTAGAAATCTGAATCAGTAGGTGGTCATTTGAGATGTGCCAATGTGCTCGTCTCACATTCAAACCACCCACCCAACAATGTTTGTGTGAATCTTTTCTATACCACCTCACTATTCTCCCCACACCACTCACTTGGTTTCATTTTCGTGCCTTGATGCATGATAATGTCTGACAGCCTTGTTCATGCTTATGGCGTGGACAACGTTTTTATTCTTTAAATGGATAGATAAATCACCCTTTAAAGGTTTTGTATGGATTTGAACCATTTTTAAATGTAAAATTATGGGCTGACTTTACAACTCAGGTAATCCCCCACCTGCATAATAATATTTTTATATCATGAATTTTTAACTATTTTAATATGACTTTAAAAGCACTAAATTTAAATTTTAATTAACTTTTTAACTAAATTATATTTATAAATTTTTTGTTAATTCTAATTGATATATTTTTCGATATAAAATAATAATTGAAAGTAATATAAAAATTTCAAATTTAAATATAATTATATAAATTATGAGTTAAATATATTATTTTATTATTTTATTATTTTATTAATATATATATAATAGAGTAAAAATGATTTTTTTCTTTATTCATATTTTTTATTTAAATAAATACTTCCTCTTTTCAATATCATTTTTTCTAGCCCATTCTAATTATATATATTAAATCTTAATTTAATTCTAAAATCCCCTTTTCCCTCATTTATTAATATTTTTTGTAATCCTTAAAATTTTTTTTGGTTCACCTCTCTATGAATATAAAAAATTTTAAATAATAATATGAATTATTAATTAATTTGTAGTATTTTATTCAAAATAAAAATATTTTTTGAAATTATAATATAACTGAGGCCCAAATAGAAGACGTCCTATATGTTATTAATTTATTTTTTTAAAATCAATTTTTTAAAAAAGTTATATTAATATTTATTAAATGATATTTTTTAGAACAATTTTTTTTAAAGGACATATTACATTAATGACGAAGATCAGCATCCATAAAAGCAAAAATCCCTGAAGGGAAATTGTTCAGCCAGAGCTGGTTGACATCGAAGGGGCCTGAGGCCGCCAGTTGGTGGGCCACATTGTTTCCTTCCCTTTTGGTAAAGGAGAAGGTACAGTAAGAAAATCCTTGGTGAAACGCGTGAATTCTCCTGGCGATGGAACCAAATGATAGGAGTCCTCCATCGTTGTTGTTGATAACATCAATTACGGTGAGGTAGTAAGATTCAATGATGATATCAACCCATCCCTGATCCACAGTGAACATCATACCTGCTAGGATGGCCATGGACTCAGCCACTGCAGGCTCCCAGCAAGCCTGATGTGGTTCATATTTTGCATCAAGGATTTTCCCCAGATGGTTTTGGGCCAAGAGGCCTAGGGCAACAAGCCCATACTTTGGGAGCGACAAATCCAAGTTAATAATATGGGTCCCTTCCATTGGGGGATTCCAAGGAAGGGTAAGGGTGGGGGTAGCACATGTCATAAAATGTCCATTGTGGTCTTTCCATCCCTAAATCCAGGAGGTGGCCCGTTCAATCCAGAATTCGGGGGTTAGTGAGGTTGATGAAAAACAACATCATTGAACCAGACCCAAATAATCCAGGCCAAAGTGAAAAGTGAACCTGAAGAAGCCAAGGAAAGGGAGGAGCACCACTACGTCAGATGATCGGGAAGGTCAGAGGCTGATACCATGGAAGCGGCATAAGTCAGGCCCCATTTATTCCAAATTTTCTCAGCTCCAGGGCAGTGAATGATGTCGTGCAATGGAGTTCCAGGAATGTTCAGACAGAAATAGAAAAAATCAGTACTGGCTATATATCAGTGATCGAGGAGGCTCATGGTTGGGAGAGTACCCGTACATATCAGCCACAAAAACTGGAGAATTTTAGCGGGAACGTTGAGCTTCCACACCAAGTTCTATGGTCCCTCATCCCAGCTGATGGAGTGGTTTCCAAGATCCAGTCGGTAGCTGGACCTCACCATGTATTCTCTTGAGGACACATTGATCCAGAAAAGTTGTTCGGGGCCTACATTAGGGACCCAGGGAATGCTAAGGATGATTCTTTGATCCCTTTCATTAAACCAATCAAGGATTTTTTCCAAAAACCACCCCTATCCATGGTCGGAAAGGAGGCAGCTGACAGTAGAGTTTTCGAGACCTGGTTAGACGGGGGATATAGCCAGCATACCATCCTTATCGATAAGCCAAGGATCATTCCAGATATTGACCGATGATCCAGACCCTATCCTATAGCCATGTCCTTTTTCCAGGAGCTTTTTATCCCCCCATATGCTTCACCTGAGGAAGTTAGGATTGGGACTAAGAGAGAAATCACGAAAGTCCGTGTGGGGAATGTACTTAGCCCGAAAAACCCGTGCACAAAGAGATTATGGGCGATTAAGAAGGCCCCATCC
The DNA here is from genome assembly GCA_963277665.1 of Viscum album. Taxonomy (NCBI): domain Eukaryota; kingdom Viridiplantae; phylum Streptophyta; class Magnoliopsida; order Santalales; family Viscaceae; genus Viscum; species Viscum album. The sequence goes on from OY728124.1 coordinate 35,001,425, forward strand.
TTGCTTGGCCAAAAGTGCATCAATGAAGAGACACAGATTAAAGAATCACATCCCTCCCTCTGATTTAAAATTGTAGAGTTTCTCCCAAGACATTCGGTGGGGTCGATTCCTTCCATCATTCTTCCCCCACCAGAAATTGGAAGTGCGTGTGTGGATCTGGTCAACGTTGAAAGTAAGGAGCTTAAACAGGGAGATAAAGTGTCTAGGAATGGATTGTATAATATCTTTGATTAGGGTCTCCTTGCTGGCTTTAGATATTCCTTTAGGGGACCAGCCTAGAATTGTATTCTCGATCCTATCCTCAATAGATGTGATGATTTATTTTTTGGATCAGCCAATCACCGTGGGTAGCCTAAGGTACTTATGATGTTTCACAACCATATGGATAACCATTGATGTGCAAAGATAATCCCTCTTAGAAAGAGGCACCCCAGCACTGAAAGAAATTTCAGATTTTCCACGAATGATCGATTGGCCAGACGACCTCTAATACTGTTGGATTTCTTAGCTGATTACCCGAAATTCATTAATTGTTGCTCTAGAAAACAGTAGGCAGTCATAGGTGAAGAAAAGATGCGACACTTTTGGGATAACATGGCAGAACTTTTCCCCAGGAATAGATTTAGAGGATGTAGAACTGGAAATAAGATTATAGAACACATCAGCCACCCGTATGAAGAGAAAAGGGGATAGGGGATATCCCTGGCGAAGGCCTCGAGATGGGGTGAATCCTTTGGTGAGCTCCCTGTTGACCTTGATTTTGAAAAAGATGGTTGAGATGAATTCCATGATCATAACTATCCATTTACCACAAAAACCCATTTTCAGCATTACCATGTGAATGAAGTACCATTCCACTCTATCATAGTCCCTTGTCATATCCAGTTTCCAGGCCATGATTCCTCTTTTCGCGGTTGAACGTGATTTCATAGAATGGAACACTTCATGGGACACAATCTCTTTATTAATATGTTGGAGAGGATAAATTATTTCTTTAATTAACTAATCTCTTTTGAGTTTTAAAAAAAGGTAAATATGAAATGGTTTTTCATTCATAATCTATTATTTTATTTGTCTATATATTCCTCATTTTCAATATTATTTTCACTAGTCTATTTTTATTGTAATTATTGCATCTAAATTTTATAATGTAATCCCACTTCTATCCTTTCTTAATATTTCTCATAATCACAATAATTGTTTTCCCCACTCCTTGATTTTGGAATATTATTAATTAATAACATGAAATATTAAATAACAATTATTATTATTTCCATAACTAATATTAATTATTGTAAATTTTTTAATGAAAAATGAAATCCATTCTAAATATAAATTCAATTCCTTGAATAAATAAGTTGAAGCTAGAATGGGAACATAATTAAACCAAATTGAAATATTTTACTATCTCCGAAATCTTTTACTATGCTAAGAAAACAAATTACCCCCACACCATAGAAATAAAAACTCTATGATTAAAAACAAGAGATTTGAACCAAACATCATCATCTAGATAAGAGGGATGTGTTGTGTTCTCTATTACATGTTAATCTAGCTCTTATTAATAATAGGTATCCAGTGCTTTTGATAGTTATTGTAAGATCTAAAATGTAGGAGTCCACATCTATCATGGACATGGTTTCAAAATAAATTAATGGTTGGAAGGGGAATGTTCTATTGATGGTTGGGAATATTTTATTGATTAAATTATTTGAGAAATCTATTTATATTTATTTTATTTCCCTATTAAATCCTTTATACACCCTTATAATTTAGTCTCATTCCATTTTCTTGGAATTATAGTGGGGTTTTTGGATGATAAGAAAAATATTTTCATGGTTTCATAAAAAGGATTATGTAACCTTGAAGATGATAATGGTTTCATATTCCGTCATAAGGGAACTTTCAACAAAAATCCACTTGTTAAAGAATTTTTGGAGGATTTTATGTTTTCCTAGTTCATTTTCCACTTGGGTATTGAGTAAAAATTATTTCCCCCATCTTTTGTTCTATATAATCTACATAGAGATTAACCATTATTTATTTTGAAATAGTATTTTTAAATCTAAGGTTCTTCTGGTGGAGGGTATTTAATGGTAAATATATTAGGGGTGATATTTAAAAATACACATGGATCCTTAGACATGAGAAGATGATTGTAAATTTATCTCATCAATATCACCTAATGTAATGAGGAATGTGGTTGTTTATATTATTAATGATAATTTTTAGGGTTTAATTTTGATAAAGAAAATTAATTGTTCAATCAGAGTGATAGGTGTTGGATCATAATGATCCATATTTATAAATAGATTTTTGTTCATGGAGTCATCTGGATCTTCTCATAGTATTGAGGGTACACAGAGAAGTTTTTATATTGGCAGGCAATACGAATGATTTTCTATGGATTTGATTCAGTTTTGATGAAGTTTTAATCTTCCCACTTATTACCAAATGTTAAATAATTTTTATGCAGTTTTTTTGCTGATATTCTTCATGTTCTATCTATTTTTTGGTGTTAGATAATTATCATGGAAGATATATTCTCGTATTCAAGTGCCTATTAGAGATGAAATTTCTTGCTAACATTCATTTGTTGAGTGTTAAACAAAATTAACAATCATCCTACCTGGGACTTCTTAGATTATGAGATTTAAGGCCTCCCAAAATTGTTTTAGGATTTAAAATAGTTAGGCTTTTGGGAATTCTATAAAATTTATTAGGGTTTTTTGATCAAGTAGTGTAACATTATTTTACATGGTTGTTGAATCTAATTCATGATTTAATGGTCAATTTTGATGTTTTTATATTTGAAGAAGTTTGGGATGGATTAGGGAAAGAGGGTTGTGACTCCACTAGGGAAGTCTTGTCTTCTATGAAACATGTTTTTATTACTAATTGGTATACGTAGGTTGATAAAGCTATTTCATCACATGTTTTCCTTCAGTGTGTGAGGGTTTTAGGTTGGTATATGGTTATTTTGGAATTAAATTTCCTCCATCTTGACACTTTGGTTAGGGCCCCCTATTATCTCTTCTCCTTTAGGGACAATCCTGTATGAGATTTGGGGTGAATTATTAGATTATTTTCTTATTACATTTCGTTCATTAAAAAGGGAGGTTAATATGTTGGTCTATCATATTATTAAGTACCACTATTGTTCTGAGGTGTTTAATTGGATCAAATCTATTCCAGTTTATGATTTATCATTTGTAACCATGGATTTGGAACATGTTTGAAGGGATTTGTTTTTTTCGTCAAAATATCACCAAGAATTGTTATTAAAATGTAATTATTAAATTTATTATTTAAATAATAATTGTTTTTTATAAATAATTATAACATAATGTTATCGTAATAAAAATAAATAAAAAATTAAATATTTAAAAATAAATATAAAAAACTGTATAATTAATATTTTATGTTAACAAAAAAAACACATTAATAAAGATGACATAGGAAATGAAATTTAAGAATATGTTATTATTTTTATCATGTCGAATGGAAAATTTTAGTTCCAAGGTGGGGAGAGGAAGGGTTTCCTTACATATTGTATAAGTAATTTAGGGGTACCTTAGTAGTGATGTAGAAATAGTAATATAATAGTAGTATAATTCACTGGATTTTTTACTTTTGGTCTAATAATTTTTTCCTTTAGGTAATTAGGCATTTAGGAAACCAATATAAAGCTATGGGTGATATAATTAGATGAGAATGATGGATCGGGGTGACTTCATAGGAGGGATAACATGAAAACACCCAAGATTCACTAGGTGGGAAACATGAATGTGAATTGAGTGCATTGGAATATATCAACTCACCCTCTTCCCACTCAGATATATAATGTGGGGTGGTGGGGTTCAATTCGATGGGGGTGATGGGGGAAACAAAATGTAATGGTTTCTATTTGGGGGAGAACATGCTGTGCCAATTTGTAACACTACCACCCTTGTGACCATGCAAAAAACATGACGCAACATGCAGGTTACAGAGAATTAATACATATATGGGTAACTGGAGTTATTCAAATAGGTTTGTATAATGATTAAAGAGTGGGTAAATTGAGTTCAAAAAATGTTGACACCAAATAGACAAACCTATTTTAAATATTATTTAAATCTAACCCATTATTTTCAAATAAATATTCAATTTTAATTCAAAAAATACAATAATCATGAAGATTGATATTTATAGTGGTTCATGGAAAAAATATCCCCAAGTACACTCCACCAACACCCTCTCTTCTATCATGGTGATTCTCACTATATGTGTTCTTTTGCTAAGGAATTTGACAGTAGAGTGTTAGAAACATCATCTTGTTGCAAATGTGCCAAGATATTTCACTAGGATATCTCTTTAAAAAGTTCTATCTAAAATCATTTATCACTATGGAAAAAAGAGCGAAAATTTTAATTATATGGAGAGAATTAATATATTGTGGGTACATCACACAATTTAATATAGAAACTGACAGATAACAAAAATTCTTTAAAGATATAAAAAATAAACATCAATGTGAAGAACAATTGGTTATTCATATTTAATAAATATTCTTTAATTCATAACAACAAATTATGTTTATTTTCATTCATGCAATAAGAATGACATGAATAAAAGAGAGAAATCATAACTCTACTTATATATGAATTCAAACTCTTTTATTTTAAATCCTTCCTGATATATATATATATATATATATATATATATATATATATTGTTTTAGAAATAATATAGATGTACTCCTCTTGATACCATCATCAAAACTACCAAATAAATAGGTATTGATTCACTATAACATTTATCAACATTAACTCTATTTGTTTTCATATAAATTGAATCATTATTTATTTTACCCTTTACCCATTCAGAAATTCTTCTTTGGGAAATTAAAAGGGAATGTGTTGTATTTATTATCATAATATTTAAATGGTAATATGTTCCTTAGTAATATAATTAAATATTTTAAAGTGATTCATTGTTCTATATCTTCATAATACATTTCATTGTAATACATTTGACTAGACGAGTTTTCTTCTAATCCTAAGTCATTAAAATCGAGAAATAAACTGTAACATTTTATATGACTCTTTAATTTGAAAAAACATATTATCAATATCATTGTTATAAAAAATTATTCTTATCCAATTAGAAAAGTATAATTAAATTTCTTTGTATTTCAAAAATAATTTTTTTTAAGGATGGAAATTTCTTCCAATGCATAAGAAAATATATTAAAAAGAAATAATTTTATTTATCTTTATAAAGAAGATTGTCTATACAATTTAAAAAAATAATATTTATATTATAAAATTGCACATTTTATTTTTCTTATAAAAATAAGAAATATTTAGCTATTTATATATTTTACTGAAAATAAATTTTTTAAATGTATAAAAATTTATTTTGAAGTAAAAAAATTACTATTTTATAAATTTATTAAATATTTTTAATTTTTATATGAAAATGTTTTGGGAGGTAAATATTAAATTATAAATGTTTTTGGATAATTTACCTAGTATTTTTTAATTTATTTTTCTATAGAAATTTTCCACTAAAATTTTATAGGGTAATTTTCTACTACATTATTTTTGTTAATGGTTTTTGTATTTTATTGGGATTTCTCAAGGAATTTTACAATAAAATTTACAATGTATTATTGGAATATAAAATTATAGTTTTATATTCTACTATCATATTTAATTAAAATTTTAGCTTAATATTCAAGAAAATATTCTATTGGGATTTTGAATTTCAAATTTCTTATATAAAAAAATAATAAAATTTTCAAATATAAATATAGAGACGATTTCTTCATTTGTATTATATGAAGTATACATTTTTAGTGGGGTTTTAAACTATAATTTTTTCAGGTACATTTTCCACTTTTATTTTACATTTTTTTTTAAAATTTTAGTGATATTTTCCATTAAAATTGTTTTCCATAATTTCAAATTAGTATTTTTATATTGAAATCTTAGAAAATAGCAAAACAATTTTTTTTTAAAAAATCACAATATTGAGAAAAATGATTTTTTATGTGGATTTCTTATTTCATAAAGAATTAAATATTTATTAATATATTAAAGTAACAAGAACTTAATTTTATAGAATAACCATAATCAATATTTCAATTTTGAGGGAGTGATTTTGTATAAAAAAAATTGGAATCACTTTTTTTTCATTTTCCGCAATTACTATGGAGTTATTAATATAAATAATATTCTTTGTATGGATAATAAAAATATTGATATTGAAAATTTTAAATTTTTTTAAGGTAAAATTATTTTCTTATTTTAATGAATTGAGATTTTTTTCTTTGAAATATAAATACATAAAAACTTTTATAAATTCATTAAAAGTTTGTACTTAATTATAAATATACATTATCCAAATAAATTAGGGTTTTAGAACTTAAAATATCCATTAGTCAAATTTTCAAAATACTTATGAACAAATTTCAATTCGCTGATTAAAAAAACAAGTTTATAAAAACACTAAAAATAATCAATTCTAAACCACTACATATGCACCTCCAACTCTACAAAAAAGTCACCAAAACAATAGAAACAAATACCAACAAATAGTCTAACACTATAGTGATTTAATTCAAGATGACATAATACATAAGGGTGGGTGGAGGGGATGTTTGAATGAAAATGAGCTGCATGTGTCATCAGATTCATCCACATATTTCACTTAAAGGTTTTTTTGCTCCTTTACTACATAAAATTGTCATGGTATGCTCTCACTAGCACCAGGACAAGAGGGCATAGATGAATAAGAAACCCCTAAATTCTCAGTGGTTGTCAAATGGGTGGGGGATAACCTAAATCATATTGAATCAGGAAAAAATATGCTCTAGTATTGTCACACCCATAACATTTCCCACTGCTCTAGAGACATAGTGGAAGTAGGAGGAGTTATGGATTTCCTCACACTACTGTATCACATGAAAATTTAATGTGTTTCTTTCTTCAATGAGTTTTTATTTTTCAAAATATTTACAAATCTAGGAAACCATCCTGGAGGATTTTTGTTATGAGCGGTACATCCTGATATAGAATTTTTACTATGGTGGATGTAAATTTTTTTTTGGGAAGGGAATACTCATTCAGGTGTCACCCTCACTTTATATCCTTTTTCAATTAGATCAAGGGTGGAGATGTTATTGTAATGGATTATAGAGGAAAATGGGATAATAATTCACGGGATGATGGAATACTCATCATTGAATGAAATATACTCTCATTACACAATGAATACAAGGAACACAAATGAGATACACAGAAGAGATGGTATGGGATATAGTTTAGAGATGATGAAATTATAGAGAAATGAGTTCTTTGTTGGGGTCATTGAATAATATACAAGTAGAGAAAATAAAAATTCTATGTATGGAAACAAATCGTAGTGTAAAATATTTCCTTTATTATTACATGTTTTACTTTTTCCATTAATTTATCTTATTATTAGTTATCATCTGTAAAACACCACTTATAATTTCTCAAAATTGGTTCCCAAAAAAAGAACAAATTAATCCATTTTTCACTTAAAAATTACTATAAATAAATATTAAAATTAGAAAAAAATAATTATTTGTTAATAATATTTTTAATTTATTCTATTAACATAATGGATAAATATATCCTAAAATATTAAATTCACAAAAAACATACAAATGGTAGCTCAAACACAAAACCAACAGAGTTAAAGTTTTTTTTGGAATACAAACACGAATATTTAATATAATTATCATAGATTATGTGGTATAATATAGATTTAACCTAAAGGAATCTCATACAAGAAAACATTCGGCTCTCAAAAAAGTCCACCGGTCCTAAGTAGATGGGCTACCACATTCCCCTCTCCTTCATTAAAGGATAATGAACATGACAAAAAATTGATGATGTAAATAACAAATACATAAAATCCAAAAGTCAAATAATTTGAAAACCCTCTCCATCATGGGGAAATATCATCTTAGGTCTATCCATAAACTTAAGAATCTAGTATATGGTGGTATGAACCCTAGATAAAACATGTTGTGGAAGCAAATCAGTTTTTTTGGACTAAAATGGTTTTTAAAAAACAGATCATTTTATTTTAAATAATTAGATGAGAATACCATATCACCCGTCATGTAAACAATTTTAATAAATAATTTTAAAATTTTAAGTAAAAAATATTATTATACATGATTAATAGTAATGATAAATATAATTAATAAATAATGGTAAAAATATATAATCATTGTAAATAAATTAATTTTGAACTAGAAATATCTAATGTAAATTTTCAATAAAACGTTTTAGTTAAAATTTACAATACATATTTATATGTCAATATAGTTACATTGGATAGTTAAAAATGTATTTATTTTATACTTTTAATAATAAAACATTTTATAAAAAATCTATTTCCTTATTTTTTTCTCAGACTACAAAACAATTGGTCATGTCAATAAAACATGTTGTAAAAAAGTGATTTTCTCATTTTTCTCATTACAAGGGAATCTCGAGACATAATTTCAGAAGAAGATGAAGGGGGAGATAGTAAACAGTGATGTGGATACTACAGGTGGCAGGTATGTATATGGGAACAAACCTTTGTATGGGGTTTGGGTTGAGACTTTTAAGGGATATTCCTCCTCCTCGATGATACAACCTGGTCCAGAGATTTCTATTTTTTGGGTCATCTGAAATCATGACATGATTACTAGCCCTAAGGAAATTTCACATCAAGGAAGGATGGTTCACTAGAACAATACAAGTTCTATCTTGAACAAGAATGTGCAGGTAGAAACATCATCTCTTGACTTAGGTGATAATGGTATACAAAAGGAAAATACAATTTCAGATGATGTCTCGGCACATTTAGGTGCCTTAGAGGATACTTCTGCATAGTCTCAGTTGGGGAATAGATGCATGCAACTAGTTAACTTTGTTGATATTACTACAATATTGGATATGAATGTGCAGGTGGGTACATATGTTACTGACCTAAGTGGTGATTCCACATAGCATATTTTCACCCATTAGGGAAACTTATAGGGTGATGGTCCTTAGTATGTTGATTGTAATAAAAAGATCCAAAAAAAATATTTATTTCATCTAGAATATCTAATAAGTGGGGTAAAATATTTGATAAAGAATGGATGGAAGTTTGTAACCCCATGAATGAAAAAAATAGTGGTGTTCATGCCTCCTTTAAGGATGAACTCTTAACTAGAAAAGGGAAGGCAGCAGAAAGTGAGGGTTTTATTCTTATTCATTTGTAGAGAAGGCCAAATAAGGACTATTATAACACATCATGGATTTCGTCAACCTAGTCTTTTATGTTGTTGGGTAAGTTGAATCCCGGTATTTTCAATGTCTTCAACTAGGGTAAGTCCCAATCAGAGTGGAAAAAAGATAAAAATTATGATTATGTGAATTACATGTCCTATTTTAACCTGTAACTCTTTTCTTGTCAGATGAGAGAAGGTCCCATTGTTTGACCCTTTCCATCTCCCCTGTACATTTTCATTTATTTAAATAAATGTTCATAATCTTAATTTTTGGATGGACTGGTTTGGTGAATTTTCACTATAAATTTCAATTATATATGTAATAGATATGTAAAATGTAATCTTAAGGTATATATTGATATCAGTGTGTGTCTGCATGTGTGTTTTACATTGGAAACTTTCAATTTGTTCTTGTTGTGTAGTAAATATTCATTTGAAATTTTCTATCAAAATTTTCAATATAAATTTACTATTGAAATTCCCATTGAATATTTTCATGTAAATTTCTCAATATTGATTTTTATTTCAAATTTAAAATATTAATTTTTGAATGTATGTATTTTTGAAGTTATGCTACAATTTATTTATATATATATATAATATATGTACACATGTCTATATGTTTATATGTGTTTATAAACTAAAACATTTCACTAAAAAATTTCCCAGAAAATATACTTCAGATTAATTTTAGGATATATAAACACACATATATAGACACACAAACCTATTTCATAGAAAATATATATGAGAATTTGTGTGAGAAATTTTACAGTGGAAATCAACACTAAGTGAAAATTTTCAGTGTAAATTTTTAATTGAAATTTTTGTAGGAATATTATTTTTTTTCAAAATTGCACTATAAATATTCAGTGGAAACTTTTACTCAATATTTATAAGGAAATTTGAAATAAATTTTTTTATTATAAATTTATACTAAAATTTTCATGCACAAAATTTGAAAGGAATTTATAGTGATAGGTACATTAATTTATAGTACTCTTCATTTAAAAGTTATTATTCTTGTTTGAAATATGTTTTTCTCAGGTTTAATTTTCTGATCTTTTTATGTATCTAACCAATAAGTATCCCACTCAACCAATAATGATGGTGGCCTGAATATCTGGTTGAAGATTCAATCATTTTTATAACCCTGATAAACCATTATATGGTAAAAAACGAAGCCACATTCTCCAATGTATGGGAGGACGACCACAACATCTACAGCTCTTCTATTCCAGACTCCAAATCCACTATATGATCTATATTAGATTACCACATGTTCCACATATATCTGGCACCAAGGAATTTGATAATTATATGGAGACGAGTTTCTAATGCATTCTTGCACAAATGGAATATGGAATAATCCATTTCATGGAGATATGGGAGTAATCCCTTTCATAAGGTGATTCACACTAGATATTCCACCCGAACAGATAGAATTTTTAAATGGACTCCCAAACACGAAAATATTTTCTATGCCAGCTCAATCTCCAAATTATGTTTCTCTAGTTCCATTCTAGAGCCTGAATTCATAGAATATTGACATGATTTTCCTTTTCTCCATAACAATCTATATTGTCCATATCTATCACAAAATGGATGCTAAAGATAATATTTCTATCTCTTTTATTGAAATGTGATTCATGGTTTTTGGAACACCACCCTTTACATGTACCACTGAAAAGAGTGAAAAACAAAACTTCTTTAAAACCACTAATTTTCAGCGAAGTTGTTGTTAAAAAATCATCATCCACAATCAAAGGTTCCTTCCAAATATTAACCAAAGACCCATCATGAATTTTCTAACTAATCCCTTTATAAGAAGAATAAAACAACCGACATATTCTATTCCTTAGGAAACTCAATCGGGGACCAATGTGGATCAATGGAATACTGAGTGGGGGCAGTATTTTTCTTGGAGTATTTAGGAACATTGGAAACTAAGATAAAGTAACAGTCAACAACCTTTCTTCTCTTAGAGAAAATATTTGAATTCATTCCTTTAATACCATTTCCATACTCTCCTTAGCGGTATTCATATTTTTTCAAGACACCTAGCTAATTTTATTTTTCCTATAATTATGTCTCTACTCTAAATTGGTGATGTGAGAATAAATAAGGTCCACCACCGAGACTGATATCTTAAGGAGGGACATGGTGTAGCTCATGATTAATTGGTCCATTACCTTGATTATAATTTCCTAACCTTATTTGGAAATCATTTTGATTTTCCAGCACAAAATTTTTTTCCCACTCTTTAAAAAATATTTGAAAATACGAGTTTTTTAAAGAGATCAATGATCACGAGGAATCCAAGATATTAATTATTCTTTTTGACCCCCTCAGTACTTGAGGAATTTTTCAGATAATCCTTTTTTCAATATGTGAAACATGATATAAAGTATATTTTAGATTTATCTTGGTCAACTAACTACCCAGATGCCACCTCATAATTGAATATTATGTTATAAATAGAACCACATTTATTCAGGGTTGACCATGAAAAAAGAAGACAATAATATACAATAAAAATAGAAGATATGGGTGGAAATTATTTGTCACACCTTCACCCCATGAATAAAATTATCCTTCTCTGCCTCTAAAATCATTTTATTGAAAACATCAACAAATAAGAGAAATAAGAAAGGGGAGAGAGGATCCACTTTTTGAAGTCCCCTATAAGGGGGGAATATTTGATATAGGACACCAATAATTTTGATATCATGAGAAATTGTTAAGACACACTTCATGACTACCTCAAAAAAAATTTGATAATAAACCCACTGTTTTCCAAAATGAGTGGAAGAAAAGGCCACTTCACTATGTCATTAATATTTTTCCATGGCATGTTTCCAATCTATAATTTCTCATTTCACAACCGAAGAAGTTTTCATAGAGTGGAAAACTTATTTATAGGTCATGGAATTATTATTATTGAGCCTTTTATGAAGGTACATTGGTATTTAAAGACTATTTGAGGTATCCAAACATGCAGGTAGTTCACCAAAATCATTGATAAAATTTTGAATAAAGTGTTACATAAGCTAATGGGCCTAATTTTTGAAACCATGACAGGTTTTTTTGACATTTGAATAAGTTTGATAATTGTTTAATTAATAGAAAAATAATTACCATCCCTAACCAAAGTTATTTTTTAAGGCTAAAATATATTTTCCAATGATATAACAATATATTTTAAAAAAGAGAGCATATAACCCATACATCCCGTACACTATGTTAGAATGAATCTAATTCAGAGCCAATAAAATCTCATCATCTAAGAAGTCCTATTTAGGCTGATTGTTAATTGTCTTTATAACCACATATTCAATACAATATTCCACCTTAGAGGAGATCATCATTTCCCTAACCCCAAACAAATTTTGTAAAAAACCTATGACAATATCCTGAATCCCCAATTCACTGGTCACAACCGTACCTTTATAATTCTTAAGGATCAAAATGGAGATCTTGTGTTGTTGATATGAATCCATTTGGTGGAAGTAGAAGGAATCGACATCAGATTCATTGATATAGTTTTCACAAGCATGTAAATATTATTTTCATTTCATAATCCAGAGTATAGTATCCAGTTTTTCTTCAAGGATTAAAATGATTCATCAATGGGGTACAAGAATAAATAATATTCAATATCCTCTCAATCATATAAAAAATCTTATCAGATTGGTGAAACGTGACATCGCTCCATCTTCTCAACTTGGAGGCTACCTATTTGATATTTCCTCTTATATTAGGATCTTTTATTTCTAGATTGGGTATACCGTCTCCCAAAATTATTTATCCTCATCCAAATAAATCAAATTTAAAGAGTCTCAAATGTTTTGGTTTACTATAATGATGATAAATATCAATGAGGATAGGTAAGTGGTCTGATGTTAAAGGATAAAAGTGAGAGTCTTGAAAATTTTTGAAAATTGTTTTCCATTGAAATGGCCCAAATAATTTTCCAGATTTTATATGATGTGAGTATTCTATGTCTTCCCTCAAAACCATATAAATTTATTTCCTATTAAACCTATGTCTGAAATATTTTCCATCCGAGTCACCCAATCGAAATCTATCATAATGGAGTATGATAATCTTTTACCCCCTTGTTTCTCATTCTGAAAAATAATTTCATTAAAATCCCCAACTAGGATGAGGGGTTTATGGGATCTCTCATATAAATATTTCATTATCTTCCTTGAATTTCATTTTTTCTCTCAAGGAGGTTAAACTATAGAATCCATTGAATCTCCAGGTCAGGGTGTCTTTCTACATGGTGAAAGAATATATGTGATTCAATGAGAAATAATCCACCCTAAAATCCACTTCCTCCTTCCAAAGAAGGAAAATACCACCCATTTGGCCCAAGATAGAGACCTAGAAGAAGTCATGGAATCCCATCTCTTTAGCGATACCACCCATATCCTTACTTTCTAATATAGATCTATAATAGAATCTCATATTATAGAGACTTATATCATAACTGTGCTATATTATCTAATTTGTTCATGGTTTTCTAAGCCCATGGTAGTTATAACATAACATTTTCATTCGGATAGGTGATCCTAGATAAATCAATCATCCACCTTCAAAAAATTTGATAAAGGAACCATCCTACACCACTTTCTATCTTTTGGTGTATAATTATTTAATAATGGGAATCTCCATTCATAACATAGAGCCACTATTTTCCATACCAATCAAATAAAAAACTATTAAACCATTTCACTTCACTTCTCTACATTCATAATTTATTAGAGCCAGATACTACGTGTACATTGTTATACTTTCTTGGAAATGAGGATTGCATGGGTTCATTGAGGAGATGAATACTAGTCTAATCTGGGGGGTCAGAGAAGATGTCATTTTACATAGGTTCTTGAGGATTAGAATTGACCTCATATAACACATTTCATTTTTGAGGGAGACCAACTATATATCTGGGAGGATTGGCCTAGATTTTACCAATAATCTTAGTACCACTTTTACCACCGTTGGGTGATTGAAACTCCACACCATCCAAATGGGGGTAGATTCATTTCTTGATGGGAAATAAAGGCATACATAACAGGATGATATTATTATTTCAGGTTTAGATAGTGAATTTAGTGCATAATAGATTCTTTTTTCTATCCATACATTTTTTTATCTCTATCATTAAAAATGTCCCATTGTATTTCATACACATAAAAGACCCATACTATATGAACATGTTTCTATATCTATCCATTTTATTCAAAAAAATTTCATTCTCTTTATTCATATTTCATCTATAGAAGAAGAAAACAACTGAAATATTATCAAACTCAAAATAAATCCAAATGTTGGAACCCTCCATGGAATGAAAAATACGACCCATGAGTAGCTAATTCATGTTGATAAACACCCTAGTCTACACCAATACCCCAAGTAGATATGTTTTCAATTGTCTCATTCCAAAAAATTTCTATTTTGACCCTATTATCATTCATGATACAGTCTAATCAACCAAAAATGAGGATTCCAATTAGTAAAATTCAAATGGGGGTTTTCAAATAGATGATTTTTTTGTATTTCCATTCCCTCTCCCATACCCCCTATTTGGATGATTTGATTATTGAAAGAAAATGACCTCTCGCTAAGAACCTTATATTTACCCTATTATTTAAAGAATTATGAAATCAATAAACCCAAAAAAAATTAACTATTGGACACACCATCTTAAAGATGTTGTTTATTTTGAAACATGTTTATTTAAGCACTCATATTAAAGTACCAATTGATGATGAACTTCATAGTAGTGATAAGGGATATACAGTTCAAACAGAATATTTCATTGTAGTTTTTTCCATAATCATTACAATATATTTGTCATTAAATGATATATTATTCCATAATATAACCGTATTTAACATCATTTCTTGACATATAAGGTATAACAAGGTAATAGGATTATTGAATGATGGGAAACAATCTGCAAACATGAATTGAGAGCTCAAGAAAAACATATACATTCCTATGAAAACCCAGGAGTATCCAAGGATGGAGAACCACAAGAAAAACCCAAGATCAGTAGTACCACCATTGATCGACCAAACATAGGAATCCAAAAGAAAACCCAACACCAAGGAAAACCTACGATGGAGCTCTCATTAGTGGGAGGGAATTACATATATATATGCATGTCAATAAAATAATTACATCTAATCAATGATTCCTTAAAGTATTATTGTTTTCAGTTTTTAATTTAATTATTTATTGAAAATTTATTATTATTTTAAGAAACTATTTACATTAAATTAATTATCCATTTAATTAAATTTTATGTAATATAAATAATTTATATCTATATCGAATCATATTAAAATTATAATTAAATATATTAATTATAATGACAAAATTACCCTCCTTGCATAGCTCTCTCATCACTATAAATATTTTTAAATATTAATTTAAAACACACACTAACATATATATTTATATTATTTTTTGAAAATAATATATTTTTAGAAGAAGTAATTACAAACCATAAATATATATGGAACCATATATTCTAGTGACTCCATACTCAGCCCCCCAAGAATTTTCATACAACTAAAGGACATATTTTAGTACATTAATGTGGTCTGAAAGACCATGATATTGATTCCCAAAGTCCCAATATATTGGGCCACAAAAGGCCTAGAATAAAATGACATGAAGGCACATATGAGATGCCTAAAATCACATGTTGTCACATGGATTTAAATCATACCACCCCCTTGTGACCACAATCATACTCTGTTGGCCACCATCATGTAGTGGTAGGTCATCCATCAATCCCACATAATAAATTTATCTAGGTTGAGGGCCATTTAATAGGAACCAACATATACACATTTCATTTGTGGAAATACCCACCTAGTTATGCATACTTGTTTCAATGTTGTGTTTCCTTCCAATCACACTGTATCCTCTTCCTGATCACCAAACTAGCTTGTGTCACTAATTAGAAATCCATGTCACCCCTTCCACAAACTGTCATGTATTTCATCCCACAATCACGCTATGGGTGGAACCTATATATCCAAAATAATAAATTTGAGTCATTAGAGGATGATATAATGAGTTCCAATGGATTCAACACTATTTAGAGCCACTCACCCAACAACGACAATGTGTAACTATGTCGTACCACCTCACTATTCACCCACATCATTAAACATTCCTCATTCTATCACCTTTCCACCTACTATTGTGTAAACAATTTGTTAATGTATATATTATGGGATACTTTTTAATTCTTAAGATGGAAAAATAAGTCTCCCCTTAATGGTGTGCTCAAATTTGAACCCTTGTGTGATTTACAATTATGGGGTGACTTTACATCTCATGTAAGCCCCCAACTGCAAGATAATATTTAATTTTTTAATTTTTTAGCATTAAAAATGATTATAAATGTATTACTTTTAAATTTAAATTTACTCTATAATTAAATTAAATTTATAAATTTTTAATATTTATAAATTTTAAATTATTTATAATTGATATGTTTTTCAAATTAAAATAATAAATAAAATAAATTATTAAAATTTAATATTAAAATTTAATAATTTAAATTATTCATAAAATTAAATATTTCATTAATTAATTAATATATTTTTTATGGGAGGGTAAACATTTTATGGTTTCCATTCATAAGTTTATTTTATTTTAATAAATATATATTTTTTTCAAAATCATTTTCACTAGACCATTATAATTATTTTTATTACATGAAAATTTAATTCTAGAATCCCCTGTACTCACCTACCACATTATTTTTTATAGTCATCGGAATTTTTTTCATGTACACCACCCAGAATATATTATCTTTTTAAATAATAATATGAATTATGAAATAATTTCTAGTATTATATTCATAACTAAAATTAATAATAATTATTAAAATATAATATATATTATTTAAAAGACCTCTTAGATGTTTTTTTTAATATACATTTTAAAAAAAATGTTTTAATTTTTTATTAATAATTATTTATTGACAAGTTATTTAAATATATATATTAACATTTTAATAAAATTTTGTAGAAAAATAATAATACTTTTACAAGTATATATAATTATTCTATATTTATAAATAATTAAATTGATTATAATGATTAAATTACCCATCATTCACTACTATCGTAGTACTCTAAATATATATTTATTTATATATCTAATATTTGTATTTTCTAATATATAAGTATATATAATTATGTTTCTAATAAAATTTTGAAATTAATCATCTTTCACTACTGTATTAGAACTCTAATTATATTTTTAAGAGAGAGATAGATGGGCCTTCAGATTGCTCTCCATAGAAATTATTATCATGGTCTCGTGTTCTAGAGTGAAATTGCATTTCCCATAGATATTGAAGTTTTTCTTTTGGCTATAGGGGATCTCATAATTCCTATAGAGAAGGTGGATTTAGATGATCCAAAGTCTTATTCAATCACTTCTCTATGATTAGAAATGGGTGTTGTTAAAAAAATCACCAATTTAGATAAATATGGTGTTTTGGAATGAATTTTTATATGAGGTAAGTTAGCTCACATTCATGATAACCATGATTTGATTCTGGACAAGTTCAAGATTTATTAATTCTTGGTTATTGTAGTAATTGTTTTACATTTGGAATAAAAGTAATGATAAATAGAGTATCTAGAGTAATGACTATCCATTTTTGGGTCTTATGAGATGAGAAGTGTATTTCTATCAAGCATGGTCATCATCACGTTATATTACCCTTAGAAAAACTGAAGAAGAAGGCCTAGGGTCTTGGTATCATATATATCAAACCATCTATGCTATGTATTTATGATTATAATCCCCATTTCAAAAACATTGCAATTTATTATATGAGGACTCAACTTTTGGTTCATATTTATGGTTGATAAAATAGTTTATGGAATCCCTCGAATTTTTTTATAATTTCATCTATAATTGGAACCCTGATTAAACTCTATCGAACTACATAATAAGAACATGTTGGATATTTTATGCATTTCTTGGAGGAGGGGGATCTCAACTCAGGGTTCATCGAAAATGTTGACTTTTACATTTCATATTTTAACTCTGATATATCCATTATGTATGAGAAATTTTCTTTTATTCAACATTTGTTATCAATTTATTTCAGATGTTAAGGATAATTTTCAAAAATAGATTTGTGATTATATCTAAAACATGAAAGGTAATAATGTATCTGGTTTTAAGAGAATAAATTATAAAATTATAGGATTATTTTTTGTATGTATGTATTTGTATCCACTCCTAATATTGTTATTGAAGCTAAAGTGGAGAATATAGCTGGTAATATTTAGGGGGCCTATAAGTAGAAGGGGAAAAGAATGATGGCATTTGATGATGTTGGACCTTTCAAAGATATTTCATTAGTGTAGGAGAAGGGAAGATCATGGTCTGATGATTGAAAATAGGGATTTGTCCAATGTTTTGTTTTATTCTCCACTAATGATGAGAATAATTCATAGGATATTTAGGATAATGACATATCAAAAATCTACGGTATGAAAGATCTTCCCTCATACAAGGATATGATTTTGGAACTTGCTGGGTATCCCCCCGATTCCCTTGATGGTCCTGGAGATAAGCTTACTGGTATATCTACTAAAACGTTTCAAACTGGATGGACGATAGTGGATTGTTTGAATGCGGGATGGAAAAACCATTCTTACATTCCTCTATTCCTTATGAAATTTTGATGGAACTCATTCCAGCTACTATTATTTATGGATCTATACTATCTCAAATGGAATTTTTTCTGCATATATTTTTATATTTGACAAGGGTATAGTTTTAATATTGAAAATATAATCATTAAAATAATAAAATTTTATAGAAAATGTGTCTTATTGTTATCCGTCTCAAATTTATAAACTTATAAAGACCTCATATAACACATTTAGAAAGTCCATGGTCAAAAAATGTGAAACAACAAGTGAATGTTTTTTCAAAACTGCTCTAGAAGACTATAAGGGTTAGGCCCCCCTAAGGTATTAAAGGGGAAATTTTTTTCATCCAAATATTGAATGTAACTTCACCAAAATAGAATTATATGTTTTTGGATATAGGGATTACCTAATTGAAAAATAATTGTTATGTAAAATTATTTAATATATCTACTGATCTAATATATAGATGGATTTTCAAAATTTTCATAGGATTACAAGAACTGCTTCATTCTAGATGAATCATAGGAATTATCATCAAATGATTTTAACATGTAGCCTTAATGGATTAAATTATAGCAGAGTGGTTGACATCTAAAGAGTGGAGGTCGATATCCTAGAATCATGGGTTCTAGAGGGAGTGATAAGATTTGATATCATACTTTCTTTATTGTTGGAATATCATTTTTTTGAATTACATCTTCCCTTATAATCAATTGTATGTTTAATCAATTTTAATAAATTTTGGGTATGGGTTTGGGTCCCCAAATACCTTGCCAAACCATTTTGATTTAATATATTTTTAATTGTATTTATAAGGAATATTTCTAATATATATGTATATAAATTATTCTAAAATATTATTATTAATATTATTATAATTAATGTTAGTGACATTATTTATATGATTATAAATATGGTAAATTTTAATATTAATTAAAAATAAAATTTATTTATATTTATAAATTTTTAATACTTTCCTTTTTAATTTTAATTAATTACATTTCATAATTTTAAATTATTTAAAACTGATTTAGATTTATCATAAAAATATAGGCATAACTAATTTTAGTAATTTCACTTTTAAATGTAATTATATATATTTCAGTTGTGGATAACTAATTAATTAATTAATAAATTAATGTACATGTAAATAAAGTATATTTTTCTTCACTAACATTTACTTAATAGAGTATAAAAAAAGATATGATTTTTCATTATTTGACACCCGCCAAATGAGCATCGAAAAATTTAGAAGGGAAGAAATACCTAAATATGGCTATTATTTCCATCACAAAGAAAAGGAATAAGAAGGTGGCCAAAATAACATGGATCATGTGAGCCTCTAAAAGACACACAATCATGATGCTTTTATGATGGTAAAGTAAAGGATCCATAAACAACACATAACATGTGGAAGATCTCATAGAGCCCCTTTTGATGAATCCTTCTGCTCTCTTGAAAATATCCATAACACTCACTGATCACACAGAGGAAGCCAGATGATCTCCCATAGGTCACAATATATTTCGAAAAGTAGATACCTAAAAACCCATCCAAAAATACATGTAAAATAATTTGGAAAATACCAAAAACAAGGGAGCCCATTATAGTTGTAAATATCACACGATGTGCCAAGGTAGGTCTCAAGACACCACATAATCCCCAGTGTTATGTGAGTATATTTTTCAAGATCCCGTTGACATGTTACCTCACCACACAAAGGGTATTGGACATGTCATGGTGGTCTTGCAACCCCACACTAGCTATATATAAAACATAAGGGCTTGTCCATGAAATGATCACGCATCACTCTAAGACCCTTTGATGGCCACATGATGCATAACTAATAGGGGGAGTGATTTTCTTTGACAACACTCTATAAAAATTACTAGTCCCCAGTACCTTATAAAATAAACATGTAAATAGAAATTGGAAAATATGGGAGCCACTTGCAGTCATAAACACCATGTGACGTAACCCATACAGTTCATAAGACATCACAAGCCCATGTCGTCTTTTCCTCCTCACCATGAAAGAGCTCTCTAGCATGTCACCCTCACAACACAAAGGTCTTCATACATTTCCAAGAGATCCTAATCTCCTCTTTGATATCTATAAGGAAAGAATAAGGGTTGACCATAAAATGCTCACCCATCACCATTGGACCCTTTTTTGGTCATGTGATGCATCACCAATGGAGAGAGTAATTATCTTTGACAAAACTCTAGAAATGTCGCAATATCCCAAAGCCATTGATGAATAAAAGAAATAAATAAAAGGAGAAAAGGAGGGAGACTATTTCGGTTGTAAATATACTATGATTCACCCATGCATGATTCAAAACAACACAAAATCCCTAGAAACATGTTTATGTTTTTATGAAATAGCCTAGAGGACATGAACTGGCATCACAGGAAGGCCTGATGATAAACCACCTTTGTCTCAAGGAATGTCTCATAGATGGAATCGATAGTCATGGGAAATCCTATTAGTAAGCATTCTGATCTCATAAAAAACTAGATATGTTATCCGAACAACATGAAAGACCCTTGTAATTCCCACATGATTAGGGAATATCTCATTAATTGGATATAATCTAATAATTTGGGCATCAACGAGATGGTCTCGCAATCACTGAAAATCATGTGACGCTATCAGAATGACCTATAGTAGGATCTCAAAAAATGTTTGACATAAAATCCCTTGAACCAGTTCACCAAAGAATCATAGGATATTTATTATAGTTGATGATCTCATGATTTGAAAGGTTTTCCATTTGTTAATGTTTGGGAAACAAACTAAGAAATCATGCGACATGCATGACCACTTCAAGTGATCACTCAGAGATCATGCGAAGGCCATTCTGAATACCTAATTATTATATTGAGACTTAATAAAGATAAAAAATAAATAAATATATGTCATATGGTATTTTTTTAAAAATGAATAAAAAAGATGAGATACTTATGTGAACAACATATACGATCATCATCATTCAATTCAAATGAACCACCTGGGTTGGGCAACATCACCAGGATAGGTCACCTAGATTACATGACACACCTTCAGTATACTACTTGGATCATGCTATGTCCCTATGACATATCATATAAAGTCACACAATTCCCATTGGGCATACCTCCCAAGTCTCAAGAAACCATCCAAGCTCTTATACAGACCTCACGATTTACTCTAAAATTTTCTCCCAAGTCATATGATAAAACCAATTAATGTCAAATTAGTCTTGTGATGGCATTAGGACATGCTAACTTGATTTCATTATTTCCTCATGACTGGACATGCAGTTCTCAAGACGTCCTCCAGATAATCCAGGAAGATCTTGTGACTGTCTCTGAACAAGCCAACATGATTTGGGATGTCCTCCATACATGTTAGATTCCATTCTTAGTGACACACGGACAAGTTATCCAAGACATGAAACACCTTCTACACATGTCACACTAACTATTGAGACACCCCAAAAGCATGAAATCATGTTTTGTGATGAAATTAGGGAATTTCTGTTGGATCATATGATGCCATCCAAGATTGTGAACTGAGATCACATGATAGAATCTAGGGTCAGCCATAAATATCTTGTGATGTCTTCCTGAAAAGTCATCCTGGATCATGATATTATTTTTGGACATGTCCACAATACAATCAGGCATGTGCATACATCCCTATACATGTCTTTCAGATAATCAATACATGTCTGATAAAAAATCAAGAAGTCCCATTTCTACGTGTTGGATAGGCCAAGAGGGCATAATAGGACATGATAACCTCTTTTAGCTTATATAAAAGGGAAACCATTACCCGAGGGATTAGCCTAGTGGAAATGAAACTTTTGTGTTATGAGGGAGGTCTCGGGTATAAGCCTCTTTGGATTCCTGGATTTTTGTGTCTGTGTGTTTCCTGTTTTCTTTTTTGTTCCAATGCCGAAACTGTTTGTACATATAAGTTAAACCTCAGTGTGTATGCCCCAATTAATTGAACTACAAGGACTCTGATTTATTCTATAACTAGGATACATGTGTAAACTTCCTAAGGCTTGATATTTATATTAGACATCCAATGGGATGTCCCGGTATATAATTCTGGCATCTATAGGAAGTTAGACTGATCGTTTTCCATCCATTGTCTCCCACACTTAGAATATATCACTTGGCCTTAGGGAGTTACAATGATCATATTTTTCAGAAATGGTATCCTCAATACATAATACCGAATCAGAAGCATGATATTTAATGACCCAAATATTAGGGAAACCTATGTGTGTAAGATCTAAACCAAATGAACTATGAGAACTATGATTCCTTCTATAATCAAGATATGTTGGACACCTTTACAATGAATGAGCTCAAATATACAGTTACCTCTATATAATTCCATCAATGTATTTTAAACATTATCTATTGGGTCCTGATAATTCTCATAGTATGATTATTATTCAAGATCCATCAACCAAGTGTGAAATGAATTTAACTATAATGAATTTGATTCCTATTATAAACAGGATACATAGGAGGCCTTCCTGAGGTCAAAGCTCCATATTAAATATAAGAAGTTATGTTCCAATACATAATTACTACATCCATTTGTAGTGAGACTGGCTAATTTCTATACCTTGTTTCTCTATCCAAGCATGGTTCACATGGTCCTAGGGATTTCCAATGATCATACCATTCACATCATGAATTTCCACCATCCAGGTAAACCTCATTTTGTAAACCTCGATGATTGGCTTATTATTACTTCCTCTATTTGAGGATATGCACATTTAGTCTAATACCAAGGGTGTGATAAAATTATGATAAATATGATTCCTACTATAACTACGATACGTCACACATCTCTTCAATACTCAAGATCAAATACCTGGAGCCTTAATACCCACACATATATTCATTATACATGATTTTAAACTAAATAGGTTTTAAAAAATATGTGGGTTTTGATTCCTGCTATAAATATCTTATGTATTATGAATCATAATAGATCAATCCCATCATTGAAATATTAAATTCCTCTTAGTATAGTAGAAACTTCTGATGTTCTAAACTATACGCCTTCAATATATAAGAATCTAACCATCTAGGAATATGGATTAAGAACCTAAGATACATACATATGGAATTAATGAAATATTCCCCCTCATGTATAAAATAGATTTATCATATTTTCATTTTTTGAAGGGAACTTATTCTGTATCATGATTGGAAATATGTTCAAACTATTTTCATTTTTTAGGGAAACTAGTTCTGTATTTGGATTAGGAATATATTCATGAATATATCATAACTCTATAAGAGAGACCTAAATTAAGAAACAATTACTCCCCCTAAAAATTGTTTGATTATATCAAACTCCAATCCTTCTGACCATTGTGAGTTTTTAAGTTATAGTGGGTCTAAAACCCCAACTGGTTGCTTTCCTTTGGAAAATAGGTATGTACCCAATTATGGATTTGGGAACCAAATTGAGTTTTTGCTAAAAACAAAAAATGGAAAAGTAGAAATAAATGATTATGAATCACGTTTAACCACCCAGACTCATAGTTAACTATTGGGACAAACTAAATGAACCTATTCGTTTTACTCATTTCCATTGAAATAAAAATGGGGAAACCAACTTAAATTTCTCAAATAAGAGAATGATCATTTAAACATGAGTAGGGAAATTTTTATTGTATATCCTAAAGAAAAATAGAGAAACCTTACATGAATCCTATTGTTTATCAACATTTTTCTAGATTATTTTGAAATAAGATGATATACATTTTAGCATGTCCATACAGGAAGAATGGTTTTCTCAGGAATTAAAGGGAAATTTTGTTACATAAGAATATCTGTTTAAGAACATATCATGCCCAAGATGATGGAATGATGAAAGATCATTTCAATTTTTTATTCAAGAATTCAAAGACATATCTCATCAATAACACATTGATATGAGATAATGTCTTCATATAGTGAATATTCTAGAAAATTAGCTACAACTACTACACTCGCATTCCTCGTAAAGAAATCATCCACCTGACATGTTCAGTGTAAGGTAGATAATGAACTGGTTTGGGAGTACGATTGACATGGTATGATTTAGACCCTTGAGGATACCCTTGAGGGACATCAATAACATAATCCAATGAGTCTTCATCATCCATAATAAATTTGCAACAAATCCAGGGTCACTAATCACCACATCCAATGAATTTGGGTGCTTATCGCCAGATTACGACAACCACCAACTTCAGTATCTGAATAATGTGGAATAGGGAGTCCACTATGGATCCCTTTAGGTTCAGATACCACCGAGGAGGGATTATGTATACCACCATTGCTAGAGACATCCCATATGTACCCTTAAGTCACCTAATAATATTACCACTAGACACTCTACCACCTATACTACCCATTCATAGGAAACAAGGAAGACACTCTAGGTAAAGAAGTATCCCAATAACCATGAGTGGACTCATATCCCAACCACCACTAACGAATCCTTACAACTAATTCCGTTTGTAGCCAGTGAGTAAGCTCATATCCCTACTCAATCAGAACAAGTATCTATGCATATTACTATAGTAAGAATAGGGTAGTTGTGTATTAATACACCCATGCATAAATCCAATTGTCATATTATGATGAAACAATGGGTATAGAAGTGGGATCATATTCCTACCTCAATCAAATATATGTTCTAGTATATTGTGGATATAGAAAATTTGTAGGCTTATATTCCTATGTACACATTGTTAATTGACATTATATCTTAGGAATAACTGAATATCTCTACTGGAATATTCCCACATAGGTAAAAATTTAGGGTCTGTCTCATATTCTAATACCTATAGTCAGAGATGCTCAAAACATTGATCGTTATGAACAATTTCTTTATCCATAGTGAGATAAAATTCTTTCTCTAGTTCAGGATGTTTACTGATATATTCCACTAATGGAAAAGCAACCAGACCAATCTCATATTCTGATTCCCATTGGGGTTCATGAAGTGAGAGCAACATATGCCTTATAACAAGGGTAAATTACTATTAAAAAGGTCTGTAACCATGTTACAAAGGCCAAATATCATGCTCATACTCTCATTATAGTCGGGGTTCCCCAAGTGGGAGTGGAGCATGCCTTCGTATAGCATCAAATTATTATCAAAGAAGACCATGGACATACTCAAAAGGCACAAGATCGTTATAATATCCCTATTCTAGTCAGGGATCACCAATAGAAAATGGATCATTCCTTAGGATATGTTCATATTCATTTCTGCAAATCTTCCGTGAATATTCCAGTAGACCATAGAATCCAGGATCATATCCCAACATCTTCCAATGAACAACTACATTAACATCCTTCTGAGAATATATAGAAGGAGTCTCATATCACTTCTCCCATTCTGGAGGTTCATTGGAATTATCATCTAGGAATTAAAATTTGGACCAGGCTCATATTCCCACTCATATCATCTCTCACCATGTGATAACATCACATTTCTCAAGACACGCCCATATCTCTTCCCAGAAAGATCAACGACATATTCTAATATCTCAAGATTAGGATTATATCTCCATTTTGACTGAGACTCGACATTAGAGAATGGAACATTCATTGGGGAAGGATCATATTAGTTCTAATAGAGAATATTATCATTTTCATATTACCGAATCTTTATAGCGGTAGGCTCATCTTCCTGTAGCGTTAGATAGGTATCAGGAAGGTCCTGCAACTACCATACAATACGACCATATCTCTAAAAAGTCTCAAATGGTAAGTCAGAATATTCTAGCCACAATGTAGAAGGATATTCATATTCCCATTATACTTAACTCTAGTGTCCTTGAATATTTTTGAGACACATTCTTATCAACCAAAGGGTTTTTCAACATGGTCTAGAAACTATCATAAAACAGTTTCATATCCCTACACAATCTCAAAATGTAGGTCAGAAAATTATGGCCATGACGTAGAAGGAGATTCATATTCTCAATATTTTAAATTATAGTGTCCTTGAGGATGTTTGAGACACATTATCATCAATCCAATGATCCGTGATCTCTTAAAATAGTATAAGGTGATCATTACCATGATATTATTCACCATGCTAGTGTGAAGATGGATCGTACAGACTCTACCTTTATCATCTATCATGGTTAACCTCCCCATGGTGATATCACCCACAAACAATGCAATACTACCCTTCTTAAGACACCCTCATATAGAGAGGTTATCAAAACTTATAGACATTCATATTGAGAGGTTCTCAAAACATGGGTCAGCTGTATATAGTTCCTCATGTACTTCCATCAACACTCCACTCTATTTAGCAAGCGACCCCAAAAATCATCTTCTTTGGTATAATCGGTTGGAAATGTGTATGTATTATGAAGTATAATAAGACATTTATATATAGATATATTTACCCCTAAAAACCTCCCCCACCGTGTTTTTTCCTCTTTCAGTTTCAAACTATGTAATATCTAACGATATAGAGAAGGGGAGCATGTCGTATCTATGTGAACACATGTTGGAAACTCATTATCGATTGAATTCTAAAAACCTCCCTTATCCATGATACGAGGGTCACCATCAATCCATAAAGACACTTTATTTTTAGCTATACATGGCTTCTATATTCATGGATCAACATCCAAAAAATGAAAATCATGCACAAATATACAACATAGTCTCATCCATTGCATCACAACTCTTCAAGAGTTGATATCTAAAGACACATTATTCATAATTACTCTAGGATTCGTAATGTATGTATCGTTACACTTCACAGAACCCATGGAATATTAGAACCCATTAGATACAGAATCCTACATTGTTATAGCCTTTGAAAAAAATCAGAGGACCGGGTAAAGCTCGGGCTAGTGGTTCACCACAATAGAATCCCCTCATTTCAACAGTGTCATGGAATCACGAATGGTGGAATTGGACAGTCCAAAAATATTGGAACTGGGTCCCTTAAATCAAAGGTAATTCATAGATATAGAATCCAAAGTTTTAATCAACTCAAAAACATCTCTAGGAAACAAAATCCCATCACGAGCTTCCACCCAGATCCTATACGATCATGTTCAGACCACGTCATGTAGGTCATAGTATCAGCTATTATAGTAGCCATCCAGAAGATAACTTATCCCATTGGATAGATGGAATATCTAAAACCTCTTCCACCCCATATATCACCAATTCTTGAGATTATTTTGGAAAAGTCACCAGTAATTTGAAACAAACCCCAACCCACTGGACTCCGAGAATTTATATCTCAATCAACATCACCAGATTCATCATCCCTTAAGGGGGTCTGGGTAAAATCAATTTTGATTCTATATCAACCCTATACCACTAGGTTAGGGACATTTATATCACAATGGTTGTCCTGGAATTAATCAAATCCCTGACTGGAATCATTGATTTGACAACAACATGATCAATCATTGCCAATTATGGCTCAGAACAGTCCCAAACACACAAGTATGGGGTCATTTGCATCATCATCGTCATCATTGCAGAAGTAATTATTCATTTATAGGTTGGTAGGTAAATATAAATTGGTGGAATACCATCAATTCTTCCTTCATAGAACAAACCTCTTTTATATGGGGCTCGTTCAAAAATCAAAATCAAAAACTAACTCATGTTCATTAATTACCGACCAATACGTAAGGAACCTATGGTGGGGTAAATCAAACCCCACTGGGTTATAATGCCAAAATATCCCCATATGGTAAAGTGTTTGAGAAACAAACCCAATGCATGTAGTGAAGAATCATCTTGGTGCATTGAAAGCAATGATACAACCACATTTTGATCTATAAAACTAAATAAATATTTTCACCATCAACATGTCAGATAATGTGGACCAAGATAGAAATGCCGAGGTTTCAAACACATAAAACCTCCCTCAAGTGGATGGTGATCTGGAGGCACCAACCAAGGATGCACGCGCCAAGATTTAAAGGTGGTTCTAAGATATGGAACCTCCAAATATCGAGCTACAACCTCTATGTTGGGAAACTGCCAAAGATAAAGGGAAGGTGTGGTTATATCCCAGTAACCATCCAAAAAAACCAAAAATCATTCCATGGAATAAAAAGAATCATGTGGTGAGATTTAGGTACATATTTAATTTAACTCAACTTGGAGCTACTCAGGGGAAACATCTCCATTGGGTGTCATATTTAGGAAGAGATGAATAATATTCCAACTAGAGTTCATCCAACTATAAGAGTGAAATTTGAGGATCAAAATGGCTCTAGATACATATAGCTGGCCTATATAATGAGGAAGTAGAAAATTATCTTCATATACATCCATTATGTTGATAGATTCTCCCTCGCTAGTTTAATAATTTATTCTTTGCATGTATGGAGAATTAATGGGAGATGAAAACAAGGCCACCTCTTCAAGAGAAACCCACTCTCTGTAGATGAATTGTGGCTCCAAAATAAGTATCTCTAGAATTTCAAAGTGTCATCGAGTCCCTGGAAACTCGATTAGAATCCATTGAAGGGTAACATGCACCTATGCTTCCCAATAATAAGTCATATTATGAATCGGTGGATGACACATTGCCTCTAAAACATTTCATAAATTCTACCTTCTCTACTATTGATACAACAAGAGACACTGAGTAAAATATCACATGATTTTTGTTCTTAGGTGATTTAACGATGGGAGCTCAAGGTCAGCAAGAGGAAACTAAGCTAAGGTAATTTTTAAAGACACTAGTAGGGCCAACCATAATTTAGTACAATATCCTTCCAGTAGGATTTTTTGTTGGATATAAATACCTTCATCATCAATTACTTTACAATTAATCTCCACACTAAGGACGAAGAGATTATTAAACCTAAAGAACTAAAATAAACATGAAAATGAGAGGGTTTATAGGATTATATCCATATAGAAAGGTTTTCCCTATTCACAATGTATCCCTC
The DNA here is from genome assembly GCA_963277665.1 of Viscum album. NCBI lineage: Eukaryota > Viridiplantae > Streptophyta > Magnoliopsida > Santalales > Viscaceae > Viscum > Viscum album. The sequence goes on from OY728124.1 coordinate 35,031,384, forward strand.
TCTCATAGGAGTAATTACTAGGACTCTATGTTTAAAATATCATGGATGATTTGAAGACCCATATGATCCTAATGAATTATCCAATTTGTTTTATGGGTTTTAAATATTGGATCAATATTTTTTTGGTTCCATTCAATTAAATCGAGCTAAATAGCATCTCCTGACCTCAAAATTGGGATACATTTGGCACAGATGAATTTGACACCACTACCCTCAAACTAGTACTGGTACCCAACCAAACACCAAGGAATGTCCCAGACCACCATGTTCCTCCTATAAAGTGGAAAATGCCAGAAAATCACCCTCATCCGGAATCCATACGAAATCAAGGTCACTCAAGATTTAAGGAATTGATGAATAAAGAATACTATTTCTGATATGAACAATCCCTAAATTATTTCATGGCATACATGGACAATAACCGACTAATGCTACCAAAACCCCAGAAGCCCAGTGACATCGACCTCACTAAACGTCCCAACAACTTCACTTTTCATAGGGGACTATGTTATAACATCCAGGATTTCGTCATCTTTAAGCACATCCTCTAAATAATGTTTGATCACTTAAATTTGATATTGGATAACTCACAGGATAAGGTGAGCTTTATAACCATTTCATATTCATAAGAAAAAATTGATTGATAGAATTTTCTAGATGGGTATAGGAAAAAATTCAACAAATGGATGACTGAAAATATTGTTGATCGATCTCATGCCACCATGAGAGTACATCTTCATAGACCCATAACTATTATTACACATTTTTAGGTGTCATTAGAAACATATCTATATGGTCAATTCAAAAGTCATGCTCTAGAGGAAACAAAATAGGATGTTTCATTTTCTTCTTCGAAGCAAGCTATTACTCTTGTAGATTTCATCCTTCCAATTTATGAAGCATGGGAACCTCCACACCAAATGAAACCATTGTCATATGAAGATCTATTATTTTGTTATTTTAATGTAATACACATGAAAAATCCCTTCTCCAATGATGATTGTTCCTTAGAGTATGAGTTCCCTACACCTAATTAGGGAAGAGAAGTCCACATGAGCAGTAACTAGGGATATAGAGGACAACATAGGCATGGTCAGACCTACTATTTTGGTCATGTCCCCACTGAGGAAATATATGAATCCAACACTTTGGGGGAAGTAATCAAGAAAGCCGAATAGAGACATAAATTTATCTTAGAATTCTCCAAAAGTCATACATTCCTATTCATCATACTTGATTGCGTAGTGGGGTTTTGATTATCTAATAATCTTAGAACACAAGGAAGGTTAGTGCGACCAAATCCATGGGAAAAAAATTCTCTCTCAACCTCTCCATAAGAGCCCGACCCATATACCTCAAATTCCAAGTTTGTAGATATAAATAACAAAGAAAAACCCCACATCGATAACCACCATCCTCTAGAACATAAATACAAACTCTTAAAATAGATGGTGATTTTCCTAGAAAAACAATCGATCCCGAACTCACTCTATCATTAAAAAGAGTTAGGGAGGAACTTTTTGAATCCCTCTAGGTCCCACAGGAATTCATGAAATAATTTAATGTTTTTGATGTATATATAGGGGAGACCATGAACGCATAATGTTTTGTTACCATCTCATTCACAAAAAAGTATTATAAAGAGGTCATCAAGGGACACATCAGTCCCTTATATGTTTTGGGTAGACTAAACAATGTTGACATATAAATGTCCCTATTATATGAAATGTCTTGATGGATATAGAATCATCATTGACCCTAAAAAGACTGGTTCTATTCTTTCAATGTCGTCCCCTTAGAATCTCATAGAATTGAGTGGATCCAAGGGAACCTTTCTTACATTCAGAACTTCATTGACAACTTGGATGATAAATCCCTAGCCCCACCCTATGTAATATAATAAAGAAGATAATTTCTTATCAATGAGAAAGGGACTACCAACAATAATTCAATAGTATGAAGCATTATCTATTACACCGGCCGATATAAATTCCACTTGTAAAAGGGAGGCCACTCATCTTGTAAGTTTCCACCATAGAATTACCACCATGTGGCCTCTTTGGATATATGAACTATGTAGGGAGTGAAAATAGTCTCTACTACCTCATCTGAATGATGCTATGTATTGAGGATCGAAACTCTAATGTATAGAATAGCTACCTCACACTCATCTTTGTAGTGTTGTAACTAAGGCATTAAATTCATACTCATAATGTCCATCTGGTCACATGTATTGAACCAGTCAATTAAATCCTTGGATGAATCATGTTGACTAGGCCTTTGGCCTGATGGGAGGTAATTTTGAAATACTACAATATTTGGTTTCAAGCATAGAAGTCAATGAAAGGATGGGAACTATCTAATTTCCTTGCAGCACACCCCGCACCAGAGAGCACATTGGTAGACATTGAGTTTATAGATGAAATTTTTTATATGACCATGATACTCCCTGGACATGGGCGATATATTTTGATGGTTCCTACCAAATTCATATCGACAAGAGACTAAAAAACCCAATACTCAATTAGGGAAGCATAGGCATTGTAATTGTTTCTCCATACAAAAAAATCTTTACCTACGATTTCTCACTATCTGATATATACTCAAATAATGAGTAAGAATAAAAATCCCTAATCATTGTCTTGGAATTACCCTTATAGCTATAAATATCTTACCTAGACATCAATGGAGATTCAAATATAGTAAAAAAAGATCAGTAGAGAATACACAATCACAAATGAAGACCTATCCCTCTCTAGCAACATTAGGGGACTAATGCTTGAGTTCGGTTTTGCTCCCACATTGCACCATATTCCCTGATCAAAGAATTTCTATTCCAACGCATTGGGTAATGCAGCCAAAATCATGGTGGACCTATATTAAGAGGAAGAAATCATATGTATCACACACTAAAGAAAGGCCTCGTCGATCATTGTCTGTGATATGGGAGAAATAATCTAGGTCAACACTTTCCTAAGGCATGATGAACCAATATCCACCCCTTGATGGATTGATCACATAATTGGTTATCTCCAAAATGAGAACCTACAGACATATTGAGATGAAAGGGAACATGTATGATAGAAATTAGAAAATTTTATCCTATGAGATGGTCCAAATGAGAAGAAATCCTTCTACAATCGACGTTTTGATGGAATCACCCTCTGATTCATAGAGAAAAGATTGATTCCTTATATAATGGATGAATTATTTGGATTATCCATTTGTTATCATCAATAAAGCAACATTCTCTCCCACTATGTCAGAAGGATGGGTTATTGCAAGAAAACTGTGATACATGACTATTTGGAATTCACCAGAGAATGTCATGTATTCCAGATAAATGTGAACTTCATCCCTCAACCCCAAAAATTTCTATATAAAACTAATTATTCATGGATGTTTCCTATTTGGAGGAAAGATATTGTGAAACAATGTACAGTAGCCATATAAATGAAGTTTAAGTACATCCTTACTACTACCAAATTCTTCTCTAAATGGCCTGAGGTAATACCCCTCAATGAATTCGGGACAAATAACATCATGAACTTTATCAAGACCTATATCATAAACTAGTTTGGAGTCACTTACATAATATTCATAGACAACGACACCAAATTTTATTTTATGGAGTTACAAAAATTGTTCAAATAGTACAACATTGAGTCCAATCACTCATCTCGCTATCATGCAGTTGTAAATAGAAAGATATAAGCCTTTAATAAGACTATGTCCAATACAATCTAGAATTTGGTAAATAAGGATAATAAATTCTGGTAGAAAAATAACTTCTATTCTTTTCAGGAATATTATGCCACTATGTTTTTTGATGAAGAGGCAACACAATATTCATTAGTGTATGTGACTGAGGTAGTGTTACCCATAGAAGTATAGTTCAATTCTATTAGAATGTGCATTTATAGAAATCTATCAGATAATGAGAAATCTCAAATGAAGATGGATGGATTGGAATGGATCTATGGGAATAGGTTGTGTACATTTCATAACCTTGAGGTCCATCGGAATTAGATCTTATGGGCATTTAATAAAAACATTCCCCTTTGTTCATTTCTCCTTGCATAATTGTTTTTTTCACTCAGCACATGAATGATACCTTGAAAGAATCCTCTGTTTTTGGAACTCAAATTAAAAGGAACCTATATCATTAATAATGTATATCAAAATGGATATTAATCACTATAAATAATGGATGAGGATGGTATAACACTGCTACCAATGAAATATTTCTTAATAAATAATATTCATAACAATCATCAAGTGTCCTACGTCCAGACAAGAAGACGATAAACTGCACAGAAACCCTCATCCATTCCATAATATGATAAACTGTATGGAAGATGTCCTCACTGCATTCTATTAAATTGCATGGTAGTCATAATCTTTCCAATAATTTACCGTACACAAGCCATATGTATATAGAGGTAAGATGAAATACCCCTCTCTTTGTGTGAGTGTCTGATCGACATAGAGAATCCATTCATCCAAGAACTATGCATGGATTGATTCCTTCCATCATAGGATACAAAGTGACATGTATACCTCTTTTATTGGTCCAAGATGCAATATTTCATTTCTTCTACATCATTTGACCCTCATTCATACGGCATGTTGTCAACATCTATGGCTTCATTCCAAACTACATGATTTTAAACCGCATGCAGTCTATCTTTACCGCATGATGTGAAACTATGAGGATCTCTAATATTTATCTTAATTCATGTTGAGTAACCCTAATTCTTATTATAGGACATTAAAATTCATGAACAGTTTCCTTACCATATGATGTTAAAATGCATGGTTTATTTCCTTGCAAGATTATGTGAAATAGGACAGATCTCTAATATTCATATTATTTCAGGTTGAGACACCAAAATCCTAACCACACGACATTAAACTGATTGATTGAATATTTATACACATTATATTAAACTCCATGGTTTTTCCTAACTACAAGTGGATTGATTCAAATTATAATGGTATATATAGGGACTACAAGATCCTATATCTTGGCCCAGCCACTACATGGTACAAATATTCCCCTACACATCCTCCAAGTTCCCCCATGAGTTGAGGAACCCTTGTCATTCCATTTTTATCACACTGATCATAGCTCACATAATCTTATAAAGTTTTGTAAAGGATTTCCCTACATGACGGAGAACAAAAACTCATGACATGGTTATCATGATTATTCAACACATGATGTTAAATTACACTGTTGATGTAACCTTTCATGACACAACTGTGAATTATTGTGGGACTCGCCCAAGAGAATCTTTACCAATGATGTTTGTCTCCCACTACACCATTATTTATAAACAATGTATGGATTGATTCCTATCATCAAAAGATATATATATTCATCAGGCTATCCAATCATAGTCTCATCTATAGTAATAGACATAAAAATTCCAAAAAATTATTAGTTTCATCACTGAATTGGAGGTCATCTTGAAGCCATTTGTACTATTATTTATGAAGATCTCATCCTGAAAATATTGATTCTTTACTTTCTATTTCTCTTTTATCAAAATGGAGGGAAATAGGGACACTCATCATTTAGCTATTTGGGGACTCTCTAGTGATCCTCATGCCAGGTTGGATAATTTTCATTATTGGATAACTTTCTTTTTCTTACATGATCCTCTATCTCTTCATAAATGAATCCTCAATCACATTAAGTAAAAGAGGCTCAAACAAAATACCAACACAGCTGATTCTTTCTAAAAATAAAATTTGGTTAATTTTTTTTATTTAAGAAAATTTTTTATAATTAATTTTTTTTATGAAATAATTTTATATATATTAATTAAACATTTAATTTTATTTTAAATAATGACAACTATTTATAACCATATAAAATAATATTAGAGTTATAATTAACTTTAATGATCATAACTACTGAATTACCCATTTTGAACAGCTCTCCCATCACTCTAAATATACTCATATAATATTTTTATTATATATAAATACTATTTTTCAAATTTAATCTATAATCGGAAAAAGTGACTATAAACTGAAAACACAGACATACCTAGACATTCCAGGGGGTCAAGCCTCATCCCCAACCCTAAGGATTGACATAAAACCAAAATACATACTTTATTTCATTTAAGAGGCCTAAACATTCTAATCAAAACTGGAAAAATTTCTAACAAATTGTGTCCCAAACTCTCCATAAGAAAAGGACATGAATGATCATATTAATTAGCAACTTTGGCTCACGCTTTGAAACTAGAATTAAAATAGCACCACCCAGATACATGTACTTTCATGTTGTGTTGGCCTCCATCAAGTTGTGGTAGGTCATCCCTCTATCCCACATCGAAAATTCATCTAGTAGAGGGTTTATTAATAGGTGCCAACACACATATCGCTCTTCAGAAACCCCCACCAAGTTAAACATGCTTGTTACCAGGTTGTTTCTACTTTTACTCACACCACCAATACTAGAATGAAAGGCTTCCATTCCTTTTGAAATGGGAAACCTCCATTGGAGGTATCTATTTTTATGTATCATCAATCACTATTTGGAGTCACTACAACCAAATAAGAAAGGCTACCAATCACCCATGACCCCACATTCCTCTCACAAATCCCCCTATCACCTTACCCCTACCAAGACCATCATCATTGTTGCTACCCATCACCTTGAAAACCCCCTTCAAATCATCTCCATCGAGCTTAATGAAATATATATCAGAGTAGCCACAACAACCCCACTCCTAACATGCATCCCCTTGTCCACTAACGCTTTCCATTCCTGTTATTTCTACTACCTCTATTACTACCCCTTGACTCACACAACCATGTCATCTACCTCAACATCTTTCTACCAACAGTCAAAGACACCTCCACAACCACCCATCCACACAACCTCTCCCTTACCCAATAGTTTCACCCCATGTTGGAGACACTGCCACCCCTATAGGGATTTTTTTTTAAAAATATGTATTCTAAAAAAAATATGTGTCGGGTACATTTTAAAAAAAATTTCATTAAATGCGGAATCAGTGATTTTTCCTCTTGGTTGACTCTAAAGGTGGCAGCGGTGCTACCACCTTTTCCCTAAAACAAAAAAAAAATCTTTTTTAAATATTATTTTTTATATGTTTTAAAAAAATTGATTTTTAATTTTTTTTGTTTATATATATATATTGTCATGAATATATATATTATTTAATATCAAGTATTATTATACCAAAAAAATTATGGATTCTAAATTAATTTGTAATTCATGGCTCCCTTTTATAATAGGGATTACCCAAGAAATCAATCTACATTTTCAATGTGTGATTCAAGTTCTCCCTTTCCTATGAAAACGATTGCTCATTTCCAATGGTGGATTCAGAAATGATTAAAGTACGTGGCTTTGAAAGACTAAAATATAAAATATATGACCTGTATAAGTGAAAATTAAAACATTGATTAAATATATAATAAATATTCTAAAATAAAAATAATTTAATAAAAAAAATTGATGAAAAATAATCTATAAGCAGTCAATCCCACCAACATGAATTCTAAAAAAGTTTCAAGTATGATAATTTTCTAACCTATAAAATATAAAATATAGGAACAATATAAATTAACATTATAACATGGATTAAACATATAATAATTAGTCAAAAATAAATATAATTTTCTAAAAATTGTTGATGAGAAATAATTTATAAACTATCAGAACCACTGAATTGAAACAAACAAATGTTTCATGCTTGTGAATTTGAAATCATATAAAATATAAAACATAAGAACAATAATAATTAAAATTAAAACATAGATTAAATATATAAGAAATAGTTGAAAATAAAATGAATTTTGTAAAGAGTATTGATGAAAAATAATTTATAATATTTCAAAGACACAAACATGAAACATAAAAATGTTTTGAGTATGTTACTTTCTCGGACTATAAAATATAAACTATAAGATGAATAATTTATTTTGGACTGTTTATTATATGTTTACACCATGTTATAATTTTCATTTTTTGGGTCTTCTAGTTTATATTTTATAGAATTTCAAAATCAATTAGGTGGCTTTGGATCCTCCTCGACATTCCTTCTTTTCACTATCACATTTGAGTGACTTTTCTTACATTCCATTAATTTTAATTTATTTATTTTATTTTTGAATATATTTTTACTTTCAACTAATATGTAGATTTTTAGGCTATCTTTAATATTTTATTTACATTAATTTTATATTGTATATTTTATAAGATTTTATATTTAGAAAATTTAATAATTATTTCTATGTTTCAAATAGTCAACCTTGAAAGAAATCTAATATAAATTGTGCCATCACTATTAATGAAAACTAAAACACATGATAAACATATAATAAGAGTTGATAGTAAAAATAATATCTTAATTTAAATAGACCTAAAACATAAAATGAACAAGTATAATCATTGTATATGTCTTCGGAGATGAGATTGCATCCCACATGGTGGTTTGCGAATAAGACACCTGCTTTGAGTTTGATGGGGAGTCTGATTGCCTGGAAAGAGATAATCCATGGCACTGAAACATCGACTATCACATTATAAACCAATGTGTTAGTCGTAGGAGATATCGACTTCATTTCTTAATGTTATCTTAATCGGTCTCCCACTGGGGTAGTAGAAAGACTTGTCATCATTACTATGGGGAACCAAGCATATGATGAACCTAGAGCCTACGGATGAGAAAGATCTATACCCCAAGGTTGTGATATATCTTGACCCCATGGTAGAGAGAACTATAAATATCTTATCATGAAATATGGATCTTGTGCTGCCTGAGGCACATTTTCAATAAGCTGAGGCTGGAATGCTAGAAGGCTGACCTCTGCCTATAGAACATGTGAGGCCTCTTTTACAACATGATGTTGTCTATATCATCGTCTTTGTGGATCATCAGAACTAGAAAATACTACAGGATGTTCCTTTGAGGTAGGAACCTCCACTCTCTCGGATGGACACTTGATGATTCTCTTGTAAAGTGCACGATAAGATGACATCAACTCTAGTGCTTTAGTATGGATGACTTCCTGACTAAACACCCCCAACTGTTATTCATCACTCATGAGAACAAGATTCTTTGAGTGAGTGCCCTTTAAAGAGATTCAAAATGAATTAGAAAATAGTTCAAGAAACAAACAAATGGATATTTATCGACGTAAAATTTTATGAATTTCTCTACTGTGTCGGTAAGATACAGTATTACACCAGGGCTCATAGTCGACCTGCTCTGAAAGAATGAATCAATTTTTAGGTACATCATGGATATGAAACATTGTATGTATACTCCAGTTTTCATGAAAGTTGGCATGTACTCAATACTATTCCTCATCCTGCCTCCCTGTCATCTTCACATCATGAAGATTATTTGTTTGTCTCAGAGGCAATGGAATTGTTTGAACACAGAAAAACTAGCACAAGACTCTATCAGGTTGATTCCACTCAATAATATGGATGTTAATAAGGGGAACTATAGAAATAACATCCTCAAGTCCAACAATATAGTATGGTCCAAACAAGTCCATTACATTCTAGTATGGAAACAATCAAATATGAATTGACATGTGACCTTTTAAAAGAAATATCCTTACTAAAAACTAAATTTTTTTTCTATTATTAAATTTGTTAGAAAATGATAGATTATATATACATAAGTGGTTAGGTAAGAGACATTCCAACTTGAGATGAAATGCACCCAAATGGTGTCTCAGAACCGTGCAGAAACTGTCTCTGTAACACCAACTATAAAATAAAACATCGATACTGAAAAATAACGAGAAATAAAATTCAATAACTCCACGTAGCATCAAAAACCAATAGTGATGAGTGATAATACCAGAATCCAGGCCAAGATTCATGCAACACCACTATAGTGATCTGCAGACCAGTAATATGAGGGTGGCATTAGGGGATATAATCCCATACCCACATATGATGAAGCATGAAACATCCCATGAGATCTGTGCGGTCACTACGGGATAGACTATATAATGATCTGTATGTATATGCTGAGTAGGCCTATCCCCAACTGTATATATCTACTTCTTCAGAGTTCTTTAGTAGCAGTAGATACATCATGTTCTCATGAATCCCCAAGTGATCAGCACACATGGTCCCTCTAATGAGACATAATATATATGAACAGGCATAACACATGAGTGTCTTCTTATCAACATCATTAGGTAAATGTGTAATCTTCTCCTCCCACAAAGGTATAGATATAGATGCACCATTTTCATCCCTACGGTAGAATAAAATGTTGACACCTAATAATAACTGAGCAAGATTAGGCTATGATAAACGAGTGGGTCAAAAAATTAATTCCCCTAGATAGAAAGACCATGAAGTACACCCACATTCTAAAGGGTGATGCTTATATCTCCCTCGGGCAGGTGGAATGTGTGTGTATCTAGTCTCCACCTCTCCACGATGGCAATAAATAAGTGATGGTTGAACAATGTGAAATCTGATATGACAATTCCATTAAATCAATCATGGTGTAAATATGGTCTAATGGCATGTGGAGGCTCCCTGTGATGAAAATAGTGTGCTTGGAACACTCTGATTGATCATTCCTCACCATCGTTTAACAAGACCTGAGAAACATGTCTCTCTTACGGATTTAGTAGTATGGTATCATCCATCTAAATATAAAAAATGAAATGTTATGTAAGTGTAAAATTAAATATAACGTTATGGATAGAAGAATGTTATGACTTGTATAATGAAAGACATGCCATGTTTTTTCACATTCTCTAGTGAAGTTATTTTTACCAAATGAAAGGGGCATGTCTTCATTTTTTTCAATATATATTACTAACATGTTGTTATGATATGATTTTACCATGAAAATGTTATTTGGTAAGTTATGGATTTATAAATTTATATATAAAAACATTTTTTCCTTCATTATGTAAATGTTTATTATAAAATGGTGTGCTTTGTAATTTATGTATGAATTTCCACATGATGGTATGTTTCATGATTATTATCTCATATGTACAACCTATTCCATAACACTAACTGAAATTCAGGAAATAATTTGTGGGAAATGATCCACGGTGCATGAGGAAGGGTGAAAACAATGATGATGATGACATAAACTAATTCTATCACCGTCATCGTTATCACTATTCCTCATGTGTCATTTTTCATTTCCCACAAACTCATTCTTGATGTTTAGTTAGTGTTACATTATCATATGTACTAACCACTGCTGTTGGTTGTGTACTATAACAACCTGTTTTCTCAGTTTGTATAACCTCTATAAAGTATTAGACAATAAAAAACATGATAGTATTCATAGAAAATGTTTTCTGATCATGATTTTGCGAGTGTGACTAATATTGAAAATGATGGTTGATCACATAATCTTTATTATACTGAAATATAAGAATTCCTTCTTATACTATAATATATTATACTATTATTTTGTTATATAAATGTTTTTTAGAATATCAGTCACATAATGTTATGAAAACTTATGTAAAAAGAATATATAATAACATATAATTTAAAATATGAAAATATCACAATAAAGACAATAAATAATTGTGGAAAAGAGTGTGAACTCAAGTCAACAATGATAGGGAATAGTTTTTGGTTATGAATTTCTGGATGTTATATGGTGAATATAAAACTCTACCCTTATTCATGAGGCCAGTCCATCTCATTCCATATCCGACTGGTCATCAGTCTCCCATGGTTACACAATCGGTTGATATCAAGTATCACTATCGTGTGGCCATCAAACATTGGTAAATAAAAAAACTCACCAATTGGTGTCTATGTTGATACTTAATATTTTGAAATGCTGTCCATTTGGTACACTAGAACAACATATGCTTCCCATGATATGTTCATAGAGGCACATGTGATGATGACATGTGCGCATGAAAACCTTAAGGTCTAAATATTTCTAGATTGGCATTTCCTCATTTCTAGTAATACCAGCATTTTTTAAGAGATGCTATTTCTTATTGGGTTTGAATGATCTTGAATATCAAATTGAGAGTCTTCTAATTGAAAAAGGCAGACATGATAACCAGAAGATTCTTTAATATTATTTTCAATCTCTCATTGAAAGTGTCTTTTGTACCTAATCCAATGATGAATTCTAGTTGAGGCTGGTTTTTGTCTACCAAAAATGTATTTCACGCAAAGAAATAATAAATCCGGAACTAGGGAAGTTATAAGTAAAAATATAAGCCCCTTGAAGACACTGTTGATGGACTCCGCAATGTTTAAGGTCATGTGTCCATACCTCTCCCCCCGTCATATGCCAATGTCTATTTTTCTTTTGGAATCTATATTATATAATCATAAACATCTTGATTATCTTGGAGGATTTATTTGAAATGTTCTTCAAACCACCATTGATAATGATCATATTCTATATAAAAGAGATGATATTTCACATAATTTGATTTTATCATTACATTGAAATAGTAAAAAATAAAAAAGGAAATGTGTACCAATACTCGTGATTACATTATTCATCGGTTTATTATGGAATGTTTTTTGTATGTTTCTAGAAATGTGTCAAATGTAGAACCGAGGATGTGAATTTGGGCATCTCCATGTATCACAGTCCACATTTACTAGCTCATTTATTTCCAGATGCTGATTAGATATCAAATAGTCACCCTGAATGTTAATGAAATGGTTGTTGACACATTCTAAAAACCAACTCCATGAGTCATAGTTGTCCTTCTACACAATGTAAAATGATAGAGGAAAGGGTTAACAGTTTCCATCTTGGGTTACCATAATCAACGATACACCCTTGTATTTTCTATATAGAAACATTCCATGAATCTGAATGAGCTATTTTTTGAAATGAAATGCAAAGATATAGGAGAGGAAAGCACAGAACAACCGCTGAAATTGATCACAAGATGGATAAAATTCGTTATCTTGAGATAAATGTTCATTTATATCATTATAGAAGAAAACCTTGTTATGGTACCTCATTATGGCTAACAATTATGGAAACACCCAATACTATTCATCACAATCACCATAGAGATTCACAAGTACCTTCTATTTCACCATTCATGCCTTAATATATGGAATCTTATAACCAAATGTTTGTTGTATCCTCTCTTTCCCAAGGGCTTTCATAGAATCTTGGCATGTCCTAATCATCTCAATGAAAATGGATAAAAAAATTCTACATCCAATGAGGTATGATCTTGTGTCAGTCTTCGCTTAATGCAGGTTTGATCTACATCAATCATCAATATTCACCAACCTCCAAATGCAATGTCCATGAACACCCTCAACAAAAATCTACAATCATCCCCATAATTATCACATCATATGAGATATTTACTACAACCTGATTCTTGAACTATATATCTAAAGAGACTCTCAATATGAAATCTCTTTAGTGTGATTTTTAATGCATCTTCACTTAGAAAATTCCTTCCATAATATAATTTTTTTCCAACTCACTAAACCCATCTGGTATAATTATATGAATCTTAGTTGTGGGTGTGATAGCATTGTTTTTGAATTCAGGCACACATGTAATTTCTTCTGACTAAGATGAAAAGAGTGTTGGATGATATACTTTTGGTCAAGGCAGTTTTACAACTAATGCATGTGTTGAAACTTCCTCTCGAATTTCTATTGGTCCCTCGTCATCAGCACTTTGGCACCTTTTATTCCATAATTACGAAACTCCTCATCAGAAGTCAGGTTGACATGTATATCAGGGAGTTGATCTAGGTTTTCATCTTCTATAAAAATTCTAATCTGTTCAATTTTATGGTTCTAACCATCTTTAACTACTCTTGTAAGTCTACATCATTTTACAACTATACGTTGTTGTTGTACTATAGAGACATCAACACATAAATCCATCATAGTACTATCTAACTACTAAGAAAATACATTTATTTCTTTGACCCACTATGCATAAGTATCAAATTGAAAAGAAAGATTTCATAGTGTTAATAGGAATTAAAATTTTCTACAGCTCATAGACTTGATCTCTTCATCGGGTCCCAGATTTTTTGAAACCCGAATTCTGTCTGGAAGGTCATCTAGGGTTACACAATTAACTATACTAACCATTATTATTGTTTGTGTAAGGTAATATGTTCCTTAATTTTATTTTCCTCCCTGTAGTAGTACAGATAGGAAAACATCACTCTCTACATCAAAAATGTTTTTTATCAATTTTATGTTCATATTGTTTCATAATATAAAATGTTATTAGAATTTTAGTCATTGAATATTTGGAAACTAAGGTAAAAAATAAGATCCACATCAACTTCTTTGTATCCAGACAGGGATTTGAAACATTACTAATATTAACTTTTATTTATAAACTATATAATATTTATTATAATAAAATTTTAAAAATTTTATTATATCCTAAACTATGATACGAATTATTCTTTGGGTATTTTTTTCTATGTTAATCATCTTTAATCACTAGTTAATCATTAATAAGTTATTAATTAGTTAATCATTCATCAATCACTCAATAATCATTCCTAATTCAATTATCAGTTACATGATATTCATTAGTTAGTTATTATTACCTTATAATTATATGTATTCATTTCGTAATCCTAATTTATTCATTAATTAATATATAATTAATCATTACTAATTATAAGTATTATTTAAAAACTATATTTAACAAATTAATCTACTTATTAAATAATATCTTTAAAATTAACTAAAAATAAGTCAATTACTAATAATAACTTTTTTTGTTTAATTCCTTTTTCCTTGTCCATTTCATTTTATATCATCATAATTATCGTTTTAAAAATGAGGCTTTGATGAAGTCCTTCTCAAATGTATTGATGGAGAAGAGACTGCAGCTTATATGGAAGAAGTTCATGCAGAAAAACAGGGTATAGGCTTCCAAATCAAATCTAAAGGCTTGGATACTTCTAGCCTTCGATGACATAAGATTTTATTAAATTCACCAGGAAATGGAATTCCTTTCGTGTGAATTCCAAATTCATTCAACAACCGCACATCTTTCTTTATAAATCCAAATACTAATGTTGGTTCAACACATGGGTGATGGATGTTGTTGGACCATGACCTAGAGCTATGAATAATCATTTTGAGTACATCCTTGCTACTACGGATTTCTTCTCCAAATGGGATAAGGGAATACCCCTCAAAGAAGTTATATCCAAAATCTTTTTTATCATTTTCAAATCTAACATCATCAACAAAGATGGAGTCCATCATACCACATTAACATAAAATAACACAAATTTATGTTTTAATGAGGTAGATATTATATATTAGGAGTAAAATATCAAATCCAACCATTCATTTTTCTATCATACAGTGGTTATTGGACAGATAGATTCTTTTAACAAGACCCTGTCCAACATACTCTAGAAGATGGTGGATAAAGATAAAAAGTTTTGGCCTGGAAAGATCTTACACACCTTATGGGCATATCAGACTACAACCTATACTACAATATAGGAAACCCCATAATCATTGGTGTACAGAATAGAATAAGTATTTCACATTGAATTTCAAATTCCATCACCCTATATTTCCATTTGTGACTAGTTATATATAGCTTAGTAGTCCTAGAAATTATTGGATGAAAATAGATTGCATACCTTGTAGAGACCCGAAGCTTAATGTACATAAACATTACATTACTTTTTCGAAATACTTAGTACATAAAACAACACACACACAAGGACCGTAATAGTTTAGTGTCTTTGGAAACTTGGAATATAATCTTCTAATCATGGTGAAAGATCTTCAACATATCCCATAAAGATCTTCTTTTATTAAACCTAAATCCTTTCTTTGTGTCCTGGGTAAAAGAAAACATAAAAGGGTGATCTCAAATGCTCATTAATGGTAAACAAAATAAATATCAGTCACGTCATATTCATAATAACATATATTTTGGAAATTTTAACCTGCAAAAGAGATCATAATTTCATAACATGGGATAAATCATAGTAGTGAAAAGTAATCCCAATAATCATGACTTAAAACATGAAACATTGTGGAATACACACATAATCATAGAGAATCATTTCTTATTATTCAAGACTCATTTCCAAGACTATCTTAGTGGGAAAAGTCCATTTCTGAACCGAGTTCACTCCACGTTTCAGTCTTGTTTCACTGAACCGGTATAACCTACCGTTACAGCCATGACTAACTCATGAGATATAAAATCCTTACCCAATGCATTAGAGGGATATATAGGTCCCACCCATCTCATAATGATACCATTCTTATGTGTGCCACAATATCATAAATCATACATCATTACATAACCCATGTAATAAAAATGGGATTCTTAAACAACATGACATCATAAAAAAATTCCTATAAGATAAAGGAATTCATAAAAATAATTCCATCAAAACATAATCAAATCAATGTAATAATAGGGATAGAAACCGAACCCTATATTATCTTAGATTGAAAATAATTTTGATAAAACACTTGAACTCCATTCTTGAGGAAAATATCCTTTCTACTTCAAAAACATTTTTACTTTCTTAACATGTCATACAATTTTAAACTAAAAGAAGTTGATTAAAAATAAACATGAAACTTGTAAAGGAATCTTCTGGGAAATATTGTTTTAAAAATCCATTCATGCCGTATAAGTTAAAAAAACATTCTTCTCGTACATTTGTCGGAAAAGTCAAAAAGTACCTCGTACGAAAAACAACAAACGATTCCTTTCATATGTTTTACTAAAAACTCAAAAAAGGGTCAAAATGGATTTAAACAATTGGAGGTGGATGGAAATAATATTACATATTGAGGAAACATTGATTTGGATGATAAAATACACCCCAGTAAATACCAAAGTATAAACAATCTCGGATAAAAATGAGATTGTTATATTTCCCTTACCTTAGGTCTGATTTGCTTCGTAAGTGTTCGAACCTCCTGTATAATTATTTAAATAATATCACTGAATTATTACAGAATCATATTAATTTTTATGATATCATATATGGTTCACTTATGACTTTATATTACCCGTTCTTTTGTAAATTCCATGTTAAAGAGCGTTTTGGGTAAAATTGTTTCATTTGTCGTCCGTGTTTTGACTTGTAATTATTAATATGATTACTTATATAATGATTACTTAATTCCAGAATATAAGACATGATTTATATATAATATATATTCAGAATATACATATATATAATAAATCAGTAAATGGAAAGAAATACACCGTTCATGGAGACGGTAGGCCGTACGTACGGATGAACGCTGTTTTCGTTTCCTTATTGAGTTGAATGGAATTAAGTAGATGACATACATATATATACACATAAATCCAGTATCATTATTATTTCATAGAATTTATGATTACTTATTATATATACATTATAATCATTCATGAATGGTTAAAGTGGAGAATGAATCTCATCGCGTCGTGGAGACGGTAGTCCGTACGTACGCACGAGCGATGATATCATTCTCATGATCGTGGGACTATATTGGAGTGTATGTATACTATTTCAGAATGAGTATAACTTTAAATTAATCATATAGTGTTATTATTTACACCATTATACCCATCCAAGTATGGTGGTGGTGGAAAATAGATTACACCACAGCGTGGAGACAGTATTCCGTACGTACGCACGCGCGGTGATTTCGTTTTCCGTAGGATGGATAGATCGTGAAATAGGGTTATTTCATACTTATAATAACATATACGTATATGAGTGATACTTATTTTATTACTTAATAATGAAAAAACTAATGAAGAAGAAGTGTAAGAAGAAGTAAAGATGAACGAATCGGTAACGGACATTACCTCTTCTTTGAAGTGCTTCTTTAAGACCTCCTTTTAGGAAACTAAAATTGGTATTTGACGAAGACCAGAACCTTTAGAATGTTTCTAGGTAAGTGGAGAAGATAATTTGGCAGAGGTTTTTCGAGATTTAAGGCTCAAAATGTTGTGAGGAAGAGAGGGAGGGGTGCCCTTTTATAAGGGAGGAGAGGGGAACCTTTGGAATAACTAAAAATATTATTTTATTATAAAGCCAAATTCGGTTTTAAATAGATCCAAATTGATTTATTTAGAAGATAAGGTAGGGATGGGTATAAATCATCTAATCCAATATAATTTAGACAATTTTAGATTCCCATGTTAACCCTATCATTTATATTTAACTTTAAGTTAGATAATTTTACTTTTACCGTGTCTTCTTGTTTTCTTACACTATAAGGTTAATAAACTTACTATATCAAGCAAAAAGAACCCCAATTTGTTTATTATTAATATATACAACCTTATATAAGTCATTTGGCAGAACCTTAGATTTTTAGGAATAAAATAACAATTATTAATATAATATTTTTTTTAAAAACTATTTTATGTCAATTTTGAAACTATTGAGTAATTTATTTTTGTGAAACTCATAACAGATTGATTAGTTAGAAAACAGTTAATTAAATCAATAATAACATGTCATATTAACATATAAAATTAGTTAAATTCATAAAAAGTCTTAAATTACATTTATTTGGGTATTTATAACATCAATTATGTCAATATTTCATTAAATAACACAATTTCTCCATCATCTTTGTGTCATAATAAATGATAATTATTTAATCCCTAAAAATGCTAAATAAAATTATATGTTTTATATAATTGTATTATATTTTTGGAGACTATTCATGTTCGATGTTTCATTAAGTTTATCACTAAATTAAATTTATTATACTTATATGATTTAAGAAAGTGACATGTTGTCACATTCTTTGGTTTTAATAATAATTAACTTATTTTCATCGAAAAAGTCTATTAAATGAATATAATCCGACCCTTAGGTTATATGGGTCTACCTTTAGTCATACAGTAGGATTTTTACAAGTGTTATGGTAATTTTATAATATTATATTTACCATTAATTACCTGATTTACCTTTAACTATGGTAAAAAAAATTAATGTAGTTACTATTCATAATTCCCAAAAATAAAAAGTATCTTATTAACATAATTTGGATCCACTGATTCCAAATATGGAATCCATTATTCCAAATTCAATACACAAAGTTTCAGAAATTAAATTAAAATTAATCACGTTGTCGAAAGAAAAGAGGTTTTTCTTTAAAACATTGCATAAGATTGAATTTATTTATCCTAAGAATTCAAGGTATAATCAATGCTAATGACATAAATTATATTAAATGGTAAAAACATATCCTATTTATACTTTAAAACCATTCAATATTATAATTTAACTATATAAATTATTGCGATGAAAAAAGTTGTTTTTAATTAAAATATAGCGTGTTTTTACTATTCATCAAAATATGAAAGTTACCCGAATGATATGAAAATTATTCCAAAAAAAATTATTTCATGATTCCAAAGAAGAATTTTATTTAGTCAAATTGAACTTATAAAAATGTCAAAACTAGATTTATAGTGGGTGCGCCATCAAAAGGCGTAAAAACAGCATTTTTTGAAAAATACTTATTTTACCCGAAAAATTTATTTTGTTCTTATACCATGTTATAGAAAATGTGAAAGATGAATAATAATGTTATAAGATTAAAAATTTAGTTAATAATATTCATAATGGCTAGTTAATAGTATTATTATAATAATATATCATCGTTTAGTAAAACCCGGTATTGCGTACAACACACGCTATCGAGGAAGGTCGTGATTGCGTGTAATGCAAGCCAAGTCAGGGTTGCGTGCTGTGCAAGAATCCTTAGTTATCTCATATAACATAAACCAACCATATTTCATTTATACATTGAATATATATATATATATAAATACTCAATGTTGCGTAGAATAACTATTATCAAAATTGTGTGTAACACGATCCAAGAATAGTGTTGCGTAAACTGCAAGCTAAAACGGTGTTGCGTATAGCGCAAGGTAATCTTGGTGTAGCATAAAACACAAGACATTACTGAAATTAAAAGAATATTTTTCATAAAATCTCAGGGTGTTACATTCTACCCCCCTTAAAATTAATTTCGCCCTCAAAATTCGTCGGGGTTATAAATGGTTTACTATTCGAATGTTTCTTTAATAGAAACCGACATCGGAAAAAGGAATAACAAAACCAATCATTAAAAACAAACGTATGAAACGTAATGGTTACCCAAATAAACTAATCACTGGGTTTCCACATACGTGAAAATATGGATATGGAAGAGAAATTTAACTATCATGTTCTGATGGAAAGTGGTAGAGAACATGGCTATGGAAAAGCCAGAAATCACAAAGCCATAAATTTGTGACGATCTAAGGTACCATCTGATTAATCAGATATAAGGGAACTAGAACAACATTTTTGGTTTTCAAGATCATTTCCCTAATGTTGATGAATTAAAAGAAATACTTGCATGATTTTGGTATAATCTCACTATTGTTCGTGAATTGAACAATTTCCTCTTCATCCCTTAAAGAAATGAAGTTGAATTTGTTATTCGTGATGTGTTAGCAGATGATTTGATAGAATGATGGGTCATTCCATCTATTTCAAACAAAATTTTAGCAAAAGTTATAAGTCCATATTATGGTTAGATTAATCGTATATGGTTCCCAAAATGAACTTATAATTAGATATCATACCTCTTGATAAAATAAAACTAGTTTCTACTAAACAGGGACTTCCTGTAGGCCAGTGGTAGGTGATAAAGGCCAGTCACACTTCGGTTGTGGGTTCGATTCCCACAGCCTTGTCTGACATGATGGGTTGTCGCCCATCCTACAGGTTGTCCTTTTTCTAAATCTATATTACTATAACATCCCATCAAAAATATCAAAAAGTTTTATCCATAAACAATACTAACTTATGTCCAACATAATCCATTCCAATCATTTGGCTTATCTAAAATACTCTGGTCCAAGATCATAGTATAAAGAAAATGATCACATGAATGCCATCATTTATCCCCCATATATCAAAAGATATATCTTGTTGGTCAAATTACAAACATGTGAATACCTTAATCATGTATTCTCTTGAAGAATGAATACCCATTAAACCTTAGTGAAAACATGAATGCAGTCAAAAGTTAACTCTTTTCACATACCAAAATCCAAAAATTATATATACTCAAACCATGATATAACCTTCTCCTTATATCAGTCATGAGCTCATGAATACTATCAAACATTTAATTTTCTCCTTATCCCTTTATTATGCACATATCATCTACATTCCAAAAATATCTGAATAACCTTTCATGGATACTGGTACCATTAATCATACACTTTCAAAACTCAAGGAAAGACAATAGTGTAACAATACTTAGATGTCTCTTTATTCCATAGTACCATGAGATTACTTATACAACATTACTCATTATAAACATGTAATCATTCCACTACATTCTTAAACCATTGACCGAGATTTAAAAATTCTTTAATCTCACATATCATTTGTAGTCTCTTCATTATCATCAACATAAATACTACCCATACGACCATACTGATTCTCTTCATGAGACTTTCCCTTAGGGCATTGGTTTTCATAATGCTCGTACATTCCACATTTAAAACATTTAACCATTGTTGATGTCGTAGCAATACCATTATCCTCATCCCTGGTGTGAACTGAACCTTTTCCTTTGCACTTACTAGCTTTGTGTCCTTCTTTTCCACACCCAAAGCATCTTCCAGTTCCTTTGAAACATTCTCCTTGATGCCTCTTCCCGCATGATTTACATAGGGGAAATTGAACTTTCTTTCCTCTATGATCATCATGAAACTCCATCTTTCTCTTATTAGCCGAGTCAGTAAACATAACAAATTTTACTTTATTGATCATATTATGAGAATTCTGATTCGGCATAATAATGATGTTTGGACTTCCAAATACCATTTCATTTGGTTTCTCATGAAGAATATCATTCCATTGTCCATCATATCCTCTATTATCATGAATCATCTTATTTCCAGCCATTTTCTAAAACCCAAAAAGAATAGTGTGAGAGGAAAAAATCATAATAAAGGGGGATTAACATCAATATCTAACATCTTTGGTTTAATCTAATATCGTTACCATAGTTCTAGGACTATATCCTAAACGTATACTTATCCTTAGGTACATCCCTAGACATACCTTAGAAATATCTCTAGGGATCTCACTAATGTTTTCGCATCCTAGTTTTCAAAGGATGACTAAACTTTTCCTCTGATACCAACTGTAGAGACCTAAAGCTTAACGTACATAGACATTACATTACTTTTTCGGAATACTTAGTACATAACAAAAACACACACACAAGGACCGTAATAGTTTAGTGTCTTTGGAAACTCAGAATATAATCTTCTAATCGTGGTGAAAGATCTTCAACATCTCCCATAAAGATCTTCTTTTTTTAAAACCTAAATCCTTTATTTATGTCCTGGGGAAAAGAACACATAAAAGGGTGAGCTCAAATGCTCAGTATGGGTAAACAAAAGAAATATCAGTCACATCATATTCATAAGAACATATCTTTTTTGAAATCATAACCTGCAAAAGAGATCATAATTTCATAACATGGGATAAATCATAGTAGTGAAAAGTAGTCCCAATAATCATGACATAAAACATGAAACATTGTGGAATACACACATAATCATAGAGAATCATTTCTTATTAGTAAGGACTCATTTCCAAGACTATCTTAGTGGGAAAAGTCCATTTATGAACCGAGTTCACTCCCCGTTTCAGTCCGGTTTCACTGAACCGGTATAACCTACCGTTCCATCCATGTCTATCTCATGAGATATAAAATCTTTACCCAATTCATTAGAGGGAGATATAGGTCCCACCCATCTCATAATGATACCATTCTTATGTGTGCCACAGAATCATAAATCATACATCATTACATAACCCATGTAATAAAAATGGGATTCTTAAACAAGATGACATCATAAAACAATTCATATAAGATAAAGGAATTCATAAAAATAATTCCATCACAACATAATCAAATCAATGTAATAATAGGGATAGAAACAGAACCCTATATTATCTTAGATTGAAAATAATTTTGATAAAACACTTGAACTCCATTCTTCAGGAAAATATCCTTTCTACTTCAAAAACATTTTTACTTTCTTAACATGTCATACAATTTTAAACTCAAATAAGTTGATTAAAAATAAACTTGAAAACTTGTAAAGGAATCTTCTTGGAAATAATGTTTTAAAAATCCATTCATGCCGTATAAGTTAAAAAAAACATTCTTCTCGTACTTTTGTTGGAAAAGTCAAAAAGTACCTCGTACGAAAAACGAAAAATGATTCCTTTCATATATTTTACTAAAAACTCACCAAAGGGTCAAAATGGATTTAAACAATTGGAGGTGTATGGAAATAATATTACATATTGAGGAAAAAAGTATTTGGATGATAAAATACACCCCAGTAAATACCAAAGTATAAACAATCTTGGATAAAAATGAGATTGTGATATTTCCCTTACCTTAGGTCTGATTTGATTCGTAAGTGTCCGAACCTCCTATATAATGATTTAAATAATGTCATTGAATTATTACAGAATAATATTAATTTTTATGATATCATATATGGTTCACTTATGACTTTATATTACCCGTTTTTTTGTAAATTCCATGTTAAAGAGCGTTTTGGGTAAAATTGTTTCATTTATCGTCCATGTTTTGACTTGTAATTATTCATATGATTACTTATATCATGATTAATTAATTCCAGAATATAAAACATTATTTATATATAATATATATTCAGAATATACATATATATAATAAATCAGTAAATGGAAAGAAATACACCGTTAATGGAGACGGTAGGCCGTACGTAGGCATGAACGCTATTTTCGTTTCCTTATTGAGTTGAATGGAATTAAGTAGATGACATACATATATATACACATAAATCTAGTATCAATATTATGTCATATATTTCATGATTACTTATTATATATACTTTATAATCATTCATGAATGGTTAAAGTGGATAATAAATCTCATCGCGTCGTGGAGACGGTAGTCCGTACGTACGCACGAGCGATGATATCGTTATCATGATCGTGGGACTGTATTATAGTGTATGTATACTATTTCAGAATCAATATAATTTTAAAGTAATCATATATTGTTATTATTTACACCATTATACCCATCCAAGTATGGTGGTGGTGGAAAATAGATTACACCATGGCGTGGAGACGGTATTCCGTACGTACGCATGCGCGGTGATTTCATTTTCCGTAGGATGCATAGATGGTGAAATAGGGTTGTTTCATACATATAATGACATATCAGTATATTATTGATACTTATGTTATTACATCATAATGAAACAGCTAAATAAGAAGAAGTGGAAGATGAAATAAAGATGAAAGTATCGGTAATGGACATTACCTCTTCTTTGAAGTGCTTCTTTAAGACCTCCTTTTAGGGCACTAAAATTGGTCTTTTAGGAAGACCAGAACCTCTAGGATGTTTCTAGGGAAGTGGATAATAGAATGTGGCAGAGGTTGGCCGAGCTTGAAGGCTCAAAGTGTTGCGAAGAAGAGAGGGAGGGGGTGCCCTTTTATAAGGGAGGAGAGGGGCACCTTTGGAATAACTAAAAATATTATTTTATTATAAAGCCAAATTCGGTTTTAAATAGCTCCAAATTGATTTATTTCGAAGCTAAGGTAGGGATGGGTCTAAATACTATCATCCAATAGAATTTAGAAAAGTTTAGGTTCCTATTTTAACCTTATCAGTTATATTTAACTTTATGTTAGATAATTTTATTTTTACCGTGTCTTCTTGTTTTCTTACACTATAAGGTTAGTAAACTTACTATATCAAGACAAACGACCCCAAGTTGTTTATTATTAATATATATAACCTTATCTAAGTCCTTTTTAAGAACCTTAGATTTTTAGGAATAAAATAAAAATTAATAATATAATATTTGTTTTAAAAACTATTTAATGTCAATTTCGAAACTATTTAGTAAATGATTTTTGTAAAACTCATAACAGATTGATTAGTTATAAAACAGTTAATTAAATCAATAATAACATGTCATATTAACATATAAAATTAGTTAAATTCATAAAAAGTCTTAAAATATATTTATTTGGGTATTTATAACATCAATTATGTCAATATTTCATTAATAAGACAATTTCTGCATCATCTTTGTGTCATAATAAATGATAAATATTTAATCCCTAAAAATTCTAAATAAATTTCTATGATGTATATAATTGTATTAGTGTTCTGTAGACTATTCATGTTATAAGTTTCATGAAGTGTGTCACTAAATTAAAATTATTATACTTATAAGATTTAAGAAAGTGACATGTTGTCACATTCTTTGGTTTTAATAATAATTAACTTATTTTCATGTAAAAAAGTCAATTAAATGAATCTAATCCGACCCTTAGGTGATATGGGTCGACTTTTAGTCATCTGATAGGACTTTTACATGTGTTAGGGTAATTTTATATTATTATATTTACCCTTAATTACCTGATTTACCTTTAACTATGGTAAATTTGTTTTACCATAGTTACTATTTATAATTCCCAAAAATAAAAAGTTTCTCATTAACATAATTTGGATCCACTGATTCCAAATATGGAATCCATTTTTCCAAATTTAATACACAAAGTTTCAGAAATTAAATTAAAATTAATCTCGTTGTCGAAAGAAAACGGGTTTTTCTTTAAAACAGTGGAAAAGATTGAATTGATTTATCCTACGAATTCAAGGTAGAATCAATGCTAATGACATACATTATATTAAATGGTAAAAATATATTCTATTTATACTTTAAAACCATTAAATATTATAATTTAACCATATAAATTATTTCGATGAAAAAAGTTGTTTTTAATTAAAATATAGCGTGTTTTTACTATTCATCAAAATATGAAAGTTACCAGAATGATATGAAAATTAATCCAAAAAAAATTATTTCATGATTCCAAAGAAGAATTTTATTTTGTGAAATTTAACTTATAAACATGTCAAAAACAAGAATTAAAGTGGGTGCGCCATCAAAAGGTGGCAAAACTGCATTTTTTGAAAAATACTTATTTTACCTGAAAATTTTATTTTGTTCTTATACCATGTTTTAGAAAATTTTAAAGACCGATAATAATGTTATAAGATTCAAAATTTATTTAATACTATTCATAGCGGCTAGTTCATAGTAATATTATAATAATATATCTTTGTTTAGTAAAACCCGGTATTGCGTACAACACACACTATCGAGGAAGGTCACGATTGCGTGTAATGCAAGCCAAGTCAGGGTTGCGTGCTATGCAATAATCCTTCGTTGTTTTGTATAACATAAACCAACCATATTTCATTTATAAATTGAATATATATATATATATATATACTTGATGTTGCGTAGAATAACTATTATCAAAATTGTGTGTAACACGATCCAAGAATAGTGTTGCGTATACTGCAAGCTAATACAGTGTTGCGTATAGCGCAAGGTAATCTTGGTGTAGCATACAGCACAATACATTAATGAAATTAAAAGAATATTTTTCATAAAATCTCAGGGTGTTACATACCTTGCATCACATGGAAGTATATCAGAATCGGATATCCTGGTCCTTTGACAAGAAGGTTCGCCTCAATTTATTCCTCCATGTAGAGTTGTTTTGGTCCTTAGGACTCTAATTATACTAGGAAATAAGAATTTAAAGCATGAGCCAATGTTTTAGATAAATTACTCCATACATAATGTCCCCTCTAATGGAGTTTATCCTTAATGGCAATGGATGGATAACTCACTAAAACCCCCACCAATGCAAAGTTCTTTAAGTAGTAATTTGTGAAATAACATAGAGTTCGTCTCAGCTACAAGATTCTAAACTACATAGCACCATACATCCAAGATACAAGATGTAAAATATATAGTAGATCATTATCAAATGACCTTAAAAGAAATGAAACTATTTCCTCATCGCATGATAATAAATTACTAGACACCCATTTTCCTTACCATATGACAGTAAAATTAATGGTTAATATCCTTTTTATTTTACATTAAGAAACCCCCATTGTAACAAGAGTCAGAATACCCCAACATTGTCTCTTAAAAAAGGCCCTTCATCTCATAGTAGGACCCAATTACATTGTTATAACCCCTCAGGAGGCCGAGATAACCTCTTGTCCAGAAATGAGGAAGAAAAATAGGTTGTCACTATACAGATTCCCCACTTATATCATTTCCATTTAATTATGAAATTATGGCCCCTTTAATAGGTATAAGTCCTAATATTTTCACATCTTCATTTTATGATGGTGAGCTACACGATATGTCTAAGAAATATTTATAGATTGATTCTTATCACACCCAGACTATTGAAATAACATTATTTTGGTTTTTTATATGAATTTGAAATTTTATATTTCGTTACGGGATGACCCCACTTGATTTTTCTGTGTTATTTCTAATAAAGAAATATTTTTTCCTTTGCATCATTCATCGCATGGGTAGGGTGTGTTCGAAGCCGCGCAGATTTTCCCGGGTCTCTGTGTAGCCTGCCTGATGTTCTAGTCAAATAAATAAAAATTAAATGAATAATAATATGATGAAAAAGGAAAATAAGAAAAATAGAATGATGTTTAATAAATCTTTTTAATAATAATACTAGCAGTACTTATTTTTATTATTGTTATTATTATGATTGTTAATGTTAATATTTTAAATAAGTTATTATTATAAAAATTACTATGATTATTCATATTTATAATATTTTGTTAAGCTATTGTGATTATTTTCAAGAACATTAATAACAATAATAATAATAATAATAATTTT
Source organism: Viscum album (assembly GCA_963277665.1). Classification (NCBI taxonomy): domain Eukaryota; kingdom Viridiplantae; phylum Streptophyta; class Magnoliopsida; order Santalales; family Viscaceae; genus Viscum; species Viscum album. Next base: position 35,059,202 of record OY728124.1, read on the forward strand.
ATTATTATTATTATTATTAGTATTTATTATTACTTGTATTAATAATTTCCATATTGGTATTAAAATTATTAACCTCTTATAATTATCGTCATAATTTTAAAACTATTAATATATTATTATTATTATTATTATTATTATTATTATTGTTATTTTCTTTAACTTTTTTTAGGTTGGTTTTGGACTTTCTTATATGTTTTAATTAAAGATTCTTGTTTTTTTCATTTTTTTTTTCTCTTGTTATCACCTCCCTTCCCCTTGGTGGTGTCATGCTCATCACACCCCCCCACACACACACACCTAGGTCACACCACTCCCTCCGCCCCTTGGCCAACCAGCCTTATCATGCCAGTGAGCCTCATCATGCTTGACAGCTTTATCGCACCCTACTTCCCTGCTAGCCAACCACATTACACCCTGCCATGCTACGTACCACCTTCTTCCTTCTGGAAAAGCCTTATCTAGCACAAAACCACATACCGACATGACCCATATTCTTGTGTGACTTTTTTCTAGTGGCCTCCGAGCTCATGTTGCAGCCTCCCAGACACTCCCAACCGCTCCTCATCCTTCACCGAAAGTCCAATCTAGCCGAGTAGCCTTACTTCATCCTCATTAGGGGTTTTAGGATAGAGTTTCATGTGGTATAGGGTTGGATTTTGATATTTTTGATTCGAATTCTTGAATTGGGGTCTAATTGTGTTTGTTTATAGTGAAATTGACATGAGGTAGATGTTGCGCACTAAAATTGTGGTGTTTTCCTACACCGAGGTAGGTGGATCTGTGTGTGAGTGCTAATTGATGAATAATTTTTCTTATTTAACTATTTTTTCATGTTTATTTAGTAGTTTGTTTTGTGGGAAATTGATTTTACTTGAGGTTGAATATGTTTTCATTTTTTAGTAGTGTGTTCATATGGTATGGATGCGTATATGATGGAAACTTATATTTAGTGCATTTTAGTGTTTTAATAAATTGTGTAGGTGGTTTTTAATTTGTGAAAGTAGTTTGGACTGTGATTTGATGTGGCCTTGTCTGCATTTGTTCATAAAAGATGGCTTTGTGTGGGATTAGTGGGTAAAAAATTCATTTCTTTTTAAATTGTCATATAAACATTTATTTATGGTTATTCGAATTTTATGAATGGTGAAATGTTTTTTATAAATGGAATAATGGTTTTATGTAACTGTTTACGTCAATAAAGTCACGTTTTTAAAAAAAATTGTGTTGTGTGTTGGACAGTTTTAAGTCATTTTGAGTCACTGAGTTAAGGGCGGATCACCTATGTGTGCATAGGAAATTATATATATATATATATATATATATATGGTTTCCCCTATTTCATGTATAGTCATCCATGGTAGTGAATATACATATATGGGACTAGTTGTGCCCAAGTATATATATGAAAATTTATTCATAAATGAGTGGAAACTAGTATATGCATATTATCTTATATGTAAGAATCCCTTTTCACATGTTCACGACCATGTGGGTGTGTGTATAGGGGCTAGGTGTCATTATATGTATGTGAATGTGTTTGTGCCTAGTGCGGGAGAAGTAACCTCTAGTTAAAAATCACCAAAAGCTCAATGTTCATTTTTGTTATACCCAGAGCCATGCCCCCTATTCCTATGCCTTTAATTTGAATTCCATATTTTCTTTCTTGTTTTAAAAATAAGTTTTATATTTATGCTATATACACATTCTATAAAATCTGGTTGTAGTTTCTAGAAATTATTATGCCTTTGTTTTAGAAATTGAAATGTATTTCTAATTCCCATTGGTGTTAAATGAATTTTCATGAAAGGTGATTTCTTAAGTGGTTTTGAATTGGTAATGAATATTTCCAAATGCATTTGGAATTTCTGCTGGTTAGTTATAAAACGTGTTCCTTGTATATTATTAAGACCATTTGGAACCTAAAGAGTAGTTTGTGAAAAATAAAATACTCTCCTGAATAATTTCAACCACTTTTAGAAAATGATATGTGTCATAATTGTGTGATTTGTGATATGGTCCATGTAAAAAGGATTGTGCATTATTGTGTGACAAAAAAAGTGGGGATGCGCTCAAGGAGGGATATCAGTTATAAGGACCAGCCTTATAACATACATAATCTTAAATTTAGTCAATAAAACACATACTTTTATATGGAGGATATTTTCATGTATTTAGTTTTAGTGAATTTGGACATAATACATTCATAGCATTACACATTGTTACAGAGTGGATACCATAAAAACAGTTACTTTTTTATCAAATTTAAAAAAATTAAAAATTAAAACATGATTCTTTGATAATTCTTATAAATTTAACATAGATTCATTCTTTTTCATACACATCCATTAACCTATGAAAATCCCTTTAAAACATTGGACGGGCAGTAAAACTTGATCTGGGATATAATAATAATGAAAGAACACATTAGTCAACGAATACTTGTAATGTATGAAATCATTTTCATAAGACAAAATTATCACATGTATATATAAACATACATTTAGAAACATGATAATTCTAAAATACCTAAGAACATAATTATAACTATAAATGTATCTTGGGGAATTACTTACATAATATTGTAACCCTCTCGGGTACCTTATAATTTTTAACCCTCACACCTACCTCACTATTTGTGTAACCATCACAGTTACACATAGAGTAACCATAAAGCCGACCTCCAACATACACATAACCAATTAATTGGAGGGAAATATAGGTCCCAAACATCATAATATATAATTTTTAAGATTCAAAACATAATAGTACAACAAGAATATTAGCAAAAAAACATTGCTATTGAATTTTGTAAAACAGAATTTTAAAAGAGGGTTTTTAAAGAAAATTCTCTTATAAATATCATATAATTGAAGTGATACATAATTGAGATGATGAAATATGTATATAATCTTTAAATATACATAATAAAACATATTATAATCAGAAGTCCAGACACAAAAAATTTAAAAACCACATAAATAATGAAGAATAAGTTTAACCCAAAGGATGGAAATCCGATTAAGAATTCCCTTACCTTAGGGTTTTAATACATAAATCTTTTTTAAACTTCCTATATAATGGTTAAAAGAGTTTTATTAGTATTTTACAGAAACATTTTCATGTTTATAACATCTTATATAATCATTTCATAACCTCATTTCACCCCTCAATTGTTAGTATTTTGTTCCTTGCATTGTTTTGGGTTAGTTCCTTAAATGGTTTCCAGGATTGGTTCATGATGGATGTTCTTGTTGATATGAAGTGAAAATATAGAATTTGAATGGAAAGTTACTTAAATATTTACATTACAATAATTTATACCATTTATCATTTTGATTATTTCTATGATTATGATTCAAATTTTAAAACATTAATGATGTTCGTTTAGATCATTTTAGTGGTTCTTTTTTAATAACAATCTCATTTTGTCTTATAAATTAAAACCATGAGTATCAAGGGTTTCTAGAACCTTGAACAAGGAAAAATACATATATTATAACCTGGTTCAACCATATAAATGGTTTCATGAAAAGAATTGACAGAATTAATGGAAATTGAAATCAAATCGTCCACGATGTTAGTAATTCCTCACAGCATAGACAATGTTTTTATTCCATGAATATGTGGGAGAGGAGAAGAATAGTGTTGATGAATTTTCAATGAACATGAGAAAATCCAAAATATACATGATTCTTGGATATTTCATGCTTCTTGGGTAAGAATATATTCTGAAAGAATAAGAAAATAAAGGAACTCAAAATAAAAGTGTAATTCAGTGATCCCTTACAAATATTCGGTAGCCTAACTGCTATGTAACATTGTTTTAGAAAATATTAAAAAGAGAAGATACAAAGGCAACCCTTTCAGAAATGAATCATAATATAGAATAGATCAATAATAATAAGTAAATTAGAACATTTTATGGAAATATTAATGTTATACCACATAAAAGGGAACATGAATGGATGAAGAATGAAATTGATAATTTTGTTACCTAGAAGTGTAAATCCAAGAACATAATGGTTGGGATCTTGGGGGCATGAGGAAACCTTAGGATGGCTAATAGGGAGGTAAAGAGGCTAGAGCATCATTAATTAATAATTTTGAATGATGTTAATGAAGGAATGGGTTGGTATTTATAGAAAAAGTGAGGGATTATTTTAATAATTTCCAAGGGACTTCTCATTGATGGTATTTGAAAAACCATGGGCCTTCCCATGGTATTTTCCCATGGTATAAGCCACATGGGACACATCATAACATATTTTACTATACAAAAGTTGAACTGATTTGTCAAAACATTATTACATAATTAATGAATTCATTAACACACCAAAACTCAAAACTGTATTTTTTATTATTCAATGAAAAGTCAACTATTTTAGAAAAATATCCAAAATTCACCCTAACCAATTATCATTCCATTTTTGGATAATATTTTTTTTTAAATATTTTTAGTTTAATTTTAAAATAAAATCATACATAATTAAAAAATTAATAATATATAAACTATAAATGCTTTTAAATCACATTTAAAAATTAATCAAGATGTCATTATCTTAAAGCCATAAAAAAATAAAAAAATAATACAATTTACTATTCATTTATGGTCATATTACTATTCATATTACTATTCATAAGGGAATGTTATTATTCACAAGAAATCTTAGTTCCAATAGACTCTAAATAACATACTTAACACAACTGTAGATGGCCATTTTTCAAAATACAAATCATAGAAGCAGTAAATTTTTTTTCAAAGGATACTTATAAATATCTACATTAAATAAAATTTCAAGAATTTCAATTTATTTTAAGAAACCCATGGGTTGTTTCATTATCCCCACCATCTGGAAATTGTATCCTCACAATTTTATTTACTTATCAATCAAGTGAAGGTAACTTTACTTAATAGCATTTTCAGACTCTCATGTTGCTTCTTAAACCATATCGTTTCTACAAAAAACCTTTACCTGGTGGATTACCTTATTCCACAATAATGGTTCCCTTAAATTAAGAATCTGAACTGTTTTCCCTTCATATGAAAGGTTCTCCTCCAGCTAAACTACTTCTCGGATCAAAACATGAGTCGAATCTGGTACATTCTTCCTCATCATCATAACCTGAAAATCATTGTGTACCTAAGACAAACTCAGAGGCAAAGCTACTCCGTATGCAACTGGTACAACATTATCTAGGATTTCAAATGGAATGATGAACAACGTACTTAGATTTCCTTTCTTACCAAAACACATCACACTTTTCCAAGGATATATTTTAAAGAAAACATGGTCACCTACCTTGAAAGATAAGTCTTTCTTTCTGTTATCTGCATAACTTATCTTCCTACTCTAAGCTTTCGTCATGTGCTACTAGATCATCTTCACTTTCTCAGCCACTTCCTCTAATAATTATAGACCCATCAACTTTCTTTCACCTACTTCATCCCAAAATACTGGAGTCCGACAACGCTTTCTTTATAAAGCCTCAAAAGTTTCCATCTGTATACTAGAATAAAAAATGTTATTATAAAAAAACTCAACTAAATGGAGATAATGATTACAACTTCCCAGGTAGTAGATTGAACAAGATCGATGAATATCATCCAGAGTTTGAATTTATTCATTCTGACTGCCCATATGATTGAGGATTAAAAGATGTAATAAAATTTAACTTTGTTCCCAAAGACTTCTAAAGTCCCTTCCAAATGTTAGAAGTGAACCTGGGATCCTGGTCAGATATAATGGAAAATGTAACTCCATGTAACCTGACAATCTCCTTGTGGTACAATTGAGAAAGATGATCCAAATACACTTTATCTCGAATAGAAATAAAATGTTCATATTTTGTCAACTGATCCATAATAACCCAAATTGCATTGTTACCTCCAGATGTCTTAGGTATTTCCACCAAAAAGTCCATGGATATATTATCCCACATCCACTTTGGCACTAGAAAAGGCTAAAGAATCCCATTCGGTAACTGCCTCTATACTTTAACCTGCAGACATTTAAAACATTTCATAGTGAAATCTGGAATATCCATTTTAATTCTATCCCACTGGTAAGACTTATAAAGGTCCATATACATCTTAGTACTATTAGGATGTACTGAAAATGGAGAACTATGTGCTTCAAACAGAAATCATTCTTCAACTAAGAATGACATGGCACATACTACATTTTTACAAATCATAAAACACAAACCTTATCAATGTTAAATTATGGAAGGTCTCCCATTTTAACCATTTCTATCTTTTTCTGTCGCTCACAGTCATTTTTCTGTACTCGCTTAATTCTTTCTGACAATGAATACTGCCCTAAAATCTGAAAAAAAACATGTATATTCCCTGCACCAACAACTTCTAAACCGAAATTCATCAAATCATTAATCAAGGGATCATGTTCCAAACAAAACATGGTGAATGATTCATGATGTTTTCAACTCATGGAATTCACCACATTGTTTTCTTTTCCATCACGGTAATTGATAATGCAATAATAATACCTTATCAGTTCAAGCAATATTCTCTGCCTCATGTTTAATTCTTTCAGAATGAATATATAATTCAAACATTTACGGTCGGTATATATTTGAAATTTGGATCCATATAAATGATGCCTCTATATTTTCAAAGAAAAAACAACAGCTACCAATTCCAAATCATGTGTGGAATAATTTAACTCATTAGGTTTTAGTTGTCTTGAGCCATATACAATTACATGATCATTTCATATCATAACACAACCAATTACATTCAATGAAGCATCCCTTTAGATGACGAAATCACCATTTCGGAATGGTAAGGACAAAGCTGGAGCATTTACCAATCTCTTCTTCAGTTCCAAAAATAAAACATCACATTCTTCTGTCCAAAAAATTTATCCCCTTTCCGTGTTAACATAGTTATCGGTCTAGATAACCAAGCAGTGTTCTTAACAAAACTTCAGTAATAACCTTCTAATCCAAGAAAACTACGAATCTTTGTAACAATTGTGGGTCTTGGTTATTCATACATCACTTTTTTTGGTAGGATCAACTATTATTCCATCCTTATTTAAAATGATCCCAAAAAAAGAAATCTATTACAACCAAAAATCACACTCGATGAATTTTCCATACAGTTTCCCTGCTTTTAGGGTTTATAAAACAACCCTTAGTGGTTTTTCATGCTCCTATTTATTTATATAAAATACCATAATTTCATCAACAAATACATCCAAAAATATATCCAAGAACTCATGAAATACTATATTCATAAGATTCATGAATACCAAAGGTGTGTTAGATAACCCAAAGGGAATAAAAACAGATTCATAATGACCATATATATTACAAAAGGCTGTTTTTCGGATGTCATCCTCTTTTACCTTCAGTTGATGGCATTTGGATCTCAAGTCAATCTTGGAAAAGTACTGAGCTCTCTGGAGCTTATAAAAAATGTCATAGATATGAGGAAAAGGATACGTGTTTTTAAAAGTGATGTTATTAAAATATGTATAATCAATTCAAAGACTCATGGAACCATTTATCTTTTTAACAAAAAAAAATAAGAGATCCCCATGGTGAAGTTCTAGGATGAATGAATCCCCTATGAAGAAAATACTATAACTGATTTTTTAATTCATGATGTTATATTTGAGCCTTATGATATAGGGGTTTTAAAATTGGAATAGCATGAGGAACTAATTAAATTGTGAATTTTATTTTGTGATTAGGTATGACATCGGGTAACTCATCAGGAAAAAACATCAAGGTATTCATTCACCACATGCACATCATCAATAATAACAGTTCCATTGTTTTCAACAATATGAGAAAGATAACTTCAATTTCCATATTTCAATATTTTCTTAGCTTCCTGGTATGATATCAATTGTATGGGTTCATTCTGGTATTCAAACAGAAACTCTTTCTGAAAAAAGACTTCTTTAGCTCTTCAGTCAATCTTAACATGATAAACAGAAAGACAATCCATTCCCAGAATAACATCAACTTGACTAAGGGTAAAACAACAAGGTTTGTAGGTAATGTATTTCCCCAGACCACAATAGAACGTTTCTTATAATTACTCTTTGATATATTATTTCCCACCGGTTTTTTAACAATAAGTTCATGTCTCATTTATTGAGGTGATATTACTAGTTTACCTGAAAATATATGTAAGATGAAGGAATGTGTATACCCCGTATAAAAAAACATTAGAAAGATCTAAGTTAACAAAAAACGTACTTGATACAATTTCTTTGGATGTCCCGAAATATACTGACGTATTCAGAAAGGATCTCACTACACCTTTCTTCTTATAGTCTAACTTCTTGGAATCATCTGATCTCTCATTGGGTAGGCATTTACATAATGACCCATCTCACCACATTTAAAACACTTTATAGTATTCTTATTAGGATTAGTATTAGGATTATTTTCATTATAATCTCAGGCCATATGTACAAAATTACCACAATTAAAACACTTCCTGATTTTTCTATGACATTCCCTAAGGGGTTTTCTAGCCACACTTTTCACAAACTGGAAACTGGATTTTCTTACCATCAAGTTTATTTGGTTTATTCTTACCCATCTCCTTCTACCTAGACCTCTTCTTCTCCATGTTTTCAAAATAGACGTGATCATCAGAAAACTCCATCTCTACCATATTATCCCATCGGATAATTTTCTCATAACTTTTGATGTCACGGGAGTCCAACACCCTTCGATACCATGACTCTAATCCTGAGTAAATGTGGTTGATTTTTTTTATCAAGATCCAGAATAATATTTGGAACATGCCTCTCCATTTGGGGGAATTTCTCTTCATACATAGCCACTGAATCCTCCTCCTTTTTCTTCAATTCAATAAATTTATTCTCCATCAAAAGTCGCACCACCCTAGGAAAATATTTTTCAATGAAAATACTTTTTAATTCATCCCTCTATAAGACATAAAAATCCTCTCTACCCTTAATAATCTTTACCATTGAACACCATTGATCAACTTCACGGTCAAAACAATTAATGGAAAGACATAAATTTTGATTGTCTAAACATCCCATAGCATTGAATATCTTTCCAAGGGCTTTGATCCATCCTTCAGCTACTACTGGGCCAGAGGATCCATTGAGAGAAGGAGAGTGTTGTCTCATAAAATTTTACACTAATGCCATTTTCTATTGTGGTGACTCTATTTGTTCTATTTGATGGATGAAAGAACTATTTATTTCCTATATTAACTGATCCATTATTGTCACAAACTACTCGTTTCCAATCCATATGATTCTGGGATGTAGGTCGGGAAAGATGTTGTTCTGTTAGTGCCTCTCATCTTCAGAATCCCTATTCATTCTGTGGAAAACCATTTTGAACAAACATATCTTAGATAAAGAAAAATAGTAATCCTTAAATGCTATAATAGTTCAAATTAATGATAGAGTAAAAAATAATTTATGGTATTCATTTTAATATCATCCTAACCCCTAATGTTATCTAAACCATCCTCTTATACCAACTATAAGGACCCAGCATTATTACATAAATAGTCTTGAATTTAGTCAAGAAAACAAATCCTTTTACATTGAATTTCTTTTAAAATTTATATCTTTAAATATCTAGGACATAATACATTCCTAACATTACACATTGTTACAGATTGGATACCATAACAACAGTTTCCATTTTTTTCAAAATTAAAACATTAAAACATAAAACATGATTGATTGACAATTCTTCTATATTTAACATGGATTCTTTTATTTTTCATACACATAAATTAACCTATGAAAAATCATTTAAAACATGTTATAATCACAAAATCTCAGTACAAGATAAAAAATATGGAAGGAACAAATTAGTCCATGAATACTTGTAATGTATGAAATCATTTTCATAAGACATACTTATCACCAGTATATATATACTTACATTTTGAAAAATGATATTTCTAAAATACATAATAACATTTTTAGAACCATAAAGGTATCTTGGGGAATTACATACATAATCTTGTAACCCTCTCGGCTACCTTATAATTTATAACCCTCACGACTACCTTACTATTTGTGTAACCATCACAGTTACACTTGAAGTAACCATAAGGCCGACTTCCAATTTACACATACCCAATGCATTGGAGGGAAATATAGGTCACATCATTCAACATAAAAAATTCCAATTATCTATAACATAATCATACAATATTAATATTATCATAAAAACATTGCTCTTGAATTTTTTAAAACATAATTTTAAAAGAGGATATAAAAAGAAAAGTCCTTTATAAATATTATATAATTAAAGTTAGACTAAATATAGTGGATGAAATATTTATATACTATAGAAATATAAATAATTAAAAATATTATAATCATATGTCATCAGACAAACTATTTAAAACCCACATAAATAATGATGAAGAAGGTTAAACCAAATGATGGAAATCAGGGTTCGAATTCCCCTGCCTTAGGCTTGCCGTACTTCAAACATATTTAAACATCAATTATAGTGGTTAAAAAAGTGATATTACTATTTTAAAGAAACGTGATCATGTTTATAACATATTATATGATCATTTCATAACCTCATTTTACTCCTTAATTGTTTTTATTTTTTTCCTTTCACTGTTTTGGGTGAGTTCCTTACATGATTTCCCTGATAGGTTCATGATGGATGTTCTTGTCGATTGGAAGTGAAACTCCAAAATTGGAATGATAAGATATTTAAATATTTATAGTACTATAATTTACATCATTTATCATTTTTATTTTTTATATGAGTATGATTCATATGTCAAAACATCAATGTTATTCGTTTAGATCATTTTATTGGTTCTTTGTTAATAACAACCTCATTTCGCCTTATAAATTAAAACCATGAGTAAAAAATAATTCTAGAACCATGGATGTGACATAGTAAATATATTAGAACCTATTTGATAAATAAAAATTGTTTCATGATGAGACTTGATAGAATTAAAGAAAATTGAAATCACATCATCCACGATGTTGGTAATTCGACACATCACGGACAATGTTTTTATTCCTTGAATAAGTGGAAGAGGAGAAGAATAGTGATGATGAATTTTCCATGAACATGAGAAAATCCATAGTATACATGATTCTTGGAGATTTCATGCCTCTTGGGTAAGAAGGTATTAATAAATAATTAGAAATTAAAGTAACTAAAAATAAAAGAATAATTCAGAAATCCCGTAAAACAATTCGACAGCCTAATGGCTATGCAACATGGTTTTAGTAAATATTAAAAAGAGAGGGTATAGGGTTCACCCATACAGAAATGAATCATTATAAATAATATATAAAGAATAAGAATTAAATAATAACATTGTATGTAAACCTAAAAGTTATACCATATAAAAGAGATCTTGAATGGAAAAAAGAAAGAAATTGAGAATTTTATTACCTTGTATAGTAACTCCTAGAAATTGAAGGTTGAGACCTTGGGGTCATGAGAAACCGTTGGAGGGATACTAGAGAGGTAAGGAGTCCAAGTATTCATTTATGAGGAATTTGAATGAAGTTAATGACTGAATGGGTTGGTATTTATAGCAATGGTGAGAGATTATTTTAATAATTTCCAAGGGACACCTCATTTGTGGTATTTGTAAAACCATGGGTTGAACATGGTATTTTCCAATGGTATAAGCCACTTGGGACAAATATTAACTTATTTAACTATAAAAAAGTCGACCAGATTTATTAAATCATTATTACATCATTTATGATGTCATTAACACACCAAAACTCAAAATTGCATTTTTTACTCTTCACTGAAAAATAAACTGTTTTAGAAAAATCCCCAAAACATCACCTAACCATTTGTCGATGTGTAGAATTCAAAAATGAAGTCCATTTTTTTAAAAAAAATTCTAAATAATTTTAATTTAATTTTTAAATAAAATCATACTTAATTCAAAAATTGATAATTTGAAAACAATAACCGCTTTTATATCACATTTAAAAATTAATCAAGATTTCATTATCTTAAAGCCTTAAGAAAATAAAATAATAACACAATTTAATTTTCATTAGGGTCATATTACTATTCATGTTACTATTCATAAGGGTATGATACTATTCACCAAAAAAACAAGTTGATTCCAATAGAATCTAACTAATATACTGAACACAATTTTTTATGATCATTTTTCATAATTCAAAACACAGAAGAAATAAAATTATGTTTAAAGGCTAATTAAAAATATATATATTAAACAAAATTTTATGATTTTCAATTTTTTAGAAAACCTTGGGGTGTTACATCAGTGGTGATTGGTTGTATGTGTTTTTAAGTAAATAAAATGATAAGTACATATATGTTTGCTTGACAAAAACTCACCACCACTTGAAATGGACCACAATGGAAACCTAGATATATAGGTGGGGGGACTAGGACTAGTATGCAAGATGATACTTAAGTGGTTCATCCTGGTTTCTGCTAGAAAAATTTTGATGATACAACACTAACATATCATTTTTGATTATTGTAGACCACAAGGTAATGGGAGTCTTCTCTACAACTGGATCATGTATAAAAATGTAGATCGTTGGGGTGCCTATTCCATGTTTCATTGTGGTATGAGCATCCTAGGTACCCAACTAACACTAGCTGCTTAGGTATTTCCCATTGTTCTTGTGATGTGATCTCCATTTCAGTCGTTTGATACTTCATGTATTATTTATAAAAACTATATTTTAATCTAAACATGTTTCATTTTATTTTGAAATGTTAATTCATACTTGGAACCAATATTTAAAATGTAGTGAGAGAGAAATACATTACATGAAAATTCAAACATGTTATTTGAATTTGAAAAGAACAAAAAACCTTATTTTATTTTGTCATATTCTCAAACTAGCATGTTTTGTATTTCTTATAGAAGGTAAGGGGCATAGGGAATTGTTGTATCTTAGCATTCCTATTGTGCATCCTGATGGTTATAACTACATTAAATTTTAGTTTATGGTTCCTCTAGTTTGGGATAAATCCTAGAGAGAGTGTATTTTATATTTCATGGTGACCCACAAGGTCACTTGAGTTATTTCTCATTGCTTCGTTTATTCCTTTTTCTATTTCTAGTTAGTTCATTTTATTTTCTTTTATATATCTGTTTTTTCAGTTTTTGATTATTTATCTACCTTTTTTATTAGCTAAATCATTCACAACTAATTTATTTTTGATGCACGCCTCTAATTTCCAGCCCATTGAGACTGGGGGCACCCTTCGGGCCATGTCGTAAATTGGCTCAGGTAACTTGGTCAGGGTCGACCCGGACGGGTTTGTGAAAAAATGGTATCAAAGGCAGGTTGACCCTGTTGGATCATGTTCCTTGTGGAAGACTCATGGTAGACTAGAGTTAAGGTTGTTGTAAATTGATGTTCTAGTTACGATTAAGGTGACTAGATAGCACACCTCAATGTGGGACTCAAGTTACAAGGGGAAGCTGAGGTTTTTTTGAGTCATTGGTCCTTGAGGTCAATCTTGTTTGGGGGAAATGAAAAGGGAGTAGGGTTAATGGTGTCATCAGGCTCATAGGGCCTAAAAAACTATTTTAATCCAGGGGAATTTCCCTATTTCACTCTCTATGATGGTGGATTGATTGGCGTATAGCCGCCAACCATATGTCCAAGTCACCTGCTGGAACTAATTTCCTCTTCTGTTGTTATGTATCCCTTTTGGAATTGGAAAACATATTTAAAACTTCTGTTTGAAAATTTGTGAAATCTATATTTTTAAGTGGAAATGACTTGATTTTAAAAGTGGTTGAACATGGGGTTTCAGAATAGTTACGAATGTGGTTCAATAAATTTAGATTTTCATGAAATAGTTTTTTTTGTAAAATGAGATTGGATTTTTTTAACTTTAAACTTTTCGATTTACAAATTATATGGTTTGTGAAACATTAATGATTTTAAAGTATGTTTTGAAATTCTAATTTCAATGTAATTATTAAAATCCAGTTATTGGAATTTTTAATGGGATGAAATGTGTCAAAATTTAAGTGCAAGGTTTAAAAATGAATTATAATGTGAAAGATAGGTGTTTTAATAAAAAATTTAGTAGATTAAAAATGGTTTTATTTGATGACTTGGTTCTTTTACCGAAATGGGTTTTTTTTGAATTTGAAAAAGGGTTTAACCTTGCGATTAGTGGTTTTGCAATGAGGAAGTATGGGCCATTTGTTGTTTTCTAAAATGGAAAGAATATTGTTCTAGACTTTGGTATTTACTTGGGTAACCACATCTATGAGTTATATGTGAAAAGAGAAATCACTAATATAAATTGAGGATATATACACACTTATATAGACACAGTTTAAAAAAAAATTGGCTATAGTTTATGATATGTACACTAGTCATAAAATACCCAAGGAAATAAACCCTTTTCCCTAGTCATGATCTCCACCTAATTTCCTCCCTACCCACTTCTGATCCCCACCTCCCTCACTCCCCGTGACCCTCCACACTTAGCACTGCCACCAAAACTCCCTCAATTATACTCATGTAATGCGTTCACCCATATTTGGATGATTCTCATCTGACAATGCGGTCACACCAACTCCCCACCAATGTGGCTCCAAGGTGGACTCCCCACCTCCTCGTCCAGCAAACCTCATACGTGGCCACCCCATCATCCACTGTGCCACTTCCTCATAGACCTATCATGTTTTGATGTATTCTTGAATGCCTTTTTTAATGATTTTTGGTATGAATCTTTATCTATTACCTTCGTTATTAACATTATTTAATCCTCCCCATCATTAATGGTTCCAATTAATGTTTTCAATGCTGATTCCTCCAAAACATGATGGAATTGACTACGGATCTTGGTTCATTATTGTTACATAGAGATCAGATGTCTCGTGACGTTGAACCCATGCCATTATTCATCATTTTGGAGATGGTATGAGGCCTAGTGGATTTGTTTTGAATTTTCTGTTAAATTTATTAGAAAAACCTAGTAATCAAATGTTTCTTATTATGGATTTTAACAGATTAAATTCATGGGTATATCTTAAGCCTCTTTTAGGCTATTGGTTGTGGTTTCCGAATGTGGAAGAACCTCAATAATCATTTATTCATTTATTATTTCTTGGTTGTTTTTAAATAATTAATTATAAATTTTTATAATTAATGTTTTCTATATCATGGCATGATATATTTTCTTGGGATGCTTTTCTATCATAGGTTCAAGTTATCAGCTTTATAATTTTTATTATAAGGTAGGTTAGGTGTTTTATATTTGTTATATTTACCTAATCCATAGTTGTCTACTAATTTATTTAGTTATTAAATGACTATTGGTTTTCTAGGAGGCCCTTGAGAACATTTGGGTGTTATCTTTGAGTTGTGAGGGTCTTGAGTGTGTCATAGTGTGGTTTTTTTCATAAACCTTCTCTCTTGGTTTTTGATTCAAGAGAAAACGTCACATTATATTAGGTGATGAAAAAGGGTGGGAATGAGGGGAAACATAGATAAACTTCTTTCCTAGGGATTTGAGTTTGGACCAATGAGTAGTCTATCCAGGGTGATTTCAATGCGGGGTGTGGTGTTAGAACCCCAACGTAGTTAGAGGCCTTTTTGAGATGCTTTGTATTATTCTAGGTTATATGGGAGGTTCCCCTAAAGTTTTTGGATCTAGAACCCTCAAGGTGATTAGTGTACCGAGAGGGTTTCTATGAAGGTTTGGGTTTTAGAGTTAATTAAATAGAGGTGTAGTGTGAGACCCAAGTGGGGGTTGTATGTTTTTTGGATAACTTTCCCCATGTGATTCCAATGGGATTAAATTGATGTTCATAGAGAATTTCATTGTACTGTCTAAGGGGTATAGCATTTGGGGTTTTTACATATCTCAAAAGGAAGGAAAAAGTATTATTTTGGATGTTTCGTCAATGTTAGGACAAATTTATTACGGTGTCAGTTGTTGAATTTTTGGAACTTCTTTTTGGAGGTTTAATTCATTTGGAACCCTTAGGTTGGGATGAAACTATTGGGTGTTTGTTAAGGATGGGTGTTTATGAGATTATGTTTGAGATGGGTCTGAGGAACTCTTGAGGACATTCTTATGGGTTTGGTGTTTCTTTATTATTCCCTTGTGGTTGTGGTGATGATCATGTATGGGTTAGTTTTTATAGTTTATAGATGAGTATTCCTTATCTATATTATATCATTATTTGATAGACGTGATCTAGGGCACCATTGGTGCCCCATGTTTTATTATCCCTAAGAGGGTTAGTGCTGATTTAATCATTGGTGGGTGTTTACATAGAACCTAGAGTTTGGAAATGTGATCTCATTGAGGATATTTTTGTGAACTTTTGTTAATGAATTTGATGGAATAGTGTTTTATATCTTATATGAGAGATGGTTGAGGAAGTTCCTTTCATAGATACTAGAAATAGGTTAATAACATTGGGATATTACAGGATCTAGATTTGTCCCTATGATTGATATGATGTTTTCTTTCATTGGCCTGCAAGTCATGTTAGACATATCCTTGGGAGCTAATGGGTGATCTAAATTAGTGTATCTCATGGTTTAGATTTACAAAATGGCTACAGGGTCAGTGGGAATGGATATTTAGAACTCACTAATAGTGGTCCTAGATGTCGAGCATTCCCATCATGAAATATTTTTCTTCTACATATATTTTAAGTTTCAAAATTATCCACTTGTGAGAGAATGATATAATCACATGGTACTCATGGAATATAAACTTTTGATATTCAACATTAATTCAATGGGGAAAAATCATTTATCGAAACAGGAGTTTATAAACAATGTGATCAATGGAGTGCATAAATCATTGAGTATGTGATACCAATATAAATATTAATGTTGGGGTTGTTCAATATAACCTCAAGGAAAAATTAGAATTAGGTTGCCTAGATTTTGATATTACATACAATTTTTCATTAATGAAAATGTTAATTTATGATTTTCACCCCTTGAGGGATGGTCTCAAATTCTTCATCGTTGAGAAACTAACTTCAATGGTATTCTAGGAAGGATTCTTCATTCTTTTTATACCCAAATAATACAATATTCATCCATCCATCCTATTGTTTTCTTTAATTCCCTATATAATATTATACTTAAAATTAATGGGATAAATAGGCGATACCTTTCTCTTTTAGTGAGAGATGGGAAGTTAAGAGATATCTCTCAACACTGATCATCCATTCTCAACAACTCAATCATTTGGGATTCTATTCAATAGTCGTTCCCCAATTTACCTATTATTTACCTTTATCATCATATGGTAGGTATTATTTATCTCCATAGGCTTATTATGTGGGAATTCATTGATTGAATGGGTAATAAATTAACAAGAATTCTCATACTCTATCTATCGATTTATATTATCTTTTGTATAGCTATTAATGTCATAATATCTCTTGAAACATGATCTTCCATTATATTGATGATTTTTTATAAAATTCTAATTCCATTATAAGCCTCATCCATCATTTATTTTCCCATTTCCTTGGGGTTTTCCCTTTTTAGTTCATCCATAATGGGAAACATTTTACATCATTAATAATCCTTAAAATATTCATATTATATTTCACAATCTTTATAATGAAAGGAAAATGATTTAGTATTTGATGAAAATTTAGAAATATGTTTTACATTTTTCATGGGGCTAGTTTTCTCATCATCCATGGATGGTTCAAATTGAATATCCACCACATTTTCATTGACTTATATAATATTATTTAAGGTGTTTCTAGATTTAAGATACCATGATTGTGCCACATTAAGTTCCTTTTATTTAGAAACCAATTTTATATTAAGATATTCTGGTATCCTCTATTATTATACACATTTCATCATGGACATTTTTATCTCTTATATGAGATCATTCTACTTAACATTTACACTTTTTTCTTGTTTCCAAATAGTTTTACATTCTTATAATATATGAAATTGGTGTTAATGTAAGAAATACAATCTTCTCATAGAATATATTATGTATAACCATCCCCTTACTCTTATTCTTCATCTTCTTAAATACTTGTAGTGTCTATTAATCTCTTACCCTTATATAAATATATGTATATTAATGGAAAATTATATTTTCTTAGTTGTTCATGGATGTTCTTATGTTTTTTTAATTTTCCCATAGTTATTAGATACAATTTTTGTTAATAAACCATTGACCAGTTGTTTGAAATCCCCACTGATATATATTTTAGGATTGTGATAAAAGGCAACTCCAAAGATTGACCTTCACCTTATTGATTTGAAGCCTACCTTTTAGGAATCTATCGGGCCTATAGAGGTGAATGGAAATACATTTTCTGGTAGTTTGGTTCTCATTTGTTTTACATTATTGCAGAGTTTTTCAGGTTTATTTTATTTATAATATGATCAATTTACCTTTATTAATGAAATTTCTTATGTGAATGTTAACATTTCTCTTATTATTTTCTGTGATTGTTGTGTATGGGTTTTCATTATAGGTATGTGGATAGAAACACTATTTTAAGAAAGTGTATTTAGCTTCATATTTCATCTTGTCTGATATGCCTCTTGAGATCTTGGTTTCAGATTATTCTATATCTTTTAAGGATCAAACATGTTTTACAATAAAGATAAATAATTTAACAATAGAATAAGTGAGTTTTTTCTTTTATGTTTGGTAGTTATATTCTGAAAGATCTAAATGCTTAATATCTTATATCTAGGTTAATATGGATTGAAATTATTTAAGTGTACTAATGAGCTAATATGTTTTCATATGAATGCTATGCATTTCACACAATTTTGGGTCACCTTCCACCATTTTAGGTATTTTTATCTATGGATTGCATTTTTTTAAAGTATATAGATTTATATTCTAGTTTAAAATCGTTTATTATGGATTTATAAACCAATTATGTACTATATTATTCTTTAAATAACTATGGATTGGTTTATATATCATTCAATAGGCCTTGGTTGTATACCAAGTTTTTGAAAAAAAATTAGGAGGAACTTTTAAAATATTTAAATCAATTAAAAATATTTTATCATATATTTGAATGGGTTTGGAAATTCTTATTAGTTCGCATTGGATTTCAATATTTCTTAAAGGTGTGGGATGAACCTTAGTTACATTCAATGTGTTAGATTAGATGCTAGTTTTTATTTTCAAAATGTATTTAAATATTTTCTTAAAAGGAATTTGACATAAGTTCTCTTAATTAATGGGGATAGATTAATTATAAATGAATTATTTATAAAAGTATGTGTTTTCCATTTTGAAATGAATTTGGGAATTATTTATCTCTATGAATATTTTATATGCAAATTATAAACATATTCAATGTAATTGGAGACCTAAAATAAATCTCTATTATAGTGTGGTTTTAACTCCATTAAAAACATTATTTATTATTTTGAAATTTATATTAAAATCCTCATGATACTTCAATTTAAATGGAAGTTATGACTTCCATTAAATCTAAAAATTCATTGCATTATCTTTTTCTAGATCATCAGATTTGATTGTTGAAGCAACGTGCACCACATCTTAGGGGGTGCAGGGTTGGGTGGTTGGTGGGATAGTGCATGTGTGGGGGTTAGTGAAGGGGTGGGGTGGGATAGGGGGAAGGTGTAGGGGTGGGGGTGTTGGTTCGGGGAGAGATGCGGCAATAGTGCAGGTGGGGGTTGGTGCAGGGGGTGGGGGTGGGGGTTGGGGTTGTGGTGTTGTAGTGGGGTGGGGGATGGTGCAGTGTTAGGGGATAGAGGATTCTATCCTAGAGTTATAGAAATTATCCATAGAGTAATTAGTATATTGGTTACTAAAATAAGTTTTTAATATATCATAAATTATGTTTTAAATCGATGGATTGAAAGATGGAAATTTTGTAATAGTGGTGATAATTTAAATACTCAACATGAGTAGTTACATGCTGATAAGGGACTTAGTAAATTTTTATGGATTTTGGATTTAATTTAATAATTCATATAATTATATGAAAAAATATTGAGGTTATTTAAAATCAATGATAAGGTTTATAGTGGATTGGATGAACTTATAGAGTAATATAAAAAATCATAAGATATTAGAAAGAAAATAAAAAAATTAAAAAATTCATGAAGCCTACATTGCGTAGAACAACATTCGAGTCCCTACGTGAGAAATTATGCTGGTTTATAACAGTAGAAGTCACAACATTTGACTTTTTGTTCCAATGCATATGACATTTCTACTGAGTGTATGACTTTGAAATTCCCACAGTATAAGGGATTTTGAATAAATGAATTTTCATTACATTATAAATTGTAGGATTTTTCAACTCAGATGATGAGGGAATTTGAAAAAAAAAGCCTTTAGAAATTATCTTGTTATTTATTATTGGAATTTATATATCAAACTAAATATTATTTTTTCATTGTTGGTTATGGATTGATTATCATTTGTCTCGTATAGTTGGCACATTGATCACACACACACACACATATATATATATATATATGAAGGCATAATATCTCATTTCTTTTCCCTCTAGTTCTTTATAGGGGGTTTCTAATGATGAGTCAGTTCTATCCACCACTATCAAAGATAGTTATTTCAAAATTGTGTTTGGGTAAGGTTTATTATATTTTTATTGTTAGGACTAATTTTAATTAGGGAATTTTTTGATTTTTTGATGCCTTGTATTTGTTTAGTGCGTTTTGGATCTCATTATGGTGGATTCGAGTCATTGTTGCTAAATTATTACTTTTGTATACATAGTTAGGAATATACTTATATAAGTTCACACATAATATATATTCATTCATGGTAGAATGAACATATATATTGGGGACATTTTTTCTTATATATAGATATGAAAATGCATACATTTGTAAGTGTAAAGGGGTATATTCAAGTATAACCATATATCTAAGGACAACCTTGGGCCTATTTGGACATGAAAATATGTACATAGTGTCTAGGTTTCCTTATATATATATGAAGTTTCATATTCATACAAACAAAAAAGGAAGATTCAAGTTAGTCGTCCTTAAAAGCTGTGTGCCTTGAGGTTGTGGTAGGATTCCTCTACCTAACTAACTATTTTGGTTGAATTATATAATTTCTTGAGTATTTTAAAAACATTTTTCAATAATAACTTGATGATTTTAAAAATCGGTTTTGTAATTAACACTATATTTTCTGAGGAATTTTCTATTTATTACTTCCAAGTGTATGGGATTACTAGTTTATGTAATGTACGCTCCTATAGTCTTAAACATGGAAAAACCCATTATATTTTCTCTCGTGAAGCCTAATGTGTTGAAAGGACATTAATCTATGGAAAAAACATAGCTTGATTCATGATCTCATTGGTTAAAAAATTATATATAGATCCACAATCTCTAATCATGTTATAAATATAAATTTTATTACATTCCCAATATCATCTAAGTATTTAAGAATAACATTTATGGGTGATTTCCATCTCTTCACCATGGGTCCAAATTACCATGACACATCTAGTGTAATCCCAAAGAAAATTTTATATAGTTATTTAAAATCATAGATGACCCTTGTGTAGCCATCATCTTTCTCAGATTACCTTTACATGAATTACCATGATGTAGACTCTTTCTCTTTAATGTGGCCATTATATAAATCAAGAATGAACATTACATAATTTGGTAGCACCTTAATTGGCCCATAGATTCATTCCTTCCCTTTATACAATTCTTATAACACCTTTACGTAGGTAGTGGAGTGGGTGTACAGAGGTTGTGATCGGGTTTTTCAAGTGTCTGAAGGGGTTGGAGGGGGTGTGCATGGTGTGTGAAGGGGGGGGGGGGGTGTGCCGGGGGTGGATGTAGGGTGTAGGGGGAAGGGGTTGAGGGAGTGTGTGTAGGGGGAATGACGTGTTTAGTGGAGGGGTAGATGGGTTGTTAAGGGGTGTGGAAGGGTTGTAAAGGTGTGTGCAGGATGTGTGTGTAGGTTGTGTGCATGGGGTGTGACGGGTATTAGGGAAAGGGTTGGAGGGAGTGTGTAAAGGGGGAAAGAAGTGTGAAGTTGAGGGGGATTGTGTATGTGTTTGTAGGGGTTGGAAGTGTGCAGTGAAGAGGGATGGGTGTGTAGGTATGTGATGGTTGTAAAGTGGGTGGAGGGAGTGTGTGCAAGGGGCAGGAACTGTGTAGTGGAGGAGAAGGGGGTGTGCAGGGGTTGTGCAAGGTGTGTGCAGGGTGGGAAGGGGTTCTGTTGGGTGCGTTCAAGGTGTAATAGGTGTGTGTAGGGTGTATAGGGGGAGAGTCTTGGGTCCCTATTCCATGGTTGTCCATGCTCAAAATAGCTGTAAAATTGTCATCCACTATAGTTGGTGATGTTACAAACTACAATTTTTTTTCTAAATTCACTAAAAATTCCACATAAATATGATCTCTAATCTATCCTTTACACACTTCACTCATTTAATCAATACTCCTTGATGTTTCTATAACCTTCCCACTACTAACTCCTCTCACACACCTGCACCATAAATATAGAAAACTCCCAAAAAATCAATTCCTTCATGATTCACAATAAAAACCCCAAACATTTAATGATTCATTACTTATACATAAGTAGATTAATAGAACACCCCAAATCCTATACCTATGTATATTACCTGGTTAATTATATTATTTCTTCTCCAAATAACTTAAAAAAATATCCAAATGAATTTTTATCTAACCTTTTATTGCTTGACTATTACTACCATCATAGCTTATTCTATGGTTTTCATTTATTCAAACAAGTATAAATGATGTGGATTTATCATGATTTTTCTTGTACATTAATTTATTTGGATTTTATATGGAAATTATTATATTTACTTATCAACATATTAAATATGATTATCGAAAAGGAGATATTTAGATGGAAACAACAGTCATTATGCTTCATTTTCTAATAGGGGGTGTCCAGGAGGGGGTGTTAAAGGGGAAGGGGGCTATCTGGTGGTGGTTGGGAAGGATGGAAAGGGTCATTTAGATGAAAAAACATATTCATTATGCTTAATTTTCCAAGAGGGGTTGTTTAGGGGAAGGGTGGTTGTCTGTTGGGGGGTTGTGCAGGAAGGAGGGTGGTCTGTCCAGGAAGGAGGGGGGTCTATCCAGGAATGAGGGAAGGGGTTCAAGGTGGTCTGCAGGGGGAGGGGGTTTGTATGGGGGTATGTCTAAGTATGGGGTGGTGTCTGTCAAGGGAGGGGGTCTATCTAGGGAGGGTGGGTCTGTCCATGAGGGAGGGGGGTTTTCCAGGAAGGAGGGGGTCTGTCCAGGAAGGGGGGGTCTGTCCATGAAGGAAGGGGTCTGTCCATGGAGGGGGGTATATCCAGTAAGGAGGGGATCTGTCTAGAAGTGGGGGTCTATCTAGGAAGGAGAGGGGGGGGGGGTTTGGAACTACCTGTTTTATCTGTGGGGTCTATCGTGGGAGAGAGGGCTATCCATGGGGAGTGGGGGGAGCTTTATAGAGGGTGGGATACTGCAAGGTAGTGGGGGTGGGGGTGTGTTATGCAGGGGGAGGGGTGTTTTTTTTATGCAATGGGAAGGCCTATAGCAATAGTTTCAAAATGTTTCTATAGACCTATATCTATGTTTTGAAACCCAAGCAAAATCCCTATAGCCACAGTTTCAAACTGTGGCTATAAACCCTATCTGGCTTAAAATTGTACCATGATTTCAAACCATGGTTGTAGTCCTTTGGCCACGGTTCTAACTATTTCTAAATACATATAACCACAATTTAAACCATGGATATAGATTAAATTTATAGTAGTGATTGGTGCACGATTGACATGAGAGAATGCATACGAGTAGCCAATGAGGTACCATTGGTGATTGTGCATCCCACCCTCATGGTTTTATTTTTGTAAGTGTTTTCAAAGAAACTGTGGTGTATTTGTGGATACATGGTCGTACGGTATGTCTTTTTTTGTTTTTGGAATCTCATAGTGGGGTATTTTGATTTTTTTAGAAGAATTATTGTTTAGATTTTCTTACATGTTTTTATTTTGATTATTTGTAAATTATAGGGGTGGGTTATTGGTTTTCTCGGGAAGTGTTTTGGACAAAATCTAAAACTGTTTCCCCATTCTTTTAGTGTTTTCCCATGGTGTGTTAACAAAATAGAACAGTTATTTGAAGTCTTTATATTTCTTTATTAGCTAGTGTATGCCCCTCATAATGATTTAACATGCTATTGAAGTGTGTCCATGGGAAATTTGTCACTGAATGGATCTGTAGTTGATCAAAGTAAGGACTTTTTATTTTCAGTGTTTGTAAAATGTCTATCACTTTTTCCTTTTCGATTAAGTGGATCCTATGACAGTGGGATGATAGATGAGAGGGGATTTAAAGGTATTTTTTTGTTTCATTGAGTTGTTCGAGTTGTCGGGTTTAAAGTTTAGCATCATTGTTTCTAAAGTTCCCCTAGAAACAGTGAATGGAATTCCAATAGGGAATGGTGAATGTAGTTTAGAGTTATTGATGCTGACCGGTGTCTAGAAATGCTTTCTAGTGCTTACATCAGCTATGAGAAACATGTTTGGTGATTTCTTGCAACATGAGTTCACTTTGAAGTGCACAGGTGGATTATGTAGAATCCTTCGATAATCCTTATTTTCATATGAGTGTGTCCTACTCTTGGGAAGTATTAATTTTTCTATTCATAGGGGAGTGTTTTTCATGCTTATTTCCCAATGAAGTTTCTTGGTGAAGGTGAATAGGTGATTCATGTGAATCATCTAAATCCCTATTTTGGTGGATGTACCTTGAAGGACTGGTTAGAAGTTGAGGTGTGTTGTGTTTGTTATCATTTTCTCTGTTGCTTAGTGGTTGTTAGTTGTGCAATGAAAAGAAGTTCCATTCAGGGATTTCTACAGCCTGACTGTGTGGCAGGAGATGGTTCAATCATATGAGCTCCAGTCGTAGGTCCCAGAGTGAAGGTGAAACATGGTCTGGAACCCCTGATATTGTTTGGGACCCTGGCCTTATTTCAATAATCATTGTTGAAGGTGAAGGATATTTAAATCATTTCATGTAGATTTTCCTTTCCAAATGACATGTTTAGGTGCTTGAGGTTTCCTATGGCTATGAGTAGGCATGGTCGTCTCATTACCTTAATGTCTTGATGATTGTGTCCCACCTAATTTAATCTCTTTTAGGTGGATTTCTAGGGTATATTTGGGTAAATCAGTCTTAATTTTTATTAGTTCTCTTCATGGTATGTGAAGATGTTAGTTTTTTTTAATGTGGTTTTGACACCCTGGTAGTTGGGATCTTCCCTCCCTGGACCTTGTGGTGTGGTGTTTGGTCAGTTTTGAGGAATCTCTGAGTACGTGTGTTTTAGTTGCCACTAATGGTGGGGAGACCCATTATGGATCTCACTGAAATTCCCCAAGAATAAATGTATGTTAGCATATTCTTCATGGTGGGGAGTCCGTTCGGGCATCACTATTTAAATATTTTGGTTATGTTTCTTGATATGGCTCGGTGGTAGCTTATGGGAGTATTCTTTGGGATGTGGTATGATTTTTCTCGCTTGTTTTATGAAAGTGGATTGGGTTCTAATTGGTAGTGTTTGAGGAGTCTTAACATAATAAGTTGGATTTTACATTGTGGGAAATATCCATTCCATTGATTGATCAATTGGAGATGTTTTAACTCTTTTAGGTAGGTGGCTTGTAACATGGAGTCTATTTCGGTCTCCTAAGATTATTTTGTAGTTATTCTCTCTTTGTTGTTAGTGTTGTTCCTTATCTTTTGTGTCATTTTCAAAAAACCACTTTGAGTTGAGAGGGGGTAACAGTTCTATTTTCTAAGTCTCATTTTGGATTTCTATATATTGAAGGCTTTATGGTGGGGATAATTGTGACACCCATACTTTTTAAATAACATTATTTTGTTATTTTATCTGAATTTCGGATTTTTTATCGAGGTGGGGGCCGAGCCTGATTGAAATTTTTGTGTTTTTTCAAATAAAGTAATATTTTGGCCATGGAATTGTCCAGTACATGGGAATGGTGTCGTCGAAGCAACACAGATTCTCCCAGGTCACCTTGTGGCATGTTCAATGTTCCAGTCAACAAAAAAATGAAATGAATTATAATATCAGGACAAAGAAAAATAAGTAAAATAAATTTAATTTTAATAAATTATTTAAATAATAATAATGAAAATTATTATTATTATTATTATTATTATTAATGTTAATGTTTATATTTTAATTAATTTATTGTTATTAATATTATTAAGATTATTTATATTGTTAATATTTTTAAGCTATTATGATTATTATCAAGAACATTATTATTATTATTATTACTATTAATATTATGATTATTATCATTGTTTATTATTATTGGTATTAATAATGTCGATATTATTATTAAAATTATTCACTTATTATTATTATTTTCCTAATTGTAAAAATATTAACATATTATTATCATTATTATTTTAGTTATATTTTTTTATGTTGGTTTAGGACTTTTTTGGGTTTTTATTTCAATTTCTTGTTTTTTTCTTATTCTTTTTCACTTTTTCTCCCCTCCCATACCCTTGGTGGCGTCATGCTCAGCCCCCCCTGCCCCCTCATACCAGGTCAGGCCATTCCCTCCCACCCTTGGCCAGTCATCCCCATCGAGCCATCCAGCTCTGTTGCGCCCTACATCCTGACATTCCAACTTCATCGCAACCTCCCACATTTTGTGTCTCACTCTCTCTTCCGGTAAAGCCTTAGTTGATAAAAAAACAGTTGTTGGAGTGACCATATTCCTATCTGTTTCCTTTCCAGCAGCCTCCCCAACCCCCTGCCAATCATCATCCTTCACCGCAAGTGAGAACCTACTTGGTGACCTTCATTCCTCCTCCTTATGATTTTAGGGTTAGGGTTTCATGTTGTGTAGGGTTTGATTTTGATATTTTTGGTTCGAATTTTTTAATTAGGATCTAATTGAGCTTTTTTTCGGTGTGATTAACACGTGACGGAAGTTGTGCACCAATATTTTGGAGTTTTCCTACACTAAGGTAGGAGGTACCCCATGTGATAAATAATTAATGAAGTAATTTTTTTATTTAATTAATTTAGCAGGTTTATTGGTTAGTTTTTTTTTTGTGTATTTGATTTTACTAGGTTTTTAATATGTTTTCGATTGTTTATTAGTGCATTCTTATAGTATCAATTTTTTTTTAGGAAACCTATATTTATTCAATTGTTAGTGTTTTAAAAAATTGTGCAGTTGGTTGTTAATCTGTGAAAGTGGTGTGAACTATGTTTGGACATGGTGTTGTGTGTGTTTAGTCATAAACAAGGGATTTGTGTGGGGTTAGTGGGTAAATCCTTGTGATTTATTTTAAAATTTCTTATAAACTTTTATTTATTATTAATTCAATTTTATGAATAGTGAATTTTTATTATAAATGGCATAAGGGTCTTATCAAACTGTTTACATGTATAAAGACACATTTTTAAAAAACATTTGTGTAGTGTGTTGGTCTGTTTCGGGTCGTTTTGAGTCACCGAGTCAAGGGAAATTTTCTTATGTATTCATATGTAAGTATATATATTTATATATCTCTGTGTGTGTGTGTTTGTGTGTATGTGTGTATGTGTGTGTTTGTTCCCCTGTTACATGTATAATCATCCATGGTAGTGAATATACATGTATAGGGGTAGGTGTACCCATGTATATATATATATATATATATGAAAATTCATATGTTGGTGAGTAGAGACTAGTATATTCATATAAACATCTATGTAAGGATCCCCATGCACATGTTCATTTCCATGATATTGTGTGCATATAGGATAGGTTTCCTTATAGTATGTGAAAGTTAATTTTCCTATTGGGTGAGCAATTAATTATAGTTACAAAGAGCCAAGATCTAAATGATTGGTTTGGTTCCACTCTGAGGAAGGTCCCCTATACCTATGCCTTCAATTTGAATTCCATTTTTGCTTGCTTTTTTTTAAAATATGTTTTATATTTATCATGTATACACATGCTCTGAAATTGGGTAGTGGTTGGTAGAAATTATTATGCCTTTGTTTTTGAAATCAAAATGTATTTCTAATTCCCATTGGTCTTAAGTGACTTTTCTTAAAAAGTGATTTTCCAAGTGGTTTTGAATTGGAAATGAATATTTCCATAGGCATTTTCCCTTATGGATGGTTAGTTATAAAAAGTGTTCCCTGTATGTAATTGGGATCATTTGGTACCTTAAGAATAGATTATGAAGAGGAAAACCCTCCCTTATGGAACACCCCCTTGTTTTAGAAAATGTTATGTGTGTTGAATGTGTGATTTGTGATATGTTCCTAGTAAAGTGAATTATTCAATATTGTGTGACAGAAAAAGGGTGATGTGCTCATGGAGGGAGAACAGTTGTTAGAGGATGGATGTGTTTTTATGTAAAGAAAATGATAAGTACATATATGTTTGCATGATAAAAACTCACCACCACTGGAAATGGAGCACAATGAAAATCGTGGTATCTAGGTGGGAGAACATGGACTAGTACTCTAATTGATACATAATTTGTTCATCCCAATTTCATCCATCAGGATTGATTCTACAACACTATTAAACATTTGTGATTATTGGAGACCACTATTTTATGGTTATGTTCCTACTAGTGGCCCGTCCATGATAATGCTAGATCGTTGTGGTTCCTATGTAACATTTAACTGAGGTATATAGATACTAGGTCCCCAACTAACACTAGATGCTTAGGGATATCCCATGGTTCTTTATATGTGATTTCCATTTTAGTCATTTCATAATAGATGTCTTATTTTTGAAAAGCTTATTTAAATCTAAATTTGTTTCTGGTCGTTTTGAAATGTTGATTCATGCTTGGAACCTTTTTTGAAAATGTAGTGGGGGATAAATACTTTACCTGAAAAATGAAAAGTTGACAATTAAATCTCAAAAGAATGAAAGACATTATTTTTTATGTCCTATTTTTATACTAGCATGTTTTTGAATTATTTTAAAAGGAAATGGCTTCGGGTGTTGTTGTATATTGGAATTCCTACTAATAATCAAAGTACTCAAACCAACTTTACTTTTATGTTTCATGTTTCTCTAGTTTTAGATTGCTCTTGGAGCATGTGTAGTTAATGTTTGGTGGTGACCCCTGAGGTCACTTGAGGTATCTCGTTTCTTCTTTTATTCCTTTTTATATTTCTAGTTTGTTCGGTTAATTTTATATATCTATTGGTTCAGTTTATGATTTTTTATCTATCTTTTTTATGAGACTAATCATTCCCAAATGTTTTATTTTGATTCCCAACACTAGTCTTTATCCTACTGGGATCAAGAAGGCCCTTCAGGTCATGTCACATATTAGCCCTGATGATTGATTTAGGGTCGACTTGGGAAGGTTTATGACAATTCCCATTCATATTGAGATAATTAGTGATTCCTGGATCTCCATTCTCAGTTTAATCTGTGACCACAATGAAAATTTCTTCATTACCTATGTATGAACTATATCTTCATGAGAAACGTTTATAGAACATACGGTCTTATCATCATTACAATGATCTCTGTAGTGATACCTAATCTCAGGTTTTGGGCCCAACCATTAATTTGGAATACATTTGAATCCCACTTACCCACATCATAACTCAGTTGGAGTGGAGAACCATTTCCAAGAACAAAATTTGGCTTAATTCTCATTCTAATATGATATGTAGTGACACACTGATCTCCTATCTCGGGTCTAGTTATAATTAGAAAAATCCCCTTCACTCACTGTGTGTATGAATTAAACCATCACATGGAACATTTCAAGAAATACATGTGTATTTATTCTCATTATAACGAGATATATAGTCACAAACAAATTTCTAATCTCGGGTCCAGTCAGAATTTTTGAAAAGAAAACCCCATTTCCTTTTCCTTGTGTATGAATCATATATGCACACAGAACCCTTTTTGGACTTAAGTCTTAATTCTCACTACAATGATATGGATGGTGATTCCTATACTTCCTGATTTATACCCAACCAATAGTCTGAAAATTTTCATAATCTTTTTTCCAACATTAAAAGCTGATTTATGTGGGGAGCAGTTTTCTATAACTACATATGGTTTGATTCTCATTTTCATGAGATTCATAATGATGCCTAGACTTCCACCCTTGGGTCCAACTACAATGTTCCCATCAATTCACATCGGTTCACTCTCATGATCACCACATTATACTAAAATGAATAGGATTTCAAGAACTATGTACAGTTTGATTCTCATCCCAAAGAGATATATAGAGATTCTTGGATCCTATATCTTAGCTCATCCACCACCTAATTAACATGACCCTATCCTTCACATATTTTTTCATTGTACTGTAAAAGAAACCTTCACCATTCCTTGTTTCTCATATCGAGCACAGTTCATGTGGGCTTAGGAGTTTTGTAAAGGATTTCTCCACAAGAGTAAAGTATATATATTCACATTGGGGTTATCATGGTTTTGGTTTCAAGACTCTAAAAGGAACACCAAATGTCCTCATCGCAAGATAATAAACTGAACAATTTATTTAATAACTACATGTGGCTTGATTGTTTCCCCCAATAAGATATGCAGTGACACCTACGTCTTACACCTTGTTCCATCCAGGACATTCCTTTTTACATCGAATTGCTCAAATTCTTATCACATGTTGATTAACTGCACAATCCTTTAAGAACTACCTATGGCTTTTTTCTCACCCATATGAGATATATAGTGACTAATAATCATTAATCATGGTTCCAAACATAACACAACATAAAAAAACTCTACTCTCCCATGTATAAGTTGGATTTATATGAAGAGATCCAATGTGATTTTTCACTTTATGTGTGAACCCGTATCTGTTAGAACTATGTGTGGATTGATTCTTAATATAATAGGATACATAGTGACTATGGGACCCTATTCCCTGGTTCATCCACATTATCCTATTTCTCTTAACATTGAGACACATTTTCCCTTACTATATGACATTAAACTATATGGGTAATATCTTTACCGCATAACATTAAACTGCACGGTACCTAGAGAACTATGTATGACTTGATTCTCATCCCATTGAGATATGTAGTGAATACTAGTACATAGATACTAGTCTCAAACATTATGTAAAGATTAATTCCCCCTTATCTTACATATAATAAAAAATCTATGCCTGACCTTTTTATGGGTCCTCTCCTTAGAGAGCCCATCAAGAACACAACAGATGTCCCCCTTCAACATATGAGTAGCATCTATTAAAGGGACTCCAAAATCATGGACTATATCGATCTAAACAATAAATTATTTCATTGAAAAAATGCCCCTTTCACATTTCACACATAATCTTGAATACGTTCAGATATTCAAAATATTTCTTCATCTTCTGGTGGAAGAATGTCTAATAATTAAGAGATCCTTTTCTTGAATATTCAGTACACACACCATTTTTCCTTGCATATGTTTCCCCCAAAATGGGCATATGAGTCAAAGGATTATACTATTTGGTTACGCAGTGCATTTCCTAGTTGGACATTCATAAAACATCCCCCATAATGGGTTTTTCAAATAGCAGTAATTTCACCATTGAGAGAAACCTCTTCTGTCTCTTTAAAATTTGATGATGGTATTCTAGAACCCGCAATTTAAATTTAGGAGTATTCCCTCGTACATTTTTTCCATATTATTTCTCCAAACCTGAAAGTCTCCAATACTGTGGTTTAAATTTCCCCCCTTCACGTGTTCAATGGATACTATAATAACCTTCGGCCATTTGGCCACATATCATCCATAATTTCTATAAAATTTTGGTTTTAGTTGTATGACCAAAAACAATAGGCACCATACTTCATACGCCTAGGTCAAACCTTCGTAGAAATACTTTCCCCTAATTATTTTCACATCCTGACTTGAAATTCCCCTTCTATATTCAGGCACTTTTCTCCCCAATCCATATTCTGTGTTTAGGGAGATCTGAATATCCATGAATATTCATTATCTTTTAGTGATATTATGTCATATTTATTGAGAGATCCTTTTCTTGACTATTTAGTATGCATCATAGTTGTCCTTGCATATGTTACCCCTATAACAGGTTTGTCAGCCAAAGGATTCCACTATTGACTACGTAGTATGTTCCCTAGCTATCCTTGCATAACAATACCCCCATAACAGGGTTTTCAACTAGTGGTTAGTTTGTTCTTGGAAGAGACATCCTATAATTCCATTACCCCCCTTTTCCTATTCTAATATTCATATCCGTAAATACCCAAATCAATGTTTATAACTTTTTCCATATCTGAATATAGAATCACATTTCAAGGAAGGGTACTAAGAGTTAGAGAACCATCAATATTATAATAAATGATAATGACATTACATTATAGACACATAATTTCTTTAATACATGTCTTTAAACTACATATCATAATTTCATTTTTCATGACTTTAAACTACATGGCATAATGTCCTTGCTGCATGATTTTAAACAGTATAGAATAATTTCCCTGTTGAATAACTTTAAATTTCATAGAATAATGTCCTCTCTTTGAGATATTAAATTAAAGGAACAATTTCCTAGTCTTTCCACATTAAATTACATGATTCTATCATCTTTTTTTAAAAGGTACCTTCTCCCCCTGAAGTTGGTTACCTAAAAAAATGTACCCTTCTTCACACACCAAATCTATGTAAGAGTGGTTCCCCATTCATTTCATGTGTCAATACAGATGAACCCTTTATTATCAGACATCTTTCCATATAAAATCCTCCCCTTTTAATCTTGATAAAACTAAATCTTCATAAAATTACTTCACCCATGTGCAATATAATGTCAAATTTCTTGATAACTCCTTTAGCTGACTAATAAGTACGGTCCTCTACTGACCTTCCACAAATTTCCCACATAATAGGTATGTATTCCTAAGGATACCACTATATGATTATGCAATACACACCCCTATTGACTGTTCATAAAATATCCCCTATAACAAGTTTTTCCGCTAGAGGTAACTTCTTCCATAGGAGCGACCTCTACTGTTACCATACTTCATGGTTTAGGTTTGAAAACCCTAAAACTCATTTTTCAAGATTTCTAATGGAAGTATCTAAAAAATATCGAAACATTCCTAGACATCATTCCTTGTTTTGGTTATCATCTAAAAATTCATGATCAATGCTATTCTACCTAAAACACTATCCTTATTAGTCCAGCATGAATAACTTTAAATAATCCACAAAAATAGAAATAGTGCTCACTGGGTTAAAATACCCTAAAATGAAACTCTAGCCAAAATTTAATTCTTATCTTGCTAGACCTAAACTATGTACAATTTAGGTAATGTCGAACGATAAAAAGCTAAATGGCATAAAACTTATTAGTTTGAAACAAAAAATAGGCGATCTAAGAAAAATTCAATTCACACCGGTTATTTATCCTCTATATTAATCTTAAGAAAAAATTAGGGTAATGACATAAAAAATAGACAAATATTTCAGGGTTTTCCATGCATCTCTATAAATAGTAAAACTTTGCTTAGTATGATCCATAGCTTAGGGAGAAATTAGAGCATCCTTCCAAAAATGACATATCTGTTGGAGCTGGTGGCCTAGAACCAACAACGTTGTACTTTATTCATTAATAAATTCCTTATCACATCTTGATTTTTCTTCTGTGTGACAATTCATGTGATAATGTCCAAAGGACAGCTGTTGCATTAATGGGTCATAGCAGATCCCTGTTGTGATGAGAACCCGGAAGTTCCGTAAGACTGTTCTTGAATATATGTTCTATGCCTGGATGATTTTATTTGAGGGACACAAATAAAATAGGCCGTTAGGGCTGAGGACTCATAAAATATTGAGGCACCTTCTCATGGTGTTCACCCTTGGTAATATTCAGGGGGATATTATGAGAAAGAGACCCACCAGTAGGAAATACACATTTTATAGTGTCATTGGATGTTCCTATCTGCGGACGTGTGTATTGGTCCTTAGACTTTAAGATTATTATTAATGGGTATTAC
The DNA here is from genome assembly GCA_963277665.1 of Viscum album. Classification (NCBI taxonomy): domain Eukaryota; kingdom Viridiplantae; phylum Streptophyta; class Magnoliopsida; order Santalales; family Viscaceae; genus Viscum; species Viscum album. The sequence continues at coordinate 35,093,219 of OY728124.1, forward strand.
AACTCGCACACTTATATATATTGAACTGTGATGACACACTGTTCGCAGCGAGGTAGGATACGTTGGGTGCGTCATGAGTAATACTGCATTAATAGATAATGCGAGAAAGGATTTGTCCCTTCTATTCCATAATCGAAGTAGATATCTCAGGCCCTTTATGGAATTGATATAGCCTAAATAAATCTGTGGCCATCGTAAGGTATGGGTGAGATCAATTCTAGGAAGTCAAAGAAAGAATAATCGAGCACATGGGTTGATGTCAGTAGCATGAAACCCTCATGATTAGAGATATCGATACAAAGGGATTATATTACATGGTAAGCAATCGTAGGAGGTGACACGTCATTCTGGAATTAACTACTTTCACTATGGGTGCCTTGGAGTATTTCTAGATGCTAACATTGGACATTAGGTAGGCCCCACCTAATGCCCATGAGAAAGTGTCCTAGAGGGTCACACACTAAGTGTGTCCATGTATCATAGTTAAATATTAATTTAACATGTTAAATAAATATTATTCCCGACTGTGGTTTAATAGTTATTTTAGGATGCCTGATCACATTTATTTTGACACTAGTTATTCGAGAGAATATATTGTGGGTGAAATAATATATTTATTAGCGAGTAATGCAGTTACATTTATTTAAGAAATAAATATCCATTACTCAAGGTCTAATAAATATGGTGGAGAAAAAAATGGAAAATAAAAGTACACACCATGTATATTAAATATACATGCCGTCTAGTTTTATGGAAAACAAGTACACGTCATGTATTAATTATTACATGCCATGTAGTTTTCCAGTCGGGATTTTGCGGATATAATATTTTTTTATTAAATGATATTAATTATAATCATCGTGGGTGCATGTCAAGGAATTAATAATTCATCATGGGGTTTCAATAAGAGTTAATGAAATAAATAAAATGCGTAACACATTTATTTATTGTCATATCTTTATTAACCTCAAACACGATAATAAGTATCCTCACAACCCAACACTTTTCTAGAGCCATTTTGTTGTGCACAACAGATTTGAAAATACACTCAAGCCAAGAGAGAATCCTATTTCCACCAAGAACAATAAGGCCTCGGCCTTAAACCATACTTAGTATTGAATTAAATGAAAAATTCACATTGAGGATATTTTCAGATTTAGAGTTTTAGAGAATTAGATCATATTACATTCCACATTTAACCAAAGTGGTTATATAAAAGATAATATTCATTTTTCCCATCAACGGAAACATATTTAAAATAAAACATGGATTCCTTCTTGACACTTCCTTGACACTATCATCATATCATGTACCTTTCCCTTGACCTGTGAAAAACATTTCAAAAACATGGGATGAGCATAAAAAGCTCGGTAAGGGTTATAAAAATATGGAAAGGAAACATGAGTACATGCATACATAAGAATTAATGAAATCATACACTACTCATAAAACATAAGCACTTTAACATACCTCATCAAATCATGAATAAATCATAGAAATCATAAGACATAATGGTAACTTGAGGCAATCATAACATTATTATGTAGGGAGTAACCCTCTTGGTTACGTTTGGAATACCCATCACAGTATATTCCCTAAATCTCTTCGGAAAAACCTTAAAGTTTCACTCCTTCGCATTACCCAATGCATTGGAGAGCTATATAGGGCTCACCCGCCCTTAGTTTATCCTGGAACCACCCATCTTCATAACAATTCCCAAGAACCATAACATAATCGTATCACATAAAACATGCATAAAGGAAACATAACATTTCCACATTTCAATCACAAGATATCAATACAACACATTGATATGATAAAAACATTATGAAAACCATTTTCAATACCAAAATAAATGAAAAGTAAACCATGGTATTTATTTTTCATTTAAAAAAAGGTATCGTTGGTAGAGGAAGCCAAAACTCAAATAATGGTCACAGCGGCAGAGAAGTCGTTGTCGCCGCATACGCATGACAAAAAAACATTCCCTTTTATTGGTTTGTAAACGCTTCATATAAAAAATATTCCTTTTGAATAAACATAAAATTAAAAGGGGTTTATACACCATATAAAAGAAGGTTGTGTATTAAACAAAATATGCCTCAATGAAAGGAGATTGAGACGAAGTCCCATACCTCATATCCGACTTGACTTGATCATTCTTTAATCTCCTGAATAATAAACATGAGTTAATTTAAACTTGATTAAGAACATTTTTCATGTTCATTATTCCTTTTATATCACTTATTACCATGTCATGAACACTATGTAATTATTTTAGTTAATAACGGTCATTTTAACGATCATTGGTACTTGAGTCAAAATATGATCTTTCTAATTACAATTTGTTCATGTATCCATTATATCCAGAGTTATACTCATGATTTATATATCATATATATCATATATATCTAGTATAAACATTCATTTATTATATTACACAACATTTATAGTTAAGAAATGAAATGCACCGTTCATGGAGATGGTAAGCCGTACGTACGCATGAACGCTACTTTCATTTCTATTTCATATTTTATGGAATTAAAACATAATGATACATAATAGTATTTTAATTATAGTACGGTATCGTATATAAAATCATTAAATATATCTTTTATATGTTCCACATATGGTATTAACGAATCAAATCACTTTGAGGGGGCGGTAGTCCGCACTTCCTAATATGAAGATATCGCGTTTACTCATAATGGTAACCATAAAGATATGTCCTAAATGAAAAATAAAGAAGCTTAAGTAAACCAGAAACATATTATATATAATATATAAATATAGTGAAATCTTAATGGACACCTTTGAAGGTGATATATGAGTGTTGAACAATCATCGTTTCGTGAGGCAGGAATTCACCATTCACAGAAACAGTATGTTCTTTAACCATTAGATGTAGGTGTGTGTAACTGTAGCTCTAATAATTATTATAACAACATCCTAGTATATGTAAGATATTGGTTTTGTTACAAAATAAATTAATAAAAAGAGTTTAGGGGGTTGGAGAAGCAAAATAAAACAAAAGAACACAAGAGAAGACACTACCATTAAATCGGGTAACTCTTTTTGATTTGAGCTAAAAGGATTCATTGAAAAGACTTATTCCCAAAGTGAGTCTTCTAGGAGTTAGAGAGGGATGTGGAGAGACAAAATGGGCAGGGTTTGGCCGAGACAAAGTCATTGGAAGTGTGGGTAAGGAGGTAGAGGTGGGGGCCTTTTATAAGAGGAGAGGAGGGGCACTCTTGGAAAGTAAAGAAATGTTACTTTATTTTAAAATGAGTTTCTGATTTAAAAAGTACCACATTGATATAATTCGAGGATAAGGTGATAAGGGTTCGAAATCCACCCATAAATTAGGTTTTGGACATGTGTATGTCATAGATGTTATATTATCTTTTCATTTTATTTAAATCGTTAAATAGTGAGGTAATCCCTTCATCATCATGGTGTCATAAATAATTTAATTATTTAATGTATAAAATTTATAAAAAAACAACTATGATGTAGAAAATCTTTCTATATTTCCAATTACTAATTATAGTCAAAAATATGACTTGTATAACCCCATGTACAAATTGTTTTAGTAAAACAACTCATGTTTGTGTCATTTTTATTTTAACATTAAATAAAAAGATATTAATGTCATTTTCCTACAAAAGTGGCTCCATGTGGGTCCCCAAGTTGACCCATGCATTTTCTTGGTCGGCCATGACACATCAAATAAGGTTAGAACATCTTTCAAGCTCATCTCATATTATTAAAACATTATTCTTACCTTAAATTACACTAATTACCTCTAATCGCGATTAAAAACATAAAAGTTACTATTCACAAAAAAATTATTTTAATCCCATTGAACCGCATTTTACTTCTTAATGACAACCATGTATGTCGGATTTTTGAAATTCAAACCACAAAGGTGGTAAAATTTCATTTAAATGAAAAATCAGTTTTTATAAGTACCACTTAGTGGTTTCACTATTCATTAAAAATTGATGTTTTCCAGAAAAAAACCACAACATCACCCTAAGATATATTTGATATTCCAAATTCAAAAATGATGTCTATTTTATAAAATTCAAAACATATAAGTTGCATTAATTAATTTAATAATTAATTCTCCCTGTCAGAGAAAATTGCGTGTTTTTATGGAATAATAAGTATCAAAAGATTTGACTCTAGTTTAAGTCCAACTTCAAAGTGACATTAATTCCAACAGACACTATTGGATTAAATGGTAAAAATATATTCTAATTGAACTTTAAAACCAATTCAAAATATAATCTAATCATATAAATAAATTAGATTAAAAAGAGGTTTTGAATTAAAATACAACATTTTTCACTATTCATTAAAAAAATGAACATTATTGGAAAAATACCAAAAATTCACACAAAGAAAATTTTGATGTCCCATTCATAAAAAATATGTTTATTTTGAAAAATAGAGCTTATAAAATTATCAAAAGATATATTTACAAGATGGTTTTCCATCAAAAGGCAGTAAAACAATCTTTTAAAAATATTAGTGTATTCCATGCTTAAGATTGGATTTATTCTCATTTTAAGCCTCTAAAACACTATCTAATTTATTAATAGACATAGATAAAAATATATATTATTCATTACGTACTTGGGATGTTACATCCTTCCCCCATATAGAAAATTGCATCCCCGCAATTCATTTACATATCGAATATGGGGGGGTATTTATCCCTCATTGCATTTTAAGATTCCCATGTTGCCTCTTCAATCATGTGGTTTTTCCACAAAACCTTTACCTGATGAATCACCTTATTCCATAAAACTTACTCCCTGTGGTCAAGAATCTGGACCTGTTGTTCCTCATAAGATATGTTCTCTTCCAGCTGAACTACCTCTGGACTCAAAACATGAGATGGATCTGGCATATACTTTCTCAACATCGAAACATGAAAAACATTGTATACCTGAGATAAACTCGGAGGTAAAGCCACTCGTAAAGCAACTGATCCAAATATCTCTAGAATTTCATATGGTCCAATGAACCTTGGACTGAGCTTTCCTTTCTTACCAAATTGCATCAAACTTTTCCATGGTGATACTTTGAGAAAAGAATGATCACCTACCTCAAAAGAGAGATCCTTCCTCCTATTGTCCGCATAACTATTATGCCTACTCTGAGCTATTCTCATGTGTTTCTCTATCATCTGAACTTTTTCTACCAACTCTTCTACCAATTCTAGTCCCATAAACTTCCTTTCACCCACTTCATCCCAGAAATCCGGAGTTCGACACTGCTTCCCATATAATGCCTGAAATGGTGCCATCTGTATACTGGAATGAAACCAGTTATTATAAGAAAATTCAACCAAAGAAAGATTTTGGTCCCAACTTCCCTGATAATCCATTGAACAAGCACATAGCATATCCTCCAAAGTCTGGATCATTCGTTCAGACTATCCATCTGATTGAGGATGAAAAGTTGTACTAAAATTTAATTCAGTACCCAACGACTTCGGAAGGCCTTTCCAAATTTTAGAAGTGAACCAGGGATCATGATCAGTTACAATGGAGAGAGGAACTCCATGTAACCTAACAATCTCTTTAAGATACAAACGGGAAAGTTGATCTAGGGAAAAAGTATCTCGTTTGGAAAGGAAATGAGCATATTTAGTCAAGCGATCAACAATAACCTAGATTCCATTATTACCTCGAGATGTCTTCAGTAATCCCACAACAAAGTCCATGGATATATTCTCCCATTTCCACTCTGGCACTGGTAAAGGCTGAAGCATCCCTTTCGGTAACTGCCGCTCTGCATTAACCTATTGTAAATTCAAACACTTCACAGTAAAATCAGCAATATATCTTTTCATTCTATCCCACCAGTAATACCTCTGAAGATCTCTATACATCTTAGTACTGCCAGGATGAACTGAAAACGGAGAAATACGAGCTTCACATAACAACTCTCTTTTCAACTGTGAATCACAAGGCACACACAATCTCTTCCCAAATCTCAAAACACAATCATTATCAATGTTTAATTCAGGCAACATACCCTTTTGAACCAGCGCTACCTTTTTCTGCAACTCACTGTCTTGCTTCTGTGCATGCTTGATTTTGTCTGATAGAGATGATCCTACTGATACCTGAAACAAAACAGAAGAACTTCCTACACCAACAACTTCTATGCCAAAGATCATCAAATCAAAAAGCAAAGGATCTCATTCCAAACGTATCATGGTTAATGAAGAATTAATTTTCCGACTCAAAGCATCATCCACTTTATTTTCTATTCCCGAATGGTAATGAATTATACAATCATAATCCTTGATTAATTCCAGTCATCTCCTCTGTCTCATGTTCAACTCTTTCTGAGTGAATATATACTTTAAACTTTTGTGATCAGTATATATTTCACACTTTACTCCATACAAATGATGCCTCAAAATTTTTAAAGCAAAAACAACAGAAGCTAATTCCAAATCATGTGTAGGGTAATTTACCTCATGAGTTTTCAACAGTCGTGATGCATAAGCAATTACCTAATCATTCTGCATTAGGACGCAACCAAGTCCTTTCAATGAAGAATCACTGTATATAACAAAATCACCATTCCAGGAAGGTAGTACCAAAACTGGAGCATTCACCAATCTAATTTTTAGTTCCTGAAAATAATCATCACATTCTTTTGTCCAGATAAACTTAACACCCTTCCGAGTTAGCTTTGTCATTGGACTAGATAACCGTAAAAAAATTATAACAAACCTTCGGTAATAGCCTGCCAAACCAAGGAAGCTATGAATCTCAGTTACATTTGTGGGTCTTGGACATTCTTCAACAACCATTTTTTTTTTCAGGATCAACAGTTATCCCATCTTTAGAAACAATATGACCAAGGAAAGAAATTTGTTGCAACCAAAACTCACACTTGCTGAATTTCCCATACAATTTATTTTCTTTCAAGGTTTGAAAAATAACCCTTAAATGTATTTCATGCACTTGTTTACTTTTATAAAACACCAAAATATCATCAATGAAAACAACCACAAACTTATCCAAGAACACATGGAAAATTATATTCATTAAGTCCATGAATACAGCAGGAGAATTGGTTAGCCCAAAAGGCATTACTACAAATTCATAATGGCCATATCTTGTATGAAACACAGTCTTTGGAACATCTGCTTCCTTTGCCATCAGCTGATGGTACCCTGATCTTGGGTCAATCTTTGAAAAATACTGAGCTCCCTGGAGCTGATCAAACAAATCATCGATATGAGTCAAAGGAAATTTGTTCTTAATAGTGATGTTATTCAAGGATCTATAATCAATGCAATGTCTCATAGAACCATCTTTCTTTTTGAAAAATAAAACAGGATCACCCCATGGTGATGTGCTAGGTCGAATGAAACCTTTCTCTAATAAATCATGCAATTGCTCCTTCAACTCTAAAAGTTCAATTTGAGCCATTAGATAAGGGGGTTTGAAATTGTCTTAGCATTAGGAACTAAGTCAACAGTAAACTCAACTTCTCGATCTGGTATTATTCCAGGAAACTCATCAGGAAAAACATCAGGATACTCATTTACCACTGACACATCATTAATCTGGACAGTTCTCTTGTTTTCAATAATATTTGCAAGGTAACATTCATTTCTATCTTTTACAAGTTTCTCAGCCTCTTTATATGTTATCAATAGTAAGGGTTCATTCTTGTACACAAACTGAAAGTATTTATGAAAAGAAACTTCTTTATCTCTACAATAAATCTTAGCATGGTAAATAGAGAGACAATCCATACCCAGGATAACATCATACTCTACTAGAGGTAAAACAATAAGGTTCGCAAGTAGGTTCTTTCCACGGATAAGGATAGGAAGATTCTTTTAAATTCTTTTTGCCTCAACATTTCCCCCAGGTGTTTTCACCACAAGTTCAGGAGTCATTTCTTGAGATGGTATTCCCATTTTACTAGAAAAGGTTTCAAAGATGAAAGAATGTGTAAACCCCAAATCAAACAACACATTGGAATAATCTGAAAAAAACAAACAAAGTACCTGATACAACTTCATTTGCTGGCCCGACATCTGCTGAAGTAGTTACAAAGGATTTCACCACCCCTTTCTGCTTGTAGTTTAACTGTTTCCAATCACTCAAGCTCTTTGTTAGACACTCGTTTTCATAGTGACCCATCTCATTTCACTTAAATGATTTCACTAACTGTAAATAAAATTTGGTCTTACCATCACCCTGATCTTTTTCAGTGCAATCACAAGCCTTATTACCCATCTGACCGCATCAGTAGCACTTTCCAGAATTCATAAGACATTCCCCAGCATGCCTTTTCCCACATTTATCACAAATTGGAAACTAATTTTCTTACCATCAGACCTTTTTAAAGAATTATTCCCTTTCTCCTGCCACCTCGGTCTCTTATTCTTCTGGTTGATATAGATCAATTGATCATCGACAAACTCCATTTCCACCTTCTCAGTACATCGAACAAGCTTTTCATTAATTTTTACCTCACGAGAATCTAAAGCCATTCAATATTTTGGCGTTAATCCTAAGTAAAAAACGATTTATTTTACTATCAAGGGATTGGATAAAATTTGGAGCATACCTTGACAATCGAGTGAACCTTTCTTCATAGGCAGCCACTGAGTCTTCCTCTTGCCTCAATTCCAAGAATTGCTTTTCCATCCTAAGTCGAACAGCCTTAGGAAAACACTTATAACGAAACATTCCTTTAAATTCATCCCAGTTGAGAGTATCAATCCCATTAGTGTCCCTGATATTTCTAACCATCGACCACCACTGATCTGCTTCACCCTCCAAATGGTAAAGAGCAAGACTAACCTTTTGACTGTCTGAACACCCCATGACATCGAAAATCTTCTCTAGTGATTTAATCCACCCTTCAGCTACCATAGGGTCAGATGATCCTCCGAATGATGGGGGATGTTGCCTCATGAAATCTTCCACCACTAACATGTTCCTTGGCGGTTGATCTGGCTGATCTCATGCATGGATATCGCCACCATTTATCACTTCACTCAACTATGCCATTACTGCAACAAAATGTTCAGTTCCAATTTCGACCATCTCAGGATGCTGATTCGGAAGGTTATTTCCTTCTGTATGCCTTCCTAGCACTGCTCCCCTGTTTCCTATGTGGAAAACCATTCTGAACAAACATGTCTTAGATGAAGCAACATGGTAATCTTCAAATCCTATATCATTTCAATTTGACCAAAAAAAATATTTTTGGATAATCATTTAATAAAATTCTAACTCCTAAAGTTATCTAAAACAACATCTGATACCAACTATATGGCCCCAGCCTTAAACCTTACTTAATATTGAATTAAATGAATAATTCACATTGAGGATCTTTTCAGGTTTAGAATTTTAGATAATTAGATCATATTACATTCCACATTTAAGGAAAGTGGTTATATAAAAGATAGTAATCATTTTTCCCATCAATGGAAACATATTTAAAATAAAACATGGATTCTTTCTAAACACTTCCTTGACACTATCATCATATCATGTACCTTTCCTTTGTCCTATGAAAAACATTTCAAAAACATGGGATGAGCATAAAAAGCTCAGTAAGGGTTATAAAAATATGGAAAGGAAACATGAGTACATGTATACATAAGAATTAATTAAATCATACTCTACTCATAAAACATAATAACTTTAACATACCTCATCAAATCATGAATAAATCATAGAAATCATAAGACATTAAGGTATCTTGAGGCATTCATAACATTCTTACGTAGGTAGTAACCCTCTTGGTTACGTTTGGATTACCCATCATAGTATATTCCCTAAATCTCTTCGGAAAAACCTTAACATTTCACTCCTTCGCGTTACCCAATGCATTGGAGAGCTATATCGGGCTCACCAACACTTAGTTTATCATGAAACCACCCGTATTCATAATAATTCCCAAGAACCATAACATAATCGTATCACATAAAACATGCATAAAGGAAACATAACATTTCCACATTTCAATCACATGATATCAATACAACACATTGATATAATATAAAAATTATGAAAACCATTTTCAATACCAAAATAAAAGAAAATTAAAACATGGTATTTACTTTTCATTTAAAAAAAGGTATGTCTTGTAGAGGAAGCTGAAACTCAAATAATGGTCATAGCGGCGGAGAGGTCATTGTCGCCGCATACGCATGAAAAAAAACATTCCCTTTTTTCATTTAGTAAAAGCGTCGTATAAAAAAGATTCCTTTTGAATAAACGTAAATGTCAAAGGGGTTTATACACCTTATAAAAGAAGGTTGTGTGAAAAACAAAATATTCCTCAATGAAAGGAGATTGAGACGAAGTCCCATACCTCGTATCCGAGTTGACTTGATCGTTCATTAATCTACGAAATAATAAACTTTAGTTAATTTTTACTTTCTTAAGAACCTTTTTCAAGTTCATTATTCCTTTTATATAACTTATTACCATGTCATGACAACTATGTAATTATTTTTGTTAATAACGGTCGTTTTAACGATCATTGGTACTTGAGTCAAAAAATGCTCTTTATAATTACATGTTCATGTATCCATTATATCCAGAGTTATACTCATGATGTATATATCATATATATCATATATATCCATTATAATCATGCATTTATAATATTAGACAACTTTTATAGGTAAGAAATGAAATGCACCGTTCATGGAGATGGTAAACCGTACGTACGCATGAACGCTACTTTCATTTCTATTTCATATTTTATGGAATTAAAAGATAATGATACATAATAGTATTTTAATTCCAGTATGGTATCATATATAATATCATTAAATATATCCTTTATACATACCACATATGGTATTAACGAATCAAATCACTTTGAGGGGGCGGTAGTCCACACTTCCTAAAATGAAGATATCGCGTTTACTCATAATGGTAACCATAAAGATATGCCATAAATGAAAAATACATAATATTAAGTAAAACATAAACATATTATATATAATATATAAATATATTTACATCTTAATGGCCACTTTTTAAGGTGATATATGAGTGTTGAACAATCATCGTTTCGTGAGGCAGAAATTTGCCATCCACGGAAACAGTGTGTTCTTTAACCATTAGATGTAGGTGTGTGTAAGTGTAGCTCGAATACTTCATATAAAAACATCCAAGTATATTTAATATACTGTTGTTTTTACAAAATAAATGAATAAAAAGAGTTTAGGGGGTTGGAGAAGCAAAATAAAACAAAATAACACAAGAGAGGACACTACCTTTAAATCGGGTAACTCTTTTTTATTTGAGCTAAAAGGCTTACTTGGGAAGACTTATGCCCAAATTTAGGCTTCTAGGAGTTAAATAGGGGTGTTTAGAGACATAATGGGAAGGGTTTAGCCAAGCCAAAGGTTTTGGATGTGTGGGTAAGGAGGTAGAGGTGGGGGGGTTTTTATAAGAGGAGAGTAGGGGCTCTCTTGGAATGTAAAGAAATGTTACTTTATTTTAAAATGAGATTCGGATTTAAAAGGTCTGACATTGATATAATTCTAGGATAAGGTGATAAGGGTTCTAAATCCACACATCTAATAGGTTTTAGACATGTGTAGGTCATAGATTTTACATTATCTTTTAATTTTATTTAAATCGTTAAATAATGAGGTAATCGCTGCATCATCATGGTGTCATAAATAATTTAATTATTTAATGTCTAAAAATTATAAAAAAACTACTATGATGTAGGAAATCCTTTTTTCTTTCCAATGACTATTTATAGTCAAAAATATGACTTGTATAACCCCATGTACAAATTGTTTTAGTAAAATAACTCATGTTTGTGTCATTTTTATTTTTGCATTAAATAAAAAGATATTAATGTCATTTTCCTACCAATGTGGCTCCATGGGGACCCCAAGATGACCCAGAGATTTTCTTTGTCGGCCATGACACATCCAATAAGGTTATAACATGTGTCAAGATCATCTCATTTTATTAAAACATTATTCTTACCGTAAATTACACTAATTGTCTCTAATCACGATTACAAACTTAAAAGATACTATTCACCAAAAAATTATTTTAATCTCATTGAACCACATTCTACTTATTAATGACAAACATGTATGTCTGATTTTTGAAATTCAAACCACATAGGTGGTAAAATTTCATTTAAATGAAAAATCAGTTTTTATAAGTACAACTTAGTGGTTTCACTATTCATCAAAAATTGATGTTTTCTAGAAAAAAACCAAAACTTCACCATAAGCTATATTTGATATTCCGAATTCAAAAATGATTTCTATTTTAAAAAATTCAAAACATATAAATTGAATTAATTAATTTAACAATTAATTCCCGCTGTCAGAGAAAATATCATGCTTTTATGAAACAATAAGTATCAAAAGATTGACACTAGTTTAAGTCCAATTTCAAAGTGAAATTAATTACAACGAACACTATTGAATTAAATGGTAAAAATATATTCTAATTGAACTTTAAAACAAATTCAATATATAATCTAATTATATAAATAAATTTGATTAAAAAGTGGTTTTGAATTAAAATACAACATTTTTCACTATTCATTAAAAAAATGATCTTTATCGAAAAAATACGAAAAATTCTCAAAAAGAAAATTTTGATGTCCCAATCATAAAAAATAAGTTTATTTTGACAAATAGAGCTTAGAAAATTGTCAAAAGATAGATTTAAAATATTGTTTTCCATCAAAAGGCTGTAAATCAATGTTTTAAAATTATTAGTGTATTCCATGCTTAAGATTGGATTTATTCTCATTTTAAGACTCTAAAACACTATCTAATTCATTAATATATATAGATAAAAATATCTATTATTAATTACTTACCTGGGATGTTACAAGAATGCCCTCAAGTTACGATAACAAGATCCTCCACCGGATCAAGGCGGTTGATGGCGGACATCGCAAGCGAAGGCTCTTCCGCGTTAGCACCCGGAGATACCTTCGGTGACATCCAGAGATACGTGGCACATGTGTGGATCACCGCTAGAGGAATCCTACACATGGATTCTACGATGCAATGACGAATCACAGGATCATGACAGGAGACATCAATGAAGAAATAATTCCACCAAGGTAATTATTGTGAATTAATTAAATTAATTATAACAAACATATGATGATCCTATCTCTATGGTTCCGGGATTCCCTATTTTGTTATTTGTTCTTCGTTATATTCTGAAGATTCAGCATTTTAATTCGTGATGGATCTCAGATTGAACGTTGCTTAACGTTAAAATTAATGTTGGGAAAACCCACCAACGCACTTCTGCTGCGCCCAGAACCTACAAGTGGTATCAAAGGGGTCATATCATGGATTATAATTATTTAGTTTTTAATTGATGATGTACAAATTTAATAATTTAGATATTTCAATTCAAGTTTAATCATTCTGGTAATCTGAATATCGAGATCGGTTCCCCCTCCCTCATTTCTTGTTTACCTCACTGAAACGGTTTTTTTCTTTTAATTTTGATTAAAATAAAATAGAGGAACTCATCCGGAGGAAACTAACGTTTCTGGCTGTAGAACACCAGAATACACAGCGTGTATTCGAAAGTACACGTAGTGTAGTCTAGGTTCAATGCATTGACTGATCCGCCAAATCAGGTCGTGTATTGGATTCTTAATAAGAATTTAGGACATTGTGTGTTGACCAGAAACAGGTGGCACATGGTTTTCAGATTACACACCATGTGGTCCAATGAACACGGTGTGTAGTCCCTTCGGGGTAGGTTTGGGCCGTGTACCCCGTACATGGCGTGACTAGCTAGAAACCGTGTAACGCAGAAACTACATGGTGTGTGTCCCACTGTACACGCTATGTACTCCAAAAATTTCCTAAGTACATTAACACACCATGTCCCTGGGCATGTACTTCGGATGGACGGTGAAGAAAAAGTACACGCGGTGTAGTCGGAACTAAACGCCATGTACCCACCAACATTACACAGATTTATTAAAATTTATTATTATATTATAAAAACCCTTGAGACGTGTACCATGGTGCAGGAGTAAAGCTGAGGCACAACAAGTGATATGTGTTTTATATTTATGTGTTTAATTTAACTTCTGCTTAATAAATGGGAAATCACCGGGTTTCCTCCAAGTTACAAGTTACGTACAATGATAATTTTAAATGAATTTATTTGTTTAAAATTATGATGGATGAGAATCTCAAGGAAATTCAGAAAACGGATTTCAGGTAAAAGGATTGATTAATTAAAGATAATTAATTTATTCGAGCATGATTTATCTTAAACAATAATGATTAAATAATTGAATGCTAGTTTTATTTATGCGTAAATATTGTTGCATGTATGGATGATCTGGAGATAGACCGAGACCTTGGTATGTGAATGGTTTATTTTAATTTATTTATTTAAATTAAATTTTCTGGCCTATGAGCCATCTCCTCATTAATATGTAGGGCCTTCACGCCCAAGGATTATTTTATGTAAAAACCCCTTTCACCCCTCACCTGCATGTGAGATAAATTCATATGTAATGGATGGAGCTCCCAAGCTAGTGAAGGTGGCTCAAGTCAGGAGCAAAGGTGAAACCAATCCAAGTAGATACAAATGTGGATAGGTAGAAAGCTGTAAACATGAACCCGAAAGGATCAAGGTGTTTCTCCCCTAGGTCTTGGGTTAGTATATCAATCGCTAGATAAACTAACCAATATAAAAGTTCATGATCTTACCATTTATTTTATTTATGTTAGTTGCGTGGTTTATTTATTGTTTGTGTGTTGTCACAATCACATAATTAATGAATTAAAGGAGCATGAAAGATGGAAGTAAAATAAATCCGGATTATACGTGAATATTATATTTGACATACATAATCACTTAAGTAAATACCACTTAATATTAAAAAGCATGTAATAAAATATAATAAAATGGAAATTTTCATATAAGGATAAAATCCCTAAAAAGAAATATTAATTCGGTATAGCCTTCCATAATCTTGGTTAGAATCGAACCATAGTTCAAAGTGCTTGACCAACCCTAGTTGGGGTGCTTTCAATTATCGGGGAATTTCAATTCGAGGTTTTGGGTTGACATGACTTGGTTCGCATCAAGGGTTGACTGCTATAGCAGGACTTTGTGTGACCAAGAGGTAAAGGTTGAGGAAATCCAAAATAAAAGGATTTAAGGATTGGGGAGTCCACTCAACGGATCAAGGAGCTGCGAGTTAATGTCGTTGGCATTTGGAATGCCTACCTAAAACCCTTCATGTTTCTTGACCAACCCTAGTTGGGGTAATGCGAAGTGAAATATGGATCCTTTCCACTAGAATATTCAGGCAACTGAATATTCCAAAATCAATGGTGAGGGCTGTTGGATTTCAATAAAATAGTGGGAGACTAATATGTATTAATTTATTTATTTTTCTGAGTTTTGTAATAAATTACTAAAACCTTGATCATCTTAATTTGTATAAACAATAATAAAATGAATTCAAATATATCATTGTAAACCATACTCGAGGGGGAAAACCTTCTCACCGGCACAAATTTCCCAGAGTGGTAGAGGCGTTTACGTGTCATCCTTCACCACAAAAGGAAATTGTATGTGATGGAAGAGCATATTCCAGGTGCGCCTGGGAAAGAGGCCAGTGATGAAGAATTATCTCTCTATATTAAACAAATAGATGATGCCACAGATGTCCAGTGTTTCATGCTATCGGCCATGTCCAATGAGCTCTTGAAGAAACATGAAAACATGGACGTGTATAGCATGATGTCTACCCTTATGGATCTCTACCAAGAGAAGGAGAGATAGGAGAGGTATGAGATCCTAAATTCTTTGTTTACAACTAAGCTTGGAGAGTCTGTGCTAGCTGGGCCTCATATAGTAAATCTTATTGGCTACATTGAACACCTAGAAATCTTAGGGATTCAATTCCCAAATGAGCTGCGTATAGATCTCATCCTATCTTCACTGCCCAAGAACTTCTCTAGCTTCATTGTCTACTATAATATGAGCGGAAATGAGAAGAGTCTATCAGATCTTATGACCATGATTCTCCAGGTATATAAGGACATGGGGCGTGACAAACGCATTGTCCATATGGTGAACAAAAAAAGGAAGGACAATGTAAAGGGTCCAAAGACTTATAAACAGTCTAAAGCCCCGAGCACCATCCCTCCAAGAAGGGGATGATCTAGAGGCAGGGCAAGGAATGGGAGGAAGTGTGTTTTTCATGTGGCAAGCAGGTCCACTAGAAGAGGAACTGCACCCAGAAGCGTGGGTACGCTAAAGGTGTGTTTTTTATTGAGTGAAATCTTTCTATTTCTACACATTGGGTATTAGATACAGCTTGCGGGGCTCACATCTGTATTAAAATGTAGGAACAAAGTATATTTTTAAAGATCCCCAGAGGAGAGGTGGATCTTCAAGATGCCAAATGGCGCACGGCTGGCTACATTGGCCATTGGAAACTATCACCTCTCATTGCCAACTGGCATGATTTTGGTTTTACAAAACTATTATTTTGTGCCTAGTGTTACCAAGAACATAATTTCTGTATCTTGTTTGGATATGGATGGATATGTTTTCATGTTTGGAAATAAGGGTTGTCACATTTATAAGAACAACGTATGTTATGGTATGGCACATTTTAATAATGATTTGTATGTATTAAATTAATTAAAACAAGTGTTGGAAATCGATAATGAAACAAAATCACATGACTCATACATCACCAAGTTGTGGCATCACAAACTTGATCATGTAAACGAGAAGCGCATGACAAAGCTCTATCAAGATGGATATTTAGACTCTACTGAGCTAAAACCACTTGATAGATGTCACACTTGTTTACAAGGTAAAATGACCAAGCCGCCTTTTGGTGGACAGGGTGAAAGGGCCCCAGAGCTTCTAGGATTAGTACACATGGATGTATGTGGACCATTTCCAATAGAATCTAGAGGTGGATATTATTACTTCATTACTTTTACCGATGACTTGAGTAGATACAGATTTGTCTACTTATTGAGGTATAAGTCCTCAGACTTAGAGAAATTTATGGAATTCAAGAATAATGTAGAGAATCAGCTTGGTAAGAAGATAAAGAAGCTTCGATCAGATCAAGGTGGAGAACATCTAAACCAAGATTTCATCGATCTTCTACGGGAGTCTAGGATTCTATCTCAACTCACTCCTCCTTATACACCAAAGTGGAATGGTGTTAGTGAAAGGAGAAACCACACCATGTTGGACATGGTGAGGTCGATGATGATTCATGTGGATATTCCATTATCCTTTTGTGGATATGCATTAAAAACTGTAGCATACACATTAAACCGACTACCAACTAAGGCAGCAAATGGAATTCCCTCTGAGTTATGGAGTGAAAAAAACCCATTTTGCCGCATACACGTGTATGGGGATGTGAGGAATTTGTTAAGGCCTTCTCAAGCAACAAACTAGAACCCCGGGGCATGAAGTGTATCTTTATAGGATATCCCAAGGAAACGAAAGGATATTACCTATATAACCCTCAAGACAAGAATGTGACTGTCGCTAGACAAGACGTCTTTCTTCAGAGGGAGCACATCCTCAAGAAAGATAGTGGGAGCAAGATTGAAATCGATGAAGTTGATGGTCAAGATACACAAGAGTTGGTACAAGAACATGTTCCACAGGTCCTGGTGGAAGAGGTTCCAGAAACACAAGTACTGCATAGGATCTCAAGAGAGGTAAGGAAATCAGAGAGATTTCGTTTCCTAGTCACCGGGGATGGTGAATCATTATTGTTGGACAATGACGAACCACTCTCCTACAAGGAAGCAGTAGAAATCTCAGAAATGTCAATATGGAAAGAAGATATGAATTCTGAGATGGATTCCCTATATCATAACCATGTTTTGGTTCTGGTCGATGATCCAGTTGATGTAAATCCTATTGGATGCAAATGGGTATTCAAGAGAAGGCTGGACATGGAAGGTCAAGATAACACCTATAAAGAAAGAATAGTGTCTACAGGATTCAGACAGCGTCAAGGAATTGACTATGATGAAACCTTCTCGCAAGTTTCCATGTTTAAATCCATAATAATCATACATTCCATAGCAGCTTACCATGATTACGAGATTCAGAAGATGGATGTCAAAACAGAATTCCTTAACGGGAACCTTCCGGAAGATGTCTATATGAAACAACCAGTAGGGTTTGTGATACCAGCTGAATCCAAACGGGTTTTCAAATTGCATAAATCCATTTATGGATTGAAGCAAGCATCCAGGTCACAGAACATTAGATTTGATAAAGCCATAAAGGAATTTGGTTTCATTAAGAACGAATGTGAGCCATGTGTTTATAAGTGGTTTAATGCGAATGCGGTCATTATCCTAGTAGTATATGTTAATGACATATTTCTTATTGGAAACGATGTACTAGCCTTATAGTCAGTTAAGGACTGGTTAAACAAGTGCTTCTCCATGAATGATTTAGGTGAAGCAGCCTAGAATCTAGGGATCAAGATCATTTGTGATAGATCCAAGAGGCTTCTTGGACTAAGTCAGGGTACATAAATTTTCCAGATACTAAAGAGATTTAGTATGGAACAATCCAAGAGGGGATTGGTTCCAGTGTCACCTGGCTTACATATTTCAATGAAAATGTGTCCCCAAACACAATAGAAGAATGATATAATGAGTAAGATCCCATATGCTTCAGCTATAGGATCCATCATGTATTCCCTGTTCTGTACCATGCTTGATGTTGCCTATCCACTGAGCATGGTAGGAAGATATCAAGAAAATCCAAGAGAACAACATTGGACTGCTGTTAAGACTATCCTTAAGTATCTAATAAAAACTATGGATATGTTCCTAGTGTTTGGAGGAGACAAGGGGCTTGTCATCAGAGGGTATACTGATGCTCATTTTCAAACAGATCAGAATGATCTGGAGTCGCAATCTGGATATGTTTTCTGTCTTAATGGAGGAGCTGTGAGCTGGAAGAGTTCAAAGAAGCTAGTTGTTTCCAATTCTACAGCAGATTCCGAATATATAGCTGCTTTTGATGCATCCAACAAAGCCATATGGATTCGACACTATGTCCAGCAGCTTGATGTGGTGCCCAGAAGTAAATATCCCATTACACTGTATTGTGATAATACTGCAGTGGTGGATATTGCAAAAGAACCATGGTCACATCAACAGACAAAGCACATACTCCGGAAGTATCACTTATTGAGGTATTTCTATCAAAGGGGTGAAGTTGCAATGAGAAGAGTGTCCACGGAAGAGAATGTGGTGGACCCCAATACTAAAGGCCTATCTCAGCAGAAGCATGAATATCATGTGAGAGCTAGCGGGTTAATGGTTGTTAATAGTTGGCTCGAGTCCAAGTGGGATTTTGTTGGAGTTGGTGGCCTAGAACCAACTATTTTGTACTTTATTCATTAACAAATGCCTTATCACATCTTGATTGTTCTTATGCGTGACAATGCATGTGATAATGTCCTAAGGACAGCTGTTTCATTAATGGGTCATAGCGGATCCCTACTATGATGAGAACCCGGAAGTGCCATAACACTGTTCTAGAATATATGTTCTATGGCCGGATGATGTTATTTGAGGGACACAAATAAAACAGGCCATTAGGGGTGAGGACTCATAAAACTTTGAGGCACCTTCTCATGGTGTCCACCCTTGGTAATATCCTGGATGATATTATGAGAACGAGACCCGCCGGTAGGAAATTGACATTTTATAGTGTCATTGGATGTTCCTATATACAAACGCGTGTATTGGTCCTTAGACTTTAAGATTATTATTAATGGGTATTACAACTCGTGCACTTATATGTATTGAAGAAAACAGTGACGACACAATGTTCGCAGTGAGGTAGGATATGTTGGGTGTGTCACGAGTAATACCGCATTAATAGATAATGAGAGAAAGGATTTGTCCCTTCTGTTCCATAACGGAATTAGATATCTCATTCCCTTTTATGGAATTGATATAGCCTAAATAAATCAATGTCCGTGGTAAGGTATGGGCGAGCTCAATTCTGGAAAGTCAATGAATGAATAATCGAGTACATGGGTTGATGGCACTAGCATGCAACCCACTTTATTAGAGATATCAATACAAAGGGATTATATTACAGGGTAAGCGTTCGTCAGAGCTGACACGTCATTGCGGTGTTAAATTATTTCTCTATGGGTGCCTTGGCATATTTCTAGACGCTAACCTTGGACTTTATGCAGGCTCCGCCTACTGCCACTAAGAAAGAGGCCTAGAGGGTCACACACTAAGTGTGTCCATGTATCTTAGTTAAATATTAATTTAACAAGTTAAAAAAATATTATTCTCGATTGTGGTTTAATAATTATTTAAGGATGCCTGATCATATTTATTTCGACACTATTTATTCGAGAGAATATATTGTGGGTGAAATAATATATTTATTAGTGAGTAATGCAGTTACATTTATTTAAGAAATAAATAGCCATTACTCAAGCTCTAATAAATATGGTGGATTAAAAAATGGAAAATAAAAGTACATGTTGTGTATATTAAATATACACCCCATGTAGTTTTTATGGAAAACAAGTGCACACCATGTATTATTTATTACACACCATGTAGTTTTCCAGTCGGGATTTTGAGGATATAATATTGTTTTATTAAATGTTATTAATTATAATCATCGTGGGCACATGTCAGCGAATTAATAATTCGACATGGGGTTTCAATAAGATTTAATGAAATAAATAAAATGTGTAACGCATTTATTTATTGTCATAACTGTATTAACCGCAAACCCAACACTTTTATAGAGTCATTTTGTTGTGCATAACGAATTTGGAAATACTCTCAAGCCAAGAGAGAATTCCCATTCCACGAAGAATGCCCTTAATTTACGAGAGTGAGATCCACCACCAGATCAAGGTGGTTGAAGGCGGACATCGCAAGCGAAGGCTCTTCCATGCTAGAAACTAGATATCCCTTCGGCGACATCCAGAGAAACATGGCAAATGTGTGGATCACCGCAAGAGGAATCCTACACTTGGATTCGATCATGCAACAATGGATCACAGGATCATGACCGGAGACATAAACGAAGAAAGAATTCCACCAAGGTAATTCTTGTGAATTAATTAAATTAATTATAACCAACATATGATGATTCAATCTCTATGGTTCTGGTATTCCCTCTTAAGTTTTTCGTTTTTCATTCTATTCTGAAGATTTGGTGTTTTAAATCATGACGGATCTCGGACTGAACATTGCTTAAAGTTAAAATTAAAGTTGGGCAAACCCACCAACGCGCTTCCGCTGCGCCCAGAACCTACAGTATCTCTAAATCCTAAAAAATTATGTTGTAATGAATCAATGTTCCATAAATTTACCTTATAACCAGATTCATTTCTTTCCGAGTGAATGTAATTCAAAGAGAGGTTTCGAAACTGTGAAAAGTGTTCCTTACAATTTTATGAAAAATTTATTATTTAAGCATCACTTAAACAAAAAATGTGGATTTTTAGTAGAAATACTCATTTTTATAGAAGGATAAGAATGGATTTCCATGATTCGTAACCCAAAACATCATCAACGGGGATCAAAAAGTCCATGGCGTGACTCTCCATTTGTCATGGGGGTCGTTGATGGTAGTGAAGTGACTGACCCGAAGGGCCAGGACTATAGCATGGTAGCAATCCAAAGTAGGGGTATGGGGGGGCACAACACCTACATTATAGAGTAGTAGATTCACCCATGTATGTTTTCCAAGGTACCCCAAACATTGTCGCTACACAAGGTCCATGTGTGTGAAACTTTCACATAATACTTGCGCGAAAATGATAAATTCACCCAGGGCCCCAAATGTTTCCTATAAATAGGACCTCAAGGTCTTCATTTTTATGGAAGAAAATTCCTAAAGGCCAACTACTGACCAGATCACCCAAGTCCTTCGCTCAAGCCCTCAAAAACCATCGATGTAGTTTTCTAACACCTTAAAAAGAGGGAATTAAATGCTGATAGTGGAACTAAATTTATCCTGGGGTTAATAATTAACAACATCTATGCAAGAAATTCACTCAACCCCTAATTAATGAATACTAGTGTGGGGTTCCTTTACATAACTGGTGACGAATGTGACTTACCTTTAGGAACACATGTAGAGACCTTTGAAGGATTTATCAAGGTCTTTACCAAGTACATTATCCCAGGTGGTCTATCACAAATGGTGCTACCAATTCACCCATGAATACATAGATATAGAAACCCTTGTGTGATCCTCCTTGGTTCAACATACCTTTTAGCCTACGTGGTCCATTCATTAGGCCTTCTTTAAAGAAATCCATTGTGTGAACTCTCCCCCTTTGGATCCATTTTCAAAGAGGGGTAAAATCAAAGCCTCAACCAAGGCCTCATGACTTACAAACCCATGGGAAAAGGCACACTATTTGGTATTCCATTTGGATTTGTATTTTTACAGTCATAGGTTTCCTGCACTAGTCCTAACAGATGGTTAGGATCCTCAAGGAACATGCATATTTTTATATTAACAGTTATGAGGACCACTATCCTAGAGATAGTGTTGGGGAGTTCCCAGTCTCAGAAGTAAAGGATTGTAATATTTCATACCTTTCTCGTCTCTGAGACATGAAGCCTCTAATTCTCAGCCAGAAGAGTAAGGATCGCACATCCTTTTCAATTCAACATGGTATTAGATCCTCCTACCACTATATAACTAATTTTAGAGAATCCAACATAGGGTAATCCCTTATAAATTCTTGTAGGAGGTTGTAGTATTTCTCCAATCTACCTCCACATCCTTCACATTCATTCCCTCTTTGGGTGATGTGAAGGGAGGGAAGTTTAATATCCTCATCCTCTTCCGCTGTCTCCCTTTCCTCTTCTACCAGGGATGGGGGGAAGGTGAGTGGTTAGTAAAATCATCAATTTCATCTTCCTTATCACACCGATCATGACCCACATGGTCTTAAAGGATAGTTATGATCATGACACCTTCACAATCCTCATAAAACATTAAACTATAAGAACTCTAATTCCTTCCGAAGCCAAGATACATATGAAGATGATCTATGTATCCAGCTTGAGAGACATCCACCTCATAATTTAGTGGTAATCATAATCCCCAATTCATCATGGAATATTCCCGAGGATTAATGTGAGAATTTTATCATATGTATCTTCTCATAGGAAGTAAACCTCAAATAAGCCTCTAAATCACCATGATTTAGTAATTCATTCATGCTCCCTTCAATAGGGAATCCACTTTATGAATAAGCCACAACATAATTTTCTCAAAGGGCTATAATCCACTGTGAGAATCATTTAACTACGTGGGCTATGATACCCATACAAATGAGATACGTGGGAAGCCTCCATGAGATTAAAACCCAACTCCCAAATCATGCATGTTCTATCTAGTTCATATCCATATTAGGATATAATTCAATATGGAATATCATATCCCATAATGGTTCCTTAGGCTGCATGGAAATAAGTCTCACAACAAACATTGACTTGGAACCTTCCACCTTAATGCCCTCACCACATGATGTTAAACTGTATGGTTAGGTCCTTATCACATGAACTTAAAAAGTATCATGTTCCCCATTAAACTTCACCAAACAATGTGGGTTCTAATTCTTTTCACAAGGATTCATAGGAATCCCATTTATATGATCTATCCCAACATTAAAACAAATCTTGTCTCCCTAGATGATGATAATCTCCAAAGTGACTCTCATCTCCCTAGATGATGATAAAATCTAGAGTTAAATTCATTTACATGGATGATAATTAACTCTTGAGTACCACACTATGTGGATATAAAACCATTATTATTGTAACAATAACCAAATAATATATATGTAGTACATAAGAGGAAACCATCAATGAGGAACCTCATATTCCTACAGATATCCACATTGATGAATAAACATGGATACATACAGATGATTCTGGATTCAATACATTCTAATAATTGATTACTACATGGGATAAACTATATAATACTTGGGAATTAATAAAGTATTCATGAAAATATCTAAATCTATAAGACAATCCCAGAGTCAGAAATAATTACCCCAAAAATTTTGTGATGAGCATGACCTCCCATCCTCTCGACCAATGTGGATTCTTAAGTATCGTAAGTCAAAACACCTAATTAGTGCCTGACTTTAGAAATTAAGCCCCATGAATATAGAACCATTGGGTGTTTTTGGTTCAATGAACAAACCCCTGGGAAACCGTTCCGAAATAGCTTACTATCAAAGGGTAAAAAATACAGGGGGAAGAAAAAATGGTGAACGTGATGTGAATGACATAAATTTGGAATCTCATTTACAATATTAAAGGGATGTACTGACTAGTTACCATCAGACCATTATGTTTCCATAATTCAGGTCCATTTCCATTAGAAACACATATAGAATATTATTTTGAAAATAATTGGTTGATAAAATAATGTTTATCATCTTAAATTTGTTAATTAACTATATTATGTCACAAATATTTAAATTTATCATTTTATATCGATAAATTTTTATTATTAAACTATAATATTTACATAACTAATAAAAACACACTCAAATATCTACACAACTAATATATTCACCAATTTTTGTCTTCTCAGTTGAAATAATATATTTCATCTACAGATGCATTAGATACATTGAATCTTAGGTAATATATTTAGAAATTATGGTCAGATCAAAAATAGTATTATAAAAGTTCACATATATATATTTTTGTTCATTTATTAGCATTATAATTTGAAATAATTTATTTCATTCTAAAGTCACTCTTTTTTTTTTGTTTCTGAATTTTTATCAGGATATAAATTCAAAACTTATAGAAATGTCAAGTCGAGAATCTCCAGTGCTAGATTACATTGGATAATTGTAGGTATGATGATTTTTGGTTGTTTTTTGTGTAACATTATTGTTTTATAAAATAACATTCTTTCATTTATAGATTACAAATAATGATGAAATTAAGGTGTAGTGCGAAAGGGGTAATCTTAAAAAAACTATTATTTTCCATATGGATTATATTCATGTGTTTATCCTCCCACAAGTAATGAAAATTGGCATCTGTGATTGATTACATAATGAAAATTGATTCATGGTTAATGTTACTCGGGATCAATCAAAATTGATATCTTATCCTATAATGTGATCTAAATCCTTGATCATCATTTTTTCTCTTACACTTTGTAGTGAGTTTAATCTTGGTCCTTGATCATTCTAGTACATTATTATTTAATTTCAACAATTATATTGGCCCATATTTCCTATTTTGGTGATTTATTGTTTTATTTTAAATATCATTTTTTATTTTCCTTTTTCCCTCAAATTTTTACAACTTTTATAAGTAACAAAATAATTTTATATCGTGTTTTGAAAAAAAAATTATGATATTATTATATTGAATGTTTTTCATGATGGTATATTTTTTCATTCATCATAAAAAGATACCCATATACATTCAAATTTACAATAACAACTAGATTCTTGAAAGGGCTTGAACTAGATTATGTAGAAAAATATGAAAAACTTTTTTATTTTATCTTGATATGTTGTATTCCCTCCTTACATCACCAGGACCAGTATATTCATACTTCATATGTCTTTTTCACTAAATCATTCCTAATTCCCATTTTCTTAATAGGTGATTTTGTTTTTTATTTAAATTCTGTGTAATTTGAAGGATATAATTCTATATTTTTCATATTTGTAGTTACATATTACTTCCAGTATTGAGGATTTTATGGGGATCCTCTATCTAAAAAGACATACCAATAATTGAATGGATTGTATATTTTTTTGAAATAATTATTTACAATATTTATATACTTATAAAACTAGATATTATTAATGGAATTTTTATTTTTGTTGGATGTTCATATAATTAAATATAAGTGTTTTTTCAAAAAAAACATTCCAAACAGAACTCATCTAGAAAAAAGCATGATTTTTTATTCTTCCATTATACAGGTGACCCTAGTTTTGAGACCATAAGGTGGTTTATTGAACAATTCACACCCTTCCAATCCCAATTTTAATGGTACTATATACATGATTCATTGTAATTATATTATGGTTATTCTGATTTCATTTTCAATATATGGATATTTCATATTTAATATATTTGGTATATGTATATTACTTATATGAAAATGCCATATTTGATATGTTATATATATGCATATAATATAATCTGTATATGTAAAATACATATTCACATTTATTAATTTTCATCACATTATTTTTCGTGATGGATAAGATTATTATTTTCCTTAGGGAACATGTACTTTTATTTCTGGAGTTTCACATGCTGATGTTGTGTCTCTTGTGATTGTTGTGATGAAAAAATAGGTGATAGATTTGGAGGCATTGATTAGAATTTCCAAGGAAGTAAATTCATAATTTTTAGTAGAAGTTAGAGTATTATAGGATTATATGTTCCAAGGTGATGGTATTTCATCATTAATGAAGTCTTGAAAATGGGTTTTCACTTGCTATATTTTCACTACACCCCATTCCAAGCAAACAGAGTTACACAATGCTAGTGGTATTAGAGCGAATTTACCATCTCGGTATATGATTCAAATAGGGTTTTGTGAATGCTTCCTTCACATAATGTTTTTCATACTTGATTTGTTTCATTATTCAGATACTATAAGGCTAATAAATTTGTAATGATACATTGTATTTTTTACTAGTATTTGTAGAACATGACATAGTTGAAAGCATACATATTAAGGATAATAGTTCCTAAAGTCACAATAACAAGAACACACATATCATTAATATAATGAGAATTGAAATCCACATTTTAAAATTGAGGAACCATGGGATTTTTAAAAGACCAAAAGATAATGTTAACCCCAGGATGTTTTCTAGAAACATAAACGAAAAACCTACTCATTCCTATTATAAAAACAAATTTACAGTGGAATCTATATTATTGTAGGTGTTGTATAAGCACTTAGACTCCATTTGATTATATTTGTGTTGAACCATGTTTTTGTTATAGATTACTCATTTCATAACTCATAATAATATAATGGTGTATTTATCTAAAACATATTTTTTTTAACTATATGGGAATCTAATACCAAGAAAGGTTATTACAATTTAATGTACATTTCCATATTTATTAACATTTTGTAGTAATGGAAAAATCATGTGTGTAGGGGTAAAAAAAGAACAAATGAGATGATATTAAAATTAAATATTATAAAAGTGATCTTAGGTAATTTAAAATCTCTAGGGATCATCGACACATAGATTGGATACCCAAATTGCTCAGAATGATCGAAAGTGGTGTTTGTCACTTGCATTTAGAATTAAGTGGGAAATCACATAAAATGGGTTAATATACTCAAACAATTCACTCATATTAGAATTAAATAATTTGGTAATGATAATCGATCCATTTTTCAATTATAGGAATCAACACCTTATCCATCATAAGCTTTCGACACCTAATATGATGGAAAATGAAAGGTAATGTTTTATAGTGTTATTAAATTTACAAATCTCCCAATAGGAGGTCAAAATGAGAAAACAACTTATGAGAAACGTTAAAATATAAGAGTTCATCCCTTGAACCATATGCAATCTATTAGAATCAATTTTTCATTAATTTGATGTCCAAATTAGTTGGTGTAATTAAATGTGCATTTAATCATTTATTACTGTTTTTGTAATAATAGGGAAATCATGTGTTCAGTTGTCAAAACTGAAAAAATTATATCAAAATGATATGAAATATTTAGGAAATTATCATTATGTAATTTAAAATCTCAAGGAATTGTCTAATCATGAATTAGATACCTAAATTTCTCTGTATAATTTAGATTGAGGTTTGTCCCTAGGATTTACAATTAAATGAAAAATCACAGAAATGGGAGAAATACTAATGAAAAACACTTGGATTTATATGAAATCCAAGGAGAACAGTCATTTTTCTATTTTTGATCAGTTGGAATCGAAAATTCAGCCATCATATTCTATTTCCTTTTTATGTGATGTAAAAAATATTTAACATAGTATAGTGTTATTAAAATGACATATCTCATATCTGGAGGTGAAAATTGAAAAAACGACATTCGATTTATATCCCTTGCTAGGAGGAAACTCCTGGAATCATCTGTGATCTATTATAATCAACCACACATCAATTTAATGACCAAATTTGTCTTCAAAATTAAATTTTCATTTCCACATTAATTAAAAAAAAATTAATTATGGGAAAATCATGTGTTTCGGGGTCAAAATAGACAAAACAACCTCCAATTTACTTGAAATATTAGAAAAAGAATATTTATATATTTTAAAATAAATAGGTATTATCAACACATGGATTGAATATTCAAATTTCCTGATATTATTGAGATTGGGTTTTGTCCTTTTGATATGTATTTATGTGAAAAATCCCATAAAAGTGTCAATATACTAAGAAAAAGTACTTGGATTGACATGAAATCATGAGATAATGACAAAAGATCCATTTTTTATCTATATGAATTATTTTTACATCCATCATATGCTGGTTTCATCTATTATGATTTAAAATGATGGGTTACATTGAACAATGTTATTAAAATGACATATCTCTCATCAGGGGTTCAAAAACGACAAAACGACTTCTTTATGACATGAAAATCTAGTTGGAAAATTCTTGAATCACTTTTAATCTATTGGAGTCAACCACATATCAATATGATATCAATATTATTTATTACAACTAAAATTTTATTTTTACATCTATTAACTTTTTTATAATAATAGAAAAATCATTTGTATATGGGTTAAATCTTACCAAACGAGCTCACATTAAAATCAAATATTAGGAAATTGATATTTATGACAATTAAAATTAGTTGGAATCATTGGAACATTAACAGATACCATAATTTATTTGTATAATCCAAAGTGGAATTTACCTATTAGATTTGGAGTTAAGTGAAAGATCATGTAAAAGGAGATACTACCCAAAAAACACACATTGAATTAACTAAAATTGTAAAATAATGATCAGTGAGACATTTTTAATCAATATAAATTAACGATATATCCATTAGATACTCATATCACTCTATATAATAGAAAATGATGGTTAACAATGTCTAGTATTATTATAATAGAATATCCCCCATCGTGGGGGTCAAAAATGATCAAAACATCAAATTAATATGAAATTTAAGCAGATGATTCCTAGAATCATATGTGGTATATTGGAGGCATACATGTTTCAATAAGATGCCTCTATCAGCCTATAGAGTTAATATTTAATTTCTACATTTATTACCATTTTTGTAATAATGGTAAAATCATGTGTGTAGGGGTGAAAACTTACCAACATTCACTAATTGACATGAAATATTAGGAAAAATATCTTTAAGTCAATTAAAATATATAGAAATCATCAACACATGGATTTGATAAAAGAATTTCTTTGTAAGATAAAAAGTGACATTTGTCCCTCAAATTTGGAGTTCATTGGAAAATCTTATAAAAGGGTCCAATACCCACAAAACACACTTTGATTAAAACAAAATCATGGGTGGATGTTCACCAAGCTATTTTTGATATGTAGAAATCAATGTTGAATTCGTCGCATGCTTCTGTCATTCAATGTGATGAAAAATAATGGATAACATAGTTTAGTGTTATTAAAATGACATATCTCTTATCATGGAATAAAAAATGATTAAAAAATTATGATTCAAATGAAAATATAAAAAAATATTCCTCAAATGATATGTGATCTACTAGAATCAACCACATGTCAATATGATATCCATATTGGTCGGTATAATTAAAATTTCGTTTTTATATTTATTACTATTTTCATAATAAAATCCAAATAATGTGTGTAGGGGTAAAAATCAATTAAAATATCTCTTATTACATGAAATATTAGTACAATGATCCATATTTTAGTTAAAAATTTTAGGACTCGTCATCATGTAGATCAGATGCCTGATTCTCTAAGTATGATAGAAAGTGATGTTTATCACTCAAATTTGGTGTAAGGTAAAAAAATCACATAAAAATGGGCAATACCAAGAAAAAACAATTATATTGACATAATATATTAGAAAAATTATCTTTAATTCTTATAAAATATTTTGGAATCATCAACGTGTGTATCAGATACCCATATTTTTCAGTATGATCAAAATTGACGCTTGTCCCTCGGATTTGAAGTTACATGAAAAATCACATAAAAGTTTCTAATACTAATAAAATAAAATTGGATAGACATTAAATCAAATGATAATTATCATTTATCTATTTTTGATTTGTTAGAATCTATGTTTCATCCATCAGATGCTCATATCACCTGATATGTTGGAAAATGACATGTAACATCTTCAAGTGTAATTAAAATGTCAAATATCCTACTATGAGGTAAAAAATTGGAAAATGAATTCTGATTGTTTTGAAAATTCATAAGAACATTCCTAAAATAATATGTGATATATTAGAATGAACCACATATCAATCTGAATCCTAGATTGATCAGTATGTATTAAACATATTTTACAACTTTTAATAAGCATGGTTCTAATCATGATGATTTAGATGTGGTGGATGGATTGAACTGGCCCTATATTCCATAATAAAAACCACGTGATGGAATGGTCATGTACTTTTAAAACAATGATCATATGTTATGCTCTGTCAATGGATCTCTACGTAGCCCCTGATATGGTCTTCTTTTTCGAGACTATATTGTAAAAAATGACATGGAGGAATTGCTTAAACTTTTTATTTTGAAAAATAATTCTCGATCAGACGATCAGTCTATAATTGATTACTTTTTTCATGTGGAAAGTGCACCTAAGTTTTTTTATGGTTAACTTATCTAATCACTACACTATTTTTTCGATCGCCCAGACCTGAGAACCTGTGTGGAACTTTTTGTATATTTACAATTGTCCAGGAGTGAGCAAGAAATGAAAATATTGGGATGTGATCAATTATATCAGGTATCTTATTCAAGGAACATTTTCGTTTTATGGTGATTTCAATGATATCCTACACCACCATGAGGAGCTTGGTAGCACTAGATGTAGTTCTCTTTCCATGCTCCTCTTCTAGGACAATTTTCTTTAGGATGGCCTTTCAAATCTCGGTTTCTCGAGGAGCCAGTTTACATGATTTCACAGATGTGACAATGATCCATAATTTCCCAATTTCTAGATAGGTTTGTGGCCTCTGGAGACCAAATTATGATGTTCCTAAGGTATGAGGTTTCTCAAATCTCTTCATTTTATTCTAACTGTTGTCCCATTTTTCTCTAGCCACGGGATGATCTAATGGGTGTTGAGAGAATGTAGAGATTTAATATTGAATACATGTAGATCCTAAATGATAGTTTTAGGGACGTTTACAAGTCTTATTTATCATAATCTCATGACCAGGTTTGGGATAAAATTAAGGTGGTGGATACTCAATTGTTGTGTTGTAGTCGACAACACTTTAAAAATTTTGGCAAGATAATTCTTTGGGTTTAGAAATCACTCACTAGATGCTATGAAAAAATAACTTTTGTTTTTTCATTGAAAGAGTTTGAGAATATGAACAACCTGTTGAATGATTTCTTGAGAGACAAATAATGTTATTGGTTTTTTAGGTCAAGGGAGGCCTTTAACAAACAAGTTAACAAAAAATACTAGGTATTTTCCCCAAAATGCCTCTTATAGATTAATGGAAAACCACATTTCTAAGTTAGAGGACATGAACCAAAACATTACATCGGATGAAGTAGTTATTCATAATCTGGTAAGTTCAATTTAAATTTTTTTTTTCTTTTATGAAATTGGCCCCTTCTAGTTGGACCTTATGAGTTGTGTGGAACCTAAGGTGACCAAGGTCATGGATTTGAATATTGAGAACGTTATTTCAGGGGAGGAAACTATTGTTTCCTTGAAGAGAATTAATTTTTTAAATGTGCCTATTCTAAATGGGTTCCATGTCCTTTCTTCAATATTTTTGGGCATATTTTGGGTCAAGATATTATTTCATTGATTCAAGGATTATAGCCTACTTCTATAAGTATGGACAAGGTTAATGAAATTACTATTGTACTGATCATAAAAATCTTGGTCACAGATAAAATTTTTATCTTCAGGAGTATCTTCTTGTGTAATGTGGTGTACAAGATTTTTTTTTTAAAATTCATCTTCTACCTCCTGGGTAGGGTCATCCCCTCTATTTTTCAAAGAACAAGAGGTCTTTTTTCCCAAGAGGATTATTACAGATAACTCTTTCTTGGCTCAAAAAGTCTATCATTCTATGGGAAATCATTCAACCTCTAAGAAGGTGATTCTGTCTATGAAATTTGATATTTCATTTGATTTTGATAGGTTGGAATGGTCCTTCATGGAAAAGGTTATGTGTAAACATGTATTTGGCCCAAAATGGTTGAAATTTATTATGATTTTTGTAAAAACTATTTCTTATAGAATCCAACTTAATGGGTTCCTCACAAGAAATCTCAAACCATCTAGAGGCATCTGGTAGGGTGGAAATATATTCCCTTATTACTCCTTATTCATGTTTTCACTTTTATTTCATCTAAGGAATATCTAGATTGTCTCATCCATGGGGAAATATGTTTTTAGAAAATTATTCCCATTACTCGCCTTCTCTTTGCTGATTATTGCCTCATATTCATAGGATAAAGTTATTGAGAGTGCCTGGGGATTCATAGAATTATTTGTAATTTTTCCAATGCCTTGGTAAAATGGGTTAATTTTGCTAAATATGAGATTCCTTTTAGGTGAGTTGTGGAAGAAGGTATGAGAGTCATTACTATTGGTTTGTGTGGTATTGAGGTCATGAAGATACATAATAGTCCTCCAAACGGTCATTGGATATTCTAAAAGAGTGGTCTTTTCTTTATTACTTGGAAAAGTCAGTAGGAAAATACAGGGATGGTACCCTAATAATTATTACAGGGTCATAAAGTAGGTTCTCATTACACATGTGACCTAAGAAAGTCCATCTTACATGATTTGCCTCTTTATTTTTTTATTTCATTATTCATCAACTACATTCAGCCATTTCTAAATTTTGGTGGTGTCATGATAATTGAAAATATCATTTACATTGGATAGCTTGGGATATGTTTTGTGTCCCTAAGTCTTGCGGTGTCATGGTATTTTGAAATATGAATTTTAATAAGATCATCCTTTTAACCAATAAGGTTGGTACCTTTTACAGGGCCCAGACAGCTCGTGAGCAACGATTTTAAATGATAATTATTTTCAACATGTTTTATATTTTTTTTTCTATCTTGTGTTCTCAAATGAGTTATAATATTATGATGTTTTCATGGTCTAAGATCATATTGAATCATGACTTTTATTTGAGAATTTCTAGTAGTGATTCAGTTAAAATTTAGTTTGATCAATGGATTCTTGGTGTGGAGGGTATGATTCCTAAATCTTTGGTTATGATCGTCCATGAGCAAGAAATTGTGAGAGAGCTCATAGTTGATGTCCATTCCATCTTGGACCATCCAAAGATCGACTGCTAGTTTTTTGAGTTTGATTATATGTCTAAAATGGTGGTTCATGAGGCACGCGATGGAGGCCCGAACAAGTTGTGCTGGTCTTGGGATTCCTCTAACAGCTACACTATCATATCAGGTTATATTTTCGGTGTTGTGGTTGGATAAGGTATTCCCCCCTATGTAAAAATAATTTGAGAGTAAATTCTCTATCTAAGGACAATATTTTTTGTTGGAAATTTTGTAGGGGTACCCTTAACACATTGTCTCACTTGACCAATAGGAACCTCTCTGATAAAGTCATGTGGTCACTCTGTGAGGTTACAAAAAAAACTTATTTCCACTCCATTATTTCATTCCCATTAGTCACATGGCTATAGTCGATTTTTGAGAAACAATATCTCATTCATTGATGGATTATTGGGGATGTAAGACATCTTATGGAATAGTGGTTCATATATTTACCTGCTCAAACTATCATAGGTTTTTGTATCCGTACATGGATTATATAGAGTCATAAAAAACAACATTTTCAGAGAATTGTTAAAGACGACGAGGTATGGATTTCTAAGATTCAAAATTGGGGCTTTCAGAGGGTCGATGTTTAGCGGGTTTTCCTCCTACGCTTGTTGAATCCCCTACGATCATATGACTTCTTCCCCTTTAGGAATTTTCAAAATTGATTCTGACATGGAGATTATTGTGGATGGATTTGTTGGCCTAGGGGAATTTCAATGGCACCATATAGGCTCTATTATTGAAGATTGTCATTCCGTGAACATATCATGTTGATATCTATATGTGGACGAGGCCATGGATATCTAGAAGGGTATGTTGTTTTCCTCTCTATTGAGTAGAAGGATTTTGTGGGGGAATCTGATTTTCATGTTATTATCCAATAATTTGAGGAGGATGAAGGTGGCCTCCAAGCCTTTGATTCTATTAATTAAATCATCATATCATTGGTGGATTTATTCTCTTATTTTCTTTTTCCATTTGGTAGGTGAGAGGGAAACCATTTGGATTATTCTCAAGCTACTTTTGGGAGTTGTTGTGGGGTATTGTTGTTGGATTTTTTTATTTTCCCTCGAATTTTTATACATTGGATTTGGCTGATATCTAAGTTGAGTTTTTCATATTCATTGAAATTTTAA
This sequence comes from Viscum album, assembly GCA_963277665.1. Classification (NCBI taxonomy): domain Eukaryota; kingdom Viridiplantae; phylum Streptophyta; class Magnoliopsida; order Santalales; family Viscaceae; genus Viscum; species Viscum album. The sequence continues at coordinate 35,127,953 of OY728124.1, forward strand.
TCATAAATTTCATATTAGATTTTCCTCATTTATGTATTCATGATGTTTTTATACATAAAACGGTATAAATTGTTTTGGTTTTATATAAATATATATAAATATATATTGATGGGAAAATTTTTAATTAATGAAAAATATATTAGTTTTTATTTTCTTTTTTTAATTGTTTTTTTATCCTGTGAGTAGAATGATTGAGAAAGAAATTTTGAAATATATACATCTCATTGGATCGATGCATTTTATTAGTTATTTGTGTTCTTTGTCAGCTATTTTTTGTTTTCGTTATTTGGTGAGAGTAAAAAAATTACATAAAAATTCTATATGCTACCGACAACCACATGCAGTCACCACATATTTTATGGAGAATTAATGATCTCATTGGTTAGTAAATAATTCTCTTTCTAGTGACTGCCATCGAGGTCATATTGGGTCACCCTATAGTGACCGAAAATTCTGGTTGCTACATCCCTTTAGCTACATGCCACTGTAACTACCCAAAGCGATCAGATGGTGGTCACTAAAGGTGAAATTTCTAGTAGTGTGTGTCATCTTTATAATCACCCACATAGCTTGTGTCACCAATTAGCATGTTGTGCCACCCCCGCTAGCAACCATCATGTCGTGCTTCCCTCAGTCATGTGGTGGATGGAACGCCTCTATCCAAAATCAAAAATTAGAGTTTGTAGAGGGATGATTTGTGGGGGCTAATTCACGTATTACCCTTTTGAGCTGCCTGTAAAACATCATTTCTGTGTCACCCTACCATTACACCTCCCTATTCTCCCAACGCCATTCACGTGGTGTCGTTATTTCACCTTATGTCTTGCTATTGTGTAACCAAATTGTTCATGCCTATGGTCTAGGCCACTTTTTAATGCCTTAAATGGATAGATAAAGTGTTTTTAAAGGGGGTGTTCGAATCTGATCCCACGTTTCTTGTAAAATTGTCGGGAAGCCTTACCAACCAGGAAAAACCATATTATATAATAATATATTTATATTTATTGTTTATAACGACCTTTATATGACTATAAATGCAGTACTTTTTAATTTTAATTATCTTTATAATTCAATTAAATTTATAGATTTTAAATTACATCTACGTGAAAAATTTAAAAAATAAGAAAATAAATATAATAAATATAATAATTACACATTTAAATTTAATTATATAAATTTTATATAAATATAATTAGATGATTTATAAATTAATATATTTGTAAGTGATGGAAAAAAATATATTTCTTCAATCATTATCAATTTTTAATTTGAAAAAATATTTCTTTTTTTCCATATCATTTTCAATAGTCCCTTATAATTATATATATTTACTGACAATTTAATTCTATAATCCCCACATCTTCCCATTCATAAAACTTTTGATAATCCTCAGATTTTATTCGTGGACCTCTTCATGAATATAGAATATTGTTAAATGATAGTCTGAATTATTAAAGAATTAGTAATATTATCTTCATAACTAAAAATAAATATTATTATTAAAATATTGGAGAGTTTCAAACAAAAGACCACATAGAAGTTTTTTTTACTCTAATATTTTTTTTAAAAATAATATTTCAATACAATTTTTATAATAATAATTATTAACTTATAATTTTTTAATATAAATAAATTAACATTTTAATTGTATTTTATATAATTACATTTATAAGTATATCTAATTATATTACAATTATAGTTAAATAAAATGATTATAATGATGAAATTACCGATCTTTCACAAATCTCATAGTATTCTAAATATATTTTTATTTATATATCTATTATATATTTATGGATATTTATATTTATATTTCTCATATATAAATATATATATAACTATTATTCTAATAAAATTATAATAATAATGAAATTACTCATCTTTCACTACTCTCTTAGTACTCTAAATATATATTTATTTATAATTCCAATAAAAAAATATTGTATATATATGTGTATATATATTTCAAATATATTATTAATATTATTATTATATTTAATGTTAGTGACTATATTTATATGATTATAAATATGATAAATTTTAATATTAAATTAAATGTAAATTTATTTATATTTATAAATTTCAAATATTTTCCTTTATAATGTTAATTAAACTATATTTATAAATTTTATATTCTTTATAATTGATTTTTATTACTCATAAAAATATAAATATTAGTAATTATAGTAATTTCAGTTCAAAAATAAATTATATATATTATTGTTGTAGTTATTTAATTAATTGATTAATATACTTGTAAATAAATGATATTTATCTTCACTATCATGTACTTATACGAAATGGACTGGGTTGATGAACCTTTATTTAAAAGAAGAAAGAAAAAGGGAATTCCCTTTCAATTGAATTTAGGGGTAAATCATTACATGTTATGAAACCCAACTACAAATGACCGGATGGAATTAAAATGACACAAAATTTAATCAGCAAAAAGACCAATAAAATGACCTTAGGGCCCATAAATACCAAAATTTGTTAATGTATCAAAATCCCATTGTAACGGATCGAAACAATTCCTAAAGACCAAAATAAAATGCTTGGAGCCCCAGTGAAACCATAATTTAAAATTAGGAATGCCACTATTTGGTAGTACAACCACCGTCACAAATCACATGGCTACCATCCCCCATTCACCATCAGTAATCCGCCCTACCCGGAGTCGATGAATGTTGATGTCATCCACCCATTATTGGGAAGATTGTAATGAAGCGAGGGTGGAAAGATCTGATCTGAACAGATCATCAATAGAACTAGAATATCTGAAGCCACATCCCTACTTTCTGTGATTAGGGTTTGCCCCAACACCGCCACTTACCTAATCCTTAATGGCATGGAATACACCATATCACCCCCACCTCAACACCTAATCGACACAGCCGCAATCAGAATATTTTCCCTACTTATGTGAAGTCCACCCCACCTTGTCATCATTGTAGAGAGGGGACTCACCAGATCTACATGACCTCAGACCACAACTATCTCTTGAGCCCTCTGACCGTTGATCTCGTGCCCCACCCTTTGTAAGAATAAATATTTCATATTTTCAATATACATAATGTCAAAACTATTCTTCTATTTTTCTTAATATTCCCTATTTTCTATATCATTTTCACTAGTGCATTATAATTATCTATATTCGTGCCTACTTTTATTATGGAATCCCTCTTCTCTCAATTCATAATATTTGTCATATTCCTCAAAATGTTTCACGAGATGGTATTGTTTTTAATTCAGTAATTATTCTATTTTGACATTAAAAAATGGTAAAAATGATATGGGTTTTGGTTCATAAACTATTATTTTTCTCCTAAATATTCATTTCATTAATATCACGTTCTCTGATTGGAGGCCTGTTAATATCATGATGGATCCTTAGATTTGGGGTGTTGATTGTCACTCTATTTAATCGAGTATTCCTACTAAAATATAGTGTGTGGTTGTTTGAGATATTACTATGGTTGATTTTTAAGGATGGAATATTGATAAACATAATTCATTATTAAATGATCAGGTTAAAAGTTAGATTTTAAATATCCTTATTTGTAGATATATGTTTGGTCATAGAATATTATAGAGCTTATCTCAACATAGAGGGTAAATAGTGAAGCCGAGATTTTGGGATGCAATATGAATCACAAGTAGAAATAAAGGATATAACCATGGTTTGGGGAATCGGGGATCCTATTCGCATAATAATAGGGCCGAGACTATAGCCACAGTTTTAACTGTGACAATAGAAATATAACCACAGTTTCCTCCATGGAACAATATCTATATCCATGGTTTGGAACCACAGATGTTGATAATTCTAATGAAAGTTACAACCAAAGTTTAATATCGTGTCTATAGGTATTACTGTATTGAAAAAAAATCCAGATAATCTGGGCATGCATTAAGCTAGTACATTGTTCCACTAAGTTCATTTATAATGGGGATTGTAAAAATATTAATATTTTCTAAATACAATTAAAAACTGTTGTTTCATGTCTGTGTATTTTCATATTTTCCAAATACAATCCATCATTTTGATTACATCAAAGATAAAAATAATCCTCAATGATATAGAATTTGTTGGGGTTCATCACACACATTGATATCTCCTAGAGTTAATCATTTTTTTTGGAAATTATAGATCATTCCGCTATTTATCTACAAATAAGAGATACAGGTGATATCTCATGATATCTTTTTGGAGATATATTTTCATATATCAATTTCAAATAATATATGTGGCATATGAGATCCTATAAAGGGGAGGCTACAACTCATGGAAGGAGATGATATGGTGTTGTGGGGAAAAATAAGGAGAGGAAACAATATGGAGATGGTTCCTGGGTTAGATAGCAGCGTGCATTGGTAAATTGGGTTGTGCAACGATGTGATGCAACGACGTCATGAGTTCGATTTTTATTCTCTAAGGGAGAGGTCTTTTTATAGAAAATTATCAGATAGACGACATATGCATATCTGGGTGTGGTTTTTCACACAAGTTTTAACACTATATTTTCAATTCCTCTATTGGGTTTTACATTCATTTTTTGTACTATCTGATTAATAGTGGATATTCTCTCTGTTTCCCTGTGGTTTTGTAATCCCTCTCAAAATTTTTTTTTCCATATTAAAAATCTATGACAACATTTTTTATTCTCCAATTTGGTTTTTTTCTTCGTTTCCCTAGGTAATTCTCAAAATTATTGTTATCGCAACTGAGTTTTATTCTAGGGACAATAAATTTCCAACCCAACATTTGGTACTATAGGAGGATATTTATTTTTTACTGCTGATTAAATATGGGGGATTCATGTCATGTGATATCTTCCCACATTGAATCGTTTAATAGGAAAAATTATTTTACACTTTGGCAGGAAAAAGATAAAAATATTCTAGTTTGTGAGAATACCATGAAGGAATTGAAGAAAAAACTAGAATCAAAAGATGATGAGTGATGGTGATTGGTAGGATATGCTATTGTTGGTGATAATCAAGATTCGGACATATTTGGGTGATAATACACTTCGGGAAGTGATGAATATGACAGATCCGGAGGAGCTCTAGGAAAAGCATGAAAGTAGGTATAAATCAAAATCTCTCAAAAATCATTTATATATGAAAAAACAATTGTATCATTTGTGAATGTTAGAAAATGGGGATTTTGGTAACCATCTGGACAAGTTCACCAATCTTATAGCGGAGTTTTCATCAGTTATAGTCGAGGTTGATGATAAGGGTAATGCGGTCCCTATTGAGATGGAAGAATAAGACAAGTGTTTTCTTATTTTGGGTTTCTTAACTAATTTATATGATAATATAGTCACTACATTACTTTTTCCGAAATAAACAATGATTTTGGATGATGTTATTTCGTTGTTGTTGATGAATGAGACTTGACAATAGACCAATGATGATTAATATTCAGGTAATGGTGTTACTCTAGTTAATGCAGATGGGTGTGGTAAACAGAGAGGTCATTCGAAGAACAGAGTAAAGGTCAAGTGTTTCTTTTACAACAAATAGGGTCATGTGGAGAGATACTACTATGAATTGAAATAGATTAAGGAGGAAAAGGCACACAATGCTGATTCTGAGAATATCGGCGTAAGTTTTATTTAGGGTTAGGGTGATTTACTTTCATTTGGCATTGATTGTCGTAGGACAGATCTTGACACTGAATGGGTGGTCGATTCAGCAGAATCATGTCATATTAAATCGTAGTGGTATTTTTCCTCATATAAAGAAGATGAATTTGTATTTTGAATGTGGGAAATGGAGGTTCTTCTAATTTCATTGGTGTTGGGGATATTTATATCACTATGAATGTAGGTTATCTACCAACATTGAGGGATGCGCGACTTGTTCTATGAATATGCCATAACTTTTTATCTGCTTGTACTCTTGATAATGATGGATTCAAGAGTTCATTTGGCAGTGGAAGATGGACCTTTTCTAGGGGATCGATGGTTTATGCACAAGGTAGAATGGATGAAACGATTTACAATATTGATATAAAGGCATCCAATGCTGTGAAGAATGAATTTGAAAAGATAACTTCATTAGATTTGGGGAACAAACAATAATCTTGCGTGATTTTAAGACTATTTAATATTATGGATAAGGTTTGGAAGTAGAAGATTTAAAGTTTAGTTATTTCAGGTCTTACACCTAATTCATTTTCTTCATAGAGTGTAAATAGTGATGAAAGAATGAAAATAAATGATCTGGGTGATGTGCTTAGAGTTTTTGACAGCTCGAAGGAGATTGAGTATTGGTAGTAGTTAATTCCATCACATGCTCCACATTATGTGGCGATCACCATTTTGGGGTAGCCAGATATTATTGATTCTCATATTTGAATTGTAGACACAAGTATGATAAAGACTTTGACATTTGAGTTTCTTTTTCAGGGGGTCTTTCAGGTTTCCATCAGATATGCAAAAGAGGGATATCATGTTTTCCTCAATGTATGGTGGTTGGAGCAATACCAACCAGTTCGCTTTCGAATTGATTTTGTTGGATGCGATCATCTTATTTGATGGAATGAAGAGGGATATTGTTAGGGATCATCCCACACACTGTTATCTCTTATATTTGAAGATTTTTTTTGGAGATTCAAGATTCTTCTACTATGTATCATCCAAATTTCAATACATGTGATTTCTGATTATATATTTTTGAGATATATTCTATGATATCCGTTTAAAATATATATGTGTCATATGGGAGCCTATAAAAGGAGAGACATCGACTCAAGAAAGGAGACAATTTTGTGGTGTGTTACAACCCAACGAGATCAGATACTTTGGTGATGCTTCCTAGGCTTGGGAGCAGTGAGAAGCAGAAAATCAGGTTGTGAAACGAGGTGATGGAATGGAGCCATAAGTTCGATTTTTATCTCTAAAGGGTGACGTATTGTCACAGACTATTATCATAGAGGTAACAGATGCCTTTTATAGTGTGGGTTTTCACACTAGTTTTATGCTATATTTTCAATTCAAGTATCTCATTTTATATGAAATTTTGTACTCTTTGATTCATAGTGGATATTCCTAGAGTTTCCCTATGGTTTTTAATCCTTCATAAGGAGGGTTTCTCCATGTAAAAATCGGTATACCCATTTTTATTCTGCTATTTGATTTTTTACTTTGCTTGCGTTAGCCATTCTTAAAAGTATTGTTATGACAACTGAGTTTTATTCTGGGGCTGATGCACTTTCAACCCAATATACTTTCACTCTGCGTGGACCATCCTATCAATTTCAATTCCCATTCATGGACTTAGTTGACTTTTGATGCAACTCACACTAGCAATTTAGAAACCTTGGTTCCATATAGACCGAACCCAAAATCCCTTGTTGGATGTGTTATTAAAACATTACCCTATTGATTGATGTTCCCATATTCAGTCCACAACAATAAGAATTAAATAATTGGGGAAAATTGATTCATTTCATACCTAAATTATTTACATAACTCACAGTGGCATACAGTGGTATGGTGTGGTAACTACAAAAAAACTAAATGAATGACCTAAAAAATGTTTCACATTCACATACAATGGATAAAATATTCAAAGGAGAAGAAAATTTAGGGTAAGATCTTACCTTGTAACAAGTCTTGGAATAATTAACCCAGCTTCTCCCACGATATTCAATTTGAAAACATATAACATGAACCTTAGAAACTTGTATACTAAAATTTATAAAACAATGAATCTGTAAACCTGTAATCTTATTACCTATAGAAATTAAAATATATAAACATGGATAACATTGAATATCCATCATGCATACCTAGAAAACCAAAATACCTAAATCTTGAAAGCATAGCAACTAAAACCCACAATCCTACAACAAAAAAAATAATAATTAGAAACTTGTAAACTTGTAATGAACAAACTGTCAACTTATATCATCAAAACGTGCTATATTACAAGGCATAAAAACATTAAAACTATAAAAATTCAATAAAAAACTTGATAAAATAAAACATTCAAATAAATAACTGGAAAAAAATTTCATCATCTCTAGAAAATAAAAAAACACAAGACCAACAAATATGAAAATATGAAATGTCACTCCTATAAATCAGCAAACCTAAAACACATTATTCTATCCTACAAAAACATTATACTATAGACATGAATTATAAAAAACTTAAAACCTCTATCACAAATAAATATATCTAAAATTCAATCCTGTAAATAAGAGAACATAAAAATATGAACCCAATTTCTCCCACAATGCATGATCAAAATCCATATTATACCTGTAAATTAGTTGTAACCATGGTTTTCTATGAAGAACCAAAAAAAATGGATGAAGTAAAATAATTTCTTTAACCATATATAGAATAAGAAATCCAACTCACAAAATTATGGAACATGATTATATGATTGAGTATGAGCACAATTTTAGTCTAAATACCCGTAATTTCCATATATTTTTTTAATTAAATGGGAATTTTACGAGTCCGTGAAAATTGACGGTACAATATTCCGAGGTCCAGAGTGCTTAGAATGAATTGATGAACTTTTGTTCGGGTACGTTCAGTAATAGTGAGAGTGGTTTTTTTATCTTTTGAACTGGTTCTTAGAATTGAAATTTGAGGGCACTATTGAACTTGCAGCGCCGATATTCACTTAAGAACACTTTCACCTCGATGGTAGTGGGTTGAGAGTGAAAGATAGTTTTTGGGTTTTTTGTGTAAGAATAAAACAAAAATAAAAGTTTGTGAAACATTTTTTAATTTCCAACACCTATGTGGGTGTTGGGGGTGGGGTCCACCATAAATAAACCTCCATGTAGAAGTCGGAAGTGGGGACCACTGGACCTTAACCTCCCATGAGAGGTTATGGTGGTGGGGACCACCCAAACCATAACCTCCCCTAAGAGGTTTTGGTGGTGGGGACCACTGGGGATTAAACCCCCTTGAAACCCCCCTTTTATTGAGTGAAACCCTCAACTCCCTAATAAATGTGGGAGGAGCCTCTTCAACACCTCCATAATTTAATTATGCCAACGCACCACATTAATTGTGCCTACTATCCCTTACTCAATTAAAGCTTTTTGAATATTATTCCAATGAATTAATAGATATTATAATCTATTATCTTGGGCAGCCTTTTCTTTTTTGGTTGGAATTTGGGGATAGGAGTAATTTGGGAGAAAGCACTGAATGAAGAATGCTCCACTGATGAAGAACACTAAAGAGGAACTCCTTCGACTACGAAGAACTACCTCTACTATAACTTCCTTCTTCAGAACCTCCTCTGACGTAGGATGTGTTCGTTTACAATGAATAGATGTCCTCCTTTTCGCACCAACATCAACCAACAACGAAGAAGTAGGGGTTTAATGTTGTTTGATTATCACATCACAAGTACACCCCTTATTTTCTTTTGCAGGTTGGGAAGAATCATTGCGGGAGGGTTTGATGTGATTTGTTCTTGTGATCCTCTTTCTACCACTCTAATGCGGAGAGTGTGGGGAAAACTAACATGGCATGTCCTCTCTGTAGCCCTTGTTTTGATTTGCGGTGTTCTTCGAAATAGAGGAAGGCGACGAAGGAGACGAAGGCAACATCGCCACCGCCCACAGCCTCTGTGACCTGTGCACCCACCGCAATGCCCCAGCCTCCTATCCAAATTGGCTTCAAGATTCACCCCGCACCGACCGCACCGCGCCCCGGCCGCGACACACCACGGCCGCTTCCCGTGCCCCCTTGGTCTTGCCATCCACCAGCCGAACCACCCCAACCGCTCCGGCCTCCCAGCCAAACCGTCCCCGGTCGCATCACCTACTGGCCGAACCGGCCCTGGCCGCGCCACCCAGGCCCCCAGGCCGATCAGCCCCAAACTGCGCCCCCGCGTCCCTCTGAGCCGAACCAGCCCCGCGCCCCAGGCCGATCCACCTTCACCGCACCCTCTGGGTCATGCCGCCCACGCGACACCCTCCTAGCTGAACCACCCTCGCGCCGACCCACAGCCGGCCCATGCCCTCATGGCTCTCGGCAAGCCCTCGCGGCCTATTGGTCAGGGCCGAACCCAACGGGCTGGCCCACCCAACTGGCCGGTCCGACAGGGTCGGATCGGACTCGGGCCCACAATGACCCATTTACACTCCTTCAGCCATGTCTTTGTCACCGGACATCTGATGGATGAACCGTCAGTTGTGCTGGAAATCATGGAGTGTGATGGTCCCATTGAGTATAGCCCACTGAAATTTGTGGTATATTTGAGGTATGGTCAGGTTGGAACATGTAAACATCCAACTGGGCCCCTGAGACAAAATGGCAAATAAATCACAGACCGGGCGTCTGATTGACGTGCCGTATATTGCGTTGAGACCCCTATGAAGTGGCAGATCTTTGAGATACTTCTTTGTGGTAATTCATGATAGTTTTAGTATCGACCAGTAGCCGATGGAGAGGATCCTCTCCGAGATGAACGAGCATAGTGCAGAGGCCTAGTATCTAGCTGAGACCTGACGAATGCTGACCATTTTGACTTAGAGTGACTCTACTAGCCCAGTGGGGAGCGCCTTGGTGTCATGGAAGACCCAAAATTGGAAGTGCCTTGGTGTCTCGGTAGAACCATGACACTCGACAGTAAGAGTACCTCAGTAGGCTATGAGAGGGAGCACTCTTGGTGACGCAGCAGACCCACTGTGGGGAGTGCGCATGGTGACGCGGAATATGCATGGTACTTGACAGGAGGAGTACCTTAGCAGTCCAAGGTTAGTGGGAAGCTTGCATGGTGTCATGTTAGGTACACTATACTCGATAGGGGAGGAGTTATCCAATATCCTAGGCTTCGACAATGTGAATGGGGATGTTACTAGATACTACCCCTAGAATAAAATCCTGGTTGGAGATGAGTCATATATTTTTTGTTTTCCTCATGATTGAGATGGATCACTTGATAACTTAGGTATATGTATGGGTATATACCAAAGTAAGGTTATATATTGATTTCATGCTTTTTGGTTTATCCATGTGGGATTTTTGTGCAACCTTTAGGGTCTCGGGGTCCCTACTGAGTATCGTTATACTCACCCCTTCACGGGCTATGCCCGCACCTTGTTGTGTTGGTTGCAGACGATGGACAGTACCTAATCTTCTAGTAGGAATCTTAGAGGACGACATAATAGATGTTTTTTTATTTTTCTTCAGTTCTATTGTTTTCAACTATAATTGTACATTTACTATTTGGCTTGTATTCCGGATCCTTTTACATTCAATACTCTTTTGGTTATACAGTTTTCCCGTGTTCTTACCTTAATGTGTGTGTTTATAGATTATAAAGGAAATTCCTTCCCAGATTTAGGGAATTACACCTTTGGTTCTAGTCGCCAGCCACTGGCCTTTGGATGGTGGGATTAGGGTAGTCACGGCACGGGCCCTGAGGGACGGGTTATGACAAATTGGTATCACAGGATTCAATTCTACAGCAAAACATACGACTCTAATCTTTTTTGTAAATAAATAGTGTTAAGTGTAGTGAGTGTGGTTTTCAGTTCATGGAACCCAGTGTTGGTGCAACAACCAACATATCCATACATCCGGACCCTAACTTCTGATTTCCGACTCAGTGTACAAAAACACTGATTGCATGTGCATTTTGAAAAGTTTTCATTAAGTCGGTTCACTAGGCCATCTCAATAGTTATAAATATTAATCATAGCACACATGTTTTTTAAGGATGCATCCACATAGAAATCAAACTTGAGTTCCGAGAGTTTTATGCATAGTTATCCCACCTAGAGATGATGCCTCAGTGTAGGGACCTTTTCCAATGGAGGCACCAGTGGTACCACTCCCATTGGGACACCGATGCCACTAGCCCCAACAAATTATGGTGCACTCCACATGAGCATGTTTCATGAGTTCTAGAGCCATAGGCCACCCATGTTCAGAGGAAAGATGGACCCACATATAGCTGAGGATTGGCTGGAGGCTTTGGTGAGAGTCTTCTAACTGGTAGGGACACCAACAAACATCATAGTGATCCTTGCTGCCATCCTTCTAAATGCAGCAGTACGTAGATGGTGGAGCTTGTTGCTCTAGGTTCATGACGTGGTGACTCTTATCTGGACAGACTTTGAGAGAGTGTTTTAGGCAGAGATTTCGCTAGTGACTCTTCACACAGTGTGAATTTAGGAGTCACATTATCTATAGCCGGAAAACATGACCGTAGCTCAGTACTCAACGAGGTTCACAGAACTCTCATGCTACTCCACCAATATGGTGTGGGTCCCCTTCTTCAGGGCCCCAACCTTCAAGGAGGGACTGATGTGGGAGATCAGTGCTTCACTAATCTCACTCAGCATCCCGACACAAGAAGGGGTGTTAGAGAGAGCCCACATAGTGGAGAGTTTTCTTACTGAGCAGTCTCCAGTAGCAAGATCAACCACCAGTCGATAGGTAGTGGAGTCTTCTCCAGCTAGCAGCAGATAGATGTCAAAGAGTTCAAAGAGGACTAGACCAACAGGTGGACGACCGCATGAATCAGGATCGATTGTGCAAGGCACCTAAAGCGTAGATAAATATGACAGGAGCATGCAATGTTTCACATGAGGTTGGCAGGGTCACATGGCTCGTGACTGTATGACCCGATGTTTGGATGATCAGCCGATAGTCGAAGGACCACCCATGCAGATAAAGAGATTCGATCTAGGTGGTCTGTAGGGAGCATGCAGACGTTGTAGAGGAGCTGGTCATGCAGCTAACGGTGGGAGATGATTCAAGATATTACTGACACCACCACCAGGAGGTCCACCCCTGACCACTGGGATTAGGTGGATAGGGGAGAGCTCTGATCCAGGCAGTTGAGGCTTACTACCATGACACTACGAAGATGATTTGTGGTATGATATGTGTCTACTCCACCATAGATGTCGTACTTATTGACACAGGTACCCGTGATTCTTTAATTTCCACTACCCTTGTTTAGATATCAAAGATTCCGACACAGCCATTGGCTAGATAATTATGGCCAGAGACTTCTTATAGAGTAGATTCAATGATTATGCATTGGTGATGGTAGTGTGAGCTTACTCTAGCAGCCGAGAGATTCGGTTGGGATCTCCTAGTAGCGGCATCAAGGCCTTACAATGTCATCGTGGGTATGGACTATTTATCTACAGTTCATGCTCATATTAACTGTATTTGAACACAGTGCAGTGCGTCCACACAGATGGGACTCAGTTTACCTTCACCGGCAAGAAGGTAGCCTTTATAGAATAGGATAGACTTGCTCAAAGGAGAGTGCAGCTAATCACTCATCAGTTGGCTAGCCTTACCATCGGAGTTGTTGATGTGGAGAGTCTGATTTATCCTATAGTGGTTGACCAGTACATGGATGTCTTACCTAATGATTTTCTGGGTCAACCTCCTCACATAGAGGTGAACTTTTACATTTATTTGTATACGGGGATGACACCAATATCTACACCAACATATAGGATGGATCTAGACGAGCTTTGTGAGCTGCAAGTACAACTAGAGGACTTACAGGGGAAGGGATTCATTTGGCATAGTGTTTTTCCCCGGGTAGCCCCAATTATGTTCACCAAGAAGGTGGATGGAAGTTTGAGACTTTGTGTTGACTACCGGCGCCTGAAACAGGTGACAGTGAAAAACAAGTTCCCACTCCCGAGGATTGAACACCTCTTTGATGAGCTGAAGGGATCATGGTGGATCTCGAAGATAGACCTTAGATCAGGTTATCACCATCTCAGAGTTCTAGATGTGGATGTGTAGAAGATGAATTTCAGATTTCGGTACAGCCACTACGGGTTCTTGGTTATGAATTTCGACGTAACAAACGCTATATCAGTGTTCATTGGACTCATGAACAAGTTCCTTCAGCCGTACCTTGATCACTTTGTCGTGGTCTTCATCAACGACATTATGACCTACTCGACTACTGAGGAGGAGCATGAATACCATTTTCGAGTAGTACTGGACACACTCCGAGAGCAACAGCTTTATAGTATGCTCTCGAAATGCTAGTTTTGGTTTGGGGAGGTTCAATTTCTGGGACTTGTCATCTCGGAGGCTACAGTTGCACTGGATCCAACAAATATTGAGGTGGTTCTTGCTTTGGAGCCACCCAAGAGTGTGAAAGAAGTACGTAGTTTCCAGGGTATTGCTGTATATTATCGGAGGTTTCTGCCAGACTTCTCCAGAGTTGCAACAGCACTATCAACCTTGATGAAGAAGGGGAAACCCTTCATGTGGTCAGAGAGATGCCAAAAAAGTTTTCAAGAGGTGAGGTAGAGGCTGACTAGTGCCCCATATTTAGGCTTCCAGAGGTGGGTTTTGGGTGTGTAGTTTACTACAACGCATCAGGGACCAGACTCGGATGTGTCCTGATGCAGGAGTGGGCAATGATCACATAAGGTTCTCGACAGCTAAGACAGCATGAGCAGAACTATGCAAGCCATGACCTGGCATTAGAAGATGTGTTCTTCACCTTGAAGACATGGCAGAACTGTCTGATGGGTGAGCGTTTTACCATGTACTATGATCACAAGAGTCTTAGGTATATCTTCTCCCAGAAAGACCTGAACCAGAGACAACGACGTTGGCTAGAGTTCCTCTAGGACTATGAATTCGAGATAGTTTATACTCCTAGGAAGGGGAATGTTATAGAAGATGCACTCAGCGGGAGATCTGGTATACAACTTCTAGGCGAGGTAATGGAGTAGCTGGTCACTTTATAGATATCTTATGCGGATAGAGATGGGGCAGCCTTTCTAAAATATCTTATAGTCACACCCCCACTTCTTTAGCGAGTCCAGGAGGTGCAGCATGGGGACACTGACTACGCGACATGAATTGATCAGAAATACACAGGACATGCACCTGATGGATTTTATGAAGGCGGGGAGCATGTCATCCTCTTCCGAGGACGTACCATGGTTCCAGCATCACTTCAGGAGGAAATGTTGAGGGAGTTCCACACATCCCCTCTAGAATTACATCAAGGAGTGGGGAAGAGGTACCATGATCTTTGAAGACAACACTGGTGGCTGGTAATGAAGAAAGCACTAGCAGAGTTTATTTCTCAAGGCCTCACTTGTCAGTAAGTGAGGGTGGATCATCAGGTACCAGGATTCTTGGTTCAGCCTTTAGAGTCCCCAGAGTGGAAGTGGTATGGGATATCCATGGACTTTTTGACATTAAATCCTTGTACATTTCAGGGAGATGACTCGATTTGGGTGATTATCGACAGACTCACCAAGTCAGCCCACTTCCTAACAATTAGAGAGCAGGGTTATGTAGAGAGCATGGGACGCCTCTATGTACCAAAGATTGTGTGGCTACATGGAGTACCATTAACGGTTGTCTCCGATCATGAAACAGGTTTCAATTCTTGAATATGGAAGGGGTTGCAGGAGGCTTTCGAGACACAGTTTCATTTGAGCACTGCCTTCCATGCTTAAACAAATGGCCAGATTGAGTGGACCATTCACACCCTCAAAGATATGCTCTATGATTGGGTCCTTGACTTCAGTAATAATTGGGAGGGTCACTTACCTTTGGTGGAGTTTTATTACAACAAAAGCTACCACTTCACCATTGGGATGGAACCTTTCAAAGCGTTATACGAGCAAACTTTCAGATCAACTTTGTGTTGGACTGAGCCAGGGGAGCCATCACTAGTGGGACCAGAGATGGTATGGGCTACCATAGAGAAGGTGAAGATCATCCAGGAGCGGATGAAGACTGCACAGAGTAGGAATAAGTTGTGTGGTGACAGGAGACAGAGACCTCTAGAGTTCGAGTATGGAAACCATGTCTTTATACAGGTCTCACCTAGACGTGGTTTGTGGAGATTTGACAGAGGCATCAATTTATCTATTGGATTCATCGGACATTTTCAGGTCCTCAGCAGAGTCAGTGAGGTGACATACCGCTTAGCTCCTCCACCTCAGTTGCACCAGGTGCATAACGTCTTCCACATATCCCAGCTGAGGAGATACACACACGACCCTTCTCACATCATCGAACATAGCGAGATGGATGTCGATGATGGGGAGACTTTTATGGTGGTTCCAGTAGATATTGAGGATCGACAGGAGTGGGTCCTTCTTGGATGGTCAATAACTTTGGTGTGAGTTTGCTAGCAGCCCGGGAACCTTCAGAAGAGAACATGGGAGCGGGAGGCTCAGATGAATGCTCAATACCCACCATGTTTACCTAGATTGAGTTATGGATTATGGGGACATAGATCCCTGTGGTGGGGAGAATGTAAATACCCATAATTTCCATTTAATATTTTTAAAATAAATGGAAATTTTATGAGTATGAAAAAATTGACGATGCATGATTTTGAGGCCCGGAGTGCCCGGAATGAATTTATGAACTTTTGTTTGGGTACATTCAGTAACTGTACGCGTGTATTTTTCTAACTTTTGAACCAATTCTCATAATTGAAATTTAAGGGCACTGATGAACTCGCAGTGCTGGTATTCTCTTAAAGAGACTTTCACCTTGATGGTGGTGGGTAGAGAGTGAAATATAGTTCTTGGGTTTTTCATGTAAGTATAAAAAAAAATTGGTGACATTATTATTTTTATTAGCAACACCCAATTGGGTGTTGGGAGGTGGGGTCCACCAGAACTAAACTATCATGTGGAAGTTGGATGTGGGGACCATCAGACCATTACCTCCGATGAGAGGTTATGGTGGTGGGGACCACCTGAACCATAACCCCCAATGAGAGGTTATGGTGGTGGGGACCACCTGGGATTAAACCCCCTTGAACCCCCCCCCCTTTTATTGGGATAAACCCTCAATTCCCTAATAAATGTGGGGGGAGCCTCTTCAACACCTCCACAATTTAATTGTGTCAACGCTCCTCATTAATTATGCCATCTTTCCCTTAATCAATTAAACCTTTTTTGAATATTATGACAACTACTTAATATATAATATAATCTATTATCATGGGTTGCCATTTCTTTTTTAGGTGGATTTTGGGGAGAGGTGGAATTTGGGAGAAAGCTCCTAATGAAGAACGCTCCACCAATGAAGAACACGGATAAGGAATGACTTCGACTATAAAGAACGGCCTCGACTTTGATTTCCTTCCTCGGAACTTCCTCTAACATAGGATGTGTTCGTCTAAAACAAATCAATGTTATCCTTCTCACACCAAAATCAACCAACAACGAACAATTATGGGTTTAATTCTGTTTGATTATCACTTCCCAAGTACACCCCTTCTTCTCTTTTGTGGTTTGGGAAGAATCTTTGCGGGAGGGTTTGATGTTCTTTTTTCAAGTGAACCTCTTTCTACCACTCTAATGTGGAGAGTGCGGGACAAACTTACATGGACCTTCCTCTCCATAACCGTTGTGTTTATTTGTGGTTTTCTCTAAAATGGATGAAGGCGAAAAAGGCGATGAAGGAAACTGCGCCGCCACCCATGACCTCTATGACCCACGCCGCCCCCACGATGCCCCGTCCTCTCGGCCGAACCGGCCCTGATCCGCACCCACCCTAACCACACTACGACCCAGCCTTCTGGCTGTGCCATCTGCCAGCTGCACCACCTTAGCTGCTCTGGCCTCCCGACCAAACCGGCCCAGGTCACGGTGCCTGCTGGCCGAACCAGCCCTGGCCGTGCCACCCTAGCCCCCGGGCTAAGATTCCTTGAGACGTGCCCCTGTGGCCCTTCATGCCAAACCGGCCCCGCGCCCCAGACCGAGCCGCCCTCACAGTGCCCTCGAGGTCAAGCCACCCACACAGCGCCCTCCAGGCCGAACCGCCCTCGCGCCGACCCGCGGCTGGTCAACACCCTCACGGCTCTCCACGGCCCCTCGCGGCCTGCTGGGCTAGGCCCAGTGGGCCGGGCTGAACCCCACTGGTAGGCCGGGTCAGACCAGACCCAAGCCCACTACGACCCCTTTACGCTCCTTCGGCCATCTCTTTGCCACCGAATGTCCATTTGAGGAACTGTCAGTGGAACTGGAAATCATAGAGCATGATGGTCCCTTTGATTATACTCCACTAGTGTTTGGGGTATAGTTGAGATACGGTCAGGTTGGATCACACAGGAATCCAACTAGGCCCCCAGGACTAAAAGGATAATAACTCACAGACCGGGTGTCTGATTGATGTGCCGTCTGTTGTGTTGATACCTCTATGACATTTCAGACCATTGATATACATCTTTGTGGTACTTCATGACCGTTGAAGTATCTACCAGAAGTCTTGGAGTGGATCCTCCCCGATATGAGTGAGTATAGCCTGTAGACCTAGTAGCTGGCTGGGACCTGACGAATACTGACTATTTTGATTCGAAGTGACTCTAGTATACCAGTGGGGAGTACCTTGGTGTCGTAGAAGACCCGCAGTGGGGAGCACCTTGGTGTCGTGGTAGACCCACGATACTCGATAAGAGGAGTACCTCAGTAGTCTATGAGGGGGAGTGCGCTTGGTGATGTGACAGACCCATGATGGGGAGCATGCTTGGTGATGTGGAAGATCCACTGTACTCGATAAGAGGATTACCTCAACATTCCAAGGTTAGTGGGAAGTGGGCTTAGTGTTGCGGTAGGCCCACTATACTCGATAGTGGAGGAGTTCTCGAGCAGTTGAGGTTTCGACAATATGACATGGGATGTTACTTGATACTACCCACTACAATAAAATCTTGGTTTGAGATGAGTCAGTTTTTATGTGTTTTCCTCATGATTGATATAGATCACTTGATAACTGAGGTATATGTATGAGAATATACATAAGTAAGGTTATCTATTGATTTCATGTTTTTGGGTTTATCCTTGTTGGATTTTTGTGAGACCTTGAGTGTATTGGGGGCCTACTAAGCATCGTTATACTCACCCCTGCATGGGGTATGCATGCACCTTGTTTTGTTGGATGTAGATTACAGACATCACTGACTGAGGCTAATAGTACCGTTACTAGATGGTTCTGGGAGGTGGACCATATAGCCTGTCAGTATGTGGAGGATACAGATGAACACGGAGTGCCGAGGAGGCTATCGGTACCAACCCTTCAGGTAGGAATCCAGGAGGACGACCCTGTAGCTGCTGTTCTTTCTTTTTCTTTAGTTGTATTGTTTTCACTTTTACTTGTACCTTTACTATTGGGATTGTATTTCGGCCCCTTTTACTTTCAGCACTCTTTCAGTTATACAATTTACTCATGTTCATACCATTTTGTGTGTCTTTGCAGGTTATAAAGGCAATGCCTTACTAGTTTTAGGGAATTAATCCATTAGTGCTAGTCACCAGCCCCTGTCCTATGGAAGGAGGGAATGGGGTAGTCACAGCATGGGCCCTGGGGGACGGTTCATGACATTTAGGGCCGTGAAACCAATAGTCATTTTATGGTTTAAACACCAAATCTCCGTCATTGGATACATGTTTTATAGAAACATCATGGGCTAGCTCATTAATCACTTGATCCAGTTTAATAGCCGCAAAATGTAAAAATTATTACAGAGGTTCACTATGAACAATCACTAAATCGGGAATGATAGTGCATGGGAATGTGCATTGTTATTAGGACATTAAAATGATATGTTGGAATACAATTCGGGAAGGTAAAGAAGGCTATCTAGAAATATGTATTCCAACCTATGTAGGAAAATAAGAATGTGTAATCTTTTAACACAAAGTATATTTATTTGCGTATAAAAAACAACATCACTAATTCTTAGGTAAATTCCCGATGCATTCATATCATAGTTCATGGGATTAATTTTAGTATATCATTATTTTAACTTTGATATTTTTTCATATTCATTAACATTAGGGTTATCTAGATTAAATAGATTTTTCTCACACATACATACATGGAATAATTTGAACATCAGTGTGTTTAATTTTAATATTCTATATCCTCACATCTCTCTTGTTTTCAACTAATTCAAGTCTTCATTTAGAAAATGTTTTTTTTAGTAACATAATATATGCCACTTATTTTTTATAACAACTTTTCATAATTGATAAATGCTATAAGGATTTTTCAAAATGTTTTTTCAATGAACCGCAAGACTTAACATTTGAAGATGTCAAATCATATAATTCATAATCATGAAAATTTTATGGTTTAAATGTTGACCCATTCCACTCCCATCTAGCTGGGATGAAGATTAATACAGCTACAACATGAAATTGAATAAGATCTAGGAATATTAAATTAAAAATCTCGGTTACATAAAGGTGTGAGGGATACAAAGTAAGAAATAAAAAATGAAGCTAATTATGCATGAAGAAATAATAATCCTTCTAAAAACATTGGGGAACAAGAAACCTACAAACAAATAACAATAGATATCAACTTTAATAGAATAAACACAGTCAACAACAAAACAACCAAAATAATATATCTTAATTTATTTCAATAATGGATGATAAATTTATTGTCAACAGTAAAAAATTTGGCCTAAAGACTCTTTTAAGTATCTCTACTAATTAAGAGAATATTTGGAAATTTTAGGAATCTAAAATTAAGAGAATATATCTTAATTTTAGGAAATAAAAAATAACGTTACTTCTGGTAGATCACTCACATAATTCCAATAACTTTATTAAAATATAATTAAATGGAACACAATGTGTAATTATAAAAACTAAACATCGAGTTTCTCCTATAATTGTTCTATAGGAAAATCCAATGTTGATAACTAAATGCACTAAGGAAATTTTAAAAAAACTTCAAACCATTGTTGAATAAGGTGGTCATTGAAAGGTTATAAAATCATCGATTTTGAGTTCTTTAGGTCCAATCCTCCAAGATCGACTCTGATTCTTATATTCATTACATTATCTAGTAATGCACACCAGAAACCATTTCTATCAAGCCGCTTCTCGCTTTCACCTCTCATAAGCCAAGAACCATACCACCAGAACTTATATTAGTTATATAGAATAAAATACTATTATCGAACCTTTAAATGCATTAACATCCATCCCTCCAACTGCTACGTGATATAGAAGTCAGTTCATTATTTAATATAACATAAAATACATGTGATTGGAGGTAAATGCATTTAGAAGTCAGTTCATTATTTTGTATATTAATGAACTGACTTTTTTATGAGAATTCCTATTATAGAAAACATGACTAATTATTCTATACACAATGCTATGAATAAAATATTCCACTTGTTATACCAACTTTGAATTTATCTTCCATTGGTTGTTCAAATTATATTTTTCCTACTATTCCCTAACATCCATCACAAAAGATATAAAAAATATTTAAAAATTAGAAGATTTTATGCCTTCCATGTTACTGTCCTCATCTCATAAAATATTCATTCTCCTACAATGAATATTAGAGTTGATATTTCATATAAGTATATGAGAATATTATCAATATACATCACTAATGACAGTCTCCAGATTTATTACTTACATGAATTATATTTTTACGTGATATAATTATATTTACAATTTCAACATAATTATACCTTTAAGGGAAGTATCCATTTATTTTCTTCATCTATGTTGATACAAATTGGAATAATATTCAATCATATCCTTTCAATTACACAAGATATGTTGTGAGGAGTCTTAGGGTTATAGTTAGGCAATTCTATGATGAATATGTATTTATATTGAATGATTATAATAACATTCAATATTTTACATTTATTTATAAGTATGAATAATAATAAATTCCCTCCAAATAATAATTGAATCTATAAACATGTAAATAAATGGGATAATTATATTATTCTAAAGGTAAAAAATATAGGTGAGAGTTTCTTCCCAACATTGAAACCCTTTTAATCACAGCTCTGATGTTCTTCATGTTTTGACCCACGATATTTATATCACTAATCTATGGTCTTATTTATATTAAAAATAATATTATTAATTAAAATAGGTGTTTTAAAATCATCTGAAAAAATACAATATCTTTTTTTCATCCTCTATTTTTTGTAACATTTTCCACTTTTTTTATATATGGTAATTTATTCTTTGCGAACTTTCTTAATTTTATTCATTTTTGTGGACTCTATTTTGACCAAAAAATTATGAGAACATTGTGTTCCATTTTTTTCATCGTTATTTATAATTAAATACTATTATCCTAGAATCCATTTAAATTATTTTATTAGAATATATCTAGCATATTTTCACTATTCACAATGTTTCTCTATAGCCTTAAAATTTCCATTCCATGGTAAAATAACATACTTTCTTCTATAATGTTTTCCACCTAACTAATTGTATTATTTATATCATTGATTATATAAAAATGTTTTCACATTAATATTCATGTTATCCTTACAAATGTTCATGTTGTTGTATTTTCCACCATAATAGAGGAATTCAATCCTTAGTGTAGAATCATTTTTATTATACATCTTGTGATTTATTTTCTTTGCACATTTCTCCAATATCCTACTCCCTAAGGTTGACTCTTCTATGTTTTCTTCCATAAAAATATATAATGTGAATATATGTAAAAAATATTTACATTATTTTAAATATAATAACTTATTTTTGATTAAACAAAACAATATTTAACAAAATTTGTTAGAAAATGGAGTTATTTTTAGAGATAGAAAATATAACTATATTAAACATTATTGGTTTAAACATAAAATTAGTTGAAAAAAATATTTGTTAATAGATATAAATATATTTAATATTAAACATAACAATATGTAATGTAAAATATTTATAGTATTAGATATGAAAAATAATAATATTTTTAGGCCAAATTGATCGCAAAAAACTAAAATCATAAGAAATAATGTGGATTAAAACAATATCCAAGAGTTGGTTTCTATGATGTCATATTTTCTCATTGATTTAATACTTGATAGGTGGTTTTTTATACACATATTTTAAATCCTATGTAAAATTTCATGACCATGATATAATAAATAAACATTGATTGGAATGATTAAAAATAAAATACCATACAAATTCATAATGAATAATCAATCAAACATCAGTGTTGAATAATGGGATAAAATATTTGAAATAAGTCCATATAATTAAAATTTAGAATCTAATTGTTCATCAAATTTGTATAAATAAATCATATATTGAATAAATTATTTAGTTTCATAAATGTAAAAAATGGAGTGGAGAAAATATTGTATGTATTACTACTACAGAAGATATATTTATCAAGTCATTTGGGTGACTTTTGAGTGGAAATGAAAACCATAAACCTACAAAGTGTTATTAGAAATTGAAGAATAAAATATAAAGTAAATATTTGTATAAGATAATATAAATAATTTAATAAATAACTATTAATGTATATAATATTGAAAATAGGAATGTTGAAAATACATGTTGTAAGAAATAAAGAGTAAATATGTAAACAAAAAATATATGATTACCAATTTAGAGAGTTAATGATTTAAAAACACACAGTCAACCTATACGAAAGAGAAATTTCATACAACGAACCCACTATTCCTATTGTATGAAATGAAAGACACTTATGAGAAAATTTAACTCATTTAAAATAAAAAAATTCAATAAAATCATACTCGATATAATAAGTCAATAAAACCATACCTTATCCAAGAAAAACCTGAGAATTATAAAGATAAGAAATTGAAACCAATAAATATTACCTAAAGAAAATTGGAGAGGCTAAGGATCGGAAATCAAATAAAACCTTCTCGATGGGAAAAATAGAAGGTCAGGTGATGAAGTATAACCATATTGGTTCATATATTGTCGGCTTCACCATGATTAGGTGCTATGTATTAGAGAAAATAAGAGAAAATTGAATTCCCAACAGTAGAAATTGAACACTGATCTGAGGAAATGGAATGACCATCATTCAAAAAAAACCTACCACATGCCAATCAGAAGCATTGAGTCACGGATTTCCCACTTGTGAGATGTGTAGGATCACCTGGAATGTGGGATGAATGTATAATCATTATACAGAGTCATGGTGGAGGGTATCCTGGAAAAAGAGGTGGAGGATAAACAACATCGGAGCCTTGACTGAGCTGTGTAGAAGGCGCGTTTTAGGAGGAGGGTAGTAGGGTGGTGGGTTGGCAGCCTCATAGGCTCATCATAAGAAGATTTGGTGAGGCCACCTTAGATCAGGTTTAGTGTGTAACACCCCAAGCATCTAGGGCACACTTCTCTTTGAATAATACAATAGTATGTGTTGTAGGCAACTTCAAGTTTAACAGACCACAACCAATCAAACTAGCTGTTATGAATAGTAATACCCACTTTTTGAAATTTTAAAAAAATTATCTTTCAAAATAGACTTCTTTTTTGGATTTGGAATATCGAAATTATCTTTGGGTGATGTTTTGGTATTTTTGTAAAAACGTTTAATTTTGGATGAATAGTGAAAAACACTAAGTTATAGTTTAAAACCAAATATTTTTTTAAATATTTTTTTATTTTATTTAAATTTATTTTAGTTCAAAATAGATACATAATAACTATATAAGTTTAATGTAATTCATTGGAGTTAGTTAACTATAATTTTAGATATATAAAAATTTCATTGAACTTTTTACCGTCTTTTACCCACCTATTAGGAGCATTAGAAAATTTACATAAATCTTAATTTTACCGCTTCTATGAGTTGAATTTCCAAAATCTATGAGACACGGTTGATATCAGTAAGTAAAATGTAGTTTAACAAGATGGAAATAATTTTTGTAGAATAGTAACTTTAGACTTTCATTTTTCGCGGTTTAAAGTAAATAGGGTAATCAAGGGTAAAAATGATATTATAATTACCCTAACACATGTACTAATTCTATTTTATAAGTTTTATTTGACCAGAGTCAATATTAGTAATAAAATATTAACCTTTAGGTCCACTTGAATTAGATTAGGAAATTTATTATTATTTAATTCAAAGAAGAGTTAAAACTATTAAAATCAAAGTTTAATAACTAAGACATTTTCGAAATAGGGTTATACATATGATGATTTAGACTATAATTATTCATTATAAATATAAAATGTGTTCCTATATAATGGTATTTTATTTATAAATTTTAGACATTAAATAATTTAATTTATTTATGACACAATGATGATGCAGTAATGACCTTTTTAATAAAATATTAAAATAACTAATATTATAAATACCCAAATAAATGTAGTATGAGACTTTTTATGAATTAAAATCATTTTATAGGTTAATATTACATCTTAGGGTTGATTATATAAATTTTTTTTGAAGTAATAATGCAGTTATTAATTTAGAAAAAACAAAATACCAAATAGTGTCAAAATTGACATAAAAGATTTGTTAAAAAAATATTATATTATTAATTGATATAATAATCCTAAATATATAAGGATTGGCAAAAAGACTTATATAATGATAAGTGTCTCATTAATTAACCACATGGGGTTCTCTTGAAAGTTTATAATATGTTTATTAACCATATATTATAAAAATACAAAGAGAGATGGTAAATGTCAAACTATTTAACAAAGTTAAATCTAAAAGATAAGGTTAATATTGTGACCCAAACCGGTATAAAACCTATTGTTTGAGATTTTTTTGACCCATCCCAACCTTATCCTTTAAATAATACATTTTTCATCCATTCAAAACTGAGAATGATTTTATTATAAAATAATATTTCAATTTATTCATAACATGACACTCACCTCTCTTATAAAAGGAAACTTCCCCTTCTATCATATTCACACCTACAAAGCCATTTGGCTTGAACAACCCCTGAAACAATATCCTCCCAACAGTCCTACCATTATCCTAGAGGCCTTCCTTCAGTCACAAAGACAACTTAAGGAGCCCTTTTGACAACTGAAAAGAAAGAAACCGAAGAAGAGGTAAATATATCATCTCCCCTTTCAGGTTCTTTTCTTCTTCCAAATTCCTCATTATTTGTTGTTTACATTCTAAAATAATAACTACAGTATATTATGTATTCTGTGATGCTATTATAAAAAAGTTACAACCATATTCATTATTCTATCCATCCTTTAAATAACAAAGTCACCATACGTGCGTATGTATGGATTACCGTCTCCACATCGTGGTGTAGTTTGTTATTCAAATGATTCATCATTTGGATGGGTATAATAATTAGTATAAATGAGGTAAATAATAAATATAACATGATAATGATTCTGTATATATTATATAACATCCAATTATATAGTATTTTAATATCAGAAGAATGATATTGTCGCTCGTGCGTACGTACTGATTACCATCTCCATGAACGTGATGAGATTCATTCCCTATCGTATCTATTCAAGACTAATATTCATTAGAGGATTAAAAATATTGTTTAAGGACTTAATATCGTTATTAATAAGAATAAGATACATCTTATCCATAAAAAACATTACATATGTAACAAAGCATATAAAGGAAAATGAATCAGTGAACACCCAAAATGACGATAATACTAAAATATTATTAACAAAGAATTATTAAACGAACATATATGATATCATATTAATGTATATTATTCTTTTATAATTTAATAAACCTTATTTCACCTTTATAAATGAGTTTAACCAACCCTCAACCAAATAAAATTATAGGGCAAGGTTAATTTCACAATCTCTTTATTATCTGAGGTTCTTTTTACATAAGTTTCTACTGGGACCTCTTTATCATCCACATCCACGTTTCTTAAAATGTATTAAAATACATTTTTACTATTTACTAGACTTTGGGTTAAAGTAATTTATACTATTTTTTGACATTTTATTATGGGTTGAAATGAATGTTTCCTTTGTTTTCCGAACAAGTTACATTCTGATCTTTTCGACAAAATTAAGGTAAGAATTTTTTTACTTATACGGAAGGTGTGGCTATATTCCACTGTTATAACATCATTGAAGCTTTCTTTACAATATTATAAGAATATTTTCAAAATAAAATTCTTCTTTTATAATTATTTAACTTTAAATTATTTCAAAAAAAGAATGATATATTTCTCTCAAACAGTTTTGATTTCATCTAAGTGAACATCCTTTAATAAATTTAATTTTTTTTGAATTTGATTTATTATGATAGAAATATTCTATTTTGTATTAAAGGTTTTGTGATATGTTTGACTGTGAATGTGTTATTTTTCTACCATTCATGTTTTATGGATAATGTATTGACATTTTTATGCTATTTTTAATAAGAATGTTTGTATTATGTTTAAACCTTTTCATATGAGGAATGCATTAAACATAGAAAGTGACTGGTGGAGCCCGCTATTGATCCTAGATTCATTGGTAGGTCTCATGAGAAAAACTAGTGTCTTGGAACAAGGCCTTTAAGAAATATTATTTGTAGTCTTTGCACATGGCCTTGACTATGTGGTTATGAAGTATGGAATTATGCATTCCATCATTATGGAAGTGGCTATTGATTTTGCATGTGATTATTCAACTAGTAGAATATCCATGTGAGTAAGTAAATATTAATATTTTGATTTATATTTTCCATATTATAATATAGTTTATGTTGAAAAGGATTTTTTTGTTTTATACATTTCCTTAAATGATTATGCTTATTTATGAAAGTTTCTACTATATTATTATCTTTACTGATCATATGAGCTCACCCCATTCAATGTTTTATATTTCCAAGGATGCGAGGAAGTATATTATGATTAAACTACGTGGATAGTCTATGGGATCTTAGTTTTGTCTATAGAAACAATGTTGGTTTCGTTTCCCATTTTATGATGTAATGTAAACCTTATGAATGTATCTAGTACTTCCAAGGATACTAAACTAATCGGTCTTTCGAGAATTGAAATTTTGTGACCATGATAATGATACATAATAATTCACAAATTCTGGGATTCTGAGGTCGGGGCATTATAGTTGGTATCATAGGAAGTTTAGTACAAACCTTGGAAACTATATTTAGAAAAACTCTAATTAGATCACATTATCCTAAGATAGACTTTGGGGATTATTATAGAATAGAATAACTTCCTATAATTTTGGTATTGTAGAGATTTTTTGAGTTTTCCAAAGAAATGCATCCATATTTGGATACAAGCTGGTAAAGGCATCTCTGTCACATATGTACCTAGGGGTAAACCCTAAAAACACTACTTTGAGCTAGACTCGAATATGAACTAGTGCACGAAAATGGGCCTTGAGGCACTATTAGGTACAACACTCCTTGGGGATATTCTTAGGATAATTATCATTTTCTTTAAAAACCATTATAAAGTTTTTATGAGTATATACTTTCTTAAAGAAAACATTTTAATTATGAATTATATCCATAAATGGTTAAATTTATGTTAACAGTTTTACACGTTTTGAATTATGTATTGTGATTCATAAACTAATCTAGTGAATGCCATTGTTTAGAAATGGCGCCTAGTCGAATGAATGGAAACTGTATCAATGAATGCACTCCATGTAGGGATTTCCCTCCTACTCAACATAATTATAGTGTAGCTAGTGGTACAACTTGTGATGATCATCTTATCACTATACTGGGACAACTCACTTAGGTTATGAATAATAACCTTTTTCATATGGAGCACCCTGATCCGCAGCGTGGAGGATCAATGTTAGATCACTTCAGGAGGAAAAGACCACCAACATTCAATGGGGGTAAAAATCCATTAGTATCTAAGAAATGGATAAATTCCTTAGAAAAAATATTCCACACCTTTGGGAGTAGTGAAAGGGAAAAAGTTTTCATGGTAGTTTACTACCTCACTGGAGATGCTGATCAGTGGTAGTCATTGATTCAAAACACCAAGGAAGATGATGAAGTATAAAATGAGGAATTAAGGGAGTTTAATGAAATTTTCATAGAAAAATACTTTCCTCATGACCATCGAGCAGATATGGAAAGAAAATTTTTGAGTCTGAGACAAAAGGAGGATAAGAATGTCACAAAGTATGAAGCTAGATTTACAAGGATAGCAAGGAATGATGTAGATTATATAAGTAACTGAAGAAGTAATATTGATCTTTTCTTTGATGGGTTAAAACAATTTCTCCATCGAGCATTAATCTCACAATCCTTCTCGTCATACGAATATATTGTCTCATGTGATATCAAGAATAAAATTTATTCTATAAGACTTATGACGTTAAAGCAAAGAAAGAGAAAAAGAGATCTGATGAACAATATAGAAATGAAAAAAGGAGATGAAGGGAAAAGTTGAATATCCATCATGCAGTAAATGTGGGAAGAAACAACCTGGTACTGGTCTAAAGGGAATTGGATTTTGTAACAATTATGGTGAAAAAGGCCACTATGCTTTTGATTTCAAGGGGAAGAAAGAGGATGTTAATTTTGAATGCTAAAATTTTATAGAATAGTAATATTATGAAAATTAATGTACTAAGCATCAGGGGAACTTACCTCGGAAAAAGGACAAGGTATCATGGCCAATCTTTTTCTATCACTACAACTAAGGTTGAATCTCTGAAAGATATAGTGGAAAGTAATTTAACGGTTTCTTCATGTTTAGCCAATTATTTCATTGATTCTGTATCATCGAATTCTTTCATTTCTTCCCAGTTTTAGAAAAAAAATATATATTTATAATTTTATTTAATTAAGGAGTTATCGGTAAAAACACCTAAGGGATGTATCATTGCAACAATGTATTTTGAATCAGTCCCCATTTGGGCATATAAATGTTCATTATCTACTGATCTCAACATCATACCCATGATTTAATTTGATATAATCCGTGGTATAGATTTGATTTTAGACCATGATGCAAAAATTTATTGTACGAAGAATGAGTTTCGAATTCTCGATGATGATAAGGAGTGCCTTATCTTTAGAGAAGAAATGTCACCACATAATTCTTATCTAGATCCACCCCTATTAGCTCAACAAAATTGAATTATTGGGGAGGAATATAATGAAATAACTATGGGTGTGGAAAAGAATGTTCAAATAGAGGATGTACATGTTGTTCTAGAATATGTTGATGTGTTTTCAGATGTTTTACCTAGAAATCCTCGATAACTATAAATTGGGTTTTCCATTGACTTAATTCTTGGTTCAAGGCATATATCGAAGACCGCTTATAGAATGGACACTATGGAATTACTAGAACTAAAGAAACAACTAGAGGAATTGAGTAATAAAGGATTTATTTTCCCTAGTATTTCTCTATGAGAATCCCATGTTCTTTTTTTAAGAATAAAGATGGATCTATGAGGTTGTGCATTGAATACAGGGAGATCAATTCTATAACAATAAAGAACAAGAATCCCCTACCTCACATTGATGAATTATTTAACCTACTTCCTAGAGCTCAATACTTTTAAAATATTGACATTTGATCTAGATATCATAAGTTGTGTGTAAAGAAGGAATACATTCCCAAAACAACATTTTAAACCAGGTACGGGCATTAGGAGTTTATAGTAATGCCTTTTGGATTGAATAATGCACCCTCTGTCTTTATGGACCTATGGAATAAAGTTTTCAAGGAAAATATTGATGAATTTTTAGTGGTATTTATTGATGTTTATTTTGTTATACTCCAATAGCTATGAATATTATGATAATCACTTCTGCATTACTCTAAAGACTCTTTGAAGACATGAATTATATGGGATGTTTAGCAAGTGTGAATTCTAGCTTCAACAAATTTTTTTTCATGGCCATATTGTCTCTAAGTATGGAATCATTATTGATCATTATAAGGCCAGGGCAATCCAAGAATGGCCAGCACCAATGATTATAAACAAGGTATGCTGTTTCATTGGTTTAGAATGTTATTATCAGAGTTTCATCGAGAATTTTTCCCGATTGGATAACCCATTAACGAATCTCACACGTAAAGGGTTTAAATGTGTTTTGACAAAAGAGTGTGAATAATGTTTTGAATAATTGAAGAGAAGATTAGTCAATGCTCATATCATCAATATACCATCATGCAATGATGGGTTTGTTATTTATAGTGATGCATCAAAAAAAGGAATTTTTTGTGTCCTTATACAGAATGATAGGGTTATTGCCTTTGCATCATGACAGCTAAAAACTCATGAGATAAAATATCCAACACATGATCTTGATTTAGTATCTATAATATTTTATTTGAAGATATTAAGACATTATCTCTATGGTGAAAAATGTGAGATTTATACCGATCATAAGAATTTAAAATATATTTTCTCACAGAAAGAACTAAACATGAGGTAAAGGAGACGGGTTGAACTACTCAAGGATTGTGATTTCACCATCCACTACCACCTGAGGGAGGAAAATAAGGTGGCAGATTCTTTGAGAAAAATGATCATGGAGTTCTGAACGAGATGAGAGTCAAAAATGATTCTATATACTATGATCTAGTGAAGTAGGACATGGGGATAACCATGGAAGGGAAACATCAAAACTTTTTCCAATGGTTGCAAAACCATGTTTAATAGAAAGGATAAAGAGTTCTTAGACCTATGATGAAGAGTTACAAAATAATATTAAAGTAGTGAATGATGGGAGATTGATTGAGTATGTGTATGAAGATGGAATTTTGAAATTTGGGAAGATACTTTTTGTTCCCGATATACCTAATCTAAAAAGGGCTTTTTGGATGATGCTCATAGCTCCAATTTTTCTATAAACCTTGGTAGCACTAATATGTACTGATATTTGTAAGAACATTTTTGGTGGGACAACATGAAGAGGGAGATTGATGATTTTGTGTCAAGATGTATGGTTTTCAAAAAGTGAAAGATGGAATGAAACATCCTAGAAGAGTCATGGAACCTCTTCTCATACCTGAGTGTAAATGGGACAATATTACGATGGAATCTGTCATGGGACTACCAAAGACTTCTAGAAGGAATGATGTAATATGAGTCATTGTTGATTGTCTTATGAATTCAACACATTTTCTTTCTATAAGAGATGATTTACCACTTGAATGTCTAGAAAGACTATATATTAATGATGTTTTGAGACTTCATGGAGTACCCCTATTGATTGTTTATGACCGTGATACATGTTTTACCTCAAGATTATAGAAAATTCTTCCAAAATCCCTATATACTAAAATTCGTTTGAGCACAGCCTACAACCCACAAATCGATGGACCATGTGAACGAACAATTCAAACCATAGAATCATGTTTGGATCATTCTCACTTGACTGTCATGGTATGTGGGATCAATATTTATATATAGAAGAATTTTCCTATAACAATAGCTTCCATTCAAGTATTATGCTGGCACCATATGAAGCATTATATAGAAAGAGATGTCACACGCCAACCTGTTGGGATGATGTTGGGGAAAGATAACTCATAGGCCCATAACATGTGGAAGAAATTTTGGAAAACGGGAAGGTAATCCAAACCCACATCAAAGCAGCTCAATATAAGAAGAAGAGCTATGCCGATAATCGAAGGAAGGATTGGGAATTTTAGGTTGGAGATTGTGTTTTTTTGATGGAATCTCCATCGAAGGGTATTATATGTTTCACTAATAGAATAAAAATTATGTCCCATGTACATAGGACCTTTTGAAATTCTAGAATGAAATAGGGTAGTAGCTTACCATTGGGCAATGTCGCCAAGTCTCTCTAGAGTTCACGATGTGTTCCACGTATCACTATTGAGAAAATACATGTCTGACCCAATGCATGTACTCACCAATGAAGAATTAAAACTAGAACCTAATTTGTATTATTTCGAAGAGCCTTTCATGGTTCTTGATACAAGAGAACAAGTGCTGAGAAACCGGACAACTCGTCTGGTAAAAGTTCTATGGAGAAACCATAAGATTGAAGAGGCAACGTGGGAACCCAAGGAACTTATGATGAAGAACTGCCCAAGTAATTTTATTTAGAAATATTCTAGAAATTTTGATTATGTAATTCTTTTAAGGAGGGGAGAATGTAACACCCCATGCTTCCACGGTACACTTCTCTTTGAATAATACAACAGCGTGTGTTGTATGCAACTTCGAGTTCTAACACACCACAACCAATCAAATTAGCCTTTACGAATATTAACACCCAATTTTTGAAATTTTATATATTTTATCATTCAAAATGCACCTCAATTTTCAATTCGGAATATCAAAATTAGCTTAGGGTGAATTTTTGGTATTTTTCTGAAAACATTCCATTTTTGACGAATAGTGAAAACACTAAGTTATAGTTTAAAATTTATTTTTATCTAAATAATTATTTATATTATTTAAATTTATTTTAGGTAAAAATAGATACATAATACCTATATATTTTCAATTTAATTTATTATAGTCATTTTATAATAAATTTAGATATATTTTATTTTATTGAACTTTTTACCGTCTTTTACCCTCCACCTAGGGGCATTTGAAAATTTACAAAAAAAAAATAATTTCACTGCTTCTATGGGTTGAATTTAAAAAATATGAGAGACATTGTTTATATCAGAAAGTAAAATATGGTTCAATGAGATAAAAATAATTTTTGATGAATAGTAACTTTTGACTTTTATTTACCGCAGTTAAAAGTAAATGGTGTAATAAAGGGTAAAAATGATATTATAATTACCCTAACATATGTTCTAATTCTATTGGATAAGTGTTATTCGACCAAAAACAACCTTAAGATTAAAATATGATCCTTTAGGTCCACTTGGATTAGATTAGGACATTTATTATTATTTAATTCAAAGAAGAGTTAAAAGGGTTAAAATCAAAGTTAAATAACAAAACCATTTTTAATATAGGATTATATATAATTTAAATTCAACTATAAATATTAATTAGAAATATAAAAATATTCCTATATAATGGTATTTTATTTATAATATTTAGACGTTAAATAATTTAATTTATTTATGACACAATGATTATACAGTAATTACCTTATTAATGAAATATTAAAATAATTAATATTATATATTCCCAAATAAATGTAATTTTTGATTTTTTATGAATTACACTAATTTTATAGGTTACTATTACATGTTAGGGTTGATTAAATAAAAAAATTTCGATTTAATAATGCTGTTACGAATCTCGAAAAAAACTAAATACCAAATAGTGTCAAAATTGACAAAAAAGATGTTTTTAAAATAATATTATATTATTAATTGATATAATAATCCTAAAAATCTATGTTTCATCCATAAGACTTCTATAATGATATGTGTATCATTAAAGAACCACTTGGGGTTCAATTGGAAGTTAAAAGTATGTTTATTAACCATATAATATAAAAATAAAAAAAGACAAGTTAAATGTAAAACTATTTAACTAAGAGTTAAATCTAAACTATAAGATTAATATAGTGACCCAACCCTATAAAAAACCTATTGGTTGAGAGTTTTTAGACCCATCCCCACCATATAATTTAAATAATTCATTTTTGAGCAACTGGAAACTGATAATGATTTTATTATAAAATAATATTTCAATCTCTTCCTAAGGTGCCCATCACCCCTCTTATAAAATGGCATCTCCCCTTCTCTCAAATTCACTCATTCAAAGCCATTTGGCTTAGAAAACCACTACCCAAATATCCCCCAAACTATCCTCCCATAATCCTAGATCCTTTATTTAGTCATAAATCCAACCTATGTCACCCTTTTGATCAAATCAAAAGAAAGAATCCGAAGAAGAGGTAAATATTTCATCACCTCTTTCAAGTTTGTTTCTTCTTCTACTTACTCTTTATTTGTTGTTTCCATTCTAAAATAATAAATCCCGTATCTTATTTAAAATTCTATGTTATTATAAAATTTTTACAACCATATTGATTATTCTATCCATCCTATAAATGACAAACTCACCATACATACGCACGTACGGATTACCGTCTCCACGTCGTGGTGTAGTTTGTTATTTAAACACTTCATCATTTGGATGGGTATAATAATGAGTATAAATGATTTAAATAATAAATATAACATGATAATTATTCTTTATATATTACATAACATATAATTATATATGATTTTAAAATCAAAATATTGATATTGTCGTTCGTGCGTACGTACGGATTACAGTCTCCACAAACATGATGAGATTCATTCCCTATTGTATCCATTTAAGAATAATATTCATTAGATGATTAAAAATAATGTTCAAAGACTTAATATAATTATAAATATGAATAATATACATTATATCCATAACAAACATTACTTACGTAACAAATCATATAAAGGAAAATGAATCAGTTAACACCCGAAAAGATGATAATACTAAAATATTATTAACAAAACAATATTAAAAGATCATATATGATATCATATTAATGTATATGATTTTTTTAAAGTTTAATAACAATTATTTCACCATTATAAAAGAGGTTAACCTACCATCGACCAAGAAAAAGCACAAGGTAAGGGTTAATTTCACAATCTCTTTATTATCCTAGGTTGTTTTTACGTAAGTATCTACTGGGAACTCTTTATCATCCACATACATGTTTCTTAAAACTGTATTCAAAAACATTTTTACTATTTCATATACAATGGGTTAATGTCATTTATACCCCTTTTTTATTTTTATAAATGGGTTGAAAGGAATATTTCCATCATTTTCTAAACAAGTTACTTTATGACCTTTTCGACAAAATTATGGTAAGATTTTTTTTAACTTATACGGAGGGTGCTTCTATATTACACAATTATAACATCGTTGAAGCTTACCATACAATATTATAATATTATTTTCAAAATAATTGTTTTCTTTTATAATTATGTAACTTTAAATGATTTCAAAAAAATAATTTGATATTTCTCTCAAACAGTTTTTATTTATTCTATATCATCATCCTTTAATTGATTTTAATCTTTTTTGAAGTTGATTTGTTATGATAAAAATCTTTAATTTTGTACTGAAGGTTTTGTGATATGTTTGACAGTGAATGTGTTATTTTTCTACAATTCAAGGTTTATGGATAAGTTATTGACATTTTGTATGCTAGTTTAAATATGAATGTTTATGTTACGTTTAAAACTTTTACTATGAATAATGCATTGGACTTAGTAAGTGACAGGGGGAGCCCACTATAGCTTCTCGATGCATCATTGGGTCTCATGAAACAAACTAGTGTCTTGGCACAAGTCCTTGACAAAATATTATTTGTAGTATTTGCACAAAGCCCGGAATATGTGGTTATGAAGCCTGGCATTATGCATTCCATCATTATGAAAGTGGCTATTGATATTCCATGTAATTATTCGACTAGTAAAATATACATGGGAGTATGTAAATTTCATAATTTTGATTTATATTTTCCATTTTATGATGAAGTTTATGTTGAAAAGTGTTTTGTTTTAGTTTTATACCTTTACTTAAATGTTTATGCTTATTTATGAACATTTCTGCTATATAGTTATCCTTACTAAAAATCTGATCTCACCCATTTCTATGTTTTATTTTTTCCTAGATGTGAATTAGTATATTATGACTAACCTGCTGGGATAGTCTATCAGATATCAGTGTTTTCTTTGGAAATAATGTTATTGTACTTTTCCATTTTATGATGTAATGTAAATGTTATTAATGTATATAGTCCTTCCAAGGATACTAATTTAATCGGTCATTAGAGACATGATCTTTTGTGATCATTCCAATGATACGTAATAATGCACCAACTCTAGGCTTCTAGGGTTGGGGAGTTACATGATGGAAAGGTGTGGTGGTTGCGCCATCATCAGAGGGGGTCATCCTGAGATTAGGTGGTTGTGCTATCATCTAAGTAGGATCATCTTGGTTTTGGGAGGATGGTGTCACATTGTTGGAGTATGGCGGGAGGTTGGGTGGTAGCATAGATCTAGGAGGGTCGTAGGGAAGAGAGATTTTGAGAATGGCATAAATGTGGGGATCGCAATAAGGTTGTGGTGGGGGCATACCAACAAAGGGATTTTATGAACCATGACCATTTTATAACATATATCCATGATATTAATAAATTGTGGCAATATAAGTGTGTCTACAAGAGAAATTTATAGTAGTGTAGTCCTGTCTATAGATCTGATTCAGTTGGGATGGAGTTTTACTCTTCCAACTTACTACCAAATGATATTGATTTTTTAAGTAGGATTTTTTTTAACTGTGCTTCAAGTTCAAGATATATTGTGGGTCAAGCATATTATCATGGATGAACTATGCCAATATAGTAAGTGCCTTTCATATATGAATATGGATGCTAAATTTTAGTACATGAGTGTTAAGTGTATTTGTTAAATATTGGGGAAGGCATTTTCTATAGTGCTAGATGTGGTTTCTTCTATGACTAATGGCTTCTATAAATGGTTTGGTGATACTAAATCATTAGTATTTAAAAAATAATTTACAATTTCTTTGCTTTTCTAGATGATAAAAAATGGACTGATTTTTAATAATTAGATTATCCTTAATTAAGCTTTGGTAAAATGGACTTTTTTATAGAGGTTGGGAACAACTATGGGATGGTGGGGTTTTTTGATGAATTAGAAAAACATGGTGTGTCATGGTATTTACCTCTAATGGATGTTTTACTGTTGAATAATTATGTTAGTATGTTGTAATATTCTCAAGATGGAGTGGGAATATTGGGACGTGACTCCTTTAGGTTTGTCTGGGCCTTTATGTATTATGATTTTATTAGTAAGTGGTACATTTAATATTCTAAACTAATTTCATTTTGTTTTAGCCTCATGTTCCCAGGGGATCTGGGATTGTATAATGTTATTTTGGAATCATATTTACCCCCTCATGTCTCCTTGGTTAAGGATCACCCTACAAACTCTCTTTCTTTAGTGATCCTCTGGTATGAGAATTTTATTTAATGTTTATATTATTTACATTTTTACATTTATTTTATTAAAAGTGAGGGTTATATGGTTGTGTATCATATTGCTAAGTCCATTTTTATTCTCTAGTGTCATTTTAACTCAGTTTTGTTCCTCTTGTTGCATTATCTTTTCTATACTTTTATTTGAAATATGTTTCAATGTATTTGTGTTTGGAGCCAACAAAAGGATTCAAAATAATTTTTATTAAAATGTAATGATTAAATATATTACTTACATATTAATTTGTTTTTATAATATGGAATAATAATTGAATATTTTATCAATAAAAATAATTATTAAAAAAATTAATCATTTAAATAGGAATTTGGAAACAAAAATTCCATATAATATATATTTTTAGTCAACATAAACCCTCATTCAAAAGAATACATATGAAATTAAATCCAGGAATTTTTTCATTAGTCTATCATCTCGAACAAAAATCGTATGTTCAAATTTGGTATGGGGGTGGATTTCTATAAGTATTGTAGTGTAAATGTTGCATGTACTGTAGTAGTGTTGTAGTAATAGAACTATAATAGTGTTATTATTTACCAAATTTTGGATTTCTATCCTTACATTTGGTCCTTTAGGGAACCGGTCCTTCAAACTAGAAATGTCAAGAATCTTGGTGATATAATTGAAATAGAATGATAGAGTGGGGTGACCTTGAAAACAAATCTTATGAAAACACACAATCATCACCAGGTGGGTGGATTGAAAGAAAGATGAGTGAATTGTAACTTATCATCTAACCCTATATCCACTTGAATGTATGATGTGTGGTTGAGTGGTGAACTTCCATCGCATTACAGTGTGAAAAACAATGAAATGATTTGTTTTTGGGGGGTAATGTGACCTGCTGACTAGTGACACTATTTCCCTTGGGACCGTTATGAAAATATGATTCCACTAGAAGGTGACATGATATGGATACATATATGTGTTATTGGTATCTTTATAGTATATTTTTACAATGACATAAGAGTGGGAGGGTGAATTTAGTTCTTAAATATTTTACCCCAAATATACATCCCTCTTTGAAAACCTATATTGTTATGTCTTACTATTCTCAAATAAATATACATAAAAAAAATATAAGAAGAATGACACATACAATTTTTAGTGGTTCAGAGCATAAATATTATCTAGCCCACTCCACCAACACTCTCTCATTTAGCTTGGTTATTTTCAATATATAGGTCATTTTTTAAGGAAATTTATAGTTGAATGCAAGTAAACAGAACATCATACAAATGTTCCAAAATATTTCTTTGGGATATCCAATCACAAAACCTATTCATATTCTCCATACATTAACTACATAGACTAAAAATATTACATAGAAGGAGATGAATACATTTTTCTAGTTTAAACACATAATTGCAAGTAGAACTAACATATGATGAAGAATGTCTATAGAGATAGAATATAACATCAAAGAGAATCTTGAAATGTTCATAAATTTTAGAAAATAATCTATAATTAATAACAATAGTAGATGTTTGTTTTTTGTCATGCAAAAATAATTACTTCAAGAAAACAAAGAAATCAATTTAAGGGAGATAATTGCTGAATCCTAAAAATAATAATACTTGTATTTAAATTCAAACTCTTCTATTTTCAATCAATCATGATATATATATAAAGAATCCAAATTTCATTTTAATGTTATGATAATTTAATATACCAATCATAGATGTTGTTATTTACTATTAATTTAGTCTACCATTGAACTATATGTTTTCTTAGAAAAGAAACCTTCTTAATTAACCCTTTCCCCGTTCACTAAAACCACAATTGGAAATAGAAAAGGTAAGTGTAGAATTTTATTAGAATTGTATAATTGTAATAATTTCCTTAATTATCTAATTAAATATTGTAAAAATAATAATCTTCAACAGTGTTCAGTTACGTAAGAATTTTCTTTGTAATACTTGGGATCACATGTCTTTTCTTTTAAACATAAGACTATAGACATTGGAAATTTACTGCAATAGTTCATATGAATCTTGAATTACCCAAAAAATATTAATATTCTTTATATTTCAAAAAATATAATATTTTAATTAATTGGGAATGGAAAATTAATCGTATTTCCAAAATAAAAAATTTTATAAAATGAAGACATGTTTTTATTAAATTCATAAAGAAAACATTTATATTTTTAACAGAAATAATATTATTTATGTTTTTAAAGAAGTGTGTATATATGTTTTTCAAAAATAATGTCTATTATAACAAATTAAAATTTTTATTAATTTAAGAAAAACAAATTTTTATCTAATCATTAATAACACGGAATTTTTTGAGTGTCATAAGAATTTCATTTGTAGTAAATAAATTATTATTTTGTAAATCTATTAATTTTTTATAATTTTTTTATGTCTAAAGAACTTTTTTGAGAGGGATATTGGATTATCATTTATTTATGAGATAATAAATGGAATTATGAAATGTATTTTTCTATTGGATTCTTTTTCTAATATTTTTGTGTAATTTTCCACTGTAATTTTTGGTGGAATTTTCTTTTATTTTATAGGGATTTTCTTGAGGAATTTTATAATAAAATTTATATAGGATTATTGAAATATTAAATTCTAGTGATATTTTCCATTATTATAAATAATTATTTTTTTCATTGGATTTTCATGGATATTTTCTATATGGATTTTTTATTTGAAATTTTCTACTATAAAATATTTAATAACACCTTCCACTGGTATTTTACAATCTATTTTAGCGGAATTTTATTATTTATAAATTTATATTTGGATTCTTAACTATAATTTTACAAGGAAATTTTTCACTATTATTTTACATTTTATGTTTTTAATACTTTAGTGGAATTTTCCATAAAAATTTAAGAGTGGAATTTCATAGTAATATTTTCAAGATGAATGTTTTCAACTTAAAGAAAATTCTATTTCCTTAAAAAATAAAGTTAAATAAAATAAAAAGTATAATTTTAATATGGATTTTCACTTATATAAAGACTAACATATTTTTTACACTATTAAGGCAACAAAAAACATAATTTTACGTAATAACCAATATCTATATATCAATTTTTAGGGACTGATTTCAATTTTTTTTGAAAATTGAATCAATAATTTTTCTTTCATTTTCATAAATAAATACTGGGTTATAAAATTAAGAAACATTTTTTATGGATAATAAGAATATTATTTTTAAATTTTTTTTTAATGTAGAATTGTTTTCAAATTTTAATGAATTGAGTTAGAATTTCATTTCCAATATAAACACATAAAATTTTTAAATTATAAAAAATTAGTACTTTATAATATATAGACACTACCCAACCAAATATGAGTGGTAAAACCTCAATTATAAACTTTTATATTTATAAATAAAGATAGAAAATTTTCAATTATCTAATACAAAACAAAATATTTTTATTAAAAAAACATATTCTAAACCAGTGCTTGTGATTCAATAACTATATTATATATATATATATATATTAAGATGTTTATAATGATGCAAATACTCATCTTTAACTACTCCCATTGCACTTTATAACTATAGTAATATTTCTAATAAATATTTTAAAAATTTATATGCATATATATATTTGTTAAATATTTTTATAAATATTTTAATAATTTATAATAATAACTATATTTATTTGATTATAAATTTTGAAAAATTAATTATTAATACAAATTAATATTTATTTATATTTATAAATTATAAATACTAAAATTATTAATTATAATTAAATTGAATTTATAATTTTAAAATTATTTATTATTTATCAGTATTTCTACTAAAATATAAATATACGTATTTATAGTAACATAAAATTTTAATGTAATTATATATATTATAGACATAGTTAATTAATTAATTAATATACCTATAAATGAAGGTTATTACCCGTCACTTAAATTTACATATTAGAGGGTCAAAAAATATATGATTTTAAATTTATAAGATATTATATTATTATCTTAAAAATATCTTATTTTCAATATCATTTTCACCAGTACGATATAATTATAAAAATTGATTACTAATTTTATTATGGAATCTATAAGGCCATGCCATAAGCATTACATAATATTGAATTAAGTTAATAATTCAAATGGAGGATTTGTTTTAGGTTTAGTGTTTTAGATAATTAGGCCATAACTATTACATTACATGTCAAAAATTTCAAAGTTGACACTTCTAATCAGTCTCCATTTTTTTCATAAAATAAAAACTCTTTGAAAGAATGAGTTATGTATAATTCCAAGTTTTAGACCGCAAGACATTTCATTGATCCCATTATTAACCCTATTCATATTTAAGTGTTGTATAAAATATTTCAAAACATGGAATGAGCATAAAAAGCTCAGTAAGGGTTATAAAACAAAGAAGGAAAACATTAGTTCATCAATAATTTCAAAACATAAGCTCTTAAAATACCTCATGAAATCATACGATTTATGAATAATACATAGAAATCATAAATCATAAAGGTAACTAGTGGTATACATAACATACTTACGTTGTAGCTTTCACAGCTACATAGGGAGTTACATTAGGAAGACCCATCAAAGTATATTCCATAAATATCTTAGGAGAAACATTAATGTTTACATCTTTCATGTTACCCAATCCATTGGAGAGATATATCTGGATCACCCTCCATATGTTTATCATAGAACCACCCATATATGTAAACAATGACCAATAACTATAACATATTCATAACACACAAAACAAACATAAAGTAAATATAACATGTCAACATCATTTAATTATATTGAAATAACAAATATATTATCAAAACCATTTTCAATACCAAAATACATAAAAGATTATATGTAATTTATTTTTCTATTAGAAACAGTACGACTTGCAAAGAAATACATAGATCAAATAATACTCATGGTGGAAAAAGAGGTCCTTTTCACTGCTTATGTAAAAAGAAACATTATTTTTGTCATTTAGTAAAATTCCTCATTGAAAAAGTTTTATTTTGAATGAAATTTAAATTCTAAGGTATTTATACACCATATAAAATAATTTCATGTATAAAAAAATATGTCTCAATAAAAGGAAATTGAGATGATGTTTCTTACCTTGTGTCCGACCTAACCCGTTCATTTTTTAATATCTTCAATAATAAACTAAATTTAATCTCTACATGAATAAGAATATTCTTCATGCTTATTATTCCTTTTTTATCACTTATTATCATGTTATAAACATTGTGTAATCATTTAAGTTAATAACGTTTCTTTTTTCGATATTTGGAACTTGAGTCAAAAATGAACTTCTTACAATTAAAAGTTGTTCATGTGGTCAAAATTACATTATCTCTAGAATTATAATTAGGATTTATATATCAAATATATCCAGTATATATATGTATTTATAATATTACATAACATTTAGAGGTAAAAAATGAAATTCACCGTTCATGGAGATGGTAAGCCAGATGTACAAATGGACGCTACTTTCATTTATATTTCATACTTAATATAATGAAATCGTAATGATAAATAGTAATATTATAATTATAGTATAATATAATATATATAATTTCAGAAACACCATCCTTTATACTTTCCACATATGGCATATACAAGTCATATCACTTTGAGGGGGTGGTAGTCCACACTTCTTCAAATGAAATTATCGTATTTACCCACTATGGAAACCATAAAGGTATTATATAAATGACAAATAGAGAAGCATATATACTATATAAATATAATATACATCACATATAAAAACATTTCCATCTTAATGTTAATCATAAGAGGTGGTATGAGAAGATTTAACAATCATCGTTTCGTGAGGTAGCAGTTCACCGTCCACAGAAACTATAAGTTCTTTACCCATTAGATGGAGGTTTGTGTAAGTGTAGTTCAAATCCTCCTCATAAAAACAACCTTGTATATTAAGGATATTTTTTTGTTATAAAAGAAAGGAATATAAAGATTTTAGGGCGTTTGGGAAGTAAAATAATATATCAGAACTTAAGAGAAGATGTTACCTTTAATTCAGGTAACTCCCTTTGGTTTGACCCAAAAGGATTTATTGAAGTGTCATCTGCCTAAGGTAAGGCTTCGTGGTGGAAGAGAGGGATCTTTATAGATTATTTGGGTAGTTTTTTTAACAGACAAGGTTCTTGAGAGGTGTGAGTAGTGGGTTAGAGGTGAAGGATTTTTATAAGGGGGAGGAGGGGCTCTTTAGGAAGGTTTGGAAATATTATTTTATTATAAAATGATTTTCGGTTTATAAAGGCCAAAAATTATTGAAGAAGCAGATGATATGACTCTTGTTCGAAATAAAATCATCCAATAAGAAGTTTGAAAGTTTTAGATATTTTTTTATTCCTTATAATCTGATTTATTTAAATCCTTCATTAATGAGGTAAACACTAAATCATTATTGTGTCATAAATAATTTTATTTATTTGATATCTAAAAATTATAAAACAAATACCATGATATAGGAAATCTGTGTTGCTTTCAAATGATAATTTATATTCGAATAGAAAACTTTTATAACCCTATTTAAAAAATTTATTTACTAAAAGATATATGTTTGTGTCATTTTTTTCTTTACATTAAATTAATTAATATAAAGTGTCATTGTCACTATTAAGTGGCTCCATGAGGTCC
This sequence comes from Viscum album, assembly GCA_963277665.1. NCBI lineage: Eukaryota > Viridiplantae > Streptophyta > Magnoliopsida > Santalales > Viscaceae > Viscum > Viscum album. The sequence goes on from OY728124.1 coordinate 35,172,313, forward strand.
CAAAATCAACCAAAGATGCTCATGGTTGGAAATATATCAACGAATAGGATTTTTACACATGTTTGGGTAATTAATATTATTATAATATTATTTTAACCATGAATTATCATATTAACCTTTAACCACATTAAATAAAAGTTAAAAGATACTATTCAACAAAAATTATTTTCAACTTATTGAACCACATTTTTATTAATAATAATAATCTTGTATGTCAAATTTTTAAAATTAAATTCACTTAAGGGGTATAATTTCATTTAAATGAAAAATTTGGGTTTTTAACTACTACTCAGTGTTTTCACTATTCCACAAAAATTGATGTTTTTCTGAAAAATACCAAAAATTCAGCCTATAATGTATTTGATATCCCGAATTCAAAAATTATGCCCATTTAACCAAATTAGAAACATAAAAGCTTCATTAATTAATTTAAAATTAATTCACATTTCCAAAAGAAAAATCATGTTTTTATGAAATAATAACTATCAAAAGATTAACACTTCTTTTTTGTCCTATTTCTAAGTGAAATTACATCCAATGACCAAAATTAGATTAAATGGTAAAAATATTATCTAATTTCACTTTAAAACAAATTAATAATATAATCTACCAATATACCAAAATTATATTAAAAGACTGTTTGAAATTGAAATACAATATTTTTCACTATTCATAAAAATTGAATTTTATCATAAAAATACAAAACATTTACCCAAAGTAAATTTTGAAGTCAAAATTCTAAAGAAGAACTTTATTTTTTTCAAATAGAACATATAAAAGTTTCCAAAACTATATTTAATGAGGGTTCTCCATCAAAAGGCAGTAAATCAACCTTTTAATGAATATTAGTGTAATTATGCTTAAAATTGGATTCATTCATATTTTAAGCCTCTAAAATTTATTGTATTAATGTAAAAACATTTGAGAAACATGTCTAATCATAATATGGTTAGTTCTGTTAATTCCTTCCAATACAGTGGCTTGGAGTTAAGTACCCTTTAAAATAATATTATATTATTATTTTTCAGTATGACCCGACGTTGTATGCAACATAAGATTTCAATGAAACTCATTGTTGTGTATAGTGTATGCCATAAATCATAGCATCCCCATTAATGTATAATTTAAAATTTAATTCATAAATATTAATAAATATGAAAATGTTTTATTCATTATTTACTTGGGATGTTATATCCATCCCCACTTTTAGAAATTTGATCCTCACAATTTTAAAATTGAGCATGGAAACTTCATTAAAAGTCAAACATCATAAAAAGAGTCAATAAAAATATCACTTTAAAAGAATTAAAGAGAAATACAAAGGTCACCTGATATAACCCATACTAGGATTCCATGAATACAAAGATATGGATGAGAAATTAAATGTCATGTTCTGATGGAGAGAAAGAAAACATGATTAGAAGAAAGTTAACCGCCAGAAAATCAAAGACCTGTGATAGGTTAAATGCTATTTGTTTTCCCTATAATAAAAGTAAAAAAGACAACAGTTTTTTGTTTTATGTTCATTTTCATAAATTTGGAAATATTTTTAATAATATTGAATAAATACATAAGGAAATAAAATTACCTTTCATGTAGAGTATCATCCTTTAATATGTTTCAAATCAAAACCCATATTTTCTACAAATGATGATTATTCAAGAATACTTGTTCATATCTGAAGTGCTAGAATAAACTTCTAGAGAATCACATAATCCACTAAAGATTAACTATATATTTTCCCGGTCTTTAGACATTAACCAAAACCATATTGTTTAGTACAATATTAGATAATCCCAAAAAAAGGATAATCCATTTAAAAAAGAAATATTATTCCTAATCTCCATAATTCAACAAACAATACACAAAATTTAACAATGATCATTCAATAAACAACTATCCATAAAATTATTCAAAGTAAACCAATCTATGATTCAAACCCGAAACTTAGAAGGATTTAATCACATAGTCATCCATAGTAAATCTTAATATTTATCTCTAAAAAACATCGAATACTCTTAATGTCTCATATGGAAGTGTAATTAACATAATCAGATATTCTCTATGATAGGTTATTCCTTTCCATAAATTTATCAAAGTGTTATAAAAAATAGATTCATCTGAAATAAAATTTCAACAATTATTCCACAAATGAAATCTCATTGTAACGACCCAAAATTTTGAATAAATCTTGTTTCCTAATTTTGTGTGTTATTTTATTTCATACTCAAAAAAACGGTTTCATTTGATAGCATGATTATAATTAAAATGAGACCATTGGGTTTCAACTATTATATGACCATTGGTCAATATGACTACTGGAAACCAATCGTTTCAATTATTGTCTCAAAATACAAGTGATCCTGGTCAATTAATATAGAAATAATATTCGATGGCCTCATCCAGTAGTCTCGGGCCAATCGAATCCTATCTAACGGAACTTGGGATAGAGGTAGAACCACTGGGATTTTCTCTAGACCAAGCCCAAGCCGAACTTCATCGTGTGAAGCTATAATGGAATTGCATTTTCGAGATGTTAAAACTGATAGAAATTACTACTCTTGCAATGTTTGTCGAGCCGCCCTCAGATTCTATCACCCTAGCATACCTTACTCTTAGGTCCTATGTCAGGGTTATAAGGAGCCATGTAAGGAGACCGTAATTTCTTTGTGTAATCCTTTGAGATAAATAAAATTGTGTTTTCATCTTATGGTGAATTTTGTAAATTTTTAAATGTTCGGATAAATGTAGGATGTATATTATTGATGAATTTTAGAAAAATGATATTTTAAAAATGTTTATGTAAACCTTAAATAATTAATTATGTGTAATGATTTTCAAAAAAAGGTCTTCTACAATTATGTTCAGTACGAAATTTAGAGTCTAATAAGATCAACTTAATTTGTGATGAATAGTCAATTATTAATTGTGATTTTATACTTAGGATTAGTAATGTGACCAAATGGATTAGTAATCTCACTTAAAGAATGTATTTATATAATATAGGCACCCTGATTAGGTAATGTGATTCAATAAAATAGGTAAATAAATGTTTCAGAAATTATTATTCAAGTATTAGTTTATTCAGGTGAATAGAGATTTTTTAATTAAAAATTAAATTAAAAATATTTAAAAAATTATTTTTATAAAATGGAATTCATTTTTGAACTCAGAGCATCGATATTATGTTGAGGTAATTTTTGGGTACTTTTCTGAAAAAAAATGAATTTTTGGTGAATAGTGTATTTATTTAAAATTTAAATTAATAATATTTAGAAAATTATTTTTATAAAATGGAGTTTATTTTTTAAATCAGAGCATCAATATTTGGTTAAGGTGAAATTTTGGGATTTTTTTAAGAAAGTTGAATTTTCAATGAATAGTGGAAATACAGTTTTTAAGTTACAAGTGTTTAATGGAATCATTAAATGATATATCAAGTATGTAATCAATATGGTCGGATTATGAATAGTAAGATAATGTATGAGGTGTCCCATGTGGCCAGTACCATGGGAAAATACCATGGTCAAGCCCATGGTGTTTCCAATACCACCAATGAGGTGTCCCTTGACCATTAATGTCGTGTCCCCTCACTTTCCCTATAAATACCCACCCTTTCCTCCTTTATTTTTCCCTCCCAACTCTCCCCCAATAAATCTATGGTCTCATTACCTCCCAATAAGTCCTCCCAAGGTTCCCCCAAGCCCTCAAGGGCCCAACCTTTGAGTATTAAGAGTTACATTTTAAGGTAATGGATCCAACCTCTCTCTTTCTTTTCAAATACTATCTTTTATGTCATTTATTTTAGGATTCATGTTCTTATGTTTGTAGGGTGCTCTTTTATATTACTATTACTTCCATTTTCATGTTCATATGATGAAAGATCCCCTATTACTCTTATCATTTCATTTTATTAATTTTTAATTGGAGCCGTTAGGCTGCCAAAATTTTTGTAACGGATTCTTCCACCCTTCTCATTTTCAGGTTCTATTTTTTTGTCAAGTCCTTCAAGTTCCTTTTTATTATGTTGATGTATAATATCTATATCTATCATACTTATATTTTATGTTCATATTATTAGAGACCCTATTTGATCTCGTCATTTCATTTTTTTGAAGTTTAAGTGACGTCGTTAGGCTGCCGAATTTTAATAAGAAAAATCGTATTTTTATCTTCCTTCCATGTTTTTAATTTCAAATGTTATGTCCTTAAAATTTCATTACAATGTTCATACAACCTTTATATTCTGTCTCTATACTGTTTTATGGATCATTTTTGAGTGGGTTACCCATGTCACCTCTCTTTTCAATGTTTTCTAAAACCCTATAACATATATGTTATGCTGCAGAATTTTCGTCTTAAAACGTCTCTCTCTTTTTCTCACATTATTTTATTTTATTAAGTGAATACTCAAAGATCATTGTTCTACAGGGGTATTCACATATATATCAAAATTTCCTATTTTAAATTCTGGTATTTATATATATGAAATCCCGCTTTCCATTTCTGTGGGTTTAAAGTGACATAAAGATCACATCTTTAAAAGAAGTTTTTAAAACGTTATGATTATTAAATGAAACCCATTTCTTTTATGCTATATGGGTTATTCATGAAATGTTTGATGATGATATATATGGCTCACATTATAATAAAGACCAATTAAGGGTGCACCCTGATAGCACCTCATTGCATTGGTTAATGATGTAACCACTAGAGATTACAAATTTAAGGGTGCTCCCTAATAGTGCCCCATTGCATTGGGTAATGATGTAAACACTAGAGATTACAATTTTAATGATACCTTGGGGTTTACATTGGTAATTATTAATGACACTTTGGGGTTTACCTTGGTGATATGTTTATTATTTTCTATGTTAAATTTTGTAGCCACATCTTCAAGTTATGAAACACGTTATATTTATTATAATATGCCTCATGATCTCTTTCTCCTGCCTTAAAGTTATTTTTCATGACTTTTGATGTGTCTCAAGTTCTCATGTAAAATGTTTCCCTTTTTTCCCTTACTAGGCCTTCTGCTCACCCTTTCTTTTGATGTATGCTCCCAGGTTATGAGATGTTGTAATGAACTTAGGATGAACAAATGAAGAAGCCTTTCAAGTGTTTAAGATGAATGTTTTTTGTCTCATGTAATAAGTTCCTGGTTTCCAACACATTAAACCATAATGATCCTCGGTTTTGTATAATGTAATGAATGTTTATGTGATAAAATGGAGGGATTTTATAGTTGGTATCAAAGGATGGTTTAGTTATTTGTGGAAATTAGGATATGAAAACTTTAGGAAAAACCCTATAGAAAAGTTTAAATATAGGAAATCTTCCTGGTATTTTGGTGTGTATTGAGTAAGGGGTTTCCATGAAAATGCATCCCTATCTGGATACGAGCAGGTAGAGGTGGCTCTGGAACAGATGTACATAAGGGTAAAACCCGAAAATACCGCCTTGAGCTAGACTCTAACGGGAACTGGTACATGAAAACTGGCCCTGTTGCACTCTTGGTTACGACACTCCCGGGGGATATGCTTTGGTAAATTCATAAGCTTAGTATGAACCATTATTATAGGAACAAAGATAAAATAAAATAAAGATTCACATAATAATATATGATCATGGATAACCTAGATTGGAACCTATGGGATCCCAAGTTAGTGTATACTTTCCTTCTACAAGTTTATCCTTATATGCTTAAAGTTTCCTTTTTATGATTATTGGATAAGTATTTAAGCCCCTAATTATACTTTCTGTTCTTAGTTAATGGCGGGAAATGGAAGAACATGTCCTATCAACCAATGTGATAGGAAATGTGACAATTTCCCTATTAATGTGAAAGAGATGATGAGAGATCAAGTTGAACATATTATGATTATTCCAAACCATTTATCAAAAATCACAATTAATAATTGGTACCTAGTTGAATGCCCAAATTCATCAAGGAATAAGAAGAAAAAGTATCAAGGATGTTCATCTGATAAAGTTGATAAGGGAAAGAAGACCCAATTTCTTTTTTTCAAAAAGTGTGGGAAGAGGAACCAAGGAGAATGTCACAAAGGAACCAGGAGATGTTTTATGTGTGAGAAGATAGGGCATAAATTAACCAATTGCTTTAAAAAAATGGATAATGTGATGAATAGAGATAAGGTTAAATCTAATGTACCTTATACTATTCAATGTGGTAAATGTGGAGAAGATGGACATTATCCAAGGAAATGCCCTCTTGGAATGGATGAGAAGCATGATGAGCATTAACAATCTTCAAGGACAAGGTAACAATGAAATTCCTATGCTAAGATGGATCATTATGACTGAAGTACATGTAACTTCTTCACAATTATTGTCTTTGTCATGTTGTATTTTAGTTTATCCTCTATGAGCATATCTTTTATGTTTTCTAATATCATTGAGTCACTACCTAAGATGATTTTATATCATTAAGGAAAAAATATATTTTTACGTACCACATGTGGATGTACTGAAGTTGTTATTCTTAAAAAAAGGTGATTAGGGGATTAAAAGATGATTATTATTTTGGAAGGTGTTCACTATTTTGGGAACTCTATATGATCAAGGTAAATAAATTACTATGATATTTTCCTTGAGGAGTAAAGGTTGACTTATATTTTAAAGAATCGATGAATTTAAAGCAAACTTATGGTAATTTAGGTTACTTATGGAAATTATTAACCTATCTTGGGGAAAATGTGATTAGGTTAGTTACTTTTGTTATAAGATGATAAGATTGGTTGATGTTGTTTGGAGATGAATGATAAAGTCTTTCTTGGAAGACTATGTTATGAGATCGTTATTATAATTGGGTTTCAATCTTTGTTTGGTTTATTTTGAGGAATTTTAAGGCCAGTTATTTATGGAATGGTCTATGATGAGCTTTGGGTAGTACTGTGGAATTTTTGAATATTTAAAGAAGTTTCCCTTCCTATGGGATTCTTTCTTTTCAAATATTTGTTTTATCTTACCCCTTGTGTTTTTTGGAAAATGTTTAAAGATAGAGGAAACAGATAGTTAATCTTTTGTGGATTATGTGATTCCCTAGAAGTTGATTCTTGTGCTTTGATGAGACCAAGTAGTTTTTAATGCTCATTGTTTGGAGAAAATATTAGTTTTGATAGAAACTTGTTAAAGGATGAAACTCTACTTGAAGGTAGGTATATTTCCTTATGTTTTTATTCTATGTAGTAAATGAATTCCTCAAAATTATGAAAATGAATGTAAAACATAAACATTGTTGGTTTACGTTTCCTACTGGGTAATCATAGACCGTTTACACACATCATAAGTTTGTGATTTCATAGTGGTTAACTTTCTCTTAATCATGTTTTCTATAACTCTCCCTCAGAACTTGACCCTTTGTTTTATCTTCCATGTCCATGTTTTCCTACATGGAATCCTAGGGTTGGTTACCTTGGATGACCTTTGTACATCCCTTTCTTTCTTTTTAAGTAATAGTTTTACTGACTCATTTTTTGATGTGGGAGTTTCAATGAAATTTCCAAACCCAATTTTAAAAATCACGAGGACACAATTTCTTATGGGGGGAAGAATGTAACGACCCAAAATTTTGAATAAATCTTGTTTCCTAATTTTGTGTGTTATTTTATTTCATACTCAACAAAACTGTTCCATTTGATAAAATGATTATAATTAAAATGAGACCATTGGGTTTCGACTGTTATATGACTGTTGGTCAATATGACCGCTGGAAACTAAAAATTTCGATTATTGTCTCTAAATACAAGTGAACTTGGTTAACTAATATAGAAAGAAGATTCGATGGCCTCATCCAGTAGTCTCGGGCCAATCGAAGCCTATCTAATCGAACATGGGAAGGAGGTAGCACCACTGGGATTTGCTCTATACCAAACCCAAGCTGAACTTCATCGTGTGAAGCTAGAACGGAATCGCCTTTCAGAGAAGTTCAAACTGATATAAATTACTACTCGTGCAATGTTTTCCAAGCCGCCCTAGAATTCATCACCCAATCACACCTTACTCTTAGGTCCTATGCTTGGGTTATAAGGGTCTATGTTAGGATACCGTAACCTCTTTGTGTAATCCATTGAGATAAATAAAATTGTACTTTCTTCTTATGGTGAATTTTGTAAATTTTCAAATGTTTGGATAAATGTTGGATGTATATTATTTCTGAATTCTAGAAAAAGGATATTTTAAAATTTTTTATGTAAACCTTAAATAATTAATTATGTGTAATGATTTTCATAAAAAGTACTTCTACAATTATGTTCAGTACAAAATTTAGAGTCTAATAAGATCAAATTAATTTTTGATGAATAGTAAATTATGAATTGTGATTTTATGCTTAGGATTAGTAATGTGACCAAATGGATTAGTAATCTCACTTAAAAAAAGTATTAATATAATTTAGGCACCTTGATTAAGTAATGTGATTCAATAAAATAGGTAAAAAACTGTTTCAGAAATTATTAGTCAAGTATTAGTTTTTTCAGGTGAATAGTGTTTTTTTAATTAAAAATGAAATTAAAAAAATTTAGAAATTTATTTTTATAACATGTATTTCATTTTTGATCTTAGAGCATTGATATTATGTTAAGTTAATTTTTGGGGATTTTTCTGAAAAAAATGAATTTTCGGTGAATAGTGTATTTATTTAAAAATAAAATTAAAAATATTAAGAAAAATATTTTTATAATATGGAGTTAATTTATGAAATCAGATCATCGATATTTTGTTAAGGTGAAATTTTTGGATTTTTTTGAGACTGTTGAATTTTCGTTTAATAGTGAAAATACAGTTTTTAAATTACGGGTGTTTAATGACATCATTAAATGAAGTATTAAGTACGTAATCAATATAGTCGACTTATGAATAGTAATATACGGTATGAGGTGTCCTGAGTGGCCAATACCATGGGAAAATACCATGGGAAAGCCCATGGTTTTGCCAATACCACCAATGAGGTGTCCCTTGACCATTAATGCCTTGTCCCCTCACTTTACCTATAAATGCCCACCCTTTCCTCCTTTAGTTTTCACTCCCAACTCTCCCCCAACGTAGCTATGGTATCATTACCTCCCAAGAAGTCTTTCCAAGGTTCCACCTAGCCCTCAAGGTCCCTACCATTGAGTTTTAAGAGATACGTTTTAAGGTAAGGGATTCAACCTCACTCTTTCTTTTCAAATACTCTCTTTTAAGTCATTTCTTTTATGATCCTTGTTATTATGTTGGTGGTGTGTATTTTTATATTCCTCTTACTAAACTTTTCATGTTCATTTGATGAGAGATCCCCTATTACTCTCAACATTTCGTTTTATTAATGTTTAAGTGGCGCCGTTAGGCTGCCGAACTTTTTGTAATGGATTCTTTCACCCTTCTCATTTTCAAGTTCTATTTTCTTGTCAAGACTTTCAAGTTCCTTTTTCTTATGTTGGGGTATGATCTCTATATCTATCATACATATATTTTAGGTTCATATGATGAGATACCCTATTTGATCTAGTTAATTCATTTTTTTGATGTTTAAGTGACACGGTTAGGCTGCTGAATTTTCATAAGAAAAAACATATTTTTTCCTTCCTTCAATGACTTTCATTTCAAATGGTATGTCCTTGAACTTTCTTTACCATGTTAATATATCCTTTATATTCTCTCCCTCTAATTTTTTATGGATCATTTATGAGTGGTTTACCCATGTCCCCTCTCTTTTTAATGTTTTCTATAACACTGTAACATAGCCATTATGCTGCAGAATTTTTGTCTAAAAAAGTCTCTCTCTTTTTCTCGAATTTTATTATTTTATTAAGTGAATACTCAAAGATAATTCTTCTATATGGGTATTCACATATATATAAAAATTTACTATTTTAAATTTTGGGATTTACATATATGAAAACCCTCTTTCCTTTTCTGTGGGTTTAAAGTGACATAATGATCACGTCTTTAAAAGCAGTTTTTAAAACGTTATGATTATGAAATGAAACCCATTTCCTTTATGATATATTGGATATTTGTGAAATTTTTTTTGAGGATATATGTGGATCACATGATAATAAATATAAATTAAGGGTTCACCCTGATAGCACCCCTTTGCATTGGGTAATGATCTAACCACTAGAGATTACAAATTTAAGGGTGCGCCCTGATAGCACCCCATTGCATTGGGTAATGATGTAACCACTAGAGATTAAAATTTTAACGATACCTCGGGGTTTACCTTGGTAATTTTAAATGACACCATGGGGTTTACCTTGGTGATATGTTCATTATTGTCTAAGTTAAATGATGTAGTCATATCATCAACTTATGAAACATGTTATTTTTATTATGATATGCCTCATGATCTCTTTCTCATGCCTTAAAGTTATTTTTCATGACTTTTGATGTGTCTCAAGTTCTCATGTAAAATGTTTCTCTTGTTTACCTTACTGGGCCATCTTCTCACCCTTTCATTTTATGTATGCTCCCAGGTTATGAGATGTTGTAATGAACATAGGATGAACAAATGAAGAAGCCTTTCAAGTGTTTAAGAAGAATGTTTTTTGTCTCATGTAATAAGTTCCTAGTTTCCAAGACACTAAACCTTAATGATCCTCAGTTTTGTATAATGTAATGAAAGTTTATGTGATAAAAAGGAGGGATGCTATTGTCATAATATTCTATTTTCCTTAGTCATATAGGGTTTCCTCAAAAGATTTAATGTCTTCCAAAATAACCATAATAATTTAATCACGAAATCATTTTCTTATACTAAGGATATCCATTTGATAAAACTTATGTTCCCCAAATCAACATATTCTTGATTCATAAAATCAGTTGACTAAAGGAATAACTCATACTAATGAGGGACTTCACGTATTCTAGTGGTAGTTGATGCACCCTTTTTGACCTTCGGTTGTGGGTATGATTCCCATGGCCTTTCCTAAAGTAACGGGTTGTCACCCACCTTTCGGGTTGTCCTTTTTATAAAACTCAAAAATAAAAATAACATATTTTAACCTCAAAGGTTGTCTTATACATATAATTTTCATCCCATCGCAATGAGACCACAACATCTTAATGAAGACTTATATATATTTTCATTTGTTTTATTTCTACTCTATATGATAAAATAAAACTATTCCAAAAATAAATAACATCATACCTTGATCATGGTGTTTATATGGTTTCATTGTCATATTGTTCAAATAAGTATATGGTCTATGAATTGGAAAACTGATTTAGATATCCTTAAAAATCATTTTCTTCCATAAACCAAATACAACTTATAAAACATGGGTCATATGGGTGTTCATAGAAAAATAGTTTCAGAAAATAATCATGTATTACATATAATTTAAAAACATCAAATAAAACATTCTTTCTATAAAACACTCTGACTGAGTTTGATTTGAAACATTTAATCAATGACCCTTTTAAAATATCATAAGTATACACTAAAACACAATAATTTAAAATGAAATATAAATAGGTTGTTCAAGGGTATTAATCTTCATCAACTTTTTCAAAATCATAATATTTTTCAAAATCTTGGGATAAGGTAAAATATTTGAAAATTCCTTGATAATATTTACCTTTCTTAAAAATATGAGAATACTGAGAAAATAATTTTGGAATAAATACAACCCCTGATCCATGATAGAATATAGGTATAGTGGATGTGTTTGATATCTCAAACAATAGATTTCAAGTGATTTGTTTGTTAGAAAATGTTTCAGAGTCGTCTGGAATGACTTTTCTAAAATTATTGCAAGAAATCCATTGAGAAGAGATAGTAATTCAATTTGGGTTCCTCCTCCATCCATTTGTAACAAAATTTCCTTGATCCAAAAAAGATAAAAAATAAAGATTTAACATAAATAATAGATATAGAGACTAACCATGTTTATAAAAAAACTCATAATCCCTAATGTTTTCTAAACCGTTCTCTGGTACCAAAAATTAGTCCATAACATTAAACATTACATAATCTTTAATTAAGTTAAAAATTAACATTGAGGATCTTTTTAGGTTTATATTTTTAGAGAATTATGCCATAACTATTACATTGCATCTCAAAAATTTCAACGTATACAATTCTACTCAATTTCCATTTTTTAATAAAATAAAAACCCTTGAAAAAAAGAGTCATGTCTAGTTCTTATTTTTTACAACATGACATTTCCATGATCCCATCCTTGACCCTATTCACTTTTAAGTCCTCTAAAAAATATTTCAAAACATGGTATGAGAATAAAAATATTATTAAGGGTTAATAAACAAAGAATGAAAACATTAGTTCATTAATACATACAAAACATAAGATCTTTAACATACCTAATTAAATCATAGGATTTATGAATAACACATAGAAATCATAAATCATAAAGGTAATTTGTGGTATATGTAACATAATTAATTTATAGCATTCATAGCTACGTAGGGAGTTACTTTTGGAATACCCATTTGAGTATATTCACTAAATATCTTTGGAAAACATTAACGTTTACCTCCGTCACGTTACCCAATGCATTGGAGAGCTATCTCAGTCTCACCTGACATATGTTTATCACAGAACCACCCATATATGTAAACAATTTCCATTAACTATAACATTTTCATAACAAATAAAACAAAAATATAAGAAATATAAGATTTCCACATTATTTGAATATATTGAAATAAGAAATCCATTATCAAAAAAATTTCAATACCAAAATATGTAAAAGAGTATATGGTATTTATTTTCCCCTTAAAAACATTATGGATTGTTAAGGAAGTCATAGATCAAATAATACTCATGGTGGGGGAAAGATCATTGTCACTGCTTTCGTTAAAAGAAACTTTATTTTTTGTCATTTAGAAAAATGCCTCTTAAAAAATTGTTTAATTTGAATGAAATGAAATGTAAAATTTGTTTAAACACTATTTAAAATAAATTAGTGTATAAAACAAAATATGCCTCAATGAAAGGTGATTGAGACAAACTCCCTTACCTCGTATCCGACATGACCTGTTTTTTCATTAATCACATGAATAATAAACTAAAGATAATTTATAATTTCATAAAAATGGTAATCAAGTTTATTATTATTTTTATATCACTAATAATCATGTTATAAACATTATGAAATAATTTAAGTTAATAATGGTCATATTGTCGATATTTTGTACTTGAGTCAAAAACGAACTTCTTATAATTACAAGTTGTTCATGTGGTCAAAATTCCATTATCTCTAGAATTATATTCATGATTTAGATATTATATATATCATATATATCCACTATATATATGTATTTATAATAGGACATAACATTTACGGGTAAGAAATGAAATGCACCGTTCAAGGAGACGTTAAGTTGTAAGTACGCATATACGCTACATTCATTTATACTTCATATTTAAGGGAATTAAAATGTAATGATAAATAGGTATATTATAATTCTTGTATAATATAATATATATAATATTAGTAACGCTATCTTTTATATGTACCACCTATGGAATGAACGAGTCATGTCACATTGAGTGGGTGGTAGTCTGCACTTCCTCAAATACAATTATTTTATTTACCCACTATGGAACCGTAAATGTATTATATAAATGAAAAATACAAGAGCATAGAAAAAATATAAATATAATATATATCACATATAAATATAGTGCCTTCTTAAGGTCTAGCATAAGAGGTTGTAGGAGAATATTGAACAATCATCGTTTTTTAAGGCAGTAATTCACCGTCTATAGAAACAATATGTTCTTTACCCATTAGATAGAGGTGTGCGTAAGTGTAGTTTAAATAAATCCCATAAAGACAACATATTATATTGAGTATATTGGGTTTTTAATAAAATGAAGGAACAAAAAGAGTTTAGGTGGGTGTAGAAGTAAAATAATAGAAAAGAACTTAAGAGAAGACGTTACCTTTAATTCGGGTAACTCCCCTTGGATTGAACCAAAAGGATTTCATGAAGTGGTTTTTACCTAAGGTAAGTTTTGTAGGATGAATAGAGATATTTGGAGAGTTTTTTTGGGTAGAGGTTGGATGAGACAAGGGTCTTTAGAGGTGTGATTAATGGGTTAAATATGAGGGCTTTTTATAAGGGGGAGGAGGGGCTCTTTAGGAATTTATGAAAATATTATTTTATTATATAAGGATTTTTGATTTATAAAGGTCCAAAAATTATTTATGTAAAATATAAAATGAATCTTGTTTGAAATAAAATCATCCAATAATAATTGTATAGGTTTAAAATATTTCATTAATCATTGTAATTTTTTTATTTAAAGCATTCGCAAATGAGGTAAGCACAACATCATTATTGTGTAATAGATAATTTTATTTATTTGATTTCTAAAAACTATAAAATAAATACCATGATTTATGAAATTGTTTTATATTCCAAATGAATATTTATAGTCAAAATATAACTTATATAACCTTAGGTAAAAATTGATTTACTGAAAGATATATGTTGGTATCATTTTTCTCTTTACCTTTAATTAATTAATATAAAGTGTCATTATCACTCTTAAGTGGCTCCATGGGGTCCACAATTCGACTCAAGGATTCCCAAAGTCAGAAATGTATCTACCAATAGTATTATGACACTTGTTAGGGTATTTTAATATTATAATATTATTATTCTTACCTTGAATTACTCTATTTACCTTTAACCGAGATAAATAAAAGTCAAAAGTTACTATTCATGAAAAATTATTTTCTTCTTCTTAAATAAACTTTCACTTAATAATGACAATAATGTTTGTCATATTTTTTAAATTCATTGCATAGAATAAGAATCTTGCATTTAAATGAAAAACTTAGTTTTTTAACAACTACACAGTGTTTTCACTATACATAAAAAATTGATATTTTTCATAAAATATTAAAAAATTCAGCCTAATATATATTTGATATCCTAAATTAAAAACTGATGTCAATTTTAAAATTTTAAAAATGTAAAATTTTCATTATTTAATTTATAATTAATTCCTATTGTCAAAACAAAAAAACGTGTTTTTAAGAAATAATAATTATCAAAATATTGACACTTGTTTATGTCCAATTTCAAATTGAAATTAGATCCAATGACCAACAATGGATTAAATGGAAAAAATATAATATAATTACACTTTAAAACAAATTAAAAAGTTAATATAACCATATAAATAAATTAGATTAAAAGGCATTTTTTAATTAAAATACAATATATTACAGTATTCATAAAAAATAAATTTAATAAAAAAATAAAAAAATACCCAAAGTAATGTTTTGTTTTCTGATTCAAAATAAAAATTTTATTTTTTCAAATAGAACATATAAAAGTTACCAAATCTGGATTTAATGATGGTTTTCCATCTAAAGGTGGTAAATTAGCATTTTAAAGAGTATTAGAGTACTTATGCTTAAAATTGGATTCATTCACATTTTATGCCTCCAATATTTATTCGATAAATGTAAAAACATTTAAGAAACATGTTTTATCATAATATGGTTAGATCTGTTTATTCTCTCCAATAAAACAGCTCAGACTAAACTACCATTTAAAATTATATTATATTATTATTTTTTCAGTATGACCCAATGTTGTGTGTAATGTACAATTTCAAAGAAACTCATTTTTGTGTATCAGGTGCTCCATTGAACATTAAATCCCCTTTTAAGTACAATTAATATGTAATTTATAAATATTAATAAATATGAAAATGTATTATTTTTTATTTACTTTTTATTTTATAGAATCCCCTTCTCCCATTTCATTATATAATTCTTAATCCTCACAATTTGGTTTTTCACATGATGGTAAAAAGGATATGGGTTTTAAATTATAAAATATTCTCTTTTGACTTAAAAAGGGTAAAAAAGATATGATTTTCAATAAGAAACTATTCTTTTAATTGACTAAATGTTCATAATTTTTAATATCATTTTCACGTGTCTATTTTTATTACCTTTATTACATACTAATTTTATTATGGAATCCCGCTTTTCTACTTTCTTAATATTTTTCATTAACATCCTAATATTTTTCTATGCCCACTACTTGAGTATGGTATATAATTAAATAATAACCTGAAATACTAAATTATAATAATTATCATTTCCAAAAATAAGAATAATTATTGTTATTTTTTTTAATAAAATGAAATCTCTTCCAAATAGAAATTTATATACATGAATAAAAAATGTGAAGTTACAAATGTATCATAATTTAGCCTAATTGAAATATTTGATGAGCTCCTAATCCTTTTAATCTGGTGAGAAACTAAATTACCCCTATTAATAGAACAAAAACAATAATGTTTTAAAATTTATGATGCAAAAAAATCATCTTACAGAGCATAAGGAATATTTTTTTGATCTATTACATGTTAATATCCTTTTTAATCATTAAATGTATTTAAGACATCTGATAGTTCTTGGAAGAACTAAATTAGAGGTGTCTAAATTTTTTATGGATTGGATTTGGAAAAAAATCATGGCTAGAAGTGGAACATTCTATCTAGGGCTGTGAATACAGTCTTGATGAAATTAGGGGTGTAATTTGTTCTTAATTTTTAACATCCTTATTCAAACTTCTAAAAAATCTTAACAATTAGTTTCATCTCAGGTTCTAAGAATTATGGTTTGGTTTTGAGGAGTTTTGGAATAAGAGTTACATGTTTAATTGGAAAGATTATGTCTCCATAAATAGGAAAGAGGTTTTTTATTCTTACTGGAAAGTCATTTTACCGGTGGTATGTTTTCAATATCCCAAATTGTTTTACCCTAACGAGTATAGTACCATTAAGGGGTCATTTCACAGGGGAAAAAAGTTATTTATTTCACGCTTATCTAGTTTATATTTTCATCATAATGAAGTTTACATAATTTAGATTTTATTTTTAATGTTTTGATAAAATGGTTTTTTGATTTAAATTTCTGTAGAAAATGACCTAATAGATAAAGGAAAGTATAGAAAATTGGTTTTGATGAAAATATGGAAGAAAAAGTGTTAGGGTTGAAAATTCTTAAGAGGTTTTTTATTAAATTAAACTTATTATGAGGTTTTATTGTTCATAATAACCCAACACTTTGGGATTCAATTTTTAACTAGGTATCATTGGACTGGTGAAATTATGTTTAGAGTTGAGGAAACATACTCCTTGGTCTGGTAGTCAGTGTTCCATGGTTCTTTATTTTGCATAGTCTATTTTTAAGTCAATGAATACTTACATTGATCTGGAATGTATTCATCATTATTAATCTTTTGAATCCCTGAACATTCTACCTGTGGTCTGGCTCAAAATTTTTAGTGATAAAATGAATCGATTAAAGAAGAATGAGAAGATGTTAATAGAACAAACACATTTATAACAACTAATAAAATTTACAACTATTTCATCTCCCACAACCGCAACACATACGTTATTTAGTTACACATATAATAAAATATAAAGAAAGAACCCTCAAAACCTGATATTATCATTATAGAAACCGTCGATGGGATATTGGATCTTTGGTATAATGGTATAATAGCAAAGTAGTTGAATGATCGTAGAACATCATCAAAGCTTCTTTCCTTCACACCTTCCCCCTTTCTTCCTCTACCCTCTTGAACTGGAGTCCAAGGCCTCTATTTATATTAAATAAAAGTACATGACGTGTGGAAAAAGAACATGCTATGTACTTTTGTCAACGTGATTTTGTCATCTTTTTCTCCACGATTAGGTGGACTAACACGCCATCTTAGACATGGAACACAATGGTTCCTAGTAGGTTGGTATAAACTGTGTGTAGCGCTGCGATACACGACTAATAGTCTCTTTTATCAACCACCAACCACTTCTAGAAGGGTAGACACGACGGTTAGATAATGTACATGGTGTTTCAACTTCAATTGGCCACATGGCCATGTAGAAGTTTTCACAACAACCAACCGATTATAGAATACTATACACGACATGTAGTTTTCGTACACGGTGTTTACATGCTTCTGGTAAATTGGGAATATAATTGTCTAAGACAATACATTTTTGAGTCTAAAAGTACATAGTGTATATATATTTACATGCTGTGTAGTTGTAAATTATGCTTAGTTTTCCTCCAGTTTGTGTGTTTGTCTCGAAATCACCTAAAAATGAAAAAGATCACTGAAATTAAAGTATTTGTCCACCAAGTAGTAGGTTTTTTCTGAGGAAATTTTCTTATTTTCAATAAAGTATATGGAAATGTATACATAAATCGAGTGCATCAAACTCCCCCATACATAGTCTTTTGCCTGCCCTCAAGCAAATATCAACATCTAATTAAAAGATTCTATATTTAAAAAAAAATCAGTTAATCATAAATGTAAATAATACAACGAAAGGAGAAAATTCTAAAAATGTACAAAATAGTTTCAATTCATAATATATTATAATCATGCCTCATATAAAATTCAATTAACTACATTCATCCTCTCCTTAAAATGTGTTTCAACCTTTAAAAACTGAGTAATCAACTTGATGATATACCTCACTAATAATATACTCATCCCTCAATATATTTTAAATCAGAGTTATGCTTGATCAAATATATATACACTTTATACAAAGGTTTGTAAGAAATCTGGTTCCCTACTTCAGAATATTGATTTACAAAAATCATGAGTGCTTTTCAATAAGGATCAAATGTCTTTGTGGCTAAGGGTTGGTAGATAATGTTTTGAAAAATAATTCTGAGGCTTGAAAAATGAGGCTAAATTTTTTAAATAGAATTACATGATATTCAAAATTAAGCTTAGTGTAAAATAATCCTCAACAAACTCTGTCAAATGATTTCATCCATGCCATCTCCTTTAGTTAGGTTTGGTTCACAAACCAATAAGTGAGTATAAGGTTCCTTTGTCTATATAATTTTTTTTATTTTTTTATTTTTTTTAAATTATATTTTTTAGAACAAAGATAACATTTTATAAATTACACAAATAGGGGTTTCGAACCCTTTTTCCCCAAATTATCAAGAGGCTCTACCCCATACTTAATTTCAGGATGATTCACAAAAATATGCCTTGTACTACCAATTCCTTCTCTTATGGTCAAGTGAATAATCATGAAAAATTATAAAATAATTAGTGTAGGAAGGGAAATAAGCTTGTAATATGGCTTCCTATAAAGGTTTTTCATGTTTTCTTAGGGGCTTCATGAATATCTGAAGTAGGGTAGGTCTCCAGATATAAGTGGTTAAAGAAGTCTGATGCCTCAATAAGAATAATGTAATTAAAAAATTCATCATGTTTTGAAAAAAAAACTTGAAAATTATTGTATTTATATATATCCTATGAATCTCTCTATAAAAGGGGTATTAAAAAGAATAAGAAGAAGTGTTTAGAATACCTCCTCTGAGTGGGAAAATCAAATAAAGAGGCAATCAGGTTGTGACTTGCATATAAATGATTAGCCTAAACATTGTAATTATCCAAGGATTATAAGTTGCAATTTAAACTGTATTAGTAATCAATTTTGAACATGTTAAGAACCAAAATAATCATGTAACTTTTAAAAATTTCTCACATTTAGCTTCATAATTTAGAAATATGATTAAAAAAAATTTCATCACATTTTCAAATATAAATTCCAAGAATGATATATCCTAAATGATGATAAAGTAAAAGACCAAGGTGGTCAAGATATGCTTCCCCATACTGAATATCACAGCTGGGTATCTAGGGAGAGTTTGAGGATCACCTTAGACACACACAGTTACTCACGTTCTTCCAGGTCAACACTCTTATTTTTAGAGATGTATTTTGGGAGTTTGTTTCTTCCTTCGAGTTTGACAAGCCTGAGTACTGGGAGAGGCCTGGCGATGCCAAATTAGTGGTATGCCTTCAACTAGGCAGATGACCTTTCTCCCTTAGTATGACCGAGTTTGGCCAAGGGTGAAGTTCCAATCCTCATCCAATCACCCCACCCACCTGTCTCCACCCTGACCGGTCCCGGCCACTCTGAGCTCATTACTATGTTGTGGGGTATCGCTAGGCCAGACTACTGATACACCCCCACATCCCAAAAGAGTACCCTTTTTTCTAACCCTATCATCTACTTCACCCACTTGGTCTTTAGTACCATCATTTTTCACCAGCAAGAGGATATGGGGGGTGTGACCAGCCATTACACAAAGATCCTCACCTCTGTCATTCAACAGGACTACCCGGACCTTCCTTACATTTCTGCCTCTTATTTACATGCCATTTTTTACCATCCTCCAGGGAAACCTGAACGATGGGTTTTACACCACCCACCTTTCCCACCACCTAGGTGTTTTGGAGACATCCATTCCCTATGAAAGGTTAGGTTCCCCCTAGAAAATAGACTTTATCATGCATATTCTCATGGGATTAGTCCAGAAGTATGGGGTGTTTACGACCCTAACTAGGCACCACCCCGACCACCTATTGACCCTCCTTCCCTAGATGATGTACCTGATCCTCCTTCCATGCCTCTTCCGGCTTCCCCACCCACCTCCTTCTTCTAACCATGCTTATTCTCATTCATCTACTGCCCCTACATCCACACCCTCAATCGATCACTCATTTTCTCTCCAACTAGACGTGGTGGAGCAGCACTTAGTTCTTCTCGATTGACGTTAGGACCGAGTTGAGAAGATATTGGTGATTATTCTTCAACATCATGGTATTACACTACCCCTATACTTGCCCCTACCACAGTGGCGCCTGGCCCTTCTTCTGCAGCACCATCTCCATTTACCGCACTGACCACAGATTCAGTTCTAATCTCTACTACGTCCCCAGCTACTACAACTACTATTTCTAGTCCAGGGATCACTGATGAGAATTATCTACTGATTCTAGATCATACATCTCCAACTCCTATGACTTCTCTTCTGAGTGCAGATTCCAAGCTTGCAGTTTCCTCATCTACTGACCCTTCTCTCATGACTGTTTCTCTACTGGATAATACCTCTTTGGAGGCAACCCCCTGACAAGTTTTTGGACCCATGTTTTCCATTATATATATTTTTTTGATATCTTGTGGCTATGTATATTGTGTATGATTGCATTGTTCTTTCTCTAAAACTGTCACAAGTACACTAGCATGCTTTGGGTTTAACATATCCAGCACTTTCCGTCTTTCTTCATCTAAACATGGGGGGAGTATTGTTTTTTCTCACGTATTCTGTTGTTTTCTGTTTTTCTTTATCGATTTCTTTCTTTTATTACTTCTCCTCATTCTGGTCCACTATTATGTCCCCACATTCCCTTCTACACCTTTTATATGGCACTTAGTGGATAATCTGTGATATTCATTATGGGGGATCATCTCTTGACCACCTTAGTCTTTTCCTTTATCCATATTTAGGATACATCATTTTCGGAAGATATATTTGAAGATGTGAAGAAATTTTGGTTAATCATATTTCTAAATTATAAAGTGAAAAGTGAGAATTTTTTAAAAGATGCATGTTTATTTTGGTTCTTAAAGTATTTTTAAATGATTTCTGATATAGTTAAAATTGAAACTTGTAATTCTTGGATAATTACATTATTTAGGATAATAATTTATATGAATGTAATGACCTTATTGTCTCTTTAATGGGTTTCCCACTCCTGAGAGGTATTCTAATCCCTTTGTCATATTCTTTTTAATACCCTCTTTCATGGGAGATTCTTTGGATATACATAACTACCATAATTTGCAAGTTTTCTTTTCAAAACATAAATAATTTTTGAATTACATTAAAATGATTGAGCCATTAGATTTTTTCAACCCATTTTATCTTGAGAACTACCTTATATATGATCTTTGTAATGCCCCTAGAAACCAAGAACAACCTTTATATGGATCCATATTTCAATCTTATTTCACTTACTACCCTAATTATTTTATAATTTATCATTATTATTCACTTGAGCTTAAAAGATGGAATAGGAAGTACATGGAATATTTTTGTGAATCTTCATTAAATTAAGTATGGGGGATAGCCTCTTGATTATTGGGGGAAAAGGGATCTCAACCCCTATTTGTGGAATTTCTAAAGGGTTCTCTTTGTTCTAAAAAATTAAAAAAAATATAGAATCAAAGGAAACTTAAACACACTTATTGGTTTGTGAACCCTATGTAAGTAAGGAAGATGGTGGCGATGAACTCATTTGTCAGAGTTTCATAAGGATTCTTTTACAATGAGAATTATTTTTAATATCATGCACTATTACTTAAATAATTTATCCTACTTTTTTCAATCTTCAGAGTTTTTTTACATATTTATCTACCAACCCTTAGCAACAAAGACATCTGATCCTTATTAAAAATCCCTCCTGATTTTTGTAAATCAATTTTTTGAATTAGGGAACTAGATTTCTTAAAAACCGATGGATTGACTGTATATAACTTTGATCGACCATAACATTGTTTTAAAATATCTTGATTGTTGAGTATATTTTTAGTGAGGTAGACCCTAATGTGGCATACTTATTTTTGAAATGTTAAAATGTATGTTTAGAGGAGGATGAAAGTAGTTAATTGAATTGTATATGAGGCATGATTATAATATCTTATGAATGGAAACTTTTTTGTACCTTTTTAGAATTTTATCTTGTGACTATATCATTTACATTTATGATTAACTGAATTCCTCTTTTTAAATACAGACTCTTTTAATTATATGTTGATATTTTCTTGATGGAAATCAAATGACTTTGTATGGAGGAGTTTGATGTACCCTATTTGTGTATAAATTTCCACAAACATTATTGAAAATAAGAACATGTCTTTATCAAAAACCTACTACATATTTGAATAATACTTTGATTTCAGTGATCTAGTTCATTTTCAGGTGATTTTTGACCAAACACACAAACCGGGGGAAAAGTTAAATAATTTTACAACTACATGGCGTGTACACATATATACGCCTTGTACAGTCAGACTAAGACACAGATTGGATTAGACAAATAAATGAACAAGTTACCATAACCATGTACATGAAGTGTACAAAAACTACACACTGTGTATAGTATTCTATAAGTGGTTGGTTTTTGAGTAGTATTCTGCATGCCCATGTGGCCTGATGACAATGAAACGCCATGTACATTATCTATACATCGTGTCTACCCTTCTAGAAGTGGTTGGTGGAAGATAAAAGAGATTACATGCAGTGTATAACCACATACCAGGAGACCCCATGTTCCAAGTCAAAGACGGTGTGTTTGGACACATACCGACAGAGAAAAAGATGACAAAAGCATGCTGACAAAAGTACACGATATGTAATTTTGCAGCAGGAAGTGTAGTTTTATTTTCTATAAATAGAGGACTTGTCCTCTAGTTCAAGAAGAGAGAGAAAGGAGTGGGTGAAGGAATAAAGGAATAAATCATTTTTGTCGGGCTATCATCATTCAACTACTTCACCATTCTTCTATTCTACTAAAGAACCAATATCTACTCGATGTTTCTTTGATGATCATATCAGGTATCGAGGGTTCTGTTTTTATCTTTTCTTCTATGTGTAAATAAATACCCAGTGTGTTGGGGTTGTGGGAGATGAAAGAGTTGTAATTTTGATTAGTTTTTCTGAATGTGTATATTCTATTCACCACTTCTTATTCTTCTTTACTCACATCATTTTATCACTAAAACATCTAAGCCAGACCAAGGGTAGAATTTCCAAGGTCTCAAAAGAAGAATAACGATGATTACTTTAATGATCATTAGAAGTATTCGTCGAATTAAAAATTGTCTAATCCCAATAAACAACATTGAAACACTGACTACCAATCCAAGGAGTTAGTTTCCTCAGCTCTAGACATAAATTTACTTGACTAAGGAAACCTTGTTAAAAATTGAAACCTAGAGTATTGGGTTATTATGAACAACACAACTTCATTAAAGATTGTATTTAATAAACATACTCTTAAGAATCTGTAGCCCCAATGCATTTTCCTCCAAATTTACATCACAACCAATTTCCAGTATTTTAATTTATCTTTTAGGTATTGTTATAAATAAATTTAAATCCAATTTTTTTTATCCATACAATAAAAATTGACACTAAATTCAGTACACTTCACTAAATTTAAAATACAAACTAGATAATCAAGGAAAAAATAACATCTTTTTCCCAATGGATCGACCCCTTACTGGAACTAAACGCGTTAGGGTAAAACAAATTGGGATAACGATAACATACCTTCGGTAAAATGACTCCACAAATTTTACCAGAGGAGTCGGAGGTGCAAGAGCTAGATTTAGTAGAGAAGGATCAACATGAATCTCTAGACTTGCAGTAGTAGTGGTAGCAGCTGGGGCCGTAGTAATGATAAGAAATAAATCAGATTCCAATGCGGTAAATGGCGGTGGAGCTTTAGAAGCTGGGCCAGGAGCTACCGAGGTAGAGGCGTGTATTGGGGTTAGTGGAATACCTTGATATAGAAGAAGAATTACCAACATTTGCTTGTGTCAGTCCTGACGTAGATCGAGATGATCCAAGTGATGCTCTATCGTGGCTAGGTATAGAGAAAATAAGAGATCGTCCGAGGGTGCAGAAGTAGGGGAAGTATATGGTAGAGAAGAAGGAGGTTCAAAATAAGGGGGTGGGGTGGGGAATCCGGAATAGGTGGGGAAGGAGGATAAGTAACATCGACTAGGGTAGGAGGGTCAGTAGGTTGTCAGGGTGGTGCATGGGAAAAGATGTAAGTGCCCTTGCTTCCAGACTAATCCCATGTGAATAATATTGATAAAGTCCATCCACTGGGGGGAAACTAATCGGTCCTGGGGAAGGGAAGGCTCAACAACCCGAAGGAGGTGGGAAGGTGGGTGGCGTAAAAACCACCATTCAGGTTTCCTGAATGGCCAGTAAACATAGAGTGGAAATAGGAGGCGGTAAGGTAAGGGAGGTCCAGGTAGTCCTGATGGATGACAGAAGTGAAAAGATCCATGTCACAACCTGTCACAACCCCCATATCCTCGTGGCAGGAAAATAGGATGGCACTAAAGCACCTATGGGTGAAGCAGTGGATAGAATCATCAATAAGGGTACTCTTCTAGGAAGTTGGGGTGTATCGGTGGTCAAGCCCAGTGATATCACGCCACTTATAAATGAGATCAGAGTGCTCATGACGGGTCAGGGTGAAGACATGGTGTGGGGTGACAGGATGAGGATAGGAACCGCACCCTCAACCAAACTCAATCATAGTAAGGGAGAAAGGTTATCTGCCTAGCCGAAAAGACAACTAGTTTGGAATCTCCAGTTGTCTCTCAGTACTAGGGACTGCCGAACTCGTAGAAAGATGTGAACTCCAAAAATAAATCTATGATAATAGGAGAATTGACCTAGAAGATCGTGAGTAATGGTGTGTGCCCGAGGAGGTCCTCCAACTTTCCCCAGACACCCATCTACTGAGGAATGTTGTTTTCGAGATATCGGCTACTCAATGGGACCGGGCAGTGAGAGAAAATCATGACTCTTTCATGTGCCAAATCGGTAACCTAGAACACTATGCAAGGGTAAGGGACAACTACAGGGGCTGGCCTAGGTGGTAAAATGATAGGGGCGGGCTCTTGGGGTGGAGCTATTGTAGTATATTGAAGCCCGCTAGATGGGGTGGCCAATGTTGGATTAGCTGCGACTGAGGAGGGCTCAGGTGAAATGACTGTTGGTGGGGAAGAAAGGTCACTACTTAGAGGCTCTGTGATGGATGGTGGTGGTGTAGCGGTTCTAGGACCATCCTCAACCAAGGTGTTTAGTGGTGTACGGGTAGACAACAGAGGAGGCTGGTGCACTAGATAGTCTGAAGCTGGTGTCATCACTTCTAAGAGTCAGATCCTATGAAAAGTGGGCCTCTCGCACTCAATGGCAGAGGTGAGATGGTACCCATGCAAAGGGTCTCTGTCTACCATATACTTAAAAAGAAAGAAAAAAAAATAAAAAGAAACGAAAAAAAGTAGAAAATGATAAAAAATTTAAAAACAAACAGTATGTGACATGTATATCCAAATTACACGATGTGTAGTGGAAGCGGGTTAGCATCCCGTGTTCTCTGGATAGACACATAGAGTGAATATAGGAATGCTTAGGCGACATAGAGAATTCCAAACATACACACCATTTACATCAAAAGTGATCTTTTTCGTGTGGTCTAAAGACACAACCACTGTTTGAGTATAGCTTACAATATAGTACATGCTGTGTGAATAGAAAACACGGTGTGCATAAGAACAGAGGTCATACGGTTGTTTGAAGTGCTAGACATGGCCTGGCTGAGAGAAATGGTATACATATCATGTAATGAACATAAAATCCAAGTACAAGAACATGGTGTGCATGGCCATGTGAATAAGGTACCCAGGTATGATGTGGGCTGGTACACGATGTGTACCGAGTAGACACACCATGTAAATTCAATTTGTGAAGTATTCATTGTGTGGTTGTGTGCATAAGTACACATCGTGTGTTCTTCAAATCTTTACCATGTATCGCAGAAGATGAAATTTTGGACTATCCACAAATAAACCTAAAAGCCTATGAAATATTGATATAAACGGTGTATAATGGCGTACCTAGACTGAGGATCCCAATGCAGTTGAAATCAGAATCTAAACTGCATGAAATCCATGGATTCTTAATTAGGGAGGCCGAACATTGTGCGGGAGAAGAAACATGGGGGTTCTGCGCGACGCAGGCTCAAGCTGAATGGGGCACGACTTTTATAGCCTCCGTACATGGCATGTATCTGTGGCCTACATGTCGTGTACCACATTGTTTTAATGTTATATATATATTTATTTATTTATTTATTTATTAAATTAAACTATATAATAATTAATATTATTAATTAAACTAAAAGAAATATATATATACATATATATAAATAATTTTAAAAAATTAAAAATAAATATACATGTAAACTATCGAAAAGTACACGTCGTGGGATCTAAAATTAGAAAAAGTGAAGTACAACCTTTGGTCTAGTGCTTGTGGAGAGATTCAAACCGGCGATCAGCCATTCCGAATGGAAGCCTTCATCAACTGTAGAATTGTTTGTACTAATACTATTTATTATTTAAATATATTTAATGTATAATACATATACAACATGGGAGGAAAATAATGGAAAACATGTAGTTTTTAATTATACAGAATGAGATGAAGCAGGGAGATTAGTCGAGTTCAATCTCGGGTCATTTGGTTCCAGGTCCAAGACTCTTCCTATCTACCTTGTTCACCTGCTTGTATCTATTTATATTTAAAACCCTTCCAATTTATTAATGAAAACATGGTGCACACTGCGTATATTGAAAGCCACATTGTGTGGTTTAATTAAAATGATAAATGATAGAAATGGGGCATTTGTCAGGATTCGAACCCGGGTTTTTCGGAGCCGGGTTACGACCATGGCCAACTGATCCATCCCCATCGTGGGTTTTAGTATAAGAATATATATATATATATGAAAAATACCACACACACCATGTAATAAAATATTAAGATAAAAAATAGGAACCTCGTGTCAAAGGTAGGTCGGGAGGGATTTGAACTATTGAAGGCTCGGATAAAATCCAATGACCTTACCATTAGCATCAGCACCATACCTGTTTATTACTTAGTTAAAATATATATTTCTTAATAGTTATAAGAGAAACTATAAGGATTAAGTACAAGCTTTGTGGATAAGTAGTACACGGTTTGTATCCGCTAGGATGCCTCCAAGAAATCACCTTTGTTTAAGTCTTTGGCTTGACCGAATTTCCTATACTTACCTGAGATTTATGGTGTAAAGTGTTCCCATAGTGTCTTCCATGTGATGGAAAATATTCATCCACTGTCCCTTCAACTTGAATGGTTTACCATCCCATTTAGAAATTTCCACCGCTCCATTATGGATTACTCGTATGGCTGGGAATTGTCCAGACCATCTTGATTTTAATTTCCCTGGGATTAATAAAAAATGAGTGTTAAAATACCTGATAACCAAAAAGTAATGTTTTTCATGAAATCATCTGGTTGTGGATTGCTATTTTCTTCTCCTTGTACTTATTTGCATTCTCATAATTCTCTAATCATATTTCATCATGTTATGATGGTTGGAACATACACTTCTCCTCAGGTACCTTCAGATTAAAATTCAGGGCCTTGCGGTCCTAGAAGGCTTTGTGCTCAAACTCTACTAATAGATGGAATGAATTTTCATAGATGTGGTGGAATGGGGACATCCCTAGTGCTATTTTTAAAGCAATCTAATAATCTCACAAAGAATCATCTAACTTCATGGACCAATATTTCCGCTATTTATTCATATTTTTCTCAAGAATATAATTGATCTCATGGTTGGAGAGATCCACTTATCCAGTGGTCTGGGGATGATATGATGTCCCCATATGATTCTTCACTCTGTAAATTAACAGTAATCATTTCATCAATGTGTTATCGATGTGGGTTCCTGTATCGTTGATAAGTACATGGGGACCACCGAACCTAATGAAAATATTTTTCTTTTAAAAGCCTATGACTACCATAGCCATGTTGGTAGCGATAGAAACGGATTCTACCCATTTGGAGACGTAGTTGAACCAGACCAAGATGTATGTGTTCCTGAAAGAAGGGTGAAATGGTCCCATGAAATCTATGCCATTGACATTGAATATCTCAACCACTATGATGGGGTAATAGGGCATCTCACGTGGCGTCCCAAATTACATGTTCTCTGTAATCTATTGCAAGAGGAAATAATTTCTCGGGCATCTCTATGAATGGTTGGCCAAAAAACCAGACTGCCTGATCTTTTCTATAATAAAGGCAGGCCCTTGATGTCCCCCAACTAGAGAGGCACGATAGAATTCTAGGACTCCATGATCTTCAGTTTCTGGGATGCAATGACGGATCACCCCATATCTACTAGATCAGAACAGAAGAGGATCTTCCTACTTCTATAAATGAGGTAGCTCTTGGCGGGAGTGATGTTTATCAAAAAATATCTTGCTCCCTTTCTTGTCTTGGATATCCAGATCAAATTATTGTATGAGGAGTACCCATCAGATCAGTCGGGGATTCACATATTTCTTTTTTAGTTGGTACTTTAGTGCTTCATGTTCAGTGTAAACAATAACTTTAGATATCAAAAAGTAAGAACGAAACCTTTAAAATGTTAACACCACTCTTAGCATCTCATTTTCTATGGTGATGTAGTTCATTTATTCCTTGTTGAACATCCTTATATTATAATAGATAGGTCATAAAAGTCATTCAATCCATTGGACCAAAACTACTCCTACTGCGTCGTCACTAGAATCACACATTACTTGAAATTGTTCCCCCGAGTTGGGTGAAACCATTACTGGAGCTTCCACCAGGCATTGCTTGTGCTGCTCAAAATATATGGTTCATGGCCCATCGGACTCTAATACAGCATCATTGGCCCAATGGATAATGAGGGGCTGGCAAATATTTGAGAAGTCATAGACAAACTGCATGTAGAAACATGTATGCGCAAGGAAGATTTAGATGGCTCTGATGGAAGTCAGAATTGGAAGTCATGAAATGAATTCTATCTTTTCTGGGTCCACCTCTATCCCATTCTCCATGATTTTTTGAACAAGTAGAATTCCACCTTGCACCATGAAATGCCAGTTTTCCCTATTAAAAACCAGGTTAGTGTTCTCACATCATTCCCGAACTAGCTCTATGTGCTTCAAACATGTGTTGAATGATTTCTTGTAAATGAAAAAAAATCATCCATGAATACCACCAGGATCTATTCTTCCATGTCCTGTAAGATAGCCAAAATAATTTTCTAGAAAGTGGCCAGGGCGTTGCACATGGTAAAAGAAATACTTCGGTAAGAAAATGTGATTTAGGGGAAAGTAAATGTTTTATTCTATTTATCCTTGGAGAAATGGAAATTTTATTGTAGCTGGAATAGCTGTCAAGGAAGAAGTAATAGCTGTGCCCCACTAGTCTCTCTAGCATCTGATCCATGTAGGGGAGTGGGAAATGATCCTTCCTCATGGATTCATTTAGCTTCCTGTAATCCAAATAGACTCTCCATGTTGTGATAGTGCGTGTGGGGATGAGCTCATTATTATCATTTTAAATCACAATGATACCCCCCCTTTTGGGTACCACATGTAGGGGAATCCCCGACAGACTATCTGAGATGAGATAAATTATGCCTACATCCAACAACATAATTACCTCATTTTTAACAACTTCTTTCAGGGTGGGTTGATGTTTCACTGTGGATGCTAATATTAATTCCCAAATTCTTCAAGAAGCACCTTGTGGGTTCATATGGTAGGGATGATGCCTTTCAAATACGCAATTGTCCACCCAATTTCATTCTTGTGCTGTATCAAAACCTCCAGAAGTGCATCCTTATACTCCTATGATAGTGGTGCACTAAGTATGAAAGGCAATATTTCATTGTTTCCCAAATACCTGTACATCATAGAAGGCAGAATAGGTTTCAGTTCTAGTTCAGGTGCCTATAGAATCAAAGGTACAAGTGGTGTCACATTATCTCGTTTCAGAACATCGGGAATAACTACACGTTTCAAGTAGTAGACTACCTGGCCTTATAAGAAATGCAGGTCCTCCGGTGCTTCGTTTGGTTGAATTTCTAGAAAAACCAAGTCTTCTGAAGTAAAATAATGCAATTCCTGAACCCCAGTTACCCAGAGTCAAGGCATTATTACATAACATTGGCATGATCACAAGGGATAAAATCCCTAAATACCGATCAATTTAGTAGTCTTGGATGTACTAGATACATCCATAAGTTTTACATTACATCAGAAAATAAAAACATAAACAACATTTTGTCCCTTTTTTAACACACTTAAATCCAAAACCTATCCCAGCAGGTCAAACATAAAATACTTCTTCACATCCTGGGAAAAATAAAACATATAAAGGGTGTGCTCATATTTTCAGTAAGGATAACTATATAGAGGAAACATTCATAAATAAGAATGAATATTTAAGACAGTGAATAAGACTAAAAAAGCCTTTAAAACACAACATTCTGCATAATATGGCAATGATAAAATAGTCTCTTTAGAGACATCCGATAAAATTGGAATGAATGTATGGCAATGATAAAATAAAATAATTCCATTTACTTATTAACATTGATTTTATACTAGTCGAATAATCACATGCAATATCAATATCCACTTTCATAATGATGGAATGCATAATTCCAGACTTCATAACCACGTAGTCAAGGCCCTGATCCATGACATCAAATAATATTTTGTCAAGGACTTGTTCCATGACACTAGTTTGTCTCATGAGACATACCGACGCATCAAGGAGCTATAACAGGCTCCACTAGTCAATTACAACGTCCAATGCATTCCACACATGAAAAGGTTTAAACATAGCATAAACATTGGTATTAAAACTAAAAAATGAAATGTCAATACATTACACATAAAATATTAATGGTATAAGAATACCACATACACAGTCAAACTTATCAAAAAACATCAATAAAATATGGATTATTTGTATCATAATAAATCAACGTCAAACAAGCTTAAAATCCATCAAAAATATGTTGACATAGATGAAATCAAAACTTTTTTTGAGAAATATCTATTTCTATTTTGAAATCATTTAAAAGTC
This sequence comes from Viscum album, assembly GCA_963277665.1. NCBI lineage: Eukaryota > Viridiplantae > Streptophyta > Magnoliopsida > Santalales > Viscaceae > Viscum > Viscum album. The sequence continues at coordinate 35,203,905 of OY728124.1, forward strand.
ATATAATTATAAAAGAAAACATTTATTTTGAAAAAATATTTAAAGTCTTGTGAGGGAAGCTTCTTTTATTTCATAATAGAAGAAAATAGAAACACTCTCTATATAAGTTAAAAAAACATTCTTACCTTAATTTTGTCGAAAAGGTCATAAAGTACCTTGTTTGGAAAATGACGGAAAGATTTCTTTAAAAACATTTAAGTTCAAATAATGGTATAAATGACATTAACCTATTGTCTCGTAAATTGTAAAAATGTTTTGAATTACATTTTTAAGAAACCATGGATGTGTATGATAAAGAGGTCTCAGTGAATAATTATGAAAAAACAACCTCAGATAATAAAGAGATTGTAAAATTAACCCTTACCTTGTAATTTTCCTTGTTCAAGGGTACGTTAACCTTATATATAATAGTTAAATCATTGTTATTATATTATACAAGAAATACATACATAAATATAATATCATATATGATCTTGTAATATTGATTTGTTAATAATATTTTAGTAGTACCATCGTTCTAGTTGTTAACTAATCCATTTTCTTTTATATGCTCAGTTACGTAAGACATGTTTGTTATAGATTGGATTTATTTTATTCATATCCAGAATGATATTAAGTTTTTATATATTATTTATAATCAAAAAATGAAAATTATTCTGGAATGATTATGATGGGGAAAGAATCTCATCATGTTCGTGGAGATGGTAATCTGTACGTACACATGAAAAACAATATCATTATATTGATAGTGAAATCATATGTAATTGGATGTTATATCATATATAAATAATAATTAACAATTTATATTTATTATTTAAATATGTTATACTCATTATTATACTCATCCAAAATGAAGTGTTTGAATAATAAAAAACACCACGACGTGGAGATGGTAAGTCGTACGTACACATGTAGAGTGAATTTGTCATTCATATGATGTATAAAATAATAAATATGGTTGTTACATTTTTATAGTAACATCATAGTATATATAATATACTATATTTATCATTTTAGAATGTAAATAACAAAGAAAGATGAAGTGGAAGAAGAAAAGAACTTGAAAGAAGTTATGAAATATTTACCTCTTCTTCGAGTTATTCTTTTTGATTTGATCAAAAGGGATCCACAGGTCGGCTTTATGACCAAAGTAAGGCCTTTAAGATAAATATATGAAATTTTTTAGGATATTTTGGGTAGGTTTTGGAAGATCCAAAAGGCTTTGTGGGTGTGAAATTAAGAGAAGGGGAAGATCCATTTTATAAAAGAGGTGAGGGTAACTTTAGGAAAACATTGAAATATTATTTTATAATAAAATCATTTTCGGTTTATAATGGCACCAAAATAATTTATTTAGAGGATAAAGTTGGTATGGGTCTATAAAATCTAAAAAAATATGTTTTAGATAGGTTTAGGTCACCATATTAACCATATAGTTTAGATTTAACTCATAGTTAAACAGTTTGTCGTTTACCATGCCTCTTTGTATTTTTATATTATATGGGTAATAAAAATACAATAAACATACAATAGAAAACCAAGTTTTTAATTATTAATATATATAACCTTATATAAGCCCTTTTTCCAATCCTAATATTTTTATGAATATTATATCAATTAATAATATGGCATTTTTTTAAAAAACTCAATTAGGTCAATTTTTACACTATTTAGTATTTGTTTTTTTGAAACTCCTAACAGCATGATTACTTAAAAAAAATTATTTAATCAACCCTAACATTTCATATTAACCTAAAAAATTAGTATAATTAATCAAAAGTCTCAAATTACATTAATTTGGATATTTATAATATCAATTGTTTTTATCTCACATTAAAATGGTAATTACTGCATCATCATTGTGTCATAAATAAATTAAATTATTTAATGTATAAAAATTATAAATAAAATAAAATTATGTAGGAAGTCATTTTATCTTTCTAATTAATATTTATAGTCTTATTTATATTGTTTTTAACACTATATAGGAAATGGTTTAATTATTAAACAGTGAATTTAACTCTTTTAAATCTTCTTTAAATAAAATAATAATAAATGTCCTAATCTAATACAAGTGGACCAAAGGTGATAAAATGTTATTAAAAAGATTTTTTTGGTCAAATTACACTTATCCAATATAATTAGGACATGTTTTAGGGTAATTTTGTTATCATTTTTAATCTTAATTACGCTATTTACTTCGAACTGTGGTAAATAAAAGTCAAAAGTTACCATTCACAAAAGATAATTGTCATCATATTGAACTGAATTTTACTTATTGATATTTATTGTGTCTCTCATATTTTTAAAATTCAACCCACAAAAGCGGTAAAATTATGTTTCATGCAAATTTTTAAATGCTCCTAGGAGGTGGGTAAAAGATGGTAAAATGTTCAATAAACATTTTATATATCTAAACTTATTATAAAATGACTCCAATAAATTACATTGAACTTATATAGGTATTATGTATATTTCTTGACCTAAAATAAATTTAAATGAAATAAATAATTATATAAATAAAAAGTCAATTTTAACCAATAACACAGTGTTTTTCACTATTCATCAAAAATTGAATGTTTTCAGAAAAATACCAAAAATAAAATCTAAGGTAATTTCGATATTCTGAATTCAAAAATGAAGTCCATTTTGAAAAATAAAATTTCAAAAATTTCAAAAATTATGTATTAATATTCATAACTGCTAGTTTCATTGGTCACGGTGTGTTAGAATCTCGAAGTTACGTAAAATGCAGGCTATTGCATTATTCAAAGGGAAACGTACCATGGAAGGTTTGTGCCTTAAAATATCCTATCCTTAAAATAATTTCACCCTTGAAATTTCTAGAATATTACTGAATAAAAATATTCGGGTGGTTCTTCATCACAAGTTCCTCAGGTTCCCACATTGCCTCTTCCAACTTATGGTTTCTCCATAGAACTTTTACTAGATGAGTCATCCGGTTTCTCAGTACTAGTTCTCTGGTATCAAGAATTTTGATAGGCTCTTCAAAATAAGATAGATCTTGTTCAAGTACAATTTCCTCATAGGTGAGTATATGCATTGGTTCAGGCATGATTTTTTTCAATAGTGATACGTGGAATACATCATGATCTTTGGAGAGACTTGGAGACATTTCCAAATGGTAATCTACAACCCCAATTCATTCTAGAATTTCAAATGGTCTGATATACCTAGGACTTATTTTATCTTTATTACTGAATTGTATAACTCCCTTCTAGGAAGATACCTTTAAGAAAACATGGTCTTCTTCTTGAAATTCCAAATACTTCCTTCAGTTAACAGTATAGCTCTTTTTCCTACTTTTGGCTGATTTGATGTGGGTGTGGATAACCTTAACCTTTTCCATTGTTTCCTCAACAAGTTCTGGACCTACATGTTTTCTTTCAACAATATCATCCAAACAATTTGGTGTTAGACATATCTTTCCATATAATGCTTCATATGATGTCGTGTGAATACTTGAATAGAGGCTATTATTATAGGAAAATTATACCAGAGGTAAATATTGATCCCACATACCTTGAAAGCCATGTGTGAAAGATCTCAATAGGTCTTCTATGGTTTGAATAGTCCATCCTGATTGTCCATCAGTTTGAGGGTGGTAAGCAGTGCTCGAATGAAGTTTAGTATGTAGGTGCTTCTGAAGAATTTTCCAGAATCATGATGTAAAATAGGAATCATGATTAAAAACAACATATAGGGGTACTCAATGAAGTCTTAAAACATCATTAATATACAGTCTTTCAATACTTTTAAGTGGTAAATCTTCTCTTATATACTAAAAATGTGATTAATTGGTAAGACGATCAATAATGACCCATATTACATCATTCCTTCTAGGAGTCTTTTGTAGCCTCATTACGAAGTCTATTGTAATATTATCCTATTTCCACTTTGGTATGGGAAGAGGTTGCATGACTCCCCCTGGATGTTGCCTTCCAGCTTTCACTTGTTTTAAAACAAAACATTATGACACAAAATCACCAATATACCTCTTCATGTTGTCCCACCAATAACGTTATTTCAAATCTCTATACATTTTCGTGCTACCAGGGTGTATATGGAAATTGGATCTATGAGCATCATCAGAAAATTATCTTTTTAGATATGGTATATTTGAAACACAAAGTCTCTTCCCAAATTTCAAAATTCAATCTTCATTTATGAAGTCACTCAATCTCCCATCATTCATAGCTTTAATAATCTTTTGAAACTCCTCATCATTAGTATGAGAACTCATTGTCCTTTCTAGTAAATATGGCTTGGAAAACATTTGAAAAATTATTGATGTTTCACCATCCATGGTTATTCCCATTTCCATATTTACCAGATCCATGAAAATAGGACCCCTTTCAACTATCATCCTATTCGAAACACCATGATCCTTTTTAATCAAAGCATTTTTTCCCTTATTTTCCACCCCCTGGTGGTAGTGTATAGTGCAATCATAATCCTTGAGTATTTCAAGCCACCCACTTTACCTCATGTTGAGTTCTTTCTGTGAGAAAATATACTTCAAACTATTTTGATCAGTATAAATATCACATTTTGACCATAGATATAGTATCTCCATAACTTCAAAGTAATGATTACAGCTTTTAACTAATTATAATGAGTGGTATAGTTTTATTCATGAATTTTTAGCTACCGTGATGCATAGGAAATAACTGTATCATTCTGGATAAGGACACAACCAATTTCTTTATTTGAATCGTCACCATAAATAACAAACCCATCATTCCCTGAAGGTAGAGTAAAGATAAGATAATTGACTAATATTCTCTTATGTTCTTCAAAAAAATCTTCACACCCTTTTTTCCAAAAACAATCAACCCATTTACCAGTGATCTTTTTTAATGGGTTAGCCAACCATCAAAAATTCTTGATGAAATGTCGATAGCAACCTGCTAAACCAAAAGAATTGCGTACCTCAGTTATACTTGTTGGTGTTGGCCATTCATGAATTACCTTGGTCTTTTAAGGATCAACAAATATTACATCCTTAGAGACAATATTGGAAAGAAAAGAAATCTCTTGAATCCATAATTCACACATGCTAAATTTTCCATATAATTCATTTATTCTATGATCCCTTATGATAATGCACAAGTTATTTTCATGATCTTCATAGCTTTTTGAGTATACCAAAATATCTTCAATAAATACCACTACAAAGTCATCAATATATTCCTTGAAAAATCTATTCATTAGATCCATGAAGATAGAGGGTGCATTAGTCAATCCAAATGGCATTGCTATATACTCGTAATGCCCGCACCTATTTTGAAATGATGTTTTTGGAATGTATTCCTTCTTCACACACAACTGATGTTATCCAGATTAAAGTTCAATCATTGAAAATTATTTAGCTCCATGATATTGGTCAAATAAATCATCAATGTGAGGTAGGGGATACTTGTTCTTTGTTATTATAGCATTGATCTCGCTGTAGTTAATGCACAACCTCATAGATCTATCTTTATTCTTAACAAAAAATAACAAGGGCTCCCCATGGAGAAACACAAGGTTAAATCCATTATTACTCAATTATTCTAGTTGTTTCATTAGTTACATTAATTCCACAGTGGCCATTTTATAAGGGGTCTTCGATATGGTCCTTGAACCAGGAATAAATTCAATGAAATACTAAATTTCCCGTTCTGGAGGATTTACAGGTAAATCCTTTGGAAAGAAATCAACATAATGTTTCAATGATACTTCCCTTAAGAGATTTTGTTGGAAACTACCTTGTTAAATAAAATTGGAAATATCTAATTTTCATAGAAAATTGGGAAGATATGAAATAGTGTGATGATCCATATTCAAATAAAACATTGGATAAACTTGAGGAAACCCTTAAATTACATATCACCACGTCTTTCGAATCTTTAACCTCAGTAGTAGGGATCGCTAAGCTTGGACTTCCTCCCTTGACCTTTTTTGAGCTAAGTTCCATTGGAAATTAGGATATTCATTTGAAAAATTCCCCTTTCTCTGAAATTGTAGAATTCAACATTGATATCCTCTTTCTTCCCCTTACAATCACAATATTTGTGGCCATTTTCATCACACTTGTAATAGACTGTCATTCCCGTCAAGCAAGTACCATGGTGTTTATTCCCATATTTACTACATGATGGATATTAAACATTTCCCTTCTTCCCCTTATTTCCATTTCCAATGTGTTAAATATATCTCTTTTTCTCTTTATTTTCTTTAAAGTCATAAGACATAGAGAATTACATTTCTATCTTGATATTTCATGAGACAATATCTTCATACGATGAGACAGATTGTGAGACTAATACTCAAAGGGAAAATGGGTTTAACTGACCATTGAATTGAGTAATCTTAATACTTGGGTTACATATATAATCTACTACATGCATTGTTATCCTTGTAAAGTTAGCCTCATAATTTTCATCATTCTCATCCTCTTTTTTCCTCATACTCAGAAATGGTCTTTCCATATCCGCATGATGGTCATGAGGAAAGTATTTTCCCAAGATTTGTTTAAACTCCCTCCATTACATGTTTGATAATTATTTATCTTCCTTTGTGTTTTATATTAATGATATCCATTTATCTACATCTCCTGTGAGTAGATAAATTACCATGAAAACTTTTTCCCTTTCACTACTCCCCAAAGAATGAAATATTTACTCTAAGGAATTTATCCATTGCTCATTTACTTATGGATTTTTACTCCCATTGAATGTTGGTGGTTGTTTACTCATGAATTCCTCTAACATTGATCCTCTGTGTTGTGGATCAGGGTGATCCATATGGGTAAGGGAATTATTCAGAACCGGAGTGAGTTGTCACAGTACGGTGATAAGCTGATCAGCACCAATTGCATCAACAACACCGCTATAAATATATTTAGTAGGAGGTAAATACCTACATTTATTACATGAATTGATATTGTTTACATTACATCCACTAGGAACCATATCTAAATAATGGCATAAAGTAGATTAGTATATGAATTACAATACATAATTCCAAAGTAGTAAAACACTTAACATAAATTGCATAGTTAATGAATATAATTCATAATAATAAAATTGTTTTATTTGAGGAAGTATATACTCATAAACCCTTCATAATGGTTTGTAAAGAAAATGAGAATTATCCTAAGCATATCCCTCAGGAGATTCATAACCAAGAGTGTAGCAAGACCCATGGTCGTGCACCAGTTCCCATTTGAGTCTAGCTCGAAGCGGTGTTTCTAGGTTTTACCCCTAAGTATATATGTTCCCGATCCACCTCTACCTGATCGTATCCAGACAGGGATGTATTTATTTGAAAACTCACAAAATCCCTACAATACAAAAATTATAGGAAGTTCTTTTATACTAATCACCAATGTCTATCTTAGGGTAATGTGCACTAATTAGTATTTTTCTAAATCTAGCTTCCAAGGTTTGTACTAAACATTCTCTTATAACAACTGTAACGCCTTGACCCCAGTTAACCAGATTTGGTGCATTATTACATAATATTGGCATGATCACAAAGGATCAAATATATAAATATCAGTTAGTTTAGTAGCCTTGGATGTACTAGCTAAATTCAAAAGTTTTACATTACATCAAGAAATAAAAACCTCAACAAAATTTTTTCCCCTTTTGAACACACATAAATCCTTACAATATCCCTACAGGTCAACTATAAAAATAATTCTTCACATCTTGTGAAAAATAAAACATAGAATGGGGTGAGCACAGATGCTCATTAAGGATAATAATAAAGTGAAAAACTTTATAAATAAGCTTGAAAATTTATGACAATGTATAAGACTAAAACAATAGACTTTGAAACTTTAATTTCTATATAATATGGAAACAAATCAAATAATAGTATTTACTTATTCACAAGGATATTCTGCTAGTAAAATAATCACATGCAATATCAATAGCCACTTTCAGAATGATGGAATGCGTAATGAAAGACTTCACAAGAACATAGTCAAGGCCTTTTGCCAAGAATAAAAATAAGATTTTTTCAAATCCATGTGCCAAGACACTAGTTTTTCACGTGAGACCTACTGATGAATCGAGGAACTATAACAGGCTCCACCCGTCACTTACTATGTCCAATTAATTCCTCATATGAAAAGGTTTAAACATTACATAAAAATTCGTATTAAAACTAGAATATGAAATGTCAACAGTTTATCCAAAAACCATGAACAGTATAAAAATAACACATCCAAAGTCAAACATTTCACAAAACCTTTAATATAATAAGGAATATTTGTATAATAATAAATCAACTTCATACATGCTTAAAATCCATCAAAAAGATGTTGAAATAAATGAAATAATTTTTTTTTTGAGAAATACCACTTTCTATTTTGAAATCATTTAAAAGTAATATAATTATAAAACAAAAAATTTATTTTTATAATATTTTTATAAGGTTTTAAGGGAATATTCAATGATGTTATAATGGCAAAAAATATCTGCACTCACCATATAAGTTAAGAAAACATTCTTACCTTAATTTTGTCAAAATAGTTATAAAGAACCATGTTTGAAAAAATGATAGAAAGATTAATTTCAAAACATATAAGGTAAAATAAGGGAATAAATTACTTTAACCCATTTTCTATTAAATATAAAAAATGTTTTGAAATGCATTTTTAATAAAACATGGATGTGGATGATAAAGTGGTCCCATTAGACACATACGTAAAAACAAAAATGGATAATAATGAGATTGTGAAATTAACCCTTACCTTGAACTTTTCCTTTGTAAAGGGTGCGTTAACCTCATGTATAATAGTTAAATCATTTTTATTATATTATAAAATATCTATAAACATGTTTATGATATCATATATGATCCTATAATATTTCATTGTTAATAATATTTTAGTAGTATCATCATTCGAGGTGTAAACTGATATGTTTTACTTTAAATGATAAGTTAAATAAGCCATGTTTTTTTAAAATAGGATGTAAATTATTACAATAAATAATTATATTATGTTCTTAGAAATTATTTATTTTTACAAAATTAATACTCTTCATGAATGATTACGATGGGGAATGAATCTCATCGCATTCGTGGAGATGGTAATCTGTACGTACGCACGAGCGACAATATCATTATATTAATGGAGAAGTATTATGTAATTGGATAATATACCATATATAAAGAATCGTTAACATGTTATATTTATTATTAAATTAATCTATACTCATTATTATACTTATCCAAAATGATGTGTTTGAATAACAAACTACACAATGACGTGGAGATGTTAGGTGGTACGTACACACGTATGGTGACTTTGTCATTAATATGATGGATAAAATAATAAATATGATTGTACCATTTTTATAATAATATCATATTATATAGAAGATAATGGAGTTTTTATTTTATAATGGAAACAATAAATCAATAGGTAGTGGAAGAAAAATAATAATTTGAAAGAGGTGATGAAATATTTATCTCTTCTTCGGGTTCTTCATTTTGATTTGATCAAAAGGGTTCCTTAAGATGGACTTCTGACAAAATAAGTGCCTTTAATATTAAGAGAAGAATTTTGGGTGGATATTTGGGTAGGGGGTGGTTGATATAATAGGATTTGGAGGTGTGACATTAAGATAAGGGGAATTTCCCTTTTATAAGAGAGGTGAGGGTCACTTTAAAAAAACATTGAAATATTATTTTATAATAAAATTATTTCCGGTAACGAATTGCTCCGAAATGATTTATTTAGAGTCTAAGGTGTGTATGGGTCTAAAAAATCTCAACCAATAGGTTCTTAGACAGGTTTATGTCACCATATTAACCTTATATTTTAGATTTAACTCTTAGTTAAATAGTTTTTCATTTACCATGTCTCATTGTATTTTTATATTATAAGGTTAATAATCTTACTATAACCATCCAAAAAAACCACAAGTGGTTCATTATTAATATATATAACATTATATACATCCTTTTACATATGCTTATATTTTTAGGAATATTATATCAATTAATAATATAGCATTTTTTTTAAAACTCAATTGTGTCAATTTTGACACTATTAAGCATTTGGTTTTTGTGAAATTCATAATAGAATGAATATTTAGAAAAAAAATTATTTCATCAACCCTAAAATGTCATATTAACCTTGAAAATTAGTGGAATTCATCAAAGGTCTCAAATTACATTTATTTGGATATTTATAATATCAATTATTCAAATTTTTTATTAATAAGGTAATTATTGCATCATCATTGTGTCATAAATAAATTAAATTATATAATGTCTAAAAATTATATATAAAAAAAATTATGTATAAAATCATTTTTTATTTATAATTAATATTTATAGTCAAATTTATATATTGATTAACCTAATATTAAAAATGGTTTAGTTATTAAACTTTTAATTTAACTCTTTAAACTCCTCGTAAAATAAAATAATAATAAATGTCATAATATAATCCAAGTAGACCAAAGGGGATCATGTTTTATTCCTAAGTTTTTATTTGGTCTAATTACACTTATCCCATAGAATTAGGACATGCATTATTATAATTATGATATCATTTTTACCCTTAATTACCCTATTTACTTTTAACCGTGGTAGATAAAAGTCAAAAGTTACTATTCACCAAAATTATTTTCATGTCATTGAACCATATTTTACTTACTGATACTAATTATGTCTCTCGTATTTTTGAAATTCAACTCACAGAAGCTGTAAAAGTATTTTTTATGGAAATTTGCAAATGCTCCTTGGAGGTGGGTAAAAGACGGTAAAAAGTTCAATTAAATTTTTATATTTCTAAACATATTAAAAAATTACTCCAATGAATTAAATTGAACATATATTTGTATTATGTATCTATTTATACCTAAAATAAATTTAAATAAAATAAATAATTATTAAAATAAAAAAGTCAGTTTTAACCAATAACGCAGTGTTTTTCCTTATTCATCAAAAATTGAATTTATTCAGAAAAATACCAAAAATTTTCCCTATACTAATTTTGATATTCCAAATTAAAAAATCAAGACCATTTTGAAAAATAAAATATATAAAATATCAAAAAAAAAAGGTATTAATATTCATAACGGCTAGTTTGATTGGCCGTGGTGTCTTAGAATCTCAAAGTTGCGTACAATTCAAGCTATTGCATTATTCAAAGGGAAACATACCATGGAAGCATGTGTTGTTACAAAAAACATTCCGGATCTTCCCCTTATCCATTCAAGTGATCATCCACGATTGTCACTACGTAACAACCATCATTCCCTTCCAATGATGCATGCTTGATGGATTGTAGGACATTGTAGGAGACTCTCCCATCTCTTACCTGGAAATTAGCTCCCCCTTGTGCACATTGATCAGTACCTTTCCAGAGGCCAAGAAAGGCCTTCCCAAAGTGAGAGGTTCCTCTAGGTCTTATTCCATGTTTATTATGATGAAATATACGTGGAGGACTAGCCTACCCACCTTCACCAGCACGTACACCAGTAGCCCCTTCAGATATTTGATGGATCAGTCTGCAATCTGAAGGGCTACTCGGGTAGGCTTCAGATTGTTGAGCCTTAGCTTTAAAACAACTCTGTGGGGCATGAGGTTAACACTATCCCCTAAGTTGAAGACTTCCTTCCTAGATACATATGGTCCTATAGTGCATAGAATAGTGATTCTACCAAGATCTTAGATTTTGGGAGGAATCGAATGTTGAATGACTGCTAAACACTCCTTAGTTAGTGCAATGGTTCCCACATCCTCCAAATTTCTTTTATTAGAGAGGATATCCTTCATGAATTTTTTATAAGTGGGAATCTGAGTTAGTGCCTCTGTAAATGGAATATTGATGTGCAGCTTCTTGAACACATCCATGAATTTGTTGAACTAGTGGTCCAGATTTCTTTTCTTCCTCCTCTCTAGGAAGGGAAAGGTAGTCAAAAAGGGTTTGAAAACCTCATTTACTTTACATCGTGAAGCCTCCTTCGGTATGATTTTAGATGAGGAGGGATCTGTAATTGTACCTTCGTTATTAGCAGGGGTGTAGGTGAACCAGGCTGTGTTGGTTGGTTCTGTTGTAGCTCCTTTTCACTATGTAGTGTGACGGCATGGGCCTCCACCGTCGGGTTCTTCTCAGTGTTACCTGGTAGTGTACCGGGTTGCCTTTCTGAGAGTTGGTTTTCTAGCTAGCCAATTTGGTTCTCCAGTCCTCCAAAGGAAGCCTCCTGATTCTGTAATATAGTCTCAATATTAGATATAAATTTTTTCATGAGATCCTCTAATCGTGAGGTATTCTCCTACTAAGGTGGTTATATAGCTGGTGGAGGTGGTGGTTGCCGTAACTACTATGGGTGAGGGTTTTGATACCCTTTTTACTAATAAGATCCTTGCTGAGGCTATTTTTTCCTCGGGTACTATTTTTGATAAGGAGTCTAACCATGGACAGGTAGTCATTGGGGTGGAGGATTCTGTTGTTGTTTTCCCCATCCAGTTTGATCATGCCATGCTGGGTTCTGGAATAGTTGGTACTAGTTTGGCCCTCGTTTTTGGGAAATGAAGCTCAATTTTCTCGTTAAAGGGCCTCTGGTTGATTCTAGGCATTCTTCCATGATGTGTTTATCACCACATTTACTACATTCCAGATGGTTTTCCACATGTACATTGGACATTCCCTTCAGATTGAGAGTGTTGATCTTTTTGGACACAACATCCAACAGATCATCTATCATAGTTGTGGAATCAATATTATGACTTCCACGATTCGGTGTTCCCCATTCAGAATTCCACTAGAATCTTTTGGATGAAATTTCTTCCAATAGTTTGAAAATATCTTTGGGGTATTGTAACTCTAAACCCAACAGCAGCATCCACCATAGAATTTGTATTCAACATCAGTCCTCCGTAAAGGTTTTGGGCCTTCATCCAATATGGGAGTCACTAGTGTTGGAATTTTCACAACATCTCTTTGAAGAGCTGCCATGATTTTTACAATGACTCCGAGTTGTGTTGTTGGAATTTGTGTATTTCATTCCGTAGAGTCACCATCTTCAAGGGTGGGAAGTATTTAGATAGGAACACAAGTGATAGCTCCTCCCAGGCGAGGATAGATCTAGGTAGAAAACTTTTAATCAAGTCTTTCACTTTATCCCTTAAAGATAAGGGAATTATACGAAGACAAATTGTGTCCATGGACACTCTGTGGTAGCGGAAAGTGTCGCAGAACACCATAAAATTAGATTAATAGGAATTGGGGTCCCCACTAGGCAGTCCACCAAACTAAACGATATTCTGGATTAGCTGTATAAATGGAAAGATATATCTCGAAGTGTTGGGCCTACAACGAGGAACAAAATATGCTCGTATCAACTCCATGAATATGTGGAAGTCTATACTCTATAAGAGTACGACATTGAGGTGGCTACTGAGGTAGTGGAGGTGGCATGCATTGTTGTTCTTGAGGGGCCAAATACTGCCCCTAACATAGGTGTTAAAATGGCATCGACTATGGTTGGAACTGTTAGAGCTACTACGGGCCATACCCTGGTGCTTATGGAGATTGTTGGTTCCGATTGTCATCCGAACCAAATGATTGTCCAACTCCTTGGACAAAAACTGGATTTCCTTCTTTATTCTCCTCTATGGGATTGTTTTGGTTGTGCTCGACCATGAGTGATTGTTTCCGCCTCAAGAGTGTTCATTTGATTTTTGTTTCAACTGAGAAAAACCCTGACGACTCAGTGTTCATTGAATGAGTGAGTTCGTTGCTCATACACTTATGGACCTGCACAATACTAAACACACCAAGTGTAAATGAGGAAAAATAACGAAAAACATAAATGATATTAGAAAAAAGATTTTTGGGAATTTATTATCTTTATGCCCACTATAATTTGATAAAAACTTAATTAAAACAAGGAAAAAATCAACATTGTACTTCCCCAACAACGATGCCAAAATTTGGTGAGTCTTTTTATCGATGGTATGTTATCGTTATCCCAAATTGTTTTACCCTAACGAGTATAGTACTAATAAGGGGTCGATCCACAGGGAAAAAGAAGTTATTTTTGTCCTTCTTATCTAGTTTTTATTTTCATCTTTGAGTATTGTACTGAATTTAGAGTCGATTTTTAATATTTAGATAAAAAGGTAACTGGATTTATATTTTTTTAGCAATATACCTAACAAATAAAGGAAAATATGGGAAATTGGATTTGATGCAAATATAAATTAAAAATCATTAGGGATGTATATTCTTAAGATGTTTTTTAAATAATATTGATTATGATATTATGTTGTTCATAATAACCCAACACTTTGGGTTTCAATTTTTAACAAGGTTTCCTTGTTTTGGTAAACTTATGTCTAGAGCTGAGAAAATTGACTCCTTGGTCTGGTTGTTAGTTTTGCACAATTCTTCATTTGGCTTAGTCCATTTTTATGTTGACGAATACTTACAATGATCATGAATGCATTCATCATTATTCTTCTTTTGAATCCCTGAAAAATCTACCCTTGGTCTGGCTCAGAATTTTTAGTGATAAAATTAAGAGATTAAAGAACAATAAGAAGAGGTTAATAGAACAAACACATTTATAACCACTAATCATAATTTAAAATATTTCATCTCCCACAACCCTAACACACTATGTATTTCGTTACAAAGAGAATAAAATAAAAAAACAAAACCCTCTATAAATGATGTAATCATTGTGGAAACATTGAGGGGAGAATGGATCTGTGGTAGAATGGTGGAATGGAGAAGTAGTTGAATGATGGAAGCACGACAATAGAGCACCATTCAATTAAACCTTTACCCCCTCCATCCTATCCCATCTTTAACCAGAGGCCAATGCCTCTATTTATAGAAAATTAAATTACACTGTGTGTGGCCAATGTACATACTTTCTACTTTTTTTCAATGCACATTTTTTATATTTTTCTCCTCCGTTTGATGGACTAACATGACATATTTGACTTGGAACACAGTGCAACCTAGTAGGAGGGTAAACACGACATGTAGTGCCGCTATACAGGGTGGTTACTCTCTTTTATTAGCCATCAACCACTTATATAAGGGAAGAAACAGCTTGTAGATGATGTACATGGTGTGTCAACATTAGAAGGCCACATGGGCGTGTATACTTCTTCTTAACAACAACCACTTCTAGAATACTATAAATGGAATTTAGTTTTCATACACGGAATGTACATGCTTCTGGTAACTTGGGAATGTACTTTTCCAAGACAATCTATGTCTGAGTATGACCGTACACGGCGTATATATATATAGAAGTCGTGTAGTTGTTAATGTTTCTCAATTTTCCCCCAGTTTGTGGGTTTGGAAAGAAATAACCAGAAAATGAACAAGATCACTAAAATAAAAGTATTTTTCCACAAAATATTTGGTTTTTTCTGAAGGCATGTTCGTATTTTCAATAAGGAATGTGGAAATGTAAACATAAATTGGGGGAATCACTGATATATGTGTCCTTTCAACACATCTATTCTTACTAAGAAGTGTTGGAATATTTTATGTTTTCATAGTTCACTTTGTACGATGGTTTTGAGTGAAAAAAAATTCTCCCACGTTAGTTTGTAGAAAGCTTCCCTTGGACATCATCCAAGTTTTATGTGGAATTATATATAGGAAGAAAAGGTCCTTATGGTGGAGGTAATCTGTTTTCACATATCTGATGGGTGGTATATCAATATTTGGATGGATACATGGCTTTCAGGTGCTGGTTGTCAGTTTATTGGATCTACTTATCCTATTGAAATTAATAATGTAGTTGCTTGAGATATTATTAAAGATTAATTTTTAGGATGGAATTTTGATAAACATAATTCATTGTTCAATCAGAAGGATGAAAGTTTGATCTTAAAGATCCCTATTTATAGACAAGTGTTTGGTGATGGAATCTTTTGGATATTCTCTAACAAAATAAGGTACTCGATGATGTCTGGATACTGGATGACAATGAGAAGGCTTTTTTATGGCTCTGATTTCGTTTGAAATATGTTTTGGTCTTCCCACTTATCACCAAAGGTTCATTATTTGTTTATGTATTCTTCTTGATACTGTGTTTTTGGTTTAAACGTTTTTGGAGGGAAAGCTTATTATCCTGGATGATCATTGATCTTTTTAAAAGATCCTATCAGAGATGAGTTTTCATGCTAAATTTTACTGCCCATGCATTAAGATTATTTGGGATAGATGGGGTAATATTATTTCTATGGTGTTGGATGAGGGTTCTTCTAAAACCGATGGATTCTCCATATGGTTTATGGATTTTAAATCTTTAGGATATCAAAAATTATCACTACTATTGGTGAGTCCATTAATAGCGCTGGAAAAGGGCTCTTTCAGTGCAAGTAGTGATGGAAATCAAAGCAATCTTAATATCATGCAGATTTTATCAGTTCTAGTAAAAGAACAAAAAAAATCACCCTTTATCAGTGTAAAATGAAATCACAAATAATGGGTCCTTTATCCATGCTTTTACCAGGACTAATAATGGATTTATTTTCTAGATCTTTTGGTATCACTAATAAACAGGGCCTTTATGATTTCTTATACTATAGTAGATAAAAGGGGCCTTTATCATCACTATTATTAGCACTGTTAATGGCCATGTAGATACTCCAAGGCTGCAGTGTCCCAGTAACAGTCTTTTAACAACACACCCAATTAGAATACACATACAAAAAAATACACATAGATATAATATAAAATAAAAATAAAAATATAACATTTCACTATCACTTCAATTAATAATTTATGTACATAATATTTACATTGATGTCATATTTTCAATTAATCCATAAAAATTAAAACCAATATAAAAAATTATAAATGTTATAATAGGATTTCATCAAATATCAACCTCCTTAAAATTTATTTTCCCTATGTAAAACCAAAGTATATTTCAGTAAAAGTAAATAAAAAATTTATAACCTTAATTTTATATAATCAACAAAAAGTAAATTATATTGTTAATTAATGTATTTGTATATATTAATGATATTATCAATTATCTTTGAATTTAATTGATGTGTGTCCCATTATGAAATTTCATAAATTATTTATGTACTATTCTCCCAATGTTAGAAAACAATATACACTCGTTTTCGCAATTTATATATGTGAAACACATTTCTTCATAAAGTGACACATTTTTTTTTGAAAACACACACTTAGAATCATACCATTCACAACATGCATCAAATTGATGCATATTGGATTCATACACATCACAAATGGATAGTGGACTATTTTCCTAAAATTTGAAAATAATCAGAGCTTTGTTTCTAATTTTTGGATATGTGATACATGTTTTAAACTAAAATGAAACTTTTATATCAAAAACCTAAACTTTGAGTCATACTAACGACATCATGTGTCATATTGACATGTGATAAATTCATATATATCACAAATTAATTATAGATATTTACCATAATTTTTTAAAAAATGTGGTATTTATGTATTGGTTTTCCTTATGTGATACTCATTTTAAGTTAAAATGATACTTTTATAGTGAAAACATGCACTTCAAGTCATATCGACGACATTGTATGTAAGATTGACATGTGATCAATTACTACAAATAAAAACTTAATTTTGGATAACTATCATAATGTTTGAATGAAATATGAACTCATTTACTAATTTGTGGCTATGTGATGCACATTTTTAACTAAAATGAATCTTTTATAGCAACATCATGCACTTCCATCCATTCCGGCCACAACGTGTGCCATATTTTGGTGTAGACAATTCATACACATGAAATATGTATTATGGATCATTTTTATAATGTTTGAAAACAATATGAGCTCATTTTCTTGGTTTTGGATATATGATGCTCATTTTAAACAAAAATAACACTCCTATATTGAATTCACACTCTTCAAGTCATATCTACAACACCGTCTATCAAATTTATATACATTTAATTCCAAGTAATGAAATATTATTTATGAACCGTTTACTATATTATGAAACAAATTGGAGCTCACTTTCTATATTTTGGATATGTGATACATGTTTTATACTAAAATGACACTTTAATATTTAAAACACACACTTTGAGTTATACTAACCACATCGTGTATCAAATTGATGTGTGGTAAATTCTTACTTGTCAAAAATAATTTATGGATTATTAATCTAAAATTTTAAAATACCCTGATCTTGTTTTCCCTGTTTTTTCTTAGCGATTCTCCATTAAAATAAAATAAAATTTTTATATTGACATCATACACTTTGTAGATGTCCCTAACGTTAAACTTTAAATAATCTTGTATTATGTCAATAATTTGACTTTAATTCACTTCAAAGATCTTTTCAATATTAGTGATTTAGATAATTAGGCCATAATTATTACATTACATCTCAAATATAAAAAAGTTTAATATTCTACTATATTCCATAAAACTCTTTAAATAAAATTAATAATTCTTTTCCTGATAAAAATCTTCTTGAATTCTTCATTTCTCTTACCCTTCCTTATACCCTATGAAAAAAATTTCAAAAACCACGGATGAGCATAAAAATAATAGTAAGGGACATAAAAATATAAAATTTATTATTCTACTTAAAACATATTAACCCATTTAATGCTCTTTGAACAAATGAATCAAAACATTTCCACACGAATAACGCTGATAATTGTTTCTCAATGAAAAACATTAAATCCCAAAGTAAGAAATTAAAAGTTATTTAGGTGATTTGTAGTATAATATACATAAAACCCTTTAAAATACCATTAAATTGGAATAACCATATGGTCGACATCCAAATTGAAGATCTTTAATGGGGATCATCCATTGTATAAGTTATATAGGGCTCACCCCTGAGCTATAATTGGTATCATCCAATTATATAAGATATAATGGGCTCACCCATGAGTTATAATGGGGATCAACCGTTCATATAAGATACATCAGGATCACCCATGATCTATAATGGATATATACCCTTCGTATAAGCTATATCGGTCTCACCCAATTCATATAATTCTCATGTACAATTTCAAAAACATATTTTCCACAAAACCATTTTGAAGAACTCTTTTACTCCCATATGAAACAAATTTCCACATAAAATTAAAATTTTAATTTAATAAATTATTTTAAATACCATGAAACCCAAATAAAGGAATATGGGTTTTATTTACCTTTTAAAAGTCATTAAGCCTCATAGACGAAGACCAATATGGAATAATAGTTACGACGATGGGGAAGTCATTGTCCCCCAACATGTTAAGAAATATTCCTTTTGTCATTTTGTAAAGAAAGTAAAATTCATCATATAAAAATATTATCTTGGAAAACATTGAATAAAATTCTATACACACATAAAATTTTATTTATATTACCTTTCATACCCATATAAATTAATATTTATTTTAATATCATGAAGAAAATGATTTGGGAAATAAATCTTTAAACGTTCAAGGTGTTTCATACCACTTTGAACATTTAAATATTAATCTACAAGATTTACAAAATAAAATTAGTATAGATAAAATATGGATATGAAATTTCATAGTGGCAGTATATACACCATATAAAAGAATAAATGTTCACATTATCAAGAAATGCCTCAGTGAAAGGAGACTGATATGAAATCCCTTACCATGAGTCTGATTGGTCTCGTTCGTTATTTATATTCATGAATAATAAACATTGGTTAATTTCTACTAACTTTAGAACAATTTTTAAGTTTATTTTTCCTTTAATATATCTTATTATCAGGTTATAAAATTTTCATAATTATTTGAGTTCATATCAGTAGTTTTATGGATATTCAACACTTGAGTCGAAAAAGAATTTGTTTTGATGTCAATTTTACATGTGGTCAATGTCCACCATCTCCATAATATTATTCATGATTTAAATATCATATATATCCAGCATTTATGTATTTATATTATCCATAATATTTGGAGAAAATAAAAGAAATGCACCATTCGTGGAGGAGATAAGTTGTACGTACGCATGAACGCTACTTTCATTACATTATAATAATAAAAGAATTATAATCATGTATATTATAATACCAGTACTATATTTATGTCATGTGTGTCTCATAGGATTAGTAAAACTATCCAAGATATGTTCCATGTATAGCATGAATGAGTCATATCTCATTGAGAGGGAGGAATTCCACATTTCCTCAAATGAAATTATTGAATTTACACATCATGTAAATAATAAAGGAATATTCTAAATAAAAATTACATAAGCATAGAGACAATATAAATATAATATATATCATATAAATTATTTTTCCATCATAATGGCCTCCATGAGAGGTGGTATACGAAAATTGAAAAATTTTCATTTCATGTGGCAGTAGCTTACCATACACATAAATAATATGTTCATATCTATTAAATGGTGGGGTGTGTAAAGGGGTAGAGGTGGTGGCCTTCTATAAGAGGTAGGAGGGGCACTTTAAGATTGTTTTTAAATATTATTTTATTATAAATTTTTTTAAAATTTTAATTGTTCCAAATTTATATATTTCGAGGATAAGATGATTATGGGTATAAATCCTCTCAACCAATAGGTTTTAAACAAGTTTAGGTAACAAATATAACCTTATATTTTGGATTTAACCCTTAGTTAAACAAATTAACTCTTATTAGGTATTCTAGTATTATCATAGTATATGGTTACTGTAGTAACTATAAAACCCCAAGTGAACCAAAAGTAGATCCTTAATTAAATATTTAACATTATATACTTATTTAGGATGAATCGTAGATTTTTCAGACTATTATATCATTTAATAAAAAAGTATTTGTTTAAAAACTCATTTATATTTATTTTGAAACTATTTAGAAATTGATTTTTGGTAAAGTCATAACGACATGATTCATTCAAACCAAAGGCATTAAATCATCCGTCACATGAAAATGACATCCAAAAATTCGTGTATAGCTTCCAAATGATCAAATTAAATTTATTATAATATTTATAATATCATTGATTTTAATATGTCATTAATTAGGTAATCAATGTGTCTTAATTTTTTCATAGATATATTTATTTCTTTAATTTCATAAAATTTTTAATAAAATACCCTAATTTAGGAAATAATTTTATCTTTCTAATTTCTACATATAGTCAAAGATATAATTTATATAAAACAATTAAAAAAATTTTTATTTAGGAGAAACATGTTTATGTTATATTTACCCTTTCTTTAAATTAAATATTCCAAAAGGTCATTATCACACCCAAGTGGCTCCATTGAGTCCTAAATCTATCCCATAGACGCTAATGTTCATTAATATCTCATCCAAAAGGACTAGTACTTGTGTTAGGGTATTTTTATTTTATTATAATATTATTTTTTTACCCTTATTAACCTAATTTACCATTTAACCATTGTAAATAAATATAATTACTGAAGTTACTATTCATAATCTCAAAAAATAAAAGGCACATATTTATAAAAATTTGGAACCTATGATTCCATATATGGAATCCATTTTTACCATTTCAAAACATAGAAATTGTAGTAATTAATTTAAAATTATTTCTCATTGTCAAAACTAGAATGTATGTTTCTTAAAAAGTAAAAACTACCAAAAGATCGACATGTGTTTAAGAGCAATTTCAATGTGAAATTACTTAAAATGAAAAAAATGGATTAGATGATAAAAAAATAATGCAATTAATCATTGAAACCATATGAATTCAAAATCTAACTATGTAAATAAATTAGATTAAAAGGATGTTTTGAATTAAAATTCAATATTTTTCACTATTCATTAAATTATGGATTTTATCAAAAAAATTCCACAATTTCAACCAAAGTAAATATTGATGTGTAGATTCTAAATAGTAAGTTTAATTTTTCAAATAGAATAAATAAAAGTGGAAAAACTATATTTAAAAATGGTTCTCTATCAAAAGGCGATAAAACGACTTTTAAAAATAGTAGAGTATTTTATGCTTAAATTTGCATTCATTCACATTTTAAGTCACTAAAATTTATTGGATAAAACAAAAAACATTTAACAATCATGTGTAAAAATATTATAATTAGTTAGGTTCATTCCCACCAATATAACAACCATGTTTTAACAACCATTTAAAATAATAATAATATCATTGTATTAATTTTCAGTATAACTAAATATTGTGTGCAACGTAAGGTTTTGGAGAAACCCGTTGTTGTTTGTCGAGTATGATATAAGAAATAGAATCCCCTTTAACATAAAATTAATATCTTATTCATAAATATTAATAAATATGAAAATGTATTTTTCTATAAATACCTAGGATGATACACATCAAGTCATACTGATGTAATATTGAGTCTGAATGATGTGTGGTTGATTCATACACATCAAGAATGAATTATGGATTGTTTTCATAATGTTTTAAAATATTATAATGTCACAGTTTTTTTATTTCACACTTTTTTCTAGTTTATTTTAGGGATTATGTTTCTTTATCGAGTTCTCATTGTGACAGGGTTGAATTCTGAGGCATTTCCATATTTTTAATTTTCAGTCTAGTGCTTGTATATGAGATTCCCTCTTGTATTTTAATGAAATAATCAAGTCTTTGGGTTGGCAGATTGACGTATATAGTTGACACAAGACTTTTAGAACCATGCATCATTATATAGGTAACTATTTGGTATTTTGAAACTCATTGATGGAATCTACCACATGAATTCTTCGTGGTAAGATGGCATTGTGGAATCACTATCTGGTAGGTTCCTCTTAGGCAGAGATGTGTTCATAGTCACTGCATGGTTTAAAACAACGTGTAGACTAATTATGCGTGATTTTTAGTTTATTAAAATTTGGTAATTTACCATTTCTCCTCTTTGATTTTTACCCCATATCTACCCTCTCCTCCCCATTTAGGATTCCTAACCCTATTGGCCTCTCCTCAGCACCTTGTCTTCCTTAGATCTCCACTCCCATAGGGGATTTCAGGTGATTCCTCTAAGATTTATCAAGAAAGTCCCCTACATTATTGGTTTCTTGGTATCTTCTATGGGTTTATTTTTATTTATTTGCGTTTTCACTCCTCTATCAGGTATGGTATCATTTTTAGATATATATCGTAATATTCTGGATTCGATCATGATGTTTTAGGTTTTATCATTCCTCTAAATGGTGTGATTGTGGTGTGGTTGTAGTTTTACGCCATTTTCTGGGTGTTTCTTCAATCAAGGTAGGTGGTTCAATTCTAAAACTTTATTTGATGAATATGATATTATTTTATGAGTATTTTAATGTGTTATCATATTTTTGTGTGTTATGTGAATTGGGGTTTTGATGTTTTTTGATGTTTATATGGCTATAAAATGGGTTTTCTAATTGAAAATTGTATTTAATTTAAATGTGAAAACTTGTATTTCCTGTTGAGATACTTTTATAAATTGTGAATGATGTTTAATAAATTAATTAAGTGATATAAAACATATTTTGAAATTGTTTTGGTGTGTGTTTAGTATGAAAATGGATTTTTGGTGTGGAAATGGTGGTCATACATGTGTGTTTATGTTGATATCATATGTGTTCGTGAATTTTTGTAATCCATAGCACATGTGGATTAAAAATTTGGTAGGAAGGTAAACCTAGGTATCTAGGTGGGTAGACTAGGACTATTATTATAGTGATTTAGAAGTGTCTTCAGCCTAGATTCACCAAGAGGGATTGATGATTAAAAAACTAACGAAATATTTAGGATTATAGGAGACCACTAGAATTTTGGATGTTTCTCCTCTATTAGATCGTGCAAGAGAATGTGGATGATTTTGGTCACTATACCACTTATCATCAAGAAATTATGTTTCTAGGGTCCAACTATAGCTAAAGCCTATAGGGTTTTCCAAGGACTCAGTGATCTATTGAGATATTATACATACTGTATAGAGACTCAGTTTTTGCCTTAAAAATATTGAGATAATTCAAAATATTTGTTCAGATATGGGAGGTGTGATGACATGTGATTTTGAGGCTCGGTGTTCCTAGAATTAATTTAATAAATATATAAAATATAATTTATATTGAACATGTGTGGTTAATTAAATAAAATTGGATAACTCTTAAATCGTTTAGTGGATAAGAAATCACGACCACAATTGAGTCCAAAATGTGGTTTTTTCCATACAAGCAACATAAAATGAGTCAGTATGGGATGTTCAGAGCCTTCACTCATTGGTGGTGCATTTAAGCCACTAAATGAATTCTGTTTTTTAATTACATAATTTTTTTAAACCTATTAAATGGTTTCAAATATATGGTTATGGTTCGTTGAACCTCATAACACTTTTTTCTCCAATGATGAATTCCTCTCCTCTTATTTCTCATTGTAGAATGGTGAATGAATAACAAATGGAGAATACTTGGATCTAGACATATCAGGATGCAGAATATCCTCTTCATTCATTTGAAAACACATTATTCATCAGAAATTGATCCTATCAATAGGTAGGACTCATCATTGATGTTTTAACACCATGGATTAAATGATTAATCATGTTAAAACATTATTTATCAATATGAACCATTTTCAGGATCCTCATATATAATAGCATGTTTTTTTATATAATCTCGATTCACATTCATGATCATTGGACAATAATTCTTGGCCAGTGATCCAAACGATTGTTTATAGTACCTTTTCCTTCTTGTTTCATCGCATTCCTCAACATGGAATCCTTTTGAATCCAGATTCGACTATTTTTGGGTGACCTGAGCTCAATTTGGAATCCATAATCAAGGTGAAATCATGTAATGAAAATGAAAATTTCATCAAGGCATAGATCTGGAAAAGAAATGATGTGAGGATGAAGAATCCTAAGATTTCCGATCAATATGATGAGAAAAAATAGTTGTCACAGCGTACATAAGATCTAGAAAAACCCTTATTTTTGAACAAGAATGATTCCTGAAGAACGATAAAGAGATATGATGTTATATGACTAGATATAATGATTTTAGAGTGAAATAAGGTGACTCGAACTGTAGTGGAATCATATTTTGAAGAGGCTATTTGGATTGTAGAAATCCTCAGGTTTCTAGAAAAATCGTGACTTCACACCATATTTTGCGAAGAATAGACGATGTGTATCCTCCCTTAGCAGTGACTCTATGGTTTGGTAATAGATAAGGATGGCATGACATGTACTCCCATTAACACGCCATGTATGACCTTTTTGTGTGTGTCGAGCTATGTGATGGAATACAAAGCTATTCACACACTATGTGCTGGTAACACAAACAAGGGTTGGCCACACATGATACTTCCCATGTAGTCCCACACTCCATGTACTAGAGTACACAAACATGGGGTCTGAGTACATGGACATGGAGTCTGACCATATAAACATGGTTAGCATACATGGCCCTGGTCCCCCGATGAAAACAACACATTGTGTAGTCCAAATACATGACGTGCAATAATACATAGAACATGGCCCATGTCCATCAAGAGACATGGCCTAGTAGTGAAGAGGTCCCATATAACATGTGGGCCCCCTCACAGACCATATATTGATTCATATCCCATTAGAAATCTTCCATCCTCTATATCTATTTCTTTGAACTAGGATTTTTTACCAACACATGCTGATCCTGAGTGTCTATTCACATAGATCGCAGTGGTGGACTCAGAAGTATCTTTTGGGAGATTATTTAGATTTCCTAGATATTTCACATTTAGAGAAAACACCTGATGGTGGTAGCGATCATATAGGATTAACCGAACATTTCTAGGATGATCCTCCAATAAGGGTGGGAAGGGTAGTCCCCAACGACCTTCCAGGATGACCCTTCAGTAGGATTTCTGCAGTGTACTCCCTGATGACCTTCCAGGATGACCCTCCGTTAGGATCTAGGTAGTGTAGTCCCTGATGGCCTTCTAGGATGACCCTCCAATAGGGATGGGATTTTACTCCCCAATGAACATCTATGATGAACCTTTAGTTGGGAGGGGTACTGTAGTCCCCAGTACCCATCTTGGGTGACACTCCTGCTGGGCTGGGTAGTGTAGTCCCTAATGACCTTCTAGGCTGACCCTCTAGTAGGGCTAGGTAGTGTAGTCCCCGATGATCTTCTGGGCTGACCCTCAAGTTGGTATGGGTAATGTAGTCCTAGAAAACCTTCCAGAGAATTCCCTTGACTGTGTATAATAGTGGTGAGTTGTGATTCAACTAACCTAATGAATTATAAGAAATAGGGGTGCATTCTCCATCAAGATGTGTTCTTCAAATGCAACCTAAAACCATGTGGGGGAGTCAGTGGTTCCCAAAGTGTATAATATAGAGTTGTATTGATTTTATCCCCTTTGACTTGTGTCTCCTAGTAAGACAATTGAGGTTTTGGTAATCACATATAACTCTACATTGGAACAGTTGGATACTCATATTCTTGGGCTAAGCTGTGAGATGGATATCCCTACAATCCCTCATTTGGAATTCTTTTACTGAGAATATATATATCCATCATGTTACAGTACCCACTTCATGGTTCTTGGTTACTCTCCTTCCAAGAGATGTGAAGAAACGTGGGGTATTCCACATGATTTTTGTTTATAGATTCTCATGGTTGGATGGATGTACTCTCTAGATATAGGTAGCAAGGGCTGGGCATGGGGGTTCACTTCCTTGTTGTTTCGAGCTCCTTGTGTTTGTATGAACTTACATTCACACTCTTGTTAGGCTGATATACACTATTTTAATTATCTTTTACTCTACCATGTTCTATATACTATTTAACTTTGAGTGTATCACTTATTTCTTCCCCTTCATCATTTTGGGGTGTTCTAATGGGTATGTATATACTCACCCCCGCATGGGATTTTCACAAAATGTGTCATGTCTTTTGCAGATGGTGGACACGTCGATCGTGATCATATGGGATCTTAGGGATTCAGGATGCATGGACTACATACGATGGTAAGAGTTGGGATACCGAAGTAGGTCTCTCTCAGCAGTCACTCTTTTAACATTGTCATCAACTCGGGACCAGTTTCTAGTTTGGGAAGGTGTTTTCCCATTTAAATTTTAGTATTCACTATCATACCTTTATACTGTCTAGAGGTTCATGAATTTTTATGTTACTTTATAGTAGTTTCACCATTTTATAATTTACTTATACACCTTTTTATTGACATAGATGTTTTAATGTGTATAGTTTCATATGAAAAATTCTCCTTGAGATTTTTGTGCCTTCGAAACATATCTCTAACACCTGGCCTATGAAGGCGACCATGGGATAGTTGCAGTTTGAGCCCCGGCTTGGGTCGAGTCATGAAAAATTGGTATCAAAGGTGTTTTATTTAATTTCACGTTGTATAGATATTCCATGAAAAATAATTTTTTGAGATTTAGGGAAATATTTTCAAAGTGTCTCGAGAGAGGCACTTAGGCTAGGGAATCCAGTGATTGTATGGGCGGTCGACATATCCATTCACTAGGATGCTGATTACCCGCTTTTTGAATAGGAAACCAGAGATATTTTTTGTAGGTTACAATGGTACATGAATCATATTTGATTGATACATAGATTTTGCTTCTTGTGTCAGCACCCCATTCCTTTGTTGATATATATATATATATATATATATATATATATATATATATATATTTACATGCTCATTTGACTATGATACTCCTTGATAATTTTCAGGATGCCTCCATGATGAAATCCAACTAGGATACCCACTCTTGTTCATTACGAAGACCCTATGAGTGATGCATCCTCATTTCATGGTCCATCATATGATCCCCTACCTCTAAGTGGACCAGTAGTAGTTCCTCCACCCATTGAGCATCAGATAGACCTAGCAGGGCTGGCTGAGGCTATGTGCAAGCAGAGCACACTCTGTGAGTTACAACATCTGCAACGACTAAGGTTATATGGAAATTTAGATCCTCAGGATATATAGGATTGGATGGAGTCAGTGTTCTGTGTATTCATACTATTTTGGACACTGATAGATCATATGGTGTATTTAACATCCAGTCTATTCCACAATGCATCTCAGAATTTTTGGAGCTTAGTTACTTAGATGTGTTATGAGTTTGCAGTCTCATGGGGAGACTATCAGCAGCTGTTTCATGTGCATTACTACCACTCCTTCTTGACCTTCATTCATATTCAGGAGCTTTTGGAGCATTAGTACGGAGGGATGACAGTGGAAGAGTATGAGGATAGGTTTACTATCCTTATGTTCTACTCTCTTGACATGATAATATATGGTTACATCAGAGTAAAGAAGTTCTATTAGGGACTCTGTAGACAGATTTGGGATAGTGTAGTTCCCATTTTCATCCCCAACTATGTCGGAGTGCTGGATCGGGCACTTGTGAGAAATAGCTTCCCGATAAAGAGATGCAGAATAGTTGGAGTTAACTATAGGCGTGACAGGGCTTAGTCATCTTTATAAGCTGGCAGGCATCAGGGGTCTTGGAATAGGAGACCCATCAATAATTAAATACAAGGTCATGGATTAATATTTTAGGGGCAGTGTAGAGCACCAGGGAAACCCGGAGAGGGTTGATGCTACACTGGTGATAGTAAAGGTCACATGTCCTAGGATTTCTTGACTAGGCGTACTGAGTATCCCAGGTGAGAAACAGATGGGCCCCCACAACAGAGGCAACACCAAGATCATGGATATACTAGGAAGGGACAGGTTGGTCCCCAGGGTAGTTGAGTAGGAGGAGGAGTGGGAAGAGATATAGGGTGGGGTTGGTTGTATGAGGTTCTCCCACTACCACCACAAGGAGGCCCACATCAGGATCAGGGAGCTGTCAGTTGGGGCCATGGACAGCTACTGGATATGGATGTATACGACCCATGGAAATTAGAGATGATTTTAGGTATTGTATGTGTTTACTATAATCTTTCCTAAATATTAGTAGAAACGTGTGTTATCCATTATTTTACCTATCAACTCTTTGTATCTATTGGATAAATCTTTCAAAATTGTTTTTTTTCAGTTTACAAAGTGTGTTGTGGTGGGTTTTTTTATATATTCTTCACTTTCTATGTTTGGATGAAAGACCAGTTTGGATACTTTATGGTTTGGCTCTACTGGCATATTGTTTTTCATTTTTTATAGACCTCTAAGATCTCTTGAAGGGTTTCAGTTTCCCTTTTACTCTGGTTTTTTCTACTGTTATCTAATTAGGGTGTTTCTCTGGTTATTTTTAAATTTTTTGAGTGTTTAGAATCAATGTTTTAATGTTCAATAGAATGTATCTTTGCGCTGTATATATTCCTGATCTCTAATCTCCTAGTTTTTGTGCATTCTCTCTGTTTCCCCTGAGCTGCATGGTGTTTCTGTTATCTTGGAGAGAAGGGGATTTCTCTTGAAGTTTAAAAGATGAATTGGGATTTGACTGTTTTTCAACATGGTGATTTCTATAATGGATTATTTCCTTGTTGTAGTGATTTTCAGCTGTCAGGATGGATAATCCTCTTGCAATTTCAGATTTGAAGTTTGTGAATAATGAGTTTGGACTCACATGGAGGTCGTTTCTTCCTCTTTTATGGTGACCTCATTGTGGAGGGCTTTGTATTCTAGTCTTGGTCTTATTTTTAGTCCTTTCCATGTACCCCCCAATAATCTTATGCTAGTGTAAGCTCTTTTCACCTCGATTTTGTAATGTACCAGTATGATTTTGATAAATTTCTTCGGGGGCATGAATTGGGAAACCAAGTCATGTCACCACTTTTTCCAAAAATACTGGGAGTGCTTCCTCTGTATCATTAATCTATAGTAGTGAAAGATATTGATTGGGGGAGTTCTATTCAGGTGGGGACTATTGGTTGTCACAAAAGAATCCCATTGATTTATCTTAGGCATGGATTTTATTCCATGGTCTAATCCCATATTGACTGTCACTGCAGATTATTCTGATTCCTATGTACTGATGGGGGGAGGATCTCCTTTTTATCGAGAGGGACCTCATAGTAGGATTCTTGGGTGCTGTGATCAAGTGGTTATTTTACATTACCCATTAGATAGCAAGTATGGTACTTGGTGAATTAGACACTTCGGGCTTCTAGATCCTTTTAGTTGAAGAGGCTTATATGGATGTATTTTCTAAAGATGATATGGGGCTACCACTGAGGTGGGAGTTAGATTTTTGTATTGACTGAAAGCAGGAGAATACCCTAATATCTTCTATAGCATATCATATAGAACCCACCAATCACCGTGAGTTGAGGATTAATTTAGAGGACCTTCATGGGAAAGGTTTCATCAAACCTATTTTGTACCTCTGGGTGACTCAAGTTTTTATTTGAAGAAGGTAGATGAGAGAATACAACTTTTGATAGATTATCATTGCCTGAATTAGGCCATGAAAAAGAAGATGTACTTCTTGCTGAGGATTTATGACCTCTTCCATCAGTAGTGAGGGGCGAGATGGTTCTCTATGGCTGAGTAGGATCATGCCTAGCATAAGTGGGGGGTCTTTTATTTACTTTGAGAGCACCAAATTTTTGGAAATATCTCAAAATTATAGTTCTATATATAGCATGCTTACTTTATAGTGCATGTCATTTCCCAATATGGTTTAGTCATAGATCCCATGAAGAGAAATGTTGTTCTTTGTTGGGAGCCACCTAAGAATGTGTCAAAGGTGTAGAGATTTCATGGATTTGTGGGGTACGACATGGGATTTGTTGTAGACTTCTATAGGATCATATCCCCTTTGACCTATTTGATGAGGAATAGAAAGTTTATTACTTGGTATGAGTAGTTCCAGAAGGCATTTGAGGAGTTAAGGAAGAGGCTGGAAACCGCTCTAGTTCTGAGGCTACTAAAGGAAGGAGTTGTGTTAGTGGTGTATTGTGATGACTTAGGTGTTGGGCTTGGTTGTGTGATGATGAAAAGATAGGTGGTCATTGCATATGGGTCAAGGTGATTGAGACCCCATGAGCAGAACTATGTGACTCAAGATATGGAGCTATCTGTGGTAGTTTTTTATTTGAGGATCAGGAGGCACTAATTTCTAGGAGAGAACATTGTGGTTTAGTTAGACCACCAGAATGTCAAGTATGTAATCACTAAGAGAGACATGAACATGAGGCTGTGATGCTAGTTGGAGTTCCCATCAGATTATGACTTCAAGATAATATATACTATAGAGAAGGTTATATTGTATCAGATGACCTCAGCAATAATTCTTAGGCTCGTCTAGTGTGGGATGCGTCAGAGAAGTTTTCTTCCCGGCAGATGACCCTAATGGAGCATGAGGGTAATATTTTCCTACAGTGGATGGTGTTGAATCCTATGATCCATGAGCATGTGAAAGAGTCTTAGTTGGGAGACATTGACTGTAAGGTTCTATATGATAAGATATCCACAGGAAATGTAGCATATAGATATTATGAAGGAGGGAATCATGAGATCTTGTTCCATATGTGAACAATGGTTCCAGTTGTGATGAGGGAAGAAGTGATATAGGATTTCCATACATATCCCCTAAATGTATGTACCGATGTGGAGAAGATGTACATGGATCTTCAGTGGTAGTTTTGGAGGACCAACATGAGATGAAGTGTAGCTGAGTTCATCTCATAATTCATTACCTATCAGCCTGTGAAGGATAAGCACCAGGTCCCAATAGGTTTGTTGTAGCCCCATGATATCACATAGTGGAAATGTGATGAAATAACTATTGAATTAATCATAGGAATTCCACACACAGTGATGGTCTATGACACCATCTGGGTGATAGTAGACTAAATCATGATGTCAGTACACTTCCTTGCTATCCGGGAGGAGTGTTTAGTGGATAGTTTAGGGCAACTGTACATATGGGATATCGTCCAACTTCACAAGGTAACCTGACTATTATCTCTGATTGTGACACTTAGTTTACATCAAAAATTTTGAGAGGCCTACATGAGGTGTTCAGGACCAAAAAATAGATGAGTGCTGCCATTTACCCATTGACCAATGAGAAGACATAGTCCACTATCCAGGTGCTAGTGGATATGATGACAATGTGCTTATTAGATTTTGGCCAGCGCTGGGAGGATCACCTTCTATTGGTGGAGTTTCTATACAACAACAGTTACCACTCCACCATCAGCATGACACCTTTTTAGGTCCTCTATGAGAGAAACGGATGGTCACCTTTGTGCTAGAAGGATATGGGAGTGTTGTCTCTTATAGGCCATGAGTTGGTGGATGCAATGATAGAGATGGTTTAGGTCATCCATGAATGGATGAAGATGGCCCAGAGAAAACAAATGTACTTCATAGATCTCTATCATAGGCCCTTGGAGTTTGAGTAGGGATACCCTATCTTTTTTAGAGTCTCCCCATGACATGTAATTTGGAGGTTTGTCCAGGAAAGAAAGCTATCCGAGAGGTCCATCATGCTATTTGAGATCACATCAATGTTTGGAGAGTATTCCTACTACCACGCCTTACCACCACTACTAGAGAAGTTGTACGACGTCTTTTATGTGCCACCACTGAGGAGATATGTGCATGACCCCACACATGTTTCTTACTGGAGTGATCTGAACATCGAGGATGATGTGAGATTTTCAGAGAACCCAGAAGTGATTGATGACTAAGAAGAGGAGACCCCATGAGGATGAGCCATCCCTCTAGTTCGAGTGTTTTGGAAACATGAAATACTGCAAGAGAGTTCTTAGGAGCTGGAGATCCATCTATGGGCTCACTATCCTAAGTGGTGTGTTTATTTTTTAATTTTAAGGGATGAAAATCATGAAGGAGGGAATGATATAGAGATCCTATTTGTTCCTTTTTAAGACCTTGAAATATTTATAAATATTTTTCTAGAGCTATGTGCTGATACAACATGTGATTATGAGGCCCAATGTGCCTAAAATTAATTTTTGAAAAATATTAATTATATTTTATTTTGCGCATGAACCAATAATTAAGGGAAAGGTGATA
Source organism: Viscum album (assembly GCA_963277665.1). Lineage (NCBI taxonomy): Eukaryota > Viridiplantae > Streptophyta > Magnoliopsida > Santalales > Viscaceae > Viscum > Viscum album. Next base: position 35,236,851 of record OY728124.1, read on the forward strand.
AATCATAAATGATTGATCATATTGAACATCTAACACCTGTATTGGGTTTGTAATGCAGTGTTTTCCCTATGTGCAACAGAATATGAGTTGAAATAGTACGTTCAAACCCCTCACTCTTTGGCAATGCATTTAAGTGATTAAATGAATTATGTTATTTAATTACTTATTTTTTCAAACCTAATAAATTGATTTAAATACATTGTATAGTGGTTTTGAACTTTATAACCCTATTTTATCCAATGATGACTTCCTATCCTCTCTTTTCCCATTGGTGAATGATGAATGATTAATGGATGGAGAATCTGTGGATCTAGAAGGACCTAGAAATGAACGATCTTGTACATTCATTGGAGAAAATGTTCTTCACCAACAATCAAACCAAAAAAGAGTTAGGACTAATATTTTGTGTTTTTACACCCTAAATTAAATAATTAAGCATGTTGGAATTTCATTCATCCATTTTCATCCCTTTTCTGGATCTCGATAGATAATAACATGCGGTTTAAATTTTATTTCATCTAATCTGAATACCCATTCTTGGTTTTTTGAAAATAATTCTCATCCAATGATCCAACCCATTTTTATGATGACTTTTCTCTCTCGTTTAGTCATGTTCCTCGCCATTGAATTGTTTTGGATCCAAGTTAAACTGTTATCGGGCAACTTAATCTTGATTGGGTGTCCGGAATCGAGGTGAAATCATGGAATGACAACGAAAACAGAAGGGAGTCAAGGATTTAGAAATTAAAAGATGTAAGGATGAAGAATCTGAAGATTTCACATCAATTTGAAGAGAAATGTATCCATTATGGCATACAGAAGATCCATACAAACCCTCATTTATGAAAAATATCAATTCGTGATGAACAAAAAATAGACCCCATGTTCTTCGTCCAGATTTGATGATTTCAGAGTGAAATTAAGCGACTCGGACCATTGTTAAAGTAGATTTGGAACCAGAATATTGGATCAAAGAGTCCCATAGGTTTCTGTATAAATCATGACTACACACCATGTTCAGTGAATAACACATAAAGTGTAGCCTCCCTCAATGGTGACACTATGGTTTGGGAAAAAATAAACATGAAATTGTGTTTAATCCCCTTTATATAAAGTGCACTACTTTTCCGTGTGTGGCGAGTCATGATAAAGAACACACTGATAAGAACACACCCTATTCCAACCACACGCCAAGTGCCTAGAACATGGAAATGGGTTGGCCACATGGGTAGCATCCTGTGTCTACCAATACGCCATGCACCAGAGTAGATGAACACGAGATCATAGTACATAGACATAGCCAGCAGGCATGTCCTTAGTCCCCTGATAAACAGAACATGTCATGTAGTCCACCTACAAGGTTCACACTACTACAAGGAACATGACCCATGTCTGAATAGGGACATGGCCAGGCAGTAGAGAGGGGCCACACACCATGTGGGCCCCTCACACACAATGTATTGTTTGAGATCCCATGAGAAATATTTATTCCTCCATATATTCTTCGTTTGAACTTGAATTTTGGCCCACAATATTCTTATCCTGAGGGTTTTCAAGTAGAACATGTTCCATTAGAAGTGGAATTCAATATATAATGTGGATGTTCAGGGCTTTCATGCCCAAAGATAACACCAAGAGATGAAAGTAATCAGACTTGCTTACCTGAATGATTTTGGGATGACCCTCCTGTAGGAATAGCTAGTGTAGTCCCTTATGACCTTCTGGGATGACCCTACAGGAGGATTTGGGTAGTGTAGTCCTTGAAGACCATTCATGCTTACCCTCCAATAGGATCTGGGCAGTGTAGTCCCTGACGACCATCTAGGATGACCCTCCAGCAGGGCTGGGTAGTGTAGTCCCAAACAACCTTCCAGAAAGACCCTTCAGTTGGGTGGGGCAGTGTAGTCCATAATGACCTTTTGGGATGACCCTCCATTTTTTCTAGGTTGTGTAGTCCTTAAAGACCTTCTGGGATGACCCTCCATAGGATCTGGGCAGTGTAGTCCTCGATGATTTCAGGTTGACCCTTCAGCAGGGATGGGTAGTGTTGTCCCCAAGGAAATTTTGGGATTAACCTCTTACTAGGCTTGGTAGTGTAGTCCCCAATTTCCTTCAAGAAAATATCCTCTACTATAAATAATAGGGGAGAGGTGTTATTTGACTTAACTAAGGACTCTCAAGAAATAGGGGTTCTTTCCCCACTGAGACACATTCTTGTGACGTAACCTAAAACCTTACTTGAAAGTCAGTTTCACCCAAATTAGATAGTGTAAAGGTGTAGTGATTTGATCCCCTTTAACATGAGACACCACTGTAGATACTTTAGGTGGTGAGAATCACAGATGATTGTACCTTGGAACTGTTGGATACTAATCTTCTTGTGATGAGTTGTGAAATGGATATCCTTTTACTCCCTAATTTGGGATTCTTTACTAACCATATATATATATATATATTTATATATATATCTCCAGTTATAGTACCCACTCCATGGGAATTGGTCACTCTCCTTCCAAGAGAGGCTAAGACATGTAGGGTATTCCACATTCTTTCTAGGTCTAGCTTCTCAGGTTTGGAGTAGTCTAATATCTAGCTACAGGTACCGAGAACTCGATGGGGGGGGGGTTCACCTTATCACCATTTCAAGATCATTGTATTTGGGTGATCCTACATTTACACTATTATTTGATTAAGATTCACTTTTTTTGTTCCCTTTTACTGTACCTTTTTCTATATAAGGTTTCACATTGGTTGTATCTCATACTACTGCCCCTTAATCTTTTTATGGCATTCTACTAGGAATGTATATACTCACCCATAAATGTGATTTTCCCAACCCATGTTGTGTCTTTTTCAGATGACAAATAGGTCGATCGTGATCTCAGGGGAGCTTAGGGATACGGGCTGCGTTGACTGCATACAACAGTCAGAGTTGGGATACATGAGTGGGGATCTATTGATTGTTAATATTTTCTAGTTATCTTTAGGTCGGGACCAGTTTCTATTTTTGGAAAGTATTTTCCCCATTTACATTTCAGAATTCACTAATGTACCTTTTTAAATTCTAGAGGTTAATTCATGTTTATGTTAATTTATAGCAGTTTCACCTTTTTCTCATTCCCTCTTCACTTTTTCATCAAGTTGGTTGTGTGAATGTGTATAGGTTCTTAGGAAAATACCTCCATGAGTTTTTTGTGCCTTTGATTCTTGTCTTCTACCCCAGGCCTATAGAGGCGGTCTTGGGGTAGTTGTAGCTAAATTCTTAGCTTGGGTCGGGTCATGACATACCGTTGGATTACAGTATACCTTGTCGGTTAATTCCTAAGAAAAACAATTTTTCCCTTAAAATGTTTTCCATAAAATGTTCTTAGATTTATTTTAAAAAATATCCATATTGACATATCATATATTTTTTATAGAATATAGCCTCTTATTGGGTAGTATACTACTAGGATTTTTCTCACACCCTACTCACACCTTTGGGTGTATGTAGACTTGGTAATGTTTGATATAGGTAAAGGAAGGATGTTTTGAGATGGTTGTTCGAGTTACCAGTTGTTACACTATGCAGGTGTTGGTGGTGGTGTCTTCAGGGTGACACCCCTCAAGTTTCATTGATTATTTGCATCGTTTTGAGTTTCCTTTTATATTTTTGTATCATATTTATTGGTTTACATTGTTCAATATTTAACCTGAAAATTTTTTTACCATGTCTGGTTGTTGATATTGGTTGTTGTGTTCTCAAATCCTGTGAGTTGTTTATATTTATTTATTTTACCATTTTTATGGTCCAAATCATTCCCAACTATTTCATTTTGATATCTAGCACTAGTTTCCATCCCATGAGGATTGGGAATGTCATTTGGTCCATGCCATGAATCGGGTCGGGTGTTGGTCTGGATGGCGGTCCATCCCAGTTCATGAGAAAATTGTATCAGATCCAGATTCATTATTTTGGCGGTCTCGTTAAATGGGGAAGAGGCATGGTAGACCATCACTAGTGTTATTGTGACTTGATTTTCTTGTTATGAGTCGGTTTATTATATAGCACATCACATATTGGGACTTAAATTTCCATGAGAAGTCATGTTTCTTTTTGTTTCATTGGTTTATCCAGGCCGTTTACTCTGGGAAATGAAAATTGAGTTGGTTCAATTATCTCAGTGAGGTTATAGGGACTATAAATCCATTTAAATTTAGGGACATTGCCCTAGAATACTATTCATGATGGTTGTGTGATTGGCATATGGCTTCCAACCATATAACCTAGCCACCCAGCAGCACTAGTTTCCTCTTGAGAATTGTTTTTCATATTCATGGGATCTTAAATTTGTTTTGAAAACCCATATTTCGGAATTTTGGATATTGGATTTAAATTAACAATGATTTGATTTTTATTAAAGGTTTGAATTTATTTTCATAATTAATTTGATGGAATCTTTAGAAAATATAATTTTTGTGAAATGAATTTTGGGTAATGTTTGAATGAGTTGGTTGAAAATTTAGTCTTTATAATCAAAATCATGAGTTTATGAAATCATTTGTTTGGAAACCATATACCAATTTTAACTAGGGTTTGAAACTTGTTGTTGATAAAATTATTTTTGAATAATCACGGGTGATTCTACTAAGACTGTATTTCTAAAATCAAAATCCATTATTCATTGAAATTTATTTTTTGGAAAATATTAACTATTTAAAAGTAGGATTTCGAAATCTATTTTAAATGGGATTTGTTGAATCATCATAAAATAGGTTAATTGAAAGTTTGGATGATATCCATGGGATTTTATTTTAAATAATGAATAAATGATTTTATGTTTGGGGTTTTCATTTTTTTGGTTTGGTGTTGAGTGAGATTTTGAAAAGATATATTAAATTTTGAAATGGGAATTAAATTTAAAAGATAATAGTGTGGGTTTAATGTTTTGTTTTGAAAAGAAGAAAAGTTTTTTTGAACAATGGTGTTTCCATGAGTCACAAAATGAATGGATACGTATGTAAATGTAAATGATTGATGGTTTGAGTGGATGAGTGTTTGAATGATTAAGATGTGATGGGTGCCCAGTAATGAACAAGAATACGTATGTGTGAGGCTCCATCGAACACCAACCTTATGTATGCAACCCACCAAGCTTGTTTTCTTTTAAAAAGTGTTTTTATGAGAAGTTTGGATGTTTCAATCACTGCTAGTTTTTGGGAATGTCTTATTGTATTTTTGGAATGTTTCTTTTAATTTGTCTTTAGTTTTGAGATTCATTTTGGTTGGTATGTGTTTCAAGATTGAGTTCTTGTTGGTGAGTTAGTTTTGAAATATCGGTTAGTGGATTATTATTTATATGTTTTTTCATGAAGCTTTGGAGGTGGTACCATTTTATGTGATCAGTTCTTGTTCATGGTATGTTTTTTCCCCTGGATTAGTTTAATATATTTCTTGATCTTCTGGGATGGATAGTGTGTTCCCCCATGAAAATATGATTGAAATTTGAAGTGTGTTAATGAGTGGTTCTCCATCGTCTAACACAGTAGTTGATAAAACCATATAATTTATCTTGATTTTTGGGAATTGAGCCCTCATGTGATCATTTTAATCCTCTCGTAGTGGAAATTGGATATGGAATGTTAAAATAAACCTTTCTCTCTGTGAGTTTTCTGAGTAGTTGAGTGTTAAGTTATCACCTCCATATTTGAAAGTCCTGACTAGAAGAGGTTAGGGGAGTTATATTGAGGATAAGGGAAAGTGAACTAGATTTTTTGGTTCTATACATGATAATGAAAAGGCCTTTGTATATTTTACTAGACTCTTTCAGGTGTCGGATCGTGTTATACCATTAGTGTGGCAAATTTGGTCCTAAGAAACTATCATATCTGGTATTAGAAATAGTGTGTTGTTCGGGGCCAGACTTAAATCCTCTTTCCGTATAATGCTTCTTTTACTGTGATGGTCATTTATAGTGATGTATTTATGTATCCTAATTTCTTTTAAATGCAGAAGTGGATGTTAATAAATATTTTAAGAACATTTTTTTTACATAAGTGTGTTTCCATTCAAAAATCCCAATTTTCATCATTTTATATGGAGGCATATTCCATTTGTTCTTTATTCCATTTTTTCATTTCAAATGGAAAGGGATGATGCATGTTCCTATTATAAGTCCCTTTCATGGAGAGAATACATGATGAGGTGAAGTGGGTCCTGTGGTGTGTTGTGTTTTTTTGGTCTGACTTGGGTTCTTGTGTGGGTACTTATGGATACTAAATAAGGAGATATGATTGGGGATATTCGACACTTGACTATGAGGAAGGATATGTTTCAAACATTAGGGCTCTATCCATATGCCCTGGAGCAAAGATGGTGTACTTTTTGGAATCCACAGAGGGTGTGGGATACCTTGATGCTGCTTCAGTCTCCATAGTTTTGGTGCGTCCAGTTTAAGGGTTATTATAGCAGTTTTTATTATTGTTGTATGTTCATCATTAATGTAGAAGGTTTGGTGGTTTACCCCCTTTTTTAAATTATGATGGATGTACCTTACTCAGTACAAGTCTCTATTTGGTTTCCCTTGCTCATATTTCCCACACAAATTTGGTTTTAGTTTTATGCTTGTCTCATAGGTCAGTGCTTCCCTCGTCAATGGAAGGTTTACTTAGCCCATGTTTGTTGGTCTGTGCGGGATGTTCTTAAGTTGTCTCATGTTGGTAATTGGTTACGCAGGTTGGTTCTCATGGTGGAGAGACCAACCATGGGTATCGCTGAATTTTTTTTTCAAGAGTAAATATGTATAACATAATATCAAATGGTTGTGATTCCATTTGTGACTTTCTATTTTGATAATCTGGTTTAGTTTCTGATGATGGCTTGTTAATGGATAGTCTCATTTGGAGCTATCTAACCTTGTCTCCCTCCCTTGAGTAATCATTGGGGTTGGAATGTTCCCAATAATTCTATTGAATCAAGGTTGTGAATGAAAACTTAAAAAGTTTCTTTGGGAGATGTTGGATATGAATATCCATTTCGAGTAAATGTTGGGATTTTTTTATTATGACCAATCATCTTGATTGAAAAAAGAATTCAAAAATATGGGGTTTGAGTTTTTCAATGTTCTTTGAGAAGTGGTTTTGGTTAGTTTGTTTGTTTTATATAATTGTTATTAGATTTATTTAGTAATTTATGAGAAGTTCATAACTTGAGGTTGGATTATGTGGTTGATGGGATTTTCTCTCTTTGATCGATCAACTATAGGTGTCTCAGCCTTTAGGGGGAGGGTAGAAGGCATATGGTGGGGATACCATTCCGGCCTCCCAGGTTCATCATATAAAACTATTCTCTTGCTTTTGGTGTTTTGGTTTTCTTTTCATTAACATTCATTAGTAATATCCTTAAACAGTGACGAAGTATCAATTCTTGTTTTCATATTAGGCATTGTTGTTGATTTATAGGGGCGAAAATCATTATTTTGGGGAGAATTTTCATAGCAAGGTTATGATTTCTCCCTTCATTCAGGCTCATTTTAGAATTTTGGTTTCTCTCATGTGTTCTAGGTGAAATTGGGTTGAATTTTGAGGCATTTCCTTTATTTATTTTCTGTCTAGTACTTGTCCTTGAGTTACCCCCCCCCCCCCCTTCGGTTTTAATAAAAAAAATTATGTTTTTGGGTTGGTATATTGATGCACACTGTTAGGGAATGATTTTTTAAATTGTACACCATTATCTAGGTAACCATATAGTAGGTTAAAACACTCAGACAGAAGATACCACACATATTTCACATGGTATGTCAGTCTACGTGGACTAATAATGTGTTAGGTTCCTCTTAAGTAGATCAGGGAGAATGGCCACCCCATGTTTTAAAAAAATGTATGGAATAACCATATGTGATGTTACTATCATTAAAATTTGATATTTTAACCTTTTTACAAATTTGATTTTTACCCAAAATCTACATCTCTCCTTCCATTCAGGATTCCTAAACCTATGCGCCTCTTCCCATCACCTTGTCTCCCTTGGATCTCTTCTCTCTTGGTGTCTTTGGTGCAATTCCTCTACGAATTCTTGAGTATGTCCCCTCCTTTATTTGTTTCTCCCTCTATTTAAGGGTTTTCTTCTTCTTTCTTTGTGGAGTCACTTATCTAGTGTGTAGGGTGTCATTTTTAGGGTTAGATATTAAAATTTTGGGTTTTATCATGATTTCTTAGGTATGATCTTGCCTCTAAAAGGATTGATTGGGGTGCGGTTGAAGTTTTCCACAAATTGTTGGAAGGGTTTTTACTCAATGTTGGTGGTTCCATTCTTAAATATTATTTTACCAATTTTATATACTTCATATAGTATTTAAATTGGATCTACGATTTATGTGTGTGGTGAGAAGGGTGTTTTGAATGATTTTTATTTGCATATAGATTGAAAAATGTGTTTCTTAATTAAATTGGGTTTGTTTTATATGTGAAACCTTATTTTGACTCTTTAAAGGGTATTATGAATTGTGAATGATGATTAATAACTTATTAAAGTCATGAGAAACATGTTTTGAAATGATATTGTTTTGTGTTTGGTTCCAAAATGGGATTTGAGTGTAGAGATGGTGGTCTTACATGTGTGTTTATATTACTAGAATATGTTTATATAAATTGGTGTGATCCTTATGATATGAAAAATAAAAATTGAGCCTGAAAGGAGAACCAGCTATCTATGTGGGTAGACAAGGACTAGTGTGCAAGTGATTCAAAAGTGCCTTCATCCAAGATTTGCCTAACGGGATTGATGATTACTACACTAAATAAATATTTATTATGATTGGAGACCACTATAATTGTAAATGTTTCTCCTTTCTAGTGGATCTTTCATGAGAACATGGATGGTTGTCATTACTATATGAATTATCCCTGAAATACAATGTTTCTAGCATCCCACTGTAGATAGAGCCTATAGGGTTTTCCTGTGACTCAATTCTCTATTATATTATCATACCTATGGTCAACATTTAATGTACCTTGTTGGTTAATTTAAAATAAAAACATTTATTTCATTAAAATTATTCAACAAAATTGTTCTAACAATTCTTTTATAAAACATTCATGTTAATTTATCATATAATTTTTATAGTGTGTAAACTTTTATTGGGTGGCATCCTACTATGCTTTTTCTAACACCCTACTTACAACATTGGGTGTAAGTAGACTTGGTTATGCTTGTCATAGGTAAAGGAAATATGTTTCGAGATTGTGGTTTGGGTTTCTAGTTATGTACCCTTGTAGGTGGTGGTGGTGGTGGCTTGAGGGTGACACCACTCATGTCTCTTTGAGTATTTTAATTGTTTTTTATATTCCATTCCATTTTAATATCATGATTCATGGTTAAAATTGTAAAACCTTTAACCTAATATTCTGTGTACCATTTTTGGTTGTGGATATTGGTTTTTGTGTTATAAACTTTTTTGAGTTGTTTATATTTATTTATTTGTCTTTAATTTGTAGTGTAAATCATTCCCAACTATTTCATTTTGACAACTAACACTAGTTTCTATCCTGTAAGGCTTGGGAATGCCCTTCGATACATGCCAAGAACCAGGTCAGGTTTCGGGTTGGATGGCGCACTAGCTTGTTTGGTTACAACCACGATCATTTTTTTAGTTTTGGCTAAGTGATGAATTTTTTAATCTAAGTTGAAACGTCTATATTGAAAACACGAAACCTGACTCACACCAATCACATCATCCATCATATTAATATAGTGTCAATTCTTATACATCATAAATGAATTATGGATCATTTTTCTAATGTTTGAAAATAATATGATATATTTTCCTCTTTTTTGGATTTGTGATAGATGTTTTAAACAAAAATTTCACTTTAATAAGGACAAAATAATTCAACCCATAACAAAAACATTATGAGTTATATTTATGTGAATTCAATTTATACACATAAAAAATGAACTATGAATTACTTTCATAATGTTTGAAAATATTATGATCTCATTTTCTTACTTTTGGAAATGTGATTCAGGTTTGGGCTATGTGATTCATGTTTTAAATTTTAATGGAACTTCTACACTCAAAATAGTCTCTTTGAGTCAGACCATCCATATCATGTTTTATATTCTTGTGAATTCAATTCATAAACATCACAAATGGCTTATTGGTCATTTTCCAAAAGTATAAAAACAATCTAAATAATTTTTCTTAGTTTGAAGTATATCTTATATACTTTGAACTATAACAAAAATTCTATATTGAAAAAAATATCTTTCAGAAATACCATCCACATCATCTATCAGATTGATGTACGATCAATTCCTACAAGTAAAAACTGGATTGTGGATTGTTTTCCTAATGATTAAAACAAAGCTATTTTCTCAATTTTGGATATGTGCTGTGTTTTAAACTAAAATGAAAATTTTTTATTCAGAACATGTACTTCAAGCCATTCTAACCACGCCTTGTATCATATTTATGTGTGGTTGGTTTCTATTGAAAAAAAATTAATTATGAATTATTTTTCTAATGTTTTAAAATAATTTGACCTCATTTTATTAGTTTTTTTAAATATGATTCACATATTAAACTTAAAAGGAACATCTATATTGAAAACATTCAATTCTAGACATATCTGCCACATCATGTGTCAGATTGATATGTGATCGATTACTAAATGTAAAAAAATGACCTATGGATCATTATCCTAAATTATCAAAAAAACTGAATCTATTTTCTGAATTTTGAGTATTTCATGTGGGGATTGAACTAAAATGTCAATTATAAATTAAAAACATACACTTTAAGTCATACCATGGACAATACATATCAGATTAAGGTGCATCTAATTCTTAAATTTCAAAAATGTGTTAAAAATTGTTGTTATAATGTTTCAAAATAATATAAATGTATTTGATCATTTATGATTGTGTGGCTTGCCAATTGAACTAAAACATGAATTTTAAACAAACACATACACTTCGAGTCTTATAGGGTACACCATGTATCAAAACAAGGAAAGGATGATTCCAACACATCAAAAATGACTTATCGATAATTTTTCAAAATATTAAAACAAGTTTAATGTTTTTTCTTAGTTTTTATCATGTCAAACATGTTTTAAACTAAAATTTCAATTTTAAACGGAAAACAAGGACATTGAGTCATAGTAGAAACACCATGTATCATATTGAGGTGTGGTTTGTTACTAAACATCAAAAAATAATTATGTATTATTTTTCTAATGCATTAAAAAAATATGAAGGAGTTTACTTAGTTTTGTGTATGTGTTATATCTTTTTAATATAAATAAAAATTTATAAATAAAAACATACACATTGATTCATGTCAAGAGAACTACATATCATATTGAAGTGTGGCTGATAGATGTGTGTCTAATTCTTATACCACTTAATTAAATGTTTAATAAATCCTTTTGGGAATAAATATAGTTCCTTTAACTATAGAAAAATCAATTTGTAGATGAGAGATTCTATTTGAACTGTAGACTCTCTTTCAATATCCATCGAATAATTACAATTTTTATTGAAAAGTGAGGGGGAAGCTTTAAAAAAATCATGGGGGCCTAAAATAAGCCTCCTTCAATATAAAATTGAAGTAAACTAGTGTCATCAATGATTATTTAGATGAATTCTTATGATTTATTTCAAATTTCAGACTGTATGTGGTGTTTACTTCCATTCAAGAGGAGAATTTTTCCCTTTTATAGCATGTTATAGATAGTAAAGAGAAAATTATGACTTCCCAAATCATCTATGGGAAAAACTAAATAAGTATCAGATAAAATAGAAAAGAATATTAACATAAAAATAATGAATAAATGATGATAAAGTTATCTAAATATGTAATGTGAAACCATATTTTTATGATTTTTTAAACATTCATAACACATTTCTCTATCTCCCTTATCAATGATAAAAACTTGAAGTAAAATATCTCATTAGAACGGTAGACTTTATAAATGTTACAAGCTGTGAAAAAATTTGTAGAGTATAACCCCCAGTATACTTCTCCTTCAGAAATGGGTCCCAAATAAAATTTAATCATTGCAATAATAATGAAAACTAATCTCTATATAAATTTCCTAAATTTTTTGAGTATCTATGTTATTTTCAATAATGGTAGTGTTAATAAAATAGAAAAAACAAATGATAAAGAAGTATTTTTACTGAAATTGAAATTATAATAAATAATTACATATTCAGGGATTCTAATATTTTGATGGTAAATGATATAATACATAAATTTTCAAATGTAATATCCATAATAATTATTGTTATCTTTCCTTGAACACTACATAATCATTGAACAAAATAAGTAAATTATTGTGAAATATGTTCTTATAGTTAAATATTACATTATAAACCTTTATCTATTTCAATTTTAAGAGATCCATAGGCTTATTATGTTCAGTCACTGACCTCCAACACTAATTTAGGCTATATTTATAGATCCCATTATTATAAAAAAAATCTCATTAAAACATAAAATGAATCATATAATTCGACCTTTATATATAAAATATTGATTACAGTGCATTAGAAATTCAAAATTGCCATCATGTTTGGTATGTTTGATTTAAATACAAGAATTGGATCCAATAAATAAACATTTTGGATATATAAATTTTCTTCAATTAGCATCTAGTTCTACCTAAAAAAACAAAAAAAAAATAAGTAATGAATTAAATGAAAAACATATTTTAAATGATTTGATGAATAACTTTTACCCCTACTATGTAGGAATTAAGAAGAGTCTATTATATATTATTTTCGTCTCAATAACCAAACATAGTTCATTTTTCCCTTATCAATTTATTTCAATTATAAAGAAAATTCAAGTGTAGAAATGATACAGTGATTATTGAGTCCAAATATTTCTTCGCTTGGTGTTCCCTTTTATATTATAAATATATAAAAACTTATAAAAAATATGAATAGTTATTAATTTTAATTAATATAGTAGATCATATATTGGATAGAAGGATTATAAAAATATATCTCATGTATATATTCAAAATTGAGTACCCCATCCACTCAATCCTGGTAATCATATTTACAGTCTCTAGAAAAACCATTTATGTAATGAAATTTCCATATAATTATTCTTTATATTGAATATAGGGAAAATATTTACTTTTTAATGTTTGTTCTGAATGAAATTGCAATGTTAATATATGTGGAAATGGAACTTGGGGGAGAAGTACTTCTGAATGTTCATTTTAAATAATTGATTGATTTACTATATTTTCTTGTTTTGAACTTATGTTTCATAGTCATTTTATCAATTTGTAATACCATACTTCATTTCTGACGTTTATTCATTAAATGTTAAATTTTTTTCATTTGAATTAAATTGTTCTAGACATACCTAATGTATCTTGATAATGATAGATAGACATGCTATGGAAGTTCCAAGAGCATCATTGACCATGCTATCATCGAGATCACAAAAAGGAACATGAAACTTACTACTCAACTTGGGAGATAATTCAATCCCCAATCTCAGGTGATATTTTGGGACTTTATTTATATGTAGCATTTATACTAGGATATTATACACTGTAACTCTTGAAACAAATATATTCAAGGGTTTTTATATATATAAATCACATACTACATCACCAAACTGAATTATAGTAATATAAAGTTTGTTGAGCAATGTATTGTTTTCAAACAATTCAAAATAATGTTTTTAAAGGGGGAGATTATTTTAAATAATACTCTGTCTCTTTATGATGATTTTGATGCTCACAAATACCCTTAATTATTTACTAATTATTTCGTTGAGTATTTTTCAGGAATTTATTTCATTTATTTATTGCATATAACGAGATTTCATACTTCATTTATTCCGAGATCAAGTTTAGCGCGTTCTGGAATCACTGTAGCGCGAGATCAATTTTAGCGCGTACTGGAATCACTGTTCATACCCTACGTTAATGAACATAACGTATGGATGAAAAGTTTACTTTTTATGTTAAAAGAAACGTATGGTTAAGGAACCTTATGTTATTTTGAAACGTATGGTTAATGAACCTTACGTTGTTGAAAAGTATTGAAGAAGAACATTACGTTTGGAAGGAACCTTACGTTTTCGTTGTTGGACAAGTATGGAAGAGAAACCGTATGTTAGTTTTCAGTGTTGAGTTTGTTTCTCAAAAGTATGGATCATCAATCTTACTTTTATAATCAACCGTACGTTCTTTGAAGAGTTGAAGCGAGACAAAGTATGGATGATCAACCCTACGTTTGAATGCTAAAGAGAAAGTATGTATGTTCAACCTTACGTTTGTGAACCCTACGTTTGGAGCCACGTCATCAACCCTACGTTTGGCGTCGGGATATTTTTGACAGACGATATTACCGTTTGCATTGGTCAAACAAGCGGATTATTTAGGCGGATTTCGAGCCGATTCTTAAGTACGACTTTGACTGAATCAAAGACGATTTTCAACGGATTACTGATTGATTTAAACGGAGCTTTTTATGCCGATTCCTCAGGGGAGTTACAACGGCTCTGTTATTTCATTTAATATCGCGAATCTAAAAAAGATTTTTATGGATCTATTTATGCGGAAGAATCTCTCAGATTTGAATATATGTTCTATCTTGGAAACTTCGGAGATATATATATACACAGGAAAGTGTGTGAGACAAAGTGATTTTGATCTTTTAACGAGAAAGAAACAGAGACTGTGAAAAGGCGTTCTTTTCAGGTGATCGAGAAGAAGTGTAAAATCCTTTTTACCGAAAGAAGATCTTGATAACAGAATCACGTGTTCTACATCGACTATCTGTTGTAAATTTATTGCTGTGGAAGTTGTGAAGTTTCTGGTAATATCTATTGCAACTGGATCAACTCAGAACTGTTTTGATTACAGATCTTTATTTTCTGAAGACAACGATCTATCTACTGTCAATTGCATTCTGTTGCAATTATGATGAACAACTGGAGAAGTGTTTTCTTTATCGAAACTCTTTTTATTTTTGAGTGATCAGCTTCTCGTTCTAAGCTGTGTGGGTTCGTGTTTGAACCAGGAAGGTTGTGTGTGCCTGAATCTTGTAAAGGTGTCAACTTCCTGTACTCAGTTGTGGACAGGTCTGTGGAAACGAGGACCAGATAGTGAAAATCGCCAAGCTCGTGGATTTGAGCGTTGGTGGAGTGGACTAGGGGCCTTCTGTTCCCCGAACCACTATACATCTGTGTGTTCATGCTTTTACTTTTTCCGCTGCATATTTAATCGAGCAAAAGCATCGTGGACAGAATTTGTCTAAATTGAAGAGATTGTAATAATTTTGAAAAGACACAATTCACCCCCCCTCTTGTGTGTAATCCGTAGATTCAGATCCAACAATTGGTATCAGAGGAGGAGCTTCTTATTTTTAAAGTCTTATCAAGCTAGAAGTATTTAAAGATTATACATAGTGTATCATGGCTGATATGAGAGAGGGAATGTCAATGGTCAGAGCACCTTACTTTAATGGAGATAATTATGGCTGCTGGAAATCACGTATGATTATTTATCTGAAAAATCTTGGTTACAGAGTCTATTCAAAGATTCTGACTCCCTATGAAATTCCTGAAAATCCCGATACATGGAGTGCTGCTACAGAGGCTGATTATGACATAAATTCAAAAGCTATGAATGCAATCATCTGTGGTCTAGGACCAGATGAATTTAACAGAGTATCTCAATGCCCGACTGCATATGAAATGTGGCAAACAATAGCTGTTGCTTATGAAGGAACAGATAATGTAAGACAGATGAGATATGCAACTGCTAAGTTAAAATTCGATACTTTCAGAATGATTGAAGGAGAGAGCATCACTCAGATGAATGGAAGATTGACAGAAATTGTCAATAATATAACAACTCTAGGAGAACCAATCAAGCAGGCTGATCAAGCGTTGAAGGTACTAAGAGTACTTCCTACTCGATGGAATGGAATCTCTGCAGCAATCAGACAATCAACTTCTGTTAAAGATCTAACTATGAGAGAACTGATTGGTACATTGATGATGTACGAGGCTGAAATGCAAGATTAGGTAAATGAGCATAAAGTATATATACAAAGGGAAAATACTGCGTTGAAAGAAACTTCTCAACAAAAGGATAGAAAGATGAAGAACAGAGAAGTAAATGCTAAATCAGAAAGCTCTGATGCTTCAAATTCAGACGAAGAACTGGCTCAGCTAGCCAGAAAATTCAGAAAGTTCTACAGTAAGAAGAAAGACTTCAAGAAATCCTTCAAAAAGGATAACAAGGAAGTGAGATGTTATGAATGCAAAAAGATGGGACATATCAGACCGGATTGCCCTAAATTGAAAGATGCAAAGAAGAAGAAATTCTTCAAAAGAGATGATTATGAGCAGAAAGACAAGAAAGCTATGAAAGCTACTTGGAGTGTTTCTGAAGACTCAAGTAATTCTTCTGAATCAAGCTCAGAGAAGGAGGAAGCCAATTTAAAAGCAAATATGTGTTTCATGGCTGAAACTGATGAGGTACACTCATACTACTCCTCTGACTCAAATAATGAATCAAACTCTGAAACAAGCTTCTCAAATAAAAAACTTGCAGCTTACTGCAATATGCTTGAAGAAAGGTATGACTCATTATTTAAAAAATATAAATCTATAAAGAACTTGCATAAAGCTATTTCAGATGAAAGAAATACTTTGCTAAAACAACATAAGGAATTAATTGACAAATACAACTCTGCTGACTCAAACAAAATTAATTTTGAATCAAAAATAAAAACTCTACAGGATGAAGTAGAATCTTATAAAGAGGCTGCATTAGTTTTTACAAAAGGAGAAAACACCTTAAATGAGATACTTGGAAAAACTGTAATTAAAAGGGAAAGGTTTGGAATTGGAAGTAAAGGAGAAAAACCTAAGTTATACAAAAATTATTTTGTTCCTAGCACTAAACAGGTTATTTGTAACTTCTGTGGAACAAAAGGTCATATAACTAAAAACTGTTTTCTAAGACAACCTCAAATATGTGGAATTAAGAAAGCTTATATTTCCAATGATCTATATGATTCAATCAATTTTAAGAAAACAAAGCAAATCTGGATACCCAGATCACTGCTTGCTAACACTCCTGGACCCAACAAAATATGGGTACCAAAGCAATTTGTTTAAATGTCTTTGCAGGTAGCAGGTCACCAAAGAAAGAAAGAAATATGGTATATGGACAGTGGCTGCTCAAGACACATGAGTGGAACTTCAGCTAATTTCTCTTCTCTTATTCGAAAGGAAGGAGGACTTGTCACCTTTGGTGACAATGCCAAAGGAATGATTATTGGTATTGGAACAGTTGGAGATCCAGAGACAGTCTCAATCAACAAAGTACTTTATGTACAAGGGTTAAAACACAATCTGATAAGTATCTCTCAACTCTGTGATGATGGATACACTGTTGATTTTACTAACAATAGTTGTACTGTTTCTAAAGATAAACTGTTTAAGTTTAGAGCACCCAGAACTGATAATGTTTATACTTTGGATTTGTATTCCTTGTGTAAACAACAAGTAAACTGCTTAACTGCTAATATAAGTGAATCCTGGATCTGGCATAGAAGACTTGGTCATTGGAATATATATGCTTTACATAAATTATCTAAGAAACATCTAGTTTCTGATTTGCCTAGTCTCAAATTTGAAAATGACAGATTCTGTGATGCATGTCAGCTTGGCAAGCAACACAAATCATCATTCAAATCTGTTAATAAAGTTGCTACAACTAAACCTCTAGAACTTATCCATATGGATTTGTTTGGACCTTCAAGAGTAGCAAGTTTAGCTGGTAAATTATATGTTTATGTATTAGTTGATGATTATTCTAGATTTACTTGGATTTTCTTTTTGAAATTTAAAAGTGAAGCTTTTAGTTTATTTAAAGGTTTTTGTAAATCTATTCAAAATGAAAAAGGTTTTAATATAATCTCATTGAGAAGTGATCATGGTGGAGAATTTGAGAACCAGGAATTTAATTCCTTTTGCTCAAACATGGGTATTAAACACACCTTCTCTGCTCCAAGAACACCTCAACAGAATGGGATTGTAGAAAGAAGAAATAGAACTATTCAAGAAATGGCTAGAACTATGTTAAATGAATATAGCCTACCTATATATTTCTGGGCAGAAGCTGTTAATACAGCTTGTTATATAATGAATAGAATTTTAATAAGACCTATTTTGAAAAAGACACCCTATGAACTATGTAATAACAGAAAACCTAAAGTAAATTACTTTAAAGTTTTTGGATGCAAGGTTTACATCTTGAATACCAAAGATAATCTTGGTAAATTTGATCCAAAATCTGATAAAGGTATTTTCTTAGGATATTCTGCAACCTCCAAAGCTTATAGAGTCTATAATAAAAAGTCAAGGATTGTTGAAGAATCAGTTCATGTGAAATTTGATGAATCTGATCCTTTTGAGAAAAGGATAGAACAAATAGATGAACCCGATTCTAATGAAAACTTGAGACTTGAGAATTTAAAGAATGATTTTGAAAATGATATAAAAGAAATTCAGTCCAGTTCAGAAGAACATGATACTGAAGAACCTTTGAATGTAATGCCTAGACAGTCTAGAACCTTAAAGAATCACCCTTTAGAATCTGTGATAGGTGACTTAGAGACTGGTATTCAAACTAGAAGAAACCTTGGAAACATAGTTGAATTCTCTGCTTTCCTATCCCAAAAAGAACCTAAGACCATAGAAGAAGCCTTAGATGATGAGAGCTGGGTAATAGCAATGCAGGATGAATTGAACCAGTTCAAGAGAAATAAGGTTTGGGAATTAGTTGAAAGACCACATGATTATCCAGTAATAGGAACTAAATGGGTCTTTAGGAATAAACAGGATGATCAAGGGATAATAACTAGAAATAAAGCAAGATTAGTAGCTAAAGGATATAATCAAGAAGAAGGAATAGATTATGATGAGACCTTTGCACCTGTAGCCAGGTTAGAAGCCATTAGAATCCTTTTAGCCTATGCATCTTATATGAATTTTAAATTATTTCAGATGGATGTTAAATCTGCCTTTTTAAATGGATATTTAACAGAGGAAGTTTATGTTGAGCAACCTCCTGGTTTTGAAAATTCTCAAAAACCAGATTCTGTTTTCAAACTTACTAAAGCTCTTTATGGCCTTAAACAAGCACCTAGAGCTTGGTATGAAAGACTAAGTTCTTTTCTTTTGAAAAATGATTTTACTGTTGGACTAGCAGATCCAACACTATTTAAGAAAACTGTGAAAAATAATGTTTTGTTGGTTCAAATTTATGTTGATGATGTAATTTTTGGATCGACCAATAAAATTCTTTGTCATGAATTTTCAGAATTAATGCAAAAAGAATTTGAAATGAGTATGATGGGAGAATTAAATTTCTTTTTGGGTCTTCAAATATTTCAAAATGATTTTGGAAATGTTTTGAATCAATGCAAATACATTACTGATTTACTTAAGAAATTTGGACTTGAAAACAGCAAGACATTTACAACTCCTATGTGTACTAATATAAAACTTGATTTGGATGAAACTAGAAAATCAGTGGACAACAAGTTATATAGAGGTATGATTGGTAGTTTGTTATATCTTACTGCTAGTAGACCAGATATAATGTATTCAGTATGTCTTTGTGCTCGATTTCAATCAAATCCCAAAGAATCCCACTTAACTGCTGTTAAAAGAATTTTTAGATATTTAAAAGGTACTATTTATCAATCTCTGCTTTATCCAAAAACCTCTGATTTTAATTTAATTTCATATTCAGATGCTGACTTTGGAAGCTGTAGATTAGATAGGAAGAGTACTTCAGGAACTTGTCACTTTTTAGGAAAGTCTTTAGTATCATGGTCTAGTAAGAAACAACACTCAGTTGCCCTGTCAACAGCCGAGGCAGAATATGTGTCTGCAGGTAGTTGCTGTGCACAGGTGTTGTGGATGAAAAACACTCTTATGGACTTTGGATTAAATTTCAATAATACGCCTATTTTATGTGATAATACTAGTGCAATTAATATTTCAAAAAATCCTATTAGTCATTCTAGAACTAAGCACATTGATATAAGACATCACTTTTTAAGAGATCATGTGTTTAAAAAGGATATATTTTTAGAATTTGTAAATACGGAAAATCAATTAGCATATATTTTTACTAAACCACTTCCCACGGCAAGGTTTGAATTTATTAAGGGGGAGTTAGGTTTATTTAATTTTAAATAATTTATTTTTAAATCTTATTCTGTTTTCGAATTCTGTTTAATTTTTTGTTTCCCGCTATAAGTAATTTTATTTTGTTTTAAATAAAAGTAATGATTAGTGATTACACGGGAATCAAGGCTGTCAGAACCGTTTCACCTTCTAAACTGTTTCACCTTTTTCGGAAACCCTTTCGAAAAACCTAAACTCGCACATCTGCTCCAAAACCCTTTTCTGAATCTTCAAACCTTAAACTTACGAACCTTCAGAAATCATTGTTGGAATGGCAAAAACTAAGCGTCCTGATGAAGCCGAGAGCAGTGCTGCAAAGAAATCTAAAGTAGTTGGTCGGAAAATACTGCAAGGTAAAGTCATCGATTTAGAGTGGCTGTTTGAAACTAATTTACTGTTGAAGAAAGCGTTATCTTTTCAAATCCTTGAGCAAGCTTTTAATAGTGAAAATTCTGAGTTTCTTTATGAGGTAGAAATGAGACATTTCTTTAGAACTGTTCAGTTTAGCCTTGGAGATACGGAGGACAGTTTGTTGGCTCAAATAGAGGATAAGGACTTTTCCATATCATCTGTAGAGATAAGTCAAATTCTTAACTGCCCTCATGAAGGAGTTTTTCATTTCGATTTACGGAATATTGGAGATTCTGTACATAAGTCTGAAGACATTATGTCTTTTCTGTTTGGAACCAGAGTGATAAAGAAAATGCTTATTAAAGATTTGGAGCCCGATCAGAAAATCTTGGTAAAGTTTGTTCAGACTGGTTTAGCACCAAGGATGGCTGAGGTGGAGAAAATTCTATACCCTGACATGTACATAATGTATCTTCTGATGTGTGATATTAAGTTTAATTTTCCTCGGTTTATGATAAGATATCTGAGATACTGCTGTCAGAGTGAAGCAAGAATGACCTTTTTCCCTTATGGAAGGTTCATTTCTTTGTTTTTGTTTAAAAGAGGAATGATCAGATTGGTCGATGCTGGGGTGAAATGTCACCACAGTAATGTTTTTAATGCTGGGACTTTGAGGAAAGTCGGATACTTCTGGGGCACTATTAAAGGAAAACTATTACCTGTTGGAGCTGCGGAAGACTCGGAGAGTTCTCAGGCTCAACCTGCTAAGTCCAAGGAGGGACAAGCAGAATCAAGGGTTAGTACAGTGGCAAGGAGAATTCGCTTTGAAATGGAGGAAGTTGAGGAAGAGAGAAGTCAGGAAGGACTTCAATCTCGAAGGAAGAGGTCAATTGATGAAGAAATTATCTCTCCTGCCTTGAAATCCTCTGAACCGGTAATTTCTTATTCCTTTGTGAGAGAAGCTGTTGTGGAGCAGACTGCACCGATAGAGGAACCAGCAGCTCAACCGGAAATCCAAAAAGAACCTCAATCTGCTGCTGTGGCTGTTGAAAATGTAATACAACAAGAAAAACCTATGGAGGCAGTGCCTGGTGAAGAAGTGGCCCGACCTCAAGATTTACATGAAGATATTGTTCTTAATCATTCAGTAGAAGTCAGAGAGACTACTGTTCGTGATGAACATACTTCTGAAGCTAATACAGAAGTACTTCAGGAAGATTTTTCAGTGGAAGAATTTCAGGCTTCAAAAGCTAGTTCAGTGGATCAACCTTGTCAGGACAAGGACAAAGAACAATCAGATGCAGATTCTTTACCACTTGCCTTGCCTCATCAACCTATTTCTGGACATGAGAATAGAGCACAGGGTGCCCCTGATTTGAGAAAAGAAGAAGTTGTTGAGTTGTACAAGCGTATCTCTCAGTTGGAATCTGAGAATGATAGTCTCAGAAATTCTCTGAACTTAGAGCAGTTGAAGTTTCAGAAGCTGAAAGAATGTACTGTTTCAAGACAGGAAGTAGATTTGTTTAAGACTGATATGTTGCATGCTGTTGATCAGTTAAAATCAGAGATGGTAAAGAAAGATGATTTGGCTGAGATGAAGATTTACATGGAGAATAAATTTGAGTCTGTTGCAAACAATGCTGTGAGTGGATCAGGTTCTTCACCTGATTTGATTCGAAGATTTCAAGCAATTACAGGAGCACTAAGCAATATGAGTGACAGATTACACGATCTTCAGTGTAATAGTGCCCCTTTGTCAGTTTTGCTGGATAATCAGAAATTTTTAGTGGATCAGTTGACATCTGGAGAGCAACCGATTAGGATTCTTTTGAATCAGTTATCAGAGAAGCTGACTCTTTTTGTTGAAAAAGAAGAAAGAATGCATGAGTTTTTCAGAGTTAATTTGATTGAAGATATTCATATGACTCAAGAGAACAGAGATCTTATCATCAAGTTAGGAGATGGGATGATGAAGAGGCTCAGAGAACAGTTTACAGAGATCAAGACCGTGATTCAAAGGAGATAGACACCTTTTTCCCTGTCTTATCAATGAACCTTGATTCCTCTGTATATCACAATCATTTATATATATAACAGTTTGTGAATGAAAATTCTTTTCTGATTTCTTTTTTGTTTTGTTCTTTATTGATTTATGATTAAGTTAGCCAGTATAACAAATTCACTTATTCATACACAGTTAATTATAGCATTTACTTATAGTTCAGTGCAATATTGAATGTGTTCAAATCCTTAATTTTTCATTCTTTTTGATATCACAAAAAGGGGGAGAATTTGGATAAACACAACATTTAAATTCATTTGTTTCCTATGAATCCTATGAAGAAATTTGGATATATGGGAGAAGACATTTATCTTTTATTTATTTTTTTGGCTGAAAATTTATTTTTATGGGGGAGAAATTTTATTATAGTTAAATATTGTTTTAATCCTTTCAGAATTCTAAAATTTTATAAAACTAATTTTTCAATAAAGATTGCAATTAAATTAGTTCTATTATTTTATGGGTTTTGTGATCATCAAAAAGGGGGAGATTGTTGAGCAATGTATTGTTTTCAAACAATTCAAAATAATGTTTTTAAAGCGGGAGATTATTTTAAATAATACTCTTTCTCTTTATGATGATTGTGATGCTCACAAATACCCTTAATTATTTACTAATTATTTCGTTGAGTATTTTGCAGGAATTTATTTCATTTATTTATTGCATATAACGAGATTTCATACTTCATTTATTCCGAGATCAAGTTTAGCGTGTTCTGGAATCACTGTAGCGCGAGATCAATTTTAGCGCGTACTGGAATCACTGTTCATACCCTACGTTAATGAACGTAACGTATGGATGAAAAGTTTACTTTTTATGTTAAAAGAAACGTATGGTTAAGGAACCTTACGTTATTTTGAAACGTATGGTTAATGAACCTTACGTTGTTGAAAAGTATTGAAGAAGAACATTACGTTTGGAAGGAACCTTACGTTTTTGTTGTTGGACAAGTATGGAAGAGAAACCGTACGTTAGTTTTCAGTGTTGAGTTTGTTTCTCAAAAGTATGGATCACCAATCTTACTTTTATAATCAACCGTACGTTCTTTGAAGAGTTGAAGCGAGACAAAGTATGGATGATCAACCCTACGTTTGAATGCTAAAGAGAAAGTATGTATGTTCAACCTTACATTTGTGAACCCTACGTTTGGAGCCACGTCATCAACCCTACGTTTGGCGTCGGGATATTTTTGACAGACGATATTACCGTTTGCATTGGTCAAACAAGCGGATTATTTAGGCGGATTTCGAGCCGATTCTTAAGTACGACTTTGACTGAATCAAAGACGATTTTCAACGGATTACTGATTGATTTAAACGGAGCTTTTTATGCCGATTCCTCAGGGGAGTTACAACGGCTCTGTTATTTCATTTAATATCGCGAATCTAAAGGAGATTTTTATGGATCTATTTATGCGGAAGAATCTCTCAGATTTGAATATATGTTCTATCTTGGAAACTTCGGAGATATATATATACACAGGAAAGTGTGTGAGACAAAGTGATTTTGATCTTTTAACGAGCAAGAAACAGAGACTGTGAAAAGGCGTTCTTTTCAGGTGATCGAGAAGAAGTGTAAAATCCTTTTTACCGAAAGAAGATCTTGATAACAGAATCACGTGTTCTACATCGACTATCTGTTGTGAATCTACTGCTGCTGAAGTTGTGAAGTTTCTGGTAATATCTATTGCAACTGGATCGACTCAGAACTGTTTTGATTACAGATCTTTATTTTCTGAAGACAACGATCTATCTACTGTCAATTGCATTCTGTTGCAATTGTGATGAACAACTGGAGAAGTGTTTTCTTTATCGAAACTCTTTTTATTTTTGAGTGATCATCTTCTCGTTCTAAGCTGTGTGGGTTCGTGTTTGAACCAGGAAGGCTGTGTGTGCCTGAATCTTGTAAAGGTGTCAACTGCCTGTACTCAGTTGTGGACAGGTCTGTGGAAACGAGGACCAGATAGTGAAAATCGCCAAGCTCGTGGATTTGAGCGTTGGTGGAGTGGACTAGGGGCCTTCTGTTCCCCGAACCACTATACATCCGTGTGTTCATGCTTTTACTTTTTCCGCTGCATATTTAATCGATCAAAAGCATCGTGGACAGAATTTGTCTAAATTGAAGAGATTGTAATAATTTTGAAAAGACACAATTCACCCCCCCTCTTGTGTGTAATCCGTAGATTCAGATCCAACAAAGTTATCATATAATGTTTGATTCACATTTAGAAGAAATATTAATAAAAAAATTGATTACCTAAGGTAAGGTAGGTGGTTAAGGGGAATGGTTAGCCTCAAAGATAGTAGAGTCATTTGGCTCTTAAAATAATATTTTTTTTTCAGTTGGTTTTATTTGATCTTTTAACATATATCAATTCATCAAACTAGACTAGAGAGTAATATATTTCAAAAAAACTATTAGTTTATGTAGCCCTTTTATCATCTTATATGTATCTCCTTCCAGATATTTCATCTCAAAAATTGTTCTTGGTGACACTCTAAAACCTTCACATTAAATGTGGAAATATTTTTTTGGCCACATAAAATATATTGAAAGTCATTTATCTTTAGGTATATTCAATGCTCATTCATGTGTCTAAAATGTATAAACAAATTCAAAAATAAATTGATATTTTTATGTAATATGGTTATAAATTGAAAAAATTACTATCACCTCATACATATAGATTCCTCCTATACTACTTCTATGTTTTTATAAATTAGTTTACCCTCTATTTATGTGGGCCTCATTCTAAAGTACATGATTTTGTATTAGAGTGTATTCGGATTTTGATACATTATTCGGCATATAAAAAAAGTAATATATGTTTCTTCATGTCACAAAATTTTTTATTATTGAATTAAAAAATAAATTTTTTTTTGAGTGATTCATACACCCTCCATTATTTAAAGTAGGGTTACATTGCTTTTTTTTATTTTTTATTTTCAAAACTCCTTTGTCTTTTTATAAATTATAATTTTTAAATAATAGTAGATATAATAGTCATTTTCAAAGAAAATATTATCAATAACATTACACATGAAATTATTTCTCAACATGATGATTAATGGAAGCTTTCCATATATTGTATTTTATAATGTGTTCATACATAAGTTGTGAGGGTGGAATTTCTTTCCCTTTATTATGTATGAGATGACTATTTCTAAGAATTGTATAAAATCCAATAGAATCATTTGCAGTGGCCATTAATACATATTTCATAGGAAAATAATCTAAAACACACAAACTATTGAAGTGACAAAAAAATTAAATCAGTGTTTTACTACATAATTGTTTGTTGAAATTTAGAATGTATATTTTAACGTTAGCTCAATATATTCTTAGAGTCATTACGTAAATATAGGTTGGACATGGGGCAACATATCTATTTTAATTTTCTCATTTAATAACATAATGACCTAACATAACTACTAATAATGGACTTTTGGGGTTAATATGTTTTATACATTGATTTTATCAAACATAAAATTTTCCACCTTTCCTCCCCTCCTTAATATTTTTATTTAATACAGTGATGTTTTGTTGTTATTATTTCTCTTATCAACAAGTAATTCATCCCTTAATAATTATGATATTTAGAATCAACTATCTATTCTTACTTAGTATTGGTAACATGACCATGTCCAGAAGTTATTAACTATATGACTAAGAAAAAAATTAATTTAGATTATATAATTATAGTAAATAAAACACAATATAATGGGAAAAATCATATTATTTAAAAAAACACTTTTAAAGTATCATAAAATCTCTCTTTTCTTTAATGCATGAAGGGATTCAACTCCTCTATCCTGTATCCTAATCCCATCTTTGTGGTCACCTATAAAATACAAAGAATTTTCTACAATGGGACCACTATGAAATTATTGTGGTATCTCATTGAATAGGTTATCCACAATTGAATATTAATACGAAAATGTAGTTATTTTAGACATAAATAGGATAAACGAAAATTCCTTTTATTAGATCTGATACATAAAATACTTATAATATTTGTGATTCCATTATAAACATTCATTCTTGTACACTTACACAATGAAATTCGACTTTATAATGACCAATTCGTTAACTTTAATTTCACTCATGTTTATGACCCATTTTCTCTAGAAAATTGACACATGAAGTGTTGAACTATCCAACATGAACATCTTTTCATTGATACTATAATATAGATTGTTCACATAAATTGGATTTATATCCTTGGAATTGGATTCATTCATCGCTTCCACCACAAGTGTAACTCTGTATTTTTGAATCATACCTTGTTTAATTTTTTCCTTTATATAGAAATTATTACAATTAATTAAAAATCTAGTGAAAGATATAATATTTTCATTTGGTCCCTTGGCTAGCCGTTGAAGTTGTTCAGAAATTGAATTTGGATTTTCAAAAAAACACCTTATAAATATGATCTCATAACCATCCTATAAACTGTTGATTATTTGTATTAGATATCAATCCTTTTTCCCTTGATGGATTCAAATTTCTAAGAATTATTTTGTGGGATCTAATATACAGTTTGACCTATAAACTATTACATAAATTCTAAATGTGTGATTTCCCCTACTCTATGATGGTAATTGTAACGAAATATCTTAAATAAATCCCTTGACCCACAATACATTCATTGTGACAAGACTTTGGGCGACCGATGCTATCAACATCTAATAGGTAATTTTTATTGAATTCCACTTCTTCTACAAAAAATATATCGATCTAAAATTGAACCTTTTGGGTGGCTTAAATAGTTAACATACCCTTTACAAATCTTTATATAACATTAAATGTGGTGAATTAATGTGTAATAGATCAAACCCCATAGTTGATCCTCTATAACCAAGTGAAACATCATATGGACCATTGTATCAAGGAATGATGGTGTGAATAACAACTCCAATTTACATAATATAATTTAAATATCCTTATTCGTGAGTGGAAACTTCATCGGGACTATTACATTACAAAATATGCCTTTGAAAAAGTTTTCAATTTTGGTTACTGTAAGCCTTACATTTTTTGGTATAATTAAACATAAAGTATAAGACTTCAAATCTTAAAAAAATATAAATCATTTAATTTTAGACCCTATAACATCAAATATGTTATTAAAACAAAATTCTTGATATTTAATGTGTACCCATTTGTATATTTTACACAATTATAGAAATTTAAAAACATTAATATTTCTATTCTGGATAGAGTGTATGCAACTGAAGGAAGAGAAGTACACTTATCAAACATATTTGATTCCAAACCCTATATTATCCTCATTACAATAGGGTATAACCTTTCCTTGATTCCATCTATTTTTTAGTAAAATTTAGTAACGATCCAATAATACTATGAAATATTTTTCATATATTCATGAAATAAATAAAATATATAATTTACAAAAAATTATTTTATGGAAATTCAATGAAAATTTGTCTTTTTTACAACATGATTTTTTAAGAGTTTTTAATCTTTTTACCAAAAATAGTGTTAATGTATTTTACATTCACGAATATTTGATCAAACATTACTGGGGATGGTGTGATGCGTTGTTATGTATTCCCATTGAAGTTATCACCCAAGATTAGTATTTAAATTATCAAGATAAAAATTTGTGATGTAGTAAAAATAAATTCTTCAAGGAATGTTTCAACTGAACTGAGTGTGTTCATTCTTCAAAAATGGTACGCCCCAATATTTCATTAAGGCAATAGCCAAAAAAAATTCACAAATAGGAAAGTCATTTATAGTATCATACAACATGGATATAAATGTGAATCCTTCAATTCTATGAGTATCATACAATGTAACACCTATATCCCACTTAAGTTTTAGATATTTAAATAATAGAGGGAAGTGGAATTCAGTATAATTACCAATTCATTTTCATCAAGATATATGCAGATACAACATAATGTATTTTAGATTCATGCATAACAATGCTAGAAAGATCAAATTTACCAACATAATTGTCATTGTACGATAATTACTAATTTTTACACCAAAAGGATTTATTCTATATATATATAACTCAACAATGAGGTTTTTTAATTATTTAAAAATTTAGGAAACTCATAAAAAATTGCCTTCCATTGAGGAGAGTTTTCTTAATGATGTAGTTTCCCATATAATATTTTTTTATCTGCATTCCATGTAAATTGTATCTTGGTTTCATAACATACATATTTTCATCTAAACTATGGAATTATAGGATTTTATCATCAATGGAATATATTCATTTTTCTTGTACCGATTCATGCCACACATATGTCATTTTTTAAGTGATTTGGGGTCCTCGAAAAACAATATGAAATCATTTTAATAGAAATCTATTTTTTCTGGGATCATTCCTATTGAGCATAGTTTTCATTTAGAATCATTTGTTCAATGAGAAAAGTCATTTTCTTTTAGTAGTATATCATTCTGGAGACCATTTATTTCTATAAATCTAGTGTAGCTCCAACCATTTCCATATTCCAAATTATATAACTTTAATACAACTCAGTATAATTTGATCAATTGGAATACAATGGTCTCTTAGAAAAAAAAATTAAATTCTCAAATTTATTTGTAAAATCAGGATGGTCTTATTCAATTTCCATTGTCATTTATCCCATTAAGTATCCATCTCCATTTACATTGGTATTTATGTAAAATCATCCATAAAATGATGTATCATCCTAGTTAGTGGGTACAATCAGTTTCTCTCCATGTATATTCCATTATTTATAGCTATGATATATTCTATGTCAAATAAAATATTCTCCCAACTCTTCCACAATAATTTTTATTTAATAACAGTTATGTAAACATGGGAAAACGTTTTTTGAAGGGTTGTATTATTTCTCAATCGAAAACATGATGATCTTTTTAGCTCTATCATCATAAACTTTTATCATAAAATTATGTCTCATCTAGTTTCGATTCACATCCATCATATCATGTTCATAATATATTCCTTTAATACAAACAATAAATAAACATACAAAAGTTATTGATAATCAAATGATAATGTTAATGGTATTTATAATAAGGGTAACACAACATTTCAATGTTATTGGTGATGATTCATAATAAGTTATTATTTTACACAAGGGTGAAATAAAATGAAACAATATGAGGTAAAAATGTGGTTTTTTAGTCTAGGTTCTCTATTTTTTGTGTGGAAAAAGGTGGTAATTCTAGGAAAGTTTCCGTAACATATATAAGAGAGAGTCCATAAATAGGGAGGATTTTATAGATATTCTTTTATTCCCTTCTTACACGGTGGATAAGCTATTGTTTTTGAGAAATAGGCCATAAGAAAGAAAGTATATGATATTTTATCAAATGATTAAACAACCAAACTCAACACAACTTAGAAGAGTTTACTAAGAGGGTCTAAAAAAATCCCTTTCTCCAAAAAATTATTGGTTTATAATCCAAAATACCTAGGATCACCTTAAAATAAAACTCAACATTAGTGGAACCAATAGAGAGAATCAAGTCTAGAAAAATTTAGAGTGGAAATTGGGAGTGATTTTTAAACAAGAAATAATTGGATATAGTTTTTTTGAATGGGGTAAGAAGGGGTAAGGATACATGGAACTCAGATTCTCCCTCGTGTGTGATGTTTGATCAAATCCCTCCATCCTAAATTAACTCAGTATGTGTAAATAGTGGGAATTTTGGTGTGACCAACAATTATCAGTGGTCAAATCTCATGTATGATAAATTCAGTAGTTGTACACAAATAATTATTTCTCACCTGAATTTGAAACCAAAATGAAATAATGAAACTAATAATAATCATGTGGCCTAGTAGTAGTGTGGGTTTGGTGATGAACTAGGAAATACCCCCACTTGATGAGGAATTGTTTAGGACCAGAAAAATTAGTGTGTGATAGTAGTGCTATATTAGGTATGTGTGAGAGAGGTAATACACAATAATAAAATTATCACAAGGATAAAGACAATGATATAAGAGAAAATGTGATAAATTGTTATAAAAATAAGATCTACAAATATATTTTAGGCATTGGGTTTTTGAAAAAAATGATTCTAATTTTCAAAAAATATTAGATTCAGTTTTCACAAAATTAATTAACAAGATTGTAAAAAATAACATTCATCCATTTTATAGATTCACACTATATAAATTTTAAACATACCAATTTAGAACTATTTTATTATTGTTTGATGCTATAATAAAAAAATATATGTACTTGTATAAATTAAATTAACAAGATAAATTTAATATTTGAAATTATTTACATACATGATTAATATTATATATTTTCTTATATTATTTTTTAATTTTTTTATTAATATACCAATTTTTTAATTACAAAGTAATATATTATAAATGATTTTCATTGTTTACCTTGAATAAATACCCATCTATGTTATCATTAGTAAATTTTTAGGGTTTTATCTTGATATTATGCTATTTTAATCATCATATCAACTTATTTGATAATCTAAACAATTATCTGGAAAAATTAATTCCACTAAAAAATAGATGGATACTTCCATAATTATCATAGATACTATGAAAAAATGGTTTAATATGAATGTTTTATCCTTAACTAGTAATTTAAAATATTCTTTATCATAATTTGATCTATTAATGAATTTAGTGAATTGGAAAAGTTCACAATGTTTATGCGAAACCCATTACACTATAATCATGATTTTATATAACAGTCATAAACCCACACTCTTAGATCCAGTTCTGAAATAATACAATTTAAACGTCCACCTTTGATACATATTAAGGTGACCTAATTTTCACCATCCAAAACATACAACATCAAAATGAAATATTGGGTCACCTAAATTCTCAAGAAAAGTAGAGGTTAAGGTTATTATATGATTATAACAAACTCTTACATAAACAATACCTTGTTCGTTAAATGATTATTTATTTTACTTTTCCCAAATTTTTTTATTTCTCATTAGGTCATCATCATCATACATATAAGAACATTCTAAATATAATTCATTCATTATCATTCTTGATAACCTAGGTAAAAGGAAACAAATAAGGATGAGTTAAAATGATCAGTAAGTGTAAATGTATGAATTTACAATGGAATCTCACTAGTGAGAACAATAATAGAATAAATATAATATAAAAAATCAATGTGCATGAGCATAAAATAATAATATTCATACCCATCAATTCCTTGATCATAAAACCCTAAAACATCATATATGTCATTTACAAAGGAAATATTCATCATAATTAGTAATCATGATCCATATGTCAATATGGATAACCAAAAAGAATTAATGTATTTCATTTCCCACTAAAAATAATTAATAAATGGAAATATTACAATTTTAGGAAATAATTATTTTTCAATATTATTTTTATTTTATTATATTAACTGAATGGATAAACATATACTGAACTGATATACACATAAACAAAGATACAAATGGAGGCTCAGACACATGAAAAACATGGTTGATGTTCTTTAAAATGAATATTTTTTACATTGTATGTTATGTATTGGTTTTTTTATGGTTTTAACTTAGGGTTTTGGTTTATTGTTTCTATGTAGAGGATAAATTCAAAATAGTTTAGGTGGTTACCAATGAATATGACGTGTTTTAGCTTGGTTTCCAATTCTTTGATGTAGGTGTTTCTATGAAATTGTTTCATTTTGGGAATTCAAAGTGTTATTTTGCTTTCTACAACCATTATTATTTTACTATTAATGTACCGATTTATATAAGTGCTAAAAATAGTGGTTTTCAACCTCAATAGAATAGATTTCCCCTAAAATAAAACCTATGATGTTTTTAGTAATAGTAAATAAAAAAGTAATCATATTACTTTTTTAATGTTATATATTCTACATATGATAAAATATATTGTTAATTACTGTATATATTATTGATATAGTTAATTATAATATTAATTATATTATTAATAATTATTTATTAAATTTTTTATTAATTAATTATTTATAATTATTCTAATAATTAATAATTATATTATGAATTATTAATTTGCAAAGATAATTGATAATCCATATTAATTATATTATGAATCACTTAATATATTAATGATATTTTCAGTTGTCAATTATCATAATTATTTATATAATTGTTAATAATTATATAAGCAAACTACAACGACATTATTTATATTCAAAATAAGCACTTGGAGTCACACTAGCCACATCTAGTGTTGGATTATTGTGAGTATGAAACCTACTGACCAAAAATAACTTTTGGGTCATTATTCTAATGTAACAAGAAAATCAGAGCTTGTTTACTTGTTTTTGGGAAAATGTTGCACATTTTAAAATATAATGAAATCTTTATATGGAAAACACGATCTTTGATCCAGACTGACCATGTCATGTGTTAGATAGATGTGCAATCTCTTCTAACATGGAACAAATGAATTATGGATCATTTTTTTTTATTTTAAAAACATGAGATCTTTTTTCATGGTTTTGACATTGTGTTTCATGTTTTATACTAAAATGTAACTTCTATATTGAAAACACATACGTTATGTCATATCATCCATATTGTGTGTCGTATTGATGTGTGGTCGATTCCTTTACATCAAAAATTAATTATGGATCATTTTCCTAATGTTTAAAAACAATATGAGATGTTTTTATCATTTTTCACTATATGATATGAATTTTTAACTAAAATGTAGCTTCTATATTGAAAACATAAACTTTGAGTCATACATGTTACATCATGCATTAGATTGATGTATTGTATATTCTTTCACATCATATATGAATTATGGATAGTGTTCCTAATTCTTGAAAAAAATCTTAGATAATTTTCTCTATTTTGACTGTGTGGTGTTCTTTTTAGAAAATAATAATACTTTTATATTAAACACATGTACATAGATTCATACACTTTACATCATGTTTCATATTTATGGGTGCTCAATTACTACATGTCACAAATGATTTATAAATTTTTTCATATATTTTGAAAACAAGATGAGACCATTTTCTCAATTTTGGATAGAGACACATGTTTTAAACATGAATGGCACTTTTATATTGAAAACACGCAATTTTAGTTATTATAGACACATCATGAATTAGATATATGTGATGTTAATTACTAAATGTCAAAAATTAATTTGGAATCATTTTCCTTATGTTTGAAATAAATTATGAGATTGTTTTATTGTGATTGGATATGTGATGCAAATTTTAAACTAAAATGGAACTTTTATATTTAAAACATGTAATTTGGTTCATATACACAAAATCATGAGTTTGTTTGATATCTGGTTAATTACAAATCACAAATAGTGAATTAAGTATCATTTTCTTAATGTTTGAAAAATTCACGCTCATTTTCCTCGTTTTGGCTGTGTGACTAGTATTTTAAACTTACATGGAAATTTTATATTGAAAACATGTATTTTGAGTCATAATGACAACATTAGGTGTTAGATTGGCATAAAATCAAGTCATTCAAGGAAATACTAACAATATATCATCATATAGAATTTTGAAAAAATACGGGCTCCTTTGATCAGTTTTGACAATGTGATTCTTTCTTTAAACTGAAATGGGACTTCTATATTTAAAATACACACATCGAATCATACTAGATACATCCTATGTCATATTATTGTGTAATCAATTCCTACACAAAAAAATTAATTATGGATAATTTTCCAAACTCTTGAAAATAATTTGAGATAATTTTTTTAGTTTTGGAAATGTGACACTATTTTTAAAATAAAATGGAATATCTATAAAAAACTTGAAATTAGATTCATACTTACTACATAGTGTGTCAGATTTAAGTGAGGTAGATTCCTTAATGTCAAAAATGAATTATATATCATTTGCCTAATTTTTTAAAATATTCTTGGATCTTTTTCTTGGTTTTGTCTATGTGAATTCTTTTAAAACTTAAATGACACTATTATTTTGAAAAAATACACTACAAGTAATACTGACAAAATTAGGTATCATATTGATGTGACGTCAATTCCACAAATTTATAAATAAATTATCTATAATTTTACTAAATTATCAATACAATACATGATTGATATATCAGTTTTCTAGTGACATGCATTTTAACCTAAAATGACCCATTTATATTAAAAACATACACTTAGAGTCATACCATCCATATCGTGTGTCAGATTGTAATAAGGTGGATATCAACATAGAATAAATAAATAATGAAATGTTTTCCTAATGTTTGAAAATACTAAGAGCTCATTTTTTCAGTTTTGGATATGTGATTCATATCCTAAACTAAAATAGATTTTTTATATTGAAAATGAAAACATCGAGTCATACTGAACACATCATGTGTTAGATTAATGTAAGGTGAATTTGTATATGTTAATAATTAATTATGGACCATTTTCATAAATCATGATATTAATACAATCACAATTTCTTGTTTTTGGATATGTGATGCGTGTTTTAAACTAATATGAAACTTATATATTGAAAACATGCACTTTAAGTCATACCAGACTCATCATGTCTTGGATTTATGTGATGTTGATTCTTACACAACAAAAGTGAATTGTGGATAATTATCCTTTTCAAAAAAAATTATGATCTCATTTTATTGGTTTTTTCTATGGGATGTGCATTTTAAACAAAATGATACTTTTTTATTGAAAACAAAAACTAAAAATGATGTGGCTATGATTGTGGATGTACTTTCCCCAGTAGTTTTAATATATCTTCCAATATTGGGAATGAAGATACTTGACCCATTTACTTATCCCCATTATCTTGTTTGCATCCTTAAATCCAAATCTCTCATAAGCACAATAAACTTTCTACATGTAACAAGCTCTTCCAGAATCCATAGAGTGTAACCAACCATTATACTTACCCATGGGAAATAGGTCAAAAACAATACATAGGTGTGTGGATACTAATTAGTCACATCCGAAATGTATTTTTTTTCTCATAAACTATACTAGATCATAAACATAATAGGTAACCATACCAAAATGACGTCAGAAAAAATTATGACACCATGTACTCTTCCCACTCATCATTAAAAAAAATTAATTCGTTTTATGAGTATTTATATTTTCAAAAATATTGGAAGTACCAAAATTTATAGAAAATGTAATGATTAACAATCATTTTAAGTGAAATTTTTATTAAATTAGAAATTACCTATTTAAGAATGCTAGGTTTTTTATGGCCAACGATATATTTCCTAAATTTTAAAACTTAATATCCATAGTCATTGTCCGAATTTCTCATCAAACAAAACAGAAATATTTATAAAAATATGTAAACTATTTGGAAATACATTTTGATAGTTAAATATTCTAATTTATTCCATAATCAATGTCCATTTGAAGAAATCCACAGGGTTCTTATTTTCAGTCACCGACCTTATACCATGATTTATCCTATTCATATAGATCACCCTATCCTAAAAAATTATCATAAACAAATAAAACATACAATTAGAAGTTTTTCTACAATTGTTTTTAAAATTCATTACAAATTCACAATAGAAATCATGTGAGGTTAGTTTGATGGAAATGAATGCATTATATACCAAAAATAATCAATTAGGGTATCAAAATTTATTATTATTATTATCAAATACTTCTGAAAAACATAAATAATAATTTAAAAGAAAAATATAAATATAAATTTTCTGATTAAAATTTAGACTTTAACCCCAACATTATAGGCATCTAGGTAGTCCATCATCTTCATTTTTTTCTAACACCAATATTTTTGATGATTTTCTTTTTAGTTTATCTCATTTCCAATAAATGTTTTTTCATAGAAATGATAGATGAATTAATGATTCCAAGTCTTACTTCATAGGCGTTTCCATTTATATAGTAGTAATATATATTACTGTAGAAAATATAAATATTCATTAACAGTATTGATCATAGAAGATAAATTTTTTTGGAGAAAATTATTACAAAAAGGTACTTCATATATTTTTTCACAATTGAGACTCCTAGACATTCAAAGTTGATAATATTATTTATACTCTCTAGACCAATCACGTATGTAAGAAAATTTCTACATATTTCTTCATATTCAATTTATAACATGTTTCTATCATTAAATGTTCTATCTTCATGAACTTGTAATGTTAATATATGATTCAATGAAACCAGTGCAGTGAGGTTACTATAAGAAAGAAATTTTTATTTCTTGGTTGAATCACTATATTTTCTTGATACAACCATTTATTTAATCTTCTTTTTATCCTTCTATAATACCGACCAATTTTAATAAATTTTTAATGGTTTTTAATATGATAATTATTTATCAAGGACACAAATCATGTGTTTGTATAAGAGTAAATGCCCCTGATATAAAAGTTAAAATTTTATTATTGACTATGGTAAAATCCTGATCATTAAAAAGAATAAGCAACATAGTGCTCAACTCCTCAGATACTTCCATCCCAACAATCATATGACTCGTTGGGAGTTTTTTGTTTTTTGTCATGAAACCTCTGATATTATACACCATACCCCTTGAAACATTGAGATACTTGGGTGTTGGTATATTTAAATCATAGACAACCTCACCCTATATAATTTTCATAATATAATGTAATGAGAATATATTTTATTCACATTTTGTCACGACCCCCTCCCACCAAAGATGCCCTTCCTGAGCTAGAAAAGGCGAAAGAGAGATAATGACCCCCGAGTCCCGCCTCCAGTAGGCCCCGGGTTGGCGACTAGCACCAAGGGTATGAGTTATCACAAATATGGGAGGCATTACCCTTTTTATTATTTTTGGATCAGGAAATAGGACAAGTCAAACACCAAAAATAAAAGAACAAGTGTATATAAATAAACCCAAACCAAGCCCACATGCATGTTTAAACAATTTTATAACAAGGTACAAGTACAAGAAAGCTCAAAAGTACAATACCAAAAGAAAACAAAGAACAACAACTGCAACAACTCCAACTGCCTGACTAGTAGGGTCCCGCACAGCCCTGGTAGTCCTCGTGGAAACCTGAAAGTAAATGTAGGGTGAGAATACAAGTATACTCAGTAGGGAAACCTAATGATCTCGTGCAAAAGTGGGAAGACATCCTAATGTCCCGTGAGAACAAAAAAAGAAACCTAACATGGAAATCTATCCACCCAACCTTGCCAGCCACACTCACCAAAACACAATCACAACAGGTAGTAGTAGTATAAGAACAAGAGCATTGGGTACCCCGCACCATTTCCCATTAGTTAGCTGAACGTCATGACGCTGGAACACTCTCCCCGCCCGCACACACCTGGGCCTCACAACCACACATCCCGCCCGCACACACCTGGGCCTCACCACCACGCATCCCACCCGCACACACCTGGGCCTCACAACCACACATCCCACCCGCACACACCTGGGCCTCACCACCACGTATCCCGCCCGCACACACCTGGGCCTCACAACCACAACCACATCCCCGCCCGAAGACACCTGGGCCTCATCCCGAAGATTCTTGGGAATAGTAACATAACTCTCGCCTGAAGACACCTGGACCTGAAATCAAAACCTACCTGAAGAGTCTTAGGTGTAAGGTCGCCTCAATCCATTATAGCCTATAAGCATGCCCAAAGAGTCTTGGGCCTAATCACCCCAATCGAAACCTACCCGAAGAGTCTTGGGTGTAAGTTGGCCTCAAGCCATCACAACCTAGGGTAGAAGGAGCAGGAAGGAGCTAGTAACTATGGGAAAACACCCTCTCCCATGAAATGAGTGTGTTCGGCACTAAGTGCTCAACATGGGTGCGGTGCGATAAAACACAAAAGATACAGATATATATATATATATATTGCAACCACTCAGCCCAACCTATGGCTTCTAAAAAGAGAAACTGAGCACGTGCCTCGGCACTGCTACCACGAAGCATTCATACAACAAACAACCCCTACCCCATTAAGGTTTTCACGTTTCAGTAGAAATTAGCTTATTTAGTTCCTTAACTACTGGGAAACTATCCACAACAAACCACTTCAATCGTTCGTAAAACATATCCTTGCCATCCACAAAACAAGTTATGGAAACGCAAGCAGCACAACAAAACCCTTCTTAACAACCAACCAACCCATTGATTATTATTTCTGTTTCACTACCAAGCCCCGTCATTCTTCCACATTTATTATTTATTAAACACAACCCATAGTCTGCTCGCATTTAAACCCATCCCTGCAGCCCTACTACCGACCACCATAACCACACCACACATCGTTATCCCTTTAATACCATTTATTGCATCCCCGCTGCCCATCACCATCACAACATTCACACCAACTCACAACCAATTCAACCGCAGCCCCGCTACTCACCCAAACCACAAAAACCCACAAAACACCCCCAACACATGCCATGTAACCAAGCCAACACCCACATGTTCATTATTCCATTTTGTTTAACCGGGGTGATCACACAAGGGTTCCAGATTTTCATTTAATCAGCCAACTTTACGTGATTATCCAATTTCCACATTCAACAAAGTTCCACTCTCAAAAACAGTCTAAAAAGATAGGGCATCATTTATTTGCGCAAGCAAAGGCCCCCAACGACCGTGATTTTCAATATTCATAAGCCATTTCATTTCACAACATAATATCACATGATAGAAAAGGTAAAGTAACAACAATCACAAACTTCTCATCCCCATTCTTTAACCATTTGTTATCTTTATTTAAAGGTTTAACCATTTATCATGAAAACAAAAACCATACCCACCCCACATGATGCACAAATTAGAGAGACGAAGGTAAAACCCCTACCTCAACAGGTTCTGGTCATAACGCTCCCCCAGATCAACTTTAGAAGACATTTGTCAGCATCCCGGAAAAACCGCTTCGGGTGGATGTTGGAGAGGAAAAGATGAAGGAAAGAAAATGGATCCAAGCTCGGATGTTCCGCCTCATCGTTACGATCCCGTTGCCGCTGACGGATCGTACATCGGAGCTCGGACGAAAAAGTTATGGAAGAAAGAGCCTTCGAGTCTCTTGAGAGAGCTCTGCTCATAGGAGAGGGGAGGAGAGGTGTGAGTTTAAACGAGGAGGGGACCCCTCCTTTTATAGGTGTGAAAAGAAAAAGTACACGACGTGTACTTATGGTACACAGTGTGTACTCAGCCATTTTCACATGGTCTCCACGCGGCCTCCAACGCGGCTCCGTAGCCGTTGACTGGTCAACACACGGTTTGAGGGTAACGCATACGTGGGGAAGGACTACACGGCATGTAGATTTGACACACGGTGTGTACCCATTTATTGAACACAGCAAGGACACGGCTCCAACATGGCACATGACCGACGACTGGTCAACATATGGTAACACGTACCCGGGGAGGGACTACACGGCGTGTAGTACTGGACACACGACGTGTAGTACTGGACACATGGAGTTTACCCATTTATTGAACATGACAAGGACATGGCCATCCACACGGGGTATACCCGGCAAGAGGGTACACGGCGTGTACTCAAACTACAAGGCGTGTAGTTTCAAAATTCTGGAAAGTGTGGGAAAAGTCCATTTTACCTTCCAGAACACTTCATGGCCTTCTTTTTGACAAAGGAATGGGCCAAAGAGGTCCGGGCCATTACATCAGATACCTCTTAAAACATTCTCATCCCCAAGAATTCAAAAACCATCCTAGAGGAACCCAAAAAGATACCGCTTAGGGTTCTCGGTATAACAGGAACCCAACCAACGACCCTAATCATATGTGTTTGGAATTCCTTCTCCTATATCAAGGTATTATCCGCTTTAGGCGGAACTGACTCGCCCGCACAGGTTTAATCGCATCCTCATTAATGCGTCACGATTAAGAATTGGGTCTTCCCACTTTCATGCATTAGGATTTTTCAACTCGCACTAACCCCAGCACCACACAACCAAAACACTACTCGAACACATGGGTTTGGGAAATTTATTCACCTATGTCGAGATATTATCCGCTTTAGGCGGAAATGACTCGGCCGCACGGGTCCAATCGCATCCACATTAATGCATCTCGATTAAGGGTCAGTTTTTTTCCCCTTTCCCACGCATCTGGACATGTTACACATTACTAGGGAACATGAAAACAAAAAGGTCTCTCATCTGATAAGCCAACCATTCCATATATCAAAGGTACATAGTACAACATCAACACAAATCTCAAAAGAACAAGGGAAAACACAAGTCAAAACAACTCCGGGTACTGAGCGTGCATCTGGGTCTCCCGCTCCCAAGTGCTCTCCTCGAGGCCGCCATGCCTCCACAACACACGAACCAAGGGGATGGTTCGTCCACGGAGAACCTTCTCTTTACGATCCTCGATTCTGAATTCTTGTTCCTCAAAGGTCGCATCGTCTCCCATATCCAACTCTCCCCAGTCGATAACGTGAGAGTCATCGTGTTAGTACTGACGAAGCTAGGAGACGTGGAAGACTTCATGACCTTTCTCCAACTAAGGTGGAAGGGCCAGCTGATATGCCACCTCGTCGACTCACCTCAGCACCTCAAAAGGTCCGATGAACCAAGGTGAGAGATTTCTCCCTTTACCAAACCTCTGTTTCCCCCGTTGAGGGGAAACCTTCAAGAACACATGGTCTCCCAACTCGAACTCTAAGGGCATCCTCCGACGATCAGCATAAGAATTCTGTCGGTCCTGAGTCGCCTTCATCCTCTCACATACAAGCTGTACTTTCTCCATGGTGCTCTGCACTACCTCTAGCCCAAGAACACCTGTCTCACCAACCTCTGCCCAGCAAATGGGTGAACGACATGGCCTTCCATACAAATCCTCAAATGGTGCCATGCCAATAGTAGAGTGGAAGCTGTTGTTGTAGGCAAACTCTTCTAAAGGGAAGTGTCATACCCATGATCCCCCGAAATCCAGAACGCATGCTCGTAGCATGTACTATAATGTCTGGATAGTCCGCTCTGTCTGTCCGTCGGTCTGGGGGTGGAAAAAAGTGCTAAGGCATAGTTGGGTGCCAAAAGCATGTTGTAACCCCCTCCAGACTCGTGAGGTAAACCGAGTATCCCAGTCTATGACGATAGTCCTCGTAACTCTATGCAAACGCACTACCTCATCTACGTACCTCTTTGCTAAGGTACTCACCGAGCCCGACTCCTTGATTGCTAAGAAGTGAGCTGATTTCGTCAGTCGATCCACCACTACCCAGATAGCATCATAACCACACTGATCCTTGGGTAGTCCTGTGATGAAGTCCATCGAGATGTCATCCCACTTCCACTCGAGGACATCTAAAGGATGCAACAAACCACCGGGAACACGATGTTCAGCCTTCACTTGCTGACACACTAGTCACTTAGCCACAAACTCTGCCACTTCCCGTTTCACCCCAGGCCACCAAAACTGATCCCTCAGGCCTCAGTACATTTTTGAAACTCCTGGATGTACCGCTAAGGCTGAGCTATGGAACTCATGGATAACTCCCTCACGCATCGCCTCTGGGACAAACAACCTTCCACGGAAAAGCATCTGATGTCGGCTGTCCTCTGACCATCCCTCTGGAGCATTCCCATGATTGACACGATCCCGCATCACCTCTGCCTCGGAGTCCCCCCACTGAGACTCCTCCACCTGCTGCGAAAAGGAGGATTGCACCATCATCTGGAACAAACATCCTCTAACACCATCTTCCCTTGCATCTAAGTGTAGGGTAGCCATCTCTCCCATCGCCTTCCAAGCATCATCAGATTTCCGAACCACTTCCTTATGTGACTTCCTTCTTAGAGAATCAGCCACAATTTTTCCCTTACCTTCAGTGTAATAGATCTCAAAGTCATAGTCTTGGAGAAACTCAACCCATCTCTGCTGCCGTAAGTTCAGGTCACGCTGGGAGAAGTTATAACACAGGCTCTTGTGATATGATAAGACCACAAAGCGCTCCCCAAAGATGTAATGTCACCACAAAGTCAATGCGAACACTACTGCTACATGCTCCAGGTCATGGGATGCATAGTTACGCTCGTGAGGGCGCAACTGCCTAGACCCATAACAAATCACGACCTTATTCTGCATCATCACGCACCCCAGACCAAGGCCTGAAGCATCACAAAACACTTCATTCAATAACCCTTCCTCTTTCAACCTGAGTACGGGAGCACTGACCAACTTCTCCTTCAGGTAGTCAAAAGATTTCTGGCACTGCTCGCTCCACAGGAAGACCTGGTTCTTCCTATTCAAAGCTGTCAATGGAGTAGCAACTCGAGAGAAGTCCGAAACGAACCTCCGATAGTAACCTACTAACCCCAGGAAACTACAAACTTCTCCCACGCTCTTGGGTGCTACCCAAGAAACAACTGCCTCCACCTTCGACGGGTCCACCGATACTCCATGCTAAGACACCACGTGCCCAAGGAAGTGTACTTCTTGTGTCAAGAAATTACACTTAGACAATTTCCCGTAAAGCTGGTGGTGTCGAAGGAATTCTAAGACTGCCCTGAGATTCTCAATGTGATCCTCCTATGATCTTGATTAGATCAGGATGTCATCGATAAACACAACGATGAACCGGTCCAGAAACTCTCGGAAGACAAAGTTCATAAGTCCCATGAACACAGCCGGTGCATTCGTAACTCCAAACGGCATCACTACAAACTCAAAGATCCCATACCTACTCCTGAAAGATGTCTTCGAGATGTCACTGTCCTTCACCCTCATCTGATGATATCCTGATCGTAGATCAATCTTGGAAAACCAACCTTCTCCCCTCAGTTGGTCGAAAATATCATCTATCCTCGGGAGGGGATAGCGGTTCTTGACCGTTACCTGGTTCAACCTTCGGTAGTCTATGCATAGCCTGAGACCACCATTTGCCTTCTTCACAAACAAAACTGTACCACCCCATGGCGACACGCTGGGTCGAACAAAAACCTTCTCCATCATATCGTCAATCTGAATCCGCAACTCCCGCAACTCCGAAGGTTCCATCTGATAAGGGGCCATCAAAATCGGACGGCCACCAGGCTGTAAGTCTATACCAAACTCAACATCACATCGGGGGAGGGGGGTAGAGTTACAAAATCCTCAGGAAAAACATCGAGGAAATCCCCAACAACCTCTGGGACATCCATCATCTCTGTATCAGCTGGATCCACTGATAACCCACTCAACAAGGAAAAGAGAGGCTCTACACTCTGGCTTCCCGCTTGATAGCTCCTCTCGCCAACAAAAGATACATGCTTCCCATCTACGTCGGAGAACATGACTCTTCCCCGGAAGCAGTCGATAATGGCACTAATAGAAAAAAACCAGTCGATGCCTAGGATGACATCGTATGGCTGCATCTGTAACAGAAGAAGGTCTCCACTAGATCTATGTGGTCCCAACGTCTGCCAACATCCCCGACAAACACAAGATATGCTGTTCTGGCCCCCAACCGGTGTACTCAGTACCAGTGGTATGTAAAGTCTCTCTACTTCAAGTCCCAAAACATGGGCTAGACTAGGTGAAAAAAAAGGGTGTGAAGCTCCCGAATCGAACAAAGCCGAAACAGGAGTGCTGAACAAACAAATCGTACCTCGCACCACCTCTGGTCCTGCTGGAGCTGCCAACTCTGCTGCATGCAACTGTCCACGCCCAGCTCCTCTGCCTCTCTGATGTCGTCCAATTCCCTGACCACGCCCTGGTCGAGGTCCCTGAGGAGCACCCTGAGGTCGGCCTCCCCCCGAAAAGTCTGCCCTCAGAGGAGTATGGTCCTGCTCCTGCTGGAAGGGCCTCGTCGGCAACTGGTACTGTTGCGGTGGGCGCTGAACCTGCCCATCTCCACTGTAAGGAGCTCGGGTCGGGCACTGACTCTG
This sequence comes from Viscum album, assembly GCA_963277665.1. NCBI lineage: Eukaryota > Viridiplantae > Streptophyta > Magnoliopsida > Santalales > Viscaceae > Viscum > Viscum album. Next base: position 35,281,301 of record OY728124.1, read on the forward strand.
AACCTGCCCGAAACCTCCACAAGAAAAATAGCTCGGTCCTAGGCTCGTGGAAAAGGGACGTGGAACCGAAGATCTGAACTGGAACTACTGGGGCCTGCTCCCCACTGGCCTGAACCTGGAAGGTCATGTCGTAGGAGACCTGCTGCTGACTGCCTTCCCCTTCGACGAACCTGGCTGAAACACCTCACGTGGTGCACCTCCCAGCGATTTTATCCTCTCTAAGACCTCTTCCTTCTTCTGCACTTCCAAGTACGTTGGAAGGGTGAAGGGGGTGACAACATACTAGAGCAAAGCACGAAGCGCCTCCTCCAAATGTCTCGCTCAAGATTCCTCATCCGGAAGGATATCGGGAGAAAAGCATAGGAGATCTTTGAACTTGATCCCCAGCTCTCGTACCAACATACTCCCCTGCTGAAGGGAGAGTAACTCCTATTGCTTCTCCGCCTTGATCATGGAAGAAAGGAATTCCTCTCGGAATTCCTTCTTAAAGTCAGCCCATGGAACCTCTGCCTCTATCCTCTCTCCGAGGTAGAGCGTCCACCACTGTCGCACCGCACCTCTCAGCTGACTGACTGCTAAGGGAACCCAGTACTCTCTCTGAGCACGGATCAAGGTGAAAGTGATCCCTAGCTCCTCAAGCCACCCCTCTGTCTCCGTATCCGAAGTACTACCCTCGTAATTCTTGAGGGTCTTCCGCTGGAAGGAATGGAGAGTCTTCTACCACTGGCTATCTTCCTCCTCTCGGTCAATCCTCAACTGATCGACCGCCTGAATCTGCTAGGCCTCGGCCGTCTGAGCCACCCGGGGATGACGTCCAGGTGCCATAGTTTTACGGTAAACAAGGATCGCCTAAGCCCAAGTAGTGAGGAAAAACTCAAGGTTTTATTTTATCATTTTATTTCAATTTCTTTCCCAGAACACTCAAATCAAGTAAAACACAAACATGATGATGCATGTACCTTCCCTAGGGTCTCTACCCTGCAATCAATGTAGTCTCACTTGGTCGTTCGGTAGGCTCAGATTCCTTTCATCGGATCACGAGGGGCCCAAAAATCCTGTGTCCTAGCCGGTCTTCCCTGGCCTATGTCACGCACCAAGATTAACTAACATTGTTGCCCTACCATCCCATGCAATTCTCACTGTTCCTAACTCCAGACTCCATCCTATCTTTCAACCATCAGCTCTGATACCATTCTGTCATGACACCCTCCCACCAAAGATGCCACTCCTGAGCTGGCACTGGACAAAGGGAGATAATGACCCTCGAGTCCCACATCCAGTAGGCCCCGGGTTGGTGACTAGCACCAAGGGTATGTGTTTTCACAAATATGGGAGGCATTACCCTTTTTATTATTTTTGGATCGGGAAATAGGACAAGTCAACCACCAAAAAGAAAAGAACAAGTGTATATAAATAAACCCAAACCAAGACCACATGCATGTTTAAACAATTTTATAACAAGTTACAAGTACAAGAAAGCTCAAAAGTACAATACCAAAAGAAAACAAGAGAACAACAACTGCAACAACTCCAACTGCCTGACTAGTAGGGTCGCGCACAGCCCTGGTAGTCCTCCTGGAAACTTGAAAGTTAACGTAGGGTGAGCATACAATTATACTCAGTAGGGAAACCTAAAGCTCTCGTGCACAAGTGGGAAGACATCCTAATGTCCCATGAGAAAAACAGAAGAAACCTAACAAGGAAATCTATCCACCCAACCTTGCCAGCCACACTAACCAAAACACAATCACAACAGGTAGTAGTAGTATATGAACAAGAGCATTGGGTACCCCGCACCATTTCCTATTAGTTATCTGAACGTCCTGATGTTGGAACACTCTCCCCGCCCACACACACCTGGGCCTCACAACCACGTATCCCGCTCGCACACACCTGTTCCTCACTACCACGTATCCCGCCCGCACACACCTGAGCCTCACCACCACACATCCCGCCCGCACACACCTGGGCCTCACCACCATGTATCCCACCCGCACACACCTGGGCCTCACAACCGTAACCACATCCACACTCGAAGACACCTGGGCCTCATCCCGAAGATTCTCGGGAATAGTAACAGAACTCTCGCCCTAAGACACCTGGGCCTAAAATCGAAACCTACCTGAAGAGTCTTAGGTGTAAGGTCGCCTCAAGCCATTATAGCCTATAAGCTTGCCCGAAGAGTCTTAGGCCTAATGACCCCAATCGAAACCTACCTGAAGAGTCTTGGGTGTAAGGTCTCCTCAAGCCATCACAGCCTAGGGGAGAAGGAGCAAGAAGGAGCTAGTAACTATGGGAAAACACCCTCTCCCATGAAATGAGAGTGTTCGGCACTAAGTGCTCAACATGGGTGCGGTGTGATAAAACACAAAAGATACAGATATATATATATATAGAAACCACTCAGCCCAACCTATGTCTTCTAAAAAGAGAAACTGAGCACGTGCCTCGGCACTTCTACCACGAAGCATGCATACAAAAAACAACCCCAACCCCATTAAGGTTTTCACGTTTCAGCAGAAATTAGCTTATTTAGTTCCTTAACTACTGGGCAACTATCCACAACCAACCACATCAATCATTCGTAAAACATATCCCTGCCATCCACAAAACAAGTTATGGAATCGCAAGCAGCACAACAAAACCCTTCTTAACAACCAACCAAACCATTGATTATTATTTCCGTTTCATTACCAAGCCCCATCATTCATCCACATTTATTATTTACTAAACACAACCCATAGTCCTCTCACATTTAAACCCATCCCTGTAACCCCGCTTCCAACCACCATAACCACACCACACATCGTTATCCCTTTAATACCATTTATTGTAGCCTCGTTTCCCATCACCATCACAACATTCACACCAACTTACAACCAAGTCAGCCACATCCCCGCTGCTCACCCAAACCACAACAACCCACAAAACACCCCCAACACATGCCACGTAACCAAGACGACACCCACATGTTCATTATTCCATTTTGTTTAACCGGGGTGATCACACAAGGGTTCCATATTTTCATTTAATCAGCCAACTTTACGTGATTATCCAATTTCCACATTCAACAAAGTCCACTCACAAAAACGGTCTAGAAAGATAGGGAAACATTTAATTGTGCAAGCAAAGGCCCCCAATGACCGTGATTTTCAGTAGGCATAAGCCTATTCATTTCACAACATAATATCAAAGGATATAAAAGGTAAAGTAACTACAATCACAAACTTCCCATCCCCATTCTTTAACCAGTTATTATCTTTATTTAAAGGTTAAACCATTTCTCATGAAAACAAAATGGATACCCACCCCGCATGATGTACAAATTAGAGAGACGAAGGTAAAACCCCTACCTCAATAGGTTCTGGTCACAACGCTCCCCTGGATCAACTTTAGAAGACGTTCGTCGGCATCCTGGAAAAACCTCCTCGGGTGGAAGTCGGAGAGGAAAAGCCGAAGGAAAGACAATGGATCCAATCTCGGATGTTCCGTCTCGTCGTTACGATCTCGTGGCTGCTGAGGATCGTAAATCGGAGCTCGGACGAAAAAGTTAAGGAAGAAAGAGCCTTCGATTCTCTTGAGAGAGCTCTACTCAGAGGATAGGGGAGGAGAGGTGTGAGTTTAAAGGAGGAGGGGAACCCTCCTTTTATAGGCTTGAAAAGAAATAGTACACGGCATGTACTTATGGTACACGGCGTGTACTCGGCCGTTTTCACACGGTCTCCACGCGGCCTCCAATGCGGCTCCACGGCTGTTGACTAGTCAACACACGGTTTGAAGGTAACGCATACGCGGGGAAGGACTATAGGGCATGTAGATTGGACACACGACGTGTACCCATTTATTGAACGCGGCAAGGACACAACTCCAACGCAGCACACGACCGACGACTGGTCAACATACGGTAACGCGTATGCGGGGAGGGACTATACGGCGTGTAGTACTGGACGCACGGCGTGTACGCATTTATTGAACACGGCAAGCACACGGCCATCCACATGTGGTATACCAAGCAAGATGGTACACAGCGTGTACTCAAACTACACGGCGTGTAGTTTCAAAATTCTGGAAAGTTTGGGAAAAGTCCATTTTACCCTCCAGAACACTTCGTGGCTTTCTTTTTGACAAAGGAATGGGCCGGAGAGGTCCAGGCCATTACACATTTAGAAGAAAGAGTATTAAAAATATTGATTACCTTGGGTAAGGAAGGTGGTTAAGGGGAATGGTTAGCCTTAAATAAAATTTGATCATTTGGATCTTCATGTGCAGATCATTATTACACTATACATTTTAATTGATCCTTTTACATATATTGGTCCACAATACTAGACTGCACAATAATATGATTCAGTGAATCTATATACATCTACGTTTCCTTCATAATAGCATATGTATATAATTGTATCATTGTCTTCTTGAGACATGTTTATTGTGACACTCGATAACATTCACCTCTAAAAAATACTTACTATTATTGATGCTTCAAATCTACTAAAATTATTTTTTAATTAAGTAAAATATATGATGATTCATTTTTATAAACCATATAAAAATCATATGAATATAAATATATATTTTTATGTAACACTATTATAAAAAATAATGAATTACTTTTATATCATTTGTTCACATAATCCCCAAAATGCTTATTTACTTTCATAATCTTGTTCATTATTTATATTTATTTTTGCTTATTTATATAGAAATCGATGCAAGATAGAGGTAGATTTGAACTTTCATTAATCAATTAACATATTAAAAAGGAACATATTTTGTTTTATTTAACATAAATTCTTTATTGAATATTTAAAATAAATTTCATTTTTTTATCAGGGTAATCTTAACCCATCATTGATTTATGGTAGGGGTAAATGGTATTTGATATACATTTCTTATTTTCAAAACACCTAATTTTATGAATTTTTTTTAAATCAAATTGGTTCAAATATATATTTTCAAATAATATATTACAGATTACAATGAACCTGAATTGATTATTCATTATAGAGACTAATAAAATATTTCCATTTATTTAAATTTATTATGTGTGTACAAATAACATTTGGGTTGTGGTTTACTTTTCCCTTAGCATATCTAAGATAATAATATTTAATAAGTGTCAAAAAACCACTATGAGATTTTCCAGAGACCATTTAGACATTTTTATTATGTTAATCATTTAAAATAAATAAACACTATGATGGATAATGAAAATTGAATCAACATTTAATTACCCAATGTTTTGGGTAAATTAGATAAATATACAGTAACATTACTTAAATATCTTTATATACAACCATATTCAATGTAAGAATGATATTGTTTATGTATCTATATCAATTGGCACATGCATTCTCTTTCTACAGAAAATGTGAGTAATGAAAATTAACTTGTTGGGGTTAATAATTTGGACACAATAATTCCAAATAATGTAAAATTTTATACCTTTTTCTTATTCCTTTATAATTTTATTCAAAATCGTGATACCATGGAGTTTTTGTTTTATATAATTAACATGATGTTGATCCCAAAAGAACTCTCTAGTTTTGAAATTAACATCAATTTCATCCTAATGATCAATAGCATCATCATATAAAGAAGTAATTATCTATATTAGTAGATAACTATTAAATTTAGATTACGTAAATGTAGAAGATAACACATAATATTACAAGGAAATATATTTTATATTAAAAAAATTTACCTTATAATAGAACTATATTGTTTTTCTGTATAGGATGAAGGAATTTAGATACACAAGCGAGTATCTTAATTCCCTATTTCTGGTTCCTTTCAATATAAAATACGTTTTCTAAATTGGTATCTCTGTTAATTGATTATGATGTCCCAATAAAAGTGTTTTCCTCAACTGAATTTTTATCTGACCCTATTGTTATTTTAGTCATGACTTAGAGAATTTACCAATCATATTTTGTTATAAATGAGAGATAAAATACCTAAACTACTATTGATTCTATTATGAACATCTTTTACTTGTACCCATCCATAACAAAATTCACCATCATGAAGCCCAATTTATCAAATTTACCTATAATCATGTTGTCAACCAATTTTTAGGGGAAAATAATCACATGAAATATTATATAATCCAACTTGTATATCTGATTGATGTTGCTGAAATATTAAATATTCTCATAAATTGGATTTTTATCAAACCAGATATGTTCATCACTTCTAAAAAAGGAATAAATCCACTTCTTTTACATCATATTATGTTCACATTGTTCCATTGTATAGAATGTATAACTATTAATTACATAACCAGTGTAAGATATAAAATTTATATTTCGTCCCCGGGCTACCCATCAAAGTTGTTCGATAGTTGAATTAATATTTTCATATAACATCTTATAAATATGTTCTTATTACCATACTATAAACAATTGATTATGTATATTTGATATACATCAATTAATCCTTACTCGATTCAAATGTATAATAATTAATTTTTAGGATTCAATGTATAGAAAAACTTCTTCACTATTATGTAAAATGTAAAGATGAGCTTACTCATACTCTATGAGAGTAATTATAAAAACCTATATTTTGGAAGTAACTTCTCCCATTAGGTTTCCACTGTGAAGATATTTTGAGTGACCGATTATTTGATCATGTGACATGTAATCAACACAAATTTCAATAGCTTCTTCAAAAATATATATCTATGTAATACAACCTTCTGGTCAAATTCAATTATTGAAATAACCTTCGTAAATGTTCATATATCACTCAATGGGGTACATCCATCTATATTTGTTATGAAGAAATAATTGAATCTCTAATACCTAGTTAGTTATCTGGTGTAACATTATAGAAACAAATTATTTTTGGAATAACATATCTAATTAACATAATATGTCTTCAATATCCAAATTCATTATTGGAAACATCATTGGGTATAAATATTACTACATATTGATTTGAAAAAGATGAAAATTTTGGTTAATGTAAGTCATATTTTTTATGAAAAATGAAATGTAAAGTAAAATGAATCAAATCTTGTATTAAAGGATTCCATTCCTGTGATTATAAATCCCATAAATGTTGAGAAGATTCTTTATATCGGGAAAAAAATTTCAGAAAAAAATATTTGTGAAAAACCCTATAAAATATGGAAGTGATATAAAGTATAATAAATAAATTAGGATGAAGGATAGTCAATATGGAGAAATCCTTTTTTTTACAGTGGATTAATATACCACAAGGAAACTCATAAAATTCCACTGATAAATGAGAGAGTAAAAAATTCATGTAAATTTCTAATCTTGAATTTCAATGGTGGCATAGAAAAACATGTTTGAAAAAAACACTTTGATACACCTAACAGTTCTATTATGAAATCATCCTGGTGACAAACATCACTCTTTTATGAAAAAAAACATTTCATAGAGATCTATCTGTGATGAAATTTCTCTATTTCGTTGACAAAACTCCACTCCCTTAGGGATCCTTTTCCAAACAAGCATGAGCCTTACTCAATATTTCCATATCAAAAGGATCTTACTCTCTCAAGATAACACCAAAATTATATACCAATGATCATCAATAGGGAAATACCCCCAGATCACCACTATCAATAAGACTTTTGATACATGGCCCCAATAATTGATTTTTCTGCTACTTCTTCACACGTATTTCATATCAATAGATAACACATTATATAGGAAATAAGTTAACCTCATTCTTAATATATATAGAATACATCTTTAACACCTAGAAAGATCCTCCAAATGAGTATAAGTAAATATCATCTTTACCGATTAGGCACATGGGAAACCAGAAATAAGAAAAATCATTTCCTCTAGATCTCAACGGACTACATCTTGAATATCTTTCCAAGAACCTCTTCATGAGTAGGATTTAATATCATAATATTCAAAATATATGCTAAAAAATCATCACATCTTGACACCATTTCCTTATCTCAAATTAAAATGGTCAATAGCCCATATTTTATCCATTAATATTGAGAATTGAATCTCTATTATTATTGACAAAAACTCATTTTTAATGGTTAAAAATCACCCAATTAATTAATTTATCTCTCCTCAATAAATTTGTTGAATCCAAAAAATCTTTCCTATAATCGCATCAAATAATTTAAATATCCATAAAACTAATTTGGAAAGACGATATGTTTGCATAGCATGGACCATCATCATCTACATAAAATATGAAGAATCATGTTTTCACTTCTAATATAAAAATAGGTAGCTTCCCCTATAAAATAAATCCAAATTATAAAATACTTTTCAAATAAATATCCACACCATCCTATTAAAAATTACTATAACTAGAAACATCTATCACCCCCATAATTGTGATTACCACATTATCTAGAGTACTATCCAAAATTAATTTCTCCCCTAGCTCAATATCCCCTAATCCGACATGTGTATCATATCTCTTAACCTAATTTTCTTTCCAAAAATTCATTTCATTTATGCACACATAATCAATACTCTTAGAAAAATCCATGAATCTCATATTAAATTGAATGGAAAAACATTCCCTTTAATATAACTATTGGGAAGGATCTCGATTCTATGGCAAAGATTTTATTAAAAAATATTTCTAAGAAAACTGGAAAAATAGATGAAATATATAAAAAAATAAATAAATTATCATGAAATATTTTTAACAAGGAAAATAATCCAATTTGGATATTTAAAAACCCAATATAATTATTCAAAAAAATACACTGATAATTTATATATTACAATGTTCAAGTAAATTCCCAAACATGAATGCCAATGATTGTGTAGAAAAAATTTGTGAAAACCAGGCCCTGATATGACTCTGTATTCCCACTAAAAATTATACCAGTGATAAATATAAATCTATTATAATAAATTTAATGCTTATAGATCTATATATGAAAATATGTGACCCTTTTTAGATGAAACACCACTACCTAATGTATCATTATCCAAATAAATGTGAGCCTCACACCATCTTTCAACACCCAATTGATTTTCCCTTCTCATGATCTCACCATCATGATGCACTATGGACAACAAATTGGGACACACCAATTGATCACTATTATCACGAATAAATTCAATACATGGAACTGATCATTGATCTCTTGTTGCCCTGTCAATGCTACCTTAAATGTTGTAGCCCCCTTCCTGCTCTTAGTGGACTACATATCGAACACCTATCAATAACCTACCTATGATTAGAAGTGAATCTCATCATTTCTAGAAATACACATGGGAAAATTCCAACGGGGTATACCCTTTCCTCTTGATCTCGATGGACTATAACTTGATCATCATGCCAAGAACATCTCCATGAGTTGAATTTTATCTCTTCATTATTATAAAATATGATACCATATTCTCATATATATTCATTAAGTACATGTATATTCCTATTTTTGTCAATGTCATATTTTTTATCTATTAATATTGAGAATAACTCTCCATTATTAATTTTGTAAACTCTTATATTAATTTTCATTAAAAACATCTCCATTAATTAAATTTTTTATCCTCAATAGATTTTTTGAATCCCAAAAATAAATTCAATTTAGTCATTGACATAAAGTATTTATATTTAATGAATAAACATATATAAATTTTACTTAATTAAGGAAATTGTATATTTTAGATTTTTCTTGTTTGGATATTGTATAATCCATTATTAGAAGAATGTTTTATTTTTCACTCGTCACTAATGGAAACCCTTATCTTATCCCCATTACAATCATAAAAACCTAGCCTTGATTCCAATTTTTTAGGAACATTTAGAAATGTTCCAAAAACCCTGTCAAATAATTATTTTTCTAAATGCCTGAAATCCAGAAAATGCATGACGTAAAAAAAATATATTATGATAATTTAATGAAAATATATATTTTTTTAATCATATTTTCATAATATGTTTTCTGAAAAAGGTTCACAAAAAAAATTGTTAATAACTTTTACATTCATGAACTCTTGGTCACCCATTAGTGGAGAAGATTATGTAAATACTTTTTTTATTCCCATCGAATAATGTCATCCTGGGTTGGTATTTATGTTGTCAATGTAAATTTTTTTATTCACTAAAAAATAGTCTCCGTGGAATGTTTCAACCAAACTAAGCGTTTCCATTCATCCCAAATAATATTGACCATAATTTGTTTAATTTTATAGAATAAAAAAAATCTATATGTAGGAAGGTTATTTATTTTCCTTTACAACTGGGTTCTCAATATGAATTATTCACATATATGAACATCATACAACGTTACACATGTATTTCACATCAATTTCAAATATTTGATGAATGGAGGCAAATATATATCATTTTTATTATCGGTTTGTTTTGTATAGATATAAGCAGAGAGAATATTCTATATTTCCACTTCATGCAGGACCATGGTGTAAAGTTATAATTTACCAATACAACTATGCTCTGTACTGTGAGCACTACTCTATACAACAAATGGATTTATTTTAACTCTAGATAATTAACTACAAATATTTATTATCTAATATCCATATTCAAGATACTAATAATCAAATTTTTCCACTATGGAGACTCCATTGGGTGATCTAGTTTCCCACATTTAATACTTGTATCTACATGCCATGTTAATTTTCTATATTTTTCTTGGAATCCATATAGTAATCCAAACATTGGAGGTAAATGAAACTACTATAAATATTTTAACATAATTGATTAAACATTCATTATTGATTCACACGACATATATGGAATTTTTTGAGTGACTCACGGTCTTTGAGAAATAATATGAAATCATTTTGATAAAAATTCATTTTTTAGAGACTATGAAAATTGAACATAACATTATTATAGTGTCATAAGTATGAAAACGAAGACCATTTTCTTCTAGAAGAAAATAATTTTTGAGATCTAGTAGTTTTATAAATATGGTGTGTCTCTATCTACTGCTATCTTTCAAATTATAAAACATCGATATAGCTAAAAATGTTATATATTTAGTATAACTGGTATACAATGATCTCTAAGTACAACGATTTAACATATAAAACAACTTTGTAAAATCAAGAAAGTCATCATAAATTTCCATTTTCATTTCTTCTATAATATCTTTATCATCATTTAAAATGGTATTCATATCAAATGATCCATAAATTGTAGTATCATCCCAATATTTATGTATATTTAGTTTCCCTCCATGTTTAGTACAACATATATAGGTTTTTACTATTATCTAAAAAAATTATATTCTTACAACTCTTCTAGATGAATTTTTCTTGAATAAAAATAAGGTAAATATGGACAATATATTTTTGAAGTGTCATCAAAAAACTCTATTTAAAAATAGATGAAATATTTACCTCCATCATTATAACCATCTGTCTTATGATTAGTGTCTAATGTTTTTTATACAATTTCATCCAAAAATGTTTAGTAATACTAATTATAAAAAATATATAAGGATTGCCTAAAATGATTATATTTATTGATTTGTAAATAAAGTATCAGAATTTGAGTGTATGGATGATCGATTTTAGGAATGGTTACGTAGATGTTTCATGTTTTTGATTGAGATATAATAGTATGTTAAATAATTATTAAAACAGTTGGTAAATCAGATTTCAGTTTTTTAACCTCAAAAGTTAATCAAGTAATTATAATTATATGCAGTCATGTTTTTTTGGGAAAATTCAAGTAGAGCAATTAGAATCTTCAATATAAAATTCCAGCATTCGTTGATGATATTCAGTTTTATCTAGAAGAAATTATAACTATTTCAATTGGAAATTCATGTTTTGATAGTTCTCAAATATTTTTATTAAGCGAAAAAAGTCAATGATATATATGATATTATTTAAAAGGTGAACCTAAAAAGGGGAATGATAAATATATTCTATTACATTAATGACACAAAACCTCTAAATCTTGTTATCCATTGCATTCATTATCAAAATTGTGTTTAATCTATCATAGTAATATTAAAAATATCAAATTATAGGACACATATTTCAAAAAATATCATTTCATGGATCCGATCATTGAATTCCATTTTTCTAAAGAATATAGGTTAAAGAAATATCACACGAAAAATATAAAAATATCCTAGTATTAATTTCAACATGGATCATGCACCTGTGTTAGCAATTGAGTTTTATAAAATTATAATTACAATAAAAAATGAATAAAAGTTAATTTTAATGTAGAAAAACATAAAAACTGTTGATTTATGAGATATAATAAAGAATTAAAATAAATTTAATAAAAAATTGATAATTTTGAAATATAATTATTAACACATGATTTCAAATGATTGCATCATAATTAATATATTGAACTACCTAAACATTATAAAATAATATGAATTTTTATTAAGTCACACCTCTAATCCAACATTTATCCATGTTAAATCCATGTTTGTCCTTAATATTTAGTCATTTATGCTTGGTGTGCGTTTTTGATAGAATGCTACAATGGGAGGAGGCCTGCGAGAGCCATTATGGAGTAGAAAGTGTGGGACAAAGGACTGTCGCGTTTTGGGGGTGATGACTTCTGAGTGTCACTGTGGAGTGGATTGAGACAAATAGATGTGAAGAAATGAAGGTGAGATGAAGGTGTGTTGTGATTTATGGGAGAATGACCTAGTGGGGTTGAGAAAAATAACGGGACATCAAAAATAATTTTAAAAAAATTGAATATGTTTTATTAATTATACAAATTTATGAAAAAACAAAAATGAAAAAAATTCATATTAAATATGTGTATTACAACTATATAATATACACAATTATTATTATTATTATTATTATTATTATTATTATTATTATTATTATTATTATTTCATTTGTTATGAGAGTGAGAATAAACAAATGTAAACCTATCTAATTATGCATCGGGATTCTCAAAACTCAGACCTCCCGAAACACCACCACAGGATGTAACCACTAAGCTACGCCCATGGGGTTCTGTATTACAACTATACTACAAATATTAAATTTTCATAATTATATATATATATATATAATATTAAAAATTAATAAATTAAAAATATATGAAATGAATAAATATAAAAATGAATACATTATAAAGAAAAATATACTTAACATTATTTTCCAACAAATAACACTAAATTTTATTAAATAAATAAATGGTATTTTTTTTAAATTAATAATTAAAAAAATAATAAATTTCTAAAATATTTATAAATAAATATGTTTTATTAATTTTATAGATTGTTCGAAAAATTAAAAATGAATAATAGTTAAAATGAAAATGAATACATATATATTAAAATGTTAAATGTTAATGAAGAAACACGTATAGGTAAATATTAAAAATGTATAAAATTAACAAATAAAATAAACTAAAAAAATAATAAATGAATAAATTAAATATAATTAAAAATGAATATAATTATCAATGAGTAAATAATATTAAAAAGAATTTTTTTTTGAAAAAATATGAAAATATAATAAAAGGAATATATTAGAAATATATATAAAAAGATCAAAAATTTATTTACTAAAAACATAATATATATTATATATATTATATTAATAAATAAAATACTATAATGAATATTAAGAATTGGATAAAACATTGAAATATGATGTGTGTGTGAGTGTGTGTGTGTTTCTATATAAAATTGCAGTAATTATATATATGTGTGTCAAAAATTAATGAAACATAAGTTTGGTATAAATCAAATTGAGAAAATAACATTTTATTAAATTTCCATCACTCTATACTAATAATTCAACATTTATAACGAATATTAATTTTTAATTATAACCCATTTTTATCTAAATACATTACTTATATAATATAGATACATATTTTGTATTATATAAATCATATTTAATAAAATATTATATTTTTACACACACACACACATATATGGATGTTTATATAAAAATATATTACTATTTTAAAAATATTAAATATATTAATGAATAATTATGTATAAAGAAGGCTTAAAATGAATATGTTATAAAAAATGAATAAATATTTAAAATGAATATATAAAAAATAAGTAAAAACACTTAACATTATTAATGATTATATTATATTGAATGAATGAATGATAAAAAATAGTAAAATTTAATTAAAAGATGAATAAATTGAAAAATTTATTAAAAAATTAATTAGAGTTGTTAATTAAATTATTTTTTAAAAAAATAAAAATGAATTTAAATTTAAATGAAAATTAATACGCATATTTTTTTTGTAACTTACAACTATATTAAAAAATACTAAATTTAAATCAATAAATATAATTAAATATTAAAAATGAATAAAATTGAAAATACATTAAATAATTAAAAATAAAAATTATATAAATTAAACACACTCACACACACACACAGATATATATATATTTACTAAAAAATATTAAATAGCATATATTAAATACAATTATAAAAATGAATAAAATTAAATAATTAAAAAATATATTATATTAAATGTTAAATATTAATAAATAAAAATATAAAAAAAATATTTGAAATTTATTAATTATCTATATGTTTATATCTATAAAATTGAATTACTTTTGTATATGAATAAGTCAAATTACTATACTAAGTATATATTGAAATATATATAGTTAGTTAGTTTAATTAATAATTAGATATTTTTTATTTTTTATAAATTTTAAATTGAAAAAAAAAATAAAATTGATAATTTTTTTATTTAAATCTCTATTAATATTAACAAGTAAATATATTTGATTAATATATATTTTTAATTAAATTATAATCCAATTTTTACTAGATATCTTATATATATTTAGATTCATTACATATCTACTAGTATTTTATAAGTAATATTTGTGAATATATATATATATATATATATCATATTCTACTACAAGCTACATTATCAATCACACCTTTTGGGAATCCAATAATCTTGTTGATGGTCTTGAAAATAGAGGGGTTACTAAAGAGGGATGTATCCACTCTAGTACACTTCCTAGTAAAATTATCTCCTTTTTTCTTCGAGAAAAAGTAAAATACCTTTCATTAGACTCTTGTAACCTTTTGGTGATTTAATGCGAGATACTCTGAGCACATTTTTCTCCAAAAAATATCTATATGAAATAATATTTTCTAAAATATATATTTTATATTCAATTTTTAATAAATTTTTTATATATCATGTGTAAATATATATTTAGTCATATATAAATCATATTTAATAAAATATATTTTAATTTTTTTCTATATAAATACTTTTATATATAAATATATAATTTTTAATGATATAATTCATTTTTTGAATTTACATTCTATAAGTTGTTTTTATCACAAGTGCATGACACCCTTTATTAGCACTAAAAAAGTTCTAACAAAGCCATTTATGTATGATCTATAACAAAGGAGGTAATAATGGGTTCCTTTATCAGCACTTTGTGGATAGAATTCATAAAGGATATCACAATTTATCAGGTGTTCTAATGCAGAGTGGTAATTATTAATATATTTGATATCCATATGTTTATTTAAACATACTTCAACATGTTTTGAGCATGGCATAAAGAGTTTCCATTTAAAATTCCATGTTTACAAGTTTGAAATTGATTTTTATTTTATTTTCTCAACAAATATAAAATCCATGTGATGATTTTTGAATTGGTTTTGATGGTATGAATGAGATTTTTATTTGGTTTTATCTTTCAATGAGTGAAAACTATATTTTATAGTGTTTTTTAAATTTACTTGTTAACTTTGATGTGATTTAAAAAGGAGGTTACTTAATTAATTTAAAATTTTGGTTTAAAATGAGTGTAAATTTTATTCCTTATTTAAATTCCTAATGGTAAATTTAATATTTTTTGTTGGAAAATGATAGAATTTAGCCTCATATTGAATTTATAATTGTAAGATTAATATTTTAGTAGGTGAATTTAAATTTCTGTAATGGTTTGTGGGATTTCAATGGATATTTTAGGATGACTAAGGTGGTGTTTTATGAAATTTAAATGGGAAATGAAATTATGAACCATGATTTATAGTAAATTCACTATTTACACATTAGTTTTAAATGAAATGTCATGAAAATACCCCTCTTGATTTCCCCTTGTGTTTTTTAGCCTTTATCTTGGATTTCTATCATTATGCAATTCTTTTGTGATCCCTTGTGTGGGAACATTCTTGTTTATGTCATAGATGTTTGAGATATATAAGGATATTCATTTTGAGGGCATTAGATGTGATAGAGACTGGTTACTTATTCCTTCCATCCTAGTCATGGCTTTATGTCCACTTAGACCACGTCGTTATTGGCTATGAGAACCCATGTACAAAGTAGTAGGTATATTATTATATTACATTATGTGGTGCAAAAACTTATGACATCCCTACTACAATGATGGGAATTAAGGCTATGAGTGGTGTTCCATTTTCAATGAGTATTTATGTGGGATAGTTTTATGGGTTGGGGTTTGGACACAATATATGCCATCAGTTGGCTTTTGAGGGAAATTGATAATGTTGGACACATATCACATTAGGGATAATAGGGTAGCACCCCTAACATATTCATTTACTTGGTTTTCATTTAACATTATGTGTTTTATCTAATTCTTGTTTTTATCATTTCCCCTACTCTTATTATTGTTGAACTATATTATTTCCAATTTGTATGTGCCTTGTGACTTCTATTGGCCACCTTTATATGATCGACCTCTCTGTGTTGGGTCATTTTAGGTGGAAATGGTTTTAAAGAAGTTTTGAAAACCATATTTAAAATAATGACTTGAATATGGGGGTACTAAAGTGGATTTCAAAATGGGAGTATTGATTTAAATGATGATTTGTCCTATTTAATTTTTATAAATTGATTGTTCTCATTTAAATATAAGAAATGGGTTTTTAGATGATTTAATGGGTGTTTGGTTTCAAAATGGATCAGTATGATTGAAATGTTTTCAAAGAACATGTTTTCAGTTTAAGAATACAATGTGAAATGTTAGAAAGGTGATTCTATACTTATTACTTGTTCGGAACTATATATGATTGAAATTATACTTTCTAATTATAATTTAAAATAATAATTTAAGAATTTATTGATGAGAAATGTTTCATATTAACAATATCTAGAGACCGACATAAATATTTAACTCATTCTTATATATTTTTAATTCTAGTTTATTATATAGATTTCTATTTTTTCTTGATTCCAATATTGTGTGAGTTGGGTCGTGGTATGAAAATGGAGGATTCAAGGTTGTTGTATTGGGTTTTTTGAGGTTATTTTTACTTTTGGTTAGAGTTTTATCAGCTAATAAAACCATTCTTATAGATTCCTTATGTTGTTTATATTTTAAAAAATTATGTAACATTGTATTGTTTTGTTTTATAAAATATATCTAATATTCATGAAGATGGATAGGATTATTGTTTTTTTTGAAATGTTTTACATGTTCTTTTAATTTAGATACTAATATGTTGTAAATTTAATATACATCTAATGTATGGAAGGTATATACTAGACTCTCAGAAGATGATCCACATTATGTTATCTCTAATTTTGTTTAATCCATTCTCAAAGGTATTCCTACGATGTAGATGCACTAGTTTCGATCCTATGACGACCAGTAATACCCTTCGAGACATGTGGTGAGCTGCGTTGGGTGACAAGTATACGAAATATTGGGTTGGTCTACTATAAAATGATACAGGTGATTTTCGTTATTTTGTGAGAGCCTAAAGTTCTTATGTATCCCTCTTAAAATATAGGTATTTTATGGTATAATGGGGATTGCTGTATTAAGTTATTGAAAGGTTAGGGAGATAAAAGTCCACCTTGCTCATCTTTTTCTAACCCTCAAGATACCACGGGATGTTGGATTTTGAATTGAGAATATGAGATTTTTTTAGTTTTTTTTATGGATTTTATTATGATTTTATATTTTTTTATCCCCTTTCAGTATAAATGTGTATTTATTGGGTTTTGTTTTAGTGAAAATAGAGGTGAACCAATTCTGTACATTTAGCTCCCATGAATTGGGAAACTGTGTGGATCTTAGTAGTTTTGGCCTTGTCCCCTTTATAGAGTGTGTTGTATAGATGACACATGGTTTCCCATCATATGTGGATAAAATATAAAAAACTATATTTCCCCCCAATTTAGGTTTTTCTAATCCTATCAATTCAAGATAAATCTTAAATTGACTCCCATATATTGGAAGTGGATTATGGATTTTTTTAATGCTCTTTGGAAGTGGTTTTTGTGAACCTTCTCTGAATGGTTTTGTGGTTCTCTGGTTTATCTTGATTTTAAAGCCTGGTTTTTTTAAATGAGAGTTTTTAATTAATTAATGGTTTACAAACGTGTTTTTATAAATATTTTGATTCATGATGTCCCCATATTTTTTCTGAAATGTTTTATAAAATGGTTGTTTCCATTGGATAATTTGAAAAACAACTAAATTGTAAAAAATGTGATGTTTCAAATTTATTCCATTGAAAATTATCAAAATCGAATGATTTTAAAAGGGGTTTTTTCAAACAATTTCATAAGTTGTTATGAAATGGGATGTTAGTTTTGATGAGATTCCATCTAATGGATTTTATTTAAAAATATAATAAAAATTGTAAGCTATTTTTTCTTTATGATTTTTTTGGGGTGGTTTTTGTTCCTTCAGGGATGAGTTATTTTCAAGGAGTAGGGGTTTTCATTGTTTTTAATAATGTTACATGGTGAATTGTTGTTTCTAAATTCTATTGTGAATTTTTATAATTTAAAAAGAAACATTTATTTTCTTTCTGTGAATTTTATGTTATACTTTATTAATTTTTTTATCCCGAGTGTATGATGGGATCCATTTATTTTAGTCTTTATAAATGAATCAATGGGTTTTATGTCTCACTTTTTTATTATATGACTCTTGGAATGGTAAAAAAAGTTTCTTCGATTCCATAATCTGACTAGGTTATTACTGTAGTGATGGATATGGAACCCTCTTTATGCTCAAACCCCATATATTACTTCTAGAACTAGTGTCCTCCTTTTTTCTATAGTGATCTAGGCTAAATAGATGCATTAAGGTGGTTAGAAAGGATTCAGGTCATCCTAAATTCTCTCATAACACATAAATCTTCCAAGAAATGACTTTTAGTGAGATTGATCATTGATTTTGGATGAGTATGGTTAGATTCTATGGTACCTTCTCATCTATGTGATGGTGTGTATTAAGAGTTTATTAAAATAGTGTTTATCCAGTGGTCCTTTTATGAGTGTGTGAAAGTTGATAGAGCTCTTTAGCTAGTGATACATAATCCGGGTGTGAGATTAGTAAAGGATTATATCAATAACTTCTTCAAGTTTATCATATTCTCTCCATAGATGGTTTTCAATGATTCTAAGAAATTTCATTTCATCAGAGGTTGTACTCACCAATATTTTTGTTTAGTTGTACTTGTGGATTGTTGGACATTATTTCAAGCAGTTTTCAATGAGGTTATATTGGATGATGATGAATAGTATATGAAACCAGTTTTGGGTGATTCTTTAGTTCAAATTTAAGAGAATGAGGGTAAACCAATGAGTATAGAGAAGAAACCTGATGAGCTAGAGATATAAGCAAATATCACTTTTTATAGGATGAAAATGTCTCCTATTTTCATCCTATGTAGAGATTTTTGTCATTTCAATTCATCATGATATAAATATTTCATATTTGTACTCAATTTTAGCTATTTGAATCATCTGCATATGTTTTAATAGATGGGTTTTTGGGAGAGGTATCAAATTTGATAATTATGAGGATGGATTTGAATGTAGTTCTACGGAATGAATTATTATTGTGGAATATCCTATGAGGATGAATTTGGATGTTCTTATTCAGGTTTTCTTTGTTATTTTTTGGATGTGAAAACTATTTATTCTTCCATGTTGTTTGGGGGAACCTTTCTCGAGAGTGTTGTTTTGTAAAAAAAATTTGTGTTTATATTTTGAGGTTTAATTAGTCGGAGATGGTAAATGACATTGGGAATAGTTGGATAACTAGGGTGGGTGTTACACCTATAGATTTTTTATACTAGCTTATGTTTCCATGGGATTTTTGGGTTCGACAATGTAAGGGTGATCCAATTTATGACCCACGATTATCTATGCATTTTTTAGCCTTTGGTGAGAGTTTGTGTCATTTCTATTGTGTATTCTTGGGAATTACTATTTCATAATTTAGTTTGGAATTGACTTTTGTTTGAGAACGAGTTTTTCTCATGGATTCATTTCTATTTTAAGGATATTTATCTTAGTTTTTTTCTTTAAATTCACTGTTTTTTGGAATTATAAATAGTGGGGAGAACATGATTTGTCACCCTTGAGCTTTAGGAATCTTGGTTCGTGGGGATTATTTCGGTTGTGCATTGAAATATTTGGTTATTTCTATAGATTATTTGTTCAATAATTTTTGAGGATATTGGAATTTGGGAATTGATGATAGAGCATGTGTAGTGGTTCTCTTTGGCTCAAACATTTCTGGTCATTCTTTTACTATCATATTTCCTTTTTCAACCATGATCATTCTAAGGGAATGAAGTGTCATGGTGTAGAGAATTATGACTCAATCATGTCAATTTAGTCATTATTTCCTTCTATTTTATTCATTAGTCTGTCTCCATGGGTATTGGTTATTTTTGGCTTGAAATTTTGAGTTTTGGTGGGTTTATCATTTTTACATGGTTTTACCATAAGGTTTGGAGTAACCTTACAGTTCCACCAAGAATGATTACATCCTGGAGATAGACCAATTTTTCATGGATTCTATATGGTTTAGAAAACCATTTAGAGTACCCCAAAAATATCATGGTTTGTTTTGGCCTAGGATGTGGCCAATGTATATATGGAACATTGCTTGGAAAATAATGCGGCAAAATAATACAAAAATCCCAAAGTAAAATAAATTTTATTTTTCCAATATAACGTATTCGAGTTAAAATTATTCTCAATTACTATTTCTTCCTTAAATTCAAGGTTTATTCTTCCTATGAAAACAATAGTTCAATATGTATTATAGGGATTGTGTCTGGGAAGGTTATATCTATGGTTATGGTTTCTTTTGGCATGTAAAGGAAGGATTATTCCATGTTTGGTTGGTCAACATTGAAGGTGACACATTTCAGTTTCGTTTCAAATTCTTCTAACTAAGGGTTTCTATAAGATATCTTCATTTTTAATTCAAAATTTCATTGTGATTTCAAAATCTATTTTAATTTAAACTATAAATATATGGGATATACATGTGATGATTAAAATAAATATCAATTTTGATATTCAGTTAAGTTGTTTCTCTTTTTAATTGAATGTTTTAATGTTTTAAATGGAATATTTTTGTAAAACCCCATGATTTCATAGTAAGTTAGTTTCTCTAAATTAATTCAATATCTTGCGCGACACACAACACCAAGTTCAAGCACATCATTAATTACCAAACAAGCCGTTAAAAAACGAGTTATGAATAGTATTAACTTCATTTTTAATTTTATATACTCTGTATAATTTTAAAATCCATATTATGTATTTATTAGACATAATATAAGAATAAATTCAATTTTTCAAATAATAGAACCATTTTTTGAAAAATTCAATTTTTTAGCCTTTTAATATCAAACCATTTTTAAATCCAATATCTGAAAATTTTATAAAATAAAATTCTTCTTTATAATCGTGACATAAAAATTTATTTTGGATACATTTTTTGTGCATTACCGATATCTTTCATATTTTGTTGAATAATGAAAAATATAAAATTTTAATTTAAAAAAAAAACATTTTTAATAAAAATAATTTATCATGTTAAATTCTAAATTTTAATGGGATTTAAGTATATTTAGATTAAAGTTTTATCATTTAATCCAATTTTTGTCATTATAATTAGTTTTACATTTAAATTGGACATAAACACATATCAATCTTTTGATTGGTTTTACTTCTCAAAAACCTGCTTTCTGGTTCTGAAAATGGGAATATTTTTTAGATTAATTAACACAACATCTATTTTTTATAATTTCTTAAATTGACATCATTTTTTAGTTCGTAATATCAAAGTTTTCTTTGGGTGAATTTTTCGTATCTTTCGGAAAACTTCCCATTTTTGATAAATAGTGAAAATCACTTTGTTATTGTTTAAATATGACTTTTATTTAAATAAATATTATTTTTATATAAATTTATTTTAATGTAAGAATAGATAAATAATACCTATATAAGCTCAATTTAATTTATTTGAGTCATTTTATAATAAGAATAGATATATATAATTTTATTGAAATTTGTTACGCCTTCTACCCACCTTCTCGACACATTTACTAATTTCCATAAAACATAATTTTACAGCTTCTATGAATTGAATTTCAAAATTCTGAGTGACATGGTTGATATCATTAAGTAAAATTTGGTTCAATAGGACCAAAATAATTTTGGATAAAGCGTAACTTTTGAATTTTATTTACCACGGTTAAAAGTAAATTGGTAATTATAGGTAAATATGATATTATAATTACCCTAAAACGTGTATTAACTCTATTGGATAATTATATTTCGACAAAAATAAACCTTAGGAATAAAATATGATCATTTTGGATCAACTTTTACTATATTAGGACATTTATTATTATTTTATTTAAATAGGAGTTAGAAGTGTAAAATTCAAAGTTTATTAACTAAATAATTTTTAATATAGGATTATATATAAGATAAATTTAACTATAAAAATTCATTATAAATATAAAAATATTAAATACATGATGGTATTTTATTTATAATTTTTATATATTAAATAATTAAATTTATTTATGACACAATGATGATACATTAATAACCCAATTAATGAATGATTAAAATAATTGATATTATAAATATTAAAATAAATTTAAATTGAGACTTTTGATGAATTAAACGAATTTTATAGGTTACTATGACTTTTTAGGGTTTATGAAATTTATTATTTTCAAATTCATCATGTTGATATGACTTTAAAAAGAACCAAAAACTATATATTGTCAAAATTGACATAATTGTGTTTTTAAAACAAATACTATTTTATTGAATTATATAATTGTCATAAAAATATAAGGGTCTGACAAAGAACTTATATAATGATATATAGGTCATTAATGAACCACTTTAAGTTTTCTTGTAATTTTATAGTATGTTTATTTACCATGTAATATAAAAATACCCGGAGACAAGGAAAAAGTTATACTATTTAACTAAGAGTTAAATCTAAATGATGTGGTTAATATGTTGACATAAACATGTATAAAACCTATTGGTTTAGATTACTACTACCAATCCCCACATTATTCTCTTAATAAATCCATTTGGATACATTATAAACTGAAAATGAATTTATAATAAAATAATATTTTATGTTTTTTCTAAAGTGACCATCACCTATCTTATAAAAGGGTACTTCTCCTTCTCTTAATTTCATGCCTCGAAATCCATTTGGATCATCCAAACCCTAATCAAATATCCTTTAAACTACCCTCAAATAAATCTAGATGCCTTACTTTGATCATAAATCCATCCTATGGAGCCGTTTTGATCAAGTCAAAAGGAAGCACTTGAAGAGGAGGTAATAATTCCATCACATCATTCAAAGTTCTTTTCTTCGTCCACTTCCTATATCATTGTTTTTTCCAATAAAAGATAATCAATCCAGTTAATTCTATATAATTTTATTTTATTATAAATATGGTACAAAAAAATTCAATATTTTATCCATCCTACGAAAGAAAAAGTCACCACACGTGTGTACGTACGACTTACCGTCTACACACCGTGGTGTAGTTTGTTATTCAACACATCATTATTTTTCTGGGTATAATAATGAGTATAATTGATGTAAATAATTAATACAGCATGATAATTATTATTTACATGTTATTTACTATACTATTACAAATGATCTCACCATCAATAGAATGATATTTTTTCTCATTCGTACGTACGGTTTAACGTCTCCACGAACACGATGAGATTCATTCCCCACCACAACCATTAAAAAATATTTTTCATTTTATGATTAAAATAATTTTTTGTAAGTTAATATCATTTTGGATTTGAATCAATTACATCCTATACATAAATAACATGAATTGCGTAACAAAACATATAATGGAAAACGAATTAGTTAACACCTGTAACAATGATACTAATGAAATATTATTAGAAAAGAAATATTTGAATAATATATAAGATATTATATATAGGTATTTGGAAATTTCATAATTTAATAACAATTACTAAAATATTATACTGTATTTTAATGTACCCTTGACTACGAAAAAGTACAAGTTAAGGGGTTTTTATCTCACTTTTTATACCTGTGAGATTCATGATATATTTGCCACTATTTACTTTTTTGAGGTGTATTTACTACCCATGATTTAATTTTTTTGTAATATATATTAATTTATGGGTATTTAAATCATCATTTTATGATACTATTTCTTGGGTTTTATGTTTTGTATGTTACCAAATCAGTAAGGGAATTTAACATTTTAATTTCCACTCATTGGGTTTTGCGCATACTTCATTGATTATTTTACTCCAAGATTATGTGTGGAAACACTATTTTTTTATTTATGTAGTAATTTCCACTCCCCTTTGGGTGGATATAAATTTTATACACATAATCACTACATATATAAATTCTCAAGAAATTTATAGGAACTTGATAAGGGTAATCATTACTCAATTTTCTATTCATGGAGTTAAACATCAAAGTCATTTGCTTTGTTTTTTTCAGGAACATGTGAGAATATTCTCTGATTTATTTTCATTGAATATCTAATAATATTGAGTGTATTTATATTTTCCATGCATTATTATGTCATTTATTTATCCTTAATCAAAGGATACAGTATTTATAAGGGATTTTCATCTCAATTTACATTCTATTGAGACTCCTCTATTGTTCTGCAGGAATTCAATTTTATGTGGTGTATATACTATCTTTTGATAAATTATATCATGAATATCAATTTTCTCAAAATGTTATAAAGTTTCTATTAAATATTATTCATTGATTATTTTTATTCAGGCGTCTCTCATTTGATTTATAACCCTTTAACTAAAATAATATTTTAAATATTTATTTTTTAAATCATTTTCAATAATATCCCTATTTTAAATTTGGTTTTATGGGTTTATATATATGGAAATTAATTTTTTGAAATTAAAATTACATTAAAAAGATTCAAAGTGGTATGGGACACTTTGATTCAAAAATCACTTTTAAATGACTACTTTGCTAAATAGTGTAACTTTTAAATGTTTTCAAGAAAAATGGGATTTTCTCTCAAATAGTTTTACTGATTATTTTCATATATTTCAATATCCTTAATTTTATTATTCATTGAGGTCAATTTATTATAATAAAATCTTATATATTGTATTGAATGAGTTATGTTTGACTGTGAATGTGTTATTTATTTTCCATTCATAGTTTATTGTTAAAGTATTGACATTTCATATGATATTTTTATTAGAAATGTTTGTATTATTTTTCAACCTTTTAATACGGGGAATGAATTAGACTTAGTAAGTGATGGGTGGATCCTGATATAGCTCCTCATTTCATTGGTAGGTATCATGAGACAAACTAGTTTCTTGGCATAAGGCTTTGAAAAATTTATAATTTGTAGTCTTGGAATGAGGCATTAAACATGTGGTTATGATGTCAAACATTATGAATTCCATCATTATAAAATTAGCTATTGATATTAAATGTTATTATTCGACTAGTAGAATATCAATGTGATTAAGAGAATGTAATTATTTGATTTATATTTTCCATATTATGATAATTTTTATGTTTAAATGTTTTATTTTTTAGTATTATACATTTCCTTAAATGTTTATGATTATTTATGATAGTTTCTACTATATTCTTATCCTTAGGGAGCATCTGAGATCACCCATTTCTGTGTTTTATTATTCCTAGGATGGGAAGAATTATATTATGACTGACCATAAGGGACATGATTAGGGATATGATTGTGTTCAAAGGGGAAACAATTTTGTTTTTTTATTTAATGGAGTAATGTAAAACTTATGTAGGTCTATAGTACTTCCAAGGATACTAAACTAATCGGTCTTTCGAGACATGATCTCTTGTGATCATGTAAATGTTATGTAATAATGCACCGACTTTGGGTAACTAGGTTCAGGACATTATTTTTGGTATTAGAGTATGATTAGTGGAAACCTTTGAAACTGGATTTAGAAAAACTATGATTAGAGAACATTACACTTTGACATACATTGAGGATTGATATATAAGAACATGGTATAATTTTGGTATTGTAGAGATTCTATGAGTTTTCTAATCAATACATCCATGTCTGGATACGAGTAGGTAGAGACGGATTTATCATAGATGTTCCTTAGAGTGAAAACTTTGGCAAGGAGTTTTGGGCTTGATCCGGGTATCATAGTACACAACAATAGGCATTGATGAACTCTTGGTTATGAGACTCCCAAGGGATATGATTTGGATAATTATCATTTTATTTACAAACTAATTTGAAGAATTTTAATTTAATATGATAATAAATAATCTTGGTTAATCCTAAAGAGTTTTAGATTGAAAATAAGGTGTCATGATATTTTATAATTGATTTTATGACTCACTTTATGCTTTCTAATTTTAGTCAATGGCTAGATTCCAAGGAAGTTATAGAAAAATTGAACACGATGTACAAGGTGGTCACGATGGTGGAAATGAGCTAAAAAATGGAATGTTTATAGGTGTAAAAGATATCATGTTCATAGTGAATCAGTTTTCCAAAAATATTATCAACAACATATAAATTTACCATATCCCAAACTCAACAAATAAGAGAAAGGAAGAGAATGATAATATCCCATGAAATGGAGACCATGGGGAAAAGATAGATCAATTTCCATCATTTAGGAAATGTGGAAGGAGACTCCCAGGAAAGTGTCTCAATGGAATAAGGAGAATCATTATGTCTGGGGAAGAAGTACATAATGTAAAGAATTATCGAGGAAAAATGAAGTGTACTATGGAAAAAAATAAAAATGACCATAATAATGCAATTATAGTCATTTTACAAAAAGGATGGGGACCTTGATATTACCCGAGTCGATGCTCTATTCTATAGGATAACCTCTAGGTCAGGGAAGAAACAATATAGGAATATATGAATGAGAAATTTTTTAAAAGTATTAATCATATTTGTTTATGGGATTAATTTTTAATAATTTTCACTTATATGTGTAACCATGTAGTTTGTTATGTGAAAATGCTATTTGAGGGAGAATTATCATTTCTTTTGTGGATATAATTATAATGAACCATTTTGGTTTATATGATCCTTTAATAGAGGCAATTACATGTTATTAATTTTTGGGATGAAAATGTGATGTATGAGATAATATTTGTGGTTAATATATGTTAAGGTTATTTTTTAGGAATTTATCGCATTTTTGGGAATTTTCTAAAATTATATAGTTTTTGAAAAAGGACAACACATATATTGTGTGACAACTAGTTGAGTCAGACAAATTTGTGGGATTAAAACCCAAAACCAATGTGAGACTGAGATTTTTTACCTACCATTAGACTACATGAAGTCCTGGGTTAGTATGAATAATTATATTCAGTTAAATGGTTTTAGGGATCAAGAATATGTTGATTTTTGTAGCTTATGATTTATCAAATGGATATCCTTATAATAGTAAAATGATTTGGTGATTAAGTGATAAAAGTTATTTTAGAAGACGTTCACTCTTTTAGAAACACTATCAGCCTAAGGAAAATTGAATATTATTGGATTTCATTTAAGGATTAATGGTGTTTTTTAATCTATGTTTTTATTGAGAATGTATAGTGATTTGGGTCATTTATGGAAATAATTAACCTATCAAAATAAAATAAGTGATTTGGTTAATTACTTTTAAGTATGTGAATTTATGCGTAGTAAATGTTATTTGGAGATAAATGTTAATATTTATCATGGAAGACTATATAGTCAAATCATTATGAATTTTATGTTTCAAACTTAGTTTGGATTATTTTGAATAATTTTAATGAAATTGTATATTGAATGATTTTTTGAACATTGGGTAATGTATGTTTAATTGTGAAGATTAAGGGAATTATTTAATTCTCTAAAGGATTATTCTATTTGTGGATCATTAAAAATTATACAAATGTTATTAGTTTTGGATAATTTTTAAATACAAGGTAAATATATATTTCATCTTTTATGGATTATGTGATTCTCTATAAGTTGATTCTAGCACTTTATGTGTGACCAAGTCATCTTGAATACTCTTCATTTGGAGAAAATATGAGTTTTTGATAGATATTTATTAAAGGAAAGAACTTTATTTCTAATGTATGTGTATCTCCATTTTTTATTATTCAATATCATAAATGAATTCTTCAGCATTATGAAAGGGAAGTCAAAACAAAAAATGTAGTCTATTTACTTTTCACATTGGGAAAATAATGACCTTTTAACCCATCACATGTTTTTTTTCTTGTTTTTAATATTATTTTAATCAATTTTTCTATCACTTTCCATCATAACATGATACTTTTTTTATCTTCCATATCCATGTTTACCTACATGGAATCCTAGTACGGGTTATATCGGGTGACCTTTGTACTTCTATTTATTTTTTTAAAGTGATAGTTTTATTTACAATTTTTCTGATGTGGGACTTTCAAAGAAGTTTACAAGACCAATATTAAAATTATGGGGACAAAATTTACAAAATGGGGGAGAAATTTTACACCCTAATATTTCATTGTAAGTTATTTTCTTTTAAATAATTCAATAGCTTTCATAACACAAAAAACTGAGTTCAAGCACACCATGACTTACAAAACTAGTTATTCAAAAAGTGTTTATAAATAGTATTAACTGCATTTTTTGTTTTATATACTCTATATACTTTTCAAATCTATATTATGTGCTTATAAGTCATAATATATGAACAAATTCAATTTTTTAAATAAAAGATGAAATTTTTTAAAAATGAAATTTTACCGCCTTTTAATAGAAAACCTTTTTTAAATAAAATATTTGAAACTTTTATAAAATAAACATAATATTTATATGCAGGACAAAAATATTTAGTTTGGATAAATTTTTGGTGCTTTTCTGATAACTTTTATATTTTGATGAATAGAGAAAAATTCTAAATTTTTATTAAAAACAACATTTTTAATCAAAATAATTTATAGTGTTAAATTAAATATTTTCATGGTTTTTAAGTATAATTATGTTAAACATTTTACATTAACTCCAATGTTGGTCATTGGTTGTAATTTTACATTTAAATTGGCCATAAACACAAATTAACCTTTTGATAGTTATTACTTCTGAAAAACATGCTTTATGGTTTTGACAATCGGAATATTTTTCATAATTAATTAATAAAACTTCTATATTTTGAATTTGGTGAAATACAAATCATTTTTGTATATGAAATATCATATTTTTTATTGTAATTGTTTGTAATGTTTTTAAAAACGTTCAACTTTTGATGAATGGTGTGAAACACTACGTTATTATTTAGAACTGACTTTTATTTAATGAATAATTATGTTTACATAAAATTATTATAATGTCAAAATAGATATATAATACAAATATAGGTCCAATTTAATTCATCAGGGTCATTTAATAATAAGATTATATGTAAAAAAGTTAATTGAAGTTTTTAAAGACTTTTACCCACCTTATATGCACATTTTGTAATTTACATAAATCTTAATTTAACCCTTTATATAAATTTAATTTCAAAAATATGAGAGACATGGTTTAAATCATTAAGTAAAATGTGGTTCAATAGGATGAAAATAATATTCGATCAATATTAACTTTTGAATTTTATTTACCATGGTTAAAAGGAAATTAAGTAATTTAAGGTAAAAATGAAATTATAATTACTATAAAACATGTCATAATTATATTCTATAAGTATATTTCGACAAAAATAAACATTATTAATAAAATATGATCCTTTTTTATCAACTTGGATTAGATTAGGGCATTTTTTGATTATTTTATTTATAGAAGAGCTAAATGTGTAAAATTAAACGTTTATTAACTAATTGTTTTTTAATAAAAGGTTAAAAATAAGATAAATTAGATTATAAATATTAATTATAAAGATAAAACAATTTCCTAAAACATTGTATTTTAATTATAATTTTTATACATTACATAATTAAATTTATTTATGACATAATGATGATATAGTAATTACCAAATTAATGAATGATCAAATTAATTGATATTAGAAATATTAAAATAAATGTACATTCAGTTTTTTGACGAATTAAAAGATTTTTCTCTGTTAATAGGACATTTTAGGGTTGATTTAATGAATTTATTTTGAATTAATCAAGTTGATATGAATCTCAAAAAAGCCAAATACGAAATAGTGTCAAAATTGACATAATTGAGTTTTTAAAAGAAATACTATTTTATTAAATTATATAACAGTACTAAAAATATAAGGGTTGGCCCAAAAAACATATATAGTGTTATATGTGTCATTAATGTGCCAATTTATGTTTTTTTAGTTTATTTTTATATTTATTAACCATATAATATAAAAATACCAGAAGACATAGTAATAGTTAAACTATTTAACTAAAAGTTAAATCTAAAAGATAAGGTTAATATGGTGACTTAAACTTGAATAAAACTTATTTGTTGAGAGTATTTAGACCCTTAAACACATTATCCTATAAATAAATCTAATTTGAGCAATTCGAAACCAAAAATTATTTTATAATAAAATAATATTTCAACCTTTTCTGAAAGTGACACTCACCTCTCTTATAAAAGGGTACTTCCTCTTATCTTAATTTCAAATGTCCAAAGCCATTTTTATCAGCAAAACCCTGATTAAATATCCCCCCAACTACCATAACATAAATATAGATTCCTTATATTTATTATAAATCCATCCAATGATGCCCTTTTGATCAAATCAAAAGGAAGCACCTGAAGAAGAGGTAATAATTCCATCACATCTTTCGATGTCCTTTTCTTTTCTCACTTCCTCTTTCTTTGTTGTTTCCATTCCAAAATAATAACTCCAATACTTTATACATATTTTAATATTATTATAAATATGGTACATATATATTCATTATTATATCCATCATATGAATAACAAAGTCACCATATGTTCGTACGTATGACATATCGTCTCCGCGTTGTGGTGTAGTTTGTTATTCATCACTTCATTTTTGTATGGATATAACAATGAGAATAATTGATTTATATAATAAATATAACATTTTAATGATTATTCACATATGATATACCATCCAATTACATACGATCTCACCATCAATAGAATGATACTGTCGCTTTTGCGTATGTACGGATTACTGTCTCCACGAATGCGATGTGAATCATTCCCCATCGTAAACATTGAAGAATAATTTTAATTTTTTTATTAAATATAATGTTTAAGAACTTAATATAATTATGGATATAAATAAAACACATCATATCCACAAAAACCCTGACTTACATAACAACACATATAATGGAAAATGAATATTTTAACACAAAAAACAATGATTCTACTGAAATATTATTAACAAATAAATATTGAAAGATCATATATGATATCATATTTAGGTATGTGGTTGTTTTATAATTTAATAACAATGATTTAACAATTATACAGGAGGTTAATGTTACCTTGACTAAGGAAATGTACAAGGTAAGGGGTTTTCATCTCACTTTTTATTCTCATGAGACTCTTGTAATATTTTCCACTATTTCCTTTTGTGTGGTGTATGTACTGACCATGATTGTATTTTTTGTGTAGTATAATTTAATTTATGTGTATATAAATTTTCATTGTATGATCCTCATTTCATTGGGTTTATGTTTCATATGTTACCAAATCAGTACGAGAATTTCAAATTTCAATTTCCACTCATTGGGTTTTATACATATTTCATTGACTATTTTACTCAAAGATTATGTATAGAACCACTATTTATTTATTTATATTGTAATTTCAACTATCCTTAGTGTGTATATACTTTTTATATACATAATCACCCCATTGATAAATTCTCAAGTCATTCATATGAACATGATATTGGTAATATTATCTCAATTTTCCATTCATTGAGTTAAACATCAAAGTCGTTGGTTTTGTTTTTTTTCAAGAATATGTGTGAACTTACTCTGATTGATTTACACCGAATATGAAATTATACTGAGTGTATTTATATTTTCCACACATGATTATGTCATTGATTTATCCTTAATCTACGGATATGGTCATTATAAGGGATTTTCATCTCATTTTATATTCCATTAAGAATTCTTTGTTGTTATACATATATTCACTTTTATATGGTGTATATACTGTATTTT
Source organism: Viscum album (assembly GCA_963277665.1). Taxonomy (NCBI): domain Eukaryota; kingdom Viridiplantae; phylum Streptophyta; class Magnoliopsida; order Santalales; family Viscaceae; genus Viscum; species Viscum album. Next base: position 35,313,688 of record OY728124.1, read on the forward strand.
GACATATTTTATCATAAATAAATTTATTCTCATGTTTTTATAAAGTTTTGATTAAATTTTATTCCTTATTTATTTGTATTCATACGTCTCTCATTTATTTAGGAACCCTTTAACTAAAATATCATTTTAAATATTTATTCTTAAAAATCTTTCTCATTAATGTTCATGTTTTAAAAATTGGTTTAAGTGTTTATTTATATAGACATGAATATTATGAAATAAAAATTCCTTTCAAAATATTAAAAGTTATCTGGTACACTTCGATTCAAAAATCTATTTTAAGTGACTTCTTTGATAAGTAGTACGACTTTTAAATATTTTCAAGAAAAGGGGGATTTTGTCTCAAATAGTTTTACTAATTATTTTCATCTATGTAAATATCCTTCATTTTGTTCTTGATTTAGGTTGATTTATTATAATAAAGTCATCCATATTGTGTTGAATGAGTTATGTTTGACTGTGGATGTGTTATTTCTATACCATTCATGGTTTATGGTTGAAGTATTGACATTTCATATGTTAGTTTTAATATGAATGTTTATATTATGTTTCAACCATTTATTACAAGGAATTCATTGGTCTTAGTAAGAGATGGTAAGAGACCACTATATCTCCTATTTTTATCAGTAGGTCTCATGAGACAAATAACTGTCTTGGAACAAGGCCTTGAAAAAATTATTATTTGTAGTCTTGATAAGAGGCCTTGATTATGTTTTAATGATGTCTGACATTATGCATTCCATCATTATGAAATGAGCAATTGATATTACATGAGGTTATTTGAAAAGTAGAATATCTATGTTAATAAGTTAATGATATTATTTTATTTATATTTTCCTTATTATGCTAAAGATTATGTTTAAAAGGCATATGTTTTAGTCTTATACATTGGCTTAATGGTGTATTGTTATTTATGATAGTTTCTACTATATTGTTATCCTTACTGAGCATATGAGCTCAACCATTTCTGTGTTTTATATTTTCCACGATGTGAAGAAGTATATTATGACCAAATTTCAGGGATTGGATAAGTGATATGAGTGTGTTTAAAGGGGACACAATGTTGCTATTTTATTTCCTGGTGTAATGTAAAACTTATGTATGTATCTAGTTCTTCTAAGGATATTAAACTAATCGGTCCTTCGAGACATGATCTCTTGTGATCATGAGAATGTTATGAAATAATTCACTGACTCTAGGTAACTAGGGTCGGGGCATTATAGTTTTTATTTTTTATGTATATGTGAAATTCATTTGAGTATTTTGAAAATGGTTTTTATGGCATATATGAGATTTTAATCTAATTTTTTTCAATGAGTGAAATATATATTTTATATAGGAATTTTCTCAAAGTGATGTTTTGTCTAAAATGTGATTTAGAAAGGGTTTATTTTAAATAATTTCAAAGGTTTGTTTGAAATGAGTATGTGGTTTACCTCTTTTGAGAATTACTTAAGGGAACATTAAAAGATTTTTGTGGAAATTGATATCCATTGACCTTTTTTTGACTTACTAGTGGATGTTCCTCATTTTAGTGGGTAGTTTTAAAATGTTTTAATAGTTTGAATGATTTAAATGGTTTTTTAGGGATGCATATAGTTGGGTAAAATGAAATGAGTAAATGGAATGCAATTTAGAGAAATGTTTATTGAAATTTCAAGTTGAAAATTCACTTTTAAATGGATTATCATAGAATCACCTCTTGGTTTCCCCATGAATTATTTATCCATTATGTTGTTTTTTATTGTTATGTGATTATTATTGCTTAAAGTATTTGGGAATTACTTTTTTATCCTGTGAATATATGAGATATATTGGAAAATTATTTGTGAGGGTGTTGGAGTTTTGGGAGAATGCTTTCTTATGCATTTCTTATTTATATTGGATTGAATTTTCAGTCCTCTCACATCATTATTGGTTATGGGAACCAAAGTACTATGTTGGTGATCTATTAATATATTAAACTAGTTGTTGTGCATTAATATTTACCCTCTTATTGTGTAAGGAATTAAATCTACTAGGGTGTTCTATTGGTAACTAGAATTTGTTTGGGATAGTCGGATTGCTTGTGGTTTGGAAACAAAATATTCCCACCATTGGTCCATGGGTGAAATTGATAAATTTTTAAATGTATCATATTAATGATCTATGGTTATGACCCATGAAACATAAATTTTCTTTTTTAATGGTTAATATTATGGGATTTCATTGAATTATTATTTGTATGATTCCCTTAATTTTATTATTATGGCACAAAATATTTATTTCATATATGTTGGTTTTTTTACATATATAACTCACCATGTTATGAATATGAAATGTGTGTAGAGTGTTTTTCTTTGGTAAAATATTATAAATGATGCTTGTAAACCCATTTTTAAATAAAGGCTCATGTGTGATGGGTTTTTATGAGGATTTAAAAATGGTTATTTTGATTTAAATGGGTATTCATCTAGTAAATTTTTAATAAATGGAATGTTTTATTTAATGAAAATATAGAATTTTTTTTGAACGTTTTAATGGGTATGAGGCTTCAAAATATATTACACCGATTGAAATGTTTGCAAAGAGTGTTTCATCAGTTTAAGAAAAAAATTGGAATATTTTTAAAGGTTTTTATAGACTTGTTAATAGTTTTCACCTATTGCTTCTGGAAATATTACTCCCTAGTTATATATTAAAACTATAATTTTTTACTTTTCCTGTGAAATGAATTTCATTATATATGAAGTTGGAGTCCTAAATAGTTTTCTAGATCAACCCTATATAATTTAGTTTCTATTATTTAATTTAGATTTTGGTTTTGTTCTCGAGGTTGGGTAGGGCAATAAGGTGGTGGTGAGAAACTAGATGTTTCACAAAGATGGATCCAAGATTGAAAAAAAATTGTTTGAGGTTATTTTTACATTTTTTATTGTTGTAGTAGAAAATACGACATTTCCTGTAGCTTCTATTAGTTGTTACTCTTGTATCAATTTATACTATGTTGTATTAATCTTTATAGGTGATATTTTATATTCATGAAAATGAGTTAGACCAGTGTTGTTGGATATGAAATATTTAGCTTGTTCTATTATTTTGGCTACATATATGTTTAATATTTCATATATATCCATTATGTGGGTGTTCTATTCCAAACTATCACTAGATGTTCTTTGGTATTTTATCATAGATTTTTTTGAAATCATTCCTAAAGGGATTCCTATAATGAATAGTAACTAGTTGCATTCTTTTTTTGATTGGGAACAACCTACAGGACTTGGATAAATATGAGTTTGGTGGAAACTGGATGGAAACATGGGATAGTTCACTAAAATGTCTAATTATATTAGAATTATACCTAAATGTATTGATTATAAAGACAAAATTACAATTCTTTCACATATCTCATAGTACTCTAAATAAAATTTCAATTATATTTCTTATATATATCATATTTTTCTAAAATAATATATATTATGTAAAAGGAACTAAAATCCAAAAGTACACACATACCCAGATATTATAGTGGGTAAAGCCTCACCCATCCCTCAAAGGATTTAAAGACAACAGAAGGATATATTTTATTACATATCTGATGCACGTAAGACCATGATCTCAATGGCTTGAAGGCCAAACTGATTGTGTCCAAAAAAACACCTAAGGAAAATAACTCTAAGGATTATATGAGTAGCCTTTCACTATTCTTGATCTCTAGACATTACACCGCGCCTCCACCTTGTGGGCACAATCAAATCGTCTGGAACTAAATCGCGCCATTGTAGGACACCACTCTGTTCCGCATTTGAAATTCATGTGGGTAAAGTTTTAGTTGACATGTGTCAAGATAACTAACTAGTGAAGCCCGCATGTCCCCATGTCACACCTCATTCTAGTCACGCCATGCCATCCACTAGTTCACATAAGCTGCCTGTGTATCCAATTATCATGTTACACCACACCCTGTTAGGAATGGCCATGTCATGATTCCCTCTATCACATCATGGTAGGGAACCCCTCTATCCAATATCATAAATCCGAATGGGTAGAGGGATAGTTGATGGGTGACAACACACCCATTTCTCTTTTGAGCTACCCACCCAACGACATATGTGTGCTGCCATGAAACGCCACCTACCTAGATTTGCCACATCATTCACTTAGCCTCATTGTGTCACTTTATTGCCTACTAATGTATATCCAGCTTGTTTATGCCCATGGTGTGGTCCACTTTTTAATGAATGAAATGGACAAATAAATCCCCCATTAATGGTTCTATAAAGATTTGAACCACAATTAGTTGTAAAATTATGGCGCAACCGTAACACCTAGGTAAACCAACAAATAAATAATAAAATCGATATATTTAAAATTTATATCTATATTTATTTGAATATACATGTACTACATTTTATTTATAATTACCATTTTAATTAGATTATATTTATAATTTAAAAATTATTTCTAACTGATATTTTTTTATATTAAAAAATGTTCAAAAAAATTATAATAATTTAAATTTTAAAAATAATTATATAAATTATATGTAAAATTAATTATTTTTTTGATTAATCAATATATTTTTAAATGAGGGTTAAAAATTATATTTTTTTCATTCATAAAATAGTTTATTATTAGAATAAATATTTATTCTTTTCAATATAATTTTAAATGGTCCATTCATGTTATGTATTATATCATAATTATATTCTAGAATTCCCTATTCTATAATTTCCTAATATTTTTCAAAATCCAATTTTTTTCATGCACCTCTGAATGAATACACAATTGGTTTAAATAGTTACATGAAATATTAAATAATTGTTAGCATTATATTAAGAAATAAAAAGTTTTACTTTTATTAAAATATAATATAGTTTCAAATAATTGAGGTCCAACTTGTTTTTTAATGTATTAAAATTTAAAATAATATTATTTAGTAATTTTTTTGTAATAACAAAAAAACATAGATTTTATTTTAAAATAAATAATCCAACCATTAATTATATTTTAAATAATAATAATTTTATTTTAAATATATAAAATTATACTATAATTATAATTAAATAAAATGATTATAATGATGATATTACCCTTCTATCACAATTATTTTAGTACTCCGAAATTTATTAATTATATTTATAACATATATATATATATATATATATAATTTTCCAATACAATTATTAATATTATAAAATTTTATGTTAGTGGATATATTTATATAATTGTTAATATGTTAATTTTTTAAATGAAATTCAAATGTAATTATATTTATAAATTTTTAATAAATTAAATTTCTATTTTTATTAAATTATATTTTAAAATTTATTTATTTATAATTGATTGGATTTTCTCATAAACATATAAGTATAACTAATTTTACTAATTTTACTTTTAAATATAATTATATATATTATATTTATATTTTATTAATCATTTAATATAGTTGCACATAATGAATATTGTTCCTGAAAAAATATATACTTATGTGATAGTAAAAGAGATATGATTTTTCATTCATAAACTACTTTTTATTTGAATACATATTTCTTAATTTCAATATCATTTTCACCATTATACATTGATTATATATATAGCTTCATAATTTTATTATAAAATTACCCAATATAATTTCATAATATTTTTTATAATCCTCATAATTGTTTTCCTTGCAACACAGATTGATTTATGAATATAATTAAATAATAACTAAAAAATTAAATAATTAAAATTGTTTCTACTCCTAAAAAATAATTTCTATTTAGTTAAAAATTATTAAATATATATTCATTAAAATTTAAAATACTTCAATATAAAAGGAAAACCAGGTCACACAGTTAAACTAAGTATAAATATTTGTTCAACTCTAGAACATTGAAATTTGGTGACGAACCAAATTACCCCCTCATTATAGAACTAAAATTAAAAGGATTATAAACTGAAAATGTACCCCAAACCATATCCAAAAAATTCACAAAAGATTATTATTTAAATGTTAGTATTGAATATATTATTTATATAACAATAATTTATTATTATAATGAAAATTAAAATAATCATGTTGTAAAAAATTATTTTTAATAATTTTAAATGTCTAAAATTTAATTTCCAAAATTAATATTGCGTATAATAAAGATTTTATGTAATTAAAAAAAAAATTAGTCTCAAGGGTGACATATGAAATGACAGAAAATAATTTTTTCATAAGTTAATAATCACAAATGAGAATACCCAGTTTCTAATCATTGATGGGGGAGGATTTCGGTAGGTATTGTAGCAGTACTATAGTAGGTACTATATGAGAGTTCTCATAATGGTTCGATAGAAGTGGTACTATTCACTAAATTTGGGATTACTTACCAGTAATATAAAACCTAATGCTATTAATATATCATTAACTTTGAATGAGTTCATGCATTCGATATCCTTCACCACACACAACATATAACATAAATTAAACCATGACATATTTAGATAAAATAAAAATATTTGTGATTTTCTGTTAATATCTAGCTATTGAATTTGTAGGAATGGATAAGAGTAACCAATTTATGAAATATTTATAGAATAAAAATAAAGGATACATATAATATGAATTCAATTAAATTAGTTTACCTAAAATTACTAATAATATCATATGTTTATAAGAAAAGGTTTTTTTTAAATTACCTTTTTATGGTCAATTATTTTTTATTTTAGGGAAAAATGACTAGCTGTGATAAATTATATTCGATATTAATAATTTATTAACACTAATTTAGTTGTTAAATGTTATGAAATAAGAATAAAAATAGTAAATAGTATAAAATTTATTTTAAAAAATAGTTTTTCATTATATTATATGATTTTATTCAAAAATTTGATATCTAAATTTACTAATTTGAATTTAAAAATATTAAACTCATTTTTTGATTTAGTATATTTATATTATTCTAAGATTAATTTTAAGTATTTTCAGAAATATAATAATTTTGATGTGAATAGAAAAAATACTAATTATGCACACTGCCACATTTATAATAAAAGAATGAAATACAAGTTTATGGATCCATTTTTATATAAAAATATATTTAATAAGTAATTTTAATAATTTAATAATACTATGTTTAATTTATAAAACATTGGTTTTAATTTTTAGAAACTCAAGAAATATTTCAAACTAAAAAACTTTTTTATGCACTTACATTAAATATTAGTCTTTATCACTTTTAGAAATTAAATATAAAATATAATTTCCTAGTTAATTTCAACATGTTAATAAACGTTAAAAAAGTTCAGTTTAATTTTTGGGTATGAATATAATATTATTAATATTAACGATAATTACCCTAATAATGTTGAAATTGTTTTTTGAAATAAATAGTTTAATTAATATCTTGTAATTTTTATCTAATAAATTAAATTTATATAATTTAAATGATATATCCAAATGATTTTTTAACCATTATAAAATTTCATTAACAGTCATTCAATTGGTTATATAAAGTAAATATTACTAGGAACACATAATTGTTAATTCATATTTCTAAAAACAAATATTTTTTAATGTTATACAATTTAATTTAGAAGATCATTTTCCTATATTTATAAATTATATTAGAAATAAGAGAAATTTAATTTTTTTTTTAAAAAATAGTAATTTTTAAATTTGGTTTAACATATATTTTTAGAGAAAATATAAATTACATATTAAAAAAATAGTTACCACGGAAAAATAAAAATGATAAAATTTTAAAATATGATGGAAAAAGATATAGAACATGTTTATAAAACATGTTGAATGTGTTGGTTTAGGGATTCTCAACTGAAGCCCACAAAAAATAAATTATGAATAGTTTTTGGAGTCATTTTCCATGGAATATTATAATGATATCTTAGATGTTTAACGGGTATTCCTAAAAGATTCCCACTATTCACTTATAAACGTGGATCACTTCCACCACTCCATAGTTAAACATACTAATAAAATTTCCCATGAAATTTTCCCAAACTAAATATCCTAGATTATTTTTTTCACACATACTCCCAATAACTCTTCAAATTTCCTTAATACCCTCACTTCCAATGAGATATCCCAGAGAAGAACAAATCTCTAATGACATTAGCGTGTGAAATGAACAAATCCCAACCAATGTATGCATTTTCGTATAATTTTTTTTCATTGAGACGCATTTTATTTTATAAAACAAATTTAATTTTAATAGTAAGTATACTTACTATAGTATATATAATATCATGAATTATATTTATTTATTTTATTCGGACTCCAACATCAAGCCCTCTGTCTTTGATGGGGTTTTGATTAAAATGTTACTCATGTTATAAGGGGTTTATAGGACTCAAATTTTTCCATGAGTTAAAATAACTTAGGATAAATTATTATATTTCAAGAATGATCTATTATAACCTATGATAATTTTATGTTTTATTTAAACCTTCTATTATGGTGAAATCATGTTTCACAGAAATTTATTTCTTCTTTTACTTTTATATGGTTTCACAAAAAAATATTTTTTAAAGAATATTTACCATTTATTTTGAGAGATTATTCATCTATATTCATGTTCTTAGCACCCGAAATGATCTAATTTACCTAGTGGAAAATCAAAATTTCCCCTCAAATGATCATTTCTCTACCTTTTATTTATTAAAAAATAAAAGTTTCATCATCCTTTTAGTGATGTGATTTTTCTATAAAGGGATTTTCAAATAGTGAAAATGATTCTATTTTCAATGATATTATTCAATTATACATCATATATTGACATGTGATTTTTTTATTTTCAAGGTCCCTTTATTATATTTTTTGAATAAATGTATATTAAAATTTTATTTCCATTAAATAAATGTTTTTTGGAAGGTGACATGAAAATATTTCCATTTAAAGATGATATTAAGAAATTATATGTAAGAAGTTTTCTTTTTTTATTTCTCATCAATTAAAAATTATTTTTATACAATGGATTTTTGGTTAATAAATCTCCATATATATATTTTTTAGACACTCCTTTTATATGATCATTTTTTATATCAAATTTCCATTCGTTTTTCAGTGATGCCATTTGGAATGTTTATGAAACCTATTTTATTTCAATATGTTATTTATGATAATATGAATGATTTAATTTTTATTTGAATGAAATATAAATGGATAAAAATGTGTGTGCACTCATATCTCCCTCCAAAACATTAGTTAATGTTTCAAGTGACATTAGATGGTTTGATGTGGGGTTAATGAAATTAATTAATCTTTGATAATGAATTTTTTGTATGAATGAGATAGTAGAATATTTGTTCACAAGTTTATTCTATCAAAGAGATATAGGAAAAATTTTATACTATTTTTTATGTTTGCATGATGAAGGAATAGTTTTTCAGATGTTTTTTGTGTGTAAATGATTTTTATTCATATATTTTCAAAACAATTATGTAAACATGTTGCACAAATTTTATTCACTTTGTTTTTTATGATCATGTTTATGACACTTAATTTTTCCTAACATATAATTTATTTATAATATATGAATAATTACTATAAAATTCGATGTTATAAAGTCATTTTCCTTAAATATATGATTTCATGTTTTTTATTTCTGTTATGGGTTTTTTGGCTTATGTTTTGATGAAATATTTTTTCTTATGTTTCTATTCGCTGATCGTTAATGCTTACTAAATAATTTTTATTTTCATTTATGATCCCATGATATTTTTTTAAATTTATCCCCTATGCATGTTTTTTAATTATTATATGATATAACCATTGATGAATTTTTCATATTTTTTATCTCACTATGAATTTGAGCTAACTACTTTCTTATGTGTTCCTTTCCTAATGAAATAAAAAAATTATAACTTGCGGAATATTTAGAATTGAGTCTATATTATTTTGATTACGTTAAAATAATTATTTATTAATATTCTTATGTGGATAATATATGTGATCCTTGGCAACTTATTCCTTCGGTTTTGTGAATTTTTATGAGATATATTGTCGATTTAATGAAACTAATGTAGAATTGGGCCTTTATGACACTAATATTAATCATATGGGTGATATAATGGGACTATAATGTAATAGTGAAATGTCTAGGATGGTGACACGACATGGAAACACATATGCATCATAGGATGCGTCGATCTAAAAATAATGGAGTGTATTGTAACTTATCATATGATGTTGTACCCACTCAGATATCTATTGTGGGATGGAGGGGGTCCTCTGCCATGATGTGATGGCCAAAAGAACAATGAAATAGTATCAATAAAGGGGTAACATATCATATTGACTTATGGATTTACTACCAATGTGACTAGGTATAAAATATTATTCAATTGGATAGAAGAATAATGTAAATATATGTAGGTGTCTCTAGTATTTTTCTGATAGAGTTTCATAATGATAAATTGGGGGTGGGTGTGAATTGAGTTCTTTTACATTTATCTGTAAATATACACCCACTTATTAAACATATTTTATCACCCCCAATATTCTCAATCACATATGTAGTATAAATAAATAAATTCTTCAAATACTGAAACATTATATTCAATGTAGTCCAAAACATAAATCCTCTAGTCTAATTGAGCTATTTTCTCTATTTGAGCATGGTCATTTTCATTATACACTTCCTTTTTATGAGGACCTAGATAGTTAATTGATAAAATTTAAAACTTTTTAAAAGTGTTCCATGAGATGTCATGGGGATCTCCATTCAGAAAACAAATCTAAAATAATCGCACATTCATAAAAAATAGTGAAAACATTAAAAATAAAGAGATAAATAATTTTTTATGGTTTCATCATAAAATTTCAAGTTGTTACTGATAGATGATAAAGAACATCAAGGGAGAAATGTTATAACATCAATGTGTATCACTAGAGATTATTTATCTATAGGATATAATATTTAATGCATAAAAGAATTAGATATTTTCCTTCTTCCTTGAATCATAAATAAGTTGAAGAAGAAAATATAGTATGCATGAGATAATTATTGATTCATAAGAGCATCTCTACTTATATTTAGATTTAAGAACTTCTTCTTTAAAATTGTTGTGAGAATATATATATATATATATATATATATATATATAAAGATTAAATAATTCATTGTAAAGTTACCATAAAAAATACCCAAAAAAAGGTATCCATTGATTGAAATTTCAGTCTAAAATAGAACTATAATATATTTTTTCAAAATTAAAAGCATTATTTAATAAAAAATTTCCTCTTTTAGCAATAATAATTTTGATTAAAAAATAATTGTGTGAAATTTTCTGAGAATATTGTAATTTTTATAATTTATTAAAAAATATAACTAAATATTATAAAAATAATTATCCTTATAGGTCTTCCAAATTTTATGAAATTGATTTTTTGTTCAATTAATTGTATAGGTTTTCTTTTGATCATAAGACTTTTGAAATTTCAAGATACTATAATAGTTCATATAATATTCAATTTAGATAATGAATATACTACATAATAAGATAATTTTTTATTTGAATGAAATCATGATTCTCATAAGACATATCTCATTTGAAATAATTCTTCAACTCTGTATGATGTTTTCCATCTTATGATATTAGATCTTTATGAAATAATAAGGAAATAACATCTCATAAACTATTTTTTATGGTCATTAGATAATTTGAGAATGTGTAATAAATTTTATCATTGAATGAAAAATTAATTTATAGAGATCATGTAATATATAAATTTTCTTGATAATTGGAAAATATAATTTACTACATAACTGGTGCTTAATTATTTTTTTATTAGTCATATAATTCCCATTTTTTATTTTTCTTCTGTAGGTTATTTCTACATCCATCGTATGATAATTGTTTTTATAATATCATATGATATTCTAATTTTCTATATTTCTTAATTTAATATTATTCACATGAGATAATTTCAACAGTTAGGATAATTTTCTTGTCATTGAATATTATCTTTGTGATTGAAATATTCTTTCATGATATCTCATAAAATATTTACACATTTGTATCATATGTACCATAAAAATTTCTACAAAACTAGAAAGATCATATATTAAACTATACATTTCCAAAAAATTAATATTAAGAAAATATAAATTATTCTCCTGAAATCAGTTATGATTAATTCATTTGTAAAATAATCATTAAAATTTTGAGAAAAAAATCATATGAAAATTTGGGATAGAATGAAAAAATCATTATATCCTACAATATCACCCTTTGTGATTTTTAAAAAACTTTTTATAAGTTAAAAAACATGTCTTCCAAATCTTACACCCATTTTGGATAAAAGGTTTCCTTTTATATGGATCATATCCCCCTTTTGGGGATATAAAAAATAATTATTAAGGGATTAACATGAAACACCTTCTATATATAATATAGTAAAAATAAATTTAGGGAATAAAAAATATTTAAATTAATAGTTTTAATACATTTACTTACAAGTGAATATGAAAATAAAAATCATAAGAAGACATAAATATTTAATAGTTTATTTGAAATTTTATAAAAGGATCCATGAATAGTGAACTGAATAGATATGATTAAAATTCCACTTAAAATTAGGGAAAAAAAGTTTAAAATACTATATTTTTTTATTTTGTCTCAAGATTATGATTGGGAGAAATTGAGACTCAATGATTTTAGGTATATGAAGTGGTTTCTTTGAAGAAATAGTTATGGAATGATCTGATATATGACCATCAATGATTGAAGGATCCTTAATGTGAGCCTCACCATTTCAGTATTCAAAATATCCTCTAATACTATATCTCTCTCACCTAGGGGTCCTTCCTTTATAAATTCCATGATAACTTTTTTCATTTCCATATCCATGGTCAAATAATACTTGGAATATATAGTAAAGGAGACATTTGATGAAGGGGTGGTCATATCATCTCCACTAGTATTATTAGAAAACTATTTATTTACATAATTATAGAAGTTGGAATAATAAAATATATCCTAGACCTTATTCATGATTGAGAAACAGTTTTCATGAAATAAAGGGTTTAGAGGTCTTTTTCATCTCATTTGAAATAGTTTATTTTCACACATATCCACCAATTTTGTTATTTCCGATACATAAAATTTTCGAATGAGTATATTTCCATGACAAATCTTTTCACTCAGATCATTTTAATATACATGAAAATTATTTTTTGATCAAAATAATTCTATAGATTTTGGAGCACATTAACTTGATATTTAAAAAAAAGTCATCTTATAAATGATACACTCATATTCTCTAGGTTACTAAAAAGAACTACCACTTTTATTTTATATGGGACTTTTTCTATTTTGAACTTATTAACCAACATGATCCATAGAATATTCCTTATAATCAGAAATGATATATTACTCAAGGTGTTTTTATAGTCTATTCAATATAGTGTAAAAGATATTAAAATTTTCATCCATATTAGAAAACATCTTATTTATTACTCATAGAAATAACTCTAAAACATCATGGTCATTTTATAAATTCACCGTCAAAGGGTATGAATTTTTTATAATAAAACACTATAATTAGAGAGATATTTATTTTTCTAATAAACTCCTTCAATAATATAAATTTTAACTTACCTAATTTTATATATTGGATCCCTATGAACATATCAAAAAGTGTTTAGAGATATATGATCACATTTCATGAAGGTTGTACTTTCATTCAAAGCATCCTGAGATGATAATACATATAATATATTATCCTTTTTTGATATTGGTAAAAAAAAGGTCATTGTGAATATGTCTAATCAATTTTCATAGGATTTAGTTTTGTAATTGGGATTATCTTAACGTACTCAAATTTTGAAATAGTCATTTTTAGGAAATTTACATATGGGTTTTCATCAATATCAACAATCTGGGATTTAACCATCTCCCTAGTTCCTTAAATACCATATTTTAAACTACACGTTCTTAATTAAAAATATTGAACTCCAAAAATATTCGACCTATAATTTTTTGAACCTTACTATTTAATTTAGTTGTTTTGGAACCGTGATTTTTTCAATTTCATTCTCTCTTTTTATATTCTACTTGTGGATAAAATTTTTTAGCAGAAACCAATCATATTAATTGAGGTACTACATCATCATCTTACTCTTGTAAATTAACAATCTATGTACTAGAAAATAAATTATCTTCCTAAACACTCCCTTGTTTATTTGGAACTGATTGTGTTTCCACAATTTTCCTGGTTGAATGTACTATAAAAATTTCAAAGAAAATCTTGAAAAAGGTGAGATTAAATGTCTCACTATTATCCAGAAGAACTAGAATTTAAATTTTTGTGTATAATCTTGATAAATTAATATATTTTGGAGTGATAGAAATAACATTATTCTCACACCACCATCCTCTAGAGATTTATCAAAAGGAATTTCCTATTTTGGATCCTAAGGTGTAACAATGACATAAGTAGGTACTTCAATCCTTGTCTGATGGACTACTTACTCGACATGAGCAACAAATACCTATTCTGATGGAGTAATTCATTAATATTATTTGATTAGAAATTTAATGGAATGTTCTTTTGGACCATTTAAGCAACAAATATATGTGAAGGAATATTCAAAGATATTACATGTATTCCACTTCTTCTTATAGAAAGAGAGTCATTTTAAATTACATCTTCTGAGGAAACCTCAAAGGGAAAACCAAAAATTAAATCCTTTGAAATTATAACTGTAATATCTCTAAAAAAATTCTACCCCTTAACATTAGTAGGGTTTAATATATTTTTCCTTTCATCCCCAATGGGCATACTCTTCATCTACTAAAATTACACTATTTTATAATCTTCTTAAGGATTCAATCTCTAAAAGTGTTCAATAAATTATAGTAGGATTTCATAATATCACATAACTCAATATAAACTTATTCCAACATGATATTGATAATTTTTCAAAAGGATATAAGATTAAATATATTTATTTACATTATATATATATAATAATGTTAGAGTTAAGATTAATTTTATTCTCGATTAATAGGTGGGATAGAATATAGTTGTCCTAAAATAATATTTATTCAAACTCACAATTTCATTGGGAAATCCTATATTTAATAAAAATTACTAAAACCCTTCTCTTATCCTCTTTATTATGAATGAGAATTCCGTTAAAAACATGATTTATAAACTGGGATGATAAACTCAAAAAGGAATACAACATCATTACTGACCAATGATATGGAGAACTCAGAAAATTCTTTATGGGGGTAATAATAAACATATTATAGAAAAATTTATGATATTGAGATATTCTTTTCATTTAATATAATGAATATTATGTCTTCAATATCATCAAAACTAAACTCAAATTTATCATAAAACCATAAAATCCTTTTTTTGAAGAAATCATCCATTTTCCATTAAATAAAAACTATCATCCTTGAATGCTAAAAACATTATTCAGAAAAAATTCTATGTGGTCCATCCAATTCAAATTGATCTCTTTTACATTCAGTTCCTTTTGAAACACCGTATCCCCTTCATGCCTCATGAAGCATTATCCTGCATTTTTCCCATTTACCCGTTATTGATGTGAGGAATGAAGTTTGATGTTTAAATGGATATTTTTGGGAAATAAGAGTACAAATTGTAAAAATGTGATACTATGAGGATTATTAAATTTCAAGGATTGTGATAAAAAACAAATACTCTCCCATAGGGAATGTGAAGAGTCAATGAGAGTGACTTTATAAAGTAAATAATCATATTAATATTAATAAACTATCTTTAACATTATGAAATAAAAAAAATATTATATAAATAAATAAAAAATTAAATTAGTGGAGATAAGATTTCAAAAGGGATAATGTATGTTTTCTGTAGGCAACACCAAACCCTGTCAATTATTCTTCTTTGGTGGTTGGTCATCCTTTGTGGTCAACCACCATCCACTAAAATTATTTGGATGGTTATATTTCATCATTAATATTCAATAATATCCATATTGATGAAAAAATATCACTATGTTGCTCCTCAAACAAATATTCATATAGATTATTCATTCATAATTCCCATAGGCATCCTATGTACGAGAGATATTAAACAAGTCCAAAAAATGATGTAACTTGATAATAATAACCATTGTCATCAAAATGTCAGATTTGTTATCCAATGTCATAATCTTCTAGATTGATATTTATTTCTTAATTATAATATCATGGATGAAATGGAACGGAACATCAATATGTTTGGTTCGACTGTGACTAACCCGATTCCTTGAAAGAAAAATAACTCTCTCGCTATCAAAAAAAATATCAACACCCTCTTGGATTATACCAAAGTCTCTAATCATCCCATGTTACAAATTAGATTTTTGAAAATAACCTTTCACTGCCATATACACTATATCTATTGTAGAAAAATCCAATGTTGACTATAGAGTAGTTCTAAAGCTTACATGTCCTCCTACAATAGTGAAAACCTAACCAATTATACATCATCACTTGTCTAGGTACCCAACATATTCTAAATTAACATATCCAATAAGAAATCATTAAGCATTTATATCTCCCATAAAATTCATAACAACATTTAGAATACCTTTTATATGATATAGTATTTATCTGACAACTTTATAATGAAATTTACCAGGGTCATGTATATATTTACTTAAAATACTCACTATCTGTGAAATATCAGGTCTCACACACACCATCAAATACAAAAAATATCCAACTGCTATTGCATATGGGGAAGGATTGATCTAATTCCACTCCTTATCGATCTTTAGATAAAATAAGGCATTATGTTTGAAATGTCGTTCTAATGGTGTGTTGGATAGCTTGAATTATCATCAATTATAATCTTTTGAAAAAATTTATTCAAATATTGCAATTGGATGAGGGTAAAAATACCCTTATATCTATGTCACATGATCTGCATCCAAATAATTTTCTTGTCCTCTCTATTTTACTTTACCTCAAATTATGAGGTGAGATGATCTTTCAACCATTTATCTTAAAACTTTTATACATTTATGGAAATCATTCACTCAATGAAAGGAAAAAAAATTGAAAGCAGGGAGACACAAATTTACATGGTTCGGTTGGGGCGTCCTATGTCTATGAGGAAGGTTTATGTTTTTCATATTCAAACTGGAATATATAGATTAAAAATTCCCATATTTTTTCTCATATAGGGGGACAAAAATAAAAATTAGTAGAATAAAGAGGTTTTCAATAAGTTGTTTTATGTTTTCTCTAGGTAAAAACGAACCCCCGCAATCACTATACCAAAATTATTATTTTGTGGCACTATAAACTGCCATTAAATCACTATACATCAGTTTTGGAAAACTGCCGTTAAATCCTATATTGTGAAATAATTAGATGAATTTTTATAAAACTCTCTTAGAATGATTTAGAGGCCGTTTTTAGTAGTGATTTAAACTGTTGCTAAATCATTTTTTATTTTTTTTATTTTTTTATTTTTTATTTTTGTAATTTATTTATTTATTTATTTTCTTAATTTATTAATTATTTATTACTTATTATTACCTTGATCATGACCATATCCATACACACACACATGCCATATATATAAACATTATGTGTTCAGTGAGATTTGAACCCCTTACATCTTGCTTATTCTCCAGACACATTACCACTCCATCTGAATCTTCATGTGGTCGAAAAATCAAATATAATATTCTTATATATATATATAATGGAAAAAAATAATACATAATAAATAGATACATAGTAAATAACTATTAACCCATAATTATTAATCAATACATATTTATCAATAATGATTAATCAATAATCAATAATCAACAGTCAATAATCAATAATTAATTATTAATATTTAATAATAACTAATTACACATTACTAATTAATAAATAGAATATAAATGAATAACAAATAAATATATATAAAACATGGTAATAAATGGTAAGTAAAAAATATTAAAAAATATTAAATAGTAAATAATAAATAGTAAATAATAAAAAATAAATAATAAGTAATACATAGTATATAATAAAAAGTAACTTGCAAATAATAAATAATATATAATATATAATATATATTTTATATTTTATATTTTATATTTCATAATATATAATACATGGTATATGATATATAGTATATAATATATAGTATATAACACATAATACATAATACAGAATGTATATAATCTAGAATATATAATACATAATACGTAATACATAATACATAATAAATAATATATAATATATAATACATAATACGTAATACATAAAAATTAAAAAATAATATATAATACATATTATATTATACATATTATATAATACATAACATATAATACATAATATATAATACATAATATATAATACATAACATATAAAATAAACTATATAAAATATAATATTTAATATTAAATATTAAATATTTAATATATAATATATACAATCTAGAATATAAAATATAAGATATAACATAAAATATATACATAATGTATAAATAATAATTTAATTAAAAAAATTAATATATGACAAATAGATAACAAATTAATAATAATTTGATAAATAATAGATAAATAAATATATAATATATAAATACTGAATAATAAATAATTAATAATTAATAAAATATAATAAACAACAAATAATTAATAATTAATAATTAATAATTAATAATTAACAATTAATAAATACCAATTAGTAATTAATAATATTTAATTAATAATTAATAGTTAATAACTAATAATTAATAATTAATAATACCTAATAATTAATAATTGATCATTAAGAATTCATAATTAATAAAAAATATTTGAAATTTTATAAATAATTAATAAATTATTATGAAATTATTAATAAATAAATAATTATAAATTAATAAATAATGAATATTGAAAAATAAATAAATAATAAATGAATAAATAATAAATGAATAAAAACAAATAACAAATTATTATTTATTAAATTAAAATTAAATTAATGAATAATAAATGTAACACCCAAAGCTTCCTCGGTACGCTTCTCTTTGAATAATATAGTAGCGCGTGTTGTACGCAACTTCGAGTTATAACACACACCATAACCTATCAAACTAGCCGTTACGAATTGTAATACCCAATTTTTAAAATTTTAAAAATTTAATCTCTCAAAATTGACTTCATTTTTGGATTAAGAATATCGAAATTAGCCTAGGGTAAAATTTTTGAACTTTTCGGATAACATTTATATTTTGATGAATAGTGAAAATTACTAAATTTTAATTAAAAACAACTTTTTAATTAAAATTATGAATAGTGATCAATTATAAATTTGATTGGATTTAAAGTATATTAAGAGTATATTTTTACCATTTAATACAATGTTGGTCATTGAACATAATTTCACAATTAAACTGGATATAAACAACTGTCAATCTTTCGATAGTTATTATCTCTTAAAAACACGCTTTTTGTTTTAATGACTGGAATTAATTTTAAATTAATTTCTGCCACTTCTCTGTGTTGAATTTAGAAATATCGATTCCATATTTTGAATCAGGAGATCCAAATTTTGTGAATATGTAACTTTTATTTATAGACATTTTGAATAATTACTTCGGAAAATATTTTATTTACCATGGTTAAAAGGTAAATCTGGTAAATAAGGGTAAAAAATAATATTATAATAATATTAATTTACCCTAAAACATGTCCTAACCCTATTGGTTGATATATTTTCGTCCATGGGTATCTTTGGGTCGATTTTGGGACCCCTTGGATCCACTTGTAAGTGATAAGAACAATTTATATTGATTAAGTTAAAATAAATACAAAAATGACATAAACATATATCTTTTAGAAAAACAATTTTAACATAGGGTTTTATATGTTATATTTTTTACTATAAACATTCATTGTAAAGGTAATTTCCTACATAATGGTATTCTGTTTATAATTTTTAGTCATTAAATAATTTAATTTATTTATGACACAATGATGATGGATTAATTACTATATTAATAAATGATTAAGATAATTTAATTTATAAATACCCAAATAAATGTAATTTGATACTTTTTATAAATTCAAATAATTCTCTAGGTTACAATGACATATTATGATTTTTTATGTAAATGTTTTTCAATGTAATAATGCTGTAATGAATTTATCAAAAACAAAATACCCAATAGTGTCAAAATTGACATAAAAGAGTTTTTCAAACAAATATTATATTATTAATTGATATTCAATTCCTAAAAATCTGAGGTTCGGCAAAGAGACTTATATTACGATAGTTTTATCATTAATGGAGCACTTGGGGGGTTTCTTGGATGTTTATAGTATGTTTATTAACAATATAATACAAAAATACAATGTGACGTGGTAAATGTCAAACTAATTAACTATGAGTTAAAATTAAAGGATAAGGTTAATATAATGACCCAAACCTGGAAAAATTCATTTGGATGAAATTATTTCGACCCATCACCACATTATACTTTGAATCATCTACTTTGTAGACATTAAAAACCGAATATGAATTTATTGTGAAATAATATTTCTAGGTTTTCCAATGGTGCCCATCACCCCTCTTACAAAAAGGCACTCCCCCTTCTCACTAATTCACACATTCAAAGCATTTTTGTTCTGCCAAACCCTACCCAAATACTCTCTCAACTTCCATCAATACAACTTAGAGGCCTTAGTTTGATCATAAATCCATCTTAAGGATCTCTTTTTATCAAATCAAAAGGAATAACCTGAAGAAGAGGAAATGTTTTCACCACCCTCGTTCAAGTTCTTTTCATCATCAACATCTTCTTTCATTGTTATTTCCATTGTAAAATAATAACTAAAATATCTTCAATATAATTTGATGTCATTATAAATATGGAACTACAAGATTCATTATTCTATCCATCACTTTAAAGACATGTCACCATACGTGCGTACGTACCTACGGCCTACCGTCTCCACGTTGTGGTGTAATTTTTATTCAATATATTATTATTTTGATGGGTATAATAATGATGTATAATTCATGTTAATAATAAATATAACATGATAATTATTATGTATATATGATATACCATCCAATTATATATTATTTTAATATCAAAAGAAGGATATTGTCGGTCGTGCTTACGTACGGACTACCGTCTCCACGAATGTGATGAGATTCATTCGCCATCATATCCATTCAAGTATTATTCTCATTTTATGATTAAAAATAATGTTTAAGGACTTTATATCATTATGTATATGAATAATATACAACCTATCCATAACAAACGAGGTTTATGTAACAAAACATATAAAAGAAAACGAGTAAGTTAACACCCGAAACGACGATAATACAAAGATATTATTAACAAAGTAGTGTTAAAAGATCATATAGGATATCATATTAATTTATATGATTATTTTATGACTTAATCACAATTATTTAACCATTATAAAGGAGGTTAACCTACCCTAAACAAAGGAAAAGTACAAGGTAAGGGTTTATTTCACAATCTCTTCATTATCTGAGGTTGTTTATATGTAATTATCTACTAGGACATCTTTATCACCCGCATCCATGTTTCTTAAAAATGATTTTCAAATTATTATTACTTTTTTATAGAATATTTGTTAAAGTCATTTATACCCTTTTTTACTTTTTATAAGAAGTTTATAAAGGAATCTTTCTGTCATTTTCCATACAAGGTCCTTTTTAACCTTTTCGACAGAATTAAGGTAAGAATGTTTCTTTTAACTTATACGGTGGTTGTGGCTATTTTACTCCGTTATAAAATCTTAGAAGATTTCCTTACAAGATTATAAGAATATTTTCAAAGTAAATGTTTTATTTTATAATAATTTGACTTTTACATGATTTCAAAAAAAAGAGATATTTCTCTCAAATCATTTTGATTTCATCTATGTCAACATCCTTTGATGGATTTTAAGATTATTTGAAGTTTATTTATTATGTTACTAAACTTCCATATTGTATTGAATGTTTTGTGATATGTTTGACTATGGATGTTTTATTTTTATACTATTCATGGTTTATGGATAAAGTATTGACATTTCGTATACTAGTTTTAATACGAATGATTATGTTATGTTCAAACCTGTTCATATGAGGAATGAACTGGACATAATATGTGATGGGTGGAGTCCACTGTAGCTCATCAATGCATCAGTAGGTCTCATGAGTCAAACTAGTGTCTTGGCTCAATGCCTTGACAAAATCGTATTTGTAGTCTTGGCACAAGACCTTGACTATGTGGTAATGATAGTCTGACATTATGCATTCCATCATTATGAAAGTGGTTATTGATATTGCATGTGATTATTCGACTAGTATAATATCCATGTGAATAAGTAAATAACGTCATTTAATTTTACTTCTTCCATATTATGATGATGTTCAAGTTTAAAATGATTTTGTTTTAGTTATACATTGCCATGAATGTTTGTGCTTATTTATGAAGTTTCTGCTATATTGTTATCCTTACTGGGAATTTGAGCTCACCCCTTTCTGTGTTTTATTTTTCCCAGGATGTGAAGAAGTATTTTATGAATGACCTTCATGGGATAATATATGGGTAGATGAGTGTGGAGACAAGATGTTGTTGTATTTTTACTTTATGATGTAATGTAAACTTTATGAATATATCTAGTTATTCCAAGGCTACTAAACTAATCGGTCATTCAAGATTCGATCTTTCATGTGATCATGCCAATGTTATGTAATAATGAAACGACTCTTGGTAACTAGGGTCAGGGCATTACAATTGGTATCAGAGGAAGTTTAGTACAGACCTTGGAAGCTAGATTTAGATAAACTCTGATTAGAGCACATAGATCTAATATGGACTTTGAGGATTAGTATAGAAGAACTTCCTAGAATTTTGGTATTGTGGAAATTTTGTGAGTTTTCCAAGCAATACATCCCTGTCTGGATATGAGCAGGTAGAGGCGGCTCTGGCACATATGTACCTAGGCGTAAAACCTGAAAACATCGCTTTGAGCTAGACTCAAACGGGAACTGGGGCACGACAACAGGCCTTGCTGCACTCTTGGTTATGAAACTCTCGGATGATATGCTTAGGATAACCCTCATTTTCTTTACAAACCATTATGAAGGGTTTATGAGTATATACTTCCTGAAGGAATACATTTTTATGATTATGGATTATATCTATAAATAGTTAAATTTATGTTATGTTTTTTATCAGTATGGAATTATGTATTTTGATTCATAAACTGATATAGTTTGTTCCATTTTTTAGAAATGGCACCTAGTGGAAGAAATTGAAACTATATCAATGCACGCACTCCATATAGGGATTTTCTGCCTGCTCTAGATAATTATAGTGGAGATGGTGATACAACTGGTGCTAATTAGCTTATCACCATACTGGGACAACTCACTCATGTTATGAATAATAACCTTACCCGTATGAAGCACCCTGATCCACAACGTGGAGGATCAATGTTAGACTGCTTCATGAGGCAGAAACAAACAACATTCAATGGGAGTAAAAATCCATTAGTAGCTAATAAATGATAAGTTCCCTAGAGAAAATATTTCAGGCTTTGGGGAGTAATGAAAGGGAATAAGTTGTCAGGGCAGTTTATCACCTCACTGGAGATGCAGAGAAATGATGGCCATTGATTCAAAACAAGAAGGAAGATGATGAAGTATCAAATATTGAATGGAAGGACATAAAAGAGCATTTCTTATAAAAATACATTCCTCATTACCATCGAGCAGATATGGAAAGGCAATTTCTGAGTCTGAGACAAAAAGAGGATGAGAATGTCGCAAAGAATGAGGCTAACTTTACAAGGATAGCAAGGTATACTGGAGATTATATAAGTAACCCAAGAATTAAGATTGATCGTTTATTTGATATGTTAAAACCATTTTTTCGTCGAGAATTACTATCACCATCCTTCCCATCATACGAAGATATTGTATCATGTGCTATCAAGATAGAAAAGGAATTCTCTAAGTCTTATAACTTTAAAACAAAGCAAGAGAAGAAGAGTTCTGTTGATCAATCTGGGAATAGAAATAAGGGAAATAAAGGAAAGGATGAATATCCATCCTGTGGTAAATGAGGTAAGAAACACCCCAGTACTTGCTTAAAAGGAATGGGAGTCTATTAAAAGTGTGGTGAAAAAGGCCACCATGCTAGTGAATGCAAGGGGAAGAAGGAAGCTACTGATTTCCAATGCTACAATTTTAAGGAGTTGAGACATTATGAAAATTAATTTCCTAACTGTCAGGGGAAATTACCTCAGAAAAGGCCAAGGGATCAAGGCCAAGCTTATGCTATCACTACTGCTGAGGTAGAAGCTCCGAAAGACGTGGTGGCATGTAATTTAATGGTTTCCTCAAGTTTAGAAAATTACTTATTTGATTCTGGATCATTGCATTGTTTCATATCATCCCATTTTTCTAATAAAATTAGATATTTCCAATTTGATTTAACAAATGAGTTGTCAGTTAAAACTCGTAAGGGAAGTATCATTATAAAACGGTTTTGTGAATCAGTCCCCATTAGAGCACATAAATGTTCTTTATCTACTAATCTCATCACCATACCTATGATTGAGTTTGATATAATCCTTGGTATGGATTGTCTTTCAGACCATGATGCAAAGATTTGTTGTAAGAAGAAGCAGGTTACAATTTTTGATGATGATAATAAGGAACACCTTATATTTAGAGCAGAATCGTCACCACCTAATTCTTATCTAGATCCCCCCCAGTAGCTCAACTAAATTCAATTATTGGGGGTGATGAGAATGAAATGACTCTGGGTTAGGAAATGAATGTTAAAATAGAGGATGTACCTATTGTGAAATAATATGTAGATGTGTTTTCGGAAGATTTACCTGGACATCCTCTAGAATGAGAAGTTGAGTTTTCCATTGATTTAATTCCTGGATCAAGGCCTATATTGAATACCCATTATAGAATGGCCACTTTGGAATTCGTTGAACTAAAGAAACAACTAGAGGAATTGAGTAATAAGTGATTTATTCTCCCTAGTGTTTCTCTATGGGGATCCCCTGTTCTTTTTGATAAAAATAAATATGGATATATGAGGTTATGTATCGACTACAGGGAGATCAATTCTATAACTATAAAGAACAAGTATCCCCTACCTTGCATTGATGCTTTATTTGACCAACTTCATGGAGCTCAATACTTTTCAAAGATTGACCATCGATCTGGACACCATCAGTTTTGTGTGAAGAAGGTAGAAATTTCGAAGACATCATTTCGAACCAGGTACAGGAATTACGAGTTTACAGTAATGCCTTTTGGGCTGACTAATGTGCCCTATGTATTCATGGATCTAATTAATAGAGTTTTCAAGGAATATCTAGATGAATTTGTGGTGGTATTTATTGATGATATATTGGTACACTCCAAAAGCTACGAAGATCATGAAATTCACTTGCGTATTATCCTGAAGACTCTGAGAGGACATGAATTATATGGGAAGTTTAGTAAGTGTGAATTCTGGCTTCAGGAGATTTCATTTTATGGCCATATTTTCTCTAAATATGGAATCTCTGTTGATCCTTATAAGAACAAGGCAATCCAAGAATGACATGCACCAACGAGTATAATTGAGGTATGCAGATTTATTGGTTTAGCAGGTTATTATCGACGTTTCGTCTAGAATTTTTCCTGGTTGGCTAACCCATTAACAAAGCTCACACGTAATGGGGTTAAATTTTTTTGCACAAAAGAGTGTGAATAATATTTATAAGAACTGAAGAGAATATTAATCAATGCTCCTATATTGACTCTACCATCAGGGGATGATGGGTTTGTTATTTATAGTGATGCATCGAAGAAAGGACTTGGTTGTGTCCTTATGAAGAATGATAGGGTTATTGCCTATGCATCATGACAGTTGAAAATTCATTTGCAAAACTATCCTACTCATGATATCGAGTTAGCAGCTGTGATCTTTTCATTGAATATATGGAGACACTACCTCTATAGTGAAAAATTGGAGATTTATACTGATCAAAAGAGTTTGAAGTATATTTTCTCACAAAAAGAACTCAACATGAGGCAAAGGAGATGGCTTGAATTACTCAAGGATTATGATTGTACAATACACTACCACCCGGGAAAGGCAAACAAGGTGGCAGATGCTTTGAGTAGAAAAGATCATGGAGTTTGGAACAATATGATAATTTAAAGGGATCCGATTTTCATGGGTCTAGTGAATATGGACATGTGAATAACCATGGAAGGTGAAACATCAATGCTTTTTCAAATGGTTGCTAAACCATCTTTACTAGAAAGGATTATGAGTTCTCAGACTGATGATGAAGAATTTCAAAAGATGATTAATGCTTTGAAGGATGGGAGATTGAGAGACTTTGTGTATGAAGATGGAATTTTAAAATTTGGGAAGAGACTTTGTTTTCCCAATATACCTGATCTAAAAAGGGAATTGTAGGACGATGCTCATAGTTCAAATTTTTCTATACACCTTAGGAGCACCAAAATGTAAAGAGATTTGAAGGAACATTTTTGTTGGGACAACATGAAGAGGGAGATTGATGATTTTGTGTCATGATGTATGGTTTTTCAACAAGTGAATGCTCGAAGGCAACATCCTGGTGGAGTATTGAAACTTATTCCCATACCTGAGTGGAAATGGGATAATATTACGATGGACATCGGCATGGGGCTACCAAAGACTCCTAGAAGGAACGATGCAATATGGGTCATTGTTGATATTCATACAAATTCATCACATTTTCTTACTATAAGAGAAGATTTACC
Organism: Viscum album; assembly: GCA_963277665.1. Taxonomy (NCBI): domain Eukaryota; kingdom Viridiplantae; phylum Streptophyta; class Magnoliopsida; order Santalales; family Viscaceae; genus Viscum; species Viscum album. Next base: position 35,340,430 of record OY728124.1, read on the forward strand.
ACACGAACATCTAGAAAGACTATATATTAATGATGTTGTGAGACTTCATGGAGTACCCCTATCGATTTTTTCTGATCGGGATCCCCATTTTACTTCACAATTATTGAAAAGTGTTCAGAAATACCTGGATACTAAACATCATTTAAGCACTTCCTACCACCCACAAACAGATGGAAAATCAGAAATGACAATTCAAACCTTATAAAACATGTTGAGATCCTGCTCACATGAATTTTAGGGTATGTGGGATCAATATTTACCTATGCTAGAATTTTTATATAACAATAGCTTCCATTCGAGTATTCAAATGGCACCATATGAAGCGTTATACGGAAAGAGATGTCACACACCAACCTGTTGGGATGACGTTGGTGAAAGAAAACTTGAAGGTCCAGAACTGGTGGAGGAAACGATAGAGAAGGTGAAGGTAATCCAAAACCACATCAAAGCAGCTCAAAGTAGGCAGAAGAGCTACGCTGGCAACCGAAGGAAGGATTTACGATTTCAGGTAGGTGATCCTATTTTCTTGATGGTGTCTCCATGGAAGGGAGTTATACGTTTCGGTAAGAAGGGTAAATTGATTCCCAGGTGCATCAGACCTTTCGAAATTCTAGAACTAATTGGGTCTGTAGCTTACCGGTTGGCAATGCCGCCATGCCTCTCCAAAGTTCACGATGTTTTCCATGTATCACTGTTGAGAAAATACATGCCAGACTCAATGCATGTACTCACTTTTTGGGAAATAGAAATGGAACCTGATCTTTCATATTACGAAGATCCTTTCAGGATTCATGATACGAGAGAACAATTGCTGAGAAATAGGACGACTCTTCTGGTAAAAGTTCTATGGAGAAACCATAAGATAGAAGAGGAAATGTGGGAACCCAAGGAACTTATGATGAAGAACCACTTGAGTATTTTTATGCAATAATATTCTAGAAATTTTGAGGATGAAATTATTTGAAGGAGGGGAGAATAAAACACCCCAAGCTTTCACGGTACGCTTCTCTTTGAATAATACAGTAGTGTGTGTTGTACGCAACTTTGAATTCACACACACACCACAACCAATCAAACTAGCCATTATGAATAGTAATACTCACTTTTTGAAATTTTATAAATTTTATCTCTCACAATAGACTTCAATTTTAGATTCGGAATATCAAAATTAGCCTAGGGTAAAATTTTGGAACTTTTCGGATAACATTTATATTTTGATGAATAGTGAAAATTACTAAATTTTAATTAAAAACAATATTTTTAATCAAAATAATTTCTAGTGATAAATTATGAATTTCAGTGGTTTTAAAGTATATTTATAATATATTTTTACCATTCAATAAAATGTTGGTCATTTTACATAATTTTACATTTAAACCGGACCTAAACAACTGTCAATCTTTTGATAGTTATTATCTCTTAAAAACACGCTTTTTGTTTTAGCAACGGGAATTCATTTTAAATTAATTTCTACCACTTTTGTGTTTTGAATTTAGAAATATGGATTCAATATTTGGAATCAGGACTTCCAAATTGTGTGAATAGGAAACTTTTATTTTTAGACATTTTGAATAATTACCTCAGTAAATATTTTATTTACCATTGTTAAAGGGTAAATCCGGTAAAAAAGGGTAATAAATAATATTATAATATTATTAATTTACCATAAAACATGTCCTAACCATATTGGTTGACAACTTTCCGACCATGGTCATCTTTGGTTCTATTTTTGGACCTCATGTATCCACTTGTAGGTGATAAGGACACTTTATATTAATTAAGATAAAATAAATACAAAAAATGACATAAGCATATATTTTTTGGAAAAATAAATTTTACATAGGGTTATATATGTTATATTTTCAACTATAAAAATTCATTAGAAAGATAAAAAAATTTCCTATATAATGGTGTTTTATTTATAATTTTTAGACATTAAATAATGTAATTTATTTATGACACAATGATGATGCTGTAATTACCGTATTAATGAATGATTAATATAATTGATATTATAAATACCCAAATAATTGTAATTTGAGACTTTTTATAAATTCCAATAATTTTATAGGTTACTATGACTTATTAGTATTGTTTCTATAAATTGTTCTCGAAGTAATAATGCTGTTATGAATTTATCAAAAACAAAATACCCAACAGTTTCAAAATTGACCTAAAAGAGTTTTTAAAACAAATATTATATTATTAATTGATATTAAATTCCTAAAAATCTAAAGATTAGCAAAGAGACTTATATTATGATATGTGTATCATTAATGGACTACTTGGGTATCTCTTTGATTTTTATAGTATGTTTATTAACAATATAATATAAAAATACAAAGTGACATGAAAATGTCAATCTAATTAACTAAGAGTTAAAACTAAACGATAAGGTTAATATATTGACCCAAACCTGTCTAAATTCTGTTGGTTGAAATTATTTAGACCCATACCCTCCTTATAATTTTCATATTCCACTTTGGTGCCATTAGAAACCGAATATGAATTTATTATAAAATAATATTTCTAGCTTTTCCAAAGGTGCCCATCACCCCTCTTATAAAAGGGCACTCCCCCTTCTCAATAATTCACACATTAAAATCCTTTTGGTTTGGCCAAACCCTGCCCAAATACTCTATAAACTTCCCTAAATTCTACCTAGAGGCCTTAGTTTGATCATAAATCCAACCTAAGGAGCCTATTTGATCAAATCAAAAGGAAGAACCCGAAGAAGAGGTAATGTTTTCACCGCCCTCTTTCAAGTTCCTTTCTTCTTCAACTTATTCTATCTTTGTTATTTCCATTATAAAATAATAACTCCAGTATCTTCTATATACTTTGATGTTATTGTGAATATGGAACAACCAAATTCATTATTCTATCCATCCCTTTAAAGTCATGTCACCATACGTGTGTATGTATGGCCAACCGTCTCCATGTCGTGGAGTAGTTGTTATTCAATATATTATTATTTAGATGGGTATAATAATGAAGTATAATTCATCTAAATAATAAATATAACATGATAAGGATTCTGTATATATGATATAACATCCAATTATATATTATTTTTATATCAAAAGAATGATATTGTCGCTCGTGCGTACGTACGGACTACCCTCTCCACGAACGCGATGATATTCATTCCCCATCGTATCCATTCAAGTCTAATTCTAATTTTATGATTACAAATAATGTTTAAGGACTTGATATCATTCGCGATATTAATAATATAAAACCTATCCATAAAGAAACATGGCATATGTAATAAAAAATATAAAATAAAATGAGTAAGTTAACACCTGAAACGACGATAATACAAAGATATTATTTACAAAGAAGTATTAAAAGATCATATATGATATAATATTAATGTATATGATTCTTGGATAACTTAATAACAATTATTTCACCATTATAAAGGAGGTTAACCTACCCTAAACCAAGGAAAAATACATGTTAATGGTTTATTTCACAATCTCTTCATTATCCGAGGTTGTTTATATGTAATTATCTACTGGGACCTCTTTATCATCCACATCCACATTTCTTAAAAATGAATTTAAAATCATTCTTACTATTTTACAGACTATGGGTTAAATTCAGTTATACCCTTGTTAAATTTTTATAAGAAGATTATAAATGAATCTTTCTATCGTTTTCCAAATAAGGTCCCTTTTAACCTTTTCGACGGAATTATGGTAAGAATGTGTTTTTTAACTTATACGGTGGGTGCGGCTATTTTTCACCGTTATAAAATATTAGAAGCTTACCTTACAAGATTATAAGAATATTTTCAAAGTAAATGTTTTATTTTATAATTATGTGACTTTAAAATGATTTAAAAAAATGATATTTCTATCAAATAGTTTTGATTTCATCTATGTCAACATCCTTTGATGGATTTTAAGATTATTTGATGTTTATTTATTATGATATAAAACATCAATATTGTATTGAAGGTTTTGTGATATGTTTGACTATGGATGTGTTATTTGTATTCCATTAATGATTTATGGAGAATGTATTGACATTTCATATGCTAGTTTTAATACGAATGTTTATGTTATGATTAAACATGTTCATATGAGGATTGCATTGGACTTAATATGTTACGGGTGGAGCCCGATATAGCTCCTCGATGAATAGGTAGGTCTCATGAGGCAAACTAGTGTCTTGGAACAAGGCATTGAAAAAATATTATTGGTAGTCTTGGCACAAGGCTTTGACTATGTGGTTATGATAGTCTTGCATTATGCATTCCATCTTTATAAAAGTGGTTATTGATATTGTATGTGATTATTCAACTAGAAAAATATCCTTATAAATAAGTAAATGACATCATTTCATTTTATTTCTGCCATATTATGAGGAAGTTCATGTTTAAAAGGCTTTTGTTTTAGTTATACATTGCCTAAAATGTTTGTGCTTATTTATGAAGTTTCCGCTATATTGTGATCCTTACTAGGCATTTGAGCTCACCCCTTTCTATGTTTTATTTTTCCTAGGATGTGAAGAAGTATTTTATGAATGGCCTATAGGGATAGTATAAGGGGAGATGAGTGTGGAGACAAAATGTTGTTGTAGTTTTCACTTTATGATGTAATGTAAACTTTATGAATGTATCTAATTATTCCAAGGCTACTAAACTAATCGGTCTTTTGAGATTTGATCTTTCTCGTGATCATGCTAATGTTATGTAATAATGCACCGAATCTGGGTAACTGGGGTTGGGGGGTTACAATAAATAATAAATAATATATAGTAAATAATACATAAATAATAAATAATAAATAAATTGATAGTTAAATAATAAAAAATAAAAAATAATAACTAATAATTTATTTTTGATAATAAATAATTAAAAGTTATTAAGTAATAATTAATAATTAATATATTTTAATTAATAAATAATCATTATTATTTAATAATTAATATTCTATAATTAATAATTAAATAATGAATAAATAAATAAATAATAAATTATTAATAATTATTAACTATTTAATAAATAATGAATAATGTGTAAGTAAAAAAATATATAATAATTTAATAATAAAATAATAATAAACTAATAATAAATAATTATTTAAAAACTTAAAAATAAAGTAATAATTAATGTGTACATAATAAAGAAAGAACAAATAATATATAATTAATAATAAAAAAATATTAAATATTAAATAAATAAATTTATCAATTAATAAATTGATAAAAAAAATAAAAAGAAATAATATTAGATAAAAAATCAAAAATAGTTAATTAATTAATTAATAGAAAATAAATAAATAAATCATAAAACGTTATGATCCTATGAAAACCTTAAAAAAATAATTTAACCATAAATTATGATCTTAGACTTTTTTCTCAGTGCCACAACCTGTCAAATCAAAAATCGTGAAATGATTTTCAATATGATATGTGGTATAGGTCGAATGGACCCCTGGATCAAAAGGTATAACCATTTTCCTTTTAAAAAATCAGGGTCTAGAACTAAAATTTCTATTTTGTAGGCCATCTGTGCATTTTTTGATATAATGAAAAGAAGTAAGATACTCATACAGTTGGTACCCAACCTAAATATTGTAGAGCTTATCATAGTCTTTGATTTGATATGTGGGAGAACCCAAACAGACACCCGGATTAAAAGTTAGGACTATTTGAAGTTTGAGTTCGATTTTCGTCTTTTCAATTTTGAATATATTTTATTCGTTGATTATCACATGACTTAAATTTCACTTAGTTTTATCTCATTTCATAATCATCGATTTGAGTGGGTTTGCAGCTGAAATGGACTCCCAGATCAGATGTTATGGTCATTTGATGCCGAAGATTGTTCTTTAACTTATTGAAGATTTGTTTTCAATTTAAAAATATTAATTATAAATATAATTTTTAATTGAAACAATATAAATAATTAAAATTATAACTAATAAATAATTTTTTATTGTAAATAATTAATAATAATTAATAATTGATAAATAAATAAAAAAATTTAAAAAAAATTCTTCAATTCTGCAGAAGATTTGAAAAAACCGCCACTTAAAAATTTTAATTTTTTTGGATGAAATTTTAAAACATCTACAAAATATATTTCAAAAACATTTAGTGGCGGTTTTTGAAAACACGGCTAAAAATATGCCGATAAAACACTATTTTTTTTGTAGTGGTGAGATACCATAATTTATGATATATGCTAATAATTGATTTTTTTTCATGGATGATGTTTGGATGATGTAAGCACTATAATATCGAAATCTCCTTCCCAGTATATTGTATTTAATCATGGCAATAAAAACTATTGATATACTTGAGCCAAAATAATAAATAAATGGCTAAAATCATCAAAACAATATCTATCTTCTTCCCTATAAATACCACCCCTCGCCACCTCTTATCCTCACACCATCCAAGATTGAAGCTAGTCTATATTTTACCCAATTACCATACGTATCATCTTCCCCATGTCTAAGAGTTTCTGGTCACAACAAAATATGAAACCCAACTTCCTTAATGAGGTTATGACAATTTTCAAGAGATAAAATCCTCTTTATTTCTCTTCTGTTTTTTTCTTTTCTTCTCATATCCTCACCTCCCCTTATCAAATGTATCATGATAAATATAGTATCATATATATACTAAAATGTATTTTCTAAAATGGAAATCCCATAATCAAATATCTTCTCTCCTCAATTTATTCTAAAAAATGAAAACATCATCTGTTATGTGTCTATTCACCACCTTCATGGATTATGAGTTTTCGTTTTCCAGTACCACCTTCATGTTTGGTGATAATGCAATTTTTATGGGTATACCAGATTTTAATATTCATATTATAACATTATTAATGTTTTGATACTAATTTTGAAACATAATATTTAATAAAATAATTTATGATGGACAGAAGAACCACTAAAATAAACTAAAAATTTATCAATAACATTTGATCAAATTAATCATCATTATATAACAAATTATATATCAGACCATATAAACATATTGAAGTGGATTAATAACACATAATTTCACTTTTAGGGAATTATTCTCATTTTAAATGAACATTCATAATTATATTCACGTTAACCGATAATGAAACCCTAAAAATAGATGTTCCCAAAACAATGAAATTGATCACTATAACTCTTAAAAATGAATTAAAATTAACTTAATAAATTTTAAAATAAATTAAATACATGTACAAGAGGTTATGGATTAAATAATTAATTAATCTAGTTTTATTATCTAGGGTATTGATTGAAATTGATGATCGCATTGGGACATAAGGTTAGGGGATTCTAAAATAAAGTCCATTTATATTGGTTAGTCGTCATTCATTTCAAATTTATGTTTGTATATTCATTTAATATTCCTAAAATATAATTTAATTGTTCTTACCTTTTTTAATTAGGTATATACATGTTTCCAATTTTATTTACAACAAATACAATGATTTTACAAAATAACTACTCTTTTCAAACACACATTCTGACTAATCTTGAGTTTCTTCTTCTGCACTCAAGAATCACAATTCTTATATATGAAATATATTTTTACCTTTATCATTTTGGAACCCCATGTTTATTCATGGTTGATGAAATATTTATGAAACCCATTCATTTCCATGGGTTACATTATGACTTTGTTTGATATACTTTCTATGTGTAATGCATGATTATGTAAATGTTATGATGCTATAGGTGGGATTTGAATTATATACACCTCCAATGAATTAGGTAATGTGATATGTCTCATGATTTTATGTGTAATATTCATCCACATGATGCATGATTTTTTTCTATGATAATTTTATGATTATGAACATATTTTATGTTTGAACATGATGTTATCTTTGTTAACAACTACACGAGGTATTTTATAAATAATACATGATGTCTCATATTTTATACATTTCAATATTTAATACCATTATCTAAAGTTTCCCATAAATATTTTGATAATGGTATGACGTTTATGTTATGATGTTGGTGATGAGGATGATGATTATGTTCAATCATGTTATATTGATTTATTCATCTTAATCATACTCTTACATGGCTTTTAGGTCACTCCTTTCATTACTTTATATCCTCAGGTGACTACATATAATAAAGAGAACAATATATTAAGAAGGATAGAGAATATTATTTTAAATAAATATTTTTTCATTATTATATACAATTTATGTTTGGTCATAATTTTCTAATGACACTAAACTATCGAATCCTATTTTTATAAAACTATTATGCTACTTATCTTTAAAATAATGTAATAGTACTAAAAGAAAAGGTAGGGTCACTACAGCACATATAAATACTTTTTTAGAGAATCATTTAATTTTTAAATTAAAATATATTTATCAATGAATATCAAATGAACTAAATATATAAATGTTTTAAAAAAATATTTCATTATAATTTATTTATACCTATGTATACATGAAAATCTAACATCTCGAAAACAACTCCCACATTAACTAATAAAACTTTAATAGTGTTACATTGTTAATTAATCATGTAATTAAATTTAAATAATTATAATGAATTATTCATGGTTTTATTTCATTTTAAGAACATACAAAGTCATGGGGTATTTAAATTTCCCCATATTCTTTAATTACATATTTTCAGGTCTTGAATAAGCTACCTATGGGATTTTTATATTTTGTGGTGGTTACTAGGGTGAGTAGAGATTTGATTCATCACTTCATCTCCTGAATGGTGTAAATGCCAATTACATGAGACATTTTTTACACAAAAATTCAAGAACCAAGGAAAATGTATTATTCATCGATATATATTTATATAGATATTTCATGGAAGAAACCTAAATATGAGGTTCTTATTCATGTTTTGGTCACACACAAATACGTCCTGGGAACACATCCAATGGTTTATCATTTCCTTCCTTTGAGATAATTCCCCCATGTATTTGAGGTGTTACATCATTGAGATATTCTTCCTTTTCTAGTAATCTATGTGATAAATTCACTTGATGGTATTAAATCCACTTGGAACAAGGCGGATTTATTATGGAATTAATAGTGACATCGAAGTTATTTAATTTATGATAGTGTATAAATCTTAGTTTAAATTGGGGGTGGATAAAATTAGTGGATTACACAAACCAATCATGCACGCTACTTGTGAAAGTGTTGCATATTGACATAATGTGCAAAGACTGGATTAATGCTAAAATGTTCACTATTAGACCCCCTCCATCTATCTATGAATTTTTCTTCAAATGCAGTTTTTTGGTCATCTTGATTTCTTAGATCTCCGTACCAACTCAAGGTATGTGGACACTCATATTTTCACCCATCTTTTTTCATAGTGATGTTAGGAACATAGATTTGGAAAAACCCAAACACGGGGTCCCACAATATATGACGGGCTTGGGTGAGGGTCATTGGAAAATTATATGAGTTACCCACATAGGATTATTACCTAGGATATTAAAATTTTTAAATATATAATTTTGAACTTATATATGTAACTTCTTTAACAAACCTCCATGTGTTTATTATATATATTTTGGGGCTAAGAGGAGAATTCTCCCTATAGATAATTAGCTCATTTTTTTCATAAATTAGAGTCAAGAAATTATTGGAAAAGGTTACTATAACCCTTGTGATTTTTTCCTACTCCTCCTTATTAAACCTTTGAAGAAACACCATATAGAGTATCTTGTATATGAATTTCATCCATTATATTATCTTAATATTTAGATATAATTTCTCATTATATGACTAGATACCTATATGTTTTTCTTCTGGTTTGGCGAGTACACAAACAATACTATAGCCTATATTTCTATCAAATGTTCCTATATCAATGAAGGGACAAGACACTCTATATTCTTGTTATAGCATATAATTTTAGATCTAGTAATAAAACCTTGTATTATAAACATAAAGATGAAGTGTTTCTCATATATTCTCTATAATTCTTCCATAAATAAAACAAAATGATGGGATAGAGAGTTGAAACTTTATGTAGGAGGTCGAGTCAATCCTAAATAGTTGTGGTCTTATTGGGTGTGTAAGACATGCTGTGAATTTAGAGATGATCTTTTGGAAGAGACCATTTATAAAACAATTTGGTTTTTTAAAAAGTATAAAAACATGTCATCATAGTCTCAAAGTTATTTAGCTAATGGATCCCTCATATGAAAAGATTCCATATGAAAAATGGGAAAGTAGGCATCATATTATTTGATGATTACATTGTTTTGGGGTAACCTGTATTTGGGGACATGTATATTAAGTTTTTTCCCAAAAAGGAAATGTATGAGGATGTTCAAATGAGACCCAACTAAGATCATGAATTATTTAAACCATCCTTTATGGTTAGGGGGACGATCCCTCAACCAATTTATAACATCAATTTTAAATGTGGATTAATGTTGTCATGAATCCCTAGGGGAGAGGACGGAGTTTTAAGCATCCAATAGGGTGACCAATAATGTAAAATTAGGTATTCCCATATATGTATTGGACTATTATATAATAGGTTTGAGATATTAATTGTGTTATTCCATTGATAATAACATCCCCATGAGGAATCAAATAGTATTATTTATATAAATGTGGATAATAACTTATTTTATTCCATTTTTTGATTCCAATGGATTTGTGAGGAAATAATCATTGTTTATTCCTTGAAAATTAAAATAATACTTTTTCATCATTTTAGCTCACAAAATCAGAATTTCTAAAATAACATTCACAAAATTATATTTTTATTTAAACAATAAACAATATTCAATAATTATCCTTCATATGGTCATTTTTTCACTAAAAAACTACATAAATACTCCAAACTAGATGTGGAAACATGTAATGAAATAGATACACAAAAAATTATACCAGATTTAGTATATTTATTATCATTAAGTAATACATTTTATAGATTTAGTTGAAGAAAATAAGTCTTAATATTGAAAAATATAAATTCCACAAATAATTAATTTTTTAGAATGATTTACCCTCATGGACTCTCTTTATTTTATAGACTAACTGCCCTCTAAAAATAAAAATGTTTCAATTCAATGTTGTTTTTCTATTTTACAAAAAAAATTAAATTAATTATTTTTTAAGTAACTAAATAAAATAATTTTTTATTCAACTAAAACATTCAAAATTTTCTTTACCTATGGGTGAACATACACTGTATAATGGATGCTAAATATATTTATACACACTATTTAATGGCTATGAATTAAAAAATACAACTAATAATAAATATTTTATCTCATAGTAAAATTATTTTGAATAAAGCTGTCATCTAGGAAAATGATTTTTGTTTCAAAGACAATTTAGAAGCATATATTACGAGTTTAATTCAAATACAAAAATATCAAATTCGATGATAATTATTATATATACTACAAAAAAATTATGGAATGGATATTTTTAAAAGTGTTAAATCACATAATGTTGCCAATTAATTCCATTGAGTGTAATAAACTAAAATACTCAAAGTGTCCTAACAACCTTTATTGATAAGAAATATTTATAGGCAATGAATATTAATGATGAAGATTTTAAACAATATATTTTGAAAAAAAATATTGGTATTTTTATGTATACTACATAGAATATAGTGAAGCATAATAAAATGTCCTTCTTACTTATTTAAAACTCAACATTAACCCCAATGTTGATTATCAATATGAAAGAATCAATTAAGAAAATTTAATTTCAAAAATATTTGAAACTATGTAGAAAGAAACTACATATAAAGGTTACAATAAATCTCAAAACAACTTCCTTACATAACACAAAAACATCCAAAGAATTTAGAACATACCTAGTTTTTAATTAGATGAATAATATATGTATTTCCAATATTTCTATTAAAAATGAAATTTATATTGGTGGTTTCAAAAATATTATAAATATTTACTATTGTTCCTTAAACTAAAAAATAATTATTTCCAGGGTTATTGGAAAGGTTTCAATCTATTTTCAAAATGGTATTAAACAATATATGTTAATGAAAGCATAGAAACACACCAATTAAATAAAAACTAGTTTAAAATAAATATCTATTGCTGCCACACATAAAACAATAAAGTGGAAGGATATAAAAAACAATTTTTCAGATTTAATTCCAACATCTAGGGGATAATGAATTAATTAAATATTATTTTAATATTAAACAGATTAAAATAATTCAAAAAGTTATCTACAATTATACAGTTGTTTAAGAAGATAATGCACAACCCATTTTATTACCCAACATAAAAATACTTCATGTTATGATTTTCCTCCCTAGGAATTTACTTGAAATTTTCAAATAGTAAATTATTCAATACAATCATAGAATAACATAAAATATAAAACCAAGTACAACTGATAGGATCTATAAATAAATATCCAAGGATTTGGGGAAAGCATTACCTTAGTGGATCAAGGAAGCATGTTAGATATCATAGATAAAAGAAACATTGTAATTTATTTAAAATTGAAAAAAGAATGAAAGTACTATATAAACTAAAAATAACATATCCCAAAAGTAAAAGAGGAGAACATTATTGAATGAAATCAATAGCATGGGTTTCTTCCCATTCAGTGCTAAATTTAGAGACTCCAGCCATATCCCCCCTAAATATAACCATAATAATTTGAAAATGGTATTATATTATAAGGATACGCATTATTCATGACCTTAAAATCAATTATATTATTCCCATAGTGTTCTACCACTAAAATAATAAGAAACAACTTCAAAAAATATTTAAATACATCATATACTAATATGTTTCCCACATATATTTAAACCATTAAAAATCTCACAAAATGTAGTCAATATGGATGAAAAATACCACGGAAAAAATATATGATAGTTATTACCAAAATTATAGTTTTTAGAACTATTAAAATATAAAAAAAGAAAATGATACCTTTTCACCATTCTTATGAAATGAACCAAATACTACATGAAGACCAGGTAGCAAAAAAATATAATTTTCATAGTCTTTACTGGAATAAAATGAATTTAAATTCTCAATTTCAGGTTAGAAATACTAAAATAAAATACCAATAACATTAGGTGATATGTTAAAATCAATTAATATCTATTGAAATTAATTTTTTTACGTAACAGAATCTAAATAATAACTTCCCCATCTTTTAAAATTATAAAACACAAAACTTCGTACAATAAACCCTCATATTCTGATTTAGAAACAATATAAATAATTATTTGGGACTAAAACACCATATTATACTATAGGTAAATTGTTTTATCACTAAAATAGTTCTTTGAGTGTTGTTAAAAATAATAATAGGTACATTTGAAATAATATTCATTTCATGTATAACCGCTACTTTGTTATTAGTAATGATTTTCCTATGTTTCACCTCAAGTATCACTATTATTTAAAGAACTTGTGTCGACTCAAATTCACTATAAAATTAACCTAATTGTTTATTTAAATATTCTTGAATTAATTAATCGTTAGGGTGATGAAAATATTTCCAACAGTGAACTATAAATACTTTATCAATAACTTTATTCATTCTTCATAAAACCTTAAGTTTTTATTTCTAAAATAGATTTAAACTTTAATATATATTTCATACATTTATATAAGTTTTACTATTTTAAACATCAGTAATATACCCCACATATAACTAAGAATGGCCTGCCTATAATTATGGGAACCTTAGTTTCACACTCCAGGTTTGGAATAAGTAAATTAGTGGGAAATAAAATCTTCCCCACCATGAAAAATAGTCCATCCACATTATAATGGGATGATTTTATAATATATATTAAAAATACATAGAAATTAATGATTATATAAATTACTCAAGACCCAAATACATAAAAAAGGTTAAATTCATCAAGTTTATACTAGCACCTAAGTCACTCATGCAATTCATCTCATCAAATTATTTTATTCTAAAATATTTAATAATTCTTATATGGTCTTTAAATTTAGGTGGTCAATTATTTTACAATATAGAACTACACAGCTTAGTTAAATTTATGCTTGAAATATCTTCCCAATCCATCTCTTAATATCTTGATATTTTAAAATATGAAAATGTTTGATAGTGTATACAACATGTAATAATGAGATTAAATGAAACATAAAGTATTAATATTTAAATTTCATAGTTATAATCTTGAAAAAATTTAAGGGTATGAATATTATTTTCTAGAATATAAAATATATATAAATTTCAAACTTAATAAAAATTTATTAGTTAATTATTAGGATATCAACACATAAGTATTCATTATAGTCAATTTATACATCAAAATTATATTTTCCTCAAAAATGGTTTTATACTTTTTGTGAGAGAATATTATAGTTAGTTTATAGAAATTTTAAAAATAAAATTTTATAAAAAAAATTTAATTTTCCAAATTATCATATCAAAATTAACATGGGGGTAAATTTTGGTATTTTTCAGAAAAGATAGATTTTTAGTGAATGGTGAAAGAACCGTTTTTTGTAAAACAATCATTTCATTTAATTAAAAATTCCTATAATTGTTTTTATTTTATTTAGATATAAATTATTTCTTATTTATTTTTAAAAAATTAAATTAATAATATTTTAATCATCATTATACATTTTTTCGTATAAGTTCATTTTTTAGCATAAAAATACATTTTTTTTAAAAAATCATTTCTATGTACGCATTTATATTAAAACTAATTAAATATTATTATAGAAATTGAATATAGAATATTTTTCCATATTTTGAATCTATCGATTCATTTTTTTTAAATAACCCCATTTTATTTTGTGCCATTTGAATACCTACACTAATATAATTTATCACCTTGATAAGGCTATAATGTGTAAAATTGGATTAAAAATGTGGGTAAGACCTTAAAACCACCCAAAAAACATTCCCTAATCTAATTAGATGAGTTTAGTTATTCCACCTTAATCAATTTCTTGAACTTATAAAAACTTGATGCTATTTAACTGTGATAATGATGTGAATATTATTTGTGTGATGGAGAAAGTCCAAAATGGCGCTCTTACTTTTAATATTTATTATATTTTGGTAAAATGGATAAAAAAATAATATTGAGTTATAATTTTTTAAAATTTAAATTATTTTTTTAAATTTAAATTATTTTTTATCATGTTATATATTTTTTTAAATTAATTAGAGTTGAAATAATTATTTTAAATTCTTACCCAATGATGACACAGTGCTTGCTCAAGTAATTGAATACTCATGTAAATGATTTAAAATAAATAAATGTGTTATTTTTTGGGTGATTCAGATTTTCCCAGAAATTTAATATAACAATATAACAAAATATGCATATTTTAAAGGTTTATATTTGAATTACCTTTCCATATTGATGAATTTATAGTTGAATTAAATGAATAATTTCAAAAATGACTGAAATGTTATTTTTTGTAAATAATATTTTATTAATTTATTTAAAAAACATAAAAATATTTCAAGAATAAAATTGTGGTTATAAATTGTATAAAATAACATACCTTTTGAATTTATGAGACAATTAATACCTTATAAGTGAAATTATAACCCTTTAATATTGAAAAATCAATCTTTCTATTTAATGCTAAAAATGATTAACAGAGGGGTTAATTTGAAAGATAAGGATAAAAATGTTATAAAAACTTGTAAATGTATGATTCAGTAACTATATAATTACAATATACACCTTAAATCAGAATCAGTTTCATTTTATAACCATTTTACATGAGTTAGACACATTTTATATTATAATATTTTGTGTATTTACAAAAATTATATTAATGATATTTTATAATAAAAACTATTTTATAAAATGATTATAAATTCATAAAAAACATATATTAATCTATGTGAATGGGTTATGGTATACAATATCAACCATGTAACATTTATGGGTTATTTTGTCTTTAATAGTGACATTCTGAATTTCTAAATAATAAAAATCACTGATATCACAGTAACTTCCAAAAGGGTTAATGAGGGTTAAAATAAAGAGATAAGGGTGAATAAATCACCTAAAGTTGTCATGTGGGTATTTAGACTACTCTACATCCAATATTTTAATTTTATCAATTTAGACCCATTTATTCATGAAATTTCATTTATATTAATTTAATACATTATGAAATTCCAATAATGTCCATCCCTTCATTCAAAAAACTAACCCATCTCTTCTACTCAAAATAATTAATGAAAATTTTGGTTCAGATAATACCTAGCCTAATCAGCTACTTGTAATGTTCCATAATTTTTATATTTTTTACAAAAATGAATGGAGTTATTTTAAGATCCATGCTTTGACAACACATGATTCCGAGACCCCATAATCCCAGAACGAATGTTTGAAAAAAAATTTCTAAATTTTTTAAGTAAATGTGTAAGAGAATTTTTCTAACTTTTAAACTGGTGCCCAGATAGAAAATATAAGGTAACTGTTGAACTCCGAACATTGATATTCTCCTAGAAATTACATAACTTCGACCGGCAGGGGTCAGATGGAAAAGATAGTTTCCAGACTTTTTGAAAAATAATAAAATGACTTAATAAGTTATTTTATTTTATTTTCTCACTATTGAGTGGTAGACAATGGAGTTGTGGTGTGGCGATGAGGAACATTAAAGGAATATCATTAATGAATCATTTTTTTTAATTGTAACAGATATGTTATTTCATAAATGAAACAAAGTAACAACGCGATGACAGGATGTAACATTAAAATTGTGACGAGTTTCCTGTTAACAAGTTAACGCATTGGTGAAATTGGGAATTAAGATTTGGAAATACATTGATGAACCTATAGTAAGGATTTACTCCAATGAATAATGATGAACAGCAATAGGATTTCAATTAATGTTGATTCTTTATGAAGAATGGGACCGAGAAGAGACGAACACCAGCTAAGGTTGAATCCTTAAGGGAAAATCACTTCAATGAGGAACGTCGATTGAGGTAGGAGTTTATTTATTTTATGTTTTCCTTATTCTTATTCTAAAAATGAGGAACACATATCATACCATGAATGGGTTGATTATCTGATTGTTCGTTCATGAGGGAGGGTTATTTTTCTTGGGTATTCTTTTTGGGATTAAGTTTTTTTGATAGAAGATCTTACCCAATCCTCCCCATATTTTAAAACACCAATGGGGAGGGTGTGGGCCAACAAAAACAAGGACCGAGTACCTCCACTTGATAATCCATCATGTATGGTCTCTCAAATTGGAAGAAAAGAAATTTTGACGGTTTTATAGGGAATGTGACACCCCATGGAGGCCGGAGGTGTTGGAGGTGCGGGGAATGGACCACTAGTGCAGCCCCGGTGGTTCGTGGAAGAGCCTGATGGTGGCCCGTGAAGGCATCCGCAGACTAGAGGCGGTGCACCATGAAGATATGCCAATAGGATCACTGTAGCTAGCTCAGTCCACGGTGGTGCAATTGAAGATGCTAGCTGGGCCGATGGCTTGAGGAAGAACGTGACCCACAATAGCGAGCCACATCTCTAGGTGGTATGCGGTCTCAAATCGGATGGGAGGAGAAACTACAATCAGATTTTCCAACCATGGGGTGACAAACCTAGACACACCACACATCCAGGAAGGGCGTGGGCCACCCCAGTAGGCTGGTTGTGGGTCAGGTTTTTGGAACATGGGCCCGGTTGGGTCGGGTCGGTCTAACCAGGTAATTCCAAACTCAGACCCAACCGACCCCTTTTTTGAAAAACACTGATATCATTCAAACTGGGTTTCTATTTCATGATCAGTTTGCATCATTGGAACCTTCACAGTGAGGTGAATCATTTTGAGAATTCTCTGGAGGATTTCATGGAATTTTAAATTTGATTAATGGCTTGGGGAGCGGTACTCCAAAGATCAATCATTCTACATATGGAAACCCTACGGTTGGCTAAGACATAATTTCTGCTGACAAGTGATCCTCGATGGATCAGATAGTATGGACTAGTGGGATGTGGCTTTTCCATGACCTAGAAGGCCCATAGTGTGGAGAGGATTCTGTGTGACCCGACAGAACCACGGTACTCTATAGGAGGAGTACCTTAGTACGACTATAATGGGAAGCAACTTCTGTGTGACCACACATGCCCACGGTGGGGAGAGACTTCTTTGTGACCCAACATATCCATAGTACTAATCAATGAGTAGTACCACAAAATTCTTAGTATAGTGGGTAGTGACTTCTATGTGACCTGACAAGCCCACCATAATCATTAACGAGGAGTTATCCCTTAGCCCCTCTTGTTCGATGATTTGACTAATGGATATACTTTGCTACTCTAGAATATACCTGGTTTCTGTTGTCTTACTTCATGATCATGCTTTGTGATCATTCTTTGTGGTTTGTTATGGGATTTCTCTACTGTCTTTCCTTTATTTTTTGGGGACCCTACTATGAATATTGTTACTCAACCCTTCATGGGCTTCAACCGCACGTATTATGTATAGTGTAGATGACCGCCGCATTGATGAAGGACTACATTTCCCAGGACCTTATGGTTCCCAGTGAGAGCAAGAAAGTCGAGTGTACTCCTACGGCTTCTATCAAATACTTTGTAATTATTAGTGCTGTAGGGTTTCTAGTGGACGACTATCGGAGATTCTTTTTTACTTTATTGTTTTCCATTTAATATTTTTTTTGTTTGTATTATAGCCTATTTTACTTTCATTTTTACTTGTACTCATTGTTTTTTAGTGTCATTCTTGTTTAATTTTCTAAATTTGGGAATTGGTTGTGCGTGTGTCTGTAGAGGTACTCAGGAAAATTCATCCCACTTACAGGTTGATGGATTTTGCGCTAGATTCCAACATTTGTCCATTAGGAGGTGGGACAAAGGTATATCACAAAATGGGCCTCAGGGGAAAGGTTGTGGCAAAGTGATATCATAGTTGGTTGGTTCTACCTCAAATACAGTGAGTCTATTGTTTTTTTGGGTAAAAAATGTTGAATTTTTCAATCTCTGCATTCATATTCGGGGAGTCCAGTGATGGTGCAGTGGCTGAAGTATCCATACAATAGAACCATGATTTTTTTTGATCTATACATGAAAACACTTGTTGCATTAGTATCTTCGTATTATTTTCTTGAGTATTATTCAATTCACCAGGTATAATCTTTTGATAGGGGTACATCTTGATCTATTTCAGGATACCTCCCCAAAGATAGCTAGCTAGTATTTTGATATGTGATAGTGTGGACATCCCACCTAATAATGATACCATGGTTTAAGGTCCAGTCATAGTGATGGCCACACCAGGTGGTTCACCTATGTTTCCACCACTCGTTTACTAGGATTTACTTCTGGAATTACCATTAGAAGGCGTGATTTGACTTAGTTCTTTTCCTGAGTTCCAGAGAAAGATACCTCCAAGGATTAGGGTTGAGATAGATCCTTCAGTATCTATTTACCTATTGGAAATATTTATGGGGGTCTTTCCCTTAGTGATAACACTACTTAACTAGATTGAGATCTTCTCAGTGAGCCTTCTCTAGGGCTCGGTAGAAAGATGGTGGATCCCGACCATACAAAAACATGATGAGGCGACTGTGACCTAGACAGACATAGAGAGGCTTTTCTAGGAATAGTTTTTTCCCTATACTTTGTGCTCTGTGTGCATTCAGGAGTTGCGCCTATAGCAAGGGAGCATGTTAGTGGCTGAGTACTCTACGAGGATCACCGACCTCTCTTTCTAACCCATGAATATGGGGTGGGACCCTTTATTTAGGGCCCAAACATTTGAATAGGGACTCATATGGGAGATCCGGGAAACCATGGTCCCTCTTAGCATTCTCATTCACCCTAGTGTGCTGGAGCTAGCCCTTCTTGTGGAGAGATTCCTAGCAGAGCAGGCACCGCCAGCTGGAGCCACCAGCGGACATCAGGCATAAGACTTCAGTGTTGAGTAGTAAACAGAAGACATGAGGGCCCAAGAAATCCAGGATATTCAGAGGGTGACCCCAAGATTCAGGGTCAGTGGTGTAGGGATCCCTAAAAAGAGGGAGTGAGTAGGGAACCAGGCTATGCTTCACATGTGGAGGGCATGGAAAAATTGCTCGTGACTGCTTGATCTACCAAATAGACTATCAAAAGATGGTCCAGGGACCACCAACGTAGAGGAAAATATTAAAGATAGGAGGTACATCGGGTGTTGATCGTATTAGGGGAGCATGCCAAGTGGAAGGTGGGGCGGTGGTTCGAGGTGCTACCACCACCACCCCCAGGTGGTCCACCACGGGCTCAGGGAGCTGGCAGACATGGGCGAGGCTAGCATTGGGCGATGGATACCTACGACCGCAAAGCTCCAGTGATGATTAGAGGTATTATTTTTATCTTATCCACCATAGAAGAAATTCTTATATACAAATGTTCCCATCAATCTTTCCCTTCCACTATAATCATTTGAGGCTCAGATATTCCGTTGGATCTTTATGCTCAATCCTTAGGATTCAAAGCTCTGGTGGGAGGGGATTCGATGATTACACACTAGTGATAGCAGTGTGATCTCACTCTAGGAGGTTTGAGAATTTTCTAGGATCTCCTAGTAGTGGCGTCGAGGCCTTACGACGTCGTCATGGGTATGGATTGGCTATACATAGTTCATCCTCAAGATGACTATTTTCGGTGCAAAGTGTGGTGTGTTTGCAAGTATGGGATCAGTTTTCCTTCACCAGAGAGAAGGGATACTTTGCAGCACATGATAGACTTTCTCGGAAGGGGGTAAATCTGATCACTCGCTAGTTAGCTAGTCTCACCCACGGTGCGGTGGATGAGAGGAGTCTGAGCTTTCCAGTAATGGTGGACAATTATGAGGATGTCATTCCTGAGGATGTTTGGGACTACATCCTTGAAATAATGTAGACTTTTGCATCGATCTGTACCTAGGGACAACACTAATATCCACACTGGTATATTGGATGGTTCCCGATGAGCTTTGTGAATTGAGGGTATAGATGGAGTAATTCTATGATAAAGGCTTTGTGTGACCCAAAATTTCACTTTTGGAAGCCCCATTATTGTTTTTTGAGAATTAAAATTGAATATTGAGGCTATGAATGGACTTCCAAGACCTTAACAAGGTGAATGTGAAGAACAAGTATCTACTTTGGAGGATTGATGGCCTCTTGATCAGCTGAAAGAAGTGAGGTGGTTCTCAAAGATAGACCTTAGATCAGGCTATCAACAACTTCGAGTTCGAGATGAGGATGTACCAATGACAACCTTTATATGCCAGTATGGCCCCTATGAGTTCTTGGTTATGCCCTTCGGCATGACCAATTCCTCAGTAGTGTTCATGGGACTCATGAACATGATCTTCGAGCATTAACTCAATCTTTTTGTTGTGGTCTTCATTGATTACATCTTGGTGTACTCGACGTCAGAGGGGGAGTACGCTACAAACCTACGGATAGTCCTCAATACTCTCAAAGAGAAAATGGTTACGGTAATCTGTGGAAGTTCCAGTTATGGATTTAGGAGGTCCACATTTTGGGACACATCATCTTTGAGGATGGAGTTTCCGTGGATCTGTATAACATAGATCCAATGCTTGCTTGAGACCCACCCAAGAGAGTGACTGAGGTGAAGAGTTTCTTGTGGTTGACAAGATACTAATTAAGGTTCATTGTTGACTTTTCTATATTAGAATCAAAATTAACAACCTTTTCATATAAGGGAAAACCCTTCGTGTTGATGGATAAGTTCCATCGGAGTTTCTAGGAACTGAGGTGGAGACTAAAGAGTACCCCCATCTTGAGACAACCAGAAGAGTGCGTTGGGTATGCCGATTTCTACGATGCATTAGGGACATGATTGGATTGTGTCCAATTGTAGGAGCAAGTAGTGATCGCATATGTCTCAAAATAGTTAAGGCAACATGGGAATTACTATGTAAACCATGACCTATAGTTAGCAGTATTGGTCTTCGCCTTGATGATGTGGCGACAATACATGATGGTAGAATAGTTTTCTGTCTATTTTGACCATAAGAGTCTTTGGTATATCTTCTCACAAAATGACCTACAAATAAGAAAACGATGATGGTTGGTGTTCCTCTAGGACAATGAGTTTGAGATAGTCTGTACTATTAGGAAGGGGAACATGGTGGAAGATGCGCTCAGCAGGGGTTTTGGTATTCAACTACTGAGTGAGACAATAGAGAAACTATCCACGATGTAGATGTCCTTCGTGGATGATGATGGATCATCTTAACTTTAGTCAATGACTGTCACTCCCCTACTCTTACAACGAGTTAGGGGGAACCCCTTATGGATATTGACTGTGACGTCCGACATACTCAGATATCCTCAAGATATGATCTTGATGGATTTCTGATAGGTGTGGAGCATGTAATCGTTTTTAGAGGATGCGTTGTAGTACCAGTGTCACTATATTATGAGGGGTTGAGGGAGTTCCATAAATTCTCATTGGTGGTACATCCTGGTGTGACAAATATTTACTAGGAAATCTGATGTTAGTATAGGTGGCAAGGGATGAAGAAAATGGTGGAAGAGTTCGTTTCATGATGCCTCAAATGTTAAAAAGTTAAGTTTGAGCATCAGGTACTATAAGGCTTGGCACAACCACTTGAGGTACCAGAGTGGAAGTGGGATGGTATCCTCGGGGAATTTGTGATGGGGTTACCATGCACATCTAGGGAACAGGATTCTATTTGGGTGATTGTTGACCAACTCACCAAGTCAGCTTACATCCTACCCATCTAGGAGCAGGGATCAGTACAGGGATTGGGATGCCTCTACATCCGGGGGATAGTGTGGATTCATGGGGTGCATTCAACGATCATCTCATATTGTGATTCATGCTTAACATCCTGATTATGGAAGGGATTACAAGTGCCATTTGGGAATCACTTGTGTTTGAGCACAAATTTTCACCCTCAAACAGATGCTTAGACGGAGTGACCATACAGACCTTGGGGGACATGCTTTGTGCTTATGCCCTAAATTTTGGTCACCATTTAGAAGGCCAACTACCAATGGTGAAGTTTTCATATAACAATAGTTATCACTCCACCATTGGAATGGAACCATTTGAGGACTTGTTTGGGCGGCCATGAAGATCACCTCTATGCAAGACATACCCAGGGGAGTTTGTAGTCATTGGTCCAGAGTTGGTATAGGATTCCTCTGAGAAGGTTCATATCATCGAGGAGTGGATGTGAACTACACAGAGTTGGAAGAAATCTTATACTGATAGGAGATGGATACCATTGGAGTTCAAGGTGGGAGACCATGTTTTGTTTAGAGTCTCACACCAATAAGGATTACAGAGATTTGGATGGGGAGGAAAGTTGTCTATAAGGTTCATGGAACCTTTCCCAATCCTCGTTAGAGTTGGAGAGTTGGCGTTCCCCTAGATCTTCCACCACAGATGCACCAGGCGCACAATTTTTTCCCTTTGTCGCAACTTAGGATGTATGTGTATGATCTGTCACACATCCTTGACTAGGGAGAGATAGACATTGACGATGGGGTGACATTTGGAGAGTTCCCAATGGAGATAGAGGATCGATAGGAGAGGGACCTTCATGGATGGTATATTTCTCTTTTGCACATTTGGTGGCAGAATGAGAATCTGTAGAAGAGCACATGGGAGCATGAGGCTCAGATTAATGTTCAGTACCCAATTTGTTTCTTTACCCTTGTTTGGACTTCTAGGGATGTAAATACCTAATATGGGGATAATGTAATGTCCTGGAATTTTCATATAATTTTTGTTAAATTGTATGCAATTATTTAAAAGACAGCACATGATTCCAAGGCCTGGTGAGTTCGGAATAGAATTTTCAATGTTTTTTATGTTTTTTAATTAAAAGTGAAATAGGGTTTTTAATAACATTTAAACTGGTTCTCACATAAAAAAATACAAGGCCACCATATAACATGAAACATCGGGATTCTCCTAGAAAGGACCTAACATTTACTGGAAATGGTCTGACGAAAAAGATATATTTTTATAATTTACTGAAAATAATAAAATAACATAAAAAGTTATTTTCTTTTCTTTCCTCAATGTTGAGTGGTAGATGAAAAAACTGCTTTGTGGAAATTATATTCATTAAAGGTAGATCCCCAATGGATCATTTTTATGAATCATAATAGATATTTTGTTTCATAAATGAAACAGTGTAACGACATGTCATCGTAGTGTAAAAGAGACATTGCGACATGTTTTAATTTAACAATCTAATGCATCGGAGAAATGACGATTAAGGTATGGAAATTATCTAAAAAACCAACATAAATGATTCCCTCCAAATATGAACAAAAAATTTTAGTAGGATATCTAGCAACGTCGAAATTTTACAAATAATGGGACCAGAAAGCGACGAACACCAACGGTGATTGAATTTGAAAGGGAGGGGCGCTTCAACGACAAACATCAATTGAGGAAGGGTCTTATTCATTTTAAATTTTCCCTGTTATTATTCTAAAAATGATGAAGATGGATCAAACCCCAGACAGGTTGATCTGTGGATTGTTTGTTTGTGTGTGAGGGGGTGTTTCTTGGGTGTTATTTTAAGGATTAACTTTTCTTTTACAGTAAATCATCCCCAAACCTCCATCTATTTTAAAACTCTAATACGAAGCATTCATGTAGACACAAATAAGTCCAAATTACCCTCTAATTGTGTGTTCGTCATGGATAGGCATTCAAATTGGTGATAATGCAATTTTGATCCCTTCAATAAGAGGTGATGCCCCCATAGAGGACGGAGGTGTAGGTGGCACAATGAACGGACCACCGGTGTGGACCCTGTGGTCCGTGGAAAAGTCCACTAGTGCACTGGAGCCGACGAACAATGAAGGCGGCCCATGGCAGGGGCCTCGGGCTAGAGGCGACGTTCCATGATGGCATGGATGGAGGAGCAAGTATGTCATCTTGGTCTGCAGTGGTGTTAGAGAAGCCGTCATTTGGGCCGAAAGATGGCGGAAGGATGCAACCCTCGGTCGATTTGGTGGAGAAACCCACACCCACCGGTTATAGATCTTTATTGTAGGTGGTCTCTGATTGCGTGAGAGGAAAAATAGTGGCAGAATTTTCTGGATGCGGGGTATCACACCCGAACACACCGTGCATCTTGGCAGGGCACTGTCTACCCCTATGGTTTGAGCCCGCGACCCAATAGATGAACAAACTAATCGGTCGGATCATGTTGGACCAAGGATGGGCTAGGCCCAGGTCGGGTCAACAGACCTAGGTCGGGTTGGTGGAACACGGGTTGGGTCAGTCCGACCGGGTCAGACTGGACCTAGTGCCAACCAGCCCCTTTTTGAAAAAATGCCAATATATTTCAAACCGGGTGTCTTTTTGACGAGTTGTTTGTAGTTTTGGAACCCTTGTGAGGAGGCCAATATTTTTGAATACTCTATATAGGATTTATAGGGTTTTTAAATTCAACTAATGGCTTGGGGAGAGGTTCCCTTGAGATTAAGAATGGTATGTGCAGAAACCCTGTGGTTGGCTAAGACCTAAACACTACTGACAATCTGTCCTATGTGGATAAAATACTATGGATAAGTGGAAAGTGACTTATGTGTTACCTAGAATTACCATGTTTTAGAGAAACTTCTATGAAACCAAGAATACCCTAGGTACACAACAGGAGGAGTACCTTAGTATGGCCATAGTGGGAAGTGGCTTTTGTGTGACCTGATATGCCCACGATGGGGAGTGACTTTTGCTTGACCTAGCATACCCACGATAATCATCAGGCATGAGTACCACATAATTATTAGGATAGTGGGAAGATGATTCTGTGAGGCCCAATAGGCCCACTCTACTCATTGAGGATGAGTTCTCCAACATTCCATGGTGTTGGATGATGTGACTAATGGTTCTACTTTCCTACTCTAGAATATACCTGATGTGAGTTGTCATGCTTCTTGGTTATCTTGGTGATCATTCATTGTGGATTGTTTGTGGATTTATTTTTGGTATTTCCTCTATGTTTTAGGGTACCTAATGAGTGTTATGTTACTCACCCCTTTACGACCTTCTCTCACACGTGTTGTTTCTAGTGAAGATGATTTTTTCCTTTATGGAGGACTTGGTGACCCAAGACCCATTGGTGCCCAGTGAGACCAGGCAGGAAGAGCGTACTCCAATGGATTCAAT
The DNA here is from genome assembly GCA_963277665.1 of Viscum album. Lineage (NCBI taxonomy): Eukaryota > Viridiplantae > Streptophyta > Magnoliopsida > Santalales > Viscaceae > Viscum > Viscum album. Next base: position 35,366,559 of record OY728124.1, read on the forward strand.
AAGATACTCTATACTTACACGTCAGGTTGGGTTTCTAGTGGACAACTATCATAGTTTCTTTTGTACATTCCTCTTTTTAAGTTAGTCTTTTTTTGGGTTTGTATTTTGAACCATTTAACTTTTAGTTGCACTTGTACTCAGTGGTTTTTTAGTGGAATTATTTTTTATCTTTCCACATTTGGGATGTGGTTGTGTGTGCGAACCTAGAGGTACTTAGGAAAATGCCTTCCACCTGTAGGTTGACGCCTTCTGGGCTAGTCACCAACCCCTTGCCTTCGGGAGGCTGGCCTGGGGTATGCCACAACACGAGCCACAAGGGATGGTTCATTACTTTACTAACATCCCAATACACATTTTAACGATCTTAGTTTGGGTTTAATACTAATTTTAGTGGGCTTAATATGTAAATAATATGTGGTTATCCGAAAGTGTTTAGATTTTGTTTGAATGTTTTAGTTTAATTTATTATTCTACCACCGTAAAATTGAATTCAAAAACATATAAATGATAATATAAGTATATTAAATATACTAATATGTTTGGGTTTTTATTTTATAACATATATCAATATCCAATTTCATAAAATTTGTAAAAACTGTTGTTTTGTGTGAGGTGGACTACGACCTCACAAACCGATGTAATTTGATTTCCATCACCACCTCTCTTAATTGATTATAATGATGAATTTAATATTTATATATATAAATATATATTAATGATATAATTAACATTATTTATAGTATATTTATCATCTATATTCTTACCTTTTAATCCATTTGAAAATTATAATTTTGTTACTCCGTAAATGTAGATTATCCTCTCCCAAGAGTGATGTGATTTGTATTTCCAAACCACATTGTATGGATGATATATATAATTGTATTTAATGAAAATATAAAATATTTATGGAATAAAAACAATTATTTTAGGTAAAATAATACTTACCATCTTTCCATAATTTTATTTGAAATAATGATAATGTTACTCCTGTATATGTACAACCTATATTCCCCCTAATTGTAACATTGTTCACATTTAGGGAAAATATTTCAGGGTTTTTTAAAGTAAAATTTATTTATCAAATTGATAATTATTTCAATCTTATTATTATATAAATTTAGTAATGGTGTAATAATTGACCATAGTGAACCTACTAAAGTCATCTAGGACATATGAGCTTAATACCATACAAAAATCTGATGGGAACTTAATTGATCAAGTTATTTAATTGAACATGGTAATAAAATAAAAAAATGTAATAATAATAATTAAATAATGTTCTAATAAAATTATATAATTAAAAACATATTATTTATAATCTTATTTGAAATATTTTGAAATTTCTTTTCAAAAAGAGAAACCAAATATTTTATGTTAACATATATAGAGAGAACATATTTTACAACCACAAAAAAACATTATATTATGTATGAATTATTTTAAAAGAATATTGATTTTTGTCAAAGAAATCCCCTATAACCTTTTTCCAAGGTATTTAATTTTCTAAATGGGGTTTTTATAGAAAAGGGATATATTAGTATAAAAAATTGTTTTACTTATGGGTTTAAAAGAATATTTGTATGAGCTTGTTTATAAAAGTGAAAGATTTCACGTTTTTAATCCATGTTAACATACTTTGGGCATTTTTATGATCAGTTGGTCCTGGTTGAGATCTCCAATGAATTAGGTGATGATTACGTTGTCCAGAAAATTTTTTTAGATGTTGACCATATTTGTTATTCAACTTATAAGGGTTATTGTAAGGTCTTCGATAAGGGTTCTATGATTTTATTTCCAAATTCACCTAAATTGATTTTCTATATTGAAGAATATTTTTAATTCACAATGATTTTATTTCAAAAGGATATCTAATGTTCTTTGGGTTAAATGTAATGATTATTCCTTTTTTGGTAAAATGTATGTTTTTAACAAAAAGTTTTTCATGGGTTGTTTTGTATTCTAAGAAACCCTCATGATTACGATTATAGATTTTTGTTTTATTACAAATACACTACTGGAAATAAGCTCATTTGTGAAGGGGTATTTGTGACAGGATCCCGTCGCAAATGGGATAACACGACGGGGGTCCATCGCAAATGACCCATTGCCGTAAATGGCGTCTCAACTAACACTAGTTGCGATGGGCCCATCGTTAAAAATTTTATTAGCGATGAGAATACTTCCCGTCGCAAATACTAATCGATATATATTAATAAGCTTTAAATAAGGTTGTTTCAAAGGGCCCGTCACAAATAACATTTGTGACGGGCCACTAATCCTGTCGCAAATTTTTTTAAAAAAATAAAAAAGAAATTGGGAATTGTGACGGCTCCGTCGCAATTTCCTATTGCGACGGGCAAATATTCCCGTCACAAATTTTTTTTTAAAAAAAATAAAATAAAAATAGGTATTTGCGACGAGCTCGTCGCAAATGTGTATAAACAAATAAAAAATTAAATTTTAATAAAAAATTTTAATTAATATTATAATAGTAATAATACAATTATAGTTCATTCAGATATTAAAAAAATAATTCAAATATTTAAAAAATTAAAATTAAATTAAAATATTTAAATATTTAAATATATATAAATAATTAATATTATAAAATATGAATAATATTATTAATCATATTAATATTGTAATATAAATAATATAATATTATATAATAATAATAATAATATACCAAATTCATATTATTATAAATAATTAAATTATTGTAATTTTAATTAAAATTTTTGAAACATTTTATGTATTAAAAATAATGAATATAATATTATTAAAACAATTAGAAAATAAAAATATGAAAATTATTAACATTTGCAAAAAGAAATATAAACAAATAATAAAATACTAAGGTTGTTGCGTTATTAATAAAATAAAAAAACACTAAAATAAATACCAATAATAAATAATGAAGTATTAAAAATAAATAGAAATTAAATAATACAATATTGACACCAGTATTAGAGAGACATAAACTCTGAATACAAAAAAATGTCATATATTAAATTTATAAACATTATAACATCTAAATAATAACTAATCTGAAGGAGGAGGGGGAGGGGGGATGTGCTGGTGGAGGAAACTCCATCCCTAAGGCATGAGTGAGTCAGCGCATGTACTCCATATGCTCCTACTGCTGCTGCTGCCACCAACTCATCTGCTCCTCATACACCTGTTGCTGTCGTCGACGCTCCTCCTCATGCTGTTGCTGCTGCCGACACATATCCTCATGCTCCTTTTGGAGACTCTCTGTGAACACAGTCTGAGATCGCAACCGATCCTCATACTGTATAGCGGAAGAAGATGCACGAGCTCCTCTCAAGCTGGACGACGACATCGCAACACTTCCATAATAATCTCTGGGAGTCAGTCGAGAGCTGATACCAACTACCTGGCCCTTATCGAAGGCATATTGGGTATCCTGCATCTATGACGCATCATCAAACTGATGGCCACTGATCTGATCTGATGCCTCGGCCTGACCCTCAAGCAGAGTCTATGATGTTGCAGTCTCATATGACTCCTGTAGTTACAATTTGAAATTAAAATTGTGAATATATTATATGTAGTTAATTTTTAAACTTGAAAACAAATAATACTAACCATGATGTGATGCTGGTGATCACCGCTGAGATCCCGAGTAGCTGGATCACTGTACATCCTCCGATATACGTCGTACTCCGAAATATCGGGGTGCTCGACAGCCTATAAGAATATAAAATAAACTATTAATATTTAAGGTTATATAAATTATTTATAAAAAAATATACGTACCAAATGTTGTCTATGAGTACTGAAAGTTCGACTCCCAGCTCTATGAGTCACCTCTTATCTCCCCCGCTTCTGTCTCCCCACCGATGATCTCCTCTGAAAGCCACCACTCAACCAGTGTGCACATAATCCATCCCATAAGTGTGATGAAATGTACTCTGGTTGGTGTGCTCTACATGACTCGTCAAAATCTGACACTCCTGCTTTCTTCATGGTAGCTCTTCTTAAATTGTGTAAAAACTGACGAAAGTGATCACGCATGACCACCTCCCATGCCTCGTGGATGGCGTCATGCATGGTATCCTCGATCAGATACCATAAAACCTACAAATAATTCAAAATATCAAGTTATAAATGAAATAAATTTCAAAATAAAAATTATTTATTAACGTATGTACCAACCAATGGTCGAACATGTCCTGGTGCACATCAATGGGAATATACTCCCATGTTGTCCATGGATGAGAAAAATAGTTGCGCAAAATAGCACTGCCATGTCCAACTGCTATATGCGGAAAACTATAAAAACAATAATCAAACATTTATTATGTAAATAGATTAGTGAAATATTAGTAAAATGCACAGGTTATCACACCTCCGAGTACGTGGATCGAACCCTAGACGTGGACTTCGCTCGAGGATGGGGTCATGAATCATCAGTCGTGCAAGACCGCGCCCCCTCCACATACCCCCTGAAGCGCTTGCAGGATGAGGGTCAGGTGCCAGCAACTCGTCCGCATCAAAAGATAGGTCAGCATTCGCCAACTCACGAAATGTGTCCTCGTCCATCTAAAACAGAAAAAGAATGTTGTTACAAAATAATTTATAATTATTATTGTATATACATATATTAGTTATGATTATATATAACTACCATTGAATTGTATCAATGTTCAGCTTCATCACCATCTTCATCTTTTTCAATGTCATCTTCATATTCCTCCTCAATATCATCGATATCCATTTGAGTTCCAATTGCTTCATCTCTTACCAATTCAAATTCATTTGTGACGTCATTAACATCATCATCACCACAGACTCTTAATTGAGGGGTTTCATCATTAATACTCATGACTCTTTGTAACAAAGATTGATGTTGAGTACTCTCTTGAAAAACATTAATTCCTTGCACTTCATTGAAAGCACATTCACTTTGACTAAACTGATTGTCTCAAATTTTCATTTTTATTATGCTCCACCAATCAGTCAAGTCTCTTGACATAGCAATGTACTTTGCATAATAAACTTGATGTGCTTGTTGAAACAGTAAGAATGGTTCATTTACTGCAAAAACACTTTTACATTTAATATTGATGATTCCATGGGTCGGATGAACACACACGCCTCTCTAAGTATCCATCCGTTGACATTTGAACATCGTTATGTAATGTTGTCCTATATAACAGAGTTCAATGATTTCATCAAGAATGCCATAAAAGTCAACTTTATTTTCTCTATGATGAGATTCTCTCAAGAAAACTCCATTGTTCATTGTTTTTTTTTTGATTCCCCATATGCATGTGTATGAAATCAAAAACCATTCACCAAAATGTTTCCATGAATCACCATCGGCCGGATGATTCAAGCTTTTACCGGCTGAAATTTTCGTTTTGTGCCATGGCATCATTGTCACTGTATTCTGAGACATGAATAAATGCTGAATTCTGGATGTAAGAGGAAAATATCTCAACTGTTTCATAGGAATCAAGCCAGACTTCCCATGTTGAGCTTCTTTATACCTCGATGTTCCACAAGTGGGACAACTATCCAACGACTCATTTTCCCCAGAATATAAAATGCAATCATTTTGACATGCATGAATCTTCTGACAACTAAGTCCTAAATTCCGAACCAGCCTCTTACTCTCATAGTAATTTGCAGGCAAAACATTTCCTTTGGGTAACAGTGTTTTAACCAAATAAAATATTTGATCACAACACGTGTTTGACTTTCCATTATCTGATTTGATAGCCATAAATTTTTCAACTACTTCTAATTTTCTTATCTAGAAACCAGGATATAACGCATCCTCAGCAGACCTCAACAACTAATAAAATTCAGAGTGTGCCAATGCTAAAAAAGTCTCCACACCCTCAATATATATTGGATTTAAACCAGAACCATTTGGATTTCTACGGTGATTTATCCATATGTGGTAATCTAATAATGACTGTTGTCAACCTCGTTGTTCCATATTTTTCTATAAAATATAAAAGCATTACTGGTTTTGAATATTTTGTTAGAAAATCACTCTCAAAAAGACAGGATAACTAATTACAGCTACTTCTTAATAATTACCGATATTTACAGATAATTATTTTTAATTATTATTATATGAATAATATTTATAAAAAATTAATATTAATATGATCAACCAAGCAAGGAAAATTATAGAGTTTACACAAACACGATTAACGGAAACTTTTTATTAGGATAGACCTAAAAATTGACCCTTTAAGAATTGAACATGTTAAGAATAGATAAAAACCTGTAACGAATATTAATAATTTTAATATTTTATAAGTTTTTTATTATTTTAATAATACTAATATTATTTTTTCATAAATATTAATTATATAATAATAACATTATTACATTATTAGTATTTTTTATTATTAATATTAAAATAATATAATTTTCTATATTATGTTACAATTCTCTTTTCATCTGTGTGTTTAACATTCTATCTCCACATGTAATATTTGCATTCACTTTCACCTCTCTGTTGGTGAGTAGGTTGATAATTTTGAAAATGAGTGCAAATATTACATGTGGAGACAGAAGTTTTCTTAAAACCAATACAAAGATGAAAAGATAATTGAGAAAGATACTGATCACGCTAGTTTATTCCAACAAGCTAATTATTACTAATTATTACTAATTATTACTAATTATTCATAATTATTAATAATTATTACTAATTATTGGTAATTATAACTAATTATTGGTAATTATTACTAATTATTGGTAATTATTACTAATTGTTGGTAATTAGTGCTAATTATTGCTAATTATTACTAATTATTGCTAATTATTGCTAATTATTGGTCATTATTCCTAATTATTGCTAATTATTGCTAATTATTGGTAATTATTCCAAATTATTCCTAATTATTGCTAATTGTTTGTAATTATTGATAATTATTAGTAATTATTACTAATTATTCCTAATTATTGGTAATTATTCCTAATTATTGGTAATTATTCCTAATTATTGGTAATTATTACTAATTATTGGTAACTATTACTAATTATTGGTAATTATTGGTAATTATAGGTAATTATGGGAAATTATGTGTAATTATTGGTAATTATTGGCAATTATGGGTAATTATTGGTAATTTTGGGTAATTATGGGTAATTATTGGTAATTATTGGTAATTATTGGTAATTATTGGTAATTATTGGTAATTATAGGTAATTATTTGTAATTTTAGGTAATTATTGCTAATTATTGGTAATTATTGGTAATTATTGGTAATTATTGGTAATTATTGGTAATTATTGGTAATTATTGGTAATTATTGGTAATTATTGGTAATTATTGGTAATTATTACTAATTATTACAAATTATTGGAAATTAATGGTAATTATTGTTAATTATTTCTAATTATTACTAATTATTACTAATTATTACTAATTATTGGTAATTATTGGTAATTAATGGTAATTATTTCTAATTATTTCTAATTATTGATAATTATTACTAATTATTACTAATTATTACTAATTATTGGTAATTATTTTTACTTATTACTAATTATTGTTAATTTTTTCTAATTATTACTAATTATTGTTACTTTTTCTAGTTATTACTATTTTTTTGAATTACTCCTATTTTTTGTTAATTATTGCTAATTATTACAAATTATTACAAATTATTACTAATTATTACCAATTATTACAAATTAGAGTCATTAATTACTAATTACATTCATTAATTACTAATTACATTCATTAACTACTAATTACATTCATTAATTACCAATTACTATCTTTAATTAAAATTACATTTATTAATTACTAATTAGAGTCACTTAATTATTAAATACTGTTAATTACTAATATTTAAATCTAACAAATTAAATTTAATACAACCTTACTACAAAACATTTATATCTAATTAGGAATAATAAAAACTAATGTAAAAATATAAAACAAAAACATTAAGTAAATATTAAATTAAAATTCAGATAAAATCCTTAAAATGGCTTTCGAGCATTCGATTTGTTGTACTTGTAGGATGATCCCCCGCAACCACCTTGAAACCAGCTTGCAAAACAAAATTCACTCACCTCTAATAAAATAGTAAGAAGTACTTCAGAGTTTGAAAATATGTCAACGCTGGCTGTATTTATAGGTTAGATTATTTGCGACGGGGATTATTGCGACGGGACCCGTCGCAAATAACCCAGGCCGCATTTATTATGGGCGGCAATTAAAGGGATTATTTGCGATGGTACTCGTCACAAATAATCCACGCCACTATGTTATTTGCGATGGGATCCCCATACCATCGCAAATAACATGTTACCACCCCCGGTTATTTGCGACGGGAAGGGGATCCTGTGGCACATAACTTTCACGCGGTTTGGCGCGCAAGTCGCGCCAAAACATTTGCGAAGGGTGAGAATATCCCGTCGCAAATAACCCCATCGTGAGGACTATTTGCAATGGGATTATTTCCTGTCGCAAATAGCCCGTCGCTAATACCACTTTTTCCTATAGTGATAGTATTAGAAAAAATATGGATATTAAATATTATTTCACGTGTAAGTAAACAATTTTATGATTTCCAAGTTTATTATGTCAATGGAAAACACTCATTTATGATCTCGTGGTTTGAAAATGGACTTTTGGGATTCATTATTCTTTTTATATCCTTTACTGATACTTTTGGGATCATACAACATTTTCAAAAGTTTTTCATAGGGTTTGAAGATGAGTAGGAACAAAGAAGAAGTGTACCTAAAAATGTAATGATTTTCTATGAAACAAAACATTTTTTATTTTAAATATTTTTTAGTGTTGTAAAAATTAGATGAATAGGAGGATCCTAAATTTTAATGCATGGTTTTAATATATAATATTTATGGCCTAATTATCTATATATCTAAAACTAAATAGATTCCTCTAAGGAAAAAAGATGATTTGTGTTCAAAATATTCAAATGATGGACTATTTATGACTGAGTCCTTATAGTTGGTATAAGTCAAAAGGATTAAATTACATTAGAGGTTAGGATACTTTCAGGAGAGGATAATTTAAGGTTATTGTATACCACCCTCAGTTTATTTTTTATGTTTTATCATAAGTTTAATGGAATAGATAACTATTTTTCATGTCAGTGGGATAATTTGGGAGTCATTTATTTCATTTCGGTAGATAGTTGAGGAATATGTAACCCTTATGTTTATTACGTGGAAAAGATATTTAATAAAACATTTCATTAAATTTTATAGAGAAATGGTTAAATGTATTGAAATATTTTATGGTTTATATGATCATTGATATGGACGTAATTAAAGATTATTGCAATTTGGGAACAATTTTTTATCATATTAACAATAATGTGATTGAAAATTTATTTTTTTATTATGTCATTAATGTTATTTTAGATGAAGTTCACTATTTTGGGATCCATATATGGTTAATTTAAATAGAAATATTTTTGGAAAAGTTTGAATTTAGTTTTTAGAATAAGGTAGAATTATCTTTTGTGTGATTGTATTATTTTAATTTGGATTTATGGTGATTTTGGTTATTCATTGAAATAATTATCATATCATAGATATTATATTACTAGGCCATATACATATTTGGTTTGAGTCTTTAAGAGTGATTGAATTTATTTAGAGAGAAATTATAAAATTATCTTGAAATAATATGTGATTAAGTCATTCTAGTATTTCGGTTTCCATCATATTAAGGAACATTTAGAAGAATATTAAGGATAATACTTTTTGGAAATATTTATTTTTAACTATAGGTATTACTGTGGAATTTTGGAGATTATTGTATTATTTCTTCATATGAAGGTTTATTCATTTTTGGTGTAATCCTAGATTATGCTGACAATTTTGGTTTGTTAATATTACTATCTAAAAGTAAAAACTTGATATCATTTTATGGGTTATATAATCCATTAGAAGCCTAATTTAGTGCTTTAAGAATGAAAAAATCCTATCGAATACTCATTGATGGAACAAAAAGATGTGATTATTGTTGAAATTGATTAGGTATAGAATTATACATTCAAAGTAAGAATATTTTCTTATGTTATTCATTTATATAATAAAGGAATTACACATCACTGTAGAAATAATCTTTAAAAAATGTTATCCAGTTAGATTAATTTTTGGAAAATCATTGGTCATTTTCATATATTATTGACTTACAATACTTTTGTCATTAACATTATTAGGATCATTAACATTATTATGATCATTTTTTCTATCACTCTCCATCATTAATTGGACATTAAATTTTCCTCCAAGTACATGTTTTCGCATCCTACTATTGTTCTCCTATTTTGAGATCTAAAATGTTTTATTCAAGATGACTTCCATATTTCCATTTCCTTATTTTTCAAATTATTTATATTAAACCTTTTTTATGTTTTCAGAATTCAAAAAATATATTTTCAGATGCCAAACCCTTGATTACTGAGTTCAAAGTAAAATTGAGTAGATGATATTTATTTTTGAGGGGGGGGTAATTTAATATCCTAATATTTTAATATAAGACTATATAATATCATATAAAACCCCCAACATCAAGAATAAACAAACCATGAAATATTAATATTTAAATGTTATAGTTATAAACATGCCATTAAACTGGTGGATATTAATATGATTAAAAACATAATAAAATATGAAAGTGGACCAACTGAGTAAAAATTTTTTGATTAATTCTTGTGAAATATCCATTCAATTATTTACTAAAGCCATTTTATGCTTCAAACATATATTTTCTTCCAAAATTGTTTTTATTTACATTTATGAGAAAATAATAATAATTAATTAAAAAATATTATAAAAGTTATTTCTTAAAAAAATACAATTTTCAAAATTAGAATATTAAAAATATTTAACGGTTAGAATTTAGGACTTTCCAAAAAGATTGATTTTTCAAGAAATAGTGAAAAATTCTGATTTGTGTAAAAAGTTCACCTATTTTCATTAAAAATGTAACATTATTATTTGAATTTTATGTCATTTAAAATAATCCCTATTCATGTAGATATAATAGAATTAATTACATTTGAATCATTTTTATAACTGATTTCGGTATAAGTTCATTTTTGGGCTTAAAAACACAATTATCTGAATTTGGATTTTCTTAACATATTACACAATTATATTAAAATTTAATTCTTACATATATTTTAATTTAATCATTAAAAATATATTTAATGATTTCTAATAAATTGATTAAAATTTAATAATTATTTCCATTTTATTTTTTAACTTAATGAATAGTTAAAATTGTAAAATTTATCCCCTCCGTAAGGGTAAAATGGGTTTAAATGGATTACAACAAAGATGGTGACCCAAAAACATTACATAAATATATTTGATAGTTTAATTTCATAAATTATCACCTAATACTTGATATTAATGAATCTTTCTATCAATTTTCATTGATAATTACATACATATTATTTATTAAAATTTTAATCTAAAATATTTCACTCTTTCTTTTAATATTTATATTTTTTTCAATGGAAAAAATAAGATATATGATAAATGATTATTTGAATGATAAATTTTTTTTCTCATGGTGATTTATTTTCAGTTTTCAATGATGTAATAATCTTTTAATATTTTTATGCAACATCGATACAGTCTTTATTCAAACTGAATAAAAATTAAGTAAATAAATATAATAACATTATTAGTAAAAGAAATTTGGTTGATTTATAGTTTCCCAAGAATTTTATATATCAGTATATCATATTTTTTATTTTTTTAGAGGCTTAAATTTAAATTTAATTACTATTTTGATGCCTTTAAAGTTAAATTAAATGAACAACATCAAAATTACATTAATGAAATCTACTTTTAAATAATATTTTATTAAATTATTAAAAACCCGTTAAAATATTAAACTATTTAAATTTAGAATTTATAATATTTTTAAATTTCATTTAATATACATTTGATCTAATTATCATCTTATATATATAACTATATCCAATAAATATAGAAATAGTCATTACTATGGTTAAGGTTAAAAGCGACCAACGAAGCGGTTAATACAAAAGAAAAGGTCTCAAAATATTTAAAAACCAATAAAAAATTTATTACATGTATATAATAATTTGATACCACCTTTTAATTTATTAAATGTTATTATGGAACCATTTTCATGAGTTAGATGCTTATTATATTATAATAATTCGTGTATTTCTAAAAGATATGACATTGCTGATATTTTATAATGAACAATATATTATTAAGTGATTTAAAATCCATAAAAAACTTATCTTAACCCATGTGAATGTGATGTGGTTTAGAATATAAAATATGGTCCATTTATGGGTCACTTTTTCTTTTATCGTAACTTTCTTAATAATTAGTGAGTAAAAAACATTGATTTCATAGTAATTGTCAAAAGGGTTAACAAAGGGTTAAAACTAGGAGATAAGGGTTAAAACACCAACTAAAATTGAAAAATTCTAATTACATGTTTATTTACACTCCTAATAATATGATCATTTATATATATCAATTTTATTAATTTTTTGTTAAAGATAATCTATATTAATTTAATAATTTATGAAATTCCATGAATTTTGTTCCCCTCATTTATAAAATGACACTGTTATCCTCTCCGCAACACACTTCAAAAACAATTTGGATCATCCAAAACATGAAAAAATAAATTCTTGAAATCTATTTCCATATTCCAGATTTCTTATTTTAGGAATAATAGTATTCTTAGAGGGATTAAGGTATATATAAAAGAATGTTGTGCAAAGAAGATTTATATCTTTTAACTTAATGTTTTAGAATTATTTATAAATATACATCATTAAAATCATATTAAGACTTGTTAAAATAATAATACCATTATATTCCATATTATTATATCTTTTATTTAATGAAATATCATATATCCATCTCCTCTTCCATCAAATGGGAAGTGAAACCACATTTCATGTGTACGGTAGGCTACTGCCTCATGAACTAATGTAATTCATTTTCAATCACAACCTCTCATAGATGGTTATAATGACAGATTTAATAGGTATATATATATAAATATATAAATATATACATATGTTATATTCATGAAATAATTACAATTCAATAAAGATTACATATCATATATTTTATTACCATTCCATTAATTTAAAAATGAGAATGTCGTTCGTGTGTGCGTATGGATTACCACCTCCCAAAAGTGAAGTGATTTGTTTTTCAAAACCACATCACATGGATTAACCATCATTAAATGATTGAAACATAGTTTATTTTTCATAACCATCATTCAAGGTTGGTTTTAAAGTTAAAATTGATGAATAAAAATGAGTATTATTTAATGATTATTATTCTATATATTATTGAATAATTAACTCTTTTACCTTAGTTAACCTACCATTGTCATTTGGTACATATAAGATGAATATTTTCAAAACACATGATGTGAAAATAATTAATTAATTAATTAAATATAACATGGTAATAGAAAAACATAATTAATAATAAACATGAAAATATGTTCATAGGAAAGTAAATAATTAAAATAATTTTATTATTTGGGATGATAAATAACGTAGTCCGTGACATAGACACGAGGTGAGGGGTAATATGCATCGATAAACTCATTTTAAATATTTCAAAGATTTATTTTTTAAAAAATTTATTCCATATCTATATTCTGAAAATTAATTAATTGGTGAATTTATATGGAAATAAATGATGTGTAAATGAAATTTTGTGTCACTATTGACTTTCATTCTATGTATTTCAAAATTAATATTTTTACATATTCTATTTGAATTTTTTTAAATTATTTATAAAAGGACAAGAGAAATATTTTATTTTAATATTTTTTGGGAAAATAGATTTTACATTTAAAACAATTGTTATTTGATTTATGGATTATTTTAAATCTTCCATATTTTTACCCAAGAAAAAACCTTTCCCCTTTTTTATTGGTATTGTATTTATTAAATGGGTTTTTAAAGAAAAGGGATATATTAATATCTGAAACAATTTTAATTATTAGTTAAAAATTATATTTGTTTTATTTTCATTATAAAAAATCATGATTTCATGTGTTTCATGAAATTTATAGTCTTTATAAATTTATTATGTTAAGGATATCCTTCTACTCATGATATGATTAATAAATACTTAAAATTTATCCCAAATAATAAGCCCCTCTAAATTTATTTTAATTAGCATCAACAAATTCTTGATAATTATTCTCTAGAAAATTCGCTATAACATTCTGATAATTTTCCAGATTTTGATCTTTAACAACAATACCTGATAAGATCCTCCTCAACAATCCCAAATTTTGGGTACAATATTATGGATGCACCCCTAAGAATAAAAAACAGATACAGACTAAAATGTAGGTATTTGAATAATATTATTGACATAATGAGTTTGAAGGGATGAAGATGAGATCAATGAAATAAAGAGTAATTTTGTGAGACAAGGAGAGATCAAATGTTGAAGGATAATAAAAAACTTGAAAACAATTAAGGGTTATAATATCGAGCATGATTTATATCTTTAAGGATCCCACATGTATGGAAATAAAACAAAACTACACACAAATTTTATTAAGATCAAAAAAGAAAACAAATAATACATGATTCAAATGAGAAATAAGAGATTCATATTAAGATAAGATAAAAACACCATGAACCAAAGACAAAGAACAAGAAATATAATGAAAATATAGGAAATTCATACCACTATCATATAGATCTTCATCGATGGTAGATGGATTCAAATAAACTTTTACCAAATGTTATAATTCACACCTAAGGTGCACCTTGTATGATTATCAATCGATGATCATATTTAGAGGTTTGAAACACCACTTATTGATGATGGATTGTCTAAAAAATGAAGAAATTATGAATATTAGAGTTTCTTCAATGAAGATCACAAAGGGGACTAGGGTTTTCACTCAACTATATTTGAGTTAAAATAACCGAAGAACTGAACTGAAAGAATGAGACCAAAAAATGAATTTTAGTGGTTGTTAATTCCCCTAATAGGTGATGTCGATGATAAGACTTTAACAGACCAGGGAAGTCTGTGTGGTATACTCATTCTAAATAAGTATAGAATATAAGACAAATGGATACCCATCACATAGCCCATACATCCATGGCTATGTGGTCTATAAACATTGCCTAATGGCATAGTGTGGATTTATGCCTATATTATCCGACCCACATCATGATTCATATGTAATGCCTCTGTCACCACCCACCCACATCATACCTGGATCACAAATAGTATCCAAAATCACCAAGGGTCATTCAAGTATTGTAACCCTAGACTTTTGGACTCAAGATTACCGGGTTTATCACACAGGGAACACCCCAACTAGAAAACCTAGAAATATATTGAGCAAGAAAAAAATGAAAATAATTTTCCATGTATGTGAGAAAACAAAATAGTACGAATAAACAAATAAAATTTTTTGGTTATTAAAAATTTTTCACCATTTTAATATTAGATTATTGATATTATTGAACCTATTTTCATTAAATTTGATTCATACTCACAATGTTTAAAAAAGTATTCAACTTAGATAACATCACATCCTTAGTTAGAATATCAGCCAAATTATAATCACTTTGTATCATTTTTACACACAAGTTTCCTAATTCAATGACATCTATTATAAAATTTATCATAATTTTAATATTGTTAGGCCTGTCATGATCAACTAATTTTTTATAAATATGTAATGAATATTGAATATCAGAGTAGACAATAGTTAAAAAGTTACTAATACAATGTTTAGAAAAAAAACCATAGCCTTAAATGGCCTATCTGAAAGCCTCTTTTTGGGATATATATTCATCTTTGGGGGATAAGATGGATACCATGTAATTCATATTACATTTCAATGAAAATGATCATATATAGGTAGAAATTCATACTCTGTAAGGCACTTGTGAGTATTTATTTTTCCTATATAATCCAAATATAAAAAACCAACAATAGAGTCAGTAATATAGACATTTATTCTATAACATGAAAACAATTCTGGAGATTGATAAATATATCTAGTTAACTATTTTTAATCATTATAGTGTTCCTTTATAAGAGTACTCATAATCCTATTATAGGTATAAACAACATATCCAACATCAGGTCATGTGAAAATCATGGCATACATGATGATACCTACTATAGTAGCATATGGTATCTTTAACTTATATTCAACATCATATTTTATAGTGGGAGATTGAGATAATTATATCTTAAATTGTTGTGTTATTAGGACATTAGTAGGTTTCATTATTTCAAACATATGTCACTTAAAAATTTTCAAACTACAACCTTGTCATGAATAGTAAGTAAATTTTTTATCTCAATTCCTTATTATTTTCGACCATAAAATTTACCTCTCATTACATAACACATGTAATTAGAAAACATCCTTTAATTGAGACTGAAAATAAATGATAAGTTTCATGTCATTTGAAATAATAATCATTCAATCGATATAGAACAAATAATAGAGGATAATAGTTTTGAAAGTTTTTTAATATAGACGTATATCATGTTTACATATTTTAAAATGATTATAATTCCTGAATGTTTAAACATTAAATACCACTACTTATAATATTCCTTTAAAATATATAAGGATTTATTAAGAATACATATGTTATTTTTATTAAATTATATGAATAATTATTAGGTGGTTGCATATAAATGGTCTCATTTATATTACCTTGAAATGAGGTTATTTTTTTACATCAATATTATCAAAGATCTTTTCTAATAAGCATAAAAAGAAAGTGAAAATATATTTATGTATGTTTAACCACAAGATAATGTTTATTAGAGTAATCAATTTTTTCCATTTAGTGGAAACCTCTAGCTATAACCATATCCTTATACATGATTTTATTTTAATTGGTTTTATCTTATTTCCTTTCAATGATCCACTTGAAGATAATATATATTCCATTTGGTGGCTTGGTAACAATAGACAATATTCTATAATCTATTAAAAATTTATTTTATCATCAATGGATGTGACTCTATTATTGGAGCCTATATCATTTATATATTTCCTATAAATTTGGTTACCCTTGGATTCAATATCCTAGGAAATATGTACATATAAAATCTCATGTCATATTGGGTAAATTGATATGGAGGCATGATGACCCACCGAGTTCTATCTCAGGTAAGATAATAATTATGTTGAGCCTATAATGGATCAAAATATAATTTAAAAGTGAATTATATTTAGTTTATTTTTGATGGTTTATTTCTGGAAGAGGAGGCTCATCTAGTGCCTCAAATTAATTTTGATTATTAGTTTGACCAACATAATTTCAAGTCATGTCATAACAATCATTAATAAAAAAATTAGATTTGGGAACTATAGATGCAAAAAATATAGCATAGAATATAATCCTCTTTTGGAAACTTGTTTTTTTGACCCATGGATTAAACCCCTAAATCACTTGAGGATATCCAATGAATATACATGTTAAGGATACTATTTTTAGTTTATCTCCATTAATGGGAGATTAGTATATGCACCTATAAAGTCCTAAATGATTATAAGAATGGGTTTAGTTCCACCAAAACTGTTGAGGAGTTTTAAATAAATTTTCTTATGAAGGACAGAAATTGATAAGGTAAACTGTTGTAGATGAAGCTTCATCCCATAAAGATTTGGGTAGCCATAGATATGCTAACATACATTTAACTATTTCTTGTTTAGTTCATTTCATATGATCTAGTAAACAAATCTATTGGGGTGTTTCTCTAATGGAAGGAATTTTAGAAAACACCTTATGACTCTAAAAATTAATTGAAATCGGATGAAAGACACTCTAATCCTGTGTGTATTTGTAAAGATTAGATATTTCTTCAAGTTTTATTCTCATAAAGATATTCCCAAAACATAATGGTTTAAAATATATTTATCATATTTTAAAGAAAATAAATCTAAAATATACCAGAGTAATCATTAATTAAAGCTCCAAGTAATAACCAACACCAAGAGATATGGTCCTAGTAGGCCCCCAAAGGTAAAAAATAACATATTCTAAAGGATGAATAGATTTAAAAGGATACATATTAAATTTTACTCTCTTATACATTCTTAGAACACAGTTTTGATGGAATAAAAGTTTCTTGGTGTTATGCTATTTAATATCGATTTCTTACTCAACTCCTATAGAACTTTAAAACTTATATGCCAAAATATTTAATGAAAAATAATAGTATTCACTAAATTGGTGACATATATACTAAATTACTATCTATGATGTGTCATTATTTCAAAACTATATAACCCATTTAAATTATTTCATTTGATTATAGTTTTATATCCTTTAGTGATCCTTAGAAAACCCGAACCAGGCATAAATTTTTACCCTTCATAGTCCAATAAAGTTATTAAAATGGAGTTTCTATGTTAGGTAGGGACCCAACTTATATATAGTAAGGGCAGTATAGAGTGATCATTAAGCATTATCTAGATTAAGTCTCTACACAGAACACTACTCTACTCGATGCAACCAATCAGAACATTTCCCTCAACTCTCTTAGAAAAATCAAGGTAAGAAACTTTAATAGGGTAAATATGAAGTGAAAATTATTAATCTAGTACCCATTCATTTTAAGTAACATTTATCACATCAGTGGTGTCAAAACCATAATCAATTTACAAATATCAATTAGTAGATTCATCAGGTTCAAAACATAATTTTTAATTTGGTTTTTCGGTACTCTGGAGTAATGTGCGAAGACATGGAACAATTATATTAGGTGACCTACCTACTATCAAGTGAAATTATAAAGATAATATCTTGATCTGTAGTCCCAATTTTACTATTATTTTTAAAAATAACTAATACAATATTGTCAAATTCATCAAGGTGTGCTAAAATTTGAGTACCGAAGTGCATTCTAAAGGTAAACATCATATGTTTCTTTTATAGATGGGAAAAAGTGAATTAATCATATATAGTATTTCAATTCTCAACAATATTCTAGAACAAACTATTTCATAGAAACTTATTTATGAACATTATCACCTAAAGATAGAAGAATCAAGGAATGGGCATTTATAAAGTTGTAAATGGAGAAATCTGTATAATTAGTTACAGTCAGTCTGTTTTCATAATGGGAAAATATAGGTTCTCTAGATCCATGTAAAGTACCAATGAGTCCCAACTAAACATTCATGGATATCATCTTAATTCTCCAATGGTTTAATTCATTATCCCCATAAAACCTATCTATCTCATTTTTAGAGGATTTTATATTATTATTTGAGGGCTCTGATACCATATTTTTATGGTCAATGTTAAAGATCCTCCCCTAAGAATAGTTGTGGATCATCGAATAGCTACTTGGGTTTTACTTAATATATATGAATAAACGTTTTTGAAGGGTTGGTGCCATTATAAAAAATATAGATAAATTTGGTAAGTCGATACAAGATCAAAAACTGAAGAACAATTAATGACAATTGAAGGAAAGTAAGAGACACACGATTTAACATAATTCATACCCTTAGGTATCCTATACATATAAAATGAACACTAAAAATCAAAAACATTTTGTTATGATAAAAAAATCTAATAAAAAATTTAGAATAAATCCAATAAGAACAGATTTGAAATAATACCAGCTAAAAACACCGCAAACCAAAGCTAAATAAAATGAAATATCTTAAAAAGCCCATACATTATTACATCTATTTAGGAGAGCTTCATTGAAGGTAGGTTAATGTATAACACCTTGTCTCGGATCATAAACCACACTCTAGAGGTGAAACTGGTCAAACTATCCATCATGTATATTCTTGGGTGATTCATCCAAACCTCTTCTCAATGAATGATCTTACAGAAAATGACAACATGACACATCTTGGTGATTCTTAAAACAATATAACATAAGGAACTATGGTTTTCCATTAACCGGGTGATAGAAAAAAGAATCAGGGATCCAAACAAAATGAATGGGACCAAGGAATACATTACAAGTGGAATCAATTGCCCTAAAAATTATAGATGATTAAAAGATTAAATAAAACCATGGATGTCTGTGTGGCACACCAAAATTAATGAGTATAAGTGCTCGAAAAAATGGAAGGATATTTTACAAAGGATGTTTCCCTTAATAAATATTGATGTAAAACCCTAATTCAAGTATTTGAGGTGTTTATGGAATGAACAATAAGCCTAATGTAAATAAGTGGGATTATTAAGAAACATTATAAAAATACATTACCATGCCCAAACTAAAAACCAATATTATATTATGCATAAAATAAATAATAATATTTTTTTTAATTAACGTGATAAATAATAATGAAATAAATAAAATAATAAAATTTAATATGAAAATTAAACAACACTTCAAAATATACTTAATTCTATGACTTCATATCTTCAAATTGGTCTAGTAATAAAACATAGAAACCAATTTTATATACTTCTCAACTAAATATCACTTAAACATTCTGTAAAACAAATATAGTGAATCTCTCTACAGACTAAATACCATGCCACTCTAAACCTAAAGGTCCCATCAACTTATTTCACCCACTTATGGAATAACACAAATACATTTATATTAACTTTCCCATAAACATAAATTGACGAACACTTGAGTAATATTTTATCAATGAGTATTAAACATCGGTACTTCTTTGCTCATGTGATCGAGCTATTGAAAGTGGGATACCTAGGGATAACTTTTGGTTGTGCGTTGATTACCATTAAATGTATAAAGTTATAGATATATATATATATACATTTATATATATTACCAGGATAATGTTTTTACTTACACATACATAATAATTATGTTTATTTCCATGGATAATGTGTTGTATAAAAAAGTATAAAAGTTCACATTCTATAATGAGAACTTATAGATACCATTATATTAATATTAATGTAATGTTATATGGTCCATATTCATCATACTGATAAGATAGAGATGATGTGGGACTACAAGGTGTTTTGGGATCGTGAGCATTGGGACTTCTTCCCACGAAGTTCACACTTTTTGATCTCTAATAGTTTATACCCTAAAGATAGACTCAACAATAAAAAACACTACATGTGTTGTGTGTCGTTGGTTACACTTATATATTGAAATGTGTATTGTTCTCATAACTTGAGATCATTATCAATCTGTTCTATTTGATCACATACTTTGATACATTGAAAAAACCATCAAATTTATATTGTAGTGAGGTATCTTGTTTTGGGTGGGTCATTGTTGGTATTCCATTGGTTTAATGATCATGAGAGAACTGGTGCCATCTGAGTTGGGGAAGTGATACCTCAAGTCTTGTTGATAATGATGGTAGTACCTTTTCAAAACCATGAACATGTTAGTTGAAGGTAAATCCATCTAGATATATCCAAAAATAATAAAGAAATAATGGACAATTACACTAGTGTGAATCTTGCTTATGGGATATAATTCGACAAAGAGATTATCTTATATAGTGGGTATTCATATAATGGTTTTCATTTTTTATGACTATTCCTTATGTCATTAGGGGAATCGATGGGTTGCTAGAATATGCTCATAATCTATGAACACTATTTACTACTATCAATATAATGCCCAAGAGGGACACACAAAAGAATGTATTGATGAATCTTCCATATTCAGGTGAATAGGTATAAAGGAAATGGTGGTCCCCATTATGGAGTTTGAGAGTTGTCAACTTTTATTGATCACTGAGAAAAAAATTAATCAATTATTATTTGATTATAGAATAACTAGGTTGAATTTATTTATTAAAAGTATTTATATGTGTTTAAGTAAATACAAGGAATAATTTTATAAGAATGAATATTATTTTAATATTAAATGTTTTTTTAATATTAGTGGGAAATAAGAGTTGAGTTAATGACACTAGTTTATCAATTAATATTATTTAATATAAATTATAATTATATTATAAAATATAAATAATACTTATGATTCAAGAATTTTGTCATAATTATTGATTTATTACTTATTTAGTGGATGTTAAATATATAGGGTTAGGGAAACATAAATAGTTATTTTATAAATCAACTACAAAAGTTGAGGATAATCTCATTCCATGTAATATTCATCAGTTAGAATTGAGAGCTTATTACTCCTCATGTATCCTAGTGAGAGAATCACTCTAACCGAGAATGTTCCATGAAAGCCTTATGATATTGATGGTTCATAATGGTGGTGATTGTCGTGACATTGATGAGATCATAGGAATGATTCACTAGCACCAAGAATTAGATGAACAACATAAATGTAGATTCAAAAAGCGTGTTTGGATGATCTATATGGGTTTGGCCTCAGATCCTTCAATCATTGGTCACTGGGGACTTACTGAAGAGGACCACGATTCGATTTGAATGAGGCACTCATTACAATTTTTATTTTTATGCTCTGATTAATTCACACGATATAGTCAAATCATATCGAGGCTTATATCACAAAAGATGATGATGTTTCATCTCTCTAGTGATGAATTTTTTAAAAAAAATCATGACACACTAGTTGCACTACGTTATCTGGTACTATGAATTGATATTGGAGGGATCACATGAATTTTATAAGCTAAGAAAATTAAATTTTCTATATATTTTTGTAGAGATATTTCATTCAGTCTGAAAAACATAAATCATGTGACAATCTGATATCAGATGACCATGATATGGCCCTTTTAAATTTTTGATATGGATCATATGTGGTTGTTCATGTATTAAAATTGAAGGGTGTATATTATATATATATTTATTTATATATGTTATTTTATATTTTCATGGTGTTTAATCACTATAAAAATATAATTTCGATGACCTGAATAAATTTCATTCATGTTCTGCCAGAATATAGTGGCCATATTTTCTCTAGGTTGTGACTTTAATTTCTTCACAAGATTGTGACAATAGATAAATATTTATTTAATTTTAAAAATACTAATCATAATAATATTTAAAAATTTGGATAATAATACATATGGTACAAATTCTTTATGCGGGTGTTGGTTACCTACAACTTCATGAAAAATTATCGAGGCCATCATGAGACACCTTTTTGACCTCCACAGTACATGATAACCAACTAACTGCCAACTCAGATGACCCCGTCTGATTGTCATCACCCTAGGTTTGAGGTAATCCCTTCCCCAATTCCCAATGGTCCCGTTGGACCCAATCCACCATGAAATGGGATAGGGTAGGTTGAACTAATCTAGAATGGTTGCAGGATGACATTCCTATCCCTAAAATACCCTGAAATGGGTTGTCCTAACTTCAAACCATCTTACAGTGTTACATGCCAATTCAGAAAGGGTTTTGGTGGCATTTTGGTCTCAAAAAATATTTTTATAATCAAAATTAACTTAATTAATTAAGATAATTTTAGTATTATATAAAATTTATAAATTAAATAATTTTTTTGCTTCAAAATATTTTATTTTAATATTAGAAAAACATCAATTTAATTTGAGTATTAAATTTAATTAATTAATTTGTTTAAATTTTTGAATAAAAATTAAATTAATGGTAACCTGAATAAGAATAAATTATTTGAATCTAAATAATTCAATAAATTTTTTAAATGACCTCATACTTTTAAATTTATAGAGATTTAATATTATCCATCATTTATTTAATATACTGACTGGTTTTGAGTAGTGACCTAAAATGTCTTTGTCTGATTAATTTTGTTTAATTATTTTTCACCATAATAGATGTTTGTAATAAGAAGTTAATTTTTTGATTGTCCACGCATCATCATTTTGTTCAATGTGTATAAGGGAACACACGTCCAATATATTTATATATGTTTTTTATTCCCTAGTCCCCCTCGCCAGTGTGTGAGCATACTAGTATATTTGAAGTCCACACTTCAAGATGTAAGCCTCGCCAAGATGATGCGGTACTACAAATGAGACGTGAAAAAACTAGAATGGGGTGAGATGTGATATGATTCTTGACTCGAATTATGTTTGATACCCCTTAGGTCACGATTAATCTGTTATGTTTAAAATATATTAAAAATTAGATGATCAAGATCAATCCGGTAATTTTTTTCATTTATGTACTTCTTATTATATTATGCATGTGCATGTTTCTTTCTAGAATACCTAATATATTGATTATGAAAAAAATAATAAACATGTTATGAATGTTTTTAAATTAATGTACATTCTGTTGTGAGTGCTAGTACATAGTTTAAACACATTTAATTAAAAAAAATATGTTCATCAAGAAATTTTTAAAATCCCTAAATGATATGTTAAGTCATATAGTCTTCTGTTGCTCATATTTGAACAAAACTGTGTGTAATGGGAGATCATTAGTAATAGTTAAGGGGGGTCCTGCTACTAAGGAGTTCTTATGAGAGTATTTAGCTGACATAACTAAATTGTTTATAAAAAGAGTACCCAAAGCTTTCTTTATATCAGTTTAGAGGTAAAATAATGATTTAATAATGGTTAGGATTATAATAAGCTAATAATTTAGTAGAAAGAACAAGAAATTGTGTGTTAATGTGGATGGAAAACATATTTCATACCTTAGAACACTCTGAGTAGTGGTGTAACCATATCTTGTAGACAATAAAGGGTGGTTTCAAGGATCTATTTCACTAGATTACTCAAGAGAAATAGTTATCTGAATATAGTAGTGAGGGATATGAGAGTTCTATAAAATGGTGAGAGAAATTTGATGATATATTTAATTAATAAAAATGTCAAAAAGGTAATAAAGATAAATTACTAACTTCTAAAATTTATTTTATTTATATTAAAATATAAATCTAATGCACCACAAAAAACATTATAACTATGAGTAATACGGTATTATGAAAATATAATAACTAGACATAACATCTAGGAGTGGTACAGGTTCTCGCATATATTACTATTCCAAGACAGGATGGTTTATGTGTTGGAGTCTTCACTTCTCGTTGAGCTACCTCATAGAGAAATCATGGAGAACAAAGATAAATGTAAAAACTAATGTAGATGATGAACTAGATGTACAATTCATCTTGTTTTCATCTATATCATGTCATGTATAAAAAATGCATGAGGATGAAGATGCCTATAAGATGATGACTCTTCTTTAATAGTTATTCTAGGAGATAATAAGGTAAGAAATATATGATATTTATAGTGGACTATATAGGTGTTAGATAGAATACGCGAATGAATTAGTACCTCATATACTCAACATGATTGGGTGAATTGATATATTGAATCCCATGGGTTCAAACTGATCCAAGAACTAGCGATTGATCTCTTTCATTTCTCTTAACCATCAAGCTTCTCAGCATTCATTATTAACTAAAATATGAATAACATATAAAATTCTCTCCCATGTCTTTTTTATTTAGTTCTCCAAGATGATAAATATATGATGAAATAAAAATTTTCCATCCTTATAGTGAATAAGAATATGAAGGTTAAGGATGAGGGGTCTCAGGCTAAGTCCAAGACAAAGACACAAATGTATTGTCCATCCAAATATCCAAATATATAGATGGGGGGATTGATAAAAATGATGTTTGATTTTCATGTGGTTATAAAGGTCACTGAAAGAAGAATTGTAGAGTTGGGAAGAAGAAGCAAGATGATTCTTCTAAATTAGATATTTCTATCATTTAATTCAATAAGTAATTATATAAAAGATGGGTAGTGGATAAAACATGTGGATCATACATTCATATTCATGTATAGGAACAAAGTAGATTAAAAAATATCAAAAAAGGTGATGTGGGACTATGGGATGAAAATGGTATGTGTTTAGTAGCCTTGGATGTGAGTGAATATCATATAACTTTGTGTAGTGGTTGGGTTATTTTATTTAAAAATTATTATTTTGTACCATCTGTAACCAGAATCACAATCACAATGTCAATTCAAGAAACCATGTGATTTTATTCTAATCCTAGAGAAATTTTTCGACTCTTTTATAAGTATAACATTTGTTATGGTGTGGTGTATATTAACAATGGATTATACACTTCGGAACATGAAAACCTAATAATGGAAATCAATGAAATAATTAGTGAAAATGACTCTTACAACACCCACCTTGGGAACTTTAGGATTGGTCATATAAATGAGAAGATATATAAAAATTTCATCAAGAAAGGTATTTAGAATTAATTGAGTTAAAACACCTAGATTCATGTCACACTTGTTTATAATGGAAACTTACCAAAGAAACCTTTACAGGGAAGGGAGTATGAGAAACTAAATTGTTGATAGTAATTCATAGTAACATACGTGGTCTGTTTTTAGTAGAGTAAGGGGTAGATTTTCATGATTAATTACTTTTAATGAAGTCTGTAATTGGTATGGTTGTATCTACTTAATGGGGTATAAGTCATATTCCTTTCATATTTTTAATGAACACCAATATGAAGTTAAAACCCATTTTTGTAAGACAATTAAGGCACTTTTCTCAGAATGAGGTATAGAGTATTTTGAGAAATAATTTATTGGTTATAAAAATGAGCGTGTGATAATATCCCAAATCACTCCTGTTTATACACCATTGTAGATCAGTGTTAGTAGAAGGAGGAATCAAACCCTTCTAGTGAAGGTCATATCAATTACGAGTTAGGCAACACTTCCATTATCCTTTTGAGGATGAACCTTGTAGGTGGTGGTATATACCCTTGAAAGCGTACTATCTAAAGATACATAAGGGATTTCATAAGTGTATTGGTATAAAATAAACCCATTATGTCACAAATAAATGTATGGGGATAAAAGTATTTTTTCAATATTATACCAATTGAAAAATTACCATCCTAAAGAGAAATGTAAAATTTTACAAGTTTTCATAAAGAAACAAACATATATATCCTATACAACCCTTCATATAAAAAATTAATTGTATTATGAAAATACACATTTCTAGAATTGGATCACATTTCAATTTAAAATAGTAAGAGAAATATTTAATTCATGTAATTTGTTTTTATAGATGCACAAGAGTTGGTATGGGAATAATATCCATAAGAGACAGTGGGAGATAAATAAGTTCTCAAGACACAAGTACTGTGTAGGTTATATAACTATATAGTTATGCTTTTTTTATCCCCGAGTCTTATGACACAATACCCCTTGAGGATGATGAATCTAGAACCTAAAAGGAAATAGTAGAAGACAGGGACGCTGCTAAATGGAATGATTCATGTATTCTAAGATAGAGTCCATGTACAAAAACCATGATTGTATTTTGGGAGACCCTTTAGTTTATCTAACACCAATTGGGAGAAAATGGGTATTGAAGAAAAAATTGGGCATGGATGGTAAGGTCATTACTTAAAAGGAATGACTAGTGGGAAAGGATTTTAGATAACATCAAGTTATAGACTATGATTAACCCTTATCAGCAGTAGCAATGATTAAGTCCATCAGAGTATTACTAGTAATATCATTCCTCCATGATTATGAGAGTTGGAAAATGGATAAAAACTGATTTTTTAAAAGAGAATTTTGTTGAATAAATATATATGACTCCACCAAAATGGTTTTTAAACCAAATAATTCCAATAATGTGTACAAGCCGCATAGATCCATTTATTGGTTGATGAAAGAATAACAATAATCTAATGTTCATTTTGATCAGGTAATAAGATAATTTGGTTTCGTCATGAATGAAATTAATCCATGTGTCTATAAGAAAGGTAATGTGAATTCCATCATATTCCTATTATTATATATTGATCGAATATTAATTATGAAAATATCAAGTAAAATTATTATATTCAGTTGAGAAATAGTTGATTGAATTCTTCTCCATGAAATAATTAGGTGAAGAAACCTTCATTATTAGTATCAAGATCTATCAAGATTGATCTCACAGGATTCTTGGGCTTAGTCAAACAAAATATATATTTATAAGGTACAAAAAAGTTTTAGTATGGAACAATACAACAAGAGAATATTTCCAATTTCACATGGTATCAATGAATCTAAGAATATGTTTCCATGAACACATGAGGAGATTGATAGAATGAGTAGAATCCCTTATACCTTGGATGTGAGATCTATCATGTACTCCATGGTATATACTAGTTTTGATGTTTCCTTTAATTTAATCATGGTAAGAAGATATCAAGATAATCTAGGAGAGATACATTGGTCATATGTCAAAACTATCTTGAAGTACATGAGGCATACAAAAAATATGTTCCTAGTGTCTATAGAAGATGAGGAACTAGTAGAGAAAAGATAAATTTCACAAAACCCTCCCTCCAAAGACACCCCTATTAGGATGGAAATAAATATTGAAGATAATGACCCTCGATTCACACCTCTAGTAGGCCCTAGATTGGTGACTAGCCCCAAGGTTATAAATATATCAAAAAATGTGAGGCATTAACCTTTATAGGAAACAAGATCGGAAGATAATATTCTTCATCCCCAAAATAGTACCACGATATATAAATATATATGTATATATATGTATAATAAATCCAAAAAAATCAAACATGCAAGGTTATATTAGAAATGTCACAAGTATAATGAAAACTCCAAAGTCAAAGAAATAAACAAAATTAAAGCTATGAAGCGAAACAACAACTGTCAAGATCTAAGCTATTAGGGTCAAGGAATATATACGAAATCCTCATGGAAACCTGAAAATAGTTTTGTATGCATAGGATGAGTATAGAAGTACACTTAGTAGGAAAATGAAAGTCTCTCGTGCACATGTGTTAGAGAAAAAATAATACCCATGTCTGAAACCAACAGAACCAAACAACATCTATCAAGTATATTAACCATCTCAATATCACTAAGGAATGCACATTAAATAACAAAATTCATATAAATTAATATAATTTACATTGATGATAGGGTACCAAGTACCACTTTCCCATTGGTATGCCACTGTTTCCCAGCATCATATGTCCTATCTCTACCATCCCTTACATATACAACATCACAACCCAACCGAAAAAACATTACCTTAACAAAAAATTCCTCACACACACACACGGTCCAAAAAACACATCACATATCATACCAAAGACACCTGGGAAAAAATCAACACTAACCCTGAAGACACCTAGGAAAGCACAAAGCACCTCACCTAAAAACACCTAGGACATAACATTCCACCCAAAGACACCCGAGCCATCACAAAAACTATCTAGAACACTAAAATACCTATGACCATCACAACATTTGACAAACATACCTCTATAGATAGAGAGAGAGGAAAAGAGTAGGATCTTATCCATCCATACCCCTCACCAGATGTTGGGAAAACACCCTCACCCCTGAAAATGTGGGTTTTTAGCAGATAATTCTCAACTAAGGTGGGGTGCATATAGAAATCACAAGGAAAATATATTTAGATATATACATGATACCAGTTCTTCAATCCCAATAAATAATTTCTTATATTAACCATCAAGTCACATCATTTCCACCTTTGTTGCTACCTCTAAATTCACAAGACCACCAAACAAGACAAAAAAAACCTTTTTTGCATTCCAAACCAATTTATTTAAATGGATTCATTCTTTATTAAAAAACTTCCTTTATCTATTCCATAACAGCCCAAGAAAACATTAAACACAACAAACAACAAGCAACATATTTTTCAGAAGGTGAAGATACAGGATAGATTTAAGCGGCTTCACATTTACTCCCTATTTAACACCCATTCATGAAATATCATATATTGATCTCAAGATTCTTGTTGAATCTTTCTATATGTTTTCAATAGAAAAACACACAGACTAGTCACCACCATCCTTCATCAAATTCATCCAACTTATGTCACATACCGATAGACCCAATCCTCAATTTGGAACCCCATCCTGTAACATATTACCACATAACTATTTTGCATCCCAGCTGAATAACACATCTTATACACCCCAAAATTAATCAATCTCTCATACTGAGATTCCATTACACCACCCAAGACATCCCACATCTCAAAACCATTCTCACAAATATACTACATCATAACCCAATGCGATTCCACAGACATCACATCACTACATGTACCAAGGAAAACACAATTCTATATTTAATAATGCATCCCAAATTTAATTCCACTTGTTAATTCAGGGGTTATTGTTGAAAATATATGATCCTGGGAATCCATTCATTAACAAAATATTTATGATAAACCAATTTTCATACGTAATTTTCAAACCAAATAACAACATACATTCCATAATTTATTTACTGTGTAAACAAGGGCCCCCCAAAGACCACGATTTTAAAATGGTAGTTATCAACTAAAAATTATAATATCACTTGTAAGAACAAGGAAGAAAAGTCAAGAAAATAAAACCCCCATCCCATTTTAAATTTCATGTCTCTAATTATTATCTTTGGAAAATTTGGTGAAACAAAAATCTATAGGTATAAAAATGAAGACCCATACAATATGATGCACATTGGTAGAGAAAAAAAAGGAAATCCTACCTCAAAATGGTTTCAATTTTCATTGCACGAGACATATCACGTAACAGATCTATGATCACCTATCTCACAAGATCTGCACCCAATCAAGGATTCCATGACAACAAAACATCTACATACACCAAAGAGAAACCCATTATAACCAAGGGAGATAAACCACCATCACATGAAAATAATAATTAGAGGAAAAAAGAGATTAACCCGGTAGAATTTACAAGAATGGGGAAGGAACACACGTTTGATAGAAGAAATATTCCTACATATTAAAAGAGAGAAGATAGGAATAATTACATGATAATTGAATCCTAAAAATTAAAAATTTGGGTCAACTGTTCTTCTAGGGTCAAGGGAGAGTCACGGTAGCCATAGGGTTTGACAACCCAAATAGATAGAAAAAAAACATTACAACAAAGGGGTATTACATGATGTGTAGTCACATTGAACATTGGGTAATGCCTCAAGGATGGTTTCTATTGAAAACCCCATCAGATTTTGATTTATTTTATTTTTCAAACCCCAAAAAATTCACATCATGGACCACCAAGAACAAACCATGAAACCAAGATTCAGCCCATGTAATCAACTTACACAACATGTAACCCTTGCAGCAGATTTGTTGCACCTCCCCCAACTCTAGTGAAAACTCTCTTAAACTCCAAGGAACATCTCCAAAAACCACAATCTAGAAAAGTAAAAAACTATTAGGACATATATCATTATATCTTATACCGATCATATGATTTTATTACTTGATAATTGAAAACCTATCCCAGAAGAAAAAATGGGTTCAAAAAACCACATAGTGCGATACCTCTCAAGAGTCTCGTTGCTCCTCAAGCGTTACCAACAACCAAATACGATAACCCAAATGACCAAAAACATACTGAAAAACCTCTCCACCACAACCACATTCCATGTAATCTCACTCAACCATACTTCCACATAAACATGAAAAAACTGTCTCAACCTCTGCATAACTCAAACCAACAAGATCTGCATCCAATGAACTAAACTGCCTTGAACACACGAATCCGGTAATTCCATCCTCCATATCAAGATACAATCTGCTATGGGAAACACTAATTCACCCAGATTAGTTTAGTCACATCAAAATTAATGCATCTTTATTATAAATTCAGTCCTCCCCATTAAACACATGTATAATTTATCACACAACACACCCCTCCTAATCGTAAACCAAGATAAA
Source organism: Viscum album (assembly GCA_963277665.1). Lineage (NCBI taxonomy): Eukaryota > Viridiplantae > Streptophyta > Magnoliopsida > Santalales > Viscaceae > Viscum > Viscum album. The sequence goes on from OY728124.1 coordinate 35,398,214, forward strand.
ATAGCCCATATCCTAAGACAACAAGGTTCCATCCTCAAATTTAAAAGAGAAATATAGAAACAATTTCAAAATGACACTAGGTATAGGGAACACATATGTGTCTCATTCTCCCAAGAACTCTCATCCAAACCACCATTCCTCCACAACACAAGAACCAAAGGAATGGTCCATCCATGTAGCACATTCTCTGGAAGATCCAAGATCTCTACAAGCCGCTCGATGAACATCATTTTGTCCATGATATCCAACTCTCCCTAATTAATAACATGAGATCCATCATGAACATACTGAAAAAGCTTTGAAATGTGGAATATGTCAAGTATTCTCTCCAACCATGGTGGAAACACCAATTGGTAAGCTTCTTTACAAACTCGCTCAGACACCTCCAAGAGATGAAGAAACCTGGGAGAAATTTTACTCTTTCTTCCTAGCCATGGAAACCCATGTCATTGGGAAAAATTTAAGAACAAGTGGTACCCAACCTTGAAATCCAAATTCCTCATCCCACGGTCAATATAAGACTTCTTTTGGCCCTTACTAATTTCATATTCTAATGAATAATCTAAACCTTTTATGTTGTGCTCAACACTACCTCGGGAGCAAGAATAACTATCTCTCCAACATCTATCCATCCCAATGGTGAACGACATGGTCTTTCATAAAAATCCAAAAATGAAACCATGCCAATGGACGAGAAAAAAATATTATTATAATAAAACCCTTCCAACGGACGGTATCGCACCCAAGATCCACCAAAGTACAAGATTCATGCTTGAAACATGTCCTCCAATGTATGGATAGTATGTTATGTTTTCCCAACTATCTGAGGGTGGAAGGCAATGTTGTGGAATAAATGGGTGTAAAAAGAATGATGTATTCCCCTACTTTCTTTAAAGTTAATATGTATGTCCTGATGTTAGACAATAGATGTTGGAAATCAATAAAATTGAACCACCTCATCCACACGCATCTTAGCTATATAATCCATTACACCCATCTCCCTGATCTCTATTAAGTGAGTGGATTTTATTATCCAATCCACTATTATCCCTAGAGCATCATACCCTACCTGTGCACTGGGTACCCTTGTGAATCAATCCATCGATATTTCATCCCACTTCCACTTCGGAAAATCCAAAGGATGCAACAAACAACAAATAACATGGTGTTATACCTTTACCAGCTGAAAAAAAAAGAATCTTTACATAAAATCTTCCCCCACTCGATTCATCACAGGACACCAAAACTCTATCCTCAAGCCATGGTATATCTTATAAATACTTGGGTGTAACACCAAATGTGAGTTATGAAACTCAATAAGGACTCCCTCGCACATCTCTACTGGAACAAAAACCAACCATGGAATGAAATATGTTCCTAACCATCCTACAACAATCCCACAAGAGCATCACCATGGACAAAATGACAATGAAACACATCTACCTATGAGTCTCCCCATTGAGACTCTTCCACATACTGCATCTGAGAAGATTAAACTATCATTTGAAACAAATATCCACTACCACTATTCGCTCTCACATCCATGTGAAAGGATATCAACTCTTACATCACTGTCCAAACATCTATAGACTTCTGAACAACCTCCTTATGCATCATTATTATCAAATAATTCATCATAAAATTTCCATTTAATGAGGTGTAGGAGATATCAAAAATAATAGTCCTGAAGATACTCCATGAACCTATGTTATTTAAAGTTCATATCTCATTGGGAAAAGGTATACCTCAAACTCTTATGATCTGTGAAGGCCAAAAGGTTCTCCCCAATGAGGTAATGCCACCACAAATTTAGAAAAAACAAGACCACTACTAGATATAGATCATGGGTGGAATAGTTACACTCATGTGGATGTAACATCCTATATCCATAGAAGATCACTACCCACTACTGCATCAAGATTCATCCCAAGCCCACAAAGTAATAATCATAAAACCCCTTAAACATCACCCATTCCTTAGGAAACCAAAGCACTAGATCACTAACCAACTTCTCCTTCAGATAACTAAACACTACCTGACACTGATCACTCCACAAAAAAGTATGGTCTCTTCTAGTCAAATCTGTCAATGGGGATGAAACTCAAGAGAAATTGTGAAAAACCTCCTATAATAGTCAGCAGGACCAAGGAAACTATGAACTTATTCCACGTTCATGGGTTATAGCTATGAAAAATTAACTTCAACATTTTATGAGTTTAATGATACACCCTACTGAGATACAACATTCCCAAGGAAACAAACCTACCACATCCAATACATACACTTGGATAACTTTCAATAGAGTTTTCAGTTTCTAAGAGCCTGCAAGATAGTTCTGAGGTGCTTGGTATGATCTTATTATGACATCGAGAAAATCATGATATAATTAGTTAATACAATGAAAAAATGATCTTGGAACTCATGAAAATAGATTTCATAAGTCCCATAAATAGAACTGATGTTTTCATAAAACCTAATGGAATGACTATAAAATCGATGTTCCCATACCTGCATATGAAGGTAGTCATAAAAATATATCCCTCATTCACCCTCAACTGGTGATATGAAGACATGAGATAAATCTTTGAAAACCAACTTTACTCTATCAGCTGGTCAAAAATATCTTCTATCCTCATATAAGGGTAATGGTTCATGACCGTCACTAGATTCAACCTTTGGTTGTCTATGTATATCCTTATATCATCATCCACCTTCTTTGAGAACAACACTAGAGGATCTAACTCTTGCAACTCATAAGGTTCTATATGATAAGGATCCAATGAAATACGAGAAGTACAGGGCTGCAAGACTATCTCAAAATCAATATTACGTCAAAGAGGTAGCATCAAAAACTCATTGGGGAAAACATCCAAGAACTCCCCAACGAACCTGGGAACCCCTACCATTATAGTGTCCACTGATTCCAATGATATCTTAGAAAAAAAGGAAGTGGCTCCACATGCAGACTACCCACCTGAGAACCCTTCTAGAAAAAAACCACACATTGACTATCCACATCCAAGAAAAAAAATCCCATACATAAGTAGTTAATAATGGAATGTATGGAATACAACCAGTCCATTCAAAGTACTAAATAACATGTCTTCTTCTGTAGTAAGAAGATATCCCCATGGGACTGATATTGTCCCATCATCTGTATAGACCCCCGGCACACATCAATCAAGTTAGTCTATCCTCTAATAGGTGTTCTCAATACTAGGGGAATAAGAAGTATCTCTATGTTTAGTCCTAGAAATGTGCTAGAGTGGGTGAAATAATGGAGTGTTGATCTCCTAAATCAAACAAGGTACAAATAGGAGTACTAAAAAAACTGATCATACCTCTAACAATCACAAGACCATCTAGAATTGCTACCTCCACTGTGTAAAACTGAACATGCCGAACTCCTACTGCTCTCATATATGACCACCTCCATTAAAATTCTCAGGTTAAGGCCCCTGAACCAAGGAAGATCCTATGGTCGGCCTCTACCTGTAACATCTCACCTATGTGGAGCATGAGCCAACTGCATGTACTACTAAAATGACCTGACAAGAAACTATTATTGAGTTCATCACTGAACCTTTCCACATCCACCATACTGATCTCAAACAACTCATAGACACTAGTTTTGGATATGGTTATGAACACTACTGAATAAAAACCATGTTTATAGTCTAACAAGAATAGAATGTGAACCGCGAGCAGCCGAAGGCAGAAAATGAAGCTGTTGGGGTCAAATCCCTACCAGTGGAAACCTTAAAGGTCCTAGATCTAGATACCTGTTGCTGGTAACCCCTCCCCTAAAATATATTTTCAACATGACCTTTATCGATAGACCTCCTCATGAGTGCATACGTTCAATCGTATCTACCTTCTTCTGAACCACCATGTATATTGGAGACATAAAAGTTTTAATGGTATACTGGATAGAAGAATAAATTGCCACCCCAAGACATCTCACATGAGACTTGTCATTAAGAATTTTATATGAGGAAAAACTAATGATGTACTTGAACCTAATCCATAGCACCCACTATAAGGACCCAGCCTTAAAACGTTACATAATATTGAATTAAATGTATAATATACATTGAGAATATTTTCAGGATTAGAGCTTCAGAGTATTAAGAAATGACTATTAAATCTAAAAATATTACAAAGTATACACATATACTCATTTTCCAAATTAAAAACTCTTAAAAAAAGAGTCATGTCTAGTTCCATGTTTTAGACTGCGTGACTTTTCCTTGATCCAATCCTTGACCCAATTCATCGTTAAGTCTTGTGAAAAACACTTAAAAACTTGGGATGAGCATAAAAATCTCAGTAAGGGTTACAAAAAAGAATTAAAACATTACTTCCTCATTACATACATAACATAAGCTCTTTAACATAATTTATGAAATCATAATATTTATGATTAACACATAGAAAAATAAATCATAAAGGTTACTTGTGGAATCCATATCAAACTTACATTGTAGCTATCATAGATACGTAGGGAGTTACATTTGGAATACCCATCACAGTATATTCCATAAATCTCTTAGTAGAAACATTCACGTTTACCTCCATCATGTTACCCAATGCATTAGAGATCTATCTTGGGCTCACCCACCCCAGGTTTATCATGGAACCACCGGTATATGTAAACAATGCCCAAGAACCATAACATATTCATAACACATGAAATAAACATAAAGGGAAGATAAAATTCTAATCACAATATATCATTTGACATAACAAATAAATTATCTAAACCATATTCAATACCAAGATACATAAAATATTATATGGTATTTATTTTCCTTTTGAAAACATTTCAAATTGTTAAGGAATCCAAAGAACAAATAATACACGCGGCGGTGGAAAAGGTCATTGTCACTGCTTATGTTAAAAAGAAACATTTTTTTTTGTTTAGTAATGAACCTCATAAGAGAAGATTCCCTTTGAATGAAATAAAAATACAAAGTTATTTATACACTGTATTAAAGAAAGTTAAGAATAAAACAAAATATGCCTCAAATAAAAGGAGGTTGAGACGAAGTCCCTTACCTCGTGTCCGACTTAGCACAATTTTTCATTAATCTCTTAAATAATAAACTAACGTTAATATATATTTTATTAAGAACCTTCTTCATGTTTATTATTCCTTTTATATTGTTGGTCAATAATCTCTCAAGTCATCATTGAATAATTTTTTGGGTGATTGTGTTTGTTGACAAAGTGGACATCTGAGTGGTGATTGTTGACAAAGCAAAACAATGACATAAAAATTTGTTGACAAAGAGGATTTCATGATGGAATGTCGAGTTCAAGATCTGAGGTCAACGATCCATGTTTGATTCAATAATGTTGAAAAAATGAATGGATGATCTGAAGGTGGTACAAAAAAACAGATACAAGCTGGCGCCATTTTCTAGTGGTTGCCAAATTTTTGGGCCTGAAAATCGACAAATGAAGAAAAGTGTTTTTTGGCAAAGGTACTTGCACTCTGTTTACATGAAGGCTTGGAAACATTCACTCCATATATTTTTCAAGATCAGATCATTAAAATATGGCAAAGGGATAAGGTTCACGCATGTTTTGGTGAGGTCGCACATGTAACTTGCGAGCCGTGAAAGATACTTGTGCGCCGATGCCTTGGAAGTTTGAGAACATGCACGCCTATGGTTTTTCAAGATCAGAAGATCAAAATTTGGCAAAGTAAAGTATAACGACCCATACTTTACATACATTGTTATTACTTCAGAATTGAATCACACTTATTACAACATATAACAAAACCAATAAAGGACTGTATAGGTATAGTGTCTTTAGAAACTGGGAAACATAAACAACTGGTTCATAAAGCATCTACTTTGCCTCCCATTTATTTCATCATATCTAGAGTCCCTTTTTGGAATATTCTACTTAATAACCTTCTTCCTGACCTGGGGAAATAAAACATACAAAAGGGTGAGCTCAAATTCTCAGTAAGGATAAACAAAATAAGTATCAATCACATCATATTCATAAGAACATAACATTTTGGAAATCATAACCTGCAAAAGGGGGCATAATTTCATAACATGGGATAAATCATAGTAGTGAAATGAAATCCCAATAATCATAACATAAAACATGAAACTTTGTGGCATACACACATAATCATGGAGAATCATATCTTATTAGTCAAGACTCATTTCCAAGACTATCTTAGTGGACAAAGTCCATTTCTGAACCGAGTCACCCTCGTTTCAGTCATGTTTCACTAAACAGGTATAACCTACCGTTCCAGCCATGTCTATCTCATGAGATATAAAATCTTTACCCAATGCATTTGAGGGAGATATAGGCCCCACCCATCTCATAATGATACCATTCTTATGTGTGCCACAAAATCATAAATAATACATCATTGCATAACCCATGTAGTAAAAATGGGATTCTTAAACAACATGACATCATAAAACAATTCATATAAGATAAAGGAATTCATAAAAATAATTCCATCACAACATAATCAAGTCAATGTAATAATAGGGATAAAAACAGAACCCTTTTATTATCTTAGATGGAAAATAATTTTGATAGAACACTTGAACTCCATTCTTGAGGAAAATATCCTTTCTACTTCAAAAACACTTTTCCTTTCTTAACATGTCATAAAATTTTAAAATAAGTTGATTAAAAATAAACTTGAAATGTTTTAAAGGAAGCTTCTTGGAAATAATGTTTTAAAATCCATTCATGCTGTATAAGTTAATAAACATTCTTCTCGTATTTTTGTCGGAAATGTCAAAAAAGTAACTCATACGAAAAACGACAAAAGATTCCTTTCATATCTTTTACTAAAAACTCACCGGATGGTAAAATAGGATTTAAACAATTTCAGTTGAATGGAAATAATATTACATATTGAGGAAACATGGATGTGGATGATAAAATACACCCCAGTAAATGCCAAAGTATAAACAATCTCAGATAAAAATGAGATTGTGATATTTCCCTTACCTTAGGTCCGATATGCTTTGTACGTGTCTGAACCTTCTGTATAATGATTTAAATAATGTTATTGACTTATTCCAAAATCATACTTATTTTTATGATATCATATTTGGTCATATTCTTAGCTTCTTAGTAGTAATATTTCATTGCTACTTGTTCGGGTGTTTATAACTTTTTGTTCTTATGCGTGTTTTGTCGAATAAATTCTTATTCGTCTCTTTAGGTTATAGATACCTAATTTCTAGAATGGTATTAGTGTAATATATATATCATATTAATTCATTCAATTCATTTATATAATCATTATGAAATGAAGATCATGTAAACGAGTCGCATCACATCGTGGAGACGGTATTCCGTACGTACGCACGAGTGATGGTATCGTTCCTATGATTGTGGAATTGTATTGGAGTGTATGTATACTATTTCAGAATTAGTATCACTTTATAATAGTCATATATAGTAATTATTTACACCATTATACCCATCCAAGTAAGGTGGTGGTGGAAAATAGATTACACCACGGCGTGGAGACGGTATTCTGTACGTACGCACGCGCGGTGATTTCGTTTTCCGTAGGATGGATAGATGGTGAAATAAGGTTGTTTCATAATTATAATAACATATAATTATATAAGTGATACTGATGTTATTACTTAATAATGAAACAACCTAAGAAGAAGAAGTGGAAGAAGGAATAAAGATGAAAGAATTTGTAATGGACATTACCTCTTCTTTGAAGTACTTCTTTGAGACCTCCTTTTAGGGCACTAAAATAGGTCTTTGAAGAAGACCAGAACCTCTAGGTTGTTTCTAGGGAAGTGGAGAGAAGAACTTTGAAGGTTTTGGTCGAGCATGAAGGCTCAATGTGGTGTGAGGAATAGGGGGAGGAGGTTCCCTTTTATAAGGGAGGAGAGGGGCTCCTTTGGAAAAACTAAAAATATTATTTTATTATAAAGTCATGTTCAGTTTTAAATAGTTCCAGATTGATTTATTTCTAATCTAAGGTAGGGATGGGTCGAATTTCTCTCATCCAATTGAATTTAGTCAAGTTTAGGTTCCTATTTTAACCTTATCATTTATATTTAACATTAAGTTAAATAATTTTACTTTTACTGTGTCTTCTTGTGTTCTTATACTATAAGGTTAATAAACATACTATAAGCAGCCAAACGAACCCCAAGTTGTTTATTATTAAAATATATAACCTTATCTAAGTCATTTGGCCGAACCTTAGATTTTTAGGAATAAAATAACAATTACTAATATAATATTTGTTATAAAAACTATTTTATGTCTATTTTGACAGTATTTAGTAATTAATTTTTATGAAAATCATAACAGAATGATTAGTTCGAAAATATTTAATTAAATAAATACTAACATGTCATATTAATCTATAAAATTAGTGTAATTCATAAACAGTTTCAAATTACATTTATTTTGGTGTTTATAACATCAATTATGTCAATATTTCATTAATAAGTTAATTACTGCATCATCTTTGTGTCATAAATAAATTAAATTATTTAATGTCTAAAAATTACAAATAAAATACCATTATGTAGGAAATAGTGTTTTCTTTCTAATGAATATTTATAGTAGAATTTATCTTATGTATAACCCCATATTAAAAATGATTTAGTTATTAAACTTGGATTTTAACTATTTTAACCCTTCTTTAAATAAATTAATAATAAATGTCCTAATCTAATCCAAGTGGGCCTAAATGGTCATATTTTATTCCTAAGTTTGTTTTTGGTCAAATTACACTTGTCCAATAGAATTAGGACATCTGTTAGGGTAATAATAATATCATTTTTACCCTTAATTACCCTATTTATTTTAACCGTGGTAAAAAAAAGTAAAAAGTTACTATTCACCAAAAAATTATTTTCATCTCATTGGACCACATTTTACTTACTGACATCAACCGTGTCTCTCGGATTTGCGAAATTACACTCACAGAAGTGGTAAAATAAAGTTTTATGAAAAACTCAGTTTTTTAACTACCACTTAGTGGTTTCACTATTCATCAAAAATTGAATGTTTTCAGAAAAATACTAAAATTTCACCCTAGGCTAATTTCGATATTCCAAATTCAAAAATGAAGTCCATTTTGAAAAATAAAAGTTATAAAATTTCAAAAAGTGGTTATTACTATTCATAAAGGCTAGTTTTAATAATATTTTAATAGCATATCATTGTTTAGTGAAACTCGGTATTGCGTACGACGCAAGCTATCTAGGAAGGTCGTGATTTCGTGTAAAGAAATCCAAGCAAGTGTTGTGTGTAGAAAAAGATTCCTTTGATACTTTATATAACATAAAATTATCGGGTGTTACATTCTACCCCCCTTAAAATGAATTTCGCCCTCGAAATCCGTCACTTTGTAACAAACAGATGAGGATACATCTCCATCATCATATCCTAAAGCTTACATGTAGCTTCTTCTAATTGGTGGTTCCTCCATAAAACATTCACTAATCGAGTGGTCTTGTTTCGTAGGACTTTTTCGCTACGATCCAGAATCTCTATCGGTTGTTCTTCATAAGAAAGATCTTTCTCTAGCAGTACAACTTCTGAGCTGAGTACATGTGAAGGATCTGGTATGTACTTTCTCAGGAGAGATACATGGAACACATCATGAACATGAGAGAGATTCGGTGGAAGCTCCAATCGGTAAGCTACCTTCCCAACACGATCCAGTATTTCGAAAGGATCGATATATCTAGGGATCAACTTCCTCTTCTTTCCAAATCTCATAACTCTCTTCTAATGATATATTCCTAAGAACACTTTATCACCCACTTCAAACTCTAGGTCTTTTCTTCGGTTGTCGGCATAACTTTTCTGTCGACTCTGAGCTGCTCTTATGTGTTGTTGAATAGATCTGACCTTTTCTACCATTTCATCAATGAGATCAGGCCTTAATAGCTTTCTTTCCCCAACATCATCCCAGCAAGTTGGAGTTCTGCATTTCTTTCCATAGAGAGCTTCATAAGGAGCCATCTGAATACTGGAGTGAAAGATATTATTATAAGAAAATTCCACCAAAGGTAGGTGTTGATCCCAACCACCTTTGAAATCCATAGAGCAAGCTCTCAACATATCTTCTAGAGTTTGAATTGTTCTCTCAGACTGACCATCTGTCTGAGGATGATAAGCAGTGCTAAAACTCAACTCTGTATCCAGAGTATGCTGAAGTCTTCGCCAGAACTTCGAGGTAAATCTCGGATCCCGATCAGATATAATAGAAAGTGGTACTCCATGCAATCTTACCACTTCCTTTACATATATCTTGGCAAGCTGGTCCAGAGAGAAATCCTCTCTAATAGCAATGAAGTGTGCAGACATTGTAAGACGATCAACTATGACCCAGATAGCATTATTGCCTTTGGATGTTTTAGGAAGTCCTGTGAAAAAGTCCACAATGATGTTTTCCCATTTCCATTCAGGTATAGGTAATGGTTCTAACATCCCCTTAGACTTCTGTCTCTTAGCTTTAACTTGTTTACAAACCAAGCATCAAGAGACATATTCAGCAACATCTCTTTTCATGCCATCCCACCAGAAATATTCTTTCAGTTCCCTATACATCTTCGTGCTTCCAGGATGAATAGAGAATGAAGAACTATGAGCCTCATCCAGCAGCTCCTTCTTTAATTCGGGGATGGGAGGAACACAAACCCGATTCCTGAACTTTATTATCCCATCACAATCAAGGATGAGTTCAGTAACATTTCTCACCTTCTTTTGTAACTCGACATCTTCTTTCTGTGCCTCTTTAATCATCACATGTATAGTTGGTTGAACATTCATTTGAGAAAGATACGATTTTCCCCTTTCATTATAATTCCAAGATCCATCCTTCGTAAATCCATAAATATTGGATCTTTTGTGATCCTCATCATGGATAAACTTGCATGGTCTTGTCGACTTAATGCATCTGCCACCTTGTTTTCTTTCCTAGGGTGGTAATGGATTGAGTAGTCGTAATCCTTAATCAGCTCCAACCATCTTCTTTGGCGTATATTCAACTCCTTTTGTGTGAAAATATACTTTAAACTTTTATGATCAGTATAAATGTCACAACTTTCTCCATAAAGATAATGCCTCCAAATCTTTAATGCAAAGATTACCGCAGCTAACTCCAAATCATGTGTTGGGTAATTTTGCTCATGGATTTTCAACTGTCGTGAGGCATAAGCTATCACCATATCATTTTACATAAGAACACACCCCAATCCCTTCTTGGATGCATCACTGTAGATCATAAACCATTCTCCACTATAAGGCAGTGTGAGCACAGGTTCACTAGATAACCTTCTTTTCAACTCCTTGAAATTCTCTTCACATTCCTCTTTCCAAACAAACTTAACTCCTTTCTGAGTCAACTTGGTGATTGGATTAGATAATCGTGAAAAATCCTTCACAAAACGTCGATAATATCCATCCAAACCAAGAAAACTTCGGATCTCAGTTACTGTTGTTGGACTCGACCATCTTTCGATAACCTCTGTTTTTGCTGGATCCATAGATATCCCCTCTTTTGAGATTATGTGACCCAAAAATGCAACTTTTTGAAGCCAAAATTCACACTTGGTAAATTTGGCATAAAGCTTCTCCTTTCTCAGGGTCTTCAATATAATTCTCAAGTGATCTTAATGTTCTTCCTTGCTCTTTGAATAGACAAGAATATCGTCTATAAAGACTACCACAAACTGATCAAGATAGTCTCTAAAGACTCTATTCATTAGATCCATGAAGATAGCAGGGGCATTAGTAAGACCAAATGGCATCACTATAAATTCATAGTGTCCATACCTTGTACGGAAAGCGGGCTTTGGTATATCCTCCCTTTTGACCCTTAATTGATGATACCCTGAACGAAGATCAATCTTGGAAAAGTATTGAGCTCCGCGTAGTTGGTCAAATAGGTCATCAATGCATGGTAGAGGATATTTGTTCTTGATAGTGATCTTGTTAAGTTCTCGATAATCAATGCAGAGTCTCATTGATCCATCTTTCTTCTTAACAAATAGAACAGGTGCTCCCCAAGGTGACGCACTAGGGCGTATGAACCCCTTATCAAGATTCTCTTGGAGTTGCTTCTTCAATTCCTGCAACTCAATTGGGGTCATTCTATAAGGTGTCTTCGAAATAGGCAAAGCACCCGGTATGAGTTCTATTGAAAACTTAACATCACGATTCAGTGGAAGACCCGGTAATTCCTCCGGAAAGACATCATCAAACTCCCATACAATGGGAATATTCTTAATCGTGAGTTTCTCACCAACCATTTGAGATAAATAACCTTCATTTAGTGGAATCAATACCCATAAAATGGAAGGAATTTCCACTGGAAGGTTATGTTCATCCTTGCATCGATAGACGATCATAGATTGATCTGGAATATGAAATGTGACTTCCCTTCTTTGGCAATTGATATGAGCTCCATGTAGAGAAAGAAATCCATGCCAAGATTCACATCAAATTCCACTATAGGAAGGATCACAAGATTTGCAGGAAGCACTTTCCCAAAAACTTCAATCGGAGAAGAATTATAAACTTTTGATGCGATTGTTGTGCCATTAGGTGTTGTCACAGCTAACTCAACATCTAATTGTTGAGGTAATACGGTGATACCCTTAGAAAATTCTTCAGAATAAAGGAGTGGGTGGATCCAGAATCAAATAAAACATTTTCTACTTTAGAGTGGATGGTAAGTGTACCTTTTACCACATCGTTATCGTACTCCACATCGCTGATAGAAATTTCATGTGAATTTCCTTTGTCTTTAGCCTTAAGAGTTTGTTGACGTCGACCATCATCATCAACCCTTGGATTTGGGCATTGATTGGCATAATGCCCCATCTCCTTGCACTTGAAACATTGAAGTGTAGTAGGTTCATTCTGTGTATCTCTTCCTTTGTTGGCATCATTAGACATCTTCTTCCCATCATCGCGACATTCAAATGCCAGATGAACTTCCTTTCCACATTTGAAACATTTACTTGTCCCTTTAAGACAACTCCCTCCATGTTTCTTTCCACACTTTGAGCATAAGGAAAAGCTCATCTTCTATTCAGTGTGCTCTTTAGATTCTCCTTTGAATTCCATTTTCCTCTTCTTATCAAACCCATATGACTGATGGGTTACTCCAATCTCCATCTCAACTTTGAGAGCACATCGAACGATTTCCTCGTAGCTATTGAAGTCCCTTATGGCTAAGGCCCTTCAAAGACTTGGTTTTAAGCCACTAAAGAATCGATCGATCTTACTCTCAGGTTGGATAATAATACCAGAAGCGTACCTTGTAAGTCTTGTAAACTTTTCTTCATAGGTACCAACAGATTCATCATCCTTTTGCTTCAGTTCAAGAAACTCTTTCTACATCTTTCTTCATAGAATACGAGGGAAGTACTTATTGAAAAATAAGTTCTTGAACTCATCCCATTCCATGGACTCAATTTCATCCCTTTGCCTTGTATTCTTAATATGATTCCACCATTGATCAGCATCACCTTCCAAATGATACACTGCTAAGATGACTTTATCATACTCAGAACATTGAAGAACTGAAAATATCTTTTCAGTAGTACTAATCCATTGTTCAGCAACTAATGGATCAGTAGACCTGCTGAATGAAGGTGGACGTTGTCTCATGAAGGATTCAACAGAATGTTGCTCATTCCTTTGCTCATTTGGAAGTCATGCATGATTCATAGCTTGAGAAAGTTGTGTGAGCATGGCTACAAGATTTTTCATTCCAGTTCCCATAACGTTTGGTTGCTCAGGGGGACAATCATTGCATTTCTCGTCTCATTCCGCATTAACACGGTTCCTTCGGGTTCCAGCCATTGACTAAAACCAATAACAATAGTGTGAGCAACACTAATTATAATAGGAAAACCACATAATCAAGAATAAGATTTCACACTTAAGGTCTTATCCTAGGTTATTCATGGCCATTTCTAAAACACTAAGATTGTGTTCTATGCTTAGACTTATCCTTAGGGTTCTTACTAAGGCTTTCACATCCTAGTTTCCAAAGGTTGACTATACCTTTCCTCTGAAACCAACTATAATGACCCATACTTTACATACATTGTTATTACTTCAGAATTGAAGCACACTTATTAGAACATATAACAAAACCAATAAAGGACCGTATATGTATAGTGTCTTTAGAAACTGGGAAACATAAACAACTTGTTCATAAAGCATCTACTTTGCCTCCCATTTATTTCATCATATCTAGAGTCCCTTTTTGGCATATTCAACGTAATAAACTTCTTCCTGACCTGGGGAAATAAAACATACAAAAGGGTGAGCTCAAATTCTCAGTAAGGATAAAAAAAGAAGTATCAATCACATCATATTCACAAGAACATAACATTTTGGAAATCTTAACCTGTAAAAGGGAGCATAATTTCATAACATGGGATAAATCATAGTAGTGAAATGAAATCCCAATAATCATAACTTAAAACATGAAACTTTGTGGAATACACACATAATCATAGAGAATCATATCTTATTAGTCAATACTCATTTCCAAGACTATCTTAGTGGACAAAGTCCATTTCTGAACCGAGTCACCCTCGTTTCAGTACTGTTTCACTGAACCGGTATAACTTACCGTTCCAGCCATGTCTATCTCATGAGATATAAAATCGTTACCTAATGCATTAGAGAGAGATATAGGTCCCACCCATCTCATAATGATACCATTTTCATGTGTTCCACAAAATCATAAATCATACATCATTGCATAACCCATGTAGTAAAAATGGGATTCTTAAACAACATGAAATCATAATACAATTCATATAAGATATAGGAATTCATAAAAATAATTCCATCACAACATAATCAAATCAATGTAATAATAGGGAGAAAAACAGAACCCTTTTATTATCTTATATGGAAAATAATTTTGATAAAACACTTGAACTCCATTCTTGAGGAAAATATCCTTTCTACTTCAAAAACACTTTTCCTTTCTTAACATGTCATACAATTTTAAAATAAGTTGATTAAAAATAAACTTGAAAACTTTTAAAGGAAGCTTCTTGAAAATAATGTTTTAAAAATCCATTCATTCCGTATAAGTTAAAAAAACATTCTTCTCGTACTATTGTCGGAGAAGTTAAAAAAGTACCTCGTACGAAAAACGACAAAAGATTCCTTTCATATCTTTTACTAAAAACTCACTGAAGGGTAAAATAGGATTTAAAAAATTGTAGGTGAATGGAAATAATATTACATATTGAGGAAACATGTATTTGGATGATAAAATACACCCCAGTAAATTCCAAAGTATAAACAATCTCAGATAAAAAGGAGATTGTGATATTTCCCTTACCTTAGGTCCGATATGCTTTGTACGTGTCCGAAACTCCTGTATAATGATTTAAATAATGTTATTGGCTTATTCCAGAATCATACTTATTTTTATGATATCATATTTGGTCATATTCTTAGCTTCTTAGTAGTAATATTTCATTGCTACTTGTTATTCGGGTGTTTATAACTTTTTGTTCTTATGCGTGTTTTGTCGAATAAATTCTTATTCTTCTCTTTAGGTTATAGATACCTCATTTCCAGAATGGTATTAGTGTAATATATATCATATTAATTCATTCAATTCATTTATATAATCATTATGAAATGAAGATCATGTATAACGAGTCGCATCACATCGTGGAGACGATATTCCGTACGTACGCACGAGTGATGATATCATTCCTATGATCGTGGAATTGTATTAGAGTGTATGTATACTATTTCAGAATTAGTATAACTTTATAATAGTCATATATAGTCATTATTGACACCATTATACCCATCCAAGTAAGGTGGTGGTGGAAACTAGATTACACCACGGTGTGGAGACGGTATTCCGTACGTACGCACGCGCGGTGATTTCGTTTTCCGTAGGATGGATAGATGTTGAAATAAGGTTGTTTCATAATTATAATAACATATCAGTATATAAGTGATACTGATGTCATTACTTCATAACGAAACAACCTAAGAAGAAGAAGTGGAAGAAGGAATAAAGATGAAAGAATTGGTAACGAACATTACCTCTTCTTTGAAATACTTCTTTGAGACCTCCTTTTAGGGCACTAAAATAGGTCTTTGAAGAAGACCAGAACCTCTAGGATGTTTCTAGGGAAGTGGAGAGAAGGAATTGGCAGGGTTTGGCCGAGAATTAAGTCTCAATGTGGTGTGAGGAAGAGGGGGAGGAGGTGCCCTTTTATAAGGGAGGAGAGGGGCCCCTTTGGAAAAACTAAACATATTATTTTATTATAAACTCAAGTTCGGTTTTAAATAGCTCCAAATTGATTTATTTCAAAGATAAGGTGGGGATGGGTCGAAATCCTCTCATCCAAATGAATTTAGACTAGATTAGGTTCCTATTTTAACCTTATCATTTAGATTTAACATTAAGTTAAATAATTTTACTTTTACCGTGTCTTCTTGTGTTCTTATACTATAAGGTAAATAAACTTACTATAAGCAGCCAAAAGAACCCCAAGTTGTTTATTATTAATATATATAACGTTATCTATTTCATTTGGCCGAACCTTATATTTTTAGGAATAAAATAAAAATTACTAATATAATATTTGTTTTAAAAACTATTTTATGTCAATTTTGACACTATTTAGTAATTAATTTTTGTGAAAATCAAAACAGACTGATTAGTTCGAAAAAATTTAATTAAATCAATACTAACATGTCATAGTAATCTATAAAATTACTGTAATTCATAAAAAGTGTCAAATTACATTTATTTTTGTGTTTATAACATCAATTATTTCAATATTTCATTAATAAGTTAATTACTGCATCATCTTTGTGTCATAAATAAATTAAATTATTTAATGTCTAAAAATTACAAATAAAACACCATTATGTAGGAAATCGTTTTATCCTTCTAATGAATATTTATAGTTGAATTTATTCTATGTATAACCCCATATTAAAAATTATTTAGTTATTAAACTTTGATTTTAACTATTTTAACCATTCTTTAAATAAATTAATAATAAATGTCCTAATCTAATCCAAGTGGGCCTAAATGGTCATATTTTATTCCTAAGTTTGTTTTGGGTCGAATTAAACTTGTCCAATAGAATTAGGACATGTTTTAGAGTAATAATAATATCATTTTTACCCTTAATTACCCTATTTACTTTTAACCGTGGTAAAAAAAAGTAAAAAGTTACTATTCACCAAAAAATTATTTTCATCTCATTGGACAATATTTTACTTACTGACATCAACCGTGTCTCTCGGATTTTCGAAATTCCACTCACAGAAGCGGTAAAATTATGTTTTATGAAAAATTTAGTTTTTTAACTACCACTTAGTGGTTTTACTATTCATCAAAAATTGAATGTTTTCAGAAAAATACCAAAATTTCGCCCTAGGCTAATTTCGATATTCCGAATTCAAAAATGAAGTCCATTTTGAAAAATAAAATTTATAAAATTTCAAAAAGTTGTTATTACTATTCATAACGGCTAGTTTTAATAATATTTTAATAGCATATCATTGTTTAGTGAAACTCAGTATTGCGTACGACACAAGATATCGAGGAAGGTCACGATTTCGTGTAAAGAAAGCCAAGAAAGTGTTGTGTGAGAGAAAGATTCCTTTGATGATTTATATAACATAAAAGTCTCGGGTGCTACATAAAGAGGTTGGGGCATGTTTGGAATTGGGTCGCGCAAGTGAATTGTCGGGGAAGAGACCTGTGCGTCGAGACTTACGCGCCAAGGGTTGACTTGTGCGCCATCACGCAGGGTGGTCAGATTGCCTATAAATACTGGACCACCCCTCTTCATTCTTCACCAGAGTTCAACACTTTGAAGATTTAGAGCTCATGTCATGTGGTTGTGGTGGTCGTGCAAGTGGTGGTGTGTCATGCATGTGGGACTTGCGTGCCAGAGAATGAAGTTGTGCACCAAGTGTTTGTTGCGCGCCAATGTTGGTTTGGGCATAAAAGGAAGAGAGTCATGCAAGTTTGGAGTTGGGGAAGATTGTGTCACGCAAGTGTCTGAGGTGGACTTGCATGCCCGTTGTGACTTGCGCGCCTATACTTACATACAGAGGAAGATGCATTCATTCATTAAAATGAAGAGACCTACAGGTCTATACACTGTGATTGGATCCTTTCTGACGAAGTGAGTAAAGGAAGAGGAAGAAGGTGATCCTCTCCACCAGCAGTGATCTAGAGAGAGAGAAACATGGAGTGACCCTTGGGAAAGAAGTGAGATGACCATAAATCATGTAAATCCAGTGAGCCTGGGACATAGTGACTGTACTCGCACCTTGTAATCCATATCTAGTGAAGAATAGTAGAATTTGGTACGACTGACAACTTGTCAACGTATGCTTCTTGGACGTAGCCCTTAGCGGGGAACCCAGTAAAAATTGATGTGTACTGTGAATGCTTTAACTTCTGTTTATATTGTGCAACAAGAATGTGAGAGAAGGGTGTTTTGCTTAACAGCGTAACAAGATCAGAACGGGCTTTATTTTTGAATTAGCCATACCCCAATTCACCCCCCCCCCCTCTCAGGGTACTCAGCCTAGTGGACCTGAAAATTGGTATCAGAGAGAAAGGTTGATATTAGGTCTTTTCTCAATGGAGGTCACTAATCATAAAGGGATTTCGATCTTCGACGGATGTAATTTTCAGATATGGAAGAATCGAATGCAACACTATTTCTGATCCTTGGGAATGGATGTGTTTTTAGCAGCTATGCATGGTATCACAACTGATATTAATAGTGGTGCATTATCAGAAGCTGAGCATAGAGAGTTGGATGATGATTCCAAAGCCATCAATTCCTTAGGGGGAGCCATTTCCAATCCCATCTACAAGAAGGTGATGTCATTCAAAATGTCACATGCCATGTGGGAAAAGATTTTGAATATATATGAAGGGGATACAAAGGTCAGAGAGGCAAAGCTGCAGGTGTTGTGGAACAAATATGAAGATCTAAAAATGAACCCGAATGAGTCTGTTGACACATTCTTTGATGGGGTAAACATTGTTGTAGAAGATATGCAAGTTCTTGGAGAAGTCATTGAATACATAAAGATCGTAAAGCGCATCTTGAGGAAACTTCCACCTCGGTTCAATCTGAAAGTTTCAGTACTAGAAGATAAAGATCCAAAAGAGCTGACACTGGACAATTTCTATAGTACCTTGGTTGCATATGAAATGAGGAACGATGATAATGAGGCTGTGGAAAAGGGGATGTCCAATGAGGTGGCATTTAAGGCCATGAATAACCTTACCATTGAAGATTCTCAGGAAGAAGAAGAGACAGATGCGGTAATGTCATTCCTCTCCTCAAATATTCAAAGAGTAAAAGGAAAGTTCAAAGGGAAGCTTCCACTTGCTTGCTTTAGATGTGGAAAAGTTGGTCATCTTGCTGCAAGGTGCCCCAAAAAGATTCAAGAAGAAAATGATGAAGATGAAGTTGGAATTCCCAAGAAAAAATCTTCAGCCTATGTGAAAGGGAAGAAGCAGTTCAAGAGAAATTTCTTTAAGAAGAAAAATCTTATTTCACAAGAAATAGACAGTTCAGATGAGTCTGAGGGTGATGAAATTGAAGAGATAGAAAACTGCAAAGATCGTGAACAAAATGCAATGGTGGTTGTTGTCAGTAGTGCTCAAGAAAAGAAAAAAACGAAACTGATGAGGAAGAAGAAGAAATTGAAGGGAGAGTTGACATGGAAGCTGAATTAGAAGCAGCTCTTGAAGAGATATATGTTTAGAGAGCAAAAAAAAATAAATCCAACAAGGTGGTACATAATGCCAAACTCTACATGCAACAGTAAGAAGAAGAGAATTCTGAGCTAGTGAAAGAAATTGAAAATCTTAAGTCTTCTAGGCCAGAGCGCACAGAAAATATTGATGAGCATAAGCTCAAGATTGAAGAACAGAAAAGGGAGATCGATTGCTTGAATAGAAAAGTGAAAGATCACGTCAAGCGTATTGAAGATCTTAAAGATGAAGTTGTCGGTCTGTAGAGAAAAGTTAAAGACTAGGAAAAACCTTTGAATCCCAACAAATTCTTGGGAAAGAAGGTCATCACGAATACTTAAAAGAAGAATGAAGAGCCTAGTAGTTCAGCAGGAAAGAAGCAGCAATTGAGCTCAAAAGTTAAGTCTGATTCATGGATTAATCAGAAACAAAGATTTGTGGTAGTTGAAGTCAGACTTCAAGCACCCATCCTGAGATTGAAGGTGGATTTGGGCACAAAGAAGAATTATAATATTCGGAGATCCCAAGTGGAAACTCGTAGTGCTGAAGTAACATGAATGAATGGACCTTATATCAGGTGTTATTGTTGTGGAAAGATGGGACATTCACAGTATGTGTGTTCCATAGCCAAATTATATTTAAGGGAACAAGAATAGAGATGGCAGCCAAACAGAGAATGGTTTTACAGAACATATTTCAAAGGACACTGTTTTTGGTGCGGAGGATTTGGGCACATGGCTAGGTACTGCACTTCGACCATTTAGTGAAATGTGCCAAAGAAGAATCAAAACGTTATCAAGCAGCAGATCGATAAACCGATAAGTGAGTTAAAAATGCAGAATAGATTTGCATCTTTGCAAGATGAAGCTGGTCCATCATACTCTGAGAAAGAACAGAAGCCTCAATCCATGCCGAGTATGAAAGAAAAAGTATGGACCAGGAAGAAGAAAATTGAGAATGTTGTGGTGGTAGAGATTTCCCTTAAAGCATCAGATCGCTCTGGTGTGTGGATCCTTGATAGTGGTTTCACATCTCACATGATGGGTAATAAGGATCTTGTTACAGGAATAAAATATGACAAAGAAGGATTTTTCAAATTTGGAAACGATGAAGGCCTGAAGATTGGTGGCTAAGGGAAAGCCATGTTTGGGGGCAAAGAAATGAGACGTGCTGATGTCTTGGTAGTAGAGGGTCTCAGTCATAACTTTCTTAGTGTCAGTCAACTATGTGACCCTGGGCACTCTATCTGATTTACCAAGAAGATATGTATTGTTAAAGGAAAATATAGAGCAGTCATTCTATATGGAAAACAAACAAAGGGAAATCTTTACCTGGTAGGTGGGGAAGAAGTTTCGTGCTTTTTATCCAGAGAAGAAGAAAACCTGCTGTGGCATAAGCGACTTGGTCATCTATGTCAACCATCCATGGAAGATCCGGTAAAGTGTAATGCTGCTAGAGACCTTCCCAAACTATCATGTGATCGCACTCATATGTGTGATGCTTTTCAACAAGGGAAGATCATCAGAATGACATATAGGCCAAAGGAACAAAAAACAACTGGAGTTCTCGAATTGGTGCATCCTGATGTTTGTGGACCTATCTCACCACGAGCTATAAATGAGAAAAGGTACTATGTTATTTTCATTGATGATTATAGTAGAATGGCCTCGGTATTTGTCATTACCCATAAGAAAGAGGTGTTCAGTTGCATGAAGTAGTACAGGAGGGAATCAGAAAGGATGCTTGGCCAGAAAATATTGAAGTTCCGTACAGATAACGGTACAGAATTCACAAATAGTCAAGTGGAAGAATATCTCGAGAAACACGGGATAAGGAATAAAGTTTCATCAGTGAAAACTCCCCAACAGAATGGAGTGGTTGAAAGGAGAAATCAGATCATCAACAACATGGCCAGAATGATGCTTATTGATAAAGACCTACTAAAGAAATTTTGGAAGGAAGCAGTTTTGACATCGGTCTATGTTTCGAACAGGTCTCTGTTGTGTCCGAAGCAAGGGAAGACTCCTTATGAACTGTGGTATGGAAATAAGCCAACTTTGAAATACTTTCTAATCTTTGGAAGTAAGTGTTTCATTCTCAACAAAGAAAATCACAGAAAGTTTGAGGCACGAGGAGATGAGGGGATATACCTTGGATACTTAGGGAAAAGTATAGCATATAAATTCTTCAAAATAAAGTATAGGAAAAATTGTTGAGAGCAATGATGACACTATTGTCGAAAATTAACAAAATTCTCAACGACCTAGTGAAAAGTTTTTAGATGAAAGTGATGATGAGGTAAGCTAAACAAGGAGAGTAAAAGTGGCAGAGGCTGACTCAGAAGAAAATACTGATGATGATCAAGAAAGTGTCAGGTCTGTGTCTACAAGGAAGCCAAAGAGTCGAGCAAAAAATGATATGCAGAATATCATTGGTGATCAGACAGCTCCAGTTTAGACTCGAAGAATGAAATCATTACAACAAACATCGTTTTTGTCTCAGGTGGAGCCGAAATGTTTTTCTGATGCATTTGAAGATGAAAACTGGGTTCAAGCTATGAATGAAGAGCTTGATCAGATTGAGAAGAAGCAAACATGGAAGATTGTTTCGAGGCCAGCAGACAAGAATGTCATCGGGACTAAATGGGTCTATCGCAGCAAAATGAATGAAGATGGAAACGTGATTCGAAACAAAGCATGACTAGTGTTCAAGGGAAACTCCCAAATAGAGGGAATAGATATAGATGAAACATTTGCACCGGTTTCAAGGCTGGAGACAATCAGATTATTTTTGGCCATAGCAGTGCAAAGAAAGTTAAAAGTGTTCCAGATGGACGTCAAATATGCATTTCTAAATGGGGTTCTGGAAGAAGAGGTGTAAATTGAGCATCCAGATGGTTTTCTTATTCATGGGGATGAGAACAAAGTTTGTAGGCTGAAGAAGGCATTATATGGGCTGAAACAAGAACCAAGAGCATGGTACTCAAGGATTGATCAGTACTTGAAGAAGCTTGGTTTCCAACGTGGTGGAGTTGATTACAATCTCTATTTCAACAACAATAGTAATCAAAGGATGATGGTGCTGGTCTATGTCGATGACATAATATTTGGTGGATTTGATGAAGCTCAGTGCTGACAGTTTTCCGAATTCATGAAAAATGAGTTTGAAATGTCAATGATTGGAGAGATAACGTTTTTCCTTGGTCTACAGGTGACACAAGGAAGGAATAGAACATTCATTTTACAATCTAAATATTCCAAGGAGGTCCTGAGAAGGTTTGGAATGTAGAATTCCAAGGAGATGAAGACTCTGGTTGCTACCCGGATGAAATTATCAAAATATGAGGATGGCAAGGAAGTTAATATCACAAAATACAAGAAAATTATTGGAAGTCTATTATATATAACTACAACAAGGCCTAATATTGTTTTTTCCACATGCCAAGCAGCGAGATATCAGAATAATCCCAATGAAATAAACATGCTTGTAGTGAAAATAGTACTGTAGTATATCTAGGGCACAGTGGATTTCGGCTTGACATATACTGACAAATCTCAGACAGATTTATTGGGATATATTGATGCAGACTGGGCCGGTTCAGCAGATGATAGAAAATCAACGTCAGGTGGTGCATTCTATCTCGGTGGATTGTGTATTTCTTGGCTAAGCAAGAAGAAAGATTGCATTTTGTTGAGCACCGCAAAATCTTAGTATGTTGAGGCCACTCAAGCATGCACACAGTTATTGTGGATGAAGTAGAAGTTTGAAGATATGGGAGTTGAAGTGAAGTCTCCGATCAGAATCCAGTGTGATAACTCAAGTGCTATAAATATCAGAAAAAATCGCGTCCATCATTCAAGGACAAAGCACATTGAGATAAAGTAACATTTTTTCAAGTAGAAGGTGGAGCAAGGGCTTGTGAAGTTGGAGTATGTGCCTACAGAGCTATAGGTTATAGACATTATGACAAAGGCCTTACCCAAGGAAGCATTTGAAAGGCATCAACTGGATCTGGGAGTTCAGTCGATTCCCTGCACTTGAAATAGTGTGGATGTGGATCCCCCCCCCCCTCTCCCCGAGGTATGATGTGTTTTCCCTAATGTGCTAATGTGTTCTCTACTTTTTTATAGGCTGGAAATGAGTGTCTTTTGGGTTCGTTGACAAAGGGGGAGAAAATAGTGATTGTTGAATGGGGAGACAATATGGAGATTTGATAAATTATGAATGATATGGGGAGAAGCTGACAAGTGGAGCAGCCAGATAGGGGGAGTTGAATCTAGTTTAATGTTCTTAGCCAGAGCTTAGCTTGGACAACACAGGAAATATGGCTAAAGAGGTGTTAAAGCTTCGAGCAGAAAGGGGGAGCGTATAAAATATGATGATGATAGAAGTGATCGATCAAAGAATAGATATCACGACAGCTGCAGATCGTGATAAAAGCAGAAGAGTAGTGTTGGAATGTGGTAAAAATATTTCCAAACAAAAATTGGTCTTCCAACAGGTCCTTCAACAATTGGTATCAGTTTTGTGTCAACAGTGGATGTCATAGATGAATTGATTCATTTATGAACTTTTCATTTACTCTTGTTTCTCTCGCCGAGCATTTCTCATGTGGGATTATAGTATGTGTTGAGTAAATCATTGATTGCTATCAGAATCACAAAAGGCGAATAGTGGATGAAGAATCAATGATGTATCTTTTTATGGAAGAGTTGTCAAAAAACCCAAAGGGGGAGATTGTTGGGAAAAAATCCCTCAAGGCATCATTGATGAATTTTTGAGGTGATTGTGTTTGTTGAGAAAGTCAACATCAGAGTGGTGACTTTTGACAAAGCAAAAAAATGACATACAAATTTGTTGACAAAGAGGATTTCATGATTGAATGTCGAGTTCAAGAGTTGAGGTCAACGATCCATGTTTGATTCAATAACGTTGACAAAAGGAATGGATGATCTGGAGGCGATACAAAAGAACAGATACAAGGTGGTGCTATTTTCCAGTGGTTGCCAAATTTTTGGGCCTAAAAATCGTCAAATGAAGAAAAGTGGTTTTTGGAAAAGGGACTTGCGCGTCGTGTACATGAAGGAATGGAAACTTGCATGCCATATGTTTTTCAAGATCAGATCATCAAAATATGGCAAAGGGATAAGGTTCGCGCAAGTTTTGGTGAGGTCGTGTAGGTGACTTGCGCGCTGTGAAAGATACTTGCGCGTCGATGCCTTGGAAGTTTGAGAACTTGCACACCTATGGTTTTTCAAGATCAGAAGATCAATATATGGAAAAGTAAATAGGTTTGTGCAAGTTTGGAATTGGGTTGCACAAGTGACTTGCCGGGGAAGAGACCTGTGCGTCGAGACTTGCGTGCCAAGGGTTGACTTGCGCTTCGTCGTGCAGGGTGGTCAAATTGCCTATAAATTCTGGACCAACCCTCTTCATTCTTCACCGGATCTCAACACTTTGAAGATTCTGAGCTCCCGTCGCGCAGTTGTGGTGGTCATGCAAGTGGTAGTGTGCCACACAAGTGGGAATTGCGTGCCAGAGAAGGAAGTTGTGCGCCAAGTGTTTTTTGTTCGCCAATGTTGTTTTGGGCGTAAAAGGAAGAGAGTCGCGCAAGTTTGGAGTTGGGGAGGATTGTGTCGCGTAAGTGTATGAGGTGGACTTGCGCACCCATTATGACTTGCGCACCTATACTTGCGTGCCGAGATAGACCTGCACGCCAATTAAGTTTTATTTCCAGCAATGATTTTCGGGCTGCGTGGAAGCTGGAAGTTTGCCTGATACCTTTGGTGCAAAGAGATATTCATCTACGGGTGAAAGTTGTACTTCAACAGAGAATCTACATACAGAGGAAGATGCATTCTTTCATGAAAATGAAGAGACCTACAGGTCTATAAACTGTGATTGGATCCTTTCTGACGCAGTAAGAAATGGAAGAGGAAGAAGGTGATCCTCTCCACTAGCAGTGAGCTGGAGAGAGAGAAATAGGGAGTGACCCTTGGGAAAGTAGTGAGCTGACCCTAAATATTGTAAAGGAAGTGAGCCTGGGATAGAGTGACTATACCCGAACCTTGTAATCTATATCTATTGAAGAATATTGAAATTTGGTACGACCGGAAACTTGTCGGCGTATGCTCCTTGGACGTATCCCTTAGCGGTGAACCATGTAAAAATTTTAGTGTCCTATGCATGCTTTACCTTCTATTTATATTGTGCAACAGGAAAGTGAGAGAAGAGTGTTTTTCTTAACAGTGTAACAAGATCAGAACATGATTTATTTTTGAATTAGTCATACCCTGATTCCCCCCCCCCCCTCTCAGGGTACTCAGCCTAGTGGACCTAACATATATCACTTATTAACATGTTATAAACATTATGTAATCACTTATGTTATTAACAGTTGTTTCATCGATATTTGGTACTTGAATAAAAATGAACACCTTATAATTACTAGTTGTACATGTGGTCAAATATCAATTATCTTCATAATTATATTAATGATTTAGATATCATATATATCATATATATATCTAGTATATACATGTATTTATATTAGTACATAACATTTGGATGTAAGAAATGAAATGCCCCGTTCATGGAGACAGTAAGTCGTACGTACGCATGAACGCTACCTTCATTTCCATTTTGTATTTTTATAGAATGAAAACATAATGATACATATGTATATTATAATTCCAGTATAATATCTTAAATAACATCATTAACTCCATCATGTATTCATCATACATAAGGCATTAACGAGTCTTATCACTTTGTCGGGGCGGTAGTCCGCACTTCCTAAAATGAAATTATCGCGTTTACCCATTATGGATATCATAAAGGTATGCTATAAATTGAAAATACAGAAGAATAAGTAAAACATAAACATTATATATATCATATATATATAAATTTCCATCATAATGTCCACCGTGAGTGGCGATATAAGATAATTGAACAATCATCGTTTCGTGAGGCATTAGTTTTCCATCCACAGAAACATTATGTTCTTTACCCATTAGATGGAGGTGTGTGTAGGTTTAGTTCAAATACTTCTCATAAAAACATCCTATTATATTGAGGATACTGGTGTTTTTAAAAAATTAAGTAATAAAAAATGTTTAAGGGGTTGGAAATTAAAATAAAACAAAAGAATGTAAGAGAAGGTGATACCTTTAAATCGGGTAACTCTCTTTGGATTGAACCAAAAGGGTTTCTTGAAGTGATTTCTGCATAAGGTAAGGCTTATATGATGAATAGAGGGATATAGGGATCTTAATGGAGCAGATTTTGGACCAACCAAAAGACTTGAGATGTGTGAAGAATTAGTTATAAGTGAGGGCTTTTTATAAGGGGGAGGAGGGGCTCTTTAGGGAAGTTTGAAACAACTATTTTATTATAACAACATCTTCTGTTTCAAATGGTAAAATATTCATTAATATCAAATTTAATATGACTAATGGTTGAAATAAAATAATCCAATAAAAATTGGATAGGTTTTGGATATTTTTTTAATACTTATAATCATAATTATTTAAATCTTTTATTAATGAGGTAAATATTTCATCATTATTGAGTTATAAATAATTTAATTTATTTGATGTCCAAAAATTATAAAAAACACCTAGATGTAGGAAATAATTTTATCTTTCCAAATTATATTTATTGTAGAAATGTTAACTTATATAATCCCATGTAAAAATTTATTTACTAAAAGATATTTTTTAATTTCATTTTGGTCTTTACTTTAAATTAAATAATATACAATGTCATTATTACTCCCATGTGTCTCCATGGGGTCCCAAATTCAACCCAAGGATTCCCATGGTCAGATATGTATTTTCCAATAGGATTATTACACTTGTTAGGGTTATTTAATAATTTTATAATTTTATATTTTACCCTTATTGTTTATGTTAAACTTTTAATCACCGTAAATACAATATTTACTGATGTAAATATTTAAAATGTATAAAAATAAAAGTTACCTATTTACACAATTTGGACCAAACAATTTCAACTATGGAATCCATTTTTTCAAATTTAAAACATAGAAGTGGCAGGAATTAATTTAAAATTAATTCCCGCTGTTAAAACAAATAGTGTATTTTTATGAAATAATAACTATGAAAAGTTTGACACTTATTTATGTCCAATTTTAAAATGAAATTACTTCCAATGACCAAAATTATATTAAAAGGTAAAAAAATATTCTAATTACACTTGAAAACCAATTATAATGATAATCAAACCATATAAATAAATTATATTAAAAGACACTTTTGAATTAAAATACAGTATTTTTCAATATTAATTAAAAAATGAACTTTATCAGAAAAATTCCAAAATTTCCTCCAAAGTAAATTTTGATGTCTAGATTCTAAAGAATAATTTTATTTTTTCATATAAAGAATATAAAAATGGCCACAACTAAATTTAAAGAGGGTTCTCCATCCAAAGGCGGTAAATCGACCTTTTAAAGAATATTAGAGTATTTATGCTTAGATTCATTCACATTTTATGCCTCTAATTTTTTTTGGATAAAAGTAAAACCATTTAACAAATATTTATAATAATATTGAAGTTAGTTCTATTAATTCCCACCAATACAATGGCTAGGTGTTAACTACTATTTAAAATAATAATATTATATTATTAATGTGAGGCGTAGGATTTCAAAGAAACACATTGTTGTGCACTGGGTAGGCCATCGAACATAGAAACCCTTTTAAAATAAAATTAATATTTAATTCACAAATATTAATAAATATGAAAATATATTATTCTTTATTTACCTGGGATGTTACATCCTTCCCCCCCTTTTTGAAATTGCATCCTCACAATTTTTATTCACTTATCAAAATAAGTGGGGGTATTTTTCCCTCATGGAATTTCAGATTCCCACATTGCTTCTTCAACCATATGGTTTTCCACAAAAAGATTACCTGAAAAATTACATTATTCTACAACACTTTCTCTCTATGGTCAAGATTATGTACTGGTTGTTCCTCTTAAGAGAAATTATCTTCTAACTAAACAACCACTGGGCTCAAAACATGAGATGGATCTGGCATATACTCTCTCAACATTGAAACATGAAAAACATTGTGTACCTAAGATAAACATTGGGGTAAAGCCACTCTGTATGAAACTGTTCCAACTTTGTCTCGGATTTCATAAGGTCCAATGAACCTTGGACTCAACTTTTCCTTCTTACCAAAACGCATCACACTTTTACATGGAGAAACAGTGAGAAATATATGATCACCAATCATGAAAGATAGATCCTTCCTCCGATTATCCGTATATATTTTATGCCTTCTCTAAGCTGTTCTAATGTTATTATGAATCAACTGATCTCTTTCTGCCATCTCTTCTACCAATTCTGGTCCCATCAGCTTTCTTTCACCTACTTCATACAAAAAATCGGGAGTTTGACAATGCTTTCCATATAATGCCTCAAATAGAGCCATTTATAGACTGGAATGAAAACTGTTATTATATGAAAATTCAACCAAAGAAATATTTTTGTCCCAATTCCCTGGTAATCTAATGAACAAGCTTGTGTCATATCCTCTAAGGTCTGAATTGTTCGTTCTGACAGCCCATCTGATTGAGGATGAAAAGCTGTACTAAAATTTAATTCAGTTCCCAATCACTTCTGATGGCCTTTCTAAAGGTTAAAAGTAAACTTGGGTTCACAATCAGATACAATGGAGAGGTTAACACCATGAAACCTGACTTTATATTTAATATACAACTGAGAAAGTTGATCTCAAGACAATTTTTCTCGGATAGGAAGTAAATGAGTTGATTTAGTCAATCGATCAATAATAACCCAGGTTGCATTGTTACCTCTAGATGACTTTGGTAATCCCACAATGAAGTCTGTTGATATATTTTCCCATTTCCACTCTGGCACCGGTAAAGACTGAAGCATCCCTTTCGGTAACTTCCGCTCTGCTTTAACCTTCTAACATTTCCAACACTTCACAGTAAAGTCAACAATATCATGTTTCATTCCATTCCACCAGTAATACATCTGAAGATGTATGTACATCATAGTACTTCCGAGATGAACTGAAAATGGAGAACTATGAGCTTCACATTACAACTCATTCTTCAATTGTGAATCCCAAGGATCACATAATCTCTTTCCAGACCTCAAAACACAATCATTATCAATGTTAAATTTGGGCAACTTACCCTTCTGAACCAACTCTGCATTTTTCTGAAACTCACTATCTTCTTTCCATGCTCACTTAATTATATCTATCAGATATGATTCCACTAACACCTGAAACAAAACAGAAGAAGTTCTTTCACCAAAAAATTCTATCCCAATGTTTATCAAATCAAAAACCAAAGGATCTCGTTCTAAATGTAGCATGGTTAATGAAGCATTACTTTTTCGACTCAATGAATAAGCCACTTTATTGGCTTTTCTCGGATGGTAATGGATCATGCAATCACAATCCTCGATTAATTCCAACCGTCTAATCTATCTCATGTTACATTCTTTCTGAGTGAATATATACTTAAAAATTTTGTGGTCAGTAAATATTTCACATTTTACTTCATAGAAATGACGGCTCCAAATTTTTAATGCAAAAACAATAACAGCTAATTCCAAATCATGTGTAGGGTAATTTAACTCATGGGGTTTCAACTGTCATGAATCATAAGCAATTAGATGATCATTCTGTATAAGTACACAACCATGTACTTTCAACGATGCTTCACTGTAAATAACAAACTCACCATTTCTGGAAGGTAGTTCCAAAACTAGAGCATTCACCAATCTTCTTTTCAATTCCTGAAATCATTCATCACATTATTTTTCCAAATGAACTTAACACCTTTTCGAGTTAATTTAGTCATTGGACTAGATAATTGTGAAAAAATCTTGGCTAACATTTTGTAATAACCTTTCATACCAACAAAACTATGGAACTCAGTTATATTTGTGGGTCTTGGCCATTCATCAACAACGTTTTTTAGCAGGATCGACCTTTATGCCAGTTTTTTGAAACAATATGACCGAGGAATGAAATATTTTTAAACCAAAACTCACACTTACTAAATTTCCAATAAATTTTATTTTCTTTTAAGGTTTGCAAGACAACCCTTTAATGACTTTCATGTACCTCTTTACTTTTGGAATAAACCAAAATATCTTCAATGAACACAACCACAATTTATAACCTGAATCAACTGAGCCATTAGTGAAAAAAACTATTCAATTATGATTCTAACCATCTCAGGATGCTGATTTGGAAAGTCATTTCCCTCTGTATGCAGTCCTAGAAAATCTGCTCTCTTTACTCTACAAAAAAAACCATTCTTAACACAGACATAACTTAGGAAAAGCAACATGTTAATTTTTAAATGTTATATATTTAAGATAATTAATTTATGGATATTAATTAAACAATACCCTAAATCCTAAATTTATCTAAACCAACATCTGATACCAACTATAAGGACATGGCCTTAAAACATTACATAATCTTGAATTAAATGAATAATTCACATTGATGATCATTTCGGGTTTAGAGATTTAGAGAATTAGGTCATAACTATTACATCTCAAAATATTACATACTAGATACTTCTACTCTTTTTCCAAAATAAAAACACTTAAAAAAAGAGTCATGTCTAGTTCCATGTTTTAGACAGTATGGCTTCTCCTTGATCCCATCCTAGACCCTATTCATCTTTATGTCCTAGGAAAAACATTTCAAAACTTGGGATGAGAATAAAAATCTAAGTAAGGGTTATAAAACAAAGAATAAAAACATTAGTTCCTCATTACATGCATAAATTTAGCTCTTTAACATACCTCATGAAATAATAAGATTTATGATTAACACATAGACAACATAAATCATAAAGGTTACTTGTGGCATCCATATCATACTTACATTATAGCTATCATAGCTACAATGTGAGTTACATATAGAATAACCATCAAAGTATATTCCCTAAATCTCTAAGGAGAAACATTCATGTTTACCTTCGTCATGTTACCCAATGCATTGGAGAGCTATCTCGAGCTCACTTGACCTATTTTTATCAGGTAACCACCCGTATATGTAAACAATGACCAAGAACCATAAAATATTCATCACACATAAAATAAACATAAAGGAAAGATAACATTATAATCAAAATATATCATTTGACATAAAAAATCCATTATCCGAACCATATTCAGTACCAAAATACATAAAATATTATATGGTATCTATTTTCCTTTTAAAAGCATTTCGGCTTGTTATAGAATCCAAAGAACAAATAATACTCGCAGTGGCGGAAAAGGTCGTTGTCACCACTTACGTTAAAAAGAAACATTACTTTTTTACAATTTGTAAAATGCCTCATAGGAAATGATTCGCTTTGAATTAAATGAAAAGTCAAAGTTATTTATACACTGTGTAAAAGAAAGTTGTGAATAAAACAAAATAGGCCTCAAATGAAAGGAGATTGAGAAGAAGTCCCTTACCTCATGTTCGACTTAACACGATCATTCTTTAATCTCCTTAATAATAAAATAATGTTAATTTCTACTTTCTTAAGAACCATTTTAAATTTTATTATTTTATGTCACTTTTTTCCATGTTATAAACATTATGTAATCATTTATGTTATTAATGGTTGTTACGTCGATATTTGGTACTTAAGTAAAAATGAACACATTATAATTACTAGTTGTCCAGTTGGTAAAATATAAATTATCTTCAGAATTATATTAATGATATAGATGTCATATATATCATATATATATATAGTATATACGTGTATTTATATTAGTACATAACATTTGAGGGTATGAAATGAAATTCACCGTTCATGGAGACGGTAAGCTTTACGTATGCATGAACGCTAAGTTTATTTCCATTTCATATTTTTATATAATGAAATAATAATGATAAATATGTATATTTTAATTACACTATAATATATTAAATAACATTTTTATCTCCACCCTTTATTCATCCCACATAGGCATTAACGAGTCATATCACTTTGAGGGGGCGGTAGTCTGCACTTCCTAAAATGAAATTATCGCGTTTACCCATTTTGGGAACCATAAAGTTATGCTATAAATCAAAAACACAGAAGCATAAGGAAAACATAAACATTATATATATAATATATAAATATAGTCCCATCATAATGTCCACCATGAGAGGCGGTATGAGATAATTAAACAATCATCATTTTGTGTGGCGTTAGTTTTCCATCCACAGAAACATTATGTTCATTACCCATTAAATAGAGGTGTGTGTATGTTTAGTTTGAATCCTTATAATACTAATATCCTAGTATATTGAGGATACTGGTGTTATTTCAAAATAAACGTATAAAAAGAGTTTATGGGGTTGGAGATGTAAAATAAAACAAAAGAACATAAGAGAAGTCATTACCTTTAAATCGGGTAACTCCCTTTGGATTGAATGAAAAGGGTTTCTTGAAGTGCTTTCTGCCTAAGGTAAGTCTTATAGAATAAAGAGAGGGATGTAGGGAGATTAATTGAGTAGAGTTTGGACGATCCAAAAATCTTGTGAGGTGTGTAGAATTGGTTAGAAGTGAGGTATTTTTATAAGGGAGAGGAGGGGCTCTATAAGAAAGTTTGAAACAATTATTTTATGATAACCATATCTTCGGTTTCAAAAGGTCAACTATTCGATCATATCAATTTTAAGATGACTAATGGTAGAAATAAAATAATTTAATATGAATTGGAAAGGTTTTGGATACAGTTTTAATACTTATAATCTTATTTATTAAAATAATTTATTAATGAGGTAAATATTTCATCATTATAGTGTCATAAATGATTTAATTTATTTGGTGTGAAAAAATAATAAAAAAACTACCTTGATTTTGGAAATCTTGTTATATTTACAAAGAATATTATAGTCAAAAATATATCTTATATAACCCCATGTAAAAATTTATTTACTAAAAAATATTTTTTATGTCATTTTTGTCTTTACTTGAAATTAATTAATATAAAATGTCATTATTACTCCCATGTGGCTCCATGGGGTCCCAAATTCAACCCAATGATTCCCATGGTTGGATATGTATTATCCAAGATGGTTAGGACACCTTTTAGGGTAATTTAATGTTATTATATTATTAAAATGTACCCTTATTTATTATTTTTACCTTTTAATCATGGTAAATAAAATATTTATTGAAGTAAATATTTAAAATGAATAAAAATAAAAGTTACCTATTTAAAAAATTTGGACCTAATGATTCCAAATATGGAATCCATTTTTCTAAATTCAAAATACATATATTGCATAAATTAATTGAAAATTAATTCTCGCTGTTAAAACAAATAGCGTGTTTTTAATAAATAATAACTATCAAAAGATGGATACTTTTTTATGTCCAATTTCAAAATGAAATTACTTCCAATGCCCAAAATTATATGAAATGGTAAATAAATATTCTAATTACACTTTAAAACCAACTAAAAAAATTATCCAACCATATAAATAAATTAGATTAAAAGGAACTTTTGAATTTAAAGACAGTATTTTTCAATATTAATTAAAAAATTAACTTTAATAGAAGAAATACAAAAATTTCATCCAAAGTAAATTTTCATGTCCCAATTCTAATGAAAAATTTTATTTTGTCAAATAGAACATATAAAAATGACCAAAACGATATTTAAACAGTGTTCTCCATCAAAAGGTGATAAATTGACCTTTTAAAGATTATTAGATTATTTATGTTCAGATTCATTCACATTTGTAGCCTCTAGATTTTATTGGATAAATATAAAACCATTTAAAAACATTTATAATCATATTGTAGTTAGTTATATTCATTCCCACCAATAAAATGTTAAGTTATTAACTACCATTTAAAATAATATTATTATTTTATTACTGTGCAGCGTAGGATTTCAAAGAAACCCATTGTAGTGTAACGCGTACGCCATCAAACATAGCAAACCTTTTAATGTAAAATTAATATTTAATTCACTGATATTAATATATATAAAAATATCACATTATTTATTTACTTTGGATGTTACACCCACACTAACATACTCTTCTGCTGAAGGGAGAGTATCTTCTTCCTCCTCGTTGCCTTTATGGTTGGTGAAAGGAAATATGCTCAAAACTCCTTCTCGAAGTCGAGAAAAAAAAACTAATTCTCCCTTCCTTGCTCCCATATACTACATCCACCACTGACATGAAGATCCTAACTTATGAATCACTTCCAATGGATCCAAGTAGTCTTTCAGGGACCAGATCAAACTGAAGGTGATCTCATGATCCTTGAGTCTGATTTCCCTCTCCATGTATGAAAAACTACCCTCATACATCTCCAAATCCTATCATTGGAAATAACTCAATGTCCTCTTCCATTGGTCATATTCCTCAATTGTATCAACCCTCTACTGATCTACCAAATTAGCCTACTGAGTCTCAACTACCCATGACACAAACATACAACGATTGAGATATGTACGTGAATAGTAAACAAAGATTCCCTAATCCTAAGTAGTTTGGAATTTTTATTTAAGATTCAACTTAACTTATTTAACTAATTTTGTTATTAAGTTTAACATTCCCAAAATAACATAACTCTAATAAGAACAAAATTAATTAGGATGAATGCACATTTCTTTGGGTCTCTAACATGAAACATTTCTAGACTCACTTGGTCATTCGGTTGGCTCAGAGTCCTTACATCAGATCAAAGGGGGGCCAAAAATATTGTGTCCTGGCCAGTCTTACCTGGAAAATGTAGCATACCAAGATAGTCTGACATTTTTTCCCCACCAACCCATAAAATCATCAGTGTTCCCAACCCCAAACTCCAAACATATCTCTCAACAATCACCTCCGATACCATTATTTCACAATCCCCTCCCTCCAAATATTCCCTTCCTGAGCTATAATCAACAGAATGGGAGATAATAACCCTTGATTCTCACCTCTAGTAGGCCCCTGATAGATTATTTGAACCTCCGATAGGCAAATCTCAAAAATGGGAGGTGTTACCCTTTTTAGGAAACAAGATCGAGAGATAAGATGGTTCATCCCCAAAAAAACTCCAAGATATATATATATATATATATATATATAATAAATCCAAACCCATCCCATATGAATACATAGATGGGAATTTTTTTCAAACAAAATGAAAAATCCAAAGTAAAATAAATACCCAATAGTGATGCTATGAAGAAACACAACCACTATCAAGATCCGAGCTAGTAGGGTCGATCACAGTCTGCAAAATCCATATAGAAACCTAAAAATCATTTTGTATACATAGGGTGAGTATACAATTATACGCTGCAATAAAACCTATGTCCATTATGCATATGTGAAAGAAGAAAACTAATTCCCCAGTGAGAAAACAATATAACCAAACAACACATAACAGGTATACTAACCATCCCAATCTCACCATGGAACCCTGACCAAATAATGAAGGTTAAGTATTGTAATATCATTCTCATCAATGATATGGTACTCTGTACAACATTTCCACTAGTATGACACTCTTTCCCAATGTCTTACATCATGAATATTTCATCCCTTCCATATACCACTTTCCAAAACATCCTAAATACAATTGTTCCACAAAACACATCCCACCATCACACACGTGGGCCTCTCAGCACATCCCTCTTGCACACACCTAGGCCACAAACCACATCACAACCTACCCACATGCATGTGGGCCACAAAAAACAGCTCGCCTACATGCACCTGGGATAAGAACCACTTAAAATCTATGCCCGAAGACACGTAGGAAAACCGGTCACCTCGCTCCCCAAAAACACATGGTAAATTAGAAACCACCTTGCACAAAAAACATGGGCCATCGCATCCCACCCAAAGACATCGGGGCCATCAAAACCACCATATAAGAAAATAAAAGACCTCTAGACATTGTATCATGTTCCATACCTACCTCTCATGGAAGGGAGATGAGAAAAGATAGTGAACCCAACCATCCATACCCCTCAACAGATGTTGTGGAAAACACCCTCCCCCATGAAGACGGGGGAGTTCGACGCATAGTTCTAAACTAGGGTGGGTGCGTATAGAAATCAAATGGAATATATAAGTAGATACATATATGAAACCAAATGACCAATCCCAATCTATGGGTTCAAAAACAAACCACAATGTCACCACACTTCCACCTTTGCTCGTACCTCTAAATGCACAACACCACACAAAAAACCACAAAACCAGATTCAAATAACTAAAAAATTCATTTTCTCATATTCATTATTCATTAATAAATTCATTTATCCATTCCATCACTTCCTAAGAAGATAATAATCACAAAACAATATGGAACAATGTTTTTAGAATCTGAAGATCCCTGATATATTTTGGCGGTTTCACATTTTCTCGTCATTTATCACCCATTCATCATATATAATATATCGATCTCTAGAAACTCGATGAAGCTTTCTACATGTTATCAATGGACAATAACATATTCTGTTCCCCACAATAATGATTAAAAGACATATAACTCAGTTCATATACGAATAGAACCAACCTCGTGGTCACAACCCCTTATGGTAACATATTACCACACAATAAGCTTGTAGACTTACTGCACAACACTTCTCCTTAACCCCACAATCAACCAATCTACCTACATAAGATTCACTTACACTACCCATGAAATACCACAACACACAACCATACTCAAAACCACACTAGAGAAAAACCTTGATCAATCCCACCCACATCATATCACCACATGTACCAAGGAAAATAGAATACCAAATTTAATATGGAATCACTTATTTAATTTCACTTGTTAATTAGGGGGTTATTATAGATATTGTATGATCCTAGAGAATACTTTAAATAAATTAATATATGTGATTAACCAATTTTCATTCATAAGTTTAGAACCAATGAACAACATGAATTCTATAATTTTTGTATTGCATAAATAAGGTCCCCCAACAACCAAAATTTTATGTGGGTAATTTTCCCATACAAATCATAATATTTCTAGTAACAACAAGGCTTTAAATATATGAAAATAAAACCCTTTTACCCTATTAAATTTAATACATACAATTCAAATATTTGGTTAATTTGTAACAACCAAAATAAATAGGTATAGAAAAGAAAACCCTTCCCACATGATGCACATTTGAAGATAAATGAAGGAAATCCTACATCAGAAGGGTATCAACATTCTTCCCATGAGACAGATCACCTAACGGGTTTATGATTACCTCTCCCATAAGATCTTCACCCATCCAAGGATGTTGTTAGACCATCTCATTAACACTAACTGAAGATAAACCCATTATAACCAAGGGAGATCATCATTCATCACATTGAAAAAAATAGGATGAAAAAGGAGGTCAACTGAGATAAATAAAAAAAATAGTAAAAGAACAAAACTTAGACTGAATAATAATAGCTAATAATTGAAGTAGAGAATATAAGAATAGATCCTTGATGAAGGAATCCAAAAACACTAAAGATGGGTTGTTGAGTCACCTAGGTTCAAGGGAGGGTTGTTGCTGCTATAGGGTTTGACAACCTGAGTGCTTGTAAAAAATATAAAACAATAATACATTGTGGTATTACATGACATTTCATCCACTTTCAAGTCAAGTAATTCATCAAGGTTGGTTTTTTTCCAAAAAACATTCATATTTCTACTTATTTTATTTTTAAAACCATGAAATATTTCATGTCATGGACCACCCAAAACAAGCTGTAAAACCATGATTCATTCCATGTAATCAACTAACATGATGTATAACTCATGTATCATCTTTACCGAACCCCCAACTCCTACAAAAACTCTTGGAACCTCCTCAAAAAATCTATAACATCAAAAAACTAAACAAGTAACAGACCATGAAGAAAAATAACATTATAATATAGTAATTGTAGTTTCCATACAAATCATAATGATATGAAATCGCAATAAAGCTACCTATTTTTCCTAAATTGTGGTCTATCAATCTGTAGAAACTCAAAGAAACCTATGGTCACCAATTATATAATAGAATCTGAGCATATAGAGGCTTCTGATGAAACTAAAGAGACATTATTAATAGGATATTTTATCTCAAATATTAGTATTTTTACTAGATGAGAAGCACATGTTACAATTTATTGATATAATATTGTAGTAGTGGTGCTTGTCAAGTATCTCAAGTCACACAAGAGGAAAAAAAATATACTTCATAAGTTTTATATCTTGATCGATTTTACTCATAGAGGTGATGTATTAATTAGTAGAGTAGAAATAGTGGACAATGTGGTAGAACCCTTGAGTAAATCAATATCCCACTAAAATAATTATTCTCATGTCTGAGATAGAATATTGATACTTATTAGAAAATTCCTTTAATTCATGTGGGAGGGTTGGAATTTTGTGCCTTAGACCCAACTTGTGGTTACAAATTTATTTCCATTACATGTATATTGTTTTTTATATACATGTGTTTATCATACCATTATAGTTTTGGTACTTTTAAATCCACTATATTTACTTTAATTTTCATTGATTATGTTTCGTATAAGAAGGATAGAGTGGTTACCATTATATTTTAAGAACCTAGAGATACCATGAAAGTAATCTTATAGTAATGTCCTATGGTCAAAATATAATATACTAAAAGAATAGAAATTTTTTTTGACTCTTAGGTGTTAGGGAATCATAATCATTGAGACTTTATCTTTTGATTCCCTCACTAGGAGATCTTTTTTAGTTGAGAACATGAGGACATACCAACCAATATGAACACATCATGGTCTAGGGCTCATTGTTCTTTCCTATATACACACATGTTTACTTGCCTCTTGACATGATATTATTATCAATGTGTTCCATTTGGTTATGTAATTTTATTAAAGGTAAAAACCGTGATATAGAAATTTGGGTGAGATAGCTCGTTTTAGGTGTGTCATTGGTGGCATGGAATTGGATAAATGATCAAGATAGAATGTGTCATTTTTGAGTTGGTGAAGGAATATCTCGGTTGGAGTTGATTAGGATGGTAGTACCTTCATAAATGTGTGTCCATAATAGTCGAAGGTAAATCCATCTAGTTAGATAAAAAAAATTACGAAAGGATGATGACAAAAGAGTGTGTCCTGCTTTATGAGATATCAGATTGAAAATAAATTATGTTGCACAATGTGTGTTCATATGACTATCATCATTACTATGACTATTCCTAATTTCTTTTGGGGCCTTGATGGGTTTCTAGACTCCACTCTTGGTATGTTTATAGTATTCATTCATATTTATATAAGGTATTAGTGGGCTACATACAATAACATGTTCAACAATCTACCAAATTCGGGTGAATAGGTATACATGACAAGGTGGGCCCACTATGAGGTTCGATATTTGACTAATTTTTGTCGATATTCAACAAAATAAATATATTCCTTATTTTTTAGGTATAAAATAATTTAGTAGAATATATTTAATAAATTATTTACATGTTTTTCAGTAAATAAAAGGATTATTATTGTATGAATTAATATTATTTTAATATTTAATATATGATTAATATTATTAGAAATTATAAATTTATTAATGACTCAAGTTTATGATGTAATATATTTAATATATATTACAAGTATGTGATGAAATATAAATACTATTTATGTTGCATTTAGATTGTAATGATTATTTATTTATTACTTATTTAGTGAATGTTAATTATATGGGGATTTGGGAACCCTGACTGGTTTTTTTAGATATACAATGTATAATTTAAAGACAATCTCATTCCATGTACTTTTTATCAGTCAAAATTGATTGATTCTCTCTAATCCCGAATAATAGAAAGATAATTACTCTAACTGAGATAATGATCCATGAATGCCTTCATAGATATAAGGCCTGAGATTATGGTGATCATAATGATGTTAAAGATATCGTTGGAGCTTCTCACTGACACCTGAAATTAATTTAATAGTATACATGAATATTTGATATGTTTTTTTGGATGATCTATTGGGTTTTGGCCTTAGATT
Organism: Viscum album; assembly: GCA_963277665.1. Lineage (NCBI taxonomy): Eukaryota > Viridiplantae > Streptophyta > Magnoliopsida > Santalales > Viscaceae > Viscum > Viscum album. The sequence goes on from OY728124.1 coordinate 35,439,041, forward strand.
ATTTGAGAAATGGTTGTCACAAATGTTAGACAGATGGTCATGCATTGATTTTAATGAGGTAACTTTTCTGTTTTTTTCAATTATATGATTCATTCATGTGAGATCCCCAGATATTACAAGGAATTGGATTACTACCGATGGTGAAGTCTCATCACTTCGTTGATGAAATGTTTTAAAAATCCTTGACCAACCAGTTCTATTGCACCCTAGGCACCATCATGTGTTATTATGTTCTTTTACTAGGCTACAAATTCATCTTCTTTTCATTTTCACTACGACTTACTTAGCTTCAATCACATCTCAATGTTCATCTATCTCTAGAGTTGAATATTCAGCTCTAATCTTCAATTGAACGATCTCAAGCATATTAATTTCTCGAATATATTTTTATTTTTCAGTTTATCATCACCTTTGATATCCGATCAGGATTAAGTGTATATCTTTAATTTGATATTCAAATGAACTCCCTTGGTCAATTAATAAAACTTATATTTTACCTATAAATCAATAATATCAAATGAAACACAATTTGGACTCAACTTTCACTAATGAAACATGAAAATGGAAACTCATACGTGTGCATCTACTTAATACAGCTTATTTCTATTACAAAGAAAAATAAATTTATGGATTTTTATATCCATGAATTATTTTGCGGTACATCTATGACATAAAAATTATCTTTGAAAAAATATAAAAAACTTAAAATTAAATTTTAAAATCTATATATAACGAATAATAAATATCTATATTTAAAATTTCCAACCAATAGAAAAATTTCATATAGATAATTAAAATCATATAAAAATGAAATAATAATATTCCAACATTGAAATATCAAAATCACCCAAAAAATTATATTAATCCTTAGGCACCAATTAATATAATCTGGAAACCTATGATCTTAAAATTTTTATATATTAAACTATGAAAATATCAGTTTTGGAGAACACAATAATAATTATTTTTTATAACCCTATAATTGAATTTTATTTTCAACTACAAAACAAACAATATTCAATTGTTTTCCCTTATAATCCCATTTTGGATTTAAAACTTGTTTAAATTTCCCAAATTTTATGTGAAATCGTGAAATGAAATAGCTCTTCATCAAAAAACAAAGCATGTGTTATGTATTGAAAAGGTTAAAGTGAGTCACATTTCGTAGAAAGTAATTAATTATATTTTTCCAATTTTTCAAATTTTAAGTGGCATGAATTTTTTTAAAAATGATATGTGCCCCAAAAAAGAAGAATTGATTTTAGGCTGAATAATTTACATTCCATGTTTTCTACTATATGATTTTTTTAATTTTTTAATGATTATAAAAATAAATATTAAATATCATATAAAATTATTCTCAATATTATTTAATTATATTGGTTAAAATGGAAATCAAATCTAAATACATTGACTACCAATAATCTATTATAATTATTTATAAAATACTTATAACCCTAAAATTTATCCAAAAATATATTGCTTTTTATTTTTTTAAATAATCTACATGATTTTTCTACAGCTTGTATAAACACTACATCAATATTGCATAAACATTATATATAATTATACCATAAAAATATAAATTAATATAATAAATAATTTTTTTAAAAAATTATTTCATCTATATTATTTTATATTTCATTTTTATCTATATTAATTTCATTCCAACATGATAAGAGGGAGAGAGAAACATTTTTAATTACACTTACCATAAAACATATAGAGGTTTTAATAAAATAAAAGTGGAATAAAATTTATATATTTTAGAATATAGGATTGTTTTGATCTATTTACTCTCAATATATGAAATAATGGAATTTTTTGAGACATTTTGAAACCATATCCCATAGTTTAAACCGTGAATATCTAAATTTACGATTTACCATTATAATAAACATTTATTATTTTTTATATATATTCCGACTCAAAAAGAAATGGACCGTATTATATAATTTTAATATACTATTTTCAAATACATAATAAAATTTCTAATATTTATAAGTGGTAAAAATTAATTTTAATATAATTTTTGACAACACAATGAAAGTCAATTTGTAGAAAAATACATATTTTATGCATTAAAACGATTTTATATCAAAAATAAATTATAACATTAATTTGCATGTAATTAAGTTTATAAAATGAAATTTATGTGATTTTAAATTAAATTAAATGTATAATTACTATATTAAATTACATTATTTGATGAAAAGAAATTATTTCTTTACATAAATTAGTATTTTCCACCATTCACTAAAAAATAAATATTTTGAGAACATTACCAAAGATTTATCGTAATATTATATTTACCTGATCATATCAAAAATTATATACATTTTTCTAATAAATTTTATAATGGTGGTATAAATCAATCATAGTATCCATAGATGAAATGCAACAAGAACAATTTTTGAAGAAAATGTATTTTTGAAGTATAAAATGAATTTATACTCATTCATTATCTAGTGACCACCATTAGGTAAATGTTAAAATATTATTAAATATGATTAAATATCAAATATTTTTATAATATTATTTTGAATCTCATTAACCTATTTTGTTATTATACATAACACCAAAAATAATTTCTTTGAAAAATATTGTTTTAATTATTAAAAATCAATTATTTTTATAACAAACATACTCATATTATAACCAAGGACTATATAATAATAATACTCATATGGTTCCAAATACTATATAATCTTGATGATCATATGACCCCAAAAACTATATAATCTCGAGGACTATATTACCATCGTATATAATCTCTTGTAAATCCCTGAAATCATTACTTCTCTCTCGATATTCAATTAATAGGTTAACTTATCAGCCTTTTCTATGATGTTTTGATTGAGCTTATAATGTTCATGGTATACTATAGAGTATAATATTATATTTTCACGGGTTTTTAAATATTTTTTCATTTTATTAAAATTGTATTATTATTATTGTTGATTATTAAAGATACCTCATAATCTATAAATGTTAATATGGATTTATTATATTTTATCTTAGTAAAACATATCATTTTAAAATTTATAGCAGTGTTTCATGAAATAGAATCTATCAAAAAATATTTTTTAAAGGAAATTTACTTTCTAAAATTTGAGTGAGTTAAAATATGGATATCAATTATCCCATATTATTTGATGCACAAACCATTGTTTGTCACACAATCATAATATCAGTATAATAATTCGATAATAAGGTTATCATGGTCATTGTGAATAGATAGGTCATGTACCACACCGTCATTGGGTTCCATGAACAGAAAACCAAAATTATTGTTCCTTAATAAAATTTCTCTAAATTCACAATCCCATACACACAATACATCAACCTTCAAACAACATATATAAGATAAATTATCTTTATTAACACTCTTAATAACCATACCGCCATGGAACCCTCTAGGGTAGCTGTATGGAGAGTATGATACACTAATACCACTAATGATAGGCCCATGGATGGTGACAACCATGGAGTAGTCATATCTCTCGTGATGGGTGACCTTATGATAATGTAACCATACACTACACAAACCACTATATAAAATATAATAAATAAATGTAATAAATATAAAAAATACCCATAAATATAAATTCATTCATGAACATTTAAAAATAAAAAAATGGGTAGTCAATATATAATCCATAATGTGTAAATAGAATTTTTTTTGACTAAATAATATTCTAATGAAATCCAACCTAACAACTAAAAATGTACTTGTTCACATTCCATGACTAACAACTATCTACTATCACCACCACCATTCTCCACTAAGCTCCATCGACACCATGTCTCAAATATTACCTTCCTAACTGATTTTCATTTGTATAAAAGAATACCCAAGGTTTAAATTCACATGAAGGGGTGAGAATATAAAAACTAGTAGGACACCCCAAAAACCCAAAAAGAAAAATCTTATGATCAAACTAATCATATTCTAAAATAAGAGTATAGAAATAAATAAAATTTATATCCTTGTAGGGAGACATTGTGTCAAATAAATAATATCTTTCTCTTAATAGATTGATAAAAATAAAAAAAATAGTCAAACTGCTCCATAAATATGAAATACCCCCATGGGAACTCTATATACCAGTAGTTGGGAAGCTACGTGTCAGTAATTGGTATAAAACAATCAAGGTAGTAATGAGGAATATTAATCATAACATAAAAAAATTTCAAACCATTATAGATTATTACTCAATACATAACATAATTACAGATTCCCTAGAACAAGAAAGGGTTTAATTTATTTGGAGACTCAAAAAAATCTTATTTCACAATTGTTATTAAATATCTTCCACACTATTTTTAATATTATTATCCTTCTAGACACATCACACTTAATACATTCTATAAAAACCTATGGAATGAAAAAAATAATAAAGGGTGATCTTAGTAGATCAGTAATGGTAAACATTTGAGATATCAATCGGTAATCATGTATGAGAATTACAAAATTAAAAAATAATAATTACATAAGGAAATCACACTTAATAAATTAAATATTGTTAATTATGAGTCATTTCATGTGAACTTTACATAAAAAAGGAAAATGTTATATGTTTTTAGAATCATAAATAATAAATAATGATCCATGAGAGAATATGATAAGCGTATTAATATGGAAAGAGAAAACAATTATACCATTATGAACATGTATAAATAATTATAGGTCCCCTCATAATGTTAAGGGCCTAGAATCATGTCCTCGCATAAACATATGAATAGGAAACCAGCTATACACTGAAACTTGTAGACATGAAACAAGGAAAATTCATTAACTTATAGACCTGAAACCTGGTCAACATATCTTATCTTGATCATGAAATTGTGTTCACATATAAAATATTTATCTAATGAGTCTTTCATATTTACCTAATACATTAGAGGGATATAATTGACCTACAGAAAACATCACCATAAAAAATAAATATGGTAGAATATCATAAAAATATTTATCGTTTCATCATTGTACAACCTATGACAAAGAATAATGTTTTAGGAATATTTCATCTTAACATTTTTAACCCATAGGAAAGTTAATAGTTTCATATAATCAAATATAAAATATCTCTAACATAAATAATCCAAAGAAAAAAGTGGATGGTATCATGGGATTATATCATTAGTGAATCATAACAAATATCAAATAAAATTATCTTAGATGGAAAATACCTTTAAAAGGTCACCAATATTTTGATGGAAAAAAATATTTTCATTTTCGAGTCACTTATTTAATATATATATATATATATATATTTGAAATATTATAGAAAAAGGTTCTTGTAAACAATACTTGGAAAATTATAAAGGATTCTTCAAATCATTGAGCTCCATGATGGCTCAAAATTCCATTCATGTTGTAATCATTAAATAAAAATATTATTTTCAAAACTTTAATAAAAGGTGTCTCATTCTGAAAATGATAAGAAAGTTCATTTTTAAATCATTTTATAAATATTAAAACAAGGGTCAAAATGAAATTATACAATTATAGGGGCATAATAAATAAATGCCAATTTTTTTTTTACGTAACATGATTATTGGCGAGAATATTCATTACCAAAATAGGTGAGAAAGGTCAGTTCTTCATAACAATGTTTTTGAACACTTTTGACTACTATAGAGTCGAAAATGGTACTAAAAATCAAAATTAAAAAATTACCACATGAGAATAAAATTAAATGTTTTATCAGATACTTATAAAATAATTTTCCTCAATGGAAATTCATGAATAAATAATCCCAATTAAAATGAGATTGAATTTCAAATATATTACCCAATGTATTATCTTACATCAGAAGAATTCAAATATCATGTATTATAATTATATATTTATTATATATATATTAATAAAATTAATATATATCATACCATATATAATTTACATATCTCATCTAATCACTAATTTATTACCAATTAATTCTTAACATATCCTTTCCAAGTGATAATCACTTCTATTTTTAAATATGATTTTGTTCAATGGTTCCTGTAATTATATGTTGGTCATGGTTTCATAATTTCCATAATATAAACAATGAAATAATTATCTTATTTATTCATTATATAAAATTTTATAATTATTTATATGAATTAGTAACAATGAACAAATTACATTACTTTATGGAGATGGTAGTTTTACACATGCATCAGTGATGTTTCCACTTTTCCATGGATAGAATGAATAAAAGGTGAAAAATAATTCACCATTCAGAAAATCATTATTATATTATAGATATCATATATATTAATTTATTCTAACCTTATTACCAACCATGAAATGATGAAGGAAAAGTTGAATCACATTTGTTCGTAGAGGTGGTAGTCCAGACGTGCACATGAGTGACATTATCAATTTTCAATGAATGCAAGGGTTTTTGTGTAGATAAGTTATTATTATACCAGATGAAAAATAATGTGATAAATTTAATTTATAAATACAAAATTCTTCATAATAACCAACCATGAATATTGGTTATGGAAAATGAATCATATCACTAAGTGGAGGTGGTATTCTAGGTATATGCATGAGTGATAATTTTCATTTCCCATTTAATGGAAACAAGGTGGATAATGATTAATCAATTAAATGAATAAACCTAAATACCGCATTTAATTTTGACATTAACTGACATTATAATGATCTAAAGGGAATTCCCAATCCCTATGAGTTGTATTTTTGCTCCAAGGAATCAACACATATTCAGAGGGACCAATTTCTCCCCAAATCAAACAATCAGTAATGAGTTACAAAAGATCAAATAGTAAAAATATAGAATTCCAAATAATCCTCAAGGATAAAGTAAAACAAAAGGGAAGATACATATAAAAACAATAAAACATTTATATATACAACACTGTATCTATAATGAAGAAAAATTATAATCTCTATGTAATAAGGGTATCATAGCTCCATGACTCACCAACATTACCCAAGTTCCCATGAATTAGGCACACCTCCCACATATAAGTGATGATTTCTACTTTTAAAGACCTGAAAAAATATATGCAAACACCTAGAGGTCAAGGTAGAGTGTGAGAAAAATATCCTAGTATAATTTCATCAAATTTAATATAATAAATTCAATAAAAATAATAGCATTAATACTTTGATTTAAAAAAATAAAGAAATATAAAATCATTTTCATATTTTTAGTCAATCAAGTTTTCAAAAAATAATATGTAAATTATATCATAAAATTGGTTAAATTGATATTTTTTATAATTATGTGGCCATGAATAAAAAAGAAAAAAATCACTATCATGTCATAGTCAAATAAAAATAGAAACCATGGTGATATGTTTTGGGTTTTGTTATCTATTATCCTTTCACTACTAAATAAATCAATCAAAACTCAATGTGTGAAAACCTCCCTAAGGCTTAAGCCATTGGGAATGAATCATTCAACACCCATATCATGGTACGAAAATACCAATATTGGATTAGTTAGAGTTTTTATAGCCCATCTATTAATTGGGTTTAGAGTCCAAGTTCTCTTATCCAAATCACCTACTAACCACTCAGGATCACATGAGATTAAAATCAATCAACCAATCGATCATTGGAAAATATTTCTTTTCAATTATAATAATAACTCCTAGTTCAATTGCACAATTTCAAATTTCAATATTCCATTTAAATTTCAAAACCAAATCATTGTATTTCATCATATCTATGAATTTTAAAATCATATTTAGTTTAAAGACATTTTTCTCATGATTCAGCATAAAATCATTTCATCCAATTAGATATCGATTCAATACATATTTTTTTAAAGGTCACCTAATTTATCAGGGACTTCAAAAAATTTATATGTGACAATTTCATACAACATGGAAATAAAACATCAATTATTCTCAATTTAAGGAAATAAATTTATAAATAAATTTTTTAATTTAACAAATAAATCAAGGTTTCAGGTGTAGGTAAAATTATTACCGAACCACACACCATTATCCACGTGATTAATCAGTCACACAAAATGGGAATATCCAAATATTACTATTTTGTGTGGAAGATCAATGAGGAATAAATATAATTTAAATACATAAAATAATGGTTTGGATCAATCAAACACATGAGGATCCATCACTCTCAAATAATGATAGGATAGAATAAAAAAGGATTCAAAAACAATGAGACCACACTTAACTGATAGAGATCAATCACCTCTATATTCACTTCGATCTGAGAGGAGAGGGGTTAGAGAAGTAAAATTCCTCTTTGAAGAGCCTCTAAAAGGCAAAGGGTTTGATGATTTTTTATTATAAGGTGATTAGAATTTTTAATGGGGGGTTTGACACCATAATATTAATTTTATAGGGGTTAAAAACTTGTTTACATAGGTCACTTGGTTAGGAAAAACATTTTGTACTAACCATGCTCTTAACCATGTGCCCTTACTAGGATTCTGGAGAAGGGTTCAGGGTTTTTCTGCATGGTTAGAAATAGTGCACTAACCCTTCACTCCCTTATTTCCCAAAACACATGGTTTAGGGGGCAGGTTACACAGTTTAAACTGTCTATGAACCTATATCTATAATATAATAATGAGTACAGTTTATGTGAAAAACCTTTTGGTGTTCCCTAATCATTTTCAAACCATGAAAACCCCAAAAATATTTAAAAAAATTCAAAAATATCAAAAATACTCATGAACCAAGATCTAATAAAAAGATGTTAAAAATAAGTGATAAATGTACCAGTATGTTGTTAACAAGATGTAAAAATATACCAAACAAAAACAATTTATTCCCCCGAAAAAATTAAGAATACACTTTATCATAGATATAAGGCCAATGGTCTCCCATAAGTGCCTCACTACCCCATAAATCTAGTGAATCAAAACTATGATGCCGAATTGTTTGAAATATAGTTATAAACATTCCATGAAGAACCTTCATCTTAGAATATTTGATCCAAACCATCTACTAAGACATAGATAAATCAGGTTCCACAAAAAGCTCATTCCATTTAAAAACATGAGATGTTTGAGAGAGATACTATTTTTTCTATGAAACATAAATCATTTTATGAAACGACATCAATTCATGGGGAAAAGGCAATTGTAAATCCAACTTACTAACATTCTCAACAAAATCAAATGGTCCCACGTATCTTGGTGTTAACTTTCCTTATTTCAAAAAGACATTAGTTACCCAAAAAAGGTGTTACTCTCAAAAACACCTGGTCACTAACAGATATATCTAAAAGGAATAAAAAATATCACCATCATATTTATATAGTCTATGATCCACCACCAATTTTTATTAGATAAAATAAATAATTTTTATCCACTTTTGGACTAAATTTTTCCCAACAAGGGAAGCTTCAACAATATATGAACAACATAATGAATATTATATAAATGACCATACAAGGACTCAAATGGTATTATCATGATGGATGAATAATAATTTATTTTTAGAAAACTCATCTAGTTACACATGGATATCTCAAAATCAATGAAATTAATGAACATAATACCACTACATGTATTCCAGAATATGTATGGGTTATTCTATCTGGAAATACATTTTTGGATGATATTTAATTTTTAAACTAACCTAAGATCCTATTTCCTCCTAATGTCATGTCTAGAAAAATAAGGATCAATATCATAGAGTATGATCGATGGTACCCTATGAAATCTGATGGTGTCCTACAAATACATATATCATAAGTCCTTAACATTGGTTTTCTTTAGGAATATGGATGAACAAAGATAATTTTCCAGTCTGTGAATTAATATAGAAATTTAATTAATTCATAAATGTGTACGTGAAAACCTTACGATAAAGTGCATTGAAATATCATCCTATATCCAAGTTATAACTTGAAGGGACTATAGTAAACCTAAAGGATTCTGGTGCTCAACCATGACACATTGACAAGTATTACAATGAGAAACATAATTGGTGATATGTCATGTCATACATGGCCACCATAATCATCTCATCATATCATTGAAATTATTTATGGTGTTGGGCTATAACTATATTGGAAATTATGGAAATACCCTATCAAAATTTTCCTCACCAGAAAATTTATAATGTACCATCAATAAAAGCATAGGACATCCAAAAAATATTTTAAAAAACACTAATGGTATCCCCAACTAAAAAAGAATACTTAATTCCATATAAATTATCATTAATATATTATTCATAAAGAATCATCTGAGTAAGAAAGGGTGTAAAATATTCACTATTTATAATAATCTTATTCTAATAATCCTAAACTCTGAAATGTATATGAGTAAAGAGAGCAACCAAACTCCACTCTTCTATTGATTATTTCATGACATGGGTCTGAAAGTTCCTACTGAAAGCATTAGTGTTACCATTCCCCTAATTTGGGGTGTAGTGAATGATAAAAATCAAAGGATTATTGGTACTTCACCCATCTCATCATACATATATTCAAATATTTTTGTGAGAAGATATAACATATACATTTTTGATATAATAAATTGTATATATTTTTATAAAATCTAATTACACAAAGACATAAGAGAATAATCACATCTATGAGTTCAAGGTAATGAGCATTATTATTTTTATCATATTTAATAAGCTAAAAGAAACCATAGAACATAATGTGATCATACAACATGAGAACACTGAACAAACCTAAAGTAGATGAATTATAAAAGACAACATAGATATTTATAGCCTCTATAGGAGTAAAAATGATTATAGAAGTTATAATACATTTCAACTCATAAATATAATTCTAATATTTTAAATACCATAAGGAATTTACTCACTTAGAAGTGATAACCATAATCAGAGAAGAAAACTTTGATAAGCATTTAATGAGACAGATGTAATAAAATACTAATCCCAAAAGCTATGGATATCAAAAAATATTTTAGATTTATTACCATGTTATAAAAGCCTGTACCTTCACAAAATCATATAAAATTACATTTTCTTATACCACATATCCCAATAACTTCACTTCTCAAATATATAATTCACATTTTGATATCTTGGACTAAATTTAGTAATATTTCAAAATTACCATAAATTCTACTGGATGAAGAACATTATATTCCTTGGAAATTAATTAAACCAGTATGTCATCCAAAAATACAACCATGAATGAATTTAGGTGCCTGTGGAATATCCTTTTCATCACCACAATAAAAAACATTAGAGCATAAGATAGAACAAAAGTCATAACAAGGTACTTATAATGGTTATTACTTATCTAAAAGGCTATATTTGGGATATCAGACTATTTATTAGTAAGATAGTGGAAAAAAGACAAAATATATTTATTCAGGAACCAATATCACCCTTTTAACTAATCAAAAAAAATCATCAATCTGTGGAAAGGAGTACTTGTTCTTTATCGTAACTCGATTTAGTTTTTGGTAATCAATCCAAAGATAAAGTGTTCTATAATCCCTATACATAAAAAGAACTAGTGTCACCCAAGGATAAATGATCACGAAAATAATTTAATTGTCTACTAAATCATCAAAAAAAGTATTTAAATCACTTAATTTATCTGGTTCCAAGAATTTAGAGGGAATAAATATTTGCAGTGTACCTAGTACCACGTTAATTAAGAAATTTACCTCCCTTTCCAGTGGAAAGAAATAAAATTCATATGGAAGAACATTGGGATCCTTGATGAACATTGGAGGGATATAACCAATCAAATATTCTTTATCCCTACCAAAATTGAACAAATTTTATCCTAACCAACACTAGAAGAGGTTTTTAGGATCTACTCGACCTTGTGTCCCATTCTCCCTAAAAAACATAGTACACCCCATCGAGAGTAATAAAGGAGACCCACCAAAGAATTTAGTCGAAATAAGATTTACAAAAAATTATCCATTATTTCCCAGAATGTCATATATAGGTTTCATAAAAATAACAAGAAAAACCTAGGTAAGATCAATTTATAATAAGGAGAAGGTACAAGAATGGAATTAGAGACCTGGCTCCTTCTTTATTCCAAGGGGAGTAGAAATATTGATCACATATTCCATAATTTAAATAGGAAGGTAAAAATGATTTACAAATAGAGTCGATATGAATGAATGTGATGCACTCGTATTAAATAAAGTATTCACCAATGATGAAGCTATAGTGATGGCACCTCTCACTATTGCTGGACCCACATCGCCTTCTTTTGAGGACTCATCAACTATATGAAGATGCTCTTTAATTTATTATTGTCAGTTTGACCACATTGTTCAAGACGAATATGATTGAACTATCATTAATTTTGGATTTTATTATTCCATTCATCTATATGGGGTAAAAAATGCATGATAAAACTTATGTAGGTTCCCTGAGAAATAGCATGAAACAAAGATCTATAGTGCCTTTGTACAAAACCACTTCGAATTATTAGCCTTCCCACATAGAAAAGAAGTTTATGGTCCTAGAAAATACATTGTATAAGGTATTTATCAATATTGATATCAAAATACACCATTAAACTATTCACAAATCCTCTTTCATATAAATTAAAAAATATAATTTACACTAGGATTAGGATAAACTCTTATCAACCCGGACTTACCTCTGAGGTCTATCATAACCATAAATTCCCTATCGTGAACCTCTACATTAGAGGATAGATGAAACATGAAAATATAAAATATAATATCATTTCAAAGACCCTTCCTGAATATTTGAGCCTTCAATTTATCTTTTGATACCACTTTTTGAGAAACCTAAAAAAGTTGTGCAAAATGGTTCACCTACCGAGTTACAGTTCTGTCACCTTATTAGAGGTTTGGAAACTAAAATAAATTTTCCAAAAAAATAAAATCAAGATTTATATTAAATTTTAAAAGAGGTATGCATACTTTACACTCTAATAATTCATGTTTATTTACCATAAAAATCAACTCATAACACATTCTTATTTTCCCTTCAATCATGAAGGGATAAAACATCACATTAACTACATAAAAAGATTCTATGAAATCAATAAGAAATTTAATATTTATTAACCAATCTTATAACTCAAGGGACTATTAAATTAATTTGATAAATTTAAATTCATTAGATACTTATTATTTAGGGAGTTTTTTAGTATCATTAGAGACTTTTAAATTTATTTTTCATAATAAATAAATAATTGATCAGGATCTCTATATTTATTTTTTCAAGGTTAAACTATTGGAATATGAATTGGAATAGGTATTAATACCTTTTGGAAAACATGGAAAAATAATATTATCTCAACAAGTTAATGATCAACTAGAGGGTCAAATTTCCATGGTTTATTAATAACCCCCTCTTGAGGTCTTTTGAAACATCTTCTTAGGGTAATGGTATAACACAACATCAACTATCAATAGGAATACTTTAATAGGGATACCTAGATGCTCAACTCAATAATGAGATAAAATAATATCAATTCCATTAGATAAAATTCAATTTTAAGGTATATTAATATACTATGATCATGTGTATAATAAGTCTCAAATCCTATCAATTGTTTCCTAAATGTTTATTTTATTATAAATCCATGTTCAATCAAGGCTTGAAATGATAAGCGTTGACCATGAACTCACTCTTAATCTACCCCTTATGTTCCTAAAATCCCACATCATATGTATAGGGACAACTGAGACTACATATAAAATTCAAGGAAGGATACTCAAACACCTTTTATACTAGATTTTCTTGAACCACACTGAATACCCTGGTACAACAGTCCCTGACCCAGCACTTATATAACCCTAAGGTTGTTCCCGTTCCACATGGGTGAGTGACTAGAGCATAGGAATAAAAACATTATCCTAGAGAAATGTTTTCATCCCAAATAAAACAACCAATATAGAGTAGAAAAATTTTAAATAGCAAACAGTAAGTATTCTAAATTCTCCTCAAGGAGAAATTACCACATGAAGATAGGGAAATATCAAAATGATATATAATGCAGATAAATGACACAATATCTATCAAGATAAAAAAAAACTTTGTGTAATGAGTGGATTAAAGCTCTAATAGTCACAATAATACCCTATGGTACCCTAAATTATGTGCACCCAATACCTCTAAGTTTCACTTTCCCATATCTTAAAACAAGAATAACAAATTCTGTAAAATATAAAATGAAATTGTAGGGTGTGAGAAACATAACCTAGTATAATTTCACCAAATGTTCCAAAGAAAATTATATAACAAAAAACCATTTATTATTAAATTTAAATAATATAATGTAGTGGAAAATAATTTTCATATTTTAATTCAATCAATATTTCAATAGATATGATGGAATGTATATAAAAAGTATTAAATGAATATTTTTAATAAATAGTAGGTCATGAATAAAACATTTTAAGAATCATTGACATGCCATATTAAAATCAAAACAAGAATAATGGTCATATTCCATGAGGTTCATTAGTTTCCGACTCTTAAGTGATCACACTACTTAGTCAATAAAAAAATAAATCAATGTGTGCACATGTTCCTAAGTCTCAATCTTGGAAAAAAATCCAATCAACACCCACATCATGGGAAAAGCATTATGAACTTGGTTTAGTTAAATAATACTTCATCAGTAAATTTCTACGGTGTTAGAGTCCTAACATTTTTGAACAATTTATGCACTACCTAATTCGGCTCACATGTGCTTATAATAAATCAATCCATCAATCATGTAAAAATACATCCTTTATATAGAAATCATCATTCATAGTTTAAATTACCATTTAAAGATTCAATGTTCCATTTTAATTTAAAGAATAGAATCTCGTGTTATCATTAATTTCTTTCCATTCAAAACCATATTTACATTATAGATATTTTTATCTATAATTAATATCAAACAATTTCATAAAATTTATTCTCATATCAATATATATTTTCTCATGTTTATCTAATTTATCAATTATTTTTTAAAATGGATTTATTTCAAAATTTCAATCTTTATTGAAATGAAATTTGAAAATGTATGAATTATGGAATACCTATATTTAGTAAAATGATCAATAAATCATATTAAGATGGAACTTAAAATATATAATTGATGGTGAGGAATATAATGAAGGAACCATTAAAAATAAAATTCATCAAATTAAGGTCTAAATCTATCCACACTCTGAGGATCTATCACTATCAAAGAATGAGAGTGAGGAATAAAGAAAAATTCCACAAAAAAGAGAGCAAACTTATCTAAGGGAGGAAGATCAATTCCATCAATAAATAGATAAGAGATAAAAGGGTTTAGAGAAGCCAAAATAATCACTATAGAGCCTCCAACCATGGACTCCCCACCATCCCAAGCCACACATTTTAGAGGGCAGGCCACACAACATACAATATTCCTACTCCTCCCTTTGGAACCTTGTAATTAGTAACATTGTTTTTTTGGAATCCATATGGTTTTCTCTGACCATGATCCAACCATTTATAACCCCAAAAGCTTCAAAACATTTAAAAAATAAATAAGGAAAACCGAACCATTAACCAAAAGGTTGATGATAATAAACAATGGGATAGAAGTGCCTGAATGATGGTAATGATATGTAACAGTACATTATAATAAAAGAAATGAATAAAGTTTAATATGATGAATATAATATTTTATAATAGATACAATATATTTAGAGTCGGTATAACAATAAATATAATTTATAATACTCGGTCAAGTGTTATATATTTTTGTTGAGAAACCTCCTTTACCTCTCACCTTAAGCCTCAAAAGTATAGTATTATTATCAATTAATAACCTCCAGGATAAGGGGATGTATGTAAAACAGTTTTTAGGGTATGTATTAAATAATAAATAATTCTAATTAATTTTTGAGAATATAAGAGAGGTTTTTTCCTTTTATGAGGTTAAGAGAGGACACACATATATTGTTTTTCAAAAGAATAAATTATATTTATGTATTTCTAAAGTAATGTATAATAAACTAGATAATGATAATATAAAGATAACATATTTTTTCATTAATAATGATTAATTATAATTTATAGTTTCATATTTATTATAATAATATTATGTAAAATTTTAGTCAAAAAGTAAATAGTTGTATTTTTACTGAATTTATTTTCATGAATTATATGTTTTCGAAATCATTATTTAATTTTTCTTATTTGAAAAAAATTAAATTTATTATTAATATAATCTATTAAAAATTAACATATAATGTATTTTTTATAATTTTCCCATTACTGTATTTTTTAAATAGTATAAAATATCGATTTTGAAGAATGTTATCTCTTGTTTTCAAGTATTTTAATAATATCATTTCAAATAAGTATAGTTTGAAAATGTTACTAGTTACATCTTATTAAAAATTATCCAATAAATTTCCTTGGAATAAACAATATACATTTATTGAAAATCAAAAAATTTATTCTTAAAAAAATATTTTTTTTGTAAAGTCATTTTTATCATGTCATTGGTTGTAATATTAAATGATATTTTTTTAACACTTATAGAAATTGAATTAGATAAAATGGAATCTATATTTGGAGTCATCATT
This sequence comes from Viscum album, assembly GCA_963277665.1. Taxonomy (NCBI): domain Eukaryota; kingdom Viridiplantae; phylum Streptophyta; class Magnoliopsida; order Santalales; family Viscaceae; genus Viscum; species Viscum album. Next base: position 35,455,537 of record OY728124.1, read on the forward strand.
TTTTTAATGATTTCATTTTCATTGTTTGACATTATGAATAGTATATTTGGTAAAAAATAATTCACCATAGTAAGAGTTGAAAAAGGTTAAAGGGGATAAATCTATAAATTTAAGAGTTTATGTGAATATAAAACATGTATAAATCGTTTTTAGGGACTTATTTCATCTTAATATTATTTATTATCTACATATGACTCACTTTGGATCCATTTTTTTAACAGACCCACACTTGACGTACATGTAAATTACATTACTTTTGTGGAATATTTAATACATAACAAAAACAGACACTCATGGACCGTAATAGTTTAGTGTCTTTGGAAACTCAGCACATAATCTTCTAATCATGGTGAAATATCTTCAACATCTCCCATAATGATCTTCCCTTTTTTCATACCTAAAACATTTCTTTATATCCTGGAAAAAAATATATAAAGGGTGAGCACAAATTCTCAGTAAGGGTAAACATGGAGAACATAAAACAATCCATAAACATTTGAACGTAATAACAAGAACATGAAACATCAAAATCTTGAGTAATGACATAAATCTTTATAGTACATAAGGCATAGTGTAACACCCTGACATCAGTTACCCAGAGTCGGTGCATTATTGCGTAACATTGGCATGATCACAAAAGATCACGTCTCGAAAGACCTATTAGTTTAGTAGCCTTGGAAACACTAGATACATTCATAAAAGTTACATTACATCATAAAGTGAAAAACTATAGTAACATGGTCTCCATATTCTACACTCATATCCCCTTCTGACTATCCCTACAGGTCATTCATAAAATACTTCTTCACATCTTGGAAAATATTAAAACATTGAAAGGGGTGAGCTCAGATGCTCAGTAAGGATAACAATATAGCGGAAGCTTTCATAAAAAAACATAAACATTTAAGGCAATGTATAACTAAAACAAAAGCCTTTTAAACTTAAACTTCAGCATAATATGGAAAAAATAAAATTAAATAATGCCATTTACTTATTCACATGGATATTTTACTAGTCGAATAATCACATGCAATATCAATAACCACTTTCATAATGATGGAATGCATAATGCCAGACTATCATAACCAAATAGCCAGGTCCTCGAGCCAAGTCTACAATAAGATTTTGTCAAGGCCTCATGCCAAGACACTAGTTTTTCTCATGAGACCTGCAGATGAATCAAGGAGCTATAGTGGGCTCCACCCGTCACTTATTAAGTCTAATGCATTCCTCATATAAACAGGTTCAAAACATATCATAAACCATAACATAATTCTTTCACATAAAACATGCATAAACGAAACATAATATTTACACACTTCAATCACAAGATATCAATACAACACATTGATATAATAAAAACTTTATCAAAACCATTTTCAATACCAAAATAAAATAAAATTAAAACATGGTATTTATTTTTCTTTAAAAAAAGTTATGGCTTATAGAGGAAGCCGAAACTCAAATAATAGTCACGGTGGCGGAGAAGTCGTTGTCGCCGCATACATAAGAAAAATAATTCCTTTTGTCGTTTAGTAAAAACTCTTCGTATAAAAAGATTCCTTTTTAATAAATGTAAATTTCAAAGGGGTTTATACACCGTATAAAAGAAATTTGTGTATAAAACAAAATATGCCTCAATGAATGGTGATTGAGACAAATTCACTTAAAAATATAATTTTTTCTATATAATAGGTCTATTATGTGTATTCACTATAAGTACACATAAATAAAGTAAAAATACAAGATAGGACATAATAATATCATGACATAATTTGAAAGTAGGAGATTAACCCAAAGAATGGAAATTGGGTTAAGAAGTTCCCTTACCTCGTGTCCGACTTAACTTGACCGTTCTTTAACATCCAGAATAATAAACTAGAGTTAATTTATAATTTCTTAAGAACCTTTTTCAAGTTTATTATTCCTTTTATATCACTTATTACCATGTTATGAACATTATGTAATTATTTATGTAAATAACGGTCATTTTGTCGATCTTTGGTACTTCAGTCAAAAATAAACTTCTTAAAATTACAAGTTGTTCATGTGGTAAAATATCCATTATATACATAATTATATTAATGATTTAGATATCATATACATAATATATATCCAGTATATACATTCATTTATAATATTTCATAACATTTAGAGGTAAGAAATGAAATGCACCGTTCATGGAGACGGTAAGCCGTACGTACGCTTGAACGCTAATTTCATTTCTTTTTTGTATTTAATGGAATGATGTTATAATTATATAAAGGTATAATATAATTCCAGTATAATATACTGTATAATAGCATTTACTCCATCCTTTATACATCCCACATATGGCATTAACGATTCAAATCACTTTGAGGGGGCGGTAGTCCGCACTTCCTAAAATGAAAATATCATGTTTACCCAAAATGGAAACCATTAAGGTATTCCATAAATGAAAAATAAAGAAGCCTAATGAAATCATAAACATATTATATATCATATAAAAATATAGTTACATATTAATGGCCACCTTTGAAGGTGTTATATGAGTGTTGAACAATCATCGTTTCGTGAGGCAGAAATTTTCCATACAAAGAAACAGTATGTTCTTTAACCATTAGATGTAGGTGTGTGTAAGTGTTGCTAGAATACTTCTTATAACAACATACTGGTATATTTAATATCCTGTTTTTGTTATAAAATAAAGGAATAAAAAGAGTTTAAGGGGTTTGAGAAGCAAAATAACACAAAATAACATAAGAGAAGACACTACCTTAAAATCGGGTAACTCTTTTTTGATTTGAGACAAAGGCTTCCTTGGGAAGAATTATGCCCAATGTGATGCTTCTAGGAGTAAGAGAGGGAATTTTAGAGAGTATTTGGGCAGATTTTGGCCAAGACAAATGGATTTGAAGGTGTGAATATGGTGGTAGTGGTGGGGGCCTTTTATAAGAGGAGAGGAGGGGCACTCTTGGAAAGTCATGAAATGTTACTTTAATATATAATGAGTTTCGGATTTTAAAGGTCCCACACTTATATATTTCCATTATAAGGTGATAAGGGTTCGAAATATACTCATCCAATAGGTTTTTGACAAGTTTAAGTCTTATATTTTACATTATATTTTTATTTTATTTAAATCGTTAATTAATGATGAAATTGCTGCATCATCATGGTGTCATAAATAATTTAATTTATTTAATGTCTAAAAATTATAAACAAAATATCATGATGTTTTAAATATTTTTATATTTCTAATGAATATTTATAGTCAAAAATATGACTTGTATAACCCCATTTAAAAATTGTTTTAGTAAAAAAACTCATGTTTGTGACATTTTTATTTTAACATTAAATAAAAGGTTTTTAATGTCATTTACCTTCCAAAGTGGCTCTATGGGGTCCCCATGTTGACCCATGTATTTTATTGGTCGTCCATGAATCATCCAATAGGGGTAGGACAAGTGTAAAGGTATTATCATATTTTTATAATATCATTTTTACGTTAAATTTCACTAATTACCATTAATCGCGATTAATTGTACTTAAATGTTACTATTCACCAAAATATTATTTTAATCCCATTGGAAAGAATTTTACTTCCTAATGAAAACCATGTATGTCGGATTTTTGAAAATCAAATCATAGAAGTGGTAATGTTTCATTTAAACGAAAAATTAGTTTTTTAACAACCACTTAGTGGTTTACTATTCATCAAAAATTGAAGTTTTTCAGAACAATGCCAAAATTTTACCCTAAGATATAATTTATATTCCAAAATCAAAAATGATTTCTATTTTACAAAATTCCAAACATATAAGTTGCATTAATTAATTTTATAACTAATTCCCTCTGTCACAATAAATTGCGTGTTTTTAAGAAACAATATATATCAAAAGATTGACAATTGTTTATGTCCAATTTCAATGTGCAATTAATTCTAATGAACACCATTGGATAAAATGGTAAAAATATATTCTAATTGTACTTTAAAACAACTCAATATTATAATTTATCAATATAAATTATTTTGATTAAAAAATTTGTTTTAAGTATTTTTCACTATTCAAAAAAATGGAAGTTCTCAGAAAATTACAAAAAATTAAACTTAGGATAATTTCGATATTACGAATACAAAAATGAATTCCATTTGAAATATAAAATTTCTATAATTTTAAAAAGTGGGTATTACTACTCATAACGGATACTTTGATTAGTTTCGGTGTTTTAGAACTCGAATTTGCATAAAATTCAATCTATTGCATTATTGAAAGAGAAGAATATCGTGGAAGATCGGGGTGTTACATTCTCCCCTCCTTCAAATAATTTCATCCTTGAAATTTCATAAAATATCACTATATAAAAAGACTCAGTTGATTCTTCATCATAAGTTCCTCGGGTTCCCATGTTGCCTCCTCCGTCTTATGGTTTCTCCATTGAACTTTTACCAGACGAGTCGTCCGGTTTCTCAGCACTTGTTCTCTTGTATCAAGAATCCTGACGGGCTCTTCGCAATAAGATAGATCGGGTTCCAGTTCTAATTCCTCATAGGTGAGTACATGCGTTGGGTCAGGCAGGTATTTTCTCAACAGTGATACGTGGAATACATCATGAACTTTGGAGAGACTTGGCGGCATTTCCAAACGGTAAGCTACAGCCCCAATTCGTTCTAGAATTTCAAAGGGTCCGATGTACCTAGGACTCAATTTACCCTTCTTACTGAAACGTATAACTCCCTTCCATGGAGATACCATCAAGAAAACATGATCTCCTACTTGAAATTCCAAACCCTTCCTTCGTTTGTCGGCATATCTCTTTTGCCTACTTTGAGCTACTTTGATGTGGTTTTGGATTACTTTCACCGTTTCCATCGTTTCCTCCACCAGTTCTAGGCCTACAAGTTTTATTTCACCAACGTCATCCGAACAGGTTGGTGTGCGACATCTCTTTACTTATAACGCTTCATATGGTACCATCTGAATACTTGAATAGAAGCTATTATTATAGGAAAATTCTACCATAGGTAAATATTGATCCCATATTCCTTGAAAGTCAAGTGAGCATGATCTAAACATGTCTTCTAAGGTTTGAATAGTTCTTTTTGATTGTCCATCTGTTTGAGGGTGGTATGCAGTGCTCAAACGAAGTTTAGTATCCAAGGTCTTTTGAATACTTTACTATAATCTTGATTTGAAACGGGGAACACGATCCGAGACAATTGACAGGTGTACTCCATGAAGTCTCACAACATCATAAATATATAGTCTTGTTAGACGTTCATGTGGTAGATCTTCCATTATAGAAAGAAAATGTGATGACTTCGGGAGACGATCAACAATGACCCATATTAATTCATTTCTTCTAGGAGTCTTTGGTAGTCCCATGACAAAATCCATCGTAATATTATCCCATTTCCACTCAGGTATGGGAAGAGGTTGCAATACTCCACCAGGCAGTTTCCTTCCATCTTTCACTTGTTGAGAAACCATACATCTGGACACAAAATCAGCAATCTCCCTCTTCATGTTGTCCCACCAAAAATGTCCCTTTAAATATCTATACATTTTTGTGCTCTCAGGGTGTATAGAGAAATTGGAACTATGAGATTCATCCAACAATTCCCTCTTTAAATCAGGTATATTGGGAACACAAAGTATCCTCCAAAATTTCAAAATTCCATCTTCATATACAAATTCACTCAATCTCCCATCATTCACAGCTTTAATCTTCTTTTTCAACTCTTCATCATTGTCCTGAGAACACTTTATCCTCTCTAGTAAAGATGGTTTGGAAACCATTTGAAACAATTTTGATGTTTCACCCTCCAGGGAGATTCCCATATCCATCTTTACTAGATCCATGAAAATAGGATCCCTTTCCACTCTCATCATGTTCAAAACTCCATGATATTTTCTACTCAAAGCATCTGCAACCTTATTTGCCTTCCCTGGGTGGTAGTCTATCATGCAATCATAATCCTTTAGTAGTTCAATCCATCGCCTTTGCCTCATGTTGAGTTCTTTTTGTGAGAAAATATATTTCAAACTCTTGTGATCGGTATATATCTCAAATTTTTTACCATAGAGATAATTTCTCCATATCTTCAAGGAAAATATTATAGCAGCTAACTCAAGATCATGAGTAGGATAGTTCTGCTCATGAATTTTTAGTTTTCGTGATGCATAGGCAATAACCCTATCATTCTGAATAAGCACACAACCAAGTCCTTTCATTGATTCATCACTATAAATAACAAACCCATCATTCCCTAATGGAAGAGTCAATATAGGAGCATTGAATAATCTTCTCTTTATTTCTTCAAAACATTCTTCACACTCTTTTTTCTAGACAAATTTAACCCCTTTACGTGTAACCTTCGTTAATGGGTTATCCAATCGGGCAAAATTCTGGACAAAATTTCGATAATAACCTGCCAAAACAATAAAGTTGCATACCTCAGATATACTCGTCGGTGCTTGACATTCTTGGATTTCCTTGGTCTTAGAAGGATCAATGGAAATTCCATCCTTAGAGACAATATGGCAAAGAAAATAAATCTCCTGAAGCCAGAATTCACACTTGCTAAACTTCCCATATAATTCATGCCTTCTAAGAGTCTTCAAGATAATGCACAAGTGATATTAATGATCTTCGTAGCTTTTAGAGTATACCAAGATATCATCAATAAATACCACCACAAAATCATCAATATATTCCTTGAAAACTCTATTCATTAGATCCATGAATACAGAGGGTGCATTAGTCAATCCAAAAGGCATTACTATAAACTCGTAATGCATGTACCTTGTTTGAAATGATGTCTTCAGAATGTCTTCCTTCTTCACACACAACTGATGGTATCCAGATCGAAGTTTAATCTTTGAAAAGTATTGAGATTCATGCATTTGGTCAAATAAATCATCAATGCGAGGTAGGGGATACTTTTTCTTTATTGTTATAGCATTGATCTCCCTGTAGTCAATGCACAACCTCATAGATCCATCTTTCTTCTTAACAAAAAGGACAGGGGCTCCCCATTGAGAAATATTAGGGCGAATAAATGCCTTATTACTCAATTCCTATAGTTGTTTCATTATTTCAACCAATTCCATGGTGGCCATTCTATAAGGGGTCTTTGATATAGGCCTTGATCCAGGAATTAAATCAATGGAAAACTTAACTTCTCGTTCTGGAGGATGTCCAGGTAAATCTTCCGGAAACACATCTACATATTCTTTAACAATAGGTACATTCTCTATTTGACCATTTCTTTCCTTTCCATTAGTCATTTCATTCTCTTCCTCCCCAATAATTGAATTTAGTTGAGCTACTGGGGGTGGATCTAAATAAGAATTAGGTGGTGATGATTCTGCTCTAAAAATAAGGTGTTCTTTATCATCATCATCAAAAAGCGTAACCTCCTTCTTCTTACAATAAATCTTTGCATAATTGTATGAAATCCAATCCATACAGAGGATTATATCAAACTCAATCATAGGTATGACAGTGATATCGGTGGATAAATAACAGTTATGTGCTCTAATGGGGACTGATTCACAAAACTTTGTTGCAATAATACTTCCCTTAGGAGTTTTGACTGACAATTATCTTGTTAAATCAAATTGGAAATATCTAATTTTCTTAGTAAAATGGGAAGATATGAAACAATGTGATGATCCAGAATCAAATAATGCATTTTCTAAACTTGAGAAAACCTTTAAATTACCTGCCACCACGTCTTTCGGAGCTTCAACCTCAGCATTAGTGATAGCATAAGCATGACCTTGATCCCTTGACCTCTTCTGAGGTATGTTCCCCTGACGCTTAGGAAATTCATTTGTATAATGTCCCATCTCTCTACAATTATAGCATTCCACATTGATAGCAACTTTCTTTCCCTTGCATTCATGAGCTTGGTGGCCTTTTTCACCACACTTGTAACAGACTCACATTCCCTTCAAGTAAGTACCGGGGTGTTTCTTTCCACATTTACTAAAGGATTGATATTCAACTCTTCCCTTCTTCCCCTTATTTCCATTTCCAGATTGATTAGAATATCTCTTCTTTTCTTACTTTTCTTTAAAGTCATAAGACATAGAGAATTCCTTTTCCATCTTGATATCACATGAGACAATATCTTCGTACGATGAGAAGGCTTGTGAGACTAATGCTCGACGGAGAAATGGTTTTAACCCATCAAAGAAATGATCAATATTACATCATGGGTTACGTATATAATCTCCAGCATGCCTTGCTAACCTTGTAATGTTAGCCTCATACTTTGCGACATTCTCGTCCTCCTTCTGCCTCAGACTCAAAAATTTTCTTTTCCATATCTGCTCGATGGTCACGTGGAAAGTATTTTTCTAAGAAAATTTCCTTAAACTCCCTCCATTACATACTTGATACTTTTACATCTTCCTATATGTTTTGAATCAGTGACCACCATTGATCGGCATCTCCAGTGAGGCGGTAGACAGCCATGAGAACCTTTTCCCTTTCGCTACTCCCCAAAGCATGGAATATTTTCTCTAAGGAGTTTATCCATTGCTCAGCTACTAATGGATTCGTACCCCCATTAAATGTTGGCAGTTTTTTCCTCATGAAGCGGTCTGACATTGATCCTCCACGTTGTAGATCAGGGTGCTCCATACGAGTAAGGTTATTATTCATAACCTGAGTGAGTTGTCTCAGTATGGTAATAAGTTGATCAGCACCAGTTGTATCTACAGATCCACAATAATTATCTTGAGTAGGAGGGAAATCCCTACATGGATTGCGTGCATTGATACGATTTCCATTACTTCCACTAGGTGCCATTTCTAAACAATGGCATAAAATAGATTAGTTTATGAATCAAAATACATAATTCCATACTTGTAAAATACTTAACATAAATTGAACTATTTATGGATATAATCCATAATCATAAATATGTTTTCTTTGAGAAAGTATATACACATAACCCATCATAGTTTTTTGTAAAGAAAATGAGAATTATCCTAAGAATATCCCCCGTGAGTGTCGTAACCAAAAGTGCAGCAAGGCCCGTTGTCATGCACCAGTTCCCATTTCTAGTCTAGATCAAAGCGGTGTTTTCGTGTTTTACCCCTAGGTACATCAGTGCCATAGCCACCTCAACCAACTCGTATCTAGACTGGGATGTATTACTCGTAATACTCACAAAATCTCTATAATACCTAAATTCTAGGAAGTTCTTCTATACTAATCCTCAAAGTCTATCTTTGGGATATGTTCTCTAATCAGATTTTATCTAAATCTAGCTTCCAAGGTTAGTACTAAACTACCTCTGATACCAACTGTAACGCCTCGACCTTAGTTACCCAGAGCCGGTGCATTATTGTGTAACATTGGAATGATCACAAAAGATCATGTCATGAAAGACCGATTAGTTTAGTAGCCTTGGAAACACTATATACATTCATAAAAGTTACATTACATCATAAAGTGAAAAAAAATATAGTAACATAGTCTCCATAGTCCACACTCATATCCCCTTCTGACTATCCCTGTAGGTCATTCATAAAATACTTCTTCACATCCTGGAAAATATTAAAACACTGAAAGGGGTGAACTCAGATGCTCAGTAAGGATAACAATATAGCAGAAGCTTTCATAAATAAACAAAAACATTTAAGGCAATGTATAACTAAGACAAAAGCCTTTTAAACTTGAACTTCAGCATAATATGGAAAAAATAAAATTAAATAATTCCATTTACTTATTCACATAGATATTCTACTAGTCGAATAATCACATGCAATATCAATAACCACTTTCATAATGATGGAATGCATAATGCCAGACTATCATAATCGCGTAGCTAGGGCCTCATGCCAAGTCTACAAAAATATTTTGTCAAGGCCTCGTGCCAAGACACTAGTTTGTCTCATGAGACCTGCCGATGCATCGAGGAGCTATAGCCGGCTCCACCCGTTACTTATTAAGTACAATGCATTCCTTATATGAACAGGTTTAAACATATCATCAACCATAACATAATTGTATCACATAAAACATGCATAAAAGAAATATAAGATTTTCACACTTCAATCACAAGATATCAATACGACACATTGATATAATAAAAACATTATCAAAACCATTTTCAGTACCAAAATAAAAGAAAAGTAAAACATGGTATTTATTTTTCTTTAAAAAAACTTATGGCTTATAGAGGAAGCTGAAACATAAATAATAGTCACGGTGGCGGAGAAGTCGTTGTCGCTGCATACGTAAGAAAAAACATTTCTTTTGTCGTTTAGTAAAAACGCTTCGTATAAAAAGATTCCTTTTGAATAAACGTAAAAGTCAAAGGGGTTTATACACCATATAAAAGAAATTTGTGTATAAAACAAAATATGCCTCAATGAATGGTGATTGAGACGAAGTCCCTTAAAAATATCATTTTTTATTTATAATAGGTCTATTATGTGTATTCACTATAAGTACACTAAAATAAAGTTAAAATACAAGATAGGACATAATAATATCATGACATAATTTGAAAGTAGGAGATTAACCCAAAGAATGGAAATTGGGTTAGGATGTTCCCTTACCTCGTGTCCGACTTGACTCGGCCGTTATTTAACCTCATGAATAATAAACTAGAGTTAATTTATAATTTCTTAAAACCTTTTTCAAGTTTATTATTCCTTTTATATCACTTATTACTATGTTATGAACATTGTGTAATTTTTTATTTTAATAATGGTCATTTTGTCGATCTTTGGTACTTGAGTCAAAAATAAACTTCTTAAAATTACAAGTTGTTCATGTGGTAAAATATACATTATATCCATAATTATATTCATGATTTAGATATCATATAAATAATATATATCCAGTATATAAATTCATTTATAATATTACATAACATTTAGTGGTAAGAAATGAAATGCACCATTCATGGAGACGGTAAGTCGTACGTACGCATGAACGCTACTTTCATTTCTATTTCATATTTAATCTAATGAAGTTATAATTATATAAAGGTATAATATAATTCTAGTATAATATAATGTATAATACCATTTACTCCATCCTTTATACATCCCACATATGGAATTAACGATTTAAATCACTTTGAAGGGGCGGTAGTCTGCACTTCCTAAAATGAAAATATCGCGTTTACCCATAATGGAAACCATAAAGGTATGCCATAAATGAAAAATACAGAAGCCTAAGGAAAACATAAAAATATTATATATCATATATAAATATAGTGACATCTTAATGGACATCTTTCAAGGTGTTATATGAGTGTTGAACAGTCATCGTTTCGTGAGGTAGAAATTCGACATCCACAGAAATAGTATGTTCTTTAACATTAGATGTAGGTGTGTGTAATTGTTGCTAGAATAATTGTTATAAAAACATCCTAGTATATTGAATATACTGGTTTTTTTACAAAAGAAAGGAATAAAAAGAGTTTAATGGGTTGGAGAAGCAAAATAAAACAAAATAACATAAGAGAAGACATTACCTTAAAATCGTGTAATTCTTTTTTGATTTGAGACAAAGGCTTACATGGAAAGAATTATGCCCAAAGTGAGGCTTCTAGAAGTTATAGAGGGAATTTTAGAGAGTATTTGGGCAGATTTTGGCTGATCCAAATGGCTTTGAAGGTGTGAATAAGGTGGTAGTGGTGGGGGCCTTTTATAAGAGGAGAGGAGGGGCACTCTTGGAAAGTCATGAAATGTTACTTTATTATATAATGAGTTTCGGATTTTAAAGGTCCCAAACTTATATATTTCGATTATAAGGTGATAAGGGTTCAAAATATACTCATCCAATAGGTTTTGTATAAGTTTATGTCTTCGAGTTTACATTATATGATTATTTTATTTAAATCGTCAATTAATGAGGTAATCGCTGCATCATCATGGTGTCATAAATAATTTAATTAATTTAATGTCTAAAAATTATAAAAAAATTTCATGATGTAGTAAATCCTTTTATCTTTCTAATGAATATTTATAGTCAAAAATATGACTTTTATAACCCCATTTATAATTTTGTTTAGTAAAACAACTCATGTTTGTGACATTTTTATTTTAACATTAAATAAAAAGTTTTTAATGTCATTTTCCTACCAAAGTGGCTCCATGGGGTCCCCAAGTTGACCCATGGATTTTCTTGGTCGTCCATGACTCATCCAATAGGGGTAGGACAAGTGTAAAGGTATTTTCATATTTTTATAATATCATTTTTACCTTAAATTTCACTAATTACCTTTAATCGTGATTAATTAAACTTAAAATTTACTATTCACCAAAAAAATATTTTCATCCCATTGGACCAAATTTTATTTCATAATGACAAACATGTATATAGGATTTTTGAAAATCAAATCACATAAGTGGTAATATTTCATTTAAACTAATAATCAGTTTTTTAACTACCACTTAGTGGTTTCACTATTCATCAAAAATTGAAGTTTTTCAGAACAATGCCAAAATTTCACCCTAATCTATAATTGATATTCCGAATTAAAAAATGATTAATATTTTACAAAATTCCAGAAATATAAGTTTCATTAATTAATTTCATAACTAATTTCCGTTTTCACATCAAATAGCGTGTTTTTAAGAAACAATATATATCAAAAGATTGAAAATTGTTTATGTCCAATTTCAAAGTGAAATAAATTCTAGTGAACACCATTGGATAAAATGGTAAAAATATATTATAATTATACTTTAAAACCACTCAATAGTATTATTTATCACTATAAATTATTTTGATTTAAAAAGTTGTTTTAATTATTTTTCATTATTCATAAAAAAATGGAAGTTCTCAGAAAATTACAAAAACTTCAACATAGGATAATTTCAATATTACGAATACAAAAATGAAGTCCATTTGAAATATAAAATTTCTATAATTTTAAAAAGTGGGTATTACTATTCATAATGGCTACTTTCATTAGTCGTGGTGTGTCAGAACTCGAACTTGCGTACAATGCAAGCTATTGCATTATTGAAAGAGAAGCGTATCGTGGAAGCTCGGGGTGTTACACATAGATCATAAAGGAACATTAATCATGATAAAATAGCATGGTAATAAAACATGTATTTGTGGAAAGACATTAATCACATGATATTATTTCTATAGTAGCCAATACATTTCTGTCAAGGCCAACATTGTGGACAAAGTCCATTACTGAACGGGGTTTACTTGCCGTTCCAGCCCTATATTACTGAACTGGATTTCACTTGCCCTTCCAGTTATGTCTATATCATGATATATAAATATTTACCCAATTAATTGGAGGTAGATATATGTCCCGCTCATCCCATGATGAAATCATTCTTACTTGTGCCACCAAATAAACATAAATCATTCATCATAACCCAAAGAATAAAATAGGTTTCATAAACATCATCCCATCATAACGTAATCCATATAAAACAAATGGATATCATTTCATCATAAGAATAATCAAACCATGTAAATAATAGAGACATTATACTTGAAACATAATAATACTAAATAATATCATCTTAGATGTAAAATAGTTTTGACAAAACACTTCAAATGAATTCTTGTGGAAAATATCCTTTCTTCTTAAAAATAATTTTATTTACAAAAAATTACATTCAATTTTTAAAGAAAAGTATTTTTTTTTGAAAATAATAATGAAATACTGTAGAGGAAGCTTCATGAGGATTAGGATTTATGACACCATAAAAATCCATTCATGCCGTATAAGATAAAAAACATTCTCCTCTTACTTTTGCTGAAATAGGAAAAAAGTTCCTCATATGGTAAACATAAGAAGATTCCTTCCATAACACAATGTAAAAGTCAAATAGAGGTAAACAAGACATTAATAATACATGTAAGAATATTAAAAAATTTATGAAAAACATTTTTATGGACATGGATGAAAAATATAACCCTAGTAAATACTTAAGTATAAGAAACTCGGATAAAAATGATATTTGAAAAATTCTCCCTTACCTTATGTCCAATTTCTTCCATATGTTTCCGAGAATCCTTTATAGTGGGTTTAATAATATTATTAACTTGTAACATAACCATAATAATTTTTATGATATCATATATTATTCACTTATTACATTATATTACTCGTTCTTTTGTAAATTCCATGTTAAAGCAGCGTTTTGGGTACAATCGTTTCATTTATCATACGTGTTTTGACTTTTTGTTCCTGATATTATTACTTATATCTTGATTTACTTAATTCCAGAATGTAAAACACGATTTATATATAATATATATTAATCATATAAATATATATGATTGATCGATAAATGGAATGAAATACACCGTTCATGGAGAAGGTAGGTCGTACGTAGGCCTGAACGCTGTTTTCATTTCCTTATTGAATTGAATGGAATTAAGTAAATGAAACATATATGTACATAAATATAGTATCATCATTATGTAATATATTTCATGATTATTCATTATATATACTCTATAATCATTCTTGAATGGTTAATTATGGAAAATGAATCTCATCGCGTTCATCAAGACGCGAGCGACAATATCGTTATTTTGATATTAAAATCATATATAAAGAATAATAATAATGTTATATTTATTATTTATATCATTTTAACTCATTATTATACCCATTAAAATGATGAAATGTTTGAATAAAAACTACACCACGACGTGGAGACGGTAAGCCGTACGTACGCACGTCTGGTGACTTTTTCATTCATAGAATGGATAAAATAACTAATATGGTTGTAAAATTTTTTATAATAAAATCACAGTATATAGAAGATACTGGAGTTATTATTTTATATTTTAAACAATAAAGAAGGAGGAATTTTAAGACGAAATGAACTTGAAATAGGTGGTGAGATATTTACATCTTCTTCGGGTTCTACCTTTTGATTTGATCAAAAGGGCTCCTTAGATAAGATTTATGACTAATTTAAGGAATCTAGGATGAAGGTAGGATATTTGAGAGGGTATTCGGGCCAGTTTTGGCCGATCCAAATGGATTTGGAGATGTGAATTAGAGAGAAGGGGGGGTGCCCTTTTATAAGAGGGGTGAGGAGCACCTTAGGAAAAACATAAAATATTATTTTATAATAAATTCATATTCTGTTTATAATGGATCCAATGTGACTTATTTGGAGACCAGGGTGGGTATGGGTATAAATACTTTCAACCAATCGGTTTTAGACAAGTTTAGGTTACCATTTAAACCTTATAATTGAGATTTAACTCTAAGTTAAATAATTTAACTTTTACCGTGTCTTCTTGTATTCTTACACTATATGGTTAATAAAATTACTATAAACTACCAATATAACCCCAAATGGGTCATTAATGTCATATATATTATTATATAAGGCTTTTTTCCTAACCATATATTTTTACGACTATTATATTAACTAATAATATAATATTTGTCTTAAAACCTCTTTTATGTAAATTTTGACTCTATTTGGTATTTTGTTTCTTTTAATTCATAATAGCATTAATACTTAGACAAAAATTCATATGAATAACTATAATATGTTATATTAACCTAGAAAATTATTTTAATTCATAAAAAGTCTCAAATTACATTTATTTGGGTATTTATAATATCAATTATGTTAATATTTTATTAATAAGGTAATTACTGCATCATCATTGTGTCATAAATAAATTAAATTATTTAATGTCTAAAAAATTTAAATAAAATACCATTATGTAGGAAATATTTTTATCTTTATAATTAATATTTATAGTCTAATTTTTCTTTTGTATAACCCTATATTATAAATGTTTTAGTTTTTAAACATTGATTTTAACTATTTTAACGCTTCTTCAAATAAAATAATAATAAATATCCTAATCTAATCCATTTGGACCTAAAAGGTAATATTTTATTCCTAAGGTTGTTTTTGGTCGAATTATACTTATCAAATATAATTATTACATGTTTTAGGGTAATAATAATATCATTTTTACCATTAATTACCCTATTTACTTTTAACTATGGTAAATAAAAGTTAAAAGTTACTATTACCCAAACATAATTTTCATCTCACCAAACCAAATTTTACTTACTGATATCAACCGTGTCTCTCAGATTTTTGAAATTAAACTCATAGAAGTGGTAAAATTAAATTTTCTGTAAATTTGAAAATGCTCCTAAGAGGTGGGTAAAAGACGATAAAAAGTTCAATAAAATTTTTATATATCTAAAATTATTATAAAATGACTCCAATGAGTTACATAAAACATATATAGGTATTATGTATCTATTTTTACCTAAAATAAATTTAAATAAAATAAATGATTGTTTAATTAAAAATTTGGTTTTTAACCAATAACTCAGTGTTTTCACTATTCATATAAAATTGAATGTTTTCAGAAAAATACCAAAAATTCACCCTTGGCTAATTTCAATATTCCGAATCCAAAAATGAAGTCCATTTTAAAATATAAAATTTATAAAATTTTAAAAATTATGTATTACTATTCATAATGGATAGTTTGTATAACATTTTAATAACATATCATCATTTTGTGAAACTCGTTATTGCGTACAATGCAAGCTATCAAGGAAGGTTTCTCTTGCATGTAACACAAGAAAAGAATACTGCTGGATATACTAAAAGTTAATACGGTGTTGTGTATAGTGAAAGATAATCTTTGTGTAGCATACACCACAAGACATCAAAGAAATTAAAAATAATATTTCTCATTAAATCATGGGGTGTTACAATCAACCCCCCCTTAAATTGAATTTCACCCTCAAAAATCATTGGGGTTATAAATGGTTTACTACTGGAAAGTTTATTTTATAGAAACCCATATCGTAAAAAGGAATACTAAAACTTAATTTTAATAACTATAGTATGAAACATAATGGTTTCCCAAATTATCTCATCAATGGGTTTCCACATATGTGAACATAGGTTAAAATATGGATATGGAAGAGAAATCTAACCATCAAGTTCTGATGGAGAGTGGTAGAGAACATGGCTATGAAAAATACTAAAATCACAAAGCCATAAATTTGTGATGATCTAAGGTACAATAATGACCCATACTTTACATACATTGTTATTACTTCAAAATTGAAGCACACTTATTACAACATATAACAAAACCAGGAAAGGACTGTATAGGTATAGGGACTTTAGAAACTGGGAAACATAAACAACAGGTTCATAAAGCGTCTACATTGTCTCCCATTTATTTCATCATATCTATAGTCCCTTTTGGCATATCTTACTTAATAACCTTATTCCTGACCTGGGGAAAGAAAACATACAAAAGGGTGAGCTCAAATTCTCATTAAGGGTAAACAAAAGAAATATCAATCACATCATAAGAACATAACTTTTGGAAATCTTAACCTACAAAAGAGATCATAATTTCATAACATGGGATAAATCATAGTAGTGAAATGTAATCCCAATAATCATAACATAAAACATGAAACTTCGTGGCATACACACATAATAATTTAGAATCATTTCTTATTAGTCAAGACTCATTGCCAAGATTATCTTAGTGGACAAAGTCTATTTCTGAACCGAGTTCATTCCTCGTTTCAGTCCGGTTTCACTGAACCGGTACAACCTGCCATTCCAGCCATTTCTATCTCATGAGATATAAAATCTTTAACCAATTCATTGGAGGGAGATATATGTCCCACCCATCTCATAATGATACCATTCTTATGTGTGCCACAAAATCATAAACCATACATCATAGCATAACCCATGTAATAAAAATGGAAATCTTAAACATCATGACATTATAGAACAATTCATATAAGATAAAGGAATTCATAAAAATAATTCCATCACAACATAATCAAATTTATGTAATAATAGGGATAGAATCAGAACCCTTTATTATCTTAGATGGAAAATAATTTTGATAAAACACTTGAACTCCATTCTTGAGGAAAATATCATTTCTACTTCAAAAACACTTTTCCTTTCTTAACATGTCATACAATTATAAACTAAAAGAAGTTTATTAAAAATAAACTTGAAAACTTCTAAAGGAATCTTCTTGGAAATAATGTTTTAAAAATCCATTCATGCCGTATAAGTTAAAAAAACATTCTTCCCGTACTTTTTTCGGAAAAGTCAAAAAGTACCTCGTACGAAAAATGACAAAAGATTCCTTTCATATCTTTTACTAAAAACTCACCGAAGGGTAAAATTGGATTTAAACAATTGTAGGTGTATGGAAACAATATTACTTATCGAGGAAACATGAATGTGGATGATAAAATACACCCCAATAAATACCAAAGTATAAACAATCTCGGATAAAATGAGATTGTGATATTTTCCCTTACCTTAGGCTTGATTTGCTTCGTAAGTGTCTGAACCTCCTGTATAATGATTTAAATAATGTCATTGACTTATTCCAGAATCATAATCATTGTTATGATATCATATATGGTCATATTCGTAGCTTATTATTAGTAATATATCATTGCTACTTGTTATTCGGGTGTTTATTACTTTTTGTTCTTATGCGTGTTTTGTCGAATAAATTCTTATTCTTCTTTTTAGGTTATAGATACCTCATTTACAGAATGGTATTAGTGTATTATATATCATATTCATTCATTCAATTCATTTATATAATCATTATGCAATGAAGATCATGTAGAACGAGTTGCATCACATTGTGGAGACGGTATTCCGTACGTACGCACGAGCGATGATATCGTTCCCATGATTGTGAAATTGTATTGGAGTGTATGTATACTATTTCATAATCAATATAAATTTAAAATAATCATATATATTCATTATTTACACCATTATACCCATCCATGTAAGGTGGTGGTGGAAAATAGATTACACCACGGCGTGGAGACGGTATTCCGTACGTACGCACGCGCGGTGATTTCATTTTCGGTAGGATGGATAAGTGGTGAAATAGTGTTGCTTCATACTTATAATAACATATCAGTATATGAGTGATACTGATGTTATTACTTCATGATAAAACAACTAAATAAGAAGAAGTTTAAGAAGAAATAAAGATGAAACAATCGGTAATGGGCATTACCTCTTCTTTGAAGCGCTTCTTTGAGACCTCCTTTTAGGGCACTAAAATTGGTCTTTGAAGAAGACCAGGACCTCTAGTATGTCTCTAGGGAAGTGGAGAAAAGAAATTGGCAGTGGTTGGCTGACTTTGAAGGCTCAAAGTGGTGTGAGGAAGATAGGGAGGAGGTTCCCTTTTATAAGGGAGGAGAGGGGCACCTTTGGAATAACTAAAAATATTATTTTATTATAAAGACAAATTCGGTTTTAAATAGCTCAAAATTGATTTATTTAGAAGCTAAGGTGGGTATGGGTCAAAATCCTATCATTCCATAGAATTTAGGCAAGTTTAGGTTCCTATTGTAACATTATCATTTAGATTAACATTAAGTTAAATAATTTTACTTTTACCCTCTCTTCTTGTGTTCTTACACTATAAGGTTAATAAACTTACTATAATAAGACAAACAAACCCCAAGTTGTTTATTATTAATATATATAACCTTATCTAAGTCATTTTCCTAACATTAGATTTTTAGGAACAAAATAACAATTAATAATATAATATTTGTTTTAAAAACTATTCTATGTCAATTTTGACACTATTTAGTAATTGATGTTTTGTTAAAATTATAACAGAATGATTAGTTCGTAAAAAGTTAATTAAATCAATAATAACATGTCATATTAACCTAGAAAATTAGTGGAATTCATAAAAAGTCTCAAATTACATTTATTTGGGTATTTATAACATCAATTATGTCAATATTTAATTAATAAGATAATTACAGCATCATCGTTTTGTCATAAATAAATTAAATTATTTAATGTCTAAAAATTATAAATAAAATTCCATTATGTTGGAAATATTTTTATCTTTATAATTAATATTAATAGTCTAATTTACCTTTTTTATAACCCCATATTAAAAATTATTTACTTATTAAACTTTGATTTTAACTATTTTAACCCTTCTTTAAGTAAATTGATAATAAATGTCCTAATCTAATCCAAGTGGGCCTAAATGATCATATTTTATTCCTAAGCTTGTTTTTGGTCGAATTAAACATATCCAATAGAATTAGGACATGTGTTAGGGTAATAATAATATCATCTTTACCCTTAATTACCCTATTTACTTTTAACCGTGGTAAATAAAAGTAAAAAGTTACTATTCACCAAAAAATTATTTTCATCTCATTGAACCACATTTTACTTACTGACATCAACCGTGTCTCTCAGATTTTCAAAATTCCACTCATAGAAGTAGTAAAATTAAGTTTTATGAAAAATTCAGTTTTTTTAACTACCACTTAGTGGTTTCACTATTCATCAAATTTTGAAAGTTTTCAAAAAAATACCAAAATTTCACCCTAGGCTAATTTCGATATTCCAAATCCATAAATGAAGTCCATTTTGAAAAATGAAATTTATAAAATTTCAAAAATTGGTTATTACTATTCATAACTGCTAGTTTTAATAATATTTCAATAGCATATCGTTGTTTTGTGAAACTCGGTATTGCGTACGACACAAGCTATCAAGGAAGGTTGCGGTTGAGTGTAAAGCAAGCCAATCAAGTGTTGTGTGTAGTGAAAGATTCCTTTGATGATTTAAAAACAAAATATTTCTCATAAAAGTCTCGAGTGTTACATTCTACCCCACTTAAAATGAATTTCGCCCTCAAAATTCGTCACTTTGTAAAAAACAGATGAGGATACCTCTCCCTCATCATATCCTCAAGCTCCCATGTAGCTTCTTCTAATTGGTGTTTCCTCCAAAAAACTTTCACCGAGCGAGTGGTCTTGTTCCGTAGGACTTTTTTGCTACGATCCAGAATCTCTATCGGTTGTTCTTTATAAGAAAGATCTTGCTCCAACGGTACAACTTCTAAGTTGAGTACATGTGAAGGATTTGGTATGTACTTTATCCGGAGAGATACATGGAACACATCATGAACTTGAGAGAGATTCAATGGAAGCGCCAATCGGTAAGCTACCTTTTCAACACGATCCAGTATTTCGAAAGGACCGATATATCTAGGGCTCAACTTCCCCTTCTTTCCAAATCTCATGACCGTCTTCCAGGGAGATATTCGTAAGAACACTTTATCACCCACTTCAAACTCTAGGTCTTTTCTTCGGTTGTCAGCATAACGTTTCTGTCGACTTTGAGCTTCTCTTATGTGTTGTTGAATAGATCATACCTTTTCTACCATCTCATCAACAAGATCAGGTCCTAATAGCTTTCTTTCCCCAAATTCTTCCCAGCAAGTTGGAGTCCTGCATTTATTTCCATAGAGAGCATCATAAGAAGCCATCTGAATACTGGAGTGAAAGCTATTATTATATGAAAATTCCACCAAAGGTAGGTGTTGATCCCAACCACCTTTGAAATCCATAGAGAAAGCTCTCTACATATCTTCTAGAGTTTGAATTGTTCTCTCAAACTGACCGTCTGTCTGAGGATGATAAGTAGTGTTGAAAATATACTCTGTATCCAGAGTATGCTGAAGGCTTCGCCATAACTTCAAGGTAAATCTCGGATCCCGATCAGATATAATAGAAAGTGGTACTCCATGAAATTTTACCACTTCCTTTACATATATCCTGGAAAGCTGATCCAGAGAGAAATCCTCTCTAATAGCAATGAAGTGTGCAGACTTTGTAAAACGATCAACTATGACCTAGATAGCATTATTGCCTTTGGATGTTTTAGGAAGTCCTGTGACAAAGTCCATAGTGATGTTTTCCCATTTCCATTCAGGTATGGGTAATGGTTGTAACATCCCCTTAGACTTCGGTATCTCAGCTTAAACTTTCTGATAGACCAAGCATCGAGATACATATTCAGCAACATCTCTTTTCATGCCATCCCACTATAAGTACTCTTTCAGGTCCCTATACATCTTCTTGCTTCCAGGATAAATAAAGAATGAAGAACTATGAGCCTCATCCAGCATCTCCTTCTTTAATTCTGGGATGGGAGGAACACAAACCCAATTCCTGAACTTTATTATCCCATCACAATCAAGGTTGAATTCAAGAATATTTCTCATCTTCTTTTGTAACTCGACATTTTCTTTCTATGCCTCTTTAATCTTCACAAGTATATATGGTTTAACATTCATTTGAGAAAGATAAGATTTACCCCCTTCCATTAAAATTCCAAGATCCATCCATTGTAAATCCATAAATATTGGATATTTTGTGATCCTCATCATGGATAAGCTAGCATGGTCTTGTCGACTTAATTCATCTACCACCTTTTTTTCTTTCCCAGGGTGGTAATGAAATGAGCAGTTGTAATCCTTAATTAGCTCCAACCATCTTCTTTGGCGCATATTCAGCTCCTTTTGTGTAAAAATATACTTTAAACATTTATGATCAGTATAAATATCACACCTTTCACCATAAAGATAATGCCTCCCAATATTTAATTCAAAGATTACCACAGCTAACTCCAAATCATGAGTAGGGTAATTTTGCTTATGGATTTTCAACTGTCGTGAGGCATAAGCTATCACCATATCATTTTTCATAAGAACACACCCCAATACCTTCTTGGATGCATCACTATAGATCACAAACCATTCTCCACTACAAGGCAGTGTGAGCACAGGTGCACTGGATAATCTTCTTTTCAACTCCTTGAAATTCTCTTCAAATTCTTCCGTCCAAACAAACTTAACCCTCTTCCGAGTCAACTTGCTTAGTGGATTAGATAATCGTGAAAAATCATTCACAAAACGTCAATAATATCCATCCAAACCAAGAAAACATCAGATCTCAGTTACTGTTGTTGGTCTCGACCATCTTTTGATAACCACTATTTTTGCTGGATCCACAGATATCCCCTCTTTTGAGATTATGTAACCCAAAAATGCAACTTTTTGAAGCCAAAATTCACACTTGGTAAATTTGGCATAATGTTTGTCCTTTCTCAGGGTCTTCAATATAATTCTCAAGTGCTTGTAATGTTCTTCCTTGATCTTTGAATATATAAGAATATCGTCTATAAAGACTACCACAAACTGATCAAGATAGTCTCTAAAGACTCTATTCATCAGATCCATGAAGATAGAAGGGGCATTAGTAAGACCAAATGGCATCAATATAAATTCAAAGTGTCCATACCTTGTACGGAAATTCATCTTTGGTATATCCTCCCTTTTGACCCTTAATTGATGATACCCTGAACGAAGATCAATCTTGAAAAAGTATTCAGCTCCGCGTAGTTGGTCAAATATGTCATCAATGCGTGGGAGAGGATATTTGTTCTTGATAGTGATCTTGTTAAGTTCTCGATAATAAATGCAGAGTTTCATTGATCCATCTTTTTTCTTAACAAACAGAACAGGTGCTCCCCAAGGTGACGCACTAGGGCATATGAACCCCTTGTCAAGATTCTCTTGGAGTTGCTTCTTCAATTCCTGCAACTCAACTGGGGTCATTCTATAAGGTGTCTTTGAAATAGGCAAAGCACTCGGTACGAGTTCTATTGAAAACTCAACTTCATGATTTGGTGGAAGACCCAGCAATTCCTTTGGAAAGACATCATCAAACTCCCGTACAATGGGCATATTCTTAATCATGAGTTTCTCACCAACCATTTGAGATAAATAACCTTCATTTAGTGGAATCAAGACCCATAAGATGGAAGAAATTTCCACTGGAAGGTTATGTTCATCCTTGCATCGATAGAAGATCATAGATTGATCTGGAATATGAAATGTGACTTCCCTTCTTTGGCAATTGATATGAGCTCTATATAAAGAAAGACAATTCATGCCAAGAATCACATCAAATTCCACTATAGGAAGGATCACAAGATTTGCAGGAAGCACTTTCCCACAAACTTCAATCGGAGAAGAATTATAAACATTTGATGTGACTGTTGTGCCATTAGGTGTTGTCACAGCTAACTCAACATCTAATTTTTGAGGTAATATGGTGATACCCTTAGAAAAATATTTAGAAATGAAAGATTGGGTGGATCCAGAATCAAATAAAACATTTGCAACTTTAGAGTGGACGGTAAGTGAACCTTTCACCACATCGTTATCATACTCCACATCGCTGATAGAAATTGCATGTGACTTTCCTTTGTCTTTAGTCTTACGATTTTGTTGATGTCGATCATCATAAACAACCCTTGGATTTGGGCATTTATTGGCATAATTCCCCATCTCCTTGCACTTGAAACATTGAAGTGTAGTAGGTTCATTCTGTGTATCCCTTCCTTTGTTTGTATCATTAGACATATTCTTCCCATCATTGCAGCATTCAAATGCACGATGACCTTCCTTTCAACATTTGAAACATTTACTTGTCCATTTAAGACAACTCCCTCCATGTTTCTTTCCACACTTTGAGCATAAGGGAAAGCTCATCTTCTTTTCAGTGTGCTCTTTTGATTTTACTTTGAATTCCATTTTCCTCTTCTTATCAAACCCATATGACTGATGGGTTACTCCAATATCGATCTTGACTTTTAGAGCACATCGAACGATTTCCTCGTAGCTATTGAAGTCCCTTATGGCTAATGCCCTTCGAAGACTTGGTTTTAAGCCACAAAAAGCATCGATCGATCTTACTCTCAGGATGGATAATAATACCAGAAGCATACCTTGCAAGTCTTGTAAAATTTTCTTCATAGGTACCAACAGATTCATTATCCTTTTTCTTCAGTTCAAGAAACTCTTTCTCAATATTTGTTCGGAGAATATGAGGGAAGTACTTATTGAAAAATAAGTTCTCGAACTCGTCCCATTCCATGGACTCAATTTCATCTCTTTGCCTTGTATTCTTGATAATATTCCACCATTGATCAGCATATTCTTCCACACGATACACTGCTAGGATGACTTTATCATGTTCAAAACATTGAAGAACTAAAAATATCTTTTCAGTAGTACTAATCCATTTTTCAGCAATTAATGGATCAGTAGACCTGCTGAATGAAGGTGGACACTGCCTCATGAAAGATTCAATAGAATGTTGCTCCTACCTTTGCTCGTTTGGAAGTCCTGCGTGATTCATAGCTTGAGAAAGTTGTGTGAGCATGGCTACAAGATTTTTCATTCCAGCTCCCATAACGTTTGGTTTCTCAGGGGGGGCAATCATTGCATTGCCCGTCGCATTCCGCATTAACACGGTTCCTTCGGGTTCCATCCATTGACTAAAACCAAGAAGAATAGTGTGAGCAACACTAATTATAATATGAAAACCACATAATCAAGAATAAAATTTCACACTTAAGGTCTTATCCTAGGTTATTCATGGTCATTTCTAAAACACTAAGATTGTTTTCTATGCTAAGAATTATCCTTAGGGTTCTTACTAAGGCTTTCACATCCTATTTTCCAAAGGTTGACTATACCTTTCCTCTGATACCAACTATAACGACCCATGCTTTACATACACTGTTATTACTTCAAAATTGAAGCAAACTTATTACAACATATAACAAAACCAGTAAAGGACCGTATAGGTATAGTGTCTTTAGAAACTTGGAAACATAAACAACTGGTTCATAAAGCGTCTACACTGTCTCCCATTTATTTCATCATATCTATAGTCCCTTTTGGCATATCTTACTTAATAACCTTCTTCCTGACCTAGGGAAAGAAAACATATAAAAGGGTGAGCTCAAATGCTCTGTTAGGGTAAACAAAAGAAATATCAATCACATCATAAGAACATAACTTTTGGAAATCTTAACCTGCAAAAGAGATCATAATTTCATAACATGGGATAAATCATAGTAGTGAAATGTAATCCGAATAATCATAACTTAAAACCTGGAACTTTGTGGCATACACACATAATCAATGAGAATCATTTCTTATTAGTCAAGACTCATTGCCAAGACTATCTTAGTGGACAAGGTCCATTTCTGAACTGAGTTCATTCCTCGTTTCAGTCATGTTTCCCTGAACCGGTATAACCTGCTGTTCCAGCCATGTCTATCTCATGAGATATAAATTATTTACCCAATGAATTGGAGGGAGATATAGGTCCCACCCATCTCATAATGATACCATTATTATGTGTGCCACAAAATCATAAACCATACATCATATCATAACACATGTAATAAAAATGGGAATCTTAAACATCATGACAATATAAAACAATTCTTATAAGATAAAAGAATTCATAAAAATAATTCCATCACAACATAATCAAATCAATGTAATAATAGGGAAAGAAACAGAACCCTTTATTATCTTATATGGAAAATAATTTTGATAAAACACTTGAACTCTATTCTTGAGGAAAATATCCTTTCTACTTCGAAAACACTTTTCCTTTCTTAACATGTCATAAAATTCTAAACTAAAAGAAGTTTATTAAAAATAAACATGAAAACTTGTAAAGGAAGCTTCTTGGAAATAATGTTTTAAAAATCCATTCATGCCGTATAAGTTAAAAAAACATTCTTCTCGTACTTTTTTCAGAAAAGTCAAAAAGTACCTCGTACGAAAAACGACAAAAGATTCCTTTCATATCTTTTACTAAAAACTCACCAAAGGGTAAAATTGGATTTAAAAAATTGTAGGTGGATTGAATCAATATTACATATCGAGGAAACATGGATTTGGATGATAAAATACACCCCAGTAAATACCAAATTATAAACAATCTCAGATAAAATGAGATTGTGATATTTTCCCTTACCTTAGGTCCGATTTGCTTCGTAAGTGTCTGAACCTCCTATATAATGATTTAAATAATTTCATTGACTTATTCCAGAATCATACTCATTATTATGATACCATATATGGTCATATTCTTAGCTTATTATTAGTAATATTTCATTGCAACTTGTTATTTGGGTGTTTATTACTTTTTCTTCTTATGTGTGTTTTGTCGAATAAATTATTAAACTTATTTTTAGGTTATATATACCTCATTTCCAGAATTTTATCAGTGTAATATATATCATATTAATTCATTAAATTCATTTATATAATCATTATGTAATGAAGATCATGTAGAACGAGTCGCATCATATCGTGGAGACGGTATTCCGTACGTACACACGAGCGATGATATCATTCCCATGATCGTGGAATTGTATTGGAGTGTATTTATACTATTTAAGAATCAATATCAATTTACAGTAATCATATATATTCATTATTTACACCATAATACCCATCCAAGTAAGGTGGTGGTGGAAAATAGATTACACCACGGCGTGGAGATGGTATTCTGTACGTACGCACGCGCGGTGATTTCATTTTCCGTAGGATGGATAGATGGTGAAATAGGGTTGTTTCATACTTATAATAACATATCCGTATATGAGTTATACTAATGTTATTACTTCATGATGAAACAACTAAAGAAGAATATGTGGAAGAAGAAATAAAGATGAAAGAATCGGTAACGGGTATTACCTCTTCTTTGAAGCGCTTCTTTGAGACCTCCTTTTAGGGCACTAAATTTGGTATTTGAAGAAGACCAGGACCTCTAGGATGTCTCTAGGGAAGTATAGAGAAGAAATTTTTAGGGTTTGGGCGAGCTTAAAGGCTCAAAGTTGTGTAACGAAGAGAGGGAGGAGGTTCCCTTTTATAAGGGAGGAGAGGGGCACCTTTGGAATAACTAAAACTATTATTTTATTGTAAATCCAAATTCGTTATTAATAGCTCCAAATTAATTTATTTTGAAGCTAAGGTGGGGATGGGTCGCAATCCTCTCATCCAATAGAATTTAGACAAGTTTAGGTTCCTATTTTAACCTTATAATTTAGATTTAACATTAAGTTAAATAATTTTACTTTTACCGTGTCTTCTTGTGTTCTTACACTATAAGGTTAATAAACTTACTATAACAAGCCAAACGAACCCCAAGTTATTTATTATTAATATATATAACCTTAGATAAGTCATTTTGCCGAACCTTATATTTTTAAGAATAAAATAACAATTAATAATATAATATTTGTTTTAAAAACTATTTTATGTCAATTTTAACACTATTTAGTAATTGATTTTTGTTAAAATTATAACAGAATTATTAGTTAGAAAAAAGTTACTTAAAGCAATACTAAGATGTCATATTAACCTAGAAAATTATTGTAATTCATAAAAAGTCTCAAATTACATTTATTTGGGGATTTATAACATCAATTTTGTCAATATTTCATTAATAAGATAACTACTACATCATCGTTGTGTCATAAATAAATTAATTATTTAATGTCTAAAAATTATAAATAAAATACCATTATGTTGGAAATATTTTTAGATTTCTAATGAATATTTATAGTCGAATTTATCTTATTTATAACCCCATATTAAAAATTATTTACTTATTAAACTTTGATTTTAACTATTTTAACCCTTCTTTATGTAAATTTATAATAAATGTCCTAATCTAATCCAAGTGGGCCTAAATGGTCATATTTTTTTCCTAAGGTTGTTTTTGGTTGAATTAAAATTATCCAATTGAATTAGGACATGTGTTAGGGTAATAATAATATCATTTTTACCCTTAATTACCCTATTTACTTTTAATCGTGGTAAATAAAAGTAAAAAGTTACTATTCACCAAAAAAATTATTTTCATCTCATTGAACAAAATATTACTTACTCACATCAACCTTGTCTCTCATATTTTCGAAATTCCACTCACAGAAGCGGTAAAATTATGTTTTATGAAAAATTCAGTTTTTTTAACTACCACTTAGTGGTTTCACTATTCATCAAAAATTGAATGTTTTTAGAAAAATACGAAAATTTCACCCTAGTCTAATTTCGATATTCCAAATCCAAAGATAAAGACCATTTTTAAAAATAAAATTTATAAAATTTCAAAAAGTGGTTATTACTATTCATAAAGGCTAGTTTTAATAATATTTTAATAGCATATCGTTGTTTTGTGAAACTCGGTATTGCGTACGACGCAAGCTATCGAGGAAGGCCGCGGTCGCGTGTAAAGAAAGCCAATCTAGTGTTGTGTGTAGTGAAAGATTACTTGGATGATTTAAAAAAAATATTTCTCATAAAAGTCTCAGGTGTTACAGGTACCATCTAGGACAACATTTTTGGTTTTCAAGATAATTTCCCTAAAGTTGAAAAAATTGGGATTTGAAGAAATACTTAATTGATTTTGGTACAATCTCACCGTTGGTCATTCCATGAACAATTTCAACTTCATCTATTAAATAAATGAAGTTGAATTTTTCATTCATTATGTGTTAGCAGATCATGCGATAGAATTATAGGTCATTCCATCTGTGTCAAACAAAAGGTTAGCCAAAGTTATTAAATATACCGAAGTCCATCTATGGTGAGGTTAATCGAATATGATTCCAAAAATGGACTTATAATTCATCTATCATACGACATAATAATATAAAAATAATTTCTACTAACTAGGGACTTTTTTTAGGCTAGTGGTAGGTGATAAAATCCTGTCGCACTTCGGTTGTGGGTTTGATTCCCGCGGCCTTGTCTGACGTGATGGGTTGTCGCCCATCCTACGATTTGTCTTTTTTCTAAAACTATACAATTATAACATTTCAGAAAAAAGTTATATCCTTAAATAATGCTATCTGATATCTAACTAAATCTATTATAATATTTAGGATTATCCAAAATACTTTTGTACAAGCTCATAGTATAAGGAAAATGATTACTAGAAAGGTTATCTCCCGATCAAATCAATTCCTTCATTTGTCCCCCATATATCGTAAGATATATATTGTTGTTGATCACATTCCAAACATGTGAATACCTTAATCATGTATTCTCTTGAAAAATTAATACCCATTAAAATTTAGTGAAAACATGAATGCTGTCAAAAGTTAACTCTTTCCACATATCAAAATTCCAAAAAATCTATATACTCAAACCATGATATCACATTGTCCTTATATCAGTCATGAGCTCATTAATACTATCAAACATATTATTTTCTCCTTATCCCTTCATTAAGAGCATATCATCTGCTTTCCAAAAATATTAAAATCACATTTCATGGTTACCGGTACCATAAAATTATTTAAAACCACAATAGAACAATACATAAATATTCCAATATTCTACAATACTAAAATTGACATTCCACACGACTATTTTGGAATCACATTACATTAAAATATAATGATTCCACCACTTTGTTGTCATATTCAAAATTTCCAATAGTGATTTCATGTGACTTCCCTTTGTCCTTTACCTTGAGAGGTTTTTGATGTCAATCACCATTAACCCCTGGATTAGGGCCTTCGTTAGAATAATGCCCCATTTCCTTGCACTTGAAGCATTGAAGTGTTGGTGGTGCGTTTTCTGTAGTCTTTTCTCTATTCACATCATTAACTACCTTTTTCCCATTACTTCGCCACTCAGCTACTCGATGACCTTTTCCAAACATAAAACATTTTCTAGTCCCTTTAAGAAAATCTCCACCATGTTTCTTTCCACAATTTGAGAATAACGAAACATTTGTCTTCTTTTCACCATAGTTTTGAGATTTTTCCTTGAACTCCATATTTCATTTCATATCAAAACCATGAGATGGATATGTCACACCAACTTCTAGTTCTACCTTGATAGCACAACGCACAATATCATCCTAGCTAATGTAGTCTCTTATAGCTAATTTCCTTCAAAGACTTGGTTTGAAGCCACCCAAGAAACGATAAACATTACATTCCGGTTGGATGATAAATCCAAATTCATGCCTTTCAAGCCATCTAAAATTCACCTCGTATATACCAATAGATTCATCATCATTTTGCTTAAGCTCAAGTAACTCCTTTTCCATCATTGTTCAAAGAATACGAGGGAATTACTTATTGAAAAACATGTTCTTGAACTCATACCATTCCATGGATTAAATTTCATCTTGGGGCATTGTATTTTTAACTAGAGTCCACCACTAGTCTGCTTCACCTTCTAACTGGTAAAAAGCCAAAATTAATTTTTCATGCTCTGAACTGTGAAGTATTGAAAATATAATTTCAATGGTACTAATCCATTGTTTAGCAACAAGTGGATTAGAAGACCCACTAAAAGAAGGTGGATGTTGCCTTATAAAGGACTCAATAGAATATTGTTCCTTTCAATGCTCATTAGGAAGTCTAGAATGATTCATAGATTATGTAATTATAGCAATAATATTTTTTACTCCATCTCCCATAACATTGGTTTGTTCAGGAGGACAATCATTGCATTGTCCATTACATTGATCAACACGGTTCCTTCGGGTTCTAGCCATCGTCTAAAACCCAAAAAGAATTGTGGGAGAGGGAAAAATAATGACAGGAAAACAACATAACAAAGGTGGATTACCTTCAATATATAACATATTAGGTTTAATTCTAAGATCGATACCATAATTCTAGGACTATAACCTATAATTACACATAACCTTAGAGACATCCCTAGACATACCTTAGAAATATCTCTAGGGATTTCACTAAAGTTTTCTCATCCTAGTTTCCAAAGGTTAACTAAACCTCCCTCTGATACCAACTGTAGAGACCCACACTTGACATACATGGAAATTACATTACTTTTGTAGAATATTTAATACATAACAAAAACAAACACCCAAGGACAGTAATAGTTTTTTTTTCATTGGAAACTCAGAACATAATCATCTAATCATGGTGAATGATCTTCAACATCTCCCATAAAGATCTTCCCTTTTTTTATTAAATAAAACCTTTTTTTATATCCTCAAGAAAAAAACATAAAAAGGGTGATCTCAAATTCTCAGTAAGGGTAAACATGGAGAACATAAAACAATCCATAAACATTTTAATGTAATAACATGAATATAAAACTTAAAAATCATGAATAATAACATAAATCATGACATTACATAAGGCATTGATCATAAATGAGCATTAATCATGATGAAATATAATGTGAATAAAACATGTAATTGTGTAAAGACATTAATAACATGATATGATTTCTATAGTATCCAAGGCATTTCTGCTAAGACCATCATAGTGGACAAAGTCCATTACAGAACTGGGTTTACTTACTGTTTCAGCCCTGTATTACTGAACCCGAGTCACTTGTCGTTCCAGTCATGTCTATCTCATGAGATATAAATCATTACCAAATGCATTGGAAGGAGATATAGGTCCCACCCATCTCATAATGAAATCATTCTTACTTGTTCCACAAAATAAACATAAATCATTCATCATAACCCAAAGAAAAAAGTAGGTTTCATAAACATCATCTCATCATAACATAATCTATATTAAAAAAATGGATATCATTTAATAATAAGAAGAATAAAACCATGTAAATAATAGAGATATTATACTTGAAACATAATCATACTAAATAATGTCATCATAGATGGAAAATAGTTTTGACAAAACCCTTGAAATGGATTCTTGAGGAAAATATCTGTAACACCCGAGACTTTTATGTTATATAAATCATCAAAGGAATATTTTTCTACACAACACTTGCTTGGCTTGCTTTACACGCAATCGCGACCTTCCTCGATAGCTTGCGTCGTACGCAATACCGAGTTTCACTAAACAACAATATGCTATTAAAACTAGCCGTTATGAATAGTAATAACCACTTTTTGAAAATTTATAAATTTTATTTTTCAAAATGGACTTCATTTTTGGACTCAGAATATCGAAATTAGCCTAGGGTAAAATTTTGGTATTTTTCTGAAAACTTTCAATTTTTGATGAATAGTGAAACCACTAAGTGGTAGGTTAAAAACTGAATTTTGCATAAAACTTAATTTTACCACTTCTGTGAATGGAATTTCAAAAATCCGAGAGACACGGTTAATATCAAGGACTAAAATGTGGTTCAATGAGATGAAAATAATTTTTTGGTGAATAGTAACTTTTTACTATTTTTACCGCGGTTAATAGTAAATAGGGTAACTAAGGGTAAATATGATATCAATATTACCCTAACACATGTCCTAATTCTATTGGACAAG
Organism: Viscum album; assembly: GCA_963277665.1. Taxonomy (NCBI): domain Eukaryota; kingdom Viridiplantae; phylum Streptophyta; class Magnoliopsida; order Santalales; family Viscaceae; genus Viscum; species Viscum album. The sequence continues at coordinate 35,488,490 of OY728124.1, forward strand.
TGTAATTCGACCAAAAACAAACTTTGGAATAAAATATGACCATTTAGGCCCACTTGGATTAGATTAGGACATTTATTATTAATTTATTTAAAGAAGGGTTAAAATAGTTAAAATCAAAGTTTAATAAGTAAATCATTTTTAATATGGGGTTATACATAAGATAAATTCGACTATAAATATTCATTAGAAAGCTAAAACGATTTCCTACATAAGGGTATTTTATTTGTAATTTTTTAGACATTAAATAATTTAATTTATTTATGACACAATGATGATGCAGTAATTATCTTATTAATGAAATATTGACATAATTGATGTTATAAACACCAAAATAAATGTAATTTGAGACTTTTTATGAATTCCACTAATTTTCTAGGTTACTATGATATATTAATGTTGATTTAATCAACTTGGTTCGAACATATAATTCTGTTATGACTTTCACAAAAATCATATATCAAATAGTGTCAAAATTGACACAAAATAGTTTTTAAATCAAATATTATATTATTAATTGTTATTTTATTCCTAAAAATCTAAGGTTCGGAAAAATGACTTAGATAAGGATATATATATTAATAATAAACAATTTGGGGTTCGTTTGGCATGTTATAGTAAGTGTATTAACCATATAGTGAAAGAAAACAAAAAGACACGGTAAAAGTTAAATTAATTAACTTAGAGTTAAATCTAATTGATAAGGTTAACATAATACCCTAAACTTGTCTAAATCTTATTGGTTTATAGGATTTCGACCCATCCCCACTTTAGCTTTGAAATAAGACCCTTTGGAACCATTATAAACCGATTTTGACTTTAATATAAAATAATATTTTGAGATATTCCTAAGGTGCCCCTCTCCTCCCTTATAAAAGGGCACCTCCTCCCCCTCCTCCTCACACCAAATTGAGCACTCAAGCTCGGCCAACCCCTGCCATTTTCTCCTCTCCACTTCCCTAGAATAATCCTAGATGTCCTGGTCTTCTCCAAAGACCAATCTTAGTTCCTTAAGTGGAGGATTCAAAGAGGCGTTCCAAAGAAGAGGTAATATCCATTACCGATATTTTCAATTTCTTTCTTCTTCAACTTCTTCTTCTTTAGTTGTTTCATGATAAAGTAATAACATCAGTATTACTTACATACTTATATGTTATTATAAATATGAAACAACCCTAATTCACCTTCTATCCATCCTACGGAAAAATGAAATCACCGCGCGTGCGTACGTACGGAATACCGTCTCCACGCCGTGGTGTAATCTATTTTCCACCATCACCTTACAAGGATGGGTATAATGGTGTAATGAGTAACTATATATGATTATTATGAAGTAATATTGATACTGGAATAATATATATATACTCCAATACAATTCCACGATCATAGGAACGATATCATCACTCGTGCGTACGTACGGAATACCGTCTCCACGATGTGATGCGACTCGTTCTACATGATCTTCATTTCATAATGATTATATAAATAAATTGAATGAATGAATATGGTATATACTACACTAATACCATTCTGGAAATGAATTATCTATAACCTAAAGATAAGAATAAGAATTTATTCGACAAAACACGCATAAGAACAAAAAGTTATAAAGACCCGAGTAACAAGTAACAATGAAATATTACTAACAAGAAGCTAATAATATGACCATATATGATATCATATAAATATGTATGATTCTGGAATAAGTCAATAACATTATTTAAACCATTATACAGGAGCTTCGGACACGAACAAAGCAAATCGGACCTAAGGTAAGGGAAATATCACAATCTCATTTTTATCCGAGATTGTTTATTCATAAGTATTTACTGGGGTGTATTTTATCATCCACATCCATGTTTCATCAATATGTAATGTTATTTCCATCCACTTACAATAGTTTAAATCCAATTTTACCCTTCGGTGAGTTTTAGTAAAGAATATGAAAGAAATCTTTTGTCGCTTTTTCGTACGAGGTACTTTTTGACTTTTCCGACAAAAGTACGAGAAGAATGTTTTCTTTTTAACTTATACGGCATGAATGTATTTTTAAAACATTGTTTACAAGAATCTTCCTTTACAAGTTTTCAAGTTTATTTTTAATCAACTTATTTTATTTTAAAGTTGTATAACATGTTAAGAAAGGAAAAATGTTTTTGAAGAAGAAAGGATATTTTCCTCAAGAATGGAGTTCAAGAGTTTTATCAAAATTATTTTCCATCTAAGATAATAAAGGGTTCTATTTTTATCCCTAATATTACATTGATTTGATCATGTTGTGATGGAATTATTTTTATGAATTCCTTTACCTTATATGATTTGTTTTATGATGTCCTGATGTTTCAAGAATCCCGTTTTTGTTACATGTGATTTATGATTATGTGGCACACATAAGAAAGAATTCATTATAAGATGGGTGAGACCTATATCTCCCTCCAATGCATTGGGTAAAGATTTTATATCTCATGAGATAGACATGGCTGGAACGGAAGGTTATTTCGGTTCAGTGATACAGGACTGAAACGAGGAGTGAACTCGGTTCAGAAAGGGACTCTGTCCACTAAGATAGTCTTGGCAATGAGTCATGACTAACAAGAAATGATTTTCCATGATTATGTGTGCATTCCACAAAGTTTCAAGTTTTATGTTATGATTATGGGGATCTCATTTTCACTTCTATGATTTGTTCCATGTTAAGATATTATGATCTCTTTTGCAGGTTATGATTTTCAAAAAGATATGATATGACTTTTATTTCCTTTATTTTCCCTTGTTGAGCATTTGAGCTCACCCTTTTATGTTTTCTTTTCCCCAGGTCAGGAAGATGGATATTAAGTAGAATATGCTAAAAGGGACCCTAGATATGATGAAATAAATGGGACACACTGTAGAAGATTTATGAACCAGTTGTTTATGTTTCCCAGTTTCTAAAGACACTATACCTATACGGTCCTTTGTGGTTTTGTCATATGTTGTAATAAGTGTGCTTCAATTTTGATGTATTAACAATGTATGTAAAGTATGGGTCGTTATAATATCCTTTTTTCTTCAAAATCATTTTTTTTAAAATGCCATTATATTTTAAAAGAAAAGGATTTTGTTTAAAATAGTCATGAAATCATGTAGAGTATTATTCATTAAAATTAGGTGTCATGAAACCATAAAAATCCATTCATGACGTATAAGTTAAAAAACATTCTCCTCATACTTTTTCCATAAATGTCAAAAAGATCCTCGTATGGTAAACAAAAGAACGATTCCATCCATAACACAATGTAAAAGTAAAAAAGGGGTAAACATGACTTTAAAATATCATGGAAGAATATTAATCAATTTATGAAAAACATTTTAATGGACATGGATGAAAACTATAACCCTAGTAAATACTTACGTATAAGAAATCTCGGATAAAAATGAGATTTGATAAATTATCCCTTACCTTATGTCCAATTTCTTCAGTATGTGTTTGAGACTCCTTTATAGTGGGTTTAAACAGATTATTAACTTGTAAAAAAACCATAATAATATTTATGATATCATATATGATTCAATTATGACTTTATATAACTCGTTCTTTTGTAAATTCCATTTTGAAGCAGTGTTTTTTGGTAAAATCGTTTCATTTATCGTTATCGTATGTGTTTCGACTTGTTGTTTTTGATATTAATAATTATATACTGATTTTAAAAATTATTGAAATTAAAACATGATTTTATATATAATATATATTCATCATATAAATATATATGATATATCGGTAAATGGAATGAAATACAGCGTTCATGGAGACGGTAGGTTGTACGTACGCATGAACGCTGTTTTCGTTTCCTTATTGAATTAAATAGAATTAAGTAAATGAAAAATATATGAACATAAATCCAGTATCATTATTATGTGATATGTTTATTTATTATTTATTATATATACTTTATAATCATACTTTAATGGTTAATTACGGAAAATGAATCTCATCGCGTTCGTGGAGACGGTAGTTCGTACGTATGCACGAGTGACAATATCATTCTTTTGATATTAAAATAGTATATAATTGGATGGTATATAATATATAAATAATCATGATAATGTTATATTTATTATTTATATCATTTATACCCATTATTATACCCGTCCAAATGATGAAATGTTTGAATAACAAATTACACCACGACGTGGAGACGGTAAGTCGTACGTACGCACGTGTGGTGATTTTTCATTCATATGATCGATAAAATAACTAATATGGTTGTGCAATTTTTTATAATAAAATCACAGTATATAGAATATAGTTGAGTTATTATTTTATAATGGAAACAAGAAATAAAGTGGAAGTGGAAGAATAAAAGAACTTGAAATAGGTGGTGAGATATTTACCTCTTCTTTGGGTCATTTCTTTTGATTTGATCAAAAGGGAACCTTAAGTTGGATTTATGACTAATGGAAGGAATATAGGATAAATTTAAGACATTTTATAGGGTATTTGTGCAGGGTTTGGTCGATCCAAAGGGATTTGGAGGTGTGAATTAGATAGAAGGGGGAGTGCCCTTTTATAAGCGTGGTGAGGGGAACCTTAGGAAAAACATAAAATATTATTTTATAATAATTTCATATTCAGTTTATAATGGCTCCAAAATCATTTATTTCAAGTCTAGGGTGGGGATGGGTGAACAGTTTCTCATGCTATAGGTTTTAGATAATTTTATGTTACCATTTGAACCTTATCATTTAGATTTAACTCTATGTTAAATAATTAATCTTTTACTATGTCTTCTTTTATTCTTACACTATATGGTTAATAAAAGTACTATAAATTGTCAATAGAACCGAAATTCGTTCCTAAATGTCATATATGTTATTAAATAATTATTTTTTCTCAACCTTATATTCTTAAAACCATTATATCAATTAATAATATAATATTTGTTTAAAAAACTGTTTTCTTTCAATTTTGACACTATTTGGTATTTTGTTTTTTATAAATTCATAACAGCATTATTAAATCAAAAAAATTATTCTAACTAACCCTAATATGCTCTATTAACCTAGAAATTTTTTTTAATTCTTAAAAATTCTCAAATTACATTTATTTGGGTATTTATAATATCAAGTATGTTAATATTTCATTAATAAGGTAATTACTTCATCATCATTGTGTCGTAAATAAATTAAATTATCTCTTATCTAAAAAATATAAATAAAATACTATTATTTTGGAAATCGTTTTATATTTCTAATTAATATTTATAGTTGAATTTATCTTATGTATAACCCAATATTAAAAATGTTTTAGGTATTATACATTGATTTTAACTATTTTAACTCTAATTTAAATATAATAATAATAAATTTCTTAATCTAATCCAAGTGGACCTAAAGGGTAATATTTTATTACTAAAGTTGTTTTTGGTCAAATTATACTTATCCAATAGAATTTGGACATGTGTTAGGGTATTAAAAATATAATTTTTACCCTTAATTGCCTTATTTATTTTTAACTGTGGTAAATTAAAGTTAAAAGTTACTATTCACCAAAAAATATTTTCTTCTCATTGAAGCACATTTTACTTAATGATATCAACCATTTCTTATGAATTTTTGAAATTCAACTCACAGAAGTGGTAAAATTAAGTTTTATCTAAATTTGTGAATGCTCCAAGGAGGTGGGTAAAAGACGGTAAAAAGTTCAATAAAATTTTTATATATCTAAAATTATTATAAAATGACACCAATGAATTAAATTGAACTAATATAGGTATTATGTATCTATTTTGACATAAAATAAATTAAAATAAAATAAATAATTATTTAAAAAAAGTCGGTTTCTGACCAATAACTCAGTGTTTTCACTATTCATCCAAAATTGAATGCTTTTAGAAAAATACCAAAACATCACCCTAGGATAATTTCAATATTCTGAATCCAAAAATGAAGTCCATTTTGAAAGATAAAATTTTTAAAATTTTAAAAACTGGGTATTACTATTCATAACAGCTAGTTTATATAATATTTTAGTAATATATTTTTGTTTAGTGGAACATGGTATTGCGTAAAATGCAAGCTATCGAGGAAGGTTTCTCTTAAATGTAATGAAAGCCAAGCATAGTGTTGCATATACTACAAGATAATACGGTGTTGCTTATAGCGCAAGATAATCTTGGTGTAGCGTACAACACAAGACATCAAAGAAATTAAGAAGAATATTTCTCATAAAATCTAGGGGTGTTACATTGGTCTTGAGTAAGGCATTAATATATTTTAATCTTCATAAATATTCCAAGTGTTTCCACTCCCCCAATTATGAAAGAACACATTATCATATTTTCAATACAAATAAGGAGCATATTATCACAAAAATTGACTATAAAAATACAATAATAACATCCATGAAAATGTCATAGAGCCAATATTTTATCAATTTACCAACCAAGGAAAGCTTTAGTTATAAACATATAGTGATTTTACAATGAATTGTTATAGTTATTATCTAAGTGTTTTTATATTATTTATTACTATACATCCTTCAAAACCATCATAAACATTATAATATAATATAATAATTATCTCCCATGTCATAATTATATTTTTTTTGACTATTTTATAACCCTTTTAATTCACTTAACCATATAAATAAAATAAAATCATCACTTATGCGTTTGTGCATAAAATCACCTCGTGAGATTGTGTATTTCATTTTTCATCACATACTCTTGTGGTTTCCAATAAATATACTTTAAAATTAAATAATATTTTACAAGGGATATAAATTTAAATCCATAATAGTAATAGAATATTTTACTGATTACTTTACCATCCAATAAAGAATAAAAATATTGCTCATGTGGGTGTTGAGAAAATCACCTCATAAAGTGACGTATTTTATTTTTCATCTCCACTGTAAAAATAATGTATATATATGTGTAATTAATCATAATAAAAAATTTATGATATAATTATAATTTTTGAAATTTTAAATAATACTTATCTTGTTTCTCTCATGTTAATTGAGAAATGGAAGTGTTTCTCTTGCATACGTATGAACTACCCTCTACATGTTGTAACACAATTAATTTTTAATAATCATCAAACATGATTATATATAAAATTATAAATAATATTAAAAAATTATAATAATAACATAAATAATAGTCTTTGAATGATATATTCCGGATCAATTTGACTATATTCAACCTACACATGCCATTTTAACTGATAAGCTGAATATTCTCAAAATTTATGATGTGAAATTATTCAATTAAGTAATAAATTATAACATATAAATAAGTGAAAAAAAGAACATTTCAATATAAAATTTTATTAATCATGTAATTAACAATCATATGATTATAATTGTGGAAGATAATGAACGTACATGATACGTTGTACTCACGGTAAGGGATATCTAGTCGTAATTTCATTTTTATGAAACCTATGTTATTTTCACCACAAGTTTTATTTTGTGAGAAATATTGTAACACCCCAAGAATTCATAGTGTGTTATTTCTTCAAAATAATTCAATAACTTGCACTACACACAACACCGAGTTCAATTACACTATGACTTACCAAACAAGCCGTTCAAAAGAGGTTTTGAGTAGTATTAACTAAATTTTATACTTTATATAATCCTTATAATTTTAGAATCCATATTATGAGTTTCTTAGACATAATGTAAGAACAAATTCATTTTCAGTATTGCACTTTTACCAACTTTTAATAGTGAAACCTTTTTAAATACTATATTTTAAACTTTTTCACTAAATGGGGACATCAAAAATTTAAAATGAAACATCCCAAGCTTCCACGGTACGCTAGCGTGTGTTGTACGCAACACCGAGTTCTAAGACACCATAACCAATCAAACTAGCTGTTATGATTAGTAATACCTACTTTTTGAAATTATATATATTTTATATTTAAAAATGAACTTCATTTTTGGATTCAGAATATCGAATTTAGCCTAAGGTGAAATTTTGGTACTTTTCGGATAACTTTAATATTTTGATGAATAGTTAAAATTACTAAATTTTAATTAAAAACAACTTTTTTAATCAAAATAATTAATAGTGATAAATTATGAATTTTAGTAGTTTTAAAGTATATTTAGAATATATTTTTACCATTTAATATAATGTTGTCCATTGGACATAATTTTACAATTAAACCGAACATAAACAAGTGTCAATCTTTTGATAGTTATTATCTCTTAAAAACACGCTTTTTGTTTTGACAGCGGGAATTAATTTTAAATTAATTTCTGCCACTTCTGTGTTTTGAATTTAGGAAAATTGATTCCATATTTGGAATCAGGATGTTCAAATTGTGTAAATAAGTAACTTTTATTTTTAGACATTTTGAAAAATTACTGCGGTAAATATTTTATTTACCATGGTTAAGGGTAAATCCGGTAAATAAGGGTTAAAAAATAATATTATAATAATATTAAATTACCCTAAAACGTGTCTTAACCCTATTGGTTGATACATTGTCGACCATGGGAATCTTTGGGTCGATTTTGGGACCCCATGGATCCACTTGTAAGTGATAATGACACTTTATTTTAATTAAGTTAAAATGAATACAAAAATGACACAAGCATATATCTTTTAGCAAAACAATTGTTAAATAGGGTTATATATGTTGGATTTTAGATTATAAATATTCATTAGAAAGATAAAAAGATTTCCTACATAATGATATTTTAATTTTTAGACATTAAATAATTTATTTTATTTATGACACAATGATGATGCAGTAATTACTATAATAGTGAAAAATTAAAATAATTGATATTATAAATACCCAAATAAATATAATATGAAACTTTTAATGAATTAAACTAATTTTATAGGATAATAGGATATATTATGATTGATGTAATTGAATTTTTTCGAAGTAATCAATCTGTTATGAGTTTCACAAAAATCAACTATTGAATAGTGTCAAAATTGACATAAAAGAGTTCTTAAAACAAATATTATATTATTAATTGATATTAAATTCCTAAAAATCTATGGTTCGGCCAAGAGACTTATATCATGATAGGTTCATCATTAATGGACCACTTGGGGGTCTCTTGGATGTATATAGTAAGTTTATTAACAATATTATATAAAAATACAAAGAGACATTGTAAAAGTGAAACTAATTAACTTAGAGTTAATACTTAACGATAAGGTTAATATAAGTACCCAAACCTGTATAAACTCTATTGGTTGAGTGTTTTTCGACCTATACCCACCTTAACATTTGAATAATAAGCTTTGGAGCCATTATAAACCGAATATGAATTTATTATAAATTAATATTTCTAGCTTTTCCAAAGGTGCCCCTCACCCCTCTTATAAAAGGGCACTCCTCCTTCTCATTTCTTCACACCTTCAAAGCCTTTTGGTTCGGCCAAACTCTTCCCAAATACTCTACCAACATCCCTCAATACAACCTAGAGGCCTTATTTTGATCAGAAAGCCAACCTAAGGAGCCCTTTTGATCAAATCAAAAGGAAGAACCCGAAGAAGAGGTAATGTTTTCACCACCCCTTTTCAAGTTCCTTTCTTCTTCCACTTCCTCTTTCTTTTTTCTTACCATTCTAAAATAATAACTCCAGTATCTTACATATACTGTGATGTTATTATAAATATGTTACAACCATATTCAGTATTCTATCCACCCTTTGAATAACATGTCACCATACGTGAGTACGTACGGCTTACCGTCTCCACGTCGTGGTGTAAATGTTATTCAATATATTATTATTTGGATGGGTATAATAATGATGTGTAACTAATGTAAATAATAAATATAACATGTTAATTATTCTTTATATATGATATACCATCCATTTATATATTATTTTAATATCAAAAGAATGATATTGTCGCTCGTGCGTACGTACGGACTACAGTCTCCACGAACACGATGAGATTCATTCTCCATCATATCCATTCAAGTATAATTATCATTTGATGATTTAAAAATGATGTTTAAGGACTTGATATCATTCTGGATATGAATAAGATACAACAAACATGGCTTATGTAACAAAACATATAAAATAAAATGAGTAAGTTAACACCCGAAATGACGATAATTCTAAGATATTATTAACAAATCAATGTTAAAAGATCATATACGATATCATATTAATATATATGATTATTGTATAATTTAATAACAATTATTTCACCATTATACAGGAGGTTAACCTACCCCAACCAAGGAAAAGTACAAGGTAAGGGATTTTCTTATCTCACATTCAATTCCGTGAGATTTCCATTATTCGCCACTAAATTATTGAAAGTGGTGTATTGTGTACTGGCATTTGATATATATATTATCATGATTATCTTTATATTCATGTTATTCTGTAAATAATTTTGTGGTTATTAACTTTTGGCCATACTACTCAGTTGAGTAACGTGGTAAGGGGTTTTCATCTCACTCCTTATTCCCGTGAGATTCATGCCATATTGCCACCATTACCTTTTGTGTGGTGTATGTACTGCCCATAATTATATTCTTTGTGTAATACACTCTAATTTATGTGTATTTACATATTCATTGTATGATACCTCTTTCATGGGTTGTATGTTTCATAAGTTACCAAATTGGTAAGGGTTATTTCACAATCTCTTCATTATCCGAGGTTGTTTACACGTAATAATCTACTGGGATCTTCTTTATCATCCACATCCATGTTTCTTAAAAATGTATTTCAAAACATTTTTACTATCTACTATGATATGTGTTAAAGTCATTTATACCCTTGTTTGACTTTTTATAAGAGGTTTATAAAGGAATCTTTTAGTTGTTTTCTAAACAAGGTGCTTTTTAACCTTTTCAGCAAAATTAAGTTAAGAATGTCCTTTTTAAATTATACGGAAGGTGATGTTATTCTCTGCCATTATTACACCTTTGAAGCTTCCCTTACACACTTGTAATGATATTTTCAAAATAAAGGTTTTCTTTTATAATTATGGGATTTTTAAATGATTTCAAAAAAAGAGATATTTATCTCAAATATATGAAAATTCCAGTGCAAATGTATACGTATTTAACGCAAGCTTAAAAATGTTTTCAGAAAACGCGACTCTCGAGTTTGGTAGACAGGAAGGGATTGGGAGTGGACCCATCATGGCCTGTAATTAGTCGAGCAGTCTCAGAATTAGTTATTTTGTTTTCAAAAGCTTGCATAATGTTTTTAGAAAAACACTGGAGTGTATTTTAGCAATTTTAAACATAAGTATCTTCAAAAAAATTTGCATCGGTAGGTCTCATGAGACAAACTAGTGTCTTGTCACAAGGCCTTGACAAAATATTATTTGTAGTCTTGGAATGAGGCCATGACTATGTGGTTATGATAGTCTGGCATTATGCATTCCAACATTATGAAAGTGGTTATTGATTTTTGCATGTGATTATTCGATTCGTAGAATATCCATGTGAATAAGTAAATGGCATTATTTCATTTTATTTATGCCATACCATGTTGAAAGTTCATGTTTGAAAGGCTTTTGTTTTAGTTATAAATTGCCTTAAATGTTTATTCTTATTTATGAAAGTTTCCTCTATATTGTTATCCTTACTGGGCATTTGAGCTCACCCCTTTTCTATGTTTTATTTTTCCCAGGAAGAGAAGAAGTAAGTTATGAATGACCTGCAGGGATATTATGAGGGGATAATAGTGTGGACTATGGAGACATTATGTTTTTGTAGTATTTTTTCATTTTATCGTTTAATGTAAAACTTATGAATATATCTATTGTTTCCAAGGCTACTCAACCAATCGGTCTTTCTAGATTTGATCTTTCTTGTGATCATGCCAATGTTATGAAATAATGCACCGACTCTGGGTAACTAGGGTCGGGGCGTTACAGTTAGTATCAGAGAAAGTTTAGTACAAGCCTTGGAAGCTAGATTTAGATAAACTCTGATTAGAGCACGTAGACCTAAGATGAAAATTGAGGATTAGTATAGAAGAACTTCCTAGAATTTTGGTATTGTAGAGATTTTGTGAGTTTTCCGAGCAACACATCCCTGTCTGGATACGAGCAGGTAGAGGCGGCTCTGGCACAGATGTACCTAGGGGTAAAACCCGAAAACACCGCCTTGAGCTAGACTCGAACGGGAACTGGTGCACGACAACGGGCCTTGCTGCACTCTTGGTTACGACACTCCCGGGGGATATGCTTATGATAACTCTCATTTTCTTTACAAATAATTATTAAGGGTTTATGAGTATATACTTCCTTAAAGGAGACATTTTTATGATTATGGATTATATCCATAAACTATTTAATTTATGTTATGTGTTTTACAAGTTTGGGATTAGGTATTGTTATTCATAAACTAATCTAATGTATGCCATTGTTTAGAAATGGTGCCCAGTAGAAGGAATGAGAACTCTAGCAATGTACATGATACAAAGAGAAAGAAGGATCATATATTTTATGGTCTTAAGCCAGAATTTACAAGAGAAATAGTCTCGCATGTATTATCATCATATGAAGAAATAATATCATGTGTTGATAAGATAAGTAAAGAGTTTACTGAGTCCTATGGCTTTGAAGGGAAGCAAGAGAAGAAAAGGATGGAAGAGAGAAAGATGGATAAAGGGAAGAGGGAAAAGAATAATTTTCCCATATGTGGTAACTGTGGAAAGAAACACCCTGGAACTTTCCTGAAAGGAATGAGAGTTTTTTATAAGTGTGGAGGAAAAGGGCACAAAGTACGTGACTGCAAGGGTAAGAAAATGGTTTCAAATGTACAAAGCTTCGTTTGCAAGGAGTTTGGACACTACGCGAACCTATCTCCCAGTCATCAGACTATGCCGCAAATGATGCTATTGGATAATAATCAAGTTATGATACTACCACAGATAAAGAGGAATGATTAGAGCTCTTATGTTGATTATGTCAATTGAGTGTTGTATCAACAATGTACTTGTTATAATAATTATGTAGTATATAAGGATTGTACTGCAGTACTATTTCATTAAGGACTTGAGATTGTGTGGAACAAAGAAAAGTGACTCAATAGCAGGATAAATTTTTGGAAAATATATGGTTGAGAGAATGATAAACCATAATATAGTTCTAATACCGAGGTAGTGATTTTGGAATAATACATGATTGTTTTAGATAAATTATATTGGATATTCTTGACAACCTTGGAACTGATTAATGATTTGTATATTCCATCATTATTGGGGTTTAAAACATTTTTGGATTGATGAAGTATATCCAGCATTCTATATGGAATAAGGGAGGATGAATGTAATCAATAAGGAATATGGTAATTCAGGATGTTTCAGTGTATTCAAAAAATACATGATGAAGTTATTCATATACTATTACAGGGTAAAAAGGATCTACATTATGTTTACCTTCCTTATAAATGTTGGACTGTGAGTTTAAACAGAAGTATTTTGGATAAATTCTAAGTTTGAGATTAATTTTGGATTGCCATAAAAGGCAACCCGGAGGTCGGTCGGCAACCCGTCATGACCGGAAAGGCCGCGAGACTTAAACCCGCAACCGAAGGGCGACAAGGGTGTATCACCTACCAATGGCCCACGAGATGTCCTGTATTAAATAATGTAGTTTTTATTAAAAGATCTTTTAGATGAATTATAAATTCATTTATTTTGGAACCCTATACGAATAGTGTAAATAGAAAAAAAAATTACGATCTATTATCTTTTAGAGTGAAAGATGAGTTTGTGGTAGAAATTTATTAATGGATAAAACTCAAATTATAAAGTAAGTATATCTCCTTATGATCTTATCCAATCTAATAAATAAATTCCCCAACATTAATAAAAGGAACTTAGAACAAAAATGTTGTCCTAGATGGTACATTAAATCATCACTAATTCATGGCTTTGGGATTGTTGGCCTTTTCATAGCCATGTTCTCTACCACTCTCCATCAGATAATTGATGGTTAGATTTCTCTTCCATATCCATATTTTCCTACATGGAATCCTAGTATGTGTTATTTTCGGTAATCTTCATACTTTCCACTCTTTATTTTAAATAGAGGCCTCATTAATTCATTTTTCGATGTGGGATTTCAACTAAGATATTTTGAAATGTCAAAAATGTGTTATCCCAATACACTATGTTTTGTTGAACCGATGGTATTTTAAATCATAATAGATTGATGAGTTTAAGGACCTCAATTTAATACTTGTTTTTGATTTATGACCTCAATCACTATCTATAAATATTAATGTTTTTCCTCCAATTATATGTCTCTAATTGCCACCAATGTTCTCCTAATCGAGATCATAATTTGGTGGTGACCCTTTGATTTCTCTTTTCCTCATATTAAGACTAAATTTTAGTAACCCAATTTCCGATGTGGGTTTTCCCACAAATATATTTTCTATTTTCAACATTTTATTTTCGAAGAACAATTTCAAATTGCGAGGACGCAATTTATTGATGGAGGGGAGAATGTAACACCCCAAGAATTCATAGTGTGTTATTTCTTCAAAATAATTCAATAACTTGCACTACACGCAACACCGAGTTCAATTACACTATGACTTACCAAACAAGCCGTTCAAAAGAGGTTTTGAGTAGTATTAACTAAATTTTATACTTTATATAATCCTTATAATTTTAGAATCCATATTATGAGTTTCTTAGACATAATGTAAGAACAAATTCATTTTCAGTATTGCACTTTTACCAACTTTTAATAGTGAAACCTTTTTAAATACTATATTTTAAACTTTTTGACTAAATGGGGACATCAAAAATTTGAAATGAAACATCCCAAGCTTCCACGGTACGCTAGCGTGTGTTGTACGCAACACCGAGTTCTAAGACACCATAACCAATCAAACTAGCTGTTATGATTAGTAATACCTACTTTTTGAAATTATATATATTTTAAATTTCAAAATGAACTTCATTTTTGGATTCGGAATATCGAATTTATCCTAAGGTGAAATTTTGGTACTTTTCGGATAACTTTAATATTTTGATGAATAGTGAAAATTACTAAATTTTAATTAAAAACAACTTTTTTAATAAAAATAATTAATAGTGATAAATTATGAATTTTAGTAGTTTTAAAGTATATTTAGAATATATTTTTACCATTTAATATAATTTTGGTCATTGGACATAATTTTACAATTAAGCCGAACATAAACAAGTGTCAATCTTTTGATAGTTATTATCTCTTAAAAACACGCTTTTTGTTTTGACAGCGGGAATTAATTTTAAATTAATTTCGGCCACTTTTGTGTTTTGAATTTAGGAAAATGGATTCCATATTTGGAATCAGGATGTTCAAATTGTGTAAATAGGTAACTTTTATTTTTAGACATTTTGAATAATTACTGCGGTAAATATTTTATTTACCATGGTTAAGGGTAAATCCGGTAAATAAGGGTTAAAAAATAATATTATAATAATACTAAATTACCCTAAAACGTGTCTTAACCCTATTGGTTGATACATGGTCGACCATGGGCATCTTTGGGTCGATTTTGGGACCCCATGGATCCACTTGTAAGTGATAATGACACTTTATTTTAATTAAGTTAAAATGAATACAAAAATGACACAAGCATATATCTTTTAGCAAAACAATTGTTACATAGGGTTATATATGTTGGATTTTAGATTATAAATATTCATTAGAAAGATAAAAAGATTTTTCTACATAATTATATTTTAATTTTTAGACATTAAATAATTTATTTTATTTATGACACAATGATGATGTAGTAATTACTATAATAGTGAAAAATTAAAATAATTGATATTATAAATACCAAAATAAATATAATATGAAACTTTTAATGAATTAAACTAATTTTCTAGGATAATATGATATATTAGGATTGATTTAATTGACTTTTTTCGAATTAATCAATCTGTTATGAGTTTCACAAAAATCAACTATTGAATAGTGTCAAAATTGACATAAAAGAGTTCTTAAAACAAATATTTTATTATTAATTGATATTAAATTCCTAAAAATCTAAGGTTCGGCCAAGAGACTTATATCATGATAGGTTCATCATTAATGGACCACTTGGGGGTCTCTTGGATGTATATAGTATGTTTATTAACAATATTATATAAAAATACAAAGAGACATTGTAAAAGTGAAACTAATTAACTTGGAGTTAATACTTAAAGATAACATTAATATAAGTTCCCAAACCTGTCTAAACTCTATTGGTTGAGTGGTTTTCGACCTATCCCCACCTTAACCTTTGAATAATCAACTTTGGAGCCATTAGAAACCGAATATGAATTTATTATAAATTAATATTTCTAGCATTTCCAAAGGTGCCCCTCACCCCTCTTATAAAAGTGTACTCCTCCTTCTCATTTCTTCACACATTCAAAGCCTTTCGGTTCGGACAAACTCTTCCCAAATACTCTCCCAACATCCCTAAATACAACCTAGATGCCTTAGTTTGATCAGAAAGCCAACCTAAGGAGCCCTTTTGATCAAATCAAAAAGAAGAACCCGAAGAAGAGGTAATGTTTTCACCACCCCTTTTCAAGTTCCTTTCTTCTTCCACTTCCTCTTTCTTTGTTTTTACCATTCTAAAATAATAAATCCAGTATGTTACATATACTGTGATGTTATTATAAATATGGTACAACCATATTCAGTATTCTATCCACCCTTTGAATAACATGTCACCATACGTGCGTACGTACGGCTTACCGTCTCCACGTCGTGGTGTAAATGTTATTCAATATATTATTATTTGGATGGGTATAATAATGATGTGTAACTCATGTAAATAATAAATATAACATGTTAATTATTCTGTATATATGATATACAAACCATTTATATATTATTTTAATATCAAAAGAATGATATTGTCGCTCGTGCGTACGTACGGACTACCGTCTCCACGAACACGATGAGATTCATTCTCCATCGTATCCATTCAAATATAATTATCATTTGATGATTTAAAAATGATGTTTAAGGACTTGATATCATTCTGTATATGAATAAGATACAACAAACATGGCTTATGTAACAAAACATATAAAAGAAAATGAGTAAGTTAACACCCGAAATGACGATAATTCTAAGATATTATTAAGAAATCAATGTTAAAAGATCATATATGATATCATATTAATATATATGATTCTTTTATAATTTAATAACAATTATTTCACCATTATACATGAGGTTAACCTACCCCAACCAAGGAAAAGTACAAGGTAAGGGATTTTCTTATCTCACATTCAATTCCGTGAGATTTCCATTATTCGCCACTAAATTATTGAAAGTGGTGTATTGTGTACTGGAATTTGATATATATATTATCATGATTATCTTTATATTCATGTTATTCTGTAAATAATTTGGTGGTTGTTAACTTTTGGCCATACGACTCAGTTGAGTAACGTGGTAAGGGGTTTTCATCTCACTCCTTATTCCCGTGAGATTCATGCCATATTGCCACCATTACCTTTTGTGTGGTGTATGTACTGCCCATAATTATATTGTAACGACCCAAACTTTACATACATTGTTAATACTTCAAAATTGAATCACACTTATTACAACATATGACAAAACCACAAAGGACCGTATAGGTATAGTGTCTTTAGAAACTGGGAAACATAAACAACTGGTTCATAAATCTTCTACAGTGTCTCCCATTTATTTCATCATATCTAGGGTCCCTTTTAGAATATTCTACTTAATATCCATCTTCCTGTCCTGGGGAAAAGAAAACATAAAAGGGTGAGCTCAAATGCTCAGCAAGGGCAAATAAAGGAAATAAAAATCATATCATATCTTTTTGAAAATTAAAACCTGCAAAATAGATCATAATATCTTAACATGGAATAAATCATAGAAGTGAAAATGATATCCCCATAATCATAACATAAAACTTGAATCTTTGTGGCATGCACACATAATCATGGAAAATCATTTCTTGTTAGTCATGACTCATTGCCAAGACTATCTTAGTGGACAAAGTCCCTTTCTGAACCGAGTTCACTCCTCGTTTCAGTCCTGTATCACGGAACCGAAATAACCTTCCGTTCCAGCCATGTCTATCTCATGAGATATAAAAATCATTACCCAATGCATTGGAGGGAGATATAGGTCCCACCCATCTTATAATGAATCCTTTCTTATGTGTGCCACATAATCATAAAACATACATCATCGCATAACACATATAACAAAAATGGGATTCTTGAAACATCATGACATCATAAATCAATTCATATATGATAAAGGAATTCATAAACATAATTCCATCACAACATAGTCAAACCAATGTAAAAATATGGATAGAAACAGAACCCTTTATTATCTTAGATGGAAAATAATTTTGATAAAACACTTGAATTGAATTCTTGAGGAAAATATCCTTTCTTCTTCAAAAACATTTTTCCTTTCATAACATGTCATACAACTTTAAAATAAAAGTAGTTGATTAAAAATAAACTTGAAAACTTGTAAAGGAAGCTTCTTTGAAGTAATGTTTTAAAAATCCATTCATGCCGTATAAGTTAAAAAAACATTCTTCGTACTTTTGTCGGAAAAGTCAAAAAGTACCTCGTACGGAAAAACGGCAAAAGATTCCTTTCATATTCTTTACTAAAAACTCACCTAAGGGTAAAATTGGATTTAAACTATTTCAATTGGATGGAAACAATATTACATATTGAGGGAACATGGATTTGGATGATAAAATACACCCCAGTAAATACTTACAAATAAACAATCTCGGGTAAAAATGAGATTGTGATATTTCCCTTACCTTAGGTCCGATTTGCTTTGTTCGTGTCCGAAGCTCCTGTATAATGGTTTAAATAATGTTATTGACTTATTCCAGAATCATACATATTGATATGAGATCATATATGGTCATATTATTAGCTTCTTGTTAGTAATATTTCATTGTTACTTGTTACTCGGGTCTTTATAACTTTTTGTTCTTATGCGTGTTTTGTCGAATAAATTCTTATTCTTATCTTTAGGTTATAGATAATTCATTTCCAGAATGGTATTAGTGTAGTATATACCATATTCATTCATTCAATTCATTTATATAATCATTATGAAATGAAGATCATGTAGAACGAGTCGCATCACATCGTGGAGACGGTATACCGTACGTACGCACGAGTGATGATATCGTTCCTATGATCGTGGAATTGTATTGGAGTATATATATATATTATTTCAGTATCAATATTACTTAATAATAATCATATATAGTTACTGATTACACCATTATACCCATCCTTGTAAGGTGATGGTGGAAAATAGATTACACCACGGCGTGGAGACGGTATTCCGTACGTACGCACGCGCGGTGATTTCATTTTTCCGTAGGATGGATAGAAGGTGAATTAGGGTTGTTTCATATTTATAATAACATATCAGTATGTAAGTAATACTGATGTTATTACTTTATCATGAAACAACTAAAGAAGAAGAAGTTGAAGAAGAAAGAAATTGAAAAGATCGGTAATGGATATTACCTCTTCTTTGGAACGCCTTTTTGAATCCTCCACTTAAGGAACTAAGATTGGTCTTTGGAGAATACCAGGACCTCTAGGATTATTCTAGGGAAGTGGAGAAGGGAAAATGGCCGGGGTTGGCCGAGCTTGAGTGCTCAAATTGGTGTGAGGAGGAGGGGGAGGAGGTGCCCTTTTATAAGGGAGGAGAGGGGCACCTTAGGAATATCTCAAAATATTATTTTATATTAAAGTCAAAATCGGTTTATAATGGTTCCAAAGGGTCTTATTTCGAAGCTAAAGTGGGGATGGGTCTAAATCCTATCAACCAATAGGATTTAGACAAGTTTAGGGTATTATTTTAACCTTATCAATTAGATTTAACTCTAAGTTAATTAATTTAACTTTTACCGTGTCTTTTTGGATTCTTTCGCTATATGGTTAATACACTTACTATAACATGCCAAACGAACCCCAAATTGTTTATTATTAATATATATATCCTTATCTAAGTCATTTGGCCGAACCTTAGATTTTTAGGAATAAAATAACAATTAATAATATAATATTTGATTTAAAAACTATTTTGTGTCAATTTTGACACTATTTGATATATGATTTTTGTGAAAGTCATAACAGAATTATATGTTCGAACCAAGTTGATTAAATCAATACTAATATATCATAGTAACCTATAAAATTAGTGGAATTCATAAAAATTCTCAAATTACATTTATGTTGGTATTTATATTATCAATTTTGTCAATATTTCATTAATAAGATAATTACTGCATCATCTTTGTGTCATAAATAAATTAAATTATTTGATGTCTAAAAATTACAAATAAAATACCATAATGTAGGAAATCTTTTTAGCTTTCTAATGAATATTTACAATCGAATTTATCTTATGTATAACCCTATATTAAAAATTATTTACTTATTAAACTTTGATTTTAACTATTTTAACCCTTCTTTAAATAAATTAATAATAAATGTCCTAATCTAATCCAAGTGGGCCTAAATGGTCATATTTTATTCCTAAGTTTGTTTTTGGTCGAATTACACTTGTCCAATAGAATTAGGACATGTGTTAGGGTAATATTAATATCATATTTACCCTTAGTTACCCTATTTACTATTAACCGCGGTAAAAATAGTAAAAAGTTACTATTCACCAAAAAATTATTTTCATCTCATTGAACCACATTTTAGTCCTTGATATTAACCGTGTCTCTCGGATTTTTGAAATTCCATTCACAGAAGCGGTAAAATTAAGTTTTATGCAAAAATTCAGTTTTTAACCTACCACTTAGTGGTTTCACTATTCATCAAAAATTGAAAGTTTTCAGAAAAATACCAAAATTTCACCCTAGGCTAATTTCGATATTCTGAGTCCAAAAATGAAGTCCATTTTGAAAAATAAAATTTATAAAATTTCAAAAAGTGGTTATTACTATTCATAACGGCTAGTTTTAATAGCATATTGTTGTTTAGTGAAACTCGGTATTGCGTACGACGCAAGCTATCGAGGAAGGTCGTGATTGCGTGTAAAGCAAGCCAAGAAAGTGTTGTGTAGAAAAAGATTCCTTTGATGATTTATATAACATAAAAGTCTCGGGTGTTACATTCTACCCCCCTTAAAAAGAATTTCGCCCTCGAAATTCGTCACTTTGCAACAAACAAATGAGGATACTTCTCCCTCATCATATCCTCAAGCTCCCATGTAGCTTCTTCAAGTTGGTGGTTTCTCCATAAAACTTTCACCAAGCGAGTGGTCTTGTTTCGTAGGAATTTTTCGCTACGATCCAGAATCTCTATCGGCTGTTCTTCATAAGAAAGATCTTGCTCCAGCGGTACAACTTCTGAGCTGAGTACATGTGAAGGATCTGGTATGTACTTTCTCAGGAGAGATACATGGAACACATCGTGAACTTGAGAGAGATTCGGTGGAAGCGCCAATCGGTAAGCTACCTTCCCAACACGATCCAGTATTTCAAAAGGACCGATATATCTAGGGCTCAACTTCCCCTTCTTTCCAAATCTCATAACCCTCTTCCAGGGAGATATTCGTAAGAACACTTTATCACCCACTTCAAACTCTAGGTCTTTTCTTCGGTTGTCGGCATAACTTTTCTGTCGACTCTGAGTTGCTCTTATGTGTTGTTGAATAGATCTGACCTTTTCTGCCATTTCATCAACGAGATCAGGTCCTAATAGCTTTCTTTCCCTAACTTCATCCCAGCAAGTTGGAGTCCTGCATTTCTTTCCATAGAGAGCTTCATAAGGAGCCATCTGAATACTGGAGTGAAAGCTATTATTATAAGAAAATTCCACAAAAGGTAGGTGTTGATCCCAACCTCCTTTGAAATCCATAGAGCAAGCTCTCAACATATCTTCTAGGGTTTGAATTGTTCTCTCAGACTGACCGTCTGTCTGGGGGTGATAAGCAGTGCTGAAACTCAACTCTGTATCTAGAGTATGCTGAAGACTTCGCCAAAACATCGAGGTAAATCTCGGATCTCGATCAGATATAATAGAAAGTGGTACTCCATGCAATCTTACCACTTCCTTTACATATATCCTGGCAAGCTGATCTAGAGAGAAATCCTCTCTAATAGCAATGAAGTGTGCAGACTTTGTAAGACGATCAACTATGACCCAGATAGCATTATTGCCTTTGGATGTTTTAGGAAGTCCTGTGACAAAGTCCATAGTGATGTTTTCCCATTTCCATTCAGGTATGGGTAATGGTTGTAACATCCCCTTAGACTTCTGTCTCTCAGCTTTAACTTGTTGACAAACCAAGCATCGAGAGACATATTCAGCAACATCTCTTTTCATGCCATCCCACCAGAAGTACTCTTTCAGGTCCCTATACATCTTCGTGCTTCCAGGATGAATAGAGAATGAAGAACTATGAGCCTCATCCAGCAGCTCTTTCTTTAATTCGGGGATGGGAGGAACACAAACCCGATTCCTGAACTTTATTATCCCATCACAATCAAGGTTGAATTCAGGAACATTTCTCACCTTCTTTTGTAACTCGACATCTTCTTTCTGTGCCTCTTTAATCTTCACATGTATAGATGGTTGAACATTCATTTGAGAAAGATAAGATTTTTCCCCTTCCATTATAATTCCAAGATCCATCCTTTGTAAATCCATAAATATTGGATCTTTTGTGATCCTCATCATGGATAAACTAGCATGGTCTTGTCGACTTAATGCATCTGCCACCTTGTTTGCTTTCCCAGGGTGGTAATGGATTGAGCAGTCATAATACTTAATCAGCTCCAACCATCTTCTTTGGTGCATATTCAGCTCCTTTTGTGTGAAAATATACTTTAAACTTTTATGATCAGTATAAATATCACACCTTTCACCATAAAGATAATGCCTCCAAATCATTAATGCAAAGATTACCGCAGCCAACTCCAAATCATGTGTTGGGTAATTTTTCTCATGGATTTTCAACTGTCGTGAGGCATAAGCTATCACCATATCATTTTGCATAAGAACACACCCCAATCCCTTCTTGGATGAATCACTATAGATCACAAACCTTTCTCCACTACAAGGCAGTGTGAGCACAGGTGCACTGGATAACCTTCTTTTCAACTCCTTGAAATTCTCTTCACATTCCTCTGTCCAGACAAACTTAACACCTTTCCGAGTCAACTTGGTGAGTGGATTAGATAATCGTGAAAAATCTTTTACAAAACGTCGATAATATCCAGCCAAACCAAGAAAACTTCGGATCTCAGTTACTGTTGTTGGTCTTGACCATCTTTCGATAACCTCTGTTTTTGCTGGATCCACAGATATCCCCTCTTTTGAGATTATATGACCCAAAAATGCAACTTTTTGAAGCCAAAATTCACACTTGGTAAATTTGGCATAAAGCTTCTCTTTTCTCAGGGTCTTCAATATAATTCTCAAGTGATCTTCATGCTCTTCCTTGCTCTTTGAATAGACAAGAATATCGTCTATAAAGACTACCACAAATTGATCAAGATAGTTTCTAAAGACTCTATTCATTAGATCCATGAAGATAGCAGGGGCATTAGTAAGACCAAATGGCATCACTATAAATTCATAGTGTCCATACCTTGTACGGAAAGCCGTCTTTGGTATATCCTCCCTTTTGACCCTTAATTGATGATACCCTGAACGAAGATCAATCTTGGAAAATTATTGAGCTCTGCGTAGTTGGTCAAATAAGTCATCAATGCGTGGGAGAGGATATTTGTTCTTGATAGTGATCTTGTTAAGTTCTCGATAATCAATGCAGAGTCTCATTGATCCATCTTTCTTCTTAACAAATAGAACAGGTGCTCCCCAAGGTGACGCACTAGGGCGTATGAATCCCTTATCAAGATTCTCTTGGAGTTGCTTCTTCAATTCCTGCAACTCAATTGGGGCCATTCTATAAGGTGTCTTTGAAATAGGCAAAGCACCCGGTACGAGTTCTATTGAAAACTCAACTTCACGATTTGGTGGAAGACCCGGTAATTCCTCCGGAAAGACATCATCAAACTCCCGTACAATGGGAATATTCTTAATCGTGAGTTTCTCACCAACTATTTGAGATAAATAACCTTCATTTAGTGGAATCAATACCCATAAGATGGAAGAAATTTCCACTGGAAGGTTATGTTCATCCTTGCATTGATAGACGATCGTAGGTTGATCTGGAATATGAAATGTGACTTCCCTTCTTTGGCAATTGATATGAGCTCCATGTAGAGAAAGCCAATCCATGCCAAGAATCACATCAAATTCCACTAAAGGAAGGATCACAAGATTTGTAGGAAGCACTTTCCCACAAACTTCGATCGGAGAAGAATTATAAACTTCTGATGCGATTGATGTGCCATTAGGTGTTGTCACAGCTAACTCAACATCTAATTGTTGAGGTAATACGGTGATACCCTTAGAAAATTTTTCAGAAATAAAAGAGTGGGTGGATCCAGAATCAAATAAAACATTTGCTACTTTAGAGTGGATGGTAAGTGTACCTTTCACCACATCGTTATCGTACTCCACATCGCTGATAGAAATTGCATGTGACTTTCCTTTTTCTTTAGCCTTAAGAGTTTGTTGACGTCGACCATCATCATCAACCCTTGGATTTGGGCATTGATTGGCATAATGCCCCATCTCCTTTCACTTGAAACATTGAAGTGTAGCAGGTTCATTCTGTGTATCCCTTCCTTTGTTTGCATCATTAGACATCTTCTTCCCATTATTACGGCATTCAAATGCCCGATGACCTTCCTTTCCACATTTAAAACATTTACTTGTCCCTTTAAGACAACTCCCTCCATGTTTCTTTCCACACTTTGAGCATAAGGGAAAGTTCATCTTCTTTTCCGTGTGCTCTTTAGATTTTTCTTTGAATTCCATCTTCCTCTTCTTATCAAACCCATGTGACTGATGGGTTACTCCAATCTCCATCTCGACTTTGAGAGCACATCGAACGATTTCCTCGTAGCTATTGAAGTCCCTTATGGCTAACGCCCTTCGAAGACTTGGTTTTAAGCCACTAAAGAATCGATCGATCTTACTCTCAGGTTGGATAATAATACCAGAAGCGTACCTTGCAAGTCTGGTAAAATTTGCTTCATAGGTACCAACAGATTCATCATCCCTTTGCTTCAGTTCAAGGAATTCTTTCTCCATCTTTGTTCGGAGAATACGAGGGAAGTACTTATTGAAAAATAAGTTCTTGAACTCGTCCCATTCCATAGACTCAATTTCATCCCTTTGCCTTGTATTCTTAACAAGATTCCACCATTGATCAGCATCTCCTTCCAAACGATACACTGCTAGGATGACTTTATCATGCTCAGAACATTGAAGAACTGAAAATATCTTTTCAGTAGTACTAATCCATTGTTCAGCAACTAATGGATCAGTAGACCCGCTGAAAGATGGTGGACGCTGCCTCATGAAGGATTCAACAGAATGTTGCTCCCTCCTTTGTTCGTTTGGAAATCCTGCATGATTCATAGATTGAGAAAGTTGTGTGAGCATGGCTACAAGATTTTGCATTCCAGCTCCCATATCGTTTGGTTGCTCAGGGGGACAATCATTTCATTGCCCATCGCATTCCGCATTAACACGGTTCCTTCGGGTTCCAGCCATTGACTAAAACCAAGAAGAATAGTGTGAGCAACACTAATTATAATAGGAAACCACATAATTCAAGAATAAAATTTTCATGCTTATGGTCTTATCCTAGGTTATTCATGGCCATTTCTAAGATTGTGTTCTATGCTTAGACTTATCCTTAGGGTTCTTACTAAGGCTTTCACATCCTAGTTTCCAAAGGTTGACTATACCTTTCCTCTGATACCAACTGTAACGACCCACACTTTACATACATTGTTAATACTTCAAAATTGAATCACACTTATTACAACATATGACAAAACCACAAAGGACCGTATAGGTATAGTGTCTTTAGAAACTGGGAAACATAAACAACTGGTTCATAAATCTTCTACAGTGTCTCCCATTTATTTCATCATATCTAGGGTCCCTTTTAGAATATTCTACTTAATATCCATCTTCCTGGCCTGGGGAAAAGAAAACATAAAAGGGTGAGCTCAAATGCTCAGCAAGGGCAAATAAAGGAAATAAAAATCATATCATATCTTTTTGAAAATTAAAACCTGCAAAAGAGATCATAATATCTTAACATGGAATAAATCATAGAAGTGAAAATGATATCCCCATAATCATAACATAAAACTTGAATCTTTGTGGCATGCACACATAATCATGGAAAATCATTTCTTGTTAGTCATGACTCATTGCCAAGACTATCTTAGTGGACAAAGTCCCTTTCTGAACCGAGTTCACTCCTCGTTTCAGTCCTGTATCACTAAACCGAAATAACCTTCCGTTCCAGCCATGTCTATCTCATGAGATACAAAATCATTACCCAATGCATTGGAGGGAGATATAGGTCCCACCCATCTTATAATGAATCCTTTCTTATGTGTGCCACATAATCATAAAACATACATCATCGCATAACACATATAACAAAAATGGGATTCTTGAAACATCATGACATCATAAATCAATTCATATATGATAAAGGAATTCATAAACATAATTCCATCACAACATAGTCAAACCAATGTAAAAATATGGATAGAAACAGAACCCTTTATTATCTTAGATGGAAAATAATTTTGATAAAACACTTGAATTGAATTCTTGAGGAAAATATCCTTTCTTCTTCAAAAACATTTTTCCTTTCATAACATGTCATACAACTTTAAAATAAAAGAAGTTGATTAAAAATAAACTTGAAAACTTGTAAAGGAAGATTATTTGAAGTAATGTTTTAAAAATCCATTCATGCCGTATAAGTTAAAAAAAACATTCTTCTTACTTTTGTCGGAAAAGTCAAAAAGTACCTCGTACGGAAAAACGACAAAAGATTCCTTTCATATTCTTTACTAAAAACTCACCTAAGGGTAAAATTGGATTTAAACTATTTCAAGTGGATGGAAACAATATTACATATTGAGGGAACATGGATGTGGATGATAAAATACACCCTAGTAAATACTTACGAATAAACAATCTCGGGTAAAAATGAGATTGTGATATTTCCCTTACCTTAGGTCCGATTTGCTTTGTTCGTGTCCGAAGCTCCTGTATAATGGTTTAAATAATGTTATTGACTTATTCCAGAATCATACATATTGATATGAGATCATATATGGTCATATTATTAGCTTCTTGTTAGTAATATTTCATTGTTACTTGTTACTCGGGTCTTTATAACTTTTTGTTCTTATGCGTGTTTTGTCGAATAAATTCTTATTCTTATCTTTAGGTTATAGATAATTCATTTCCAGAATGGTATTAGTGTAGTATATACCATATTCATTCATTCAATTCATTTATATAATCATTATGAAATGAAGATCATGTAGAACGAGTCGCATCACATCGTGGAGACGGTATTCCGTACGTACGCACGAGTGATGATATCGTTCCTATGATCGTGGAATTGTATTGGAGTATATATATATATTATTTCAGTATCAATATTACTTAATAATAATCATATATAGTTACTGATTACACCATTATACCCATCCTTGTAAGGTGATGGTGGAAAATAGATTACACCACGGCGTGGAGATGGTATTCCGTACGTACGCACGCGCGGTGATTTCATTTTTCCGTAGGATGGATAGAAGGTGAATTAGGGTTGTTTCATATTTATAATAACATATCAGTATGTAAGTAATACTGATTTTATTACTTTATCATGAAACAACTAAAGAAGAAGAAGTTGAAGAAGAAAGAAATTGAAAAGATCGGTAATGGATATTACCTCTTCTTTGGAACGCCTTTTTGAATCCTCCACTTAAGGAACTAAGATTGGTCTTTGGAGAAGGCCAGGATCTCTAGGATTATTCTAGGGAAGTGGAGAAGGTAAAATGGCAGGGGTTGGCCGAGCTTGAGTGCTCAAATTGGTGTGAGGAGGAGGGGGAGGAGGTGCCCTTTTATAAGGGAGGAGAGGGGCACCTTAGGAATATCTCAAAATATTATTTTATATTAAAGTCAAAATCGGTTTATAATGGTTCCAAAGGGTCTTATTTCGAAGCTAAAGTGGGGATGGGTCAAAATCCTATCAACCAATAGGATTTAGACAAGTTTAGGGTATATTTTAACCTTATCAATTAGATTTAACTCTAAGTTAATTAATTTAACTTTTACCGTGTCTTTTTGGTTTCTTTCACTATATGGTTAATACACTTACTATAACATGCCAAACGAACCCCAAATTGTTTATTATTAATATATATATCCTTATCTAAGTCATTTGGCCGAACCTTAGATTTTTACGAATAAAATAAAAATTAATAATATAATATTTGATTTAAAAACTATTTTGTGTCAATTTTGACACTATTTGATATATGATTTTTGTGAAAGTCATAACAGAATTATATGTTCGAACCAAGTTGATTAAATAAATACTAATATATCATAGTAACCTAGAAAATTAGTGTAATTCATAAAAAGTCTCAAATTACATTTATTTTGGTATTTATATTATCAATTTTGTCAATATTTCATTAATAAGATAATTACTGCATCATCTTTGTGTCATAAATAAATTAAATTATTTGATGTCTAAAAATTACAAATAAAATACCATCATGTAGGAAATCGTTTTATCTTTCTAATGAATATTTACAATCTAATTTATCTTATGTATAACCCTATATTAAAAATTATTTACTTATTAAACTTTGATTTTAACTATTTTAACCCTTCTTTAAATAAATTAATAATAAATGTCCTAATCTAATCCAAGTGGTCCTAAAGGGTCATATTTTATTCCTAAGTTTGTTTTTGGTCGAATTACACTTGTCCAATAGAATTAGGACATGTGTTAGGGTAATATTAATATCATATTTACCCTTAGTTACCCTATTTACTATTAACCGCGGTAAAAATAGTAAAAAGTTACTATTCACCAAAAAATTATTTTCATCTCATTGAACCACATTTTAGTCCTTGATATTAACCGTGTCTCTCGGATTTTTGAAATTCCATTCACAGAAGCGGTAAAATTAAGTTTTATGCAAAAATTCAGTTTTTAACCTACCACTTAGTGGTTTCACTATTCATCAAAAATTGAAAGTTTTCAGAAAAATACCAAAATTTCACCCTAGGCTAATTTCGATATTCTGAGTCCAAAAATGAAGTCCATTTTGAAAAATAAAATTTATAAAATTTCAAAAAGTGGTTATTACTATTCATAACGGCTAGTTTTAATAGCATATTGTTGTTTAGTGAAACTCGGTATTGCGTACGACGCAAGCTATCGAGGAAGGTCGCGATTGCGTGTAAAGCAAGCCAAGAAAGTGTTGTGTAGAAAAAGATTCCTTTGATGATTTATATAACATAAAAGTCTCGGGTGTTACATATATTCTTTGTGTAATACACTCTAATTTATGTGTATTTACATATTCATTGTATGATACCTCTTTCATGGGTTGTATGTTTCATAAGTTACCAAATTGGTAAGGGTTATTTCACAATCTCTTCATTATCCGAGGTTGTTTACACGTAATAATCTACTGGGATCTTCTTTATCATCCACATCCATGTTTCTTAAAAATGTATTTCAAAACATTTTTACTATCTACTATGATATGGGTTAAAGTCATTTATACTCTTTTTTGACTTTTTATAAGAGGTTTATAAAGGAATCATTTAGTTTTTTTCCAAACAAGGTGCTTTTTAACCTTTTCAGCAAAATTAAGTTAAGAATGTCTTTTTTAAATTATACGGAAGGTGAGGTTATTCTCTACCATTATTACACCTTTGAAGCTTCCCTTACACACTTGTAATGATATTTTCAAAATAAAGGTTTTCTTTTATAATTATGTGATTTTTAAATGATTTCAAAAAAGAGATATTTCTCTCAAATATATGAAAATTCCAGTGAAAATGTATACGTATTTAACGCAAGCTTAAAAATGTTTTCAGAAAACGCGACTCTCGAGTTTGGTAGACAGAAAGGGATTGGGAGTGGACCCATAATGGCCTGTAATTAGTCGAGCAGTCTCAGAATTAGTTATTTTGTTTTCAAAAGCTTGCATAATGTTTTTAGAAAAACACTGGAGTGTATTTTAGCAATTTTAAACGTAAGTATCTTCAAAAAAAATTGCATCGGTAGGTCTCATGAGACAAACTAGTGTCTTGGCACAAGGCCTTGACAAAATCTTATTTGTAGTCTTGGCACGAGGCCTTTACTATGTGGTTATGATAGTCTGGCATTATGCATTCCAACATTATGAAAGTGGTTATTGATTTTTGCATGTGATTATTCGATTAGTAGAATATCAATGTGAATAAGTAAATGGAATTATTTCATTTTATTTATGCCATACCATGTTGAAAGTTAATGTTTGAAAGGCTTTTGTTTTAGTTATACATTTCCTTAAATGTTTATTCTTATTTATGAAAGTTTCCGCTATATTGTTATCCTTACTGGGCATTTGAGCTCACCCCTTTTCTATGATTTATTTTTCCCAGGAAGTGAAGAAGTAAGTTATGATTGACCTTCAGGGATATTATGAGGGGATAATAGTGTGGACATTGGAGACATTATGTTGTTGTAGTATTTTTTCATTTTATGGCGTAATGTAAAACTTATGAATATATCTAGTGTTTCCAAGGCTACTAAACCAATCGGCCTTTCGAGATTTGATCTTTCTTGTGATCATGCCAATGTTATGAAATAATGCACCGACTCTGGGTAACTAGGGTCGGGGCGTTACACATATAATAGTACCTTATGGAAGTATTTTATCATTATTTTATAAAAATTAATGTCTCTAAAAATCCATTTAGTTTTCATTCCATTAATGTTTCTTTGGTTCAAAAGTTATCATGTCTTAAGAGACACATTACCATAAAACCTCATTTTAAATATTTCCACGATTTGTTTTCAAAATATTTTTCCTCTATGTACACATTTTCAAAATAAATTAATGAATGTATTTATATTGAAAAAAATAAATTATTAATTATATTTAATGGCTATTAATAATTTCTATAAAATGTTTTTCGAAAGAAACCTTTTTATTAATTTTATACAATTTTTTTACCTATTTTATTACAAAAAAGAAAAAGGAAATATCTATTTTAACATAAAAAGAATCTATATATTTTATTGTCACCAAAATATTCGACTTATACTTAGATTTCATTTCAATATTTCATATTTTCTTGAAATAAAAAATTCCCATACATTGGTTTTAGGAATTTTAGTTTTGAAAATTGATTTTTAAAATAAAGGGATATATCAATGTCAAAAAAATGTTTTAATTATGGTTTTACAAGTGTTTTTAGGAGTTTGATGATGTAAATGTATGATTTAACCTAGTTAATTTATGTTCTTGTTATAGGAAATTGTTTATTATTGTTGTATAGTCTTATATAACTCTCTAATGCATCGGGCAATGATTATGTTATCCAAAAAATTAAGTTGGAACTAATCAAGTAGGTTATTTCATTTGAAAGGGTTATATTATGGGTTATTATATGGATTCCCTGAAAAATATTCCATAATGCCCTAATAAGGATTTTTTATTCCTTATAATGTGTTTTCATGGATATATTTTGATTTTATGAGGTAATAAAAAGATCATTTTTTGAGGAATGGAAATGCCCATTAAAGGAAAAAAGGTTTTTTTTAGAAAATGTTTTTCATATGTTTTTATATTTTCTAAGAAACCGTCATGATAAGGATTTTTTTCTTTATGATTTATTTTATAGTTTCATATGAAAAATATTACACAAAAAAATATTATTTCTGGTGAAATTAAATGATTATTTGAGCTAAAATTCCATTAAGTTGAAGGAAAAATCACCTATATGTTCTCATGATTTTGAAATGGAATAAAAAGTATATTTGTTACTTTATATATGTACGTCATTGATATTTTTTCGTTATACTAAATTTTTAAAAATTTTTCATAGGGTTTAAGGATTTGTAGAAACAATGATGTAGTCATGTTTTAAAATCATGAATAAAAGTCATGAAAGGAAAACATGATTCATTTTAAAAGTTTTGTGCTATAAATATATTTACCAAGTAAAAGTAATAGCTTTATGATATATTATTTTTGTATATAAGAATTATTATATAGTTCTCTAAAAGTCTAAACCTAAAAAAGATATTCTTTAGTGAATGAAAGTGAGTTACTTTTTAAAAGGAAATTAAGTGATGAATAAGATTTGAGTATTTATATTTGGTAATAGGGAATGGTTTTGATACATTTTTTGGTTAAGATAATATGAGTATATACCCCAAAGAGATAATAATTTATGGTTATAATGATATAAGATTTAAAAATTACTTTGTAACATTATCAGGAATTAATATGTTTAGAATATTTTTAAAAAGAGTAAAAAGGAAAGATAAAGTAAGAAGAAAGAAAGAGGAAAATATCCTTTCAAATAAGTAACCTGAAATGTTTGGATTTAAATCTAATAATTTTATTATTATTCCTTAGCAGTTGACATTGGATCATAATGGTGGTGGAATCAATGTTAGATATAGACCATATTCAATATAATGGAACATGTATATAGTAAATAATTTCATTAAAAAAACATTATAGGAAAATCATTATATATCGGAGAATTTTTAAAACAATCATCAAATAGGGGAGAGAGATAGGAAGATTTCTTATTTACTCTTAACTTAAAATAATTTAAAGGTTCCAATGAAAGAAATATAACACAAAAATACCATATTTTGAATTATTATATAGTACTCATAAATTAAACTCATCTATTGATAAAAAAAGAGGTTTTTGAGAGAATTTGTGACCTTATCTCATAGTTTAGACCCTGATTATATCATTTTACCCTTTATAGTTGCGATAAACCATTACCGTGTTCACAATTAATTTTTAATAAAAATGAAACTGAACATGTTATATAATTTGTATATTATAATTCTAAATATAGAATCCATTATCTATTATTTAAATCATATAATTTATAGAAATTACTTTTAATTTATGTTCCCACAATGGATTGAGAAAATATATTTGAAAAAATGATCATTTTAAGCATAAAATCAAATTAATACCAAAATAAAGTATAACTTTTCATAAAATGGAATTAATTTTAAAAAATAAAATTTATTTAACATTTATAAAAATCTTAAAGAGAATGATAATTTTAAATTACTTTATTTAATTAAAGAAAATGATAGTTTTAAAAAATTTATATTTTTCAATATTCACAAAAAATTCAATATTTTTAGAAAAATACTAAATATTTATCTAAATATAATTTTTAAATTCTTATATAAAATTAATTTCCATTTTATGAACTAAAAATTATAAATATTTTATAAATTAATCATAACATATTCACAACAAATTAAATAAAAACTATTCTTTAATAAAATGTATTTTTGACGTATTAAATGAATTTATAGTGATTATTTATCTTGTAACAACCGTTAGATTTATGTTATTGTATTATTTCATATGTTCAAATATAAATAATTTCACAAACCTCTTTTAAAACTAATTAATTTATTATTATAAAATAGCCAACTAATTAAAAGTACTTCTTTGAAAAATTTGATTTTAATCATATCAAATAAAATATTTTTATAATAAAAATTCTACTATTGTACACAATGATTATATAAGTACAATAGTCATATAGGTATAATGGATTTATAAGTCCAATGAACAAATGGGACAAATGATAATATAATCCCAATTTATATATTTCATTCCTATATATTCTCACAAAAATATATAAGATCATTTCTTCTCACTCATCATGATAGAAATAGTTATAATTATTATACTTTTATCTGTATTTGTGGTTGAGGTTATGAGCTTCATACTAGACTATGTGGACAAAGAGGATATGCACCTAGTATTTTTATATATATTTTAATTTTTTACAATTGTATGTATTTTATTAACAGTTATATTAACCTCATAATGTATAAATGATTATATAGAATTGTAATATTTTATCTCATTACAAAATATGTCTTTCTATTTTAGTTTAATGTTGTGTGAATCACAAGAAATTATTGTTGTTTATTAAAAAAAATATACATTATAAAATATTTGGGTGTTATATTCTAGTCCCCTTGAATTAATTATATCCTCACAATTCTATCTGGTTCTATGAAAATTAATTTATCATAAAATAATAATACGATCATATATAGTTATTATCATGAACTTTATTTTCTTTTTATAGACTATGAAAGTCAGTATTTTATAAAGTAATATCCATCTATAAGACTCTTACTTGCTGTTGAGAATACCTTGTTACTCTCCACATACGACATGATATATTTGACAAATTATTTTACCAACAAGATAGAGACATTAATGAAATATAAAATCTTTATTTCTTTAAAAATTATAATTTTAATTCCATATTTTTTTTTCTGATCAATTTACACTTCTATATCATCTCTTATTCAATGTAAAGATTATTCAAGTAGATTTTTTCATTCCTAAAGGTATAAAATCAAATTCTAATGGATCACATGATTTATAAGAGAAAGAAAATTTATAACTACTATTTATATACCTTAATCATAACCAAATATAATTATCATAAGTTATGATAATAGCCATTATAAATAAACCTTTGTATAAATAAATGCTACTTTAATATCCAAATCCTCAAAATTATCACCCAAAGTGCTACATCAATAATATATTATTTAAATTATCTTTAAACTATTAAAAATACTCATATACATTATCAAAACCAAATTTTTTTAATTATTTGATCACATATTCTTTCGATATTATTTTAATATTTATCACCAAAAAAAATTAAGCACCCATAAAGTCGCATTCCAAAAGTGTATATACCCTAATCAAATAATCACTAAAATATGTTAAGATTCAAAAAATTACCCGAATCACCATAAAACCACAATAAAATAATTTTTCCATCCAAATGATAATTCATCCTTTGTTTCTCAAATAAAAAAAACCATCTTAGTCAAAAATATTTCCATTTTCCTTATTCATATTGTGTTCCCAATATAGTGAATTTCTTCAAAAAAAACATTAATCACTTGTTCACTAAATCAATATTAAATACCATGGTTATCTATATGATAAAACATATATTCCCATAATTTAATAACCCATTTATTCTATATATAAAAACCTCTACATCAAAGATAATGTATATACTAAAGGTTTTGAATACTATTGAATTAATTATTAAAAATTTAAAACCACTCTTTCTCAAATAACAATCTTATTAAAACAAAATTTAATCTTAAGGGTAAAATATAACTAAAAGATCTATTATAAATTTATAAAAGTCTCATAATGTAATCTCATAAAACAAAACATCAAAATAGTATTAATTTCTTTAAATTTATGATAACAGTTAAATTTATCAACACATAAATATAATATCATGACATGGTAACTCTTTAAATCCAATATATAAACACTTCAATAATTCTACGTCCTTAATATCATTTTAACAAAAAATTTCAGTCCTATTCCTTATTACATGATTCTTATAATCAAAAATATAAATCCGGTCCTATGATTCATCAATATCAATATAATCATGTTTCTTACTTAAAACAAAAGAAAAATTATTAAGAGAACACATAGTTTTGTATTGTTATTACATTTTTCTAAATCTTTATCATATGACATTAATATTTAGCATTTAACCATGAAAATCCTTTATTTAGATCTTTTTGTTGTGGGAGTATTTTTTTCTCCGTATCGGGAAGCACACTACTGAGGTAGTAAAGGTCGTTCTCTTTCCCCTCGTTGTTATTATGGGTGAGAAGGGTGATGAGATATCATTATAAGGAGGTCACATAAAGGACCAGTGGCTTTTCAGAGATGGGTGGCATTAAGACCAGAGGCTGGAGCAGATACTAATTTCTTTCCTTGAACATAGTTTGACATTATTCATCCCATTCATAGAGTGTGCCTTTCTTCATGAGCTGAAAAAAGAGATTACACTTTCCCCCTATATTCACGATGAATCGGTGTATATGGGCTAAGTGGACTTTTAAGCCTTGATTCTCCCAAATGTTGCTTAGAGGAGACATCTAGCTAATGGCCTTGATCTTCCCTCGGTCGATCTTAATGCCGCGGAATCTTACAATGAAACTGATAAACATTCCAGAGGGGTCCCTGAAGGATCACTTCAATGGATTCATCATCAGGTGACGGGAATGGAGGAAGATGAACACTTTTTGAAGGAATTTGAGAGGGTCCTGATGTGATCATGATTTGACAACCAGATCATCCACATATAATTCCACCAACATTCCATGAATCAGCTTAAATATGTGATACATATCCTGTTGGTTGGTGGCACCTACATTCTTTAAACCGAAGGGCATGTCTTAGTAACAGAAAGTACCTTGTTGTGCCCTGAAGGCTATGAACTCCTTGTCCTCAGAGGCCATTCAGATCTGGTCATACCTAGAGTACCCATCAATGAAGGAGAGGGCTGATAATCCAATTGTACCATCAATCAAAAACTCCATCATAGGAAGTGGAAAATCATTCTTCCGAAAATGAAAATTGAGATCCCAGAAGTCAATGCAGAACCTGATCTATCCATTCTTCTACATTACTGGAATAATATTGGCCAACCATTTGGGGTACTAAACCTCCTTAACTAAATTTTCTCTGATGATCTTCTCGACTTCTACCTCAACCATGACACAATGAGAAGGGTGCATCTTTCTGGGAGGCTGCTTGAACCCATGATGATTTTCTAGGAGACCATGGAGGTGGAAAACTATCTGAGGATCTAGTCCATGAATCTTGTCATTACTCTAGGATAATACATCATGGTTTTGTTTCAGAATGTCAATGTACTATTTTTTCACCTCGAGGGGCATGGAGGCACTGATTAATGTGAGTTTCGGGTCTTCCCCACTACCGAGGTTCACCTGTACCAACTCATCGACTGTGGTAGAGTCGCCCTCTTCAGAGCTAGGAGAAGCATCCTATAAATCCTCTTCTTCACTTATAAAGGAGGGATCCATGGTAGGAGTAATTGCTTCTAAGTCGACACATCCTGGCAGGAGGCTAGTAGAATCCTGAGCGGTAATGGTCACTGCATAGGACTACTCTTGTGCTACTACAAACATAGCGATGAAGGTTGTTGATCTGGCCCTATATGGCCTTCGGCCCAAGGGTCCAAGAATGATGATATCGAAGAAATAGTGTCACATTATCTGAATCTAGTTAATTCCATCCTGTTGGAACAAGCACGTATGACATTTTGTCATTGCCATGGGGCATACATCCTGATTCCTTATGGGGGAAGGAGGCTCCAGGATCACCTGAGCCTGATTTGTATAGGAGTACGTGGCGAACATCAGGAATCGAATAGGCCTATAAATTTGTTCCCCCATCATCCCAGAAACAATGAAGCATTGTAACATATCCAGGGTCATAGCATCCAATTGTTGGATTGGAATGACATAGGCGTTATCTAGATCTGTCCATGGGTTGGTCACAACCGCGACATACTCGACCTCATTAGTCTGAATCTTCATGTCCTTTCTCTTATAGTATTTTACATCCATGTAGTGGTCTTCACAAGAGGAAAATGGAGACGCCTCAACTTTAAGCACTCCTACTCAACCATTAAGTGAGTATTTGAGGCACTGATGATATGATGAGGGAACCTCCACATGCAGGTGGAGCCATGGCCTTCTCATCAATGCATTGTAGGCAGTGTCACGAGAGACTACCATAAATTTTGTTCTGAAAAATAGGCCACCAAACTAGGTCTTAAAGAAAATATTACCGACTGGTGTCTGTTCCATCATGTCATAACCTTATATTCTTAGGTTAGAGGGAGTCCGATCATATTTAGACAATCCCATCTTTTGTAGTGTCCGAGTTGGGTTTAGTATAATTAAAGATCCTATGTCGACAAGATAGTGATGAACCTCCAGGATATTGAAATGGTCAGTGATGTGTAGTCTTTGAATGTTCCCCTATATTTTAGATCCTTCATCTTCTCCATAGAACAAGATAATGGTCTGACATTCATCATCCTCGACCGCTTTAGCAATAATGGTTTCTTTGGCTGCTACTTCTGTCTTAAAGTCGAGGGGGATTCTTAAAGACTCAGCGAGGGCCTCCCGCAAATCTGATGAAAGTAGAAGGGCCTCAATAACCAATATCAATGATAGAATACTAGAAATATTCTTAAGAACATAGTACTTTTATGATAGGTGTGAACTTCTTCTTGTAGGAGGTCACTCTATGACAAGAGGTATGGTGGGACTTGCCAACTGGACCAGCAGCTGACTGGTATTGGGAAAATCCCACTGCCCACTGGTTGAGCCCTGTAGAGTGGCTATTGGATGAGGGCCAGATGACTAATAATAGCCTTTAGTAGTGCATGGCTGGTCATGACATGGTCGGGGTGGATCTTCCTGATCCAGCAATAAGAATGACGATGAGGGTGAGCCTAATGCCACTAGATGAGATGGTTTCACATGCTGATCTCTAGGATAGGTTTGCTACCTGTTTTCAGTCATCTGTAAAATTAGGATGGAAGTTCATACCGAGTCACTCCGATTTCCCATATATCCATGAATCCATAAACGCTGGCGATGGTTGGGGATGTTGGGAGGATCTTCCTGGCTCTCCTCATCGTGTGGAATCACATAGGGATTTTTCAGCTCTACGGTGTTAACCGAGGTGTACCCTTGATCATAACTTGAAGAGTCATCCAATACTGGAAAAATTATGGGAGATATTTCCATCTCTGAGGGTGGGAAGTTTCCAAGGGTACAAGATTATGATGGAATTGGTGGGTAGACTTTGTTTCCCCTTACGTTGTTGGTGTTTTCTTTTTGGAGAAGAGGACGAGTGAGATGATGGTGCTGGAGTGGTGTTTGTGTCTTCTAAAGGCTCTGGCTGACTCAGGCACACCTAGATGACACCATAGGAATGGGTGACTATTTTATGATCCATCCAGTCATTATACTTCTAGGATCTGCAACTGGAAACCCAATGCAACTCGCCCTCATTGTCGTTGTTGCTACCTAGCCTCACGAAGATGCATGCCACATGTGCCAGATATGGGCCTAAAAAAACTATGTTGTTATCTACCTGGTCTTGAATCTAGTATTTGAACACATATCACTTCTTGAGTGGGTTCCCCAGGATCTGATGGTTGGAGAAGTAATTAGGGTTATTAGTGAGGTTTTCCTCTTTTGGAATTATGCATTCAGGAAAATGTAGAATCCCTTTCTCGAGGAACTGTGTAAGTAACCAGGGACCTATGCCTAGTTGAATGATTAGGTCTAGTTTCATCTATCTAGAATGGATTCTCTTAGAGTATGACCCGGACAAGGGGCTGGAGGCACTTGCTGAGGAGTTGGATCTTGGTTATCTCGCCTAGGCTGTGGCGGTGCATTGTGTGGGGGAACCTACTGATTCTGAGGTGGGCACTGCTAGGTTGGTTCCTGCACCTGAGGTAGAGGTTCTATGTAAGGATGTGGAGGAGACTCCACTGGAAACAAATTTTGTCGCCTGGTGGCCTCTATTTGGGCCACTATGGAAGGACCGGCCCTGGAAGGCCTTCTCTCGGGGATTGGAGGAGGCAAAGGACGTGCCTTCTTAGCCTGTTGTAAGGATTTCTCTAGTCTTTGAGCCTTATCAAAGTTGTCTTGAAATCCACCGAGATAGTTCTAGGTCATCAGATAGGCGAATAGCTCCATATTTACATTCCCTATGCACATCATCATTAATTGCATTGGAGTCAGCGACATGTCAAGGGAATACGTGATTCTTTTCCATTGGGCGACAAAGTTGTCAACGTGCTCATCAGGCCTCTACTTGTAGTTGAAGTTGTCTATGATACTCGTCTTCCGCATGGTGGAACTGAACTGGCCGAGAAATTTTCCCAGGGAGGTCCTCCCAACTGGATACTAATCTGATGGGGAGATGGTCGTACCAGACAAATTATGGCCCTTCCAATTTCTGCACAAAACATCGAAGCTTGGTCGCCACCTACTATGCTAAAGTTCCCAATATGGGGCCACACCTCAAGATAAAGTGGGCCAGGTGCTGTGGTGGGTCCCCCATCCTGTTGAAGGGGGAAAATATGGGATTCTTGAAACCTAGGGGTACTGGAATATCATCCACACACCCACCCCATATAAGGCTTTCCATTGGGCGGGAGCACCACCTATCACGTTTCTAATGCCTCAAGACGGGAAATGAGTACAGCTATTGGATCATGTGGGCGGGGGATCCTATCTTTACTAGGATCTTTGGATACCAGTGTGTTGGCGGTTTCTTCAACATGATAAGGTGTCCCAGTGTCTTGTGGAGTGGCTAGTGGAACAACCCATGGGGTAGTTGGGAGAATCTGAGCTGGGTCCTAAGGATTGTCACACCATTCATGAGGATTGGGTGAGACATATAACACCCTATTGTGTAGGTTCTAGCCTCAACCCTATCTATGTGGACAAGATGGTTAGGTTCAACTATGGGAAATTCATTGAGGGGAATCTATGCCTAACCCTCCAGCCTCGGCCTAGGATCACTGTAATCTGGTCATCATTCTGCAGCGCATTCAGCAAGGAATTATTTTACCACCATCTTTTTATTGGAGAGTTGATAATTCAATGTGGTTTTCTTGGGGTCATCCTCCACTTTCTGCACTATACCATAAGGGTCAAAGGGCTTGATATCTCCAAGGAGTTTCTTTACCTTATTGGGATTTCGGTTGAGTACTAGTGACTTAGTTGGTATAAGAGGACCCATTAGATTCATCTATTGATGATTAATTCTTCTCGACAGATCCATGAAGTGTGAGGCTCCCTCAGGGGGGGAGGTCCTCTCTAAGAAGCTCTAGCTCGTTCTCTCCCACTGGCATGTCATCCATTTTAACTATGACTATACCTGGAGATATATCCTCTATGTCTCCTGACAAATCGGGTTGTCTCCGGATAGGACTATAGTGGATGGCAGCATTCTATCCCCAGCCTCAGATCTGTACGTGGGGAGAAGCTTCTTTGATAATCCTTTGTAGTGTCTTGAAGCTCTGAGCAAACCATTGTTGGAGGTACCTATGTGGAAATGGTGACTTGGGGCGCTGGGACACAGGGAGTGCGACCAAATAAACCATATGACATTGTTCAAAAAAGTCATTGAAATGAGCTTGTAACTTAGGATAAGCAACTCACTAATTGAAAAGACTGAAATGATTCACACAGAGGTTCTAGGGGAAACACTCTACTTCCACTTGGATGAGGGATTCTGGTGCACAAATATTTGACGTTGCAACCGGACAAAACATCTTATAGAAGTGGTCTCCTTTGAGGATATCCCATAATCTCGTGGGATCTGATTTAGGGTCTATACCTTTATTTCCCCACTAGTCAACCTGAGGCAGATTGGGGATGGGTAGCGGTACCGAAGTAGACCGTATGGATAGTAGGCTGGGTGGTAGAGAATATGGAGAGCGAGCTGATAGACCACCACATCTAGGGCTACCCTCTTAAGAGTGAGGTAACTTAGCCAAAACGTCACGGTAATATGGGTAGACTATCGTGGTTTTCAGTACTGGGACCATGGCTGTTGGCGGTGGTCCATGCTGCAGCCCGTCCACCATTAGTCCCCAGAATAGCTCTTTATGATATTTAATCAAGGTAGAGAGTGCTTCTGGCGATGATGGTTGCGATCGCACATCCGTAACCTGTGGAGTGGCCAAATTTTCATCCCTCTAGATATACCTGCAGAGGGAGGCAGGAATCCGATGGACCTCTCATTCTGGGAGTACTAGACTGATGCGCCATGTTCCCGCCCCGGCCCTTGGCATGGAGGTTCTGGGCGAGGGTTCTATCACTTAGACATATTCGGCTTCAGAATCCGAGAATCCAATGAGTTTGATCTTAGTCTGAATCTTCTCAGTATTCCCTTTATCATGGTGACAACCCTCCCTCCTACCCCAGGATGGTTCTTCAAGGCAAGGCTTATTT
The DNA here is from genome assembly GCA_963277665.1 of Viscum album. NCBI lineage: Eukaryota > Viridiplantae > Streptophyta > Magnoliopsida > Santalales > Viscaceae > Viscum > Viscum album. The sequence goes on from OY728124.1 coordinate 35,530,537, forward strand.
CTAGCACTAGGAGGACCTTCAGCCGTATTGGGGTGGGGGCAAAGAGGAGTTCCGCCTGAGTAATCCAAGGTGTCAGGTGAACCAAGACATATATCAAAGGGGATACGTGGAGGACCTTCGTGGGAAGTGTTGGAGTGGGTAGGACCTCCACTCGAGCCAATAGGAGCGCAGGTAGGACCCCTATGCTTGTTTCCCCTGGAAACCTCAGTGTGAGAAAGGTCCTCGTACTGGTCGAGGCGAACACGGGTAGGACCTCCGTGTTGGGTGCTGGTGAAACCAAGCATTCCCTCACCAACTTGATTATTGGAGCGAGGAAGAAATTCACCAACTATTGTGAGGACATGGGGATGCCCCCATGCTGGAGATTGACAAGATGTGCAACGTCCCCACACCAGTGGTATGTGGTGGTAGGGATGACTCCCTACCTGATGTAATGAGCATGAGAGAGGATTCTATGTTGAGTGTCACCATCATGGGGAGGTCCCTCATTTAGGATGTGGGTAGCAGGAGGCAGACATCCATGTCAATCTTGGAAGTGGTGAAGACCCACGTTCTCCATGGTTTCACTATGGGGAGGGCCTTCGTTCTGGCGGTGACTACTACCTACACCGGCGGCTGAGAGATTCGATCCATCTTACCTGTGGGGTGGATGGGGCCTCTATCTAGTCCAGGTATACAAGTTCCCATACTCAACATATGCAAGGGGTTGATTATATACATCAGAAGTGGCATGAGACACAGTTGTTGATGACATTGACACCCCTTGGAATGCGTCCTTATTTGACTGTGCCCGACGCTGGCGTCGGGTCAACCAGACTAGGGCCAACGATGCAGGCGCATAGCTTACCTACTTATTAACTTTTGGAATTAAGTAGAGACACTGGAGGGACCTATTGGGAGCCCTTTATGGGGGCCCTGAAATAGGATCCCGACCGGGCTAGCCCAAATAACCCCAACCTCGTCAGCATAGGGGAGAGATTCATCGAGGCGTTCTTGGGAGAGGCTCCCGAAATTATTGTAAGTTGAAGTGGGGAGTAGTGCCTCCATACACGGCCCATGGGGGAGGTGTTGGTGACAAGGAATAGACACCTATAGATCCTGGAAGGCCATATCCCTTGTCGGGATAATCCTGTCCTCCTCATACTAGCATACGAGGTCATCAAACACTCTCTGCTGAATGACATCTGTTGGGGAGATGGGGATTGGGTGCCTGACATTTGTAGGTGTGGAGATCGTCGATGATGCAATGGAGCCGTATGGGACTACCACGTTGGCATTTCCCCAACCCCTGTGTCGGTGGCCGGTGATGATCGAATTCATACAGAAGCATGGTTCCTGAAAAGTAGGTAGATTAACCCATTAGTGCTAAAAATAAAATGAATCAACAACCAGTGCCCCCAATTCCATTCCTTCTTCCTTGGCTGGTAAGATGGATCCACGTCGACCACATCATAGACCGGGATATCCAACATTTTTATTTCCCCATCTTCTGGTGAGTTTCATGCCAGACCTACTATTTTCATAGTGGGACCCTGTGCTGGAAAGCTACATACGGTGCCATGTTAGTCCACTGATATATTAAATGCTACAAATCTCAATTTTTAGGAGAAGAGATTGACGTCAGGTTCACCATTTCTTTTTTCAACGCTTTTTCCAAGGCACTCACATCTGTCTATTAGAGGACGAAGACACTTTTTGTTTCCTTACATTCTTGGATTCCAAAGGTGGGTGGCATTTGTTCCTTGTTCAGGGATGTTCGATACTTTATTGAAATGAGATGATGGGATGACAGTTCTTCGTTCCATGGATTCATCCTCAGAACTCGTTACCTAGCCTGGGTCTCCCTTATAGGCTTAAGACATTGTTTAAGAAACACTTCACAGTGCCATATCTTCATGGAAACCAGTTAATTACACTACTTCTTTTGGGACATTCCAAGGGGTTGGGTCAGGAAAGAAAACTTTGGTCAGGAGAGTAGTTACGTTGGATATCACTGGTGTTTCTGGACACTAGTACACTGGTGCATCTGGGTTTCTTCCCCTTTTTATCGGGCTTTTCCAGGGCGTGGAATCCGGAGTCATCCCATATCGATCATGGGAGATTACATGCCATAGGCATTTATATGAGGTTTTCCTCAACTTATTATGTTTAACACAGGGTGTGCCGCATGTTTAACGTCTAGTGGAGACATATCGAACTGATCGGAACATTGACTAGAGAAGATTAGTTGAGTGCAACCCCGGGAGGGAACACCGATGCAGGGGCTAACGCGTGGTTATATATCTGGTCGTTTTTAAAGGGAATGGGGAATGAGGTAGAATTCTCCCACCTGGATGTGGCGGCCTAGGTTAGAACTATAATGGATGATGGATGGTTAAGTGAAGTGGGTGGAGAATGAGATGGTGTCGACTCGAGGTTGACAGTGATGTTGGGTTGGTGTCTCGAAGAGGCCTCCTACGTATCCCTATGGCAGGGAATCAAAGTCCTTGTAGTTCACCTGACAATGGATTACTGTCGATTGAGGACTTTAAAGGCTTACTGTTGAATGAGGGTCACAATGGCTTACCGTTGGATGGGATCACAATGGATTACCACTGGATGGGGTCACAATGGATTACCCCTAGATGGGGACACAACAGCTTACCGCTGGATGAGGTCATAATGGACTACCCCTAGATGGGGTCACAATGGCATACCACTGGATGGGGTCACAACGACTTACCGCTAGATGGGGTCACAACGGCTTACCACTGGACAGGGTCACAACGGCTTACCACTGGATGGGGTCAAAGGGCTTATCACTAGATGGGGTCACAATGGCTTACCACTGGATGAGGTTGAACCTTAGGGAGGCTTCCCACACACCTTATTCATGAAACAAGGATCAAAGCCCACATTTTTCGGGATGTTGGATGTAGTTTAACATAATACTGGATGAAATTTGGTCATGCGATTTAACGTCATGCCGGACAGAGGTGGTCTGACGTGAAGGGGGGCTGGAACAAATGGTTGTTGTGCCTGAACATCAGAGAGGCTTCTAACATACCTTTCCTTAGAAAGGATCAAAGTCCACGTAGTTCAGAAAGAGTAGAAACTGGCGTGAATGGTGGTAGGAACCAATGGTTGTTGGGCTTGAACTTCAGGGAGGCTCCATATGTACCTTGCATGGGCAATGATCGAAGTCCATGTAGTTCAGAAGGAGTGAGAACCGATGTGAATATGGTCGTAACTGATGGGTTTTGGGATTGAACCTCACAGAGGCTTCCTAAGTACCTTTCCTTGGAAAATATCAATGTCCATGTAGTTCATAATGGTGGATGCAGTTTAACATCGTGCAAGACGAAAAGCAGTCATGCAGTTTAACGTCATGCATGAAAAATGTGGTCTGATATGAAGGGGGGATGGAACCAGTGGTTGTTGGTATTGAACCTTAGGGTTGATTCCTACATAACATTCCTTGGAAAGGATCAAATTCCTTGTTGTTTGGAAGGAGCGGGAACCGACATGAAGATGGCTGGGACTAATGGGTATTGGGCTTGAACCTCAGGGATGCTTCTTACGTACCTTCTTTCGAAAGGATCAAAGTCCACATAGTTTAGAAGGGTGTGTGGGGATTACACTCTAGGCTTCTCGGATAGGATGTAACGGTCGATGCTTACTCTAATCCCTCACGATTCATGCTCGGTGTGAGAAACAAGAGGTAGCAAAGGCCTAACGATCCCATCACGGAAGGTGCGTCCGTGGGAAATGGATTGGGGATTACACGTGGTTAGTAACCCAAAAGAGTAAATAGGGGAGTATATGTGGTTTGAATCCCAAGGGTGATAGTGATTTGGACTTACTCCATGTTGGAGGCCCAGGTGGTGTCAAATCCCAATGGGAGAGGGATTTGGCACCGAGGAAGAGAGGAGTAGGGATGCTACCTCCTATAAGAAAATCTATGGGCTTACACCAGGGTGGTTTCCCTTTCCCAAAGATAGAAGCCGCTCTGATAAAGTGTATTAAATTCCATTTGAGGAATTATCTCACTCGTGTGGAGATCAGTGGGCATAGAGAATGTCTAAGACAGGTCACCCCGTGTGAAAGACACAAGGTGAGGTCATAGTTTAATGTCATGTGCTTGAGGATGATGGTGCTTGGAAGTTTAACATAATGAAAATCAAAAAAGGTGGGTGACCTCCACACCCCTAGGACATACATAACCAATATCCATCCACCCTTGGGGGAAGGAAGCTATCAGTAATGTCATGGAAGGGCGGTGTCATGGAGCAATCCATTGGGGGTTCCGCAGTAGTGTAGTTATGCAATGAAGCAATAGTCGTCAGTGTGCCTATGTGAAGAAGCATGAGCCGAAGAAATTCAATAGGTAGCACTACCTAGGGGACCTTTAAATTTATTCATGCAAACCTGAAGGTCCGCATGAGAAAAAGAGTTGCAGAGCAATGGGATTCATAGGTAGAATCCTTTTGAAGATCTGGTGCTCCATGAAGTGGAGGGGATTCGTGAAGGGATCTGCTTCGCAAAGTGAAGTCGCCTAGCCTTGGTATACAACATAGGTGCATATGAAAGGTGCTTCATGAAGTGAAAAGGCATTCGCGGAGTAATACATCGTGAAGCAAGGGTTCCTTGTGATGTGTTACATTGTGATGAAATGTGCTTCGCGAAGAACAGTTACCATGCTATAGCATGCGGGTCATATGTGCATGAAGGGTGTTTCGCAAAGCGTACACACTCCGCAATGACCCAAATACCCTTGGGGATCTCCTTATTCATGGAGGCCCATGGGCTCTGCGAATGGAATCCCTATTTGAATAGGGGCGGAATATATGCAAAGGGGAAGTTACTTCGTGATGCAAAAGTACCTTAAAATGCTCATGGTTCACCGAGAAAAAATAGATTCATGATGTGGGAGCTCAAAAAGGGAAAGGTTGGAGGATTCATACATTGGGCTCAAGGAGAGCCTGGTATTTATAATCATGAGGTGTCGTGAAGTAGAGCTTGCTCGGCACGAAGACAGAGCTTGCTTCGCGGCGGGTTCTCAAATTCCAGAGGGGTTCACGAAGCATCCCACCTTCTTTCTTCACAGCAGGTTCACGAATGTCAAATACGTTCACGGGGCATCCCACCTCTTTTCTTCGCGGAGGGTTCAGGAATGTTAAAGGGGTTCATAGAGCATCCCACCACCTTACTCCGTAGTGGGTTCACGAACGTCAAATCAGTTCATGGAGCATACTTCCTTCTTGCTTCATGGCTGGTTCGCGAAGGGGGAGCTATGCACCGACCATATGGATATGGGGCTCCACGACCGCATCACCTTATATTGTTCTTTTGTTCTTTCTTTTCCTTTATTTTGGCGTCATAATTTATTCCTTGTTTAGTGAAGTGGCATTTCCTATTCATGCGGAATAGGTGCATGTGGAAGGTTCTTCATAAAGTGGAAAGGCATTCACAAAGTAGTGATTCGCAAAGTAAGGGTTCCCTGTAAAGCTTAGCATTGTGAACCAATGTGCTTTGCAATGCACAGTAACCCTACCATTGCATGTGGGTTACATTTTCTCGGAGAGTACATCACAAATCATATGTGTTCCACGAAGACCCAAGTCCTCTTGGTGATTCCCTTCTTTTGTGAAGGCTCTTGGACTCTACGAAGGGAATCTCCCTTTTAAGAGGGTCAGATTTAAGGAAAGGGAATGGCCTTTTGAGATGCTAAAGTACCTTGAAGAGCTCATGTTTCACAGAGCAAAAATTGCATCACGATTTGATAACTATGAAGGTGAAATCTTGAAGGATCCCTTCTTTTGGGTTTGAGGGGATCTCAGTAATTATAAGAATGAGGTGCCAAAAAGTAGAGCTCTATTGGCACAAAGCTACGTGGCACTTTGTTGTGGCCGCAGAGCCTCCTGCATCCTTGCTCCACGGTGCCTTCACAAAGTAAAATCGCACTGCGGAGCCTCCCGCCTCCTTGCTCCCCAGTGGCTTCAAAAACGTCAAATCGCATCATAGAGCCAAAAATCTCCTTGATTCACGGCAGTTTCACAGGGGGGAGCTATCCACTGGATGTAGTGCAGCGGGGCTCCACAAACAAGCTTCATGAGGTGGCCCCAAAGTCTTTCCATTTGTTCTTCTTATTCCCAAATCCTGGCGCCAAAAAATGACCCACTGAGACTTGGAGACAAAGAGAAAGCGAGGGTCAATGTCTAAGGGTCAATATCCAAAACTCCTCGGTCAATCATGAAGAGGGCTCGTGAAGGAGGCTCATAAGGCAGAGTGGCGAAGCACAAGCTTATGGCATCGTGAGGCTCCCCACGGTTGGATGCGTTTTGAAGCTCAAGGAGTCATCATCTATAAAATATGGGTGTCTAACCTATCTTTTTTCATTTCTCACCTCCATGATTTGGAATTTATCACACTCGATTCAAAATGCTCCGAATACTCCATGATTTCTCTATGTGAATCAGGATTTATGATTTGCGGCACACAGTGAGTCTTTGACTCCCTGGTGGTGTGCTCAATGACTTTCTCCTGATGGTCAGGGAAGGGATCCATGATTTCTTTGTTGGGACCGAGCTATGTGAATGGGATTCGAGAATAGTATTCATGAAGGTGCTTCGTGAACTTGAACCAAAAGGTTCAAAACTCCAAAAACTAAATGGCTCACCAAGAGGCTGCCATGGGGGTTCTGGTGGATGCTTCTCGAAGCGAGGAGATAACAGACAACTTGGGTATAGAGGAGAATGTATAAATCCATTCTATCCATAATTCACTAGTGCTACTACTGTCGGAAATCCAAAAGAACTATACGTTGTGCAGGAGGCTACCTCTGTATCGATTTGGCCTGATGGATGACATCATTATCCCTGAAGTGAGTAGGGATTAACCAGATTATTGGTTAAGGAGCTCGTCATGCTAGCACCAATGGTTCAGGGCAGTTGACGACTATGCCTGGGAGTACTTCACGCCTATCATTGTTGACTGCCTATACAATAATGTGGAAAATTTTGATGGGAAGGAACTACAACCAGAGAAATCTCCCACGTTGTACCATTCTATTATAAAGGATACACTAGAGAACCTAGAAAAGGGGTGGATTGACGATTGAGATCTATGACAGGGTGGAAACATCATGGATAACTGGCCCTGAGCCTACTGGGTAGGTGCCTCATGGTAGGAATTCGGAGTAGAGCTGAGGTGAGTGAGTGAGTGAATGGAATATTGGGCCTCCCAAATCCATATATATCATCTTAAGTAGCCAATTCCAGAGTTGTTGAGCAGGAGGTCATTGAGGACTGACACTATCTATTTGTACCATGGAGAGTTCGACATCAACTTATGGGATTTTCACTAGATTTCAGGGGTATCAATACTGGGGGAAATGTATGATGAGTTCCTCCCCATTATGTGTTCATGGATGGACCTATAGAAAATTCCAATGCTAGAGATAGCATTGATAGATGTTGTTCTGAGAGAGGACAAGAATTAGGTGAGGGGCGTCCATTTCAATCAGTGTTTCAAGCAGTTCTTGAACTTTTCTGAAAATAGTCAGTTCCTTGTGAGGCCTCAGACATGCCCGATGGGGGCCCAACGAAGCAAGGAGCACACATACTGGTGGCTTGTGGAGGACTTCTAGTGGAAAACCTGAGGATTAAGCATCATTACCGAGAAACAACCAGTAGTTAGGTTGGCTGCGTTCATCACAACACTTATCTGTGGCCGGATCCTTCTAGGGATGGACACTAACATGGGTGTGTGGATGAGCATGTTATTTATGGCATCCATGTTAGCGACAGTGGTATGGGATAACCTTAAAATCTTGATTATTACCAAATTGTACAAGATTTTGTGTAATTCTAGTGAGGGGAAGAAGACATAGAGGATATGAGATCCATTCTTCCTCTTGTACGGGTGGATAACAGCGCATGATAGGGGTATCTATGAGTCTTCAAACCTTATCCCCCCTCCAAGATTGAATTTTTTCCCGAACATTTTGAATACTACAGGGATAGTTCTGACTAAGCTGACCATGCAGGCGGTACTGAACCTGATCTATATGGCAGACGAGTTTAATTTTTACCTATTTCTTTTTCCCCTGGGTGTGTTCACTAATGATGGCCAGGGAATTAAAGAGCATCGGTCCTACCTCCTGGCCAATTAGGTGGAGTCATGGTGGCATGGGTGGACTGTGAGTCCCTATGTGAGCCATACACCCCTCACTGATTTTCAAGGCAATTTTTATGTATGTAGCAACTAACCCCATGGGTCTATTTTGGGGGTTCTCTATGAGTACCACCCATGTGTGATGAGGCAGATGTGGTTCATGTTCACACAGAAAGATGGGAAGATGTCGAATGAGCTGCTTCCACCCCCAGTAATCTTTAGGTTGGTGAAAAAGTACGCTAAAAGCTGGGAGGTGGCCTACGCTGGGGAGATTCTCAAGTAGCCTACCATTCGGGCTAGTGATGGGGTACCTCCCCAACCTCTAGGGCAAGACTAGAAGGCAATGAAGACATCTCATGGTGGCAGAGTAGTGGTGGAGTTGAGATTTGCACCGGACGAAGGGGAGGTGGTAGCGAATCCAACAACAGTAGTGGACCTAGCATTCCCAGAGGAGCAGAGTCATCGAGAGGGGATGCCACCATGGGGATTCTGCGGGATATCCACTCGATCTCCAGGGAAGCGGTTGCGTCATATTGAGAAGACGGAGAACACTTTCCTCCCAGAAGCTTGGGTCATATGGGATTTTAACAAGAAATTACTCAACCCGTCTGAGATGTGGAAAGACCTAAAACATTTTGGGATGGATTTTTTAGGTATCTTCCCTATTAGGTCCGGATTTGTAGTATACCGGGTGTAGGAGGAGCAATACATGGCTGAGTTGGAGGACTTCATGTACTCTCTAGGTGCCACAAGTCCAATGACATGCCAGGTAAAGGTGTTGTTGGATCGAACAACCGCTCAGTAGTTTTCAGCTTTGTAATTGAAGTAGTGCATCCCTCTGCTTAAAGAATCATATAAATCCTCCTATGGGGATGTGTTTGGTAGCGGGATTCCTCTAGAGGAGGTGAAGTTGAATATTCATACCCTAAACATGAAGAGTTTGTAGAGGTCCTTGAGGTAAAACCTTAAGATCCTTCCCCGGGGTCCGCTTCCTGGTCACTTCGGACTCTTCATTAATATTGGAACTATACAGGAGGGCCTCATATGTAGAACCCACTACCACTCAAAGGTAAACTTAGCTGTGGAGCCTTCGGGATCTACGCCCTTGTCTATGGTGATTACCACTTCCAGTGGGGCTTAGATACCTGAGGGGGTTCTTCCAGAGTTTTCAAACTTCCCATCAATATAAGGAGGTCTATGCCTTAGGGTCCCCATAGAAACAACCCATGATTGAGACTGAAAATTTGATCGTTGTATGTCTCTTTTACATAATTCATGACTGCCACCCATTGACCAGGATAACATATGTCTGTGACCTTTTTGATACGCACAATTCTTCAAATGGAGTGGTCTACCTTGGCGAGGATGTTTGGAACTCCTGGCAATGCCTTTCCTAGGGGAATATCGGAGTTTTTGGAGACAAATATTCAGAATGACCAAGCCGTGGTGCTCCCGATCACCGATGGGACCATTAACGGGGGTGCACCTGAAATTATTGAAGTAGAATCTGATGACATGGGTCAATCAGATGATGTGGGTCCTGATCTACCTGATAAGACAGCTGAAGAATAACTTTATGATGAGTTATTGGGGGAGTTCCCCATGTATGAGCCCTCGAATCCTACATAATGGGATGAGACGGCCTCTGATGAAGAGGATTGCAAAATAGTCAGTCACCTATCATGGAATCCGATCAAGAGATTCATCGATGAAACCCCTCAAGAAAAATGGATAGGCCATATGAGGAGGCATTGTTCACATCTGTGTGAACTGTGCTCTATGGGCTGGCTTCCCAACATCCCTATATACTCGTCTAATATCTCATGGCGGAGATGATTCAGGAATATGACAATGGCATTATCGTGGGTTGGTAGTGGAGAAACATTGTGAACATAGAAAGGAACTAGGAGGCTAGATATGAGATTAAAAGGCTACATGTCTGGGCAGATGATAATTCTTGTTTCCTCAACGTGCAATTAGATCTCATATCACAGTTGAAGGCCTAGATGGAAGAGGCCAAAAAAATAGATGAACCAAGCCTACGCAAAGATGGCTATCATCCGGAGCGATGAGGTGTGATCCCGAATTGGGCCTGAAGAACTATGCCCCATTACTACTAAGGAGGAATGAGAACTGAAAAAGAAATAGTGAATCATGGATGCCAAAATCTAGAAGGCGGTAGAGCTACAATGCTCTTTTGACATGGTCAACCGGTCCATGGGAGGGGTGGATCCTCGGGTTCTTTAATGTATGTAACTATTGAACGTACTTTCATGATGTGATTACTTATTATGAATTCGTGCATGAGTTCTATTATTTGTTTTTTTTTCTATTCCCACTACATTTGTGGAATATCCATATATCAATCCCTAAGCTTACACGTGTTGGGCCCAATGTGAGAAACAAGTGATTACCACCTCGCTATTTCATACAAATATGAGATTGTCTACCAAACATTATAGGGTTTGAGTAACCCATCCTGATTTATGGGAAGAAAGAGAGAGGCCTAAATGGAGGATGAAATTATCAAAACAGTCAAATTTTGTTTTTACCAATGTGCTCTAGTGCATGAGTGGGGTAACGCTAGGGGCGTTTGAATTAATTTGAACATGAGGGAGTGGAAAGTGGGAATCACTATATTAAAAATTCCGAACACTATATAGATGTCATGAAAATAAAGTTTAACTATAAAACGTGTTCGAAACATAGTATCCTCATTGTGTTAACTTTAAATGGGGATAAAAATGAGGTTTGACCACTTAACATGTTCAAAACACAGGGCCTAACTCGAAATGTCATCCATTAGTCTTTTGGAACGTTATCCCGAGATAGTTGTTGATCCATAGGCCAGGAATCCATAATATTAGGTAGTTCCTTTAGACGTGAAAGAAGAATAGGGTCCGGATAAAGGGAATGAAAAGCCTGGAGGGTGGAGTGATGGTTAGTTTGACTAGTGTCCAACACTCTTGTAATTACACCACCGTAATGAAAACACATTAGGTTGGTGCATAGGTCTGATCGTGGATCAGACTTACTTTTGAACATGACCTCTCTGGTGATAATATGGAACACATCATATGGATTTGGACAATGAATGTAATATTTCAACATCATATGACCAGGACCGAGGTTGGGGTTGAGGGGCTAGAAGGAGTAATAACCCTAGCGATGGGCTTGAGACAAAAGGCCTGGATTTCGCTGCGTCTCCCATGCAGGTGAGAATCAAGCCAATGTAGTTATTGAAACATTGAATAGTTAGAGACCAATGTTGTTGGGTGGGGGGGATACTCTCTATAGAGGAAGCTGATGCATCCCATAATTATTACAGGACATGCTGAACATATTCAGGGTTGAACCATAATTTAGTGTCTTGCACCAATGACATACGGACCCATGCAGTTTAACATCATACAATAAGATGGGAAGTGAAAGGTAAGTCCACAAAAAGGGAGTATGTGATGCGGTAGTTATAAACCCAAAATGAATGAGGACATAAGGAGTCCACACCACACTATGTATCCCCAAAAGAAGTTATTTAGGTCACGGGAAAAAAGTAAAAGTTAGGATGGGCCCGAAGAAAAGAGGTCAGTAATTCCTACATATCCAATCAGGATGGGTATCAATCCACACATGGTTCGGAGATAACTTTTTAATTTCTTGCTAGACGATGAAAGGAATTCATGTTATGGTTGTTCCAGTACACATCCTACCAAAACAAATAGGCCCACATGAGTTTTGCTCGATGTTGGAAACAAGGAATAGTGATGGGAATTTCCTAGTAATGGGAGGAACACATTAGGGGAAATGGGATGCTAGGTGAATGAAGTACTAATAATTTCAAACCGCCTACCTAACACATCTAGAAGTGAAAGTTGTAAAGTTGAGTATGTTGGAATTCCACATAAACACAAGGAAGAGAAAAGAATACATATCATGATTCTTGAGATCCGCACCACAATGATGGATGCATGACGATAGGGGATATCTGTTGAACGTGTTCGAAACACAACATCCATATCTTGTTATCCTAAAATGGGGATAGAAAAATGGGGGCTGACTGCTGACTATGTTCAAAACATGAGACCTATTTCAAATGTCATCTGGGGTCCTTAGGAACATTGGCTTATGATGGTAGGTAAGCCAATGTGGCTTGAGACCAGGTCATAAAGGGGGGTCCCTTCAGAAGTGTAAGAGGATGAGGATCCAAATAATGGGATCATGAAGTTTGGACATGGAATGAGGTAATTTCACAGTGAAAATTCCACATATCGGTCTCTATGTACCGATGCATATGAGTATGAAAATAAGAATTATTAGATAGAGGGATCCGAGTCCCTTTCCAAGGACAAAGGTTTTGGTGTAGCACGCTTCCAGTTTAAGGTCGTAGGATGGAAGATTAATGGAGGAATTGACTTAATAGATTGTGTACAAGGTAGAAAAGTAGCCAAATCTAACTAATAGTTCCCAAAGGGTTATATTATTTTAGGGTCATATAACTTAGACTAGATTGGGAAAATACAATGGAGGTACATGGTGTGGCTATTGCAAAGTCTGTCGTGAATGAGAACCCAAGAGGTACTCACCACACCACATGTTCCCAAAAGAGTTCGGTCCAAGGGGCCAAAGAGCAGGGGTAGGATTTTTAATTCTTGGGGCTGGACCAGAAGACAATATGCCTGGGAATTCCTATGTATCCTTTGAGGATGGTAATCAAGCCATACATAGTTCTAGTAGATTTCATTCAGTTTAATGTCTTCAAAAAATGACACAGATTGGTCTTAGTTTATAGTCCTAGAGCTTAGACCATTGATGGAACTTAGGGAGGGAGACATGTAGTGAAGTAATTACTAATCCTGATGTGAATGAAGATAGCAGGAGTCTATATCACCATAATGTACTCCCCAGTAAATGTTTAGGAAGAGGAACCAACAGTGAAAGATAGGTTGGGCCCGAGGAAAAGTACCTGATCATTTCAACATACCCCATGAGAATGGTAATCAAGCCATACAATGTTCTATTGGTAGCATGGTAAGGTACCAGTTCCAGGGATAGGTCATGAAGGTCTGGACCTCACACCAAAAGAAGCGGTGTTTGATAGATCTTGTTTGTCCTTTAGGATAGATGTGTGTGTTTTTCGAAGTGATAAACCTAGGAAAAATAATTCTAGTATCAGTATATGAATCAATCCATATGTAGGAATTGATAAATGGTATGATGGATAAATAATACCCAAACTGATGTCCCCTCAAATGAGGACATCATGATGCAGTTCCATTTTTCATCATGTGGTCAAGATGATAATGTCATAGTTTAAGGTCATGTGGTATGAACAAACATGGGTTTTAACATCGTACAATAATTTCCCAATAGTTTAATGTCATGTAAGACCCTACGGAGAATGCACATGACATGATAAATCATACTGGATGTGAATTAGGAGAAGTTCCACATCATACCACACAGGATTCTGAAAAAGAAACCTTGTGTTGAGGGGCCAGGAGAGGTCAGGAAAATATTGGGATAGACAATTGGACAAAATGTTCAGGTGTTCCTACATAACCCATCTGGACGGGAATCTAGACATACATATTTCTAAGGGTAGGACGTATAAGGAGATATTATTATATGGTCTTAGAGCTCAAACCATGAAGAAGTGAAACTCTTCCAAGTGAGCACAGACCTGGACCTGATCCTTAAGCCCATGTGAGTCAAACGTGGGTGTGGGAAACAATGGTGGAAGAGGTCTTTGTAACATATGGGATACACATGAATGGGAAATCAGTGCGAAGCCCCGAATGATGCCTTACTATGGTTTTGTACTCCTAACATGAAAATGAACACTAAGGGATATTACCAGGAATGTCGAAACTCCACTTGGACATGCTGGGATGGAAAGTAATGTGAATCATGTAACGAGAATTTAAGACTTGATGGGGTTGGTGTGACGATGGAGGATAACTGTTGACTATGTTCAAAATATAGTATCCCTATCGTGTGACCTGGAATGGAAAAAACCAATGTTTGTCAACCTCCGAACGCATTCGCAATGCTAGAATTGTATCAATTTCTCATTCAATACCCTCAAGGATGTTGTCCCATAATGGTAGGAGAGCCCTTGGGCTGAGAATCCATGCCATTTGGGGGTCCCTTCGGATGTGAAAGGTAATGGAAGCCCAAATGAAGAGGAACACGAAGACTGAAAAATGGGAAAAATCTTGTCCAGGTAGAATCTGACACCCCTGGTTCTAAACGGGAGTACTCCTGGGCACATTGGTGAATAATCTAAGAGGTCAGAGGGACCCAACTTAAGAGTAGTTGATTCAAAAATATTAGCATATGAAAGGGGAGTAAAGGGATTTCAGGAAAAAAGGTGAATGGAAAGGTTATTATAAACTCAACGTAAATGAGGAAATAAGACCATACCACACTATATGCCCCTATCATTGAAGAACATAGGCCAAGGGGCCAAGAAGATGAGGAGGTTCTAAAGAAACAGGGATGGACCCAAAGACTAGACGTTCAGCCAGTTATACGTATCCCATAAGGAATGGAATCAAGCCACTTGTAGTTCTGATGAAGGATTTGGTGTAGTTTAACATCATTCAACAAAGAAGCAAGTAGGGGAAAGGTACTCCAATGAGATATTCATATGGCACGACGAGTAGCCTTTGGTGAACAAAGGAATAATCTCATACCACATCATACAATCCCAAATGAAAACATAGGCCATGGGGCCAAAAAGTTTGAGGGATCAGAAACTGGAAGACCCAAATAGTTCTTAGTTTAACATCTTTTGGTGGGGATGATGGTGCTCTTAGTTTATGTTCATAGGGCTCAGACCGTAGATACGTAGTTTAATTTCATATGCATGGGATAGACTTGTAGATATGGGGAATCATCGTGCTTATGGAAAACCACAAAATGGAAACAATGATAGAGGATAACTATTGACCTTGTTAGCAACCCAATATCCATATTTATGTGACCAGAGATCGGGGGAAAACAAAAAAGAATTGGTCGTTGAACGAATTTTCTATGAAATAATTGTATCAATTTGTCTCTCAAAATCCTTAGGGATATTGGCCAGAAATTGTATGAGAGACCTTGGGCTAAGAATCTATTTTGTTTGGGGGTACATTTTGATATAAAAGATGATGGAAACCCAAATGATGGGGCACACGAAGCATGGTGGGGCCTGTGCTCGTGTAAAGGATGATAGATGAAGGATGGATGTCTCCAGGGGATATGTGTGGTGTGGTAGAATGGCCTAATGTGAATGAGGATGTGGTCCATAGCACACCACACAATCCTATATGAGATCTTGGGATGGGGATGAAAGGGTCGAGGGACCTGAGGTTGGGAGTCCCGACCAACTGTATCAATATGACCATGCATGCTGGTATTTACATACCATAGCTTCTAAGCCCACGTGAGCAATGGTCAGTGTGGGAAACAAAGAGTAGGACCGGCCTATCCCTGGAATATAGGGGTATAATAGTGGGATTCATACTCCTTCCTAACATAGACTAAATATTAAAGAGATAGCTGGGTAGAATGAACCACTAAACCCAATATTTGGGACATATGGGGGTGGTGACAATGAAAAAATATATCTGTTGACCATGTTCTAAACACAACATCCATATCGTGTCACCTAGAATGGTAACAAAAAATGAGCGTCGACTGCTGACCATATTTGCAATGTGGGAATTGTATCAATTTTTCATTTGAGGTCCTTGAGAGCATTGGATCATAATGATAGGAGAGCCCTTAGGAAAAGTATCTGTACCATTCGGGGGCCCTTTTGGATGTGAGAGATGAAGGATTCCCAAGTACCAGGAGCGTGTGGATCATAAATGTTATCATGAAATTTAACGTCAAACATGACAATGATATAAGTGGAGATCTCCAGGGAAGGGGATATATGGTGCGGTCAGGATGGATCTATCATAAAGGAGAGCATGAGCTGGAACCAAACCATGTTTTTCGACCCGATGTGAGATTTTGAAGTGGGGGCTAGGCCAATAGAAAAAAGTTTTGGCCATTCCTACATATCCCATTAGGATGGGAATCAAGCCATATGATGTTTTTGAAGGTCATGAAGTTTAATGATATGTGGTGAGGATGTGGTAGAATAAAATAATGAAGGAGGGAACATGGCATGATCATCGTAATATTGACATGAGTGGGGACCCGAAGAAGCCTACACTACACCATACAGGATCCCTCAAGAGTACTACACCAAGGTGGTGTAGTAAAAGAAGAGAGTTTGGGTCTAGAATTAAGACGAGGTGTCTGATCATTCTTATGTATCCCATAATGATGGGAATCAAGCCATACGTAGTTATGAGGGTGTTGTGCAGTTTAATGTCTTATAGGATAGACTTTGTATAATTTATGTTCATGCAAGACTGTCTACAGTTTAACTTCACGTGGGATGAAATATAGTTTAGTTTCATGTGAGACACAACATTTTCATGTGATGTAGGACCTCTCTATAGTTTAAGGTCATATAATACCACATTTACTATGGAAAAGTACTGCTTTAAGAAAATGGAATTGGTTGGAGGAGTTATACCCTCACCATTCATGGTATCTAGGTATTATGAACCATTAGGGTAAACCTTGTAAATACTGTAAGGTCCTTCCTATTTGGGCTATAGTTTAGGTGGTTTCTGCCTAGGTATCATTAGGGTTCTCAAGTCCAACACCAAGTCACCTTGAACGAAATAACAGTGGTGAAATTTCTTTTTGAAAGCTGTATATATATTGTTCGGATGCCTTTCCAAATTGTGCATGGCATAAAGCCTATTCTCATTGAGGGCTTCCAATTCATCCAAACAAACATTATCTATTTTATCTGGTGCTTTCTGATCATAGATAGCTGTGCGTAATGAAGGAAACTGAATCTTGATGAGCATGAAGGCCTCTGTTTCATCCACCTTAGAATATGGGGTCACCTGTGTGGAATTATGGGTCATTTTATGATGATCCCAGAGGGATTTGGGAAGCTTGTCTGACTAACTCTTCTGGTAATGACCAACCATTTTCTACTGAATGTTAGAGATGGTTTGGTTGAATGCCTCAATCTACCCATTCGCTTGTGCGTAGTAGCAAGAGGTATGGTTAGAATGGATGTTGTACATGGCATACCAATTATTCAGCTTAGCTGCCCAGAATCTAATGCCATTATCAGTGGGGATGGTGTGAGGGACCACAAATCGATAGATGATGTTGGATATCACAAAGTCAATGATGGAATGGGCCTTGACCTCCTTGGGTAGGACTACCTCTACCCACTTGGAAAAGAAATATGTAGTGGTCCGGATGACCCTGCATTGGCGAGTTTTCTCCAGTGGATATGGTTCCATAACATAGAGTCCCCAGATTGCAAAGGGAAACTAGTACTTTGTAGTGTGGAGAGTCTCTGGTGGAAAATGTATAAATTTTTCATGAATTTTTCATGCATGGAACTTTTTGGATAACATGATGTAGTAATGAATCCTATAGGGACGAAAATACCTTAGTCTCTGGATCTGGTGAGATAGTTTCGACCTGGTCTGATGAGCCTCATGGGAAGGGGCATGAAACTCCTACGTGACTTGAGAAGTCTCAACTCCATGAATGAAACAGAATAAAACCCCATCAAAACTGTTCTTGTAGAGGATCTTATCACAACTAGGATTGTTCTGGAGGGTAAACATTAATGTGCGACATTGGATTCACTCATGTTCAGTCCGATCTATTGGGGGATTACCGTTTTGGAGATAGTTAACAAAGGAGGTTCTTCAGTTGGGAGTCACCTCAATCACTGCATTCGGGGGACCTTTAGTTTCTCACATGGAGGTTTTTATGGTAAGGTGGCTCACCTGTGGGTTGTCTTTGTCATCTGGAGAGACTGGAGAGATGAATCTCTGGTGTGCCACATGGATAATAAAATTATCCTATTCAGGCTCTGTAAGTGATGCAAATAGGCTGGCCAAGGCCTTAGCTTGACTGTTCTGGGATCGAGGGACATGAGTAACTTCTGGCAGAGATAGGAACTAGGCCATTAGCTGGAGAGCGCATTCCAAAAACGGTATAATATTTTTCTTTCTGAGTACATATTCACCATTGATCTACTTGATGACTATTTTGGAGTCCCCTTTCACAAACAAGTGGGGAACATCAATATCAAGGGCCAGCTTGAGGCCAGTAATGAAACCCTAATACTCTTCCTCATTTTTTGTGTAGCCTTAGAAATTCATGAATGAATACTACAGAATGGAATGTGACGGATTGATAAGGAAGATTCCAGGGCCTACTCTACTGAGTCTAGGGTCATTGAGAATTCTGCCGGTGGGGCTCCGGGAAGTACCATCAAAGTGCATTTTCTAGCATGGAATGGATTTTTCTACTGTGAGGATTGACTCATAAAAAAATTCATGTTATAGAGAATGGTACACAGGATCTATATGAGTAGCAATGAAATCCTCCAATGCAATCCCCTTGACAGCCTTCTGAGGAATGAACCTGATGTCTAACTGCTGAAGCATTACTACCCATCAAGCTAGACGACCTGTCAGCATGGGGCGGTTCATGATGTACTTCAGTGGATCCTCCCAGGACAAAAATTATACCGCATGATGCTGAAATTAATGTCACAATTTTTGAACTGAGAATACAAGAATGGGGTTTATCTTCTCGATAGGGGTTTATCTAGTATCTGTTTCAAGGAGCATGAATTTGAGATAATATAGAAAATTATTTGTTCCCTCGTTGTTATTTTGGGTGAGAAGGGCGCCAAGATATCATTCCAGGGCAGCCACATAAAAGAAAACTGTATTTCTAGAGATTGGGGGAGTCAAAACCGGAGGCTAGAGAAGATACTTTTTGATTTCTTCAAAGGATGTTTGATATTCTTCATCCCACTGGTAGACAGTGCCTTTCTTCATGATTCGAGAAAGGGGCTTACAATTTCTGTCCAAATTCACGATGAATCAATGTATGTAGGTTAAGTGGTGTTGGATGCCTCAAATATTCTGAATGTTGCTCAGGGGAGACATCTAGATATTGTCCTTGATATTCTATGGGTTGATCTTGATGTCTCTGTATCTGAAAATGAAACTGAAGAACATCCCAGAGGTGACCCCAAAGGCACACTTTAATGGGATCATCTTCAGGTGGTGATAACGGATGATATAGAACAATTTTTCAAGGTCTTTGAGATGGTACTCATGCAGGAGGTATTTGAACACCATGTTGTCCACATAACATTACACTAGTTTCTCGAGGATTGACTTAAATTTGCAATGCATAACCCATTGATAGGTGGAACCTAAATTCCTTAAACTAAAGGGCATGACATGGTCAGAAAAAGTTATTTGTGGTTCTATGAAGGCCAATGAATCCTTATCCTCGGGTTCCATTTAGATATGGTTATATTCGGAGTACCCATCCATGAAAGAGAGGGCTTGAAACACAACTATAGCATCGATCATAAATTCTGTCACAGGAAGGGGTAAATCATCCTTTGGACAATGACAGTTGAGATCATAGAAGTCGATAAAAACTCTGATTTGTCCATTCTACTTCCTGACTGGCACAATATTGGCTAACCATCTAGGGTACTAGATCTTTTTGAAACAATTGGTTCTGATGAGCTCCTCAACTTCGTCCTAGACCATGGCACCATGGGATGGGTGCATCTTTCTGGGAGGTTGATTAAACCCATGATGATCTGCTAAGAGATAGAGGTTGTGGATGGTTACCTGATGATCTATTCTTGGTATCTCATCGTAACTCTTGGAAAATACATCATGGTGCTTCTTGAGGAAGTCCACATACTGTTGGGGCTCCTTAATGGGAATATCAGCACTGATCAATGTGGGTTCATATCCGTCTCGCTACCGAGGTTCACCTATATCAATTCATCTAATGTGGTGGAAACGCCCTATTACAAGGTGGGAGTAGCATCCTCTATATCCCCTTATTCATTTATGGAGGTAGGATAGTCAGTAGGAGGAGTTTTATTTTAAGTCAACCAGTCCCGATGGGGGACTGGCACCTGACTGCGTGGCGGTAGATGTGACATTGGGGGACACTTGTGTTGCCGATACCATGGAAATAAATGCTATTGATCTGATCCCATATGGTATTTTTCCCAAGGGGCCACACATAATGGTATCAAAGCAATAGTGGTGTGTTGTCTTGAGCTGGTTTGTCCCATCCCAGTGGACCAAGCAAGTATGGGGTATCGTCGTTGCCATAGTGCAAACATCCTGATACCTTATGGGAATAAGGGGATCTGGGATCACCTAATTCTGATTCATGTAGGAGTATGAGGTGATATTTTGGAAATTTTTGGACATTGAAATGTGTTCTACCTTTTTTCCAAAAGCAATGAAGCATAGTCCCATGTCCAAGGTTGTATCCTCCAATCGATGGATCTGAAAAATGTAGGCATCATCCAGATCTGTCCACATGTCGGTCGCAATTGTAGCATGATCAACCTCGTTGGCCTAAATCTTCTTGTACATGATCTTGTAATAGTTGGCATCTAGATAGTGGGCTTCGCAACAGGAAAATTGAGACACATCACATTGGAGTATGCCCACTCGACCATTTAGGGAGTACTTAAGGCACTAGGGATACAATGAAGGGACTGCCAGATGCAGGTGGAGCCATGGCCTTCCCATCAATGCATTACAGGTAGTGTCCAAGGACACATCAATGAATTCGGTGCTAGCTAATGATTCAAGATTAGGTCATAGCGACTTAGGTCAGAGGGACTTAGAGGTCCTCTTCATACAACCCCAATTTTCACAGTGTCCGAGTCAGTATTAGGTTGATGATGGAGCCTATGACGACAAGATAGTGACAAACCTCTATTCCATTAAAAAGGTCGGTGATGTTCTATAGGTGGATGTTCCCCAATATGGGAGAGACTTTAGCTTCTTCAAAGAATGAGATGATGGCCTGACATTCAGCATGCTCAACCACCTCAGCATGGAAGGCTTCTACGACGGCTGCCTCTGACTCGAACTAGTTGGGGATTCTTAAAGCCTCGACATGGGATTTATGAATATCCACTAATAGGCAAAGAGACTTAAGGATATAGTTCATTTTAGTAATGCTAAAAATATGATTGAGGACATTGTACTTCTGTTCTAGTTGTGAAATTCTTCTTACCGAAGGTCGCTCTGTTATAAGAGGTATGGTGGGCCCAGCCGTCTGGACCAGTGGCTGACTAGTGCTAGGAATATCCCAATGCTCACTAGTTGATGCCCGGAGGGAAGCTACCGAATGAGGGCTATATAGCTGATCACAACACAGTTGGGACCGCTCTTCCTGATCCGAAAACACGAACGACGATGAAGGTGGACCTGATGACACTACATGATAAGGCTTCTTGTGTGGAGCTCTGTGATGGTCATGTTACCTTGTTTCTACAGCATGAATAAAATGGAATGAAGTTCTGACCGAGGCACTCCGATGTCCCATATAGCCATGGTTCTGCTGATACTGGTGATGGCTGGGGACGTTGGGAGGATCCACCTGGCCCTCCTCATTGCCAAGAATCATGTAGGGGTTTACCAGCTCTATGGTATTAACTGATTCATACCCTTGACTATCACATGAATATTCAACCACTACTGGGAAGATTCTAGGAGGAATATCTATCTATTGGAGCATGAAGTGACTAAGAGTATGTGATGACAAATACATTGGCAGGGGACTTTGGTTTCCCTTGAACGTCGCCACTGCTTTCTCTTCTGGGAAGAGGATGGTAAACCGTTGACATAGAGGTACTGGATATGGGGTATGTGACAAACTCTAATGGATCAAATTGATTTATGTGTACACGGATAATACCATTGGAATGGGAGACTATCTTACAAGCCATTCAATTTCTATAATTATAGGACCGGCAATTATAAACTAGATGCCATTCAACCTCGATGTCACTGCTATTGTCTGGAATCATGAAGACACATGCCACCTATATTGGAGGTGGGCCTAACTAGACTATTTTATTATCCACCTGGTCATGAATCCAATCATTAACACATGTAGCATGTATTGAGGGTGTTCCCTGGGATCATGTTATTGGGCATTAATTAGGGGTATCAGTGAGGTTTTCCTCTTTTGGCCTACTGCATTCATGAAAATGCACAATCCCTTATTCCACAACACATTGAAACTAATCAGGGACCTGAGCCTCATTTAATGAGTAGGTCTAGTTTCTCTTATCCATGAAGGGGGTTATGGGACCCTAGCCTTGAAGAGGGACTGGAGAAGCCTATCATGGATGCGGGACATAATTATCTCACCTGGGTGGTGGCGGTCCATTTTGTGGGGATGCCTATAGATATTGGGGTGGCCATTGTTGGGCCAGAATCTATGCCTAGGGTGGAGGGCCCCATTGGGGATGCATAGGTGGCCCCAATGGTAGTAATTCCAGTTATCTTGGGGCCTCTATTTGGGCCACTACGGTGGGATCAGATCAGGTTTCAATTCTTTAGGGGATTGTATTAGGCAACCTACATGCTTGTCTTGCTTGTTTCAAGGCTTCTTCTAGGTACTGGGATTTATTGGAGAAGTCCCGGAATCCCCCGGGCTAATTATGGATGATCATAGAGGGGACCAATTCTATCTTGACATTCCCCACACACATCACTAGAAGTTTCTTCTAAGTTAATGGAATTTCAATGGAGTACATGATCCCGTTCCACCAGGAGAGGAAGTCTGAGATGTGCTCATGAGGCCTCTTCTTCCACTTGAATAGGTATGCAATACTTGTCTTCTGAGTGGTGGAACTGAACTATTAAAGGAACTATCAACACAGGTCTTCGAAGTTCGTTATTGACCTAATGACTAACTGGTTGTACCAGACAAATGCAGGACCTTCCAATGTCTGTATGAAACAATGGATCTTAGTGGCCTCTTTCTGTGCTAGAATCCCCAACATGGGTCAACACCTTGAGATAAAGTGGGATAGATTCTATAGTGGATCGCCCATCCCATTAAAGGGGGAAAGGGTAGGATTTTTGAAACCCAGGGGCACTTGCATATTATTTACCCCCATTGGATATGGAATGCCATTAGGGGAGATTTACATATGTTGAGTTTTTAATTCCTCGAGACAGATGATGTCTACCTCCATTGAATCATTTGGGTGGGGGTTGCTTCCTTGATAGGGATCCCTAACCAAAAGTTCATTTGCAGGTTCTTCAACACAATAAGCAAACCTATCAGCTCGTGTTGCGGCTGATGAAATAGCTTGTGGAGCTTCTGGGGGAACCTGAACTGGGTCTTGAGGATTTTCATGATACTCATGAGTATTTGGTGATACGTAACTTGACCTATTTCCACAGGCTCCAGCTTCATCCCTGTTTATGTGGGAAAGATAATCAGGGTCACCTAGAGGAAATTCTCTAGGGGGAAGTGGTGTCTGCCCCTACTTCCCTGGTCGAGGATCACCGTAGTTCGGTCAGCGCTCCACAACATGTTCAGCAAGGAGGTCATTGACCATTATCTTGTATTTTGAATGTTGCTTATGCAAAGTGACTTTTTCAAGATCTTCCTCTATCTTCTGCACTATGGCAGACGTGTTAGATGGTTTAGCAGCTCTAACGTTCTCTTTTCCCTTATATAGATTTCACCGAAGGGTTAATGGCTCAGTATGTACTGGAAGAGCCAGTAAATTCTTTTTCTGTCATGTTATCCTTCCCAATAGATCCAATTGGTGTGATACTCCCTCGGGGGGGGGGGGGTGTATGTCCTCCCCAGGAAGCTCTTGATTATTCTCTCCCTCGATTTATTGGCCATGTTTACCGTGACCCTTCTTGTAGCTATATCCTTTATGATACCCAACAAATTGGGCATGCATCAGATAGATCCAAAATTGAGGGCTACGTACTGAACCCAACCACAGATTTTCATGTGGGGAGAAGCCTCTGTGATTATCATTCTTAGCACATTAAAGCTCCAGATACATCGTTGTTGGAGGGTCCTATGGAGGCTTGTTGACTCAAGGCGCTAGGTCAATGGGTAGTGCGGCTAGATCAAGCAAATATCATTGTTGACCAATGACTTTGAAGTGTGCCCAACTCTTGGGGTAGTCCACTTGTCGATGTTGATGATGGAAATGAGTCACCAAAATGGTCTACCGAAAGCATCCAACCTATTCCTAGGTGAGTGCTAACATTGCCCTAAATTTTAACACTGAAACCGGCCATAACATCTCTAGAAAATGGTCCATCTCAAGAATTTCCCACAAGATCCTTGGTCCAGACTCAGGTTCTGGCCCTTCATTGCCCAACTAGTCAACATGAGGCGGCTGGGGAATCGGAGAGGTAGTGAAGCAAAAAATTGAGATGGTAGGCTAGCTGATGGAGTGTATGGAGAGTAGGCTGAAAACCATCACATCTCGGGATATCCTCCAATGATTGCAGTGATTTTGACACCACATCTTGATAAGACAGGATGGAGATCACTATTTCGGGTGTAGGGACTATGACTGCTGGCAGTGGGCCCTGTAATTTCTCATTTATCGTTGTTCCCCAGAACAAATATTTTTGATCTTTTGTCGAGTTAGAGGGTTATTCTGGTGATGATGGTGGTGATTGCACTACCAAAATCTAGGGAGATTCCAAATTATTCTCCTCATAAATGTATCTTCAGATGGAGGTAGGAATTCAGTGGACCTCACATTCTGGATGTATGAGGATGATGTGTCTCGTTCCTGCCATGTCCCTTGACATGGAGGATCGAGGCAAGGGGTCCATTCTTGAGTCGTATTCAACCTCATAATCTGAGAAGCATACTGGTTTAATATTAGTTGGAATCTTCCCAACATTCTTTTTATGGAAGAGATTACCCGCCTTCTAGCCCTAAGATGTCTCTTCGGGATTTGGTTGATTTGTGGCACGAGCGGGGCCTTCGGTCAAACTGGGTTTGCGACAGAGAGGGATTCCTCCTGAGCGATACAAGGTATGAAGAGCACCTGGATATTTGTTTAAGGGAACAAGGGGAGGACCTCTGTGTCCATTGGCTGACACATAGATAGGATCTCTCTGAGAAGTGTCGGAGTGGGTAGGACCTACTTCGGAGTTGGTAGGAGCATGGGTAGGGCCTCCATGATTATTTCTCTTTGTAGTGTCAGTGTGAGGAGGGTACTTGTACATGTCAAACTAATCATGGGTAGGACCTCCGTGTTGGGTGCCAATGAAGTGAAGCTGAACTTCACTCCTCTGGTTGTTGAGGCAAGGAGAACCTTCACCGGCTGGAGTAAAGACATGGGAAAGGCCCCCACGCTGTAGATTGACCGGATGCATAATATCTATAAATTGGAGGTCTGTGGTAGGAGGAATGAATCTATTATCGATGTCATGAGTGTGGAATAAGCCTTCATAATTAGTGTCACTGCCACATGGAGGACCCTAATTTAGATTGAATGTGGAATGAGGCAGACCTCCATGCCAAGCATGGGAGTGGGGAGGACCCATGTTCTCAATGGTGGTGGTTCAGGGAGGACCTCCATACTGGGTGTTGTTGTCATGGGTCGGCCTGTGGCAGGCACTACCTGTGCCGACATCCAAGAGATTCAAGCCGACCTACCCATGGGGCAGTTGGGTCCTCAATCCGGGCTAGGTGTATGGGTTCCCCTAATCGGTAAAAGTAGGGGACTAATGGTATACATCGATGGTGGCTCAGTCTATAGTAGTCGTTCACGTTGACCCCCATCAGAGGGAATCCTCCTCGGCCTGTTCCCAATGCTGGTGTTGGGTTATCTGGACTAGGGCTATTGATACAGGCACGTAACTTACCTTTTCCACAACCTATATGGTCAGGTGGCGACACTGGCGCAATCTAGTGGGGGCCCTTATTGGGAGCCCTCCAAACGAGATCCCGACCGAGATGGCCAGAACATCCCCCACCTCATTAGTGTAGGGGGTGGAGTCATTGAAGTGTTCTAGGGAGAGGCTCATGATACAATTGTGCGTCAGAGTGGGGGGAAGTGGCTCCCTACGTAGCACTTGGGGGTAGTTGTGGTGATGAGTAACAAATGCCTCTAAATCGTGGCGGGCCATATCCCGATTTGGGATAATCCCCACCTCCTCATATCGGTGGACAAGGTCATTTATCACTCTTCTCTGAAAAATCTCAGACGAGGATATGGGGAATGGGTGCCTAGTAGGTGTGGGTGTGGAAGCTATCACAGAATCGGTGGAGCCACGCGGGATTTCCGTGTTGGTGCTACCCCTGCCCCTACGTTGGTGGGTGGGTAGCGATTGGTTTCCTATTATAACAGATTGGGTCCTAGAAGGCAGGGAAATTAAACCATTATTGTTGAAACATGGAAATTGACGTCCAATTCCCCAGTGCTATTCCATCTTCTAGGGCTGGTAAGAAGGATCCATGCTGACAACATCACAGACCGGGATGTCGAAAGTTCAACTACCCCATCATCTGGTCAATTTCATGTCAGGACAACTATTTTCTTGGAAGGACCTAGTGAAGAATAACTATATCTGGTTACATGATATTCCACTGACATCTCTAATTCTACTAATATCCACATTTAGGGTAAGAACATCATGTTAGGTTCACCATTTCTGTTCCCAATGCATTTTTCGGGGTGCACACATCTATCTGTCAAGGTCACACTGATTGTTACTCTGCATTCCTGCATTCCAATGGTTGGTGGCATCCATCACTTGTTCAAGTAAACTTTCTCCTTGATCAAAAGAGGATGATGGGATTTAAGTTCTTCCTTTCGTGGATTCTTACTCGGAACTCTTTGCCTAGTCCGGGTCTCCCTTATGGACTTAATACATTGTTCGAGAAACTCTTCCTAGGGAAATTTCTCCTTGGAAACTGGTTAATTATGTTACTTCTTTCAGGACATTCTAAGGGGTTTGGTTAGGGTAGTAACCTTCGTTCGGAGGAGTAGTCACGTTGGAAATCACCGATGTGTCTGGACACTGAAACACTAACACGTCTGGGTTTCTTCTGCTTATGATAGGAATTATCAAGGGAATGAAATCCTGAGGAATCCCACATCGAGTTTGGGGAATTATATGACTTGGGAATGTATCTGTAGTTCTCTTCAGCTTCCCATGTATAACACATGGTATTCCATGAGTTTAACATCTAGAAGAGATGGATCAGACTGATCAGAACACTGATAAGAGTAGATCAGATGGGTGAAACCCCTAGAGGGAACACTGATTTTGAGAATAATGCATGGTTATTTACCCGATTTCTGCTAGGAGTAGTGTGGAAAGGAGATGTCATGATCCCACTATAATATGGTGGCCTGGGTAAGAATCAGGATGGATGATGGTGATCTGAATAATGTATAGGGGGTATGAGGTGAAATCATTGAGAAAGTGACGATAGTGTTGGGATTGAGCCTCAGGAGGCTTCATACGTATCCCCGTGGTAGGGAATCAATGTCCATGTAGTTCGGTGGGGTGATGGGACACCTAATGAGGTGACCTATATGGACGGGACCCAAACAAAGGATAACCTCTAGGTTGCGACATAAAATTGGGGTGTGTTCAGATGACAGTGACCCGATGACATGTTGGGGATTATGCCTGATTAACAGCCCAAGTTAAACTGACAATCGAGTGGCAGACTAGAGATGTGGGTCCAAACAGGGGGGACACAAATGTTTACTAGTGTTTAGGGATGGACCTTAGGGAGGATTCCTATGTACCATGTCTATGATAGAGGGATCAAACATGCGTAGTTCATATGATGATGGCTTACCATTGATTGGGGACTTCAATGAATTACCCTCGAATGGGGGTGCAACAGCTTACCGCTGGATACAGTTACAACAACTTACCAATTAATGGAGTTAAATATTAGCATCATGTGGGACAAAAGGGTTGTATTTTTTAACATCATGTAGAATGTGGGTGAAATGACGTGAAGTAGTTGGGAATGATGGGAGTTTGGATTGAACCTCCGAGAGGCTTCCTATGTACCTTTCCTTGGCAAGGATCAATGTCCAAGTAGTTTAGGATGGGGGTGTTGGTGAAATGATGTGAAGATGGTCAGGACCAATGGTTGATAGTCTTGAACCTTAGGGAGGTGTCTTATCTATCTTGCCATGGCAAGGATCAAAATCCATGTAGTTCAGAATGGGGTGTTGGAAAACTAACATGGAGATGTTCGGGACCAATAGCTGATGGGATTGAATCTTAGGGAGGTATCCTATGTATGTTGCCTTGGATTGGATCAAAGTCCATGTAGTTTAGAATGGGGGGTAGGAGGATGATTCTCACTCAAATTTACCCAAGAGAATAAAATAAGACGGTCCTTGTAGTTTTGCTTGGGTTGTTGAATCCTTAGATTCCTAAGAAGTAACCTATAGACATGTACATTCTATGGACTATTTTTGGCTATGAAGTGGCCAACCTGGGCTGCTTTTAGATGGGTTTAAAGGAACTCTAGGATAATTAAGTGAATTCAATTTAAAATAATGAGTTGATCCTAGGTTATTTCTCGGGGTGGATTGGACGTATGTCCTTTTCAATGATTTCAATTTCTTATATTTGAGATGGGTTCATTTAAGGAGATAAAACAACATAATCACTTACTGGATTAATGCCTACAACCATTAATACTAATCACCTATACACTTGAAGGATCAATGTTTTGAGCACTTCAAGGTAAAGGTTCATATTAGCACTTGAAGTGTGTGGCCTTAAATTCAACAAGGATGATGGAGTTTAAAAATCATCAAATAAAAATCTCAATTAAAGTAGTGATAATACATTAATGGGGTGATAAATAACATCCAATCTAGCCCCTTGCTACTCCCATGTATCAAACCATAAGTGGGTTATCACTCCATTGATCTCATGGTTTCAATGGAAGCGGAAAGTAGACTCATGAGGGAGGAAATGGAGAAGTAAAGAAAACAACAAAAATAAAATGAGCACTCCACCGTTGTGTGAATAAATTCACAAGGTTGGATGTGAATAAATTCACACATTGATCCAACGGTATCAAATTGATATTATGAACAACAGAATAATATTATAAGAAGAACATTTATTAAGAAACTAGAGTTAATTGAACGACTTACATGTGAAAGAAAAATTTGAGACAACAAAATTGCAGCATAACATTACAATTGAACAAAGCATCAAAGATTATTAAATCCTCCAACACCACTGCTTTAAATTGGAATTTTTTAGCCCTTGGGTTGAGCCTACAACAGTCCAAGTCTCCTCAATTAATTGTGGTAGGTCATAGGTGGGTGGAAAATATGGGAGAGTTGATTATTTCTACCCTTGACCCGAGGTGGCATCCAGCTTTCTTTCACCGAACAGAAGCGCTTGGAAGACCTTCTAACTGGCCAGATCAGAGTGCGCTATAGAAGACACAAAATGATATTATGATTCCTTATAACCGCCTGTCAAATATGGGCCCATTTGGAGTTGTGGATTCCGAAATATGATCAAATTAGTGGACTGTATTTCTGGGCCGCAGAATCTGGCCCAGAATTTTATCTCTAAATGGGGCCGCCTAAATGGACACCATGGAGGCAGAATTAGCATTGGATACTGAATAGGGATTTGTTACTCTACATGTCTTCTAGAATACCATGAAATGTGGGATTCATTGAAATTTTATGTTGGGCCCCATAGTCTTATCATTGGTCTGGTGTCCAATCTGACTTTTCCAGAATTGTTTCCTTTCATCACAAAATATCTCCATCTTCTTCCATGAATTCTCCAATGATCCCTGAATCAAACATGTTCATATATTTAAGTGTAGATTAAATTCTCAAAATATAAAATTAAATTAAGTATAATTAGATTCCATAAAATCAGATGAATCATTGGGTACTTTAAATGATGTTAAAAAATGTACCACATAATAGTTCATTTTAAGAAGGTATTATAATCATAATGTGAAGTGATGTTCAAAGTGTAAAATGCACTAAAATGGTGTTTATTAATAATAAAGAAAATGAATATTATATATATTAACAAGGAAAATTATCCTCATTTAGTGGCTAATCACACCCCCCAACTTGAGTTTTGCTAGTCCCGAGCAAAATGTATCTCAACAGTATGAAATTCAAATTCCCTTTTCCAAAAACATTTTAATACACAATGATCACCAAAAACATTTATACCAAAAAAACATGAAACCCATCAAAATATTTTAATACATGATAGTTTCATAAGATGATCCCAATCCCAATCCCATTCCTTTGTTCCAATTCATTTCCATATTTCATCCAATATCAATTAAGTATGAGAATGTGTTGTGGATCACAATAGACATGGGGGTTCATCTTTATTCAAGGGGGAAATGATGGAAGCACTAGGTTGAATCACATTTCATTACTAATATGAGTATTCAATTTTTTTGTATCATATTTTTGTTGTTTTGTTTTTTGAAATCTTTCCATGGTAATTGAAATTGCACTAAAAAAAGTCAACCCCTGTAGAGAGACTTTGCCGATGACTCCCAGTCTCAAAGAACTTAGGGAACCAAGTGAATCCCACATACTCGGGCATCATCTCATGTTAACTCAGTCAAAACAAAATTCAAATTACCAAAAATAGAGATAAAATTACTAACTCTGGGCCAGAAAACTATGGAGTCACGATCCCCTAGTGCTGAAAGCCACACATTAGGTCATTTCATTTCTCTACGCGCAAATTTATTGTTTTTTTTATTTTTTTATTGAATACTCATACTAAAACTAAAATATTCACCAAAACTATGATATTTATTTGGGGGACCCCATGAACTCAAACTAATACCCCACTATCCAAAGGATGTGCATTGTGATCTTTTTTTATTTGGATGAAAATATAAATAATGAAATATCACATTGGATAGCCACACTTTCCAAAATCTATGCTCATGAAACTATAAAAGGATTAAAATCAGAATCAGGGCATGCTAAATTATTTGATATTTAGTTTCAAAGTTTGCAATGTGTATTACCACGTTCAAAGGAAATTTTCCTTCTATTTACAAAAAAAATTCAAATCATTTTTTTGACACAAAAGAATTTTTTATTTTATCTTCCCCCCCCCCCCAACTTAAAATAACACTGTCCCCAGTGTTTAAGGAAAAGAAAATTTTGAAGAGGGTATAAGTAGAGAATGAAAGTTCAAAAAGGAAATTGAAAATGATGATCATGGAATAAAGTCACCTGGTGGTTGAAGTTGAAATTCTTGTCACTCCAATTTAGTCCTTTGATATCCATGTCATTTGCAGAGTTTCCTAGTGGAAAAAGGAAAACAAAAAAACAAAACAAAACAGTATATATATATATATAAGTAAAATATAAGTATATATATAAAATAAAATAATCTGATGATACATTGTCTTCTTTTTAATTTTCTGGGTAAGGTATTACTCAAGGATCACACCACGTGACACAGATGAATATGGTGATCCCATTTCCTACCCATCCATACTCATAATAGAAGAACATGTCAAAAGTCTATTTTATTTTTTTTTTATTTTTTTTATTTTTAAATATAAAAATGATTAATTAATATTATTTTAAAAATAAAAATGATTCAGAAAGATTAGAAACATTAAAACCACGGGTTTCCTCCCATGCAGCGATTTTGTTTAATGTCGTTTTCCCGACATAGATCCTAAATCTATCAATTTTTTCCTCGTTCATAGATTGGCTCAATTAACTCAACCTCTATTTCCTGTTTACTGAAGGATTCAATGAATGGTTTTAGCATTTGACCGTTGACCTTGAAAATGTAACCACTAGTGGTATCTTGAATCTCTACTGCCCCATGGGGGAATAAATGATGCACTATGAAAGGTCCTGACCATCTAGACCTTAACTTTCCCGGATGTAAATGAAGTTTTGAACTATACAAGAGCACAAGTTTTCCTAGTTCAAAATTTTTAACCATGATATTCCTAGATTGGTAGGATTTAACTCTAGCTCTATTGATCCTTGAATTTTCATAAGCCTCCATCCTTAGTTCCTCCAATTCATTGAGATCTAATTTCCTTTTTGTTCCGGCCAATGAGAGGTCATAATCCATTTTCATAATTGACCAAAAGGCATTATGCTAAATTTCAACAGGTAAATGGCATGATTTTCCATAAATCAGCCTATATGGGGACATTCCTAATATGGTTATATATGCGGTTTGATAGTCCAAAAGAGCATCTAAGAGTTTCTCAGACCAATATTTCCCAGAGGGGTTGACAGTTTTTTCAAGAATTTGATTAACCTCCCTATTCAATAACTCAGCGTGACCATTGGATTGAGGATGGTATGCAGTGGAAACTTTATGAGAAATACCATACTTAGACATGAGTGAAGAGAATGGGCGGTTGCAGAAATGGGTTCCTTAATCACTAATTATAGCCCTAGGAATTCCAAATCGAGAAAATATGTTCTCTTTTAGAAATCGAATCACAACTTTATGATCATTGGACTTAGTGGGAATGGACTAAACCCATTTTGAGACATAATCAACAACTAAGAGTTTGTAGAGGTATCCCTTAGAGTTTGGGAAGGGATCCATGAAATCAATTCCCCAACAGTCAAATATTTCAACCACTAAGATGGGAGTGAGTGGAATTTTATTCCTTTTTGTGATGGACCCTACTTGTTGACACCTAGGACAACTTTGAAAAAATGTGTAAGAGTCCCTTGAGAGGGTGGTCCAGAAGAGACCACATTGAAGAATCTTAGTAGATGTTTTCTTAGAGGAAAAGTGACCTCCACATGCCTCCCTATGACAGAATTTAAGGATGGACTCTTGTTCAGATTCTAGGACACACCTCTTAATGACTTGGTCAGGGAAGAACTTATAGAGGTATGGATCATCAAACACATAGTGTCTAACATCAGAAAGTAATTTACATTGATCTTGAGTCCCTAATAATTTTGGAATGACTCCTATAACTAAGAAATTGGCTATGTCAGCATACTAAGGGCAGTCACTCACAGAGTATAGGTGTTCATTTGGAAATGAATCAGTCATAGAAAGGTGATTTGAGTTGTCTTTTAATTCCATCCTTGAGAGGTGATAAACTATAACATTTTCAATTCCATTTTTATCCTTGATTGTGAGGTCAGATTCTTGTAAGGGAAGGACCCACCTAATCAGTCTAGCCTTAGCATCTTGTTTTTTGGAAGAGGTATTTTAGTGCTTAATGGTTAGTGAAAACATTGATGGGGGATCCTAAGAGGTAGGACCTAAACTTCTCTAAGGAAAACACAATTGCAAGTAACTCCTTTTCAGTGGTGGTGTAGTTGATTTGGGCATAATTTAAGGATTTTCTTTCATAAGCAATGACATAAGGAGTTTTATCACAACGTTGCCCTAACACAGCTCCTGCAGCAAATTCACTGGCATCACACATCAGTTCTAAAGGAAGGTTCCAATTTGGAGATTTCATAATTTTAGGAGAGGTGAGAGAGGATTTGAGGGTTGATAATGAACCCTCACAGCATACTGTCCAACCAAATGGAGCATCCTTTACTAGGAGAGCACAAAGGGGACGGGAGATTGAACTAATGTCCATGATGAATCTTCTATAGAAACCAGCATGTCCTAAGAAAGACCTCACTTCCTTGACAGTTTTGGGTTATGGAAGGTGACGAATGATGTCAACCTTGGCTTTATCAACTTCAATCCCCCTACCTGACATCAGATAGCCTAGAACTAGTCCCTCTATATCCATGAAATGGCATTTTTCCCAGTTTAGGACCAAATTCTTTTCTTCACATCTTGACATGACACTCTCCAAATTCTGCAGACATCCCTCAAATGTATCCCCAAACACAGAGAAGTCATCCATGAAGACTTCTAGAAAATCCCCTACGATGTCTGAGAAGAGTCTTATCATGCATCGCTGGAAGGTTCTAGGAGCATTGCATAATCCAAAGTGCATAAATTTGAAGGAAAAGTTTCTGAATGGACATGTGAATGTAGTCTTCCATTGATCCTCTAGGGAGACCTCAATTAGATTATACCCTGAGTACCCATCTAAGAAACAGTAGAAGGCATGACCTGCCACTATCTGAAGGACTTGGTCAATGAATTGTAAGAGGAAATAGTCCTTCTTGGTGAATGAGTTTAGCTTCCTATAGTCAATGCAGACCCTCCATCCACTACTCACCCTTGTTGGAATAATCTCTCCATCCTCATTGGTTATCACTGTAATTCCAGACTTTTTTGGAACCACTTTAATTGTGCTCACCCACTCACTCTCAGCTATGGGATAGATGATTCATGATTTTAACAATTTCAGAAGTTCTTTCCTTACTATCTCCATGACATTATAATTGATTCACCGTTGAGTTTGACGACATGGCTTTGAATCAGATTCCAGAACAATCATATGAGCCCCGATAAGTGGGCTAATCCCAGGAATATCAGAAAGGGTCCAACCAATGGTTTTATTATGCTTACTAAGGACATCTAGAAGCATCCTCTCATGATTTTATTTAAGAGAAGAAGAAATGACAATAGGATGTGTTTTATTGTCCCCTAGGAAAGCATACTTGAGTGTAGCAGGAAGTTCCTTCAATTCAAGATCAGATTGGTTTGGAATTTCAGCAGAGTATTGGGACATTGGATCAAGTTCAATTTCTTTTTTTAGAGTTTCAGATAGGATTGACTACCCACATATAGAAGTTTCAGCTACTAGATTGGCTTGGTCATATTTAGGGAAGGAATTTTGATTGGTCTCCATGAAATTGGTTTCCTGAAAGGTTTCACTGATTTTTGGACCTAATACTTCTTCATAAGAGCAATTTGAAAATGATTTAAGCCAAGGAGATAAACTTCCTTCATATGAACAAAGTAAATCAATCTCATCCAGACTTAAACATTCATCAAATATTCCTTGATGTTCCATGGATTAATTATCCATGCTTCCTATCATGTTTATTTCATTAATGTCCTCGTCATACCCTATTTGTGAGCTTGCGTTATATATGTTCAAGTCTAGACTCATGTTTCCAAACGTGATGGTCATGTTCCCATTTCAGACTCGGATAACAGAGTTGATTTTTTCAAGAAAAGGACGGCCAAGGAGGATTGGGGCTTGTTCTTTATTTCCTAAGTTTGTATGGTTGTCAAGGATAATAAAGTCAGTAGGCTAGATGAAGTTTTCAACCTTTACTAGAACATCATTTAAAATACCCTTTGGAACCCTAATGCTACGATCAGCAAGTTGAAGTGTGACATATTTGGGTTGGAGTTCTTCTAGGCCTAATTGGAAGTACACGGAATATGGTATGTGATTTTCACTAGCACCTAGGTCACACAAGGCCTTGACATCTATGCTCTCTCCAAGTTCAACATTGATGTAAGGGAAACCTGGGTCTTTCAACTTAGGAGGAATGGTCCCTTAAATGGTGGTACTCACATTAGCAGCCAAAAGGACTTGATTTTTATGTGAAAATTTTATTTTAAATGTTCACAAGTCCTTATGGTACTTTGAGTAGGAAGGTATGGTTTGGATGGAATCGAGAAGGGGGTTGTTCAACTTGACTTGTGAGAATATTTCTCTCAATGTTTCACTCAGTTCAGGCTTGGGTTTCCCCTCATGAATTGAGGAAATGGTGCATTTTGTGGGGTTGTTTGTTGAAGAGTTGTTTCTTTCACATTATTATCAGTTTCCTTAGTTTGATTTTGGGGTTCATTTGAATTTTCATTCATGATTGAATCTTCAGGTGGGTTCTGAATTAGTTGTTTAGGTTTCTCAATTGATTTCCCACTTCTTAAAATAGTCACAGCCTTTATTTGTTCATGAGTTGTTTGAGAACAACTTGACTCACCCCTTGAAGTTGAGGATGGCACCGCCTGAGTTGGAATGGGTGCCTTTCCAGTTTTGATGGTTTGAAGTTCTTGTTTTAGGGAAGAGACTTCTGAGTTCATCCTATCCATTTGTTTTCACAGTTGTTCTAGTAGGCTTTGTGGAACAGTTTGGGTTGGTGCTTGAGAAGATTGGTTTATCCCAAGGGGATATTTTGGAGGTTGTATAGTTTGTTGAAAATGGACTGGTGGCTATTGGTATTGGATATGTTGGGTTTTGAACTGGTTATGGGATTGGTACTTCTGATGGGGGTAAGGATTTTGTCCATGTGGTTGGATAGGTTTTTTGTTATCTTTCCAGCGGAAGCCTGGGTGGTCATTATACCTTGGGTTGAAGTTGTTTTGGTATTGAGGGTTTGGAAAGTTCAAGACATTCACTTCCACTGGGGGTCCTCCTAAAATAAAATACTTTATGGATGGAATGGTTGGGAAGTTGTCTGTCTTTTGGTCATGTTTGTCACAAATTGTGCAAACAGGGTCAATGGTTTGGATTTCATGGACTTTCCTAAGGTCTATCTCTTCAACCTTCCTAGAGAGTGCTATGAGTTTAGCCATAAGGCTTTCCTATTATCTAAGTGTGTGAATTACAGTAGTTCTTTGTGGATTTTCAGAATAAGGTGAAGTTCCCCATGTTTGGTTTTGTTTAGAAATGATTTCTAAATACTCGTAAGCATCATTTGGGGTTTTGTTTCTATAGGTTCTATTACACATCATGTCAATGAATTGTTTGTTCCCCTGACCCATCCCTTCATAGAAAATTTTCACTTGTTTAGGTATAGAAAAACCATGGTTTGGAACCATGTTTAGAGTGTCTTTGAACCTCTACCATGTTTCATAGAATGACTCTCCCTATTTTTCAAAAACGTTTTGGATACTCTTTTTAAGTGCAATTGTTTTGTGGTGGGGAAAGTATTTTTGTAGAATTCAATTTGTAGTTGGTACCAAGAGTTTATGGATTATGGTCTCAAATTTTTTAGCCAATTTTTATCTCGATCCTTTAATGAAAAAGTAAATAGCCTCATCTTAGCTGATTCTAGTTGATGTGGGGGCACATGGTTTCTACAATGTCATTGAACTCCTTAATGTGAAGGTAGGGCATCTCGGACTCCATTCCATGGAATGTGGGAAGATGGTTTTGGACATGAGGTTCAATTATGTAGTTGTAATCTCCTAGGGAATTGTGTCTAATGAATGAGGGGGAATTGGTCCAGGAAGGTGTGAGGTAGTCATTCATGGTTTGATCAATTACATTCCCCAAGTTTGGGGCTGCCTCATTTGGGTTTCCATTTTGGTTTCCACCTGGGTTTATGAGTTGGTTTCTTTGAAGACATTCAATTTAAATGGGATCAATTTTGGACTCTAGAGTATTAGGAAGATTAGGATGTAATGTAATGAGTTCCCTTAGTGTACTTGACTCCCCAACCCCAGGACTATGCTCCCTAACTAGACGGTTTGATTGATCGCGGGTGTAGGCGGACATGCGCCAAAAGAAAAAAAACGAGAAAGGGAAAATATAATAGAATTTGGATTAGAAAAGAAGAAAAGGGGGATAATAGAATGGGTGTTTAGATGACTTACTTGGGTCCCCGACAATGACGCCAAAATTTGATTCTCGCTCAAATTTACCCAAGAGAATAAGGTAGGACGGTCGTTGTAGTTTTGCTTGGGTTGTCAAATCCTCAGAGACCTAAGAAGTAACCTATAGACACATAAATTCGATGGAATCTTTTTGGATATAAAGTGGCCAAGTTGAGTTTATTTTAGATGGTTTTAAAGGAACTCTAAGAGACTTAGGTGAATTCAATTTAAAATAATGAGTTTATCCTAGGTTATTTCTCGGGGTGGATGGGACATGTTTCCTTTTCAATGATTTCAATTTCTTATATTTGAGATGGGTTCATTTAAGGAGAAAAAACAACATCATCACTTACTGGTTTAATTCCTACACCCTTTAATACTAATCACCTATACACTTTAAGGACCAATGTTTTGAAGACTTCAAGGTAAAGGTTTGTATTAGCACTTGAAGTGTGTGGCCTTAAATTCAACAAGGATGATGGAGTTTAAAAATCATCAAATTAAAATCTCAATTAAAGAAGTGATTATACATTAATGGGGTGATAAATAACATCCAATATAGTCCCTTTATACTCCCTTGGATCAACCCATAAGTGTTTTAGCCCTACATTGATCCCATGGTTTCAATGGAAGTGGAAAGTAGACTCATGAGGGAGGAAATGGAGAAGTAAATAAAACAACAAAAATAAAATGATCACTCCACCGTTGTGTGAATAATTTCACAAGGTTTGATGTGAAAAAATTCACACCATGATCCAATGGTATCAAATTGATATGAAGAACAACAAAATAAAAGTAGAAGAAGAACTTTTATGAAGAGACTAAAGTGAATTGAATGACTTACATGTGAAAGAAAAATTTGAGACAACAAAATTACAGCATAAAATTACAATTCAACAAAGCACCAAAGATTATTAAATCCTCCAACACCACTAACATAAATAGGAATTTTTGAGCCCTTGGGTAGAGCCTACAACAGCCCAAGTCTCCTCAATTAATTTTGGTAGGCCATAGGTGGGTGGAAAGTAAGTGAGAGTTGATTTTTTCCACCCTTGACCTGAGGTGACATCCATCTTTCCTTCACCGATCAGATGCACTTGGTAGACCTCCTAGATGGACGAATCAGAGTGGTCAATAGAACAATACAATATATCTTCAGATGTATTCTAACCTCCTATCAAATTTTGTCCCATTTGGAGTTGTGGATTCTGAGATATGATCAAAGTAGTGGGCTGTTTTTCTAGGCCGCAGAATCTGGCCCAGAATTTTATCTTCTAAACTGGGCCGCCTAAATGGACACCGTGGAGGCCAAATTAGTACATAGATCCTGAAGCTTGACTTGTTCCTCTACATTTATTATAGAATCCAAAGAAATTTGGGATTCATTGGGCTTGTATGTGGGGCCCCACAGTCTTATCAGTGGGCTGGTGTCCAATCTGACTTCTCCAGAATTGTTTCCTTTCATCACAAAATATCTCCATCTTCTTCCATGAATTCTCCAATGATCCCTAAATTAAACATGTTCATATATTTAAGTGTAGATCAAATTACCAAAATATAAAATTAAAATATTTATAATTATATTCCTTAAAATCAGATGAATCATTGGGTACTTTTAATGATGTTAAAAAATGTACCACATAATAGTGCATTTTAAGAAGGTATTACAATCATAATGTGAAATGATGTTCAAAGTGTAAAATGCACTAAAATGGTATTTATTAATAATAAAGAACATGAATATTATATATATTAACAAGGAAAATTATCCTCATTTAGTGGCTAATCACACCCCCCAACTTGAGTATTTCTAGTCCCGAGCAAAATGTATCTCAACAGTATGAAATTCAAATTCCTTTTCCAAAAACATTGTAATACACAATGATCACCAAAAACCTTTATAACAAAAAAACATGAAACCCATAAAAATATTTTAATACATGATAGTTTCATAAGAAGATCCCAATCCCAAGCCCATTCCTTTGTTCCAATTCATTTCCATATTTCATCCAATATCAATAAAGTATGAGAATGTGTTGTGCATCACAATAGACATATGGGGTTCATCTTTATTCAAGGGGGAAATAATGGAAGCTCTAGGTGGAATCACATTTCAATATTAAGATGAGTATTTAATTTTTTTTGTATCATATTTTTTTGTTTTGTTTTTTGAAATTTTGCCATGGTAATTAAAATTGCACTCAAAAGAGTCAACCCCTGTAGCGAGACTTTGCTGATGACTCCCAGGCTCAAAGACCATAGGGAACCACGTGAATCCCACATAATCGGGCATCATATCAAGTTAACTCAATAAAAAAAATGCAAATTACCAAAAATATAGATAAAATTACTAACTCTGGGCCAAAAAACTATGGAGTCACGATCCCCAAGTGCCGAGAGCCACGCATTAGGTCATTTCATTGCTCTACACGCAAATTTATTATTATTTTTATTATTTTTTATTGAATACTCATACTAAAACTAAACTGGTCACCAAAACTATGCTATTTATTTGGGGGACCCCAAGAACTCAAACTAATACCCCACTATCCAAAGTACGTACATTGTGATCTTTTTTTATTTGGATGAAAATATAAACAATGAAAAATCACATTGGACAGCCACACTTTCCAAAATCTATTCTCATGAAACTATACAAGGATTAAAATCAGAATCAGAGCATGCTAAATTATTTGATATTTAGTTTCAAAGTTTTCAATGTGTATTACCATGTTCAAAGTTAAATGAATTTTTCCTTCTATTTAAAAAAAAAATTCAACTCATTTTTTTGATACAAAATCATTTTTTATTTTATCCCCCACCCCAACTTAAAATAACACTGTCCCCAGTGTTTAAGGAAAAGAAAATTTATAAGGGGGTAGAGGTAGAGAATGAAAGTTCAAAAAGGAAATTGAAAATGAGTATCATGGAATGAAGTCTCCTGGTGGTTAAAGTTTAAATTCTTGTCACTCCAATTTAGTATTTGATATCCATGTCACTTGCAGAGTTTCCTAGTGGAAAAAGGAAAACAGAAAAAAAAAACAAAACAGTATATATATATATATATATAATTAAAATATAAGTATATATATAAATTAAAATAAACTAATGATACATTGTCTTCTTTTTAAATTTCTGGGTAAGGTATTACTCAAGGATCACACCACATGACACGGATGAATATGGTGCTCCCCTTTCGTACCCATCCATACTCGTAATAGAAGAACATGTCAAAAGTCTATTTTATTATTATTATTTTATTATTAATATTTTTATTTTTAAATATCAAAATTATTAATTAATATTATTTGGAAAATAAAAATGATTCAGAAAGATTAGAAACATGAAAACCACAGGTTGCCTCCCGTACAATGCTTTTGTTTAACGTCGTTAGCCCAACATGGATCCTAAATCTATCAGTTTTTTCCTGGTTCATAGATTGGCTCAATTAACTCAACCTCTATTTCTTATCTATTGAATGATTCAATGAATGGTTTTAACCATTGACCATTGACCTTGAAAATGTAACCACTAGTGGTATCTTGAATCTCTACTGCCCCATGGGAGAATAAATGATGCACTATGAAAGGTCCTGACCATCTAGACCTTAACATTCCCGGATGTAAATGAAGTTTTGAACTATACAAGAGCACAAGGTTTCCCAGTTCGAAATGTTTTACCATGATATTCCTAGATTGGTAGGCTTTAACTCTAGCTTTATTGATCCTTGAATTTTCATAATCCTCCATCC
Source organism: Viscum album (assembly GCA_963277665.1). NCBI lineage: Eukaryota > Viridiplantae > Streptophyta > Magnoliopsida > Santalales > Viscaceae > Viscum > Viscum album. Next base: position 35,571,862 of record OY728124.1, read on the forward strand.
TTAGTTCCTCCAGTTCATTAAGATCTAATTTCCTTTTTGTTCTGGCCAATGAGAGGTCATAATCCATTTTCTTAATTGCCCAAAAGTCCTTATGCTCAATTTCAATAGGTAAATGGCATGATTTTCAATAAATCAACCTATATGGTGACATTCCTAAAATGGTTTTATATGCGGTTAGATAGTCCAAAGGATCATCTAAGAGTTTCTCAGACCAATCTTTTATAGAGGGGTTGACAGTTTTTTCAAGAATTTTCTTAATCTACCTATTCGCTAACTCAGCTTGACCATTGGTTTGAGGATGGTATGTAGTGGACACTTTATGAGAAATACCATAATTAGACATGAGTTAAGGGAATGGGAGGTTGCAGAAATGGGTTCCTCAATCACTAATTATAGCCCTAGGAATTCCAAATCGAGAAAATATGTTCTCTTTTATAAATTGAATCACAACTTGATGATCGTTGGACTTAGTGGGAATGGACTCAACCCATTTTGAGACATAATCAATAGCTAAGAGTTGGTAGAGGTATCCCCTAGAGTTTGGGAAGGGATCCATGAAATCAATTCCCCAAAAGTTAAATATTTCAACCACTAAGATGGGAGTGAGTGGCATTTTATTCCTTTTTGTGATGGACCCTACTTGTTGACACCTAGGACAACTTTGACAAAATGTGTAAGAGTACCTTGAGAGGGTGGGCTAGAAGAGACCACATTGACGAATCTTAGCAGATGTTTTCTTAGAGGAAAAGTGACCTCCACATGCCTCACTATGACAGAGTTTAAGGATAGACTCTTGTTCAGATTTTGGGACACACCTCTTAATGACTTGGTCAGGGTAGAACTTATAGAGGTATGGATCATCAAACACATAGTTTCTAACATCATAAAAAAAATTTCCTTTGAGCTTGAGTCCCTAAAAATTTTAGAATGACTCCTATAACTAATAAATTGGCTATGTCAGCATACCAAGGGCAGTCACTCACAGAGTATAGGTGTTTATCAGGAAATGAATCAGTCATAGAAAGGTGATTTGAGTTGTATTTGAATTCCATACTAGATAGGTCATTAGCTATAAAAATTTCAATGCCCTTTTTATCCTTGATTGTGAGGTCAAATTCTTGTAAGGGAAGGACCCACCTAATCAGTCTATCCTTAGCATATTGTTTTTGGAAGATGTATTTTAGGGAAGAATGTTCAGTGAACACAGTGATGGGGGATCCTAAGAGGTAGGACCTAAACTTCTCTAAGGAAAACACAATATAAAGTAACTCCTTTTTAGTGGTGGTGTAGTTGATTTGGTCATCATTTAAGGATTTTCTTGCATAAGAAATGACATAAGGATTTTTATCCCAATGTTTTCCTAACACAACTCCTACAGCAAATTCACTGGAATCACACATAATTTCTAAAGGAATGTTCCAATTTGGAGATTTCATAATCGGAGGAGAGGTGAGAGAGGATTTGAGGGTTGAGAATGAACCCTCACTGATTTCTTTCCAAACAAATGGAGCATCCTTTACTAGGAGAGCACAAAGGGGACGAGAGATTGAACTAAATTCCTTGATGAATCTTCTATAGAAACCAGAATGACCTAAGAAATACCTCACTTCCTTGACAGCTTTGGGTGACGGAAGGTGACGAATGATGTCAACCTTAGCTTTATCAACTTCAATACCCCTACCTGAGACCAGATAGCCTAGAAATAATCCCTCTTTATCCATGAAATGGAATTTTTCCCAGTTTAGGACCAAATTATTTTCTTTACATCTTGAAAAGACTCTCTCCAAATTCTACAGACATCCCTCAAATGTATCCCCAAACATAGAGAAGTCATCCATGAAGACCTCAAGAAAATCCCCTACCATGTCTGAGTAGATTCCCATCATGCACCGCTGGAAGGTTCCAGGAGCATTGCATAAACCAAAGTGCATGTGTTTGATGGAAAAAGTTCTGAATGGACATGTGAATGTAGTCTTCCATTGATCCTATAGGGAGACCTCAATTTGATTATACCCTAAGTACCCATCTAAGAAACAGTAGAAGGCGTGACCTGCCACTCTCTCAAGGACTTGGTCAATGAATGGTAAGGGGAAATAGTCCTTCTTGGTGAATGAGTTTAGCTTCCTATAGTCAATTCAGACCCCCCATCCACTACTCACCCTTGTTGGAATAATCTCTCCATCCTCATTGGTTATCACTGTGATTCCAGCCTTTTTTGGAACCACTTGAATTGGGCTCTCCCACTCACTCTCAGCTATGGGATAGATGATACCAGCTTTTAACAATTTTAGAAGTTTTTTCCTTACTACCTCCATGACATTAAGATTGATTCACCGTTGTGGTTGATGACATGGATTTGAATCAGATTCTAGAACAATCCTATGAGTCCCGATAAGTGGGCTAATCACAGGAATATCAGAAAGGGTCCAACCAATGGATTTCATAGGCTTCCTAAGGACATCTAAATTCATCCTCTCATGATTGGATTTAAGAGAAGAAGAAATGACAATAGGAATATTTTTATTGTCCTCTAGGAAATCATACTTGAGTGTAGCAGGAAGTTCCTTCAATTCAAGATCAGGTTGGTTTGTAATTTCAGCAAAATATTGGGACATTGGATCAAGTTCAATTTCTTTTTTTAGAGTTTCAGATAGGATTGACTCACCACATGTATAATTTTTAGCTAAAATATTGGCTTGATCATATTTAGGTAATGAAGTTTGATTGGTCTCCATGAAATTGGTTTCCTGAAATGTTTCACTGATTTTTGGACCTAAGACCTCATCATAAGAGAAATTTGAAAATGATTCAATCCAAGGAGATAAACTTCCTTCATATGAACAAAGGAAATCAATCTCATCCTGACTTAAACATTCATCAAATATTCCGTGATGTTCCATGGATTCATTATCAATGCTTCCAATCATGTTTACTTCATGAATGTCCTTGTCATCCCCTATTTGTGAGCTTTCAATATATATGTTCAAGTCTAGACTCATGTTTCCAAACGTGATGGTCATGTTCCCATTTCGGACTCAGATAAAAGAGTTGATTTTTGTAAGAAAAGGACGGCCAAGGATGATTGGGGTTTTTTCCTTATTTCCTAAGTTTGGATGGTTGTCAAGGACAATAAAGTCAGTAGGGTAGATGAAGTTTTCAACCTTTACCAGAACATCATTTAAAATACCCTTTGTAACCCTAATGCTACGATCAACAAGTTGAAGTGTGACAGATGTGGGTTGGAGTTCTTCTAGGCCTATCTGGCAGTACACGACATATGGTATGAGATTGACACTAGCACCCAGGTCACACAAGGCCTTGACAACTTTGCTCTCTCCAAGTTCAACATTGATGTAAGGGTAACCTGGGTCTTTCAACATAGGAGGAATGGTCCCTTGAATGGTGGTACTCACATTAGCAGCCAAAAGTACATGATTTTTATGTGAAAATTTTCTTTTAAAAGATCACAAGTCCTTAAGGTACTTTGAGTAGGAAGGTATGGTTTGGATGGCATCGAGAAGGGGAATGTTCAACTTGACTTGTGAGAATATTTCCTTCAATGTTTCACTAAGTTCAGGCTTGGGTTTCCCCCTCATGCGTTGAGGAAATGGTGCAGGTTGTGGGGTTGTTTGTTGAAGATTTGTTTCTTTCAAGTTGTTATAAGTTTCCTCAGTTTGATCTTGGGGTTCATTTGAATTTTCATCCATGTTTGAATTTTCAGGTGGGTTCTGAATTAGTTTTTCATGTTTCTCAATTGATTTCCCACTTCTTAAAATAGTCACAGCCTTTAGTTGTTCATGCGTTGTTTGAGCACAACTTGACTCTCCCCTTGAAGTTGAGGATGGCACCTCTTGAGTAGGCATGGGTTCCTTTCCAGTTTTGATGGTTTGAAGTTCATGTTTTAGGGAAGAGACTTCTGAGATCATCCTCTCCATTTTTTTGCATAGTTGTTCTAGTAGGCTTTGTGGAATAGTTTGGGTTGGTGCTTGAGAAGATTGTTTTATCCCAGGGGGATATTTTGGAGGTGCGATGGTTTGTTGAAAATGGACCGATGGTTGTTGGTATTGGATATGTTGGGTTTGGAACTGGTTATGGGATTGGTAGTTCTGATGGGGGTAAAGATTTTGTCCATGTGTTTGGCTAGGTTGTTGGTTATCTTTCCAGCGGAAGCCTGGGTGGTCATTATACATTGGGTTGAAGTTGTTTTGGTATTGAGGCTTTTGAAAGTTAAAGGCATTTACTTCTACTGGGGGTCCTCCTAAAAGAACATCCTTCATGGATGAAATGGTTGGGTAGTTGTCTATCTTTTGGTCATGTTTGTCACAAATTGTGCAAACAGGGTCAACGGTTTGGATTTTATGGACTTTCCTAAGGTCCATCTCTTCAACCATCCTAGAGAGTGCTATGAGTTTATCCCTAAGGATTTCATCTTCTGTAAGTGTATGAATTCCTGTAGTTCTTTGTGGATTTTCAGAATAAGTTGAAGTTCCCCGTGTTTGGTTTTGTTTAGAAAGGCTTTCTAGATACTCGTAAGCATCATTTGGGGCTTTGTTTTTAAAGGTTCTATTACACATCATGTCAATGAATTGTTTGTTCCCCGGACCCAACCCTTCATAGAAAATTCTCACTTGTTCAGGTATAGAAAAACCATGATGTGGAACCTTTTTTAGAGTGTCTTTGAACCTCTCCCATGTTTCATAGAATGACTCTCCCTCTTTTTCAAAAATTTTTTGGATATTCTTTTTAAGTGAAATTGTTTTGTGGTCGGGAAAGTATTTTTTCTAGAATTCACTTTGTAGTTGGTACCAAGAGTTTATGAATGATGGTATCAAATTTTTAGAAATTTTTTAGCTCGATCATTTAAAGAAAAAGGAAATATCCTCATCTTAGCTGATTCTAGTTGATGTGGGGGACACATGGTTTCTACAATGTCATTGAACTCCATAATGTGAAGGTAGGGTATCTCGGACTCCATTCCATGGAATGTGGGAAGAAGGTTTAGGACATGAGGTTTAAATATTTAGTTGTCATATACTAGGGAATTGTGTCTAATTCATTATGGGGAATTAGTCCAGGAAGGTGTGAGGTAGTCATTCGTGGTTTTATCAATTACATTCCCCAAGTTTGGGGCTTCCTTATTTGGGTATCCATTTTGGTTTCCACTTGGGATTATGAGTTGGATTCTTTGAAGACCTTCCATTGAAATGGGATCAATTTTGGACTCTAGAGTATTAGGAAGATTAGGATCTAATGTAATGAGTTCCCTTGGTGTACTTGACTCCCCCGCCCCAGGACTATCCACCCTAACTAGACGGTTTTATTGATTGTGGGTGTAGGCGGACATGCGCCAAAAGAAAAAATAACGAGAAAGGGAAAAGATAAGAGAATTTGGATGAGAAAAGAAGAAATGGGGGAGAATAGAATTGGTGTTTAGAGGACTTACTTGGGTCCCCGGAAATGGCGCCAATATTTTATTCTAGCAAATATTTACCCAAGATAATAAGTTAGGATGGTCCTTGTAGTTTAGCTTGGGTTGTCGAATCCTTAGAGACCTAAGAAGTAACCTATAGACACGTCCATTCTATGGAATCTTTTTGGATATGAAGTGGCCAACTTGGGTTGATTTTATATGGGTTTAAAGGAACTCTAAGATACTTAAGTGAATTCAATTTAAAATAATGAGTTGATCCTAGGTTATTGCTTGGGGTGGATTGGACATATTTCCTTTTCAATGATTTCAATTTCTTATATTTGAGATGGGTTAATTTAAGGAGATAAAACAACATCATCACTTACTGGTTTAATTCCTACACCCTTTAATACTAATAACATATACACTTGAAGGATCAATATTTTGAACACTTCAAGGTAAAGTTTTGTATTAGCACTCGAAGTGTGTGGCCTTAAATTCAACAAGGATGATGGAGTTTAAAAATCATCAAATAAAAATCTCAATTAAAGAAGTGATTATACATTAATGGGGTAATAAATAACATCCAATACAGACCCTTGCTACTCCCTTGGATCAACCCATAAGTGGGTTATCCCTACATTGATCCCATGGTTTCAATGGAAGCGGAAAGTAGACTCATGAGGGAGGAAATGGAGAAGTAAAGAAAACAACAAAAATAAAATGATCACTCCACCGTTGTGTGAATAATTTCACAAGTTTTGATGTGAATAAATTCACACCTTGGTCTAATTCTATCAAAGTGATATTAATAACAACAGAATAAGAGTATAAGAATAACTTTTATTAAGAAACTAATGTGAATTGAATGACTTACATGTGAAAGACAAATTTGAGACAACAAAATTACAGCATAACATTACAATTGAACAAAGCACAAAAGATTATTAAATCCTCCAACACCACTTCCTTAAATAGGAATTTTTGAGCCCTTGGGTCGATCCCCCAACAGTCCAAGTCTCCTCAATTAATTTTGGTAGGCCATATGTGGGTGGAAAGTAAGGGAGAGTTGATTTTGTCCACCATTGACCCGAGGTGGCATCCAGCTTTCCTTCACCGAGCAGATGCACATGGAAGACCTTCTATATGGACGAATCATAGTGGGAAATAGAAGAAGACAATTGATCTTCGGATTTGTTCTAACCTCCTGTCAAATTTGGGCCCATTTGGAGTTGTGGATTCCGAGATATGATCAAAGTAGTGGGCTTCTTTTCTGGGTCGTAGAATCTGGCCCAGAATTTTATCTCAAACTTGGGCCACCTAAATGGATATCGTAGAGGCCGAATTAGAATTGGATAATGAATAGTGATTTTTTCCTCTAGATGTCTTATAGAATCCCACAAAATTTGGGATTCATTGGGCCTGTATGTTGGGCCCCACAGTCTTATTAGTGGGCTGGTGTCCAATCTGACTTCTCCAGAATTGTTTCCTTTCATCACAAAATATCTCCATCTTCTTCCATGAATTCTCCAATGATCCATGAATCAAACATGTTCATATATTTAAGTGTAGATCAAATTCCCAAAATACAAAATTAAAATATGTATAATTAGATTCCTTAAAATCAGATGAATCATTGGGTTCTTTAAATGATGTTAAAAATGTACCATATAATAGTGCATTTTAAGAAGGTATTACAATCATAATGTGAAATGATGTTCAAAGTGTAAAATTCACTAAAATTGTGTTTATGAATAATAAAGAACATGAATATTATATATATTAACAATGAAAAGTATCCTCATTTAGTGGCTATTCAGAGAACCGACATGAAGATGGTCGGTACTAATGGTTGTTGGGCTTAAACCATAGGTAGGTGTCTTTTGTACCTTGCCTTACTAAGGATCAAAGTCCATGTAGTTTGGAAGGTGTGGAGAACCGATGTGAAGGGGTCGGAACAAGTGGGAATTGGGATTCAACCTTAAGGATGTTTCCTAAGTACCATGCCTTGGCACGTTTCAAAGTCCTTGTAGTTTGGAAGGTGTTGTTAACTGATGTGAAGGGGTTCAGAACTATTGGAGGTTTTGGGCTTGAACCTCAGGGAGGCTTCCTACATACCCTACCTTATCAAGGATCAAAGTCCATGTAGTTATGGATATGTGTGGGGATCACACTCTATGATTCCCAAGTAGTATTCCATGGTAAATTCTTACAATAATCCCATGCGAGTCATGCTTGGTGTGAGAAACAAAAGGGATAAATGAACTGACAATCTCGTCGTGAAAGGTGCATCCATGGGAAGTAGAATGAGGATTAAACATGATTAGAGGACCAAAGAAAAATCATGGGATTATGCGTGGTTAGAATTCAAGGGAGATGGAGACTAGGAATTACTCCTGGATGGATGCTTGAGGGGTGAAAAATCCCAATAAGAGAGGTATTTTGCATGGAAGAGTGGATGGTTCCGATACCTATCCTCCCCTATGGTCTTTGGTACTGATGAAGAAAGGAAGATTAGGGATGTTGCCTCCCACAAGAAAGGTTTGGGCCTTACACCAAGGTGGATTCCCTTTCCCCTCAGATAGATTCCACTCGAACAAAGATGATCTCATTCCACGTGTGGAATATTTCACTCCCATGGAGACTAGTGGGCATAGAGGATTTCTGAGATGGGGCACCCCACATGTGATGCATGGGGTGAGGATACAGTTTAACATCTTGTGCTGAGGATTATGGTTCTTGAAAATTTAATGTCTGGAATCTTGAAAAATATGGGTTAACTCCGCACCCTTAGGACTTATATAAATGATAACCACCCACCATTGAGGAAGGGTAGGCATCAGAAATGCCGTGGTGTTGGGGTGTTGCGGAGTGATCCATTGAGGGGTCCACGTTATCGTGTTTATGAAAATAAGCAATAATCTTTTGTGTGCCTATGCGAAGAAGCATAAGTCGAAGCAATAAAACATGAAGCACCACCCAAGGGAGTTTAAAATCACTTTGTACAAACCTAGAGGGTCTCACGGGAAAATTATTTGCAGAGAAAATGGGTTCACAGGAAGAATCCTCGTGAAGCTCTAGTGCTCTATGTATTGAAGGGGATTCACGAAGTGTATCAGCCTAACCTAGGCATAGGGAATAGGTGCATATGGAAGGTGCTTCACGAAGTGTAAAGTCTTTCATAGAGTAGTGATTCACGAAGCAAGGGTGCCCTGCAAAGCGTAGAATTGTGAAGCAATGTGCTTTCAGAAGCATATTGACCCTTTCATAGCATGTGGGTTACTTGTGCACAGAGGGTACTTCACAAAGTATAAGTCCTCTATGAAGACCAAAGTCTTCTTGGGGATCCACTTCCTATGAAAAGGTCTGTGGTCTCTGGGAAGAGAAACCCCCTTTGAAGAGGGGTTGAATTTATTTAAAGGGAAAGGCACTTCGCGATGCTAAAGTGCCATGAAGAGATAATGGTTCGTAGAGCTGGAATTGCTTCCCGATTTGAGAGCAAAGAAGAAAAAAGGTTGAAGGATCCATCCTTTGGGCTCGAAGGGAGCTGATTATTTATAGAAAATAGGTTCCACAAATTAGAGCTCACTCAGCGCAAAGCTACGTGGTACTTTTTCATGACTTGGGAGACTCCCACCACTTTTCTTTACGACGGCTTCACAAATGTCAAATCGCAATGCATATCCTCCCACCTCCTTAATTCGTAGCGGCTTTCCAAACATAATATCGTATTGCTGAGTCTCCATAGTCCTTGATCTAGGGAGGATTCGTAGAGGGGGGAGCTTCATTCCATCTGTGGTGCTATGAGGCTCCATGAAAAAGCTTCACGAGCCAGCCCCAAAGGCTTTCCATTTGTTTATCCTATTCCCAAATTTTGGTTCCATCAATATTTTCCACACCCATACATATAGTCAAATGGTAAGGGTGAAAATACCTCAATACATTCTCTCACAAAATGACCAGAACCACTATTATTCCCAATAAAAGGATGATGTTCACCCCTTATACAGAAAATCCATATGGTGTATCTCTTGAGGATATTTAGTCACATCTAATCTCATTATTTATTTAACAAGTATAAAACTTCATCAAACACTGTGTAAGTAGTGTAATCACCACCAAATAATGATGAAAAACATCACACCTCTCATCCACTAGGGTTAGCAACAAAAAATATAACTACTCATACATATCCTATACCAAGAGAGAATGATAATTCATACTCACGAGAACTACTACAACATTTCCCTTTCAAGGAGTACATTTTATCTTGATGTAATAGTTCTATTGGAACCCTAACTAAAACCTATATCTTAGGTTAATATCCCACCATGTAAATAAATACCTGAGACTCTGCAGGAGCTTACCATATGAAATTTATTTACCCAGCTCCCATAAAAATATTTTATGGAAGGTTTTATAAAGAATAATGAAGAGATTGTGATAAAGGTTAGAGGGACATGATGAAATTTGGAATTTTATGTTTTCTATTGAGGGAAATTGAGAAGATTGTATTTTCACCATCAATTGATCTTATAAGAGTATGTTATTTGAAATAGATGTGATAGGTGTTCTTATGGGGAGTTAAGTGAGGCCTTTTACTTACTCTAGATGGCTCAAGAACCATATGAATTTCTCCAAGTGCATTAAATATGAGGGGGGATCTAATGATGATATTTTTTTCAATTTTAAATCCACACTCATGTGAAATTTTTCAGCACCATCAGGTACTTGCTAGCCTCCACAGGGTAGCTAGTGGGTTTCCTCTAATTAAGGTGAAATTATTTTTCATTGATGAGATTATTATTTTTTTAGAGATTATATTTTTCTTGAACAAATTTATAATATTTATTTATGAGTTCAAGATAAAAATAATCATGTTTATGGTATCCATTTTTGAAATAATTTCATCAATAATTTAAATCATTATAATTTATGTGACTAGAGAAGAAAGAAGAAGAATATAAAGGATAATAAATTGGAGAATTAGAATAAGTGGTTGAATTATAAAAGGTAGTATTATCCTTTACATGTTCATAAAAATGTTCTGTGAGGAAAGTTCGGCTCTATACACTTGATGTGGATAACAAATTTGAGTTCATAGATTCATCATAAGAACTCTACGTGGAGACTTTAATATCCTTTTTATCTTTCTTTTTTTCCTTGAATTGTTTTTAAGATATGGAACTCTAGTTTAATGTAACCTATAATTTTTTAAATTTATTTTATTTCACCTTGTGTTCCAAATTTGGATTTTACTTTTTGTATAAATTTTTGGAATACTTATTTTGGAAGTGATTGAACATGTTCCTTGTAAGAAGATCACAGTCAAAAAGCTCACATTCATATTTTTCATCATTGGTATCTTAGAAGATGATGTTTTCTATTAACTTCATTAGCATAATTGGAATCCATTTTTATTTTTAGATTTATCATGATTACATATGTCATTAATGATATTATGAGTTTCTCTACTGCTGTCTTTTTTGCATGATGGTATTCTTGTATAATCTTCACTTTGGGATCCCAGAAGATTCGTAAAAACTGTATTATTTTTTTATGGGTGTTTATGATGATAATTAAACACATAGGGACTTTCTACTATTTATTATGTTAGTAAATAAAATAGAAATACTTTTAATATATTCATCAGAATTAATAGTAAAATTTTAAAATTATTATAAAAAACATAAATAATATTAGGTCTTAAAATATTTTTTTCCCCTCTTATGTTACTTCTAACAACATATAAATTACATAATAATATTTATATGTGGAAAAATGACTAAAATAATTTCTATCAATACCCAAAGGGAAGGGATTCATAGAATTTTTATTCAATTAAATATTATTATCATTATAAGGTTCTACATTTATTAATATTCTTTTATGAGAACATAACCAAGTATTTCCATTTTCTAAATAGGATTAGAAATACTACTAAGAAAAGATAAAATTTGATTATTTAAAACTGAATAATAAGTTCAATAAAAAATAGAATCTTTAATGTTGGAATTATATTCTATAATAATATCAATATCTATAATTAATTCAATATTTGAGAATCAAAATATAAAAATAATAATTTTTTAAAAACAATTTTTTTTTAAAAAAAGTAAAATCCTCCCTTTCATAAAATTATTTTATATCATAAAAAATAATGGTGCTCAAAAAATAAATCCCAAACATTGATAAAAATTGTTTCACTAAGAGTATGAAAAAAGGTATGGTTTAATTGACATATAAAAAAATAAATTAAAAGATAATTTTAAACTAATAATTGAATTGATTAAGAAATAAAAAATAGGTAAATTTAAAGCACAATAATTGATATATTTGATTCATTTAAATAAAGTTAAAATAAAATATTAAGAATTGAGTCAATTAAATTAATTATTTTAAGTATGAGATTTGATATAAAATAATGCAAAAGGTAAAAGTAGAAAATGATAAAAAAAAATTAGAGTATGTCTAATTCTCAATTTGATCCCCTACGTCTCTACCCCTCAACATGAGAATTAAATAGTATAAATCTTTTTGTATCAACAATAACTAAAAACATGTCCCTTGTAATTATGTCTTATGGTAACCCTCTTGATCTTCACCAGTATCCAAGTGAACTATCCAACACTATTACCATATTTTATCCATTGGACAATGGATTTTAATAAGAGAGTGGTTTTATTTAGGAAAACCCTTCACACACTTATCACAAATATATTTGATGAAAGGTTGTAAAATTTAGGGTGAAGAAACAGTGAGAATAGTTAGAGAGATTCCAGGAAATTGGAACATTGAAGTTGTCTCTTGAGAGGAATTTAGAAGATTAAATCATAACCATAAATTGATATTTTGAGAGCATGTTGTTAGAATTAGGGTTTACACTTACCCCTAAAAAGTGATAGTATAAAATAAAAAAATTATGGATAGGTGAGGGCATCTTATTGGAAATCAGTGTTCATGATGATATTATAAGGATCCGTGGGAGTCCTTTTATAATATCTAATAGAATTTAGAATCATCGGGAATTCATATGGTGAATTGATGCTAATGTGGACCTCAATAATGGTATTTTTTACCATAAAAAATAAAAACTCATTAGAAGATGATCAATTTAATTAGTTACCTGATAGCCTCCATCAGGTATCCTATGGGTTTCCTGTAGCTGGGGGATGCTATAGAATCTCCACCGACTTACTACTAATAGCCACCGGATGGTTGGTGGAATTCGGGTAGGGAGCCACTTCAATGGGTGATATACTATATACCTAGTTCTCCTTTATTAGGCTGCAAGTAATCCTAATAGAGAAGGTCTACAATTTCCACCATTGCACTAGGTAGTAGGTGGACTAAACCGTTTAGCTGGTGCTTCTTGTTTTAGACCAACTTCATGAAGTTCCACCTCTAGTTTCATCTAATGAATTATTTGGATCTTCTAGGTTGTTTTAATGTTTTTGAATAATTCAAATGGACTTGTTGAAACCTTTAATAATACTTCAATGATTATTAATGATTATATGTAATTCAACACATTGATTTCAATAAAAATAGTGTATCATAGTTAATTGAAAAATGCTTGAATGAAATGTGAGTGTTTGTGCTCATGGAAACACCATGGGATAGAGAGGTAAAAAATAGGAAACTGATAATTCTAGAAAATTCCTAAATCCAAGAGATGGTTGGATCAGTTTACTTCTATGTGGGATTTCCTCTCAGTTCATCCTTGTTACATTATGTGTTTTAGGTGTCATTGATAAGAAAATATATACCAGATGAATCTCATATTTTGAACCCGAAAGTAGTTTAATTGGAAGAGAAAATACATTATGAGGAACAAATAGTTCATATTATTTATTATGGAGATCAAGTGATACTAAATAATATAATTCATGGGGTTATGATTTTGTGGGAAAATTATATGATTGAAGTAGAAATATGGGAATCATAAAATGCCATGAATAAAAAATATCCCCACTTTTTAAGTAATGAATAAAATTGGGACGACATGATTTCCAAAAGGTGAGATGAAATAACAACCTTGTTAATTATAGTATTAAATAAATTTCACTCCTCATTATTATTCATGAGTTATATTTTATAGATTCAAATTCATTATAAAATGTTTGGGCATTTTTCAATGAAAATTAATATTTTTATTCTTACAAAATTTTGTTACAAGTATTGTAAGTTTTTATTTAAAAATAAAAATTAAAAAATTAATCAATTTAACTTAAAAAATTTACTTTTATTTATATAAATAAGTCAAAATTATTTTAGACTCAATTTTTGATTGTTTTATAAATTTTTTGATTTTTTGGTGGATAATATAAAAAATTTATTTTTAAGAGAACTTTTATTTCTATCAAAGTATTTATATAGTAATATTTTATTTCATATTTGTTTTAAAATTTCATTACCTCTCTTTTATTAACCATTATTCAAAAAATTTCATTGAAATTTAAATTATAAATTTGGTATAAAAATTTGTTTTTACATAAAAGGATTTTTTCTGGAAAACCTTTTCCACTATGTCAATTGTAAAATTTTAAAAGTAATTTATACCTATTATATAAATTTAATTATATAAAATGGAATCCTTATCTGACATCATAAAGTACAAATTTTTAATTGGGAAGTTTCATTTTTTACCTTATAAATAGTAAATTTGGTAAAATATCTAGTCCACATGGTAAGAGTTAAAACATGATAGAAGGTTTAAAACTTAAAGGATAAGAGTCAAAATGAAAAAAAATATATCTTAATACTATATTTTAGTATATAAAAATCTTATATTATATATTACTTGGATATGGTTCATTTTGGATAAATTGTTATTGTCTTTGAAATTAATATATTTTATTCATTTTGAAATTTCATAGTGTTTCCCCTCCGCCACATATAAAAGGAAACCCGTATCCCCCTCTCTCTACATTTTAATATATTCTTATATTAGCCAAAACCTACCCAAAAAAATCACAAAATATTTCCCCCATCCTAGAGTATTCTTTTAATCATAATACCATCTTAGGAAGGCATTAGATATAAATCTAAAGAGATTGTTGAAAAAAAGTTCTAGTTCTAATCACTGTTTTTCTATATTATTTATTATTTTACATCCTTAAAACAATATTAATCATTTTCATATAATAAAATTATTATATATATAAAAAATTTTATAACTCTTTTATGTAATAAATTATTTATGTATAAATAAAAACATTACTCATATGTATGTGAAGACTACCTCCTCACGAGATGATGTATTTATTTTATTGTTATTGAATCATATGGTTTTCCAAAATAAAGGATCCAAATAAAAAATAATACATATATGATATATATTTAATTTAATAATTATAAATAAATATTCTATTTATATATTTACCATCAAAATAAAAAATAGTGTGTTTTTACATACAGACTACTTCCTCATGAACATTTTTATTTATTTTTTAATCACTTACTCACAGGAAATTTATATATATGTAGATTTAAATTAATATTGTGATATTAATGATATTTTTATCATTATTTAAAATTAACATAATACTTAACCTCCTTTCACCATGTTTTTAAAAAAATGGAAAATTTACTCTTTCCTATGTAAAGACTATCCTCCCCATGTTGTCACATAAATCATTTTTCATATATATATTAATTAGATAGTTATAAAATTAAAAATACAAAAATATGATCTTAATCATAACATTTTAAAGATTCTATAGAAGATATAATCATTATCCATTTGACTATATTCAACCTACATTATCAATATTCGACTTATATTCAGAGTGTTTTCAAAACACCCCACATGAAATTTATAAATTATATCATTAAATATAAAATAAATACAAGTGAAATAAAAGGAATAATAAACTTGAAAAGGTATTATTGAATTAAATATTTAACATTAGAATATTTTTCATAAAAATAATGAAGGTAAATGACAATTCATATATGATGTAAAGGATTTTTAGTCTCAATTCCCCTTAATTGAGACTTATGATATCTTCATCTAATGTTTTTTCAACTTGGTGTATAAAACAGAATTACGGATATTTTTTATCAAAATTAGTGTTTTTAAAAACCCATTTAGTGCTCTTCCCTTCATTTTTTATTGGTTTGAATGTTATCAAGTTGTATAGATTACTTTACCTTATATCTTAATTTTAATGTTTTCAAAGATTTGTTTTCTAAAAATAATTCTTCTATGTCAATATCCATAAAATTTTTTATGGATGTATTTATGTTTAAATAAATTAATTATAAAGGATATTTTATTTCCTTTTTGTATTAATATCAGATTATTTTTGGAGATGAATGTTTTTACTTTTTTTATTCAGAAATATTTAAATTTCAATACAAAAAGGTAAAAGAAATGTTATATTATAACGTATATGGTGTAAATAAAGTTTTCTACTACAACAAATAAATATTTGATATCAGGATTACATAGCAAGATTTATTGATTTATTTAATAAAAATACATTAATCCCTTTGTTTAAGGTATTTTAGTTTTCAAAATGGTGTTTTAAAAGAAAGAAATATATCAATTTTAGAAAATATTTTACTCGTGGGTAAATTTTTTTATTTGTATGAATTTGATGTTTGAAATAAAACAATTTATGTTCTTAATGTATATTATGGTCCATGTAATTTTTTTTTGATACTGAGTGATTTTGAAATTAATTGAGTAAGTTTTACCATTTGTAAGATTTATTTTACTGGTTCTTGTATGGTTTTGGTAAATATGATGTCCCAAGGAACCTACATGACATATTTATACTTGAAAATTATTTTTCCAGAAAATATTTTTTATTTCATTAGGAAAAATAATGAAATTTTGTTTATTGGATTTATTATACCCTTATGGGTAAATTGTATTATTTTAAAAATATATTTTTCTATGGTTCTAATTATTTTAATAAAATATCATGTTTATGATTTTTTTATTTTATGATTTATTGTAAATTGGTTATGATCACATTTGAGCACTAAATCCAATTTCATATATTAGAAAATAATTATTTGAGCTCAATGTTTATTAAGTTGAAGTAAAACTATCTTATATGATCTCACAATTTTGATATTGTCTAACATGTTTAGTTATTAATTATTATATCTTCTTTAATGAAATTTTTGTGGTCATATAAAATTTTAAATCTTTTTTGAAAGGGTTTATGAATGTATAGGAATAATAATGATGTCAATCTAAAAATCATGATGATATTTCATTAAATGAAAATATGTTTCATTTTAAAAGTTTTCAATTCTGAAAAAATGGATACTATGTGGAGGTTTCCACTTTTTAATTTATGGGATTTTATGTTAGTGTTATGACCAATTTATTCAATACCCTAATATATAATATATATTTTTGAATTGTAGAAAAATAATTCTTGTTTAAAAATTAAATTTTGGGCGGAATAAAAATCACGTCCCTATATAAAGTTCACCAAAATTACTAAAATTCAATTATAATAAGTGTTTTGTGATATTTCAAAAACATATCTCTTAGGTTAAAACCCTCAGAAAACCTATTTTCACATTAACTATTCTAACACATTTTTATTATTTTAGTATTCATTATGATCAAAAAATAAATCAACATTATTAGATAAAAATAATTACACAGATTCCTAATATGGAATCCATTTTTTCATATTCAGTTCCTATATATTGTAGATATTAATTTTAAAAACCTAAAAAACACGATAAAAATTAGTTTTTTAGAAAAAATCTTGTGTAATTATAAAAAAGCATTTATTAATGAATTAAGCTAAATTATGATTATAAAAAAATTAATTGGATTTTTTAAAAAATATACCAATAAAAATTTAAAAATAAATTAAAATAAGAAACTAACTTTTCAAATACATGAATGGAAAGGATATGGTTTTATCAAATCGTTATTATCCACTATCAATAGAAAAATAAACATTTTTCATAAAAATTGAAAACATTCACTTCCTGATAAATTTAACTTGATAACTTCAACAAATGGTATCATTTTAGAAAATTAAATTTTCTAAAATTGGATGAAATTAATTATAATATTCATGCACAATATGAAATAAAACCCTTTTTTTAATAATAAAATTAATTTACTAAATATTAAGTACTTATTTATTATGAATTAATATTCAAATTTTCTATATATTAGAAAATTTAAAATATTGTTCATAATAATGTTATTCATATTCATACCAAATAATTTAACTACTTGGTTATAATGATATATTATACCATATTTTATTTAGATTCATGGTTGTCTTTATTTAAAGTTATAAAAGAAAATAAATATATTTAAAGAGAAGTAAATCATAAAATATCGAGGTGTTACATTATACCCATTATAAAAAAGTTTTTCTCTTAATTCCATCACTTTGATGTGAACAACTGGCGTTACGTCTACCTCATTACATCTTATTGTTCTCACATCGCTTCCTCATATTTGTGGATTCACCAAAAAAACATTTACAGGGTGAGTGATCATGTATCATAAAAAAATTTAACTTTAATCCATAATTTCCACTAGTTATTCCTTATAAGAGAGATCATTCTATAGTAGTAGGACCCATGAGTTAAATAAATGTGAACAATTATATGTGTACATCCTTAAGAGAGATACATAGAATACATTTTTTACTTGAGATAGACTTGGTGGAAGCATCAAGAGATAAGAAACTATCCTGATAAGATCATGAACTTCAAAGGGACTAATATATCTAGGTTCCCAATTTCACTTCTTTCCAAATATCATAAACTTCTTCCAATGAGATATATTTTGGAATACTTGATAACCAAAATTGAATTCTAAATCTCACCAATGATCGTTATCATAATATTTATCTCAAAAATGAGAATCCTTAATGAGCTACTAAATAGTTATAATATAGCATTCTGTTTCCAAAACTTGATAATGTCTTAATAAATTTATTTATCTATCTTCATCACAATAAATTGGAGATTAGCACTTCCTAATATAGAGGGATTCATAGTGAGACATATTAATTCCTGACTGAATGTTAGTGTTATAAGAAAATTATATTAAACAAATGTGTTTATCCCAAAATCCATTGAAATCTATAGAGTAATATATCAATATCTTTTCTAGAGTTTGAATGGTCCTAAAAAACTGACCATCTGTCTGAGGATGATATGAAAAATTAAAACTCAACATTTTATCCCTGGAAAACATAAGATTATCCAAAACACTTTGGTAAACCTCAAATACCTATTAGATATAATAGAATGAGGTAATCTATGAAACCATAACAATTTCTTAATTTATATTCAAGAAAGATGAATAATAGTGAAATACTATTGGATATAAATTAAATATGTTGATATTGTAAGGTGATTAACTATAACACAAATATAATTGTTCCCATTATATTTTTTGTGAAGTAATATGATGAAATCTAGGAAACTTTTATCTCATTTTAATTACTATATGGGTAATGGTTGTCTCATCACCATATATTTATATATCTCAACCTTTACAAAATGAAATATAAGGAAATGAGTTACAAAATCAATAATATCGCTTTTCATGTTGTCATTGTTGAATACTCTTTCAGATCAATATATATTCATACTTAAAGGATGATGAGATAATTTTGATCTAGTAGATTAATATCACTACTCTTTTAGATATAGTATTTTTGGGACACATTTCCAATATTTAATCCTTATTTATCCATCGAAATCATTACTAAATGTAAGAACATTTCTGACCTTCTCCCACAGTTTCACATCCTCCTTTATTTCCTCTTTAATCATAAAATGTATGAATGACTGAACATTCATCTATGAAATATATGATCTTCCCACATTCCTATATATTTTAAGATCCATCATTTAGAAACCCATAAATATTATATCTCTTTTAATTGTCATCATTAAAAAACTAGAATAATATTTCTGACTTAGAGCACAAACCACCATATTCTCTTTCACAAGTTATTAATGTATTAAACAATAATAATAATTGATCAAATCCAAATATATTCTCTATAAAATATTCAAATATTAATATTTTAATATATAATTCAAGGATTTATGATCATTATATATATCACACCATTTTCCATATACGTAATGGATCTATATTTTTAATGTAAGAATCCAAACATCATACTCCAAATAATGAGTTGGGTAATTTTAGTCATGAATATTAAATTAGCATGAATCATAATCTATAACCATGTAATTTTTTAAAAAATATTCTTGGTACATTCTTTTATGCATCATTGTAGCCTAAAACCCTTCTCCACTACATAGTAATGCAAGCATTAGTGTGCTGACCAACTTTATTTCACATCAATGAAATTTTCCTCACATCCATCTCTATTAGGTAACTTGTATCCCTACCATGAAAACATTATTAGTGGATTATATAAACATGATAAATCTATAAAAATAATCAATAGTATGTTACCGTCTAATGAAAAATACACAAATCTATAACCATTGTTGGTTTGGTCCATTGGTAAAAAACATGTATCTTTTAAGGATCCACCGATATACCCTCAGATGAAATTATATTTAAAAAAATAGACATTATGTATCCAAAGTTCACACTTGAAACATTTGTAATAAATCTTATCCTTTGTCAGGGTATTCAACACACCACTCAAATTTCCTCCCTATCATTCTTAAACTTCAATTTTATAATAATGTATTCTATAAAGTCTACTAATATCTATTAAAGGAAATATCTGAAGTATCTATTCCTTAAAACCATAATGATTGAGGGATATTTGGTTAGTCCAAATGGAATTACTATAAATTCATAATAAAAATAATCTATATGAAAGTATTCCTTAGGTATATCCTCCAACTTCAGCATGAATTGATGATATCCATAATGAAGGTCAATCTTGGAAAATTATTGCGTCCAAAACATTTTATCAAACATGTCATCAATACATGGTAGAGGATACTAGTTCTTGATAGTCATATATTTATGTTATTTTTAATCAACATGAAGATTAATTTACCCATATTTCTCATAAAAATTATAAGTTTCACTCTATGATGACAAACCATGGCATAAGAATCCATTATCAATATTATCCAAGAGTTTCTTTTTTAATTTCAAAAACTCTATTACGGACATTATTTATTGAATCATTGAAATGGGTGTGCCACTGGGTATGAGTTATTTTGAAAACCAAACCTCAAAATTTTAGAGAATACAATAAAAATATTTAGTAAATACATCATAATAATACCAAAAAATGAGAATATATTAAATAATGAGTTTCTCCCCAACCATTTATGATAAATAACCCTCATGAATATGTAGTAGGACCCAAGAAATGGATGTATATTCCAAAGAAGTTCATAGTTATCCTTCAACGTAAGGATATTCATAAGTTGACTAGTAATATCAAATTTAACCTCACCTCCTCAGAAATTAATTTGGGCTACATATAATGAGATTCAATCCATGCCCAAATTAATTTGAAATTTAATTATAGTGTTATCTAGAACAAATTCAATAAGTATATTCTCACAAACATCTATCAATGATGAGAAATAAAAATGATATTTAATTATCGTACCATTAATATATTTAACTGGTAACTAAACATCTAATCAATATGGTGGAAATGTGATTCCATTAGAAAATAACATTGATATAAAAGACTAGATAACAATAATCATAAATAAGACATTATCTATTCTATAGTGGATGATAAGTGTACCTTTTTACACATAATTCTTGTAATCCAGTATTTAGTTTATTATTATATTAAATTTATATTTTTTCCTTTTACTATAGATTATTGTAAGGATTATTAACCTCATAAGACCTTTTATTTGAGAATTAATTCATATAATATCCATACTTTTTAAATATAAAGTGTATAATTATTTTGTGTGTATTTTGTTCAGATTTCAATACATGGATTTCATTGTAGGGAAACTTCACATAACTTGAACAATATTTTTCTCAATGAAAATGATCCCCAAATGTGAAATATATTCCCATTCCTTTTACAAATTACCCAAGTTATTATTAATGTATTGTTTGGCATATAAGAGTTTAGATAACATTTTCCTCTCTACATCACATACCATTGGATCAACCATGAAACTATATATTCCCCTTATTATCAATATAACCATGATGAATTCATGCCTCCATTTTCACATTGAGTTCACATGGAAATATTTCTTTTTAAGCTCTAAACATTCTTATGGATAATGACTTTTTAATACTTGGTTCCAAACTCTGAAATAATAGATCATTATTTATTTATAGTTTGATAATAATATGATATGTATACCATACTTTCCTCATAATGTTTTTTTATAGGTGCTTCAGGATTCATAATCCTCCTACATCAACTCTAGAAATACCCTATCTATTTTAGTACAAAGAGTTCAGTGAATGTACATATGGAGTAATATGACCATTAACTCCTATGGTCTCATAGTTTTGATTTATATTTCATTTCATATATTATATACAAGGTTTATTAAAACAATTTCTTCACCTTTATAGTGATAGACTGTATATAGAAATTTCTCATGTTATGAGAAAACTATTATAAGAAATATATTTTCAATTCCCTTGATTCATTGTTATTAAAATAGTGATCTAGAAGACCAAAAAATGTTTATGTTTCCATATAAATAATTCAATGGTATTTTTATCCTTTTTTAGTGAATTTAGGAGTGAAAAATGTTCTAAGTTACTACCCCTCACTTGTGAATATTGAGTGGGAATAGTCACAATATATTTTATTATAGCTCCAAATCCATTTGGTTTCTCAGAAGTACGATCATTTAATTTGATGTCACATTCATTGTTCAAATTATTCATACTGGTTCCAGCCATTGAAAAAAATAAAAAAAAACATATTTTAATAATAAAACTATAAAAATAATTGTTAAC
This sequence comes from Viscum album, assembly GCA_963277665.1. NCBI lineage: Eukaryota > Viridiplantae > Streptophyta > Magnoliopsida > Santalales > Viscaceae > Viscum > Viscum album. Next base: position 35,594,184 of record OY728124.1, read on the forward strand.
CATCATATATATATATTACAATCATTCAGGAGATTTACTAAATTTTTACACCTTCATATCAACCAATGACATATTATGTTTTCCATGGTCATAATCTATGTAATTAATTTATAATTGTATATAATGAATGTTTAAATTAACTTAAGAATATACCACTTGGGGTCAAACTAGTTGTGTAGTGAGGGACCACTCACCATGCACTAAATTGATGACTGAGATATACTCAACCAACTATTTTCATAGTTATTAAACATAGATGGTTTTTTACAAAAGAACACTTCATTGATTAGTTTCAAGATAATGACATATAGCATAGAAAAAAAAACATAATCTATATCTTTTGAAAACAGTAGGTTTTTTACCTATACATAGGTTTATCCCAATGGTTTTTATAAATGTTATCTAATCCTAATCTCAATAAATTAAATAAATCATGATCTAATACCAACTTAGGTGAGTTGAACATAACATATATTGATATTGCATCAATTTCGATGAATGTTCAATACATAAAATAATTATACATTCTTCCAAACTATATATGTATATTGAATTTGGAAACCGGACATAAAAATAGTATTTCATAAAGAAAATTTACCATTATCCATAATTTTTTACATATTTTTAAATTTTAAAACAAATCATACAAAGAAACTTATATCAAAACGTGAGGAAGGAAAAATATAAGAAAGGGTGAAATTAGATAATTTATATGGGTAAACATTAGAGATATAAATTAATGATCATTTTAAGAAAAAATGGTATGATAACATAATCATAATGTAAGGATATCATACAGACTCATTTATTTATTTTTAATCACAAGTCTAGAAATAAACCTTTATCATCATAAAAGATAGAAGTCATAGAGTACAGAATCAGCAATAATCAAAGATTATTCATGAGTGCATATCATAAAAATGGGAATACTGAAAAGGTATTAACATATAATATTTGGAATATGTGTAAATAGAAATATGTTCTCTCATTAAGTTAAGGAGAGAAAATCAGGTCCTTGAATGAACTTTTGGACATGAAAAGAGGTCCACACAAAAAAAATCATATGAAATGAGGACCATGAATAAACACACAAACACTCATACACACAAACACACACACACACATAGATATATATATATATAACCCCTTCCATAAATCAAATAGTGATTATAAAATTAGGTTCACACATTACATGTTAATCAAATGAGTTATCTATATATACAAAATTCATTTTAGGGATATAAAAAACCCACCAATTAGATAAATTTAAACCATAAATGTACCACATGATAATATGAACAGTCATAATTTCATCATCATATTACCCATGGAACTGAAATGGGTCTAAAAAAGATTTCATCTTAATTTATTTAACCTAAAGACAAGTAACATGATACCTAGAATCGGATATAAAACTTATTCATAAAAAACCATCCAAAAAAATTATTTTATAGTATCATTAGATCATATGACTAGTGTAACATAACCAATATTAGAGTACTTTATCATTTTTGAGAAATGACTTTAAAATCTCATTGGAATATTTCTTTAGTAAAATACCCTGCTCATTTGAGAATCATTTATTTAATACATAAAAATTTAAAAAAATATTGAAATATTTTATTTGAATTTAAACAAGGATAATTTTTAATGAAACATTAAATAATTTAGTGGTCATTAAATCTATAAATTTAGATAATGTTTTAATTTAAAAAAAGGTTATATTCACACCTTCGACAAATGGTGCATTATTCAGAAAAAGAAAATTATATTCCATTAAAATATTTCATAGAATTTAAAACATGAGTGCAAATTTGTTTCATTCATAATTGGATCATGCTAAATATTTTATTCATAAACTTTTATGTAACATGGATATGGAGGATAATAATTAATGACTAAAAAGAATAAATAATGCCAAATTTTATTAAAAACTATTTTTGAACCATTTTGTTTACCAAAGAGAAAAAAATAGTACTAGAAAATAAATAACCCATAAATAAAAATTGTAGAATAAAATTAAATTCTTTTATTATATATTTATCACATAATTTTTCTCATTGTAAATTTAAGCACAAATTGGCCTGATTAAAAATAGATTGAAAATTAAATTCCTTCAGTTACGTATTTTCTAGATTTATAGTAATTAAACATATATTTGGTATAAATATATTAAATACCAATATTTATATATATATCATACTTTATCTGATTTACATATAATATTTTATCACATTTTAATTAAAATCTCTTTATTAAAATCATTATTCTAGGTGTTAAATGATTCATTTTTCATATATGATTTAGTTAAATGGTTCTTGTACATAATCCAAGGGCATGGTTTCTCATCTAAATAATAATAAAGATGATAAAATTATAATATTTTTTAGTCATTTACACTTTTATAGTTATTAATATAACGTGGTGATGAAACATGAATTACATCACTTCGTGGAGATAGTTGTCCAACCGTACACACGAGTGATTTTTCCACTTTTTAATGGTTAGGAAGAAAGAATGATTTATAATTATTCACTTTAAATAAATAATTATAATATATTATATTAAAAATATTAATTAAATATAACCTGATTACTAGACTTATTAATTATAAATGGAAAATAAATCACTCTATATCATGGTGGTGGTAGTCCACATTTTTTGATGAGCGAAAATATCAATTTTCAACTAATGGATATGTTAAAAGGTTAATAACAAATTATATTTATACAAGAATAATAATTCAATACATATAAAAATCAATATTAAATCTATATTATTAATCAATCAGGAATTATGGTGATTGAAATTGAATCATATCACCATGTGGAGGTGGTATTCCACACATATGCACGAGCGATACGTTTCACTTCACATTTTATGAAAAGGTGGTAGATGATGTATAATCCAACATCATAATAAAAATTAAATATATTTAAGATACTAAACTAATTATTTTATAATTAATAACATAAAATATTTATGTGTTAGAAGAAGAAATATAAATGAATGTACTCAGATATGAGTTATAAGCCTTCATTAAGAAACCTCATTTTACATACAAATTAATCCTTGAAAAGATGGTATTATGATCAAAATACGACCTCCAAGATATGGGGATAGATTTTATATAGGTATTAGGGAATGTTTTATCTAATTTTTATGTCTCATGAAGTATGGTGAGAAGAGGATAGGTGGCGTCCCTTTTTAAGGGAGGGAGAGGGTAGACTTTTAATTTTCCAAAAGATTAAAATACATTAATTTCATACACAATTATAGAGTAACCAAAATTATGAAGATTAAAATATAATATTTATAAGTTATAAATACAATAAAAAAGTAAAATTAAATAATAGTTTTTGTATTTATTTAAACATAACTCATAGGTTAATTCCTGGTAAACCCATTTTAACCTTAAATGTGGTGACATATTTTTCGACTGTTACAATTTATTATGACAAAAAATTATTTTTAAATTATTAAATTAAATTATTTATGATAATTTTTAATATTTATTAAATTATATTTAATTAAATTTATATAATTGGTCAAAATTATGTTTAAAAAATCCCAAAAATTGCAATAAAAAATAATTTTCCAAAAAAATGAATCTTAATCTTGAAAATAATTTTATAGAAAAATTAATAAAAATTTCAATTCTAATTAATTTAATTGGATTATTTGTATGAAAAATAAAATAATTAACATTTAAAATAAATAAAAATAAAAATTGAACATTTTTAAAAATTAAATAGAAAATATAGTTTTATATTATTTTTTTTCATAATTCCATGAAAAATTAATCTTTTAATGAAAATACCAATATTTAACCTTAAGAAAATTTTTATATGATGATGTAATAAATGATATAATTTTTATAGAAAAAAATTAGAAATGTTATAGAAATTAATTATAATATGTGTATGAAAAATAAAAAAAAATCATTTTCAGAAAAAAATATATTTTTGAAGAATAAAATAACCTAACATAAAATTGAGTTCATATTTATTATGAATTAATAAATAAATTTTCATTATACGAAACCTTTATACAAATTTTTCATAATGTTTTTAATCTTATTCATACCACAAAATTGATATCTAGTTTATAATGGTATATTATGTCATAGTTTATTTAGACGTGGTGTTGCGTGTATAACATGTTAATGAGGAAAATAAATTTGTTGAAAGAAAATATATATCATAAAATATATGGGTGGACTAAGTACCATACATAATTCACAACTTTAACCAAAATTAGATATTATATGGGAGAGTATCAAATATATAGATATAGGACCTACAAACCATGTGTGTATGGTGGTGTACTGTTACAGTATGTTTAAAGGATGTGAGGGACATGTTCCCTATGTAATATTATTTCTTGGGGAATATCAAACCCACTGCCACTTCGAATATCACACATGAATTCTATTTTAGACACTCCATTGGTGATGGGAATAACCCTAGTAACATCACATCATGTTGTACCCCTCATATATTATTAAATGTCACTATCATGTTTGAAAATAATAAAAAACTTACAGTGGACTACTCAAATGTACAAATAAAAATTAGAGTTAATAGATTTGAATTGTCAATTCGATTGGATGAAGTACACTACTAATTCTATAGGGTGTTCAGTGTGTATCTCTCTGAAGAGTATAGTCTAAATATTAAAATATTCACATGATGTGGAATCATCCAACTACATAGTGTATTGGTAATGCGGTATGATGTATGAGATTTGGAGTAGTACTCAACATGTTCCACCTCATAATATGTTTTATGAATTTTAAGTGTTAGGCATGTTTTTTCAATGTGATATGTGATGTATCTTTAGTTAGTTAACTCTCCCAATACATACATAATAAATAAATTATATTCTACCAAGAGTAAATGGAATGTGGTTCAAATACAATTTTTTCTAAGTCCAAAGGACCTACATGGTGTGTACTCGTTGTACATTCCATGATTTTATCATGGGGTTCTTGACATCTGATTAAAATTAAATCATGTGTGATATTTAACTCTAGATAAAATATAGGCATTTATAAAACCATAGTACATGATGTGTGTTCTTATAATGTACTTGTTGTCTAGTCTGTATTTTTATATATTACCATGTTCCACTAGATCCTTTTATCACTTCGATCGATTACACATCAAATAATAAAAAAATACTTCACCAAAAGTATCGATCATGGTGGTGGCACCACCAAAGGTCAATCCCCGACCACTTCTTTCTAGAATTATATCAATAATTTCCTTATGTGAGCCTTTTTTTTATCCAACATGTCTCTTCATAGGGAGAAAATAATTTTTTTCCACACCACATGATCCACCACCAAACACTATTTCACCTTTTAGAAAAATTCTCTTCATCAATAATAATTATCAAACACCCTTAAATATTAAATAATAATTCAAATAAAAATAAAAAATTTGAATAATTTGAATTACCATATGAAAATTTGAAATACATGAATAATTGTGGGAATAATAAATTAAATAATTCAAGTTAAAATATTGATGGATAATTTGAATTTATACACTAATTTAGGGGGTATAGATTGATAAAACTATTGTAGGATCTATAGAGAAAAAAAGAACAATAAATTCCATATACAAAGAATAAATTGACAAGGTCATGTAAACAAATTATGGAATTAAATGAAAAATATAAATCTATACTTAGTAACCAAATATTATACGTAAAATCCAATAATAAAAAATACTTACCTTATCAATTTTTTGATAGTGGTAGATAAATATAAGGCCCCAGCCTTAAACCTGACTTAATCTTGAGTTACTACAAGATTACACATTGAGGATCTTTCAGGTTTAGAGTTTTAGAGAATTAAATCATAAAACTTGCATTATATTCCACATTTAAACAAAGTGGTTACGTAAAAGATAGTATTCATTTTTCCCAACAATGGAAACATATTTAAAATAAAACATGGATTCTTTCTTGACATTTCCTTGACACTATCATCATATCATTTACCCTTCCCTTGACCTGTGAAAAACATTTCAAAAACTTGGGATGAGCATAAAAAGCTCAGTAAGGGATATAAAAATATGGAAAGGAAACATGAGTACAAGTATACATAAGAATGAAATCATACTTTACCCATAAAACATAAGAACATTAACATACCTCATAAAATCATGAATAAATCATAGAAATCATTAGACATAAAGGTAACTTGAGGCATTCATAACATTCTTACGTAGGGAGTAACCCTCTTGCTTGCGTTTGGAATACCCACCACAGTATATTCCCTAAATCGATTCGGAGAAACCTTAACGTTTCACTCCTTCGCGTTACCCAATGCATTGGAGAGCTATATCGGGCTCACCCGCCCTTAGTTTATCACGGAACCACCCGTCTTCATAACAATTCCCAAAACCATAACATAATCTTATCACATAAAACATGCATAAAGGAAACATAACATTTCCACCTTTCAATAACAAGATATCAATACAACACATTGATATAAATACATTATGAAAACCATTTTCAATACCAAAATAAAAGAAAAGTAAAACATGGTATTTATTTTTCTTTCAAAAAGAAGGTATGGCTTGTAGAGGAAGCCGAAAGTCAAATAATGGTCACGGCGGTGGAGAAGTCGTTGTCGTCGTATACGTATGACAAAAACATTCTCTTATGTCAAATGGTAAAACGCTTCGTATAAAAATATTCCTTTTGGATAAATTTAAAAGTTAAAGAGGTTTATGCACCGTATAAAATAAAGTTGTGTATAAAACAAAATATGCCTCAATGAAAGGAGATTGAGACAAAGTCTCATACAAAGACGGTATCCTTGGATTAAGGATAAATCAGTTACATAACTATTTGTGAAAAAAGAATACATGAAATATAAGTGGGTATTAACTATAAAAAAATCAGAGGACATTCACATATAATCATAGAAAGACATATTCAAGGTGTACAAGTTTATCCCAAAGAATCGAAATTGGGTTAAGAAGTTCCCTTGCAAAAATTAGACAGCCTAACAGCGTCACTTGAAAATTCAGAAAAAGAGTTGATGAGAGATAAAAAGGGTATCTAATCACTTGGACATAAAATTTACATCAATAAGGATATATAATAACATATCCCAAAATAATATTATGTGAATTAAAAGACATAACAAAATAAGTCTTTTAAAAAGAGGAGGGCGAAAGGTTCCCTTACCGACATGGGTATCTTTCGAAACATACACCCCGAGAAAGAAGGACAATACAAAATTGATGTAAATACTCATAAATGAAAGAATATTACACAATTAGTAAAATAATGGTCAGTACATACACCACTCAAAGGAAATTATGGAAAATGTAGCATAAATCTCACAGGAATAAAAGTGAGATGAAAAATCCCTTACGAAAACTCGGCAGCCTAACGGCGCCACTTAAAACTTCCAAAAATGGATTGATGAGATAAAATAGGGTATCTCATCACATTATAATATAATTTAAAGCAAGAGGAATATAAAATAACATACCCCATCATAACAAAGAGGAGCATAAAATAAGTGACATAAAGGAGAGTACTTAAAGAGAAAGAGAGAGGTTAGATCTCTTACGAAAATTCGGCAGCCTAACGGCGCCACTCAAAACTTCCAAAATGGATTGATGAGAGATAATAGTGTCTCTAATCATATGAACATAAAAATTACAGTAAGTTTAATATAAAATAACATCCCAATAACAATAAAGGCGAGCTTAGAAGGAATGACATAAAAGAGTGTACTTAAAAAGAAAGAGAGGAGTAGGATCCCTTACCTCGGGTCCGACTTGACTCGATCGTTCTTTAAAGTCCTGAATAATAAACTTGAGTTAATTTAAACTTTATTAAGAACCTTTTTCTAGTTCCTAATTCCTTTTATATCACTTATTTCCATGTTATAATCATTATGTAATCATTTAAGTTAGTAATGTTTGTTTTGTCGATATTTGGTTCTTAAGTCGAAAGTGGACTTCTTACAATTACATGTTGTTCGTGTGGTCAAATGTTCATTATATCAAGAATTATATTCATGATTTGGATATCATATATATCATATATATCCATAATATACATGTATTTATAATATTACATAATCATTTAGAGGTAAGAAATGAAATGCACCGTTCATAGAGACGGTAATCCGTACTTACGCATGAACGCTACATTCATTTCTATATCATATTAATGGAATTAAAACAAAATGAGAGGTATGTATATTTTAATTCCAGAACTATATTCATCATTTATATGTAACATAAATCATATATAATAACTTTAAATCCATCCTTTATACATCCCACATATGGCATTAACGAATCAAATCACTTTGAGGGGGCGGTAGTCCGCACTTCCTAAAATGAAATTATCGTGTTTACCCACAATGGAAACCATAAAGGTATTCCAAAAAAGAAAAATACAGAAACATAAACATATTATATATCATATATAAATACAGTGACATCTTAATGGACACCTTTTAAGGTGTTATATGAGTGTTGAACAATCATCGTTTCGTGAGGCAGAAATTCGCCATCCACAGAAACAGTATGTTCTTTAACCATTTGATGTAGGTGTGTGTAAGTGTAGCTCGAATGCTTATTATAACAACATACTAGTATATTTATGATACTGGAGTTGTTACAAAATAAATTAATAAAAAGAGTTTATGGGGTTGGAGAAGCAAAATAAAACAAAAGGACACAAGTGAAGACATTACCTTAAAATCAGGTAACTCCCTTTGGTTTGAGATCAAAGGCTTCCTTGGGAAGACTTCTGCCCAAAGTGATGCTTAAAGGAGTAATATAGGGAATTTGGGAGACAAAATTGTCAGTGTATTTCCGAGCCAAAGGCTTTGGGAGTGTGGGTATGGAGGTAGAGGTGGGGGCCTTTTATTAGAGGAGAGGAGGGGTACTCTTGTAAAGTTACAAAATGTTACTTTATTTTCAAAAGCGTTTCGGATTTTAAAGGTCCCACATTGATGTATTTCGAGTCTAAGGTGATAAGGGTTCTAAATCCACTCATCCAATAGGTTTTGGGCATGTTTAGGTCATAGATATTACATTAGAATTCCAGTTTATTTAAATCGTTAAATAATGAGGTCATCGCTGCATCATCATGATGTCATAAAATAATTTAATTTCTTTAATGTCTAAAAATTATAAATAAATACTATGATGTAGGAAATAGTTTTAGATTTACAATGACTATTTATAGTCAAAAATATGACTTGTATAACCCCATGTAAAAATTGTTTTAGTAAAACATCTCATGTTTGTGTCATTTTTACTTTAACATTAAATAAAAATATATTTATGTCATTTTCCAACCAAAGTGGCTCCATGGGGTTCCCAAGTTGACCCATGGATTTTTTGGGTCGGCCATGACACATCCAATGAGGGTAGGACATTTGTCTAGGTCATTTCAGTTTATTAAAATATTATTCTTACCATAAACTACAATAATTACCTCTAATCGCGATTAAAAACTTAATAAGTTACTATTCACCAAAAAAATATTTTTATCCCATTGAACCACATTTTACTTCTTAATGACAACCATGTATGTCGGATTTTTGAAATTCAAAACACAAAGATGGAAAATTTTCATTTAAACGGAAAAAATCAGTTTTTATAAGTACCACTTAGTGGTTTCACTATTCATCAAAAATTGATGTTTTTCAGAAAAATCCCAAAAATTCACCCTAAGCTATATTTGATATTCCGAATTCAAAAATGAAGTCTATTTTAAAAAATTCAAAACATATAAGTCACATTAATTAATTTAATAATTGATTCCCGCTATTAGAGAAAATAGCGTGTTTTTATGAAACAATAAGTATCCAAAGATTGACACTAGTTTAAGTCTGATTTCAAAGTGAAATTAATTCCAACGACCACTATTGGATTTAATGGTAAAAATATATTCTAATTTTACTTTAAAACAAATTCAAAATATAATCTAATCATATAAATAAATTAGATTAAAAAGAGGTTTTGAATTAAAATACAACATTTTACACTATTCATTAAAAAATGAACATTATCGGAAAGATACCAAAAATTTACACAAAGTAAATTTTGATGTCCCAATTCTTAAGAAGAGTTTTATTTGGTCTAATGGAATGTATAAGAGTGAACAAAACTATATTTAATGATGGTTCCCCATCAAAAGGCGATAAGTGAACCTTTAGTGAAAACTAGGGCATATATGCCTAAAATTGAATTCTTTCCGTATTTTAAGCCTTTATCTTTTATTGGATAAATGTAAAAACATTTAAAAACATATATAATCATATTTTAGTTATTTATATCCATTCTCTCCAATACAACGGCTACATGTTAACTACCATTTAAAATAATATTATTTTATTATTAGAGTGCAATGTAAGATTCCCAAGAAACTCGTTGTTGTGTGTTGGGTACGCCATAGAGCATAGAGTCCCCTTTAAATTCATATTAATATTTTATTCACAAATATGGATAAATATAAAAATGTCATATTCTTTATTTAGCTGGGGTGTTACATCCTTCCCCCCTTTTGGGAATTGCGTCCTCGCAATTTTTAAAATTGAGCTTGGAAACATCCTTGAAAGTCCCACATCGGAACAAAAGTTCGTAAAACAATCACTTTAAAATAAAGGAAGATAAGTACAGAGGTCACCCGAGTTAACCCATACTAGGATTCCATGTAGAAAAACATGGATATGGAAGAAAAAGCGAAGAGTCGTGTTCTTGAGGGAGAGTGATAGTAAACATGTCAATGAGAAAGTTAACCATAAGAAAATCACAAACTTGTGATGGGTTAAATGGTATTCGATTCCCCAGTAGGAAAATTTAATAGACAACATTTTTGTTTTAAGTTACTTTTTATTGAGGAATTTATTCATAAGGAAACATAATAACTTATCATGTTGACTTTCAACTTTTACAAGATTCCTTAATCAAACTCATATTTTTTTCCAAAAGACAATCACTTAGGGAGACTTGTTCGCATTAAGAGTACTATAATCAACATCTAGAGAATCACCTAATCCACCAAAGAGAACTATATACTTCCCATGTCTTTAGGCTTTAACCAAATCCAAAACCAAAAAGGTTAGTACAAGGTCAGATAATCCAGAAAAGGATAACCCTTTAAAAAGAAAATCAATGCTTAATCTCCAAAATTTGTCCAACAAAACCCAAAGTTCAACGAGGACCATCCAATAAACAATTTGTCTATAAAATTCTTCAATGTAAACCAATATAATATTGAAACCCAAATATTTGAAGGATTTAGTCACATAGACTTCCAATTTAAATCGTAACATTTATCTCCAAACAACATCAGTTGCTCCTAAAGTCTCGTATTGAAAAGTAATTAACCTAATCACATATCCTCCATGATAGGTTAATCATTTTCATAAATAACCCAAAATCAACTTACTCTTAATTCATAAAATCATATAACTAAAAAGAATCAGTCAAACTAACCAGGGACTTCACGTAGTCCAGTGGTAGGTGATAAATACCAGCCGCACTTTGGTTGTGGGTTCGATTCCCGCAGCATTGTCCGACGCGATGGGTAGTCACACGGTCTACATGTTGTCTTTTTTCCAAAACTATATAATTCTTAAATAATTCTCCAAAAGGGGATAAAATCATAAAAAATAACCATAACATAATTTAACCTCAATTTTATCTCATGCCTTTCACTTCAATCATAACATATAGTAACCCATAATTACCTCAAAAGTAAGGATCATATAAACCCAAATGGTTCTTTGTAACTATGTCCACAAAAGAATAGATAACTATTACTTGAATAAAATTTTCATATATTAAACATCAGGGTTACACATACTATAAAAAGTCTTCTAATGTAACCCCATCATCAAAAGAGACTTAATACTCTTAAGAATTTCACCATAACTCTTGAAGCCCTTATATGTTGACATCTTACTCATTCAACATTCTTCATGACCCATTAACCATTCCTTTCCAACTTATTCTGAAATACTTCTCTCCTACAAACAAAATCATGAATCATATCCTATGATTCCAAAATAGGAAAACAATAGTTATGAAATAATCCATACCTTTGATTGGTCATTTTGAGTTTCTTCATCCTCAATCGGAATGGCATTAGGTATTGGTAAACGAACATTTGTACGATCTTGGTGATCCCATTCACGAAACTTCTTCATAGGACATGTGTTTTCATAATGACCATGCACACCACATTTAAAAAATTCAATTGATCCCTCAGAAAGAACTTCTTTCCCTTTCCTCGAGTCAACTGGATGCTTCCTTTTTCCATGGTAGGTTCTTGCTTTATGACCTTCATTTCCACATCTATAGCATATTTCTGTCCCTTTGAAACATTTTCCAAGGTGTTTCTTTCCACATTTTTGACACATAGATTTTTGAACACACTTACCTTAATGATTATTACCTGTAGTTCCGTAGGGATTTTTTTCTCACATATATGATGCCTTAGAGAAATCACCAAGGTTTAGGTGGTCAATAATGACTCCAGATAGTTGGTTGAGGATAATCACAAGAGTTCTCATTGCAGCTCCCATATCATTCAGTTTCTTCCTCAAAAAACTGTCACAGTTTCCTTCACATCCACTGTTACATTGGTGCCTACTGGATCCAGCCATTTACTAAAACCAAAAAGGTCAGTGTGAGTATATCAAAAAAACCATCATGTACTAATGAGGAAGATAAACACTAAGTTATACTTACTCATTCACTTTATCTAAAACTAGGACTCTTTCTGAAATCCTAACCATTATGGTAATGCCACTTATGCTTAAATAATACCCTAACCTCTAAAGTTATCTAAATCGACCTTTGATACCAACTATAAGGCCCCAGCCTTAAACCTTACTTAATCTTGAGTTACTACAAGATTACACATTGAGGATCCTTTTAGGTTTATAGTTTTAGAGAATTAGATCATAAAACTTTCATTACATTCCACATTTAAACAAAGTGGTTACATAAAAGATAGTATTAATTTTTCCCATCAATGGAAACATATTTAAAATAAAACATGGATTCTTTCTTGACATTTCCTTGACACTATCATCATATCATATACCCTTCCCTTGACCTGTGAAAAACATTTCAAAAACTTGGGATGAGCATAAAAAGCTCAGTAAGGGATATAAAAATATGTAAAGGAAACATGAGTACAAGTATACATAAGAATGAAATCATACTTTACCCATAAAACATAAGCACTTTAACATACCTCATAAAATCATGAATAAATCCTAGAAATCATAAGACATAAAGGTAACTTGAGGCGTTCATAACATTCTTACGTAGGGAGTAACCCTCTTGGTTACGTTTGGAATACCCACCACAGTATATTCCCTAAATCTCTTCGGGGAAACCTTAACGTTTCACTCCTTCACGTTACCCAATGAATTGGAGAGCTATATCGGGCTCACCTGCCCTTAGTTTATCACGGAACCACCCGTATTCATAAAAATGCCCAAGAACCATAACATAATCTTATCACATAAAACATGCATAAAGGAAACATAACATTTCCACCTTTCAATAACAAGATATCATTACAACACATTGATATAAATACATTATGAAAACCATTTTCAATAACAAAATAAAAGAAAAGTAAAACATGGTATTTATTTTTCTTTTAAAAAGAAGGTATGGATTTTAGAGGAAGTCGAAACTCAAATAATGGTCACGGCGGCGGAGAAGTCGTTGTCGCCGCATACGTACGACAAAAACATTCCCTTTTTTCATTTAGTAAAACGCTTCATATAAAAAGATTTCTTTTGGATAAACATAAAAGTAAAAGGGTATTATACACCGTATAAAAGATAGTTTTGTATAAAACAAAATATGCCTCAATGAAAGGAGATTGAGACGAAGTCCCATACAAAGACGGTATCCTTGGATTAAGGATAAATCAGTAACATAACTATTTGTGACAAACGAATACACGAAATATAAGTGGGTATTAAGTGTAAAACAATCAGAGGAAATTCACACATAATCATAGAACGACATATTCAAGGTGTACAAGTTTATCCCCAAGAATCGAAATTGGGTTAAGAAGTTCCCTTGCAAAAATTAGACAGCCTAACGGCGTCACTTCAAAATTCAGAAAAAGAGTTAATGAGAGATAAAAAGGGTATATCATCACTTTGACATAAAATTTACATCAATAAGGATATAGAAGAACACATCCCAAAATAATATTATGTGAATTAAAAGACATAACAAAATAATTCTTTTAAAAAGAGGAGGGTGAAAGGTTCCTTTACCGACATGGGTATCTTTCGAAACATACGCCCCGTGAAAGAAGGACAATAAAACATTGATGTAAATACTCATAAATGAAAGAATATTACAAAATGAGTAAAATAATGGTCAGTACATACACCACTCAAAGGAAATTGTGGCAAATGTAGCATAAATCTCACGTGAATAAAAGTGACATGAAAAATCCCTTACGAAAACTCGGTAGCCTAACAGCACCACTTAAAACATCCAAAAATGGATTGATGAGATCAAATAGGGTATATCATCACATTATAATATAATGTACAAAAATAGGAATATAAAAGAACATCCCCCATCATAACAAAGAGGAGCTTAAAAGAAGTGATATAAAGGAGAGTACTTAAAGAGAAAGAGAGAGGTTAGATCTCTTACGAAAATTCGGCAGCCTAACGGCGCCACTCAAAACTTCCAAAATGGATTGATGAGAGATAATATTGTCTCTCATCATATGAACATAAAAATTACAGTAAGAGTAATATAAAATTACATCCCAATGACAAGAAATTTGAGCTTAGAAGGAATGACATAAAAGAGTGTACTTAAAAAGAAAGAGAGGAGTAGGATCCCTTACCTCGGGTCCGACTTGACTCGATCGTTCTTTAACGTCCTGAATAATAAACTTGAGTTAATTTACACTTTATTAAGAACCTTTTTCTAGTTCATAATTCCTTTTATATCACTTATTTCCATGTTATAATCATTATGTAATCATTTAAGTTAATAATGTTTGTTTTGTCGATATTTGGTTCTTAAGTCGAAAGTGGACTTCTTACAATTACATGTTGTTCGTGTGGTCAAATGTTCATTATATCCAGAATTATATTCATGATTTTGATATCATATATATCATATATATCCAGAATATACATGTATTTATAATATTACATATTCATTTAGAGGTAAGAAATGAAATGCACCGTTCATGGAGACGGTAAGTCGTACGTACGCATGAACGCTACATTCATTTCTATATCATATTAATGGAATTAAAACCAAATGAGAGGTTTGTATATTTTAATTCCAGAACTATATTCATCATTTATATGTAACATAAATCATATATAATAACTTTAAATCCATCCTTTATACATCCCACATATGGCATTAACGAATCAAATCACTTTGAGGGGGCGGTAGTCCGCACTTCCTAAAATGAAATTATCGTGTTTACCCACAATGGAAACCATAAAGGTATGCTAAAAAAGAAAAATACAGAAACATAAACATATTATATATCATATATAAATACAGTGACATCTTAATGGACACCTTTTAAGGTGTTATATGAGTGTTGAACAATCATCGTTTCGTGAGACAGAAATTCTCCATCCACAGAAACAGTATGTTCTTTAACCATTTGATGTAGGTGTGTGTAAGTGTAGCTCGAATGCTTATTATAACAACATAATAGTATATTTATGATACTGGAGTTGTTACAAAATAAATTAATAAAAAGAGTTTATGGGGTTGGAGAAGCAAAATAAAACAAAAGGACACAAGTGAAGACATTACCTTAAAATCAGGTAACTCCCTTTGGTTTGAGCTCAAAGGCTTCCTTGGGAAGACTTCTGCCCAAAGTGATGCTTCAAGGAGTAATATAGGGAAGTGGGGAGACAACATTTTCAGTGTATTGCCGAGCCAAAGGCTTTGGGAGTGTGGGTATGGAGGTAGAGGTGGGGGCCTTTTATTAGAGGAGAGGAGGGTCACTCTTGTAAAGTTACAAAATGTTACTTTATTTTCAAAAGAGTTTTGGATTATAAAGGTCCCAAATTGATGTATTTCAAGGATCAGGTGATAAGGGTTCTAAATACACTCATCCAATAGGTTTTGGACATGTGTAGGTCTTAGATATTACATTATCTTTCCATTTTATTTAAATTGTTAAATAATGAGGTCATCGCTGCATCATCATGATGTCATAAATAATTTAATTTATTTAATGTCTAAAAATTATAAAAAAATACTATGATGTAAGAAATAGTTTTATATTTCCAATGACCATTTATAGTCAAAAATATGACTTGTATACCCCATTTAAAATTTTTTTTAGAAAAACATCTCATGTTTATGTCATTTTTACTTTAACATTAAATAAAAAAATATTTATGTCATTTTCCAACCAAAGTGGCTCCATGGGGTCCCGAAGTTGGACCATGGATTGTCTTGGTCGGCCATGACACATCCAATGAGGGTAGGACATGTTTCTAGGTCATTTCAGTTTATTAAAACATTATTCTTACCATAAACTACACTAATTACCTCTAATTGCGATTAAAAACTTAATAAGTTACTATTCACCAAAAAATTATTTTTACCCCATTGAACCAGATTTTACTTCTTAATGACAACCATGTATGTCGGATTTTTTAAATTCAAAACACAAAGATGGAAAAATTTCATTTAAACAGAAAAAATCAGTTTTTATAAGTACTACTTAGTGGTTTCACTTTTCATCAAAAATTGAAGTTTTTCAGAAAAATCCCAAAAATTCACCCTAATCTATATTTGATATTCCGAATTCAAAAATGAAGTCTTTTTACAAAAATTAAAAAAATATAAGTCACATTAATTAATTTAATAATTAATTCTCGCTGTCAGGGCAAATAGCGTGTTTTTATGAAACAATAAGTATCAAAAGATTGACACTAGTTTAAGTCTGATTTCAAAGTGAAATTAATTCCAACGACCAATATTGGATTTAATGGTAAAAATATATTATAATTTCACTTTAAAACCAATTCAAAAGATAATCTAATCATATAAATAAATTAGATTAAAAAGAGGTTTTGAATTAAAATACATCATTTTACACTATTCATTAAAAAAATGAACTTTATCGGAAAGATACCAAAAATTTACACAAAGTAAATTTTGATGTCCCAATTCATAAGAAGAGTTTTATTTGGTCCAATAGAATTTATAAGAGTGAACAAAACTATATTTAATGATGGTTCCCCATCAAAAGGCGATAAGTGAACCTTTAGTGAAAACTAGGGCATATATGCCTAAAATTGAATTCTTTCCGTATTTTAAGCCTTTATCTTTTATTAGATAAATGTAAAAACATTTAAAAACATATATAATAATATTTTAGTTATTTCTATCCATTCCTGCCAATACTACGACTACATGTTAACTACCATTTAAAATAATATTATCTTATTATTAGAGTGCAACGTAAGATTCTCAAGAAACTCGTTGTTGCGTGTTGGGTACGCCATCGAGCATAGTGTCCCCTTTAAAGTCATATTAATATTTTATTCACAAATATGGATAAATATTAAAATTTCATATTCTTTATTTACCAGGGGTGTTACAATAAATGTGTATAAATTGGTTTCATTGGAAATACATATCATGTTAATATTGATCTTTTGATTCCCCATCAATCACTAGCCCAAAGATCCTTTATAAAGGCTCCTCTAAATTATCCTAGCATTGGGAAGCTAACTATAGTGAAATGTGATATATTAGTTTAAATTTTTGGTTTTTAGGTATAAAAATAAATTAATAAATTTAATTAATTACTTAATCCATTAATTCCTATATTCTTCCCATTATAATAAGCTCCTTCAATGCTCAATGAGAATTTAATTTAAATCCTATTAAATAAAAAAACCATGTTACAGAGTCAAACACTCTCTCATTTTTTCCACCATAAAGTCTTTTTAAAGGAATTTCATCATTTCCAAAAGAATTAGGGGGATGAGTTAAAAAAATATATTTACTATTTGAAATAAATCATATTAGGGCTCTATGTAATAAAAAATTCCATAATGGATCAACAACTAAACTAATTTTTTTTATATATAACATCAATAAGTTTTAAAAAAATATCATAGTAATTAAAAGTGTGAATATTACTTGTCCCAATACAAAATTGGTTTGAACAAATCATGAATATTTCCCCATTGAGTTTAGAAAAAATAAAATGTAGATTATGAAATTTATAATCTGAATATTTATAGGGGTTATAAACCACTCACCTAAAAAACTATATGTATTTTATTAATGACAATTATAATAAAATTTTCACCACAAGTGGAAGTTCATGGATTGGATTATGAGCTCTAATTTCTTGAATCACGTGGTATTTTTATTGAATTTTTATCCTCCATGTATCATTATTCAAAAATATAAGTTAAATCCTGAGGATGAATATATGTTTGATTAATATGTAATTTATATATTTCAGGAAATCAATATATTTAAATGAAACAATACCCACAACATAATTACCTTGACTCTCATATATAGTTAAATTACTATAAATTAAAAAATTATTAATAAATTATGAACATATAGGTAAACATGATTGAATACATAAAATTATATATTGTTTTAAAAGAAAAAGTTGAAGAATATGAATGCATAAAATAATGTATGATATTAATTATAGAGGAAAAATCAATATATGAATTCAATAAGTCCCTCAAATCAACCCTTTATGTGACAGAGTACAAAAATGCAAAGGGGTATCATCCCAAAGTCATTTTTTAGAGGTAAAATGTTATTTTTTTAAATTGAAAATAAATTGTTGATTTCCTAACAAAATACTTTATAGACCTCTATCAATTTTTTATTTCCCATGGTTATCTTTTAGAGTCATACATTGAAACGAAATGTTACAAGTATAAGGAATCCAATTTGATAACATAATTAATTCAATTGTAACGACAAACACAATATGAATGTGAAAGAAATTATAGAATCATAACAATTTAGTAATCTCTAATGTCAATAGAAAGTAGTTATGGAATATCTAATAGAAAAATGATTTTTATGTTTATGGTCAAGATATAATATTTTTCTTTTTATATGGTGTTTATCTAAAGATATGACCCAAATTAGGGATTCACATTCACACTTTTGTTATGGAATCGATGTTATGAGTTATATGTTGAAGGAAATATTTGTAATAACCCCATCAAAAAATTAATTATTTCTTAAACATGAAAGGGGTCTTGGATTTTAAATATCTTTTACATGAGTAATGTATTAACTATAATATTTATTTTTCTTATGTGTATCTTCAGCAATCAAAAAAATAATTTACCATTAAGTGTTACAATTTTCCATGGGTAACAACCATAAAATTAACTCAATGTAGCCTAAACCAATGTAAATAGGGGCTTATGTATTTATTACATAAATTATAGTTTTTTCATCTTTTTTCATTTTTTTGATGTTTATTAGTATTTTATGTTTTTATACAAGTATTTAATAAATTTCATTTGTTTTGGTAATAAGATACAAATATGAATCATTTCAACACTGATTTTATTTTATTAAATATATAAGTTTAATATAGATATATTTAGTGGTAATTCACTAGATTTTGGATGTATTTGGATGAAACATGACCTGATTCATAGGAGTAGTAGAAGGAGAAAGAATCATTTATATCGCAATTTTTTTTCAAGGATATAGTAGGGGAAAATGTATGATGAATTTTAAACTGTAAGGCTATGTTCTCTTGCCAATGTATTTTGATCCAAAAATATGATAAGGTATAAATAAAATAAATTAGTACTACAGAATACTGTTTAAATATATCATAATAAATATAATTCATTGGTGATGTATTTAAGTAGTCAGGGAAAATGTAATCCACATTAATGTTTGAGAGTGTGATAGAACCCAAATTTCATATTTCATTCAACACCATGAAAAAATAATTCTAGAACAAAAAACATGATATTTCTAATATAATGACTCATATGGAAATCATTTTATTATTTTTTATAACTAAACTATAGAAGCATAAAATGTTTTCCTAATATATTTTTAATCCAAAAATCACTATAAAACTACTCAAAAATCATTAAATAATAATGAATGTACATTTTTCTCATTTTTAAAATTATCAATCATTCTAGATACCACATGTATCACATTTATAGCTCATTAGGACTATTGTGATCACTATAAAAAGTAGTCTATCAGAATCATGGAATGTAATTAATTGATACATAGATGGTATATGATCTAAGGGAGAGATAAGTTAATCCAACTGTTAATGTAATAGAGTATAATTAATTATTCTATTCCATGTAGAAATATTTTAACATTGTGTTTCCTGGTGGAATGATCAAATAATGTGGAAATAAATACATAATAACGAATCCATGCTTATATGAGAGATTTAGATTACTAGAGGTCCACCATAATGTTTTCATTATCATTATAGATGAAGAGATACCATACTTTAAAGAAGGAAACCACATCATTTATTTTTATATTATATTTTTTAAATTTTGTTTTTATTGTATTCCATAGTTATGCATGGTAAAACACCAAGTGTGGTTAAGGATAGGTGAAGGTAGGGATTGGTCCCTACTAATTTAGTGAATTGAGTTCCGTCTCTCTATCATCTCCTATAAACAATGTATATCTATACTAATAAACCATTTGATGAACATATGTGAATTGTTAAAGAAATAATAGATGATATACAATCCTTTACAAAACGAAAAAGGGCATATACCTCTAACAAATTTGTGTATAATAAGTTTCTAGGGTAAACACTAATCATAAACATAAAGTGTGAGTTAATTTAGTAAATTTAGTATATACAACATGTTTAGGACTTGAGATTTATTTTAGAATGTGAAGATTGACTTGGTAGGCTTCTTTTAAGAAAATTAGTGTTATAAGAAAGAACCCTAGAATTGTTATGTATGTAGTATGATTAAAAAAACCAATAACAACCCCACAAAATTTTTTAATTTATAATAACCATTATGAA
This sequence comes from Viscum album, assembly GCA_963277665.1. Classification (NCBI taxonomy): domain Eukaryota; kingdom Viridiplantae; phylum Streptophyta; class Magnoliopsida; order Santalales; family Viscaceae; genus Viscum; species Viscum album. The sequence continues at coordinate 35,615,262 of OY728124.1, forward strand.
ATGTAACATGTTCGCATCATACTATAGTCCTTCTCACATAATTTGACAGATATTTTTTATTTGATACATGGTTACACTATTCAATACACTCCCACCAACAATTCTAAATTTCAAACACACACTGGAATATTTTATTTTTTATTTTAATATAATATCCCTATAGATATGACAAGAAGTAAATAAAAGTTATCTTAATGCATGATGATGATCACTTAATGGGAGGAAATATAGTGACATTATAAATTTAATCCCCAAACACCATTGGGAAGATTTTTAGGGACTATGGTTCTAATACACATTTTATATTAATATTACACATAGAAAAAAAAATAAAGTATATATTACACATCATTTATCATTATTATATATTTAATTATATTTATTGTTTCTACATTAAGAGTATTTATTGATTTAATTTCCTAAATTTTAATGTACTAGAATATAATGATTTGGAGTGTATCTATATTACATATAGTTCTAAAAATTAAATGACACCTACATGGGAGAAAAGTGAAGATAATAGTGTACATGGAAATAATAATTTTTATAATAGGGAACTAAAGAAATACTATTCTTGACTCAATAAATAAATTATCCAAAATTATCTAGGACATTTAAGTATATGGATCTTTCAAGTTCATTAGGTTTTTTAAAATTAATAATGCCTCACACTAATATAGATGAATGAAATAATGAACCAATGAATATTAATGTTTATTTTTTATTGTTTCTATCAGGATACTACTTGGATGTGTCAATATGGTCATGATATGATTTTTATGTCCCCATATTCCAATGGTATGAGAACATTCACTATTAATTTAGTGATGATGGACCATTTTGATTAAAATGGGAGGATGAGTGTTCAGATTATCCCACTAAGGATACTTCATATTATTGAACCCGCTTATAGATTTAATTATTCATAGTTAACACATTTCTAATTTCAACTTCCTATATGTTGATTAATTATATATATTGTTGTCTTAGAATGTATAAGACCTTATGGTTATAGGGGATGAGTTTCATGTGTATCCAGAAACTTCTCTTATATTCCTCATATTTAGACATGATGGAATAACATTATAATCAAATAATAAGTGTTGGGTTATCTTATTCTCATAATATAATGTAAATTTTTTCTAATTTTTTTAAGATATCAGAGAAGCTTATCCTTATCACATATTGTGTGGTGATCTATCCTATTATCATCATATAATAAGAGAAATATCAAATTATGTGCGACATATAAGGAGTGTTAGTTCATATTATTCTTGTTACTTTAGGAAATATGGATAACCATATTATACCCATACAAGTTGAGTTTTACCTATAGTTTAAATATTGGTCATGGAGGCACTCTGAGTATAGATTTATACTAATGTGATCATGATTTGGAATCCATTTGGGGAAAATCATAGTTTAATATCTAGTGTGAAGGTTCTAGGCATAGTGGATGTATCAGATAAGGTATTACTAACATGGATTTTCATCATAATATATGATTAATTTAATATTTTCATTGAATATTAATTCCATGACCAATGAAATTGAATAAAAAATTAATTGAAAAGAGAATGTGGTAACCAAAAAGTAGGATCCACAAATAAGTATTTATAATTACATTAAGAAATTAAAGAACTATATTGGGATGAATTATTTCTTCATTAATGAATCTTATAACATCTATATCTCATTCCACTATTTAATTATAGGAATCATGTGCATATTTTCTCTAGTGGTGATCCACACATAGTCCACGAACCTCTGAATGTCACTATAGGAATACTTGGTGTGATATTGTGGTAGATTACAATGATGGTATCTTTTTCCTTTAGATTCCCTGATAATGGTTTCAAAAAGGACCCCCTTTGACCTCCCTAGAATCTACATTAAAGGTGTTAGAGGATATATATTTTTTAGAGATTTAATGGAGAGAGATATCCATATTCATTAGATAGAATTATCTAGACGTTGTGTACAACCAAATAAAATTAAAACATACATATTAGAAATAATATTATTATGTTTAAATAATGTTGTGGTTAAAAAAAATCATGGAACATGAACCCTTATTATTTATATAATCCCAATGTAACACTATTTATATAATAATAATATTATTATTATTATCTATTAATTTTCACAAAATTCTCCAATTAATTAAATATTATTTATTAAAATAATTTTTAATATACATTATTTCTCACTAGACCATTAAACATAGTCTACCATTCCTCCAAAATATTAATAAGTTCCTGAAAATTGACTATTTATTTAATAAATAAATATCAATACACTATTATCTAATAAATAATTAAATATTATGATCACTTAATAACTGATTAATATTTATAAAATATTCATATAATTATTTTTCATGAATAACTAGTGATCAAATATATGTGATCAAGAAAAAAATAATTATTAAACTTCTTGTGGTAATCATATTTAATCAATATGTTAAATAATAAATAATATTATTATAGAAACAATGTTATATATACACTTAGTCTGGGACCCTATAGGTATATTTCTCATTATAATTAGGTGAAACATCTAAAAGTTATATGATTGCATCTAAAAATATACCAAGGGTCCCATAGAGAATGAAATTAATATTAAAAATTAGTGAAACCTCATTAGAATTATAACTTGGTAATATACTCCATTTATCATTATATATATAATAAATAAAATTTCATGGTTGTTCCATCAACCTTTGTTATCAATATCTCTTTCTTTGACATTATATAATTGAACTTTACCATAGAACAACATGGACATGTATTTGATTTTCCTATATTTTTTTAATTGAAAGAATTGAGATATCAACTGCATTAAAATTACTTATAGTACAAATACATTATTTAATAACTCATTATTGAAATATTACTCATCAAACAACTTAAATCTATTACTTCATTGAGAAAATGAATCCTCATATTTTTAATCAATAAATCAAAGTACATGACTCCCAATATCCATTAATAATAACCACAAAGTCTATAGATCATTACAAACATCCTCAAATAGTAACATCCAATCACACATATAAAATTATATTTACTTCTAGCTGGTATCATAATTATACTCTCTTATACTACAAAATTAGTAAGGGCCTACACCATGAGAGTGTGACTCAAATTCCTATGAGTCTCCACCCCTTATAGTCGATATCTTTTTTTAACTAATATAACTTCATCTAGATATAGAAAATATTTTAATGAAATATTTCAGTGAACTTCTAGATTCTCATTATAACAAGGAACTACTATGACCTTTCAAAAATGCATCTACACTTAGGAAATTATCACATATTATGTAACATTTATGAACAAACCTGATATAATAATAATTTTGTTATTATTTAAAAAAATGAATTTATGTAATAATAAATTTCATAGTTATTGATTCCAGGGAACATACTCTAGTTCAATATAGATGCTCATGGTTTAAATATTTACTTGGATATTAACGAATTAATGTTAATTGGGGAAAATTGATCATATGAATCCTAAAAGGTATGTGCTTTGGAAGGTTTAGTTCCCTCTAATAAGATAGAGAATATTTATCTCATAGATCAATTTTAATGTTAAGAAATTTTGATTTGAAAATAATGAGGTGTCAAAATTATCCTGGTCAAAATAGAAAAAATCCATTATAGTTTGTGTAACACAATCTTGGGTCATGTGGAAAGACTAGTCAATATAGTTTAAGATCATGTACTAATGATGATTGTGTAGTGAAAGTAGTTATATAATGTGATAGAGTGGGGTTAATGAATTGATCTACCTAGACCACATATGGTTTGAGTGGATTAGATGTGAAGGGACACCCTTTTTTATTTTTCTTCTAAAGTATTCACAAATGAATTCAGTTGGGTATATTTTTATCCCACAATATATAAATTTAGGAAAATGTTTTATTTTTGAAGGAGGCACAAAATGGGTTGGTATAATATTATTTTCATTCTATATATTTTTCATAAGTCCTTCACTCGTATGAAGATTTATAAAATTTTACGAGAAGTGTTCTTCGTAGACTGGGAGTGGCACAAAATAGTCCATAGGGATTTCGAATGCATTGATGGGATTATATAATGTAATTTTCTTAAACTCTTTCTAGTAATGAGTCCATGAGAGTTAATTGGATAATTTTGTATGAGGTGTAGAAATTCTTAGATGCATGAGATGGTATAACTTGACTAATCAAATGAAAAAATATAATAAAAAGAATTAGATAAGGGATATTTATAAAAAAAATTAGATAATAATAGTGATGGAACATATATGTTTTGTGTACTCAATTGGGATTTTAGTTCTTTCATGATGTTGGCATCTACAATGCTACAACACACATACCTAACAATGTTTGTTGGACATGATACTGTACCCATAGACCCCAATTTATATTATGTGGTTATTATTCCTCTATAGTTCATCATGGATGATTTTTGTGAGAAAAAAACCTCTTTTTAATTGAACTATATGAGAAAAAAGAGGATAAAATTATTAGGAATATGTTTATGTTTGAAAATTTCTATCACATTCTGACATAACTCTATTTTTCAAATTGTTACAACATCACTAATAAAATAGTTTGTGCACCTGAATAGAAAATAATAAACATTCATAGAAATTGAGTAGAAAATATATATTCATATAATTCATCTCTTTCATAATATTATTTTGATTAAATTTACTTACTTCCATGTTATTAACACTTACATAATTGAGCCTGGTGTAGATAATCCTATAATATCCTCCATGAATAATAAATTATGTGATATGGGGCCATTTTCATGAATCCAAATTATGTAAATCATATTTATTACAATATAATATTATTTTAAAAACATATAACATGGATTCTTCAATGGTATGTTATGTCACTTAAGATAGGAATATAGGGACAAAGAACTCCACAATGAGATTAAGTGACCAAATTAAAAAATTGCATCAAATACTAAAGAACTCTCTTTTGTTATACCAAATAGATTACTGATTTTCTAAAAGACTCCATCTATACATGTTCGACCTACAAAATGATACCATGATACTAGAGGGAATCTTTGAGTCCTTATCTCAATGGTTAATGGCCATATTAAAAATTTCCAAGAGAAATAAATATTCCATCGACCGCATTTTGAGGGACCATAACTCTAAATTGTCCTACACATGATCCAGTCCCACCTGGTCATTGAAAAATGAAGCTTCAAATATAAAGGGTTCATTACTATAGTACACCATAATATATATGTATAATATTGAAAATGTTCTGTAGGGTTAAATTATGGAGTGATATTTGTGCTTGGAATTTAACTTTCCGGATGGGTTAGAGTGCACATAATCGGTTTAATAAACCCAAGATGAGTTTGGTGATCTTTTTCATGGGATATAACATTACAGAAAATTGAGGAAAACGTATATCTATTCATACCACCAAAAATACATTATATTGTATCCATTGAAATGATTTTATATAGATAAAAACACCTTCCACCATCATATTATCCATGTCAGAATCAGCCTATGGGAAACCTAAAAGATTGTAGGGATCTCAATAATTAATAAAATGTATAAAAATTCACACTATTATTCATGGGATTAAAACTAATCCTCATTGTTAGTAATGTTTATTACACTATAAATAAATTTTTAGTAATAAAAATATCCCTTCATACACCTAGTCATTTCATTCAAGATATAGATCAATATGTTCCTAGAAATTCCAAAGGGTAGAATAGTGAGGTAACCAATGAATTACATAAGACATCATGCATGAGGTTAGACCATGTAATGTTGGTTCCTCATTATGAAAATATGGAATGTTGATTTAGGTTTTCATGTGATTCAGTTGATGACCTTAGATATTTGGTTGGTAATGTTATTGGTGACCTTCTATTATGGATGATTGTTTTTTTTCTAGGCTATCCCAATAGGGGAAAGGTGGGGTATATTTTTCAGGGTGGTATAGCTAGTGCAAGGATTCTCTATTTATCAAATTAGTACTTCATTACTGAAGCACTATGGTATAATATTTCATAATAGTGGGAAGGGCATTACCCTAAATTAAAATGTCCCATTAAAATTCCTATACTAGTGGGTCTCCATGCTCTTCTGGGGTTGTGATTTCATGATCCCAATAATTATACTATAAAAGGAATTTGGGATATTTTTCCTATATATTGTTGGAGTCTTCCTCAAAGGGATTGATAAAACAAGGTTGATATCCATGATGTGAGTTCAGGGGAGATTCAATATTGTTCACTTTGACAACTCAACTAGGGTGATAATGGATGTTTTCAATAGTAGTGTAAGTTAGAAGTTATATTAGGTTTCATTAATATTTGGGGTTTTGGTTATATTAATCAAAGGTATAATTAATTATGATTAACATACTCCATAATAATTTATGATCCAGTTTTCTCCCTCTAGTGGCTCACACTACATGTATATACCAGTGTCCTTTATGAGAACTTCTCAACGCTATTATGAATGTTATCACAGATAAAAGACTATGATGGAACCAAAAATGGTATCATACTACTAAATATATTCATACCAACTATAACATAGTAGTAATAAACCTAGTGTTAGAAAATATAATATTCGAAGGAGATGTTGTGGAGCAGTTTTTAGGGAGATATGTTACCAAGAAAGCTTGAGTGTGGAAGGGAGGATTAAACAATACTATCGTATCATACTCACAAACGATGAAGGATTAAACATTATAAGTTTCCATTGAGGATTATTAATTATTCCTATGTAATTTAAATGGGTGGAATTAGAGTATGGAACAATTTTTTATGATAGGTTCCTTCAAAAGTAGATCAAATAATATGGATATTCTTTTGGGACCTCTACACCTACTCTTAAAATGACTACATGGTTGAATGTAAGGAAGAAAAAGATATTCTAAAAAACACAGGCTTACCCAATTACTTGAATTCATTTGTTGTGGAATAGTCATAATAAATATGGGGAGTCTATGAGGGATTCATTAGCTGGTTAGGATATTTCATGTGGGCAGTAGATTCCTTAAGTTCATGCTTACAATCTCCATGAAATAAATGTTAGACTTCATTGGTGATATTAGGGAATTACTATATTATGGTTCTTAAAAGGGTTTTTACACTAATTTAGTGATGAATATACTTAATGTTATGTCATATGATGGTTCAATGAGTGTAGTTATATAAAGGGGTATGATGCAAATGGAAGCTAGAGAAACAAAATCTTGAGGAAAAGATACAGACTAGGAGGAGAATAAAAATAGGAGTGAATAATCCTCATATATCATGGAGTTGATAGAGATCTCACCATAAATAGTTACTCGTAGATCCCACAATGACTACTACCTCATTGAATTAAAGGGAAAACTTAATAATGTTTTCTAAAATGACCATGAATAAGTAAGTGAGTAGACTCAAGAGAATACCATTTATCATGTACGGTGGAATGGTGGTGTAAAGGTCAAAAACATCCAAGAAGTTGAGCTTGTTTACCTTGAATCCTTTGATTTCCCAATGGTTCAATGGTGATTCCTACCAACTCTTTATTTGAATCGTAGAACACTATAGTTTTACCTCACTTAGGGTTTTGATAATATTCCAATTAAAGGTCATTGAGGTAAATTCAAATCCTTTTATTTTCTTTGAATTGAATTGGCCACCCTATCCATATTCTAAAAAATATAAATATAATATATCTAGTATAGGAGCCTAATATGGTGTTTGTAGGAGAACCAACCCATGTAGAGGGTCTTGGATAACATATTTTACATCATGATCCTCAAGCCTCAATTTAATTTTTGGTTTGATCACTTTGTTAGGATTGGTTCCCATGGCCCTTATCATTCTACTGGATAGGTAAAATGATCATGTAACTGTATCTACAGTTGTTATTTCTCTATTTAGAAAAAAAAAACTTATTTTTAAAGAGTGTATTTCCTTAAATAGAGTACAAATAATTATGTAATTATTTATCCCAATACAGTATTAGATGTTTAGGGAAAAAATGGTCCAGGATGAATCTATCACCAATCCAATGGGTGATAAGATGGATCTGATATAGAATCATCTATTTCTCATGATATTGATCCCACAACCATAATATTAGTGAAATGGGACCCTATTTAGTTTATAATGTAGGATGATCCTATAGTGATCCTAATTGTTAAGACACAAAATAAGATGGTGACACCTAACGAGATGAGGTTTCCTCATACAGTAAAACCCATACAACTTAATCCTATAGTTGAGCATCAGTTACTATTTATTGAGTGGTTTTATGAGTATTAATCTTGCATTGAAAGAAAATATAACTTCAAATTGGACATTTATTAGGATAATGGTGTTTTTTTATGATCATAGAAGGAAATATACAAACTCATCACCCATACATCACTATATAATATGGGTAACTGAATGGGAGAAATCCCCCCATTTGTGGTTTACCTAGTGGATGGTGGGGTCAATTATTGGGTACTTAAAGAAATATCTTGTGAATTTTTTATCCTGAATGATTAAATAAATATATTAATGGACAAAGATAATAATGTTGTGTCGGGGTAGATATCATGTGGTCCTAGTGGTGGATTCAATAGGATATCAATCAATATAATGAGGATAATTTCTTGATATAGCTCGATAATCTTGTGTGGGGGTGAAAGATTAACTACCATAGAAATTAACTGGATGTGGTTGATGATGAGATGATACAAGTGAAATTTCAAGTAGAAGTGTATTGGTATTTTCAATGTGAGCACCAAATATAGGAATCCTATGTGCAACCATAAGTAGGGGTTGATATTGAAATAATGAGAATAATATTGTAATATGTTGATTCATCTCTAAAATTGTTCATTGATTTTTTAAATAAATGGATTAGGTTTATCCATTTATTAAATTTATATTAAAATAGATTATTTTTCATATGGATTACCCTTAATTATTGTACTAGTAATAAAATTTACTTAATTCAACATTATTTAATTTCCTAACATGGTTAATTTCATCCACTAAGAGGTAGAGTGCTTGAATCTGTTGAATAGAACTTTTATAATTTAAATTCTATATAAATGAACCTATATATCTTTTTAGAGTATGATCCACTAAATAAATAAATTATCCTCACATGAAGGTGATAAAATTGTAAGAGAATAGAAATCACAATTTTTACAAGATTTATATCTATTTTGGAATCCCATTCATTTTCATGACTGATTTTCCCCTCAAATGATAGATTCATTTCCCTATAAACATAAGTTAATTACTCTTAAAATATTTCATTTGGAATCCCATGAAACATTTTATCAGTCTCACCCAACATCAAAGATTCACACTATAATTAAAAATATATAAAAAATATAAAGATTATCATCAAATAAACAAAGTTTCGCCAAAAAAATGAAGATACAATTCCATGAGCCTTTATAAGGCATTTCCATGAACTTCTCTTGGTAAATACCTGAATTTCATTATAAAAATAATCTCTGATAAAAAATTAAAATTTCTAAAACCCTGATAACACCACATCTTTTTTCAATTTTTATATTTTTTTATCAACTCTAGTGAAGAATCAAACAAAATTTTAAATATCCCACAGTCACTTGTACTGTATCCATAACCATAACCAAATAATGGGTCATAATGAAAGAATAATAACCTAAAAACTAAAACCTTTGATTATAGAAGAATTCAATACAATCCATGCATCATCATAAAAACATTTACTTAGTGTATTCAAATTTTGTAATCATTTAGAATTTCAATTAATAAATTTATATAAACATAAAATATGTATGATTTATCCCAAATCGTCTAGGTCACAAAATCACCTACATAAATCATTTTAGTAATGTTGCACAATCAAATATGTGAATCGATTCAACTACTTGCACAATCACATAAGTGAATCAATTCTTCTTCATCACACAACCATCTTTGTGAATCAATTGAGATACATTTGAAAATATATATGTCTATAAATTAAGATATGTGACTCATTTTTTTATGTCACTAAAATGAGATATGTATATCATTTTACTATGTGTTTGAATTGTATTACTTGAATTTGGTTAGGTAGATATATCAATAATGTGATTTTCCAACATCACTGAATCAAATAAATTATTTTCTAGCATCACTAAGTTTACTATGTGTCTCATATAGTCTACATGAATTTACTATGTAATTTTTTAGACAATTAAACATGAAAATCGACTTTATAAATTTTATTATGTGATTATAGGATATTTCAGTATTCACTCAAACTCAAACAGAAACATTATAGCTGATATCCATACCATCTCAAAAAAACATCCTAGAATCATTATATATGAATCCATGAAAACTAGATCATGAACCTTAAGAAATAATGAGATACGTCAAAATATTTTTCAATAAATAAAATAACCTAACCACAAAAATAAATATTAGACTAAAAACTATATAAAAAATCAAGTGTAATTTAAAGGGAAGTTATAAAGGAAATGTAAAATTTAAAAAGAAAAAGATATAAATTATGGTAATAATATTTTAATACATACAAATGTCCATGGATGAATTTTTTGATGTTTTATTTAATTGAGTACATGAAATTTTAAATATTATTCAGGGATTTGATGAGAAAAATTATTATTCTACAATTTTGAATAAGTAGATGAGAAATTTTACTTATATATTTGATTTCAAAATTTCCTCAGTTGTAGATAGGTAATATCGTACCATTTATGAGTTAAATAATATTATAATTTCTATTTAAATGTTAATTATTATAAACGTTAAATAAAATTGAGTGATTATATATATTTTGAAACCATGATTTATTTAAAAGTTAACAGTGGTGAAAAAATTATTGACTCAACGGATTCTAATAATGAATATAAATATTAAATAATTATTGTATTCATTTATAAAATATTTTAGAATTTTTAAAGTAAGAAAAATTGTATAATTGTTTTTTATAAATTCAATGTTCTTAGACACTATGCAATTATATGGACAAAGAATAAATGAGTGGATTATGAATATAAAAATGAATAAGAGACTCAAAGAAATATGTGGATAAAAAACTAAATATGTTTTAATTTTGGGTGTAAGGAATAATTGATTTCAAGGAATCAAATGAATAAATTGAATAAAGAAAGTTGATAAAATTGATCTTATATTGGTTTAGTGAATCTGATGAAGAAACACATTAATTGTTTTCAAATTTATATCTCCTATTAAAAAGCCCATTGATTTATCGGGAGGTGATTAATATGATTCAAAAATACTAAATTATGAATAAATGCTCAATGTTGAACTTGAGGAATGTATTAAGAAAACCTTGCCCATGAAAGATAATTAGAAGATGAAAAAATGGAATATGAAACTGGTTTATGAAAAATGTGATAAAGATAAAAGAGAAAAAACTCTTATAATTAAAAATACTCAAGTAAAATGATATGAAATATGAGAAGGTAATCAAATATATTGAATAGAAATGTATTTTTACGATGAATATTTATGAATTACATTATGAAAATATATAAAATGTGGGGAATATTTAAGAAAAATTGATGACATAAAAATCCCAATTTAAATCAAGGAATAATCCTATATATATGATAGATTTTTTGGTAATGTTCTCATCTTAAAATATATTTCCAAAACTGTTAAGACAAATATTGTAGGTTTATATAATATTTATTGTAATATATACTATAATAATTTTTTTTAAATTTCTTGAAATAGTATTTGTTCAATGTAGAATATTTAATGAAACCTATCTTTAAAATCATAAATAAACTTAATACCAAATAGTTAACCTAATTTCAAATTTTGGAGAATGTATCTTTGTTACCAAAGAATCCAAGTATGTGGAATCTAAATTATATAGTTATAGAGGTATTTTATATGCATATTTTCCTAATATATTTGTGGGTTAATATTTATATATATTTAAATATTACTTGTGAAAATAAAAGTGCAACTATTTTTTCATAAAACACAGTTCGACAATCTCTATGTAAACAATTTTTCATTTTTTACTATTTTATCAAATAAAATTGTCTTCAGGTGAAATAAAAATTTATTTATTAGAAAAAATATTTATTATGCACATATATTTAGAAAAGATATTCCACATAATATATTTCTAGAATTAAGGTAAAAATTACATGTCCACCAGTTTTCACACACTTGTGTGTGTATTTATTTGAGATCCCCTATGGTTATTTGGATTTTGGTCCCAAATGGGTAGATACTTTTCTGATAAATTTGGAGCATATTTTATAGGGGTATTTTCAAATCAGACGATGCCATAGGTGTTGAATCAATGATGATAAATCATAGAAGGAGTTAATAATGAAGGAACTTACCTAGTATGTAAGATATAATTTCCATAATATCTATTTCATATTTTGATCCAGGTTTATTATTTTAAAAAAACAATGAACTAAAACCTATAATTTTGAGTGAGTCATGCATTATTTGATGAATAAGAGGGATATGTATTGAAAAAACTAATTAAGTATTAATTTTTGGTGGAAGGGATAATTGATTTGAAAGAACCCAATGAATTAATCTAATGAATTTTTTTATAAAATTTATCTTATATTGTGTAGTGATTCGGATGAAGAAACACATTAATTTTATGTCAAATTTGTGGGTCCTATTTGAAAACCCATTGATTTATCTAGTGGGGATTTATGTGATTCAAAATCAATAAATTATTAATAAATCATCAATGTTTAACTAGAGGCATGTATTAAAAAACCATGCTCAAGAAACATAACTAGAATATGGTAAAATAGAACAATAAATTGGTTTAGGAAAATTGTGAGCAATATAAAAGAGAAAATACACTTATAATGTAAAAAACTCAAGTAAAATGATATCAAATATGAGAAGATAATCAAATATATCGAATATAAATATCATTTTTGGATGAATATTTATGAATTAAATTATAAAAATATATCAAATTTGGTAAATATATAAGAAACATCAAGGAAATATAAATTCCAATTTAGATTGAGGAATAATCCTCTATAGATGCTGGATATTTTTTGTAATGTTATCATCTTAAAATATATTTTCAAAACTATTCAAACAAATAGTGTAGGTTTAAATAATAACTATTCTCATATATATAGTAAGAGAAATATTTATAAATTTCTTGAAATAGTATTTGTTCAATGTAGAATATTGAATGAAACTTATATTTCAAATCAAAAATAAAATCAATACCAAATAGTTAACATAATGTCAAATTTTGCAGACTATATTTCTAGATATAACAAGGGGTTTTTAGGAAAATACATATTTATGGATTATTTATGCTGTTGACTTATGTTTGGATATAAATATTATAAATGTTGGTATAAAATTTCTTTACTTGGGGGAAGACAGTGAGAAAGGAGGAATAGTTCCAATGAGAAGAATGTAAATTTTGGGAAGAAGCATAGAGGGATGGAAACTGGATACAAAATGAAAACACAAAATAGATTTGATTTTCATGATGAGATATATAGAATATGTGATAAAAATGTACATGGAACATATGAATTCATTAAATTATTACCTAACTAGATACTTCTCAATTACATATGGAAAACAGTTAAATGTTAGAAATAAAAAATGAATTCTTATCTAAAGTTACCTTTAATGAAAGATAGAAGATAAAGAAATATATACACAATATTTTTTTCATAATATATGAATTATTAGGAGAAAATTATTATGAACATTTAAAAAATAATAATTAAATATTGTAATGTTTGTAATGAATCTTACATAAAAATTGAAGGTATTGGCACAAATCAGATTGAGAAAGATAATTTGAAATTAGACAATGATCATTATATTTAAGGGTTAAAGCCCAACTTGTTGAGTGTCAAAAAATTGTAATTTTGGACATGAGGTAACATTAAATAGAAATATATGTATCATTAAAATCTCATGTGATGGATAACCTTTCACTCAAATAAGTAGAACAAAGATAAATTTTTTATTTATTAGCGATCCAACTAATACATGTTAGTTGAGCATGAAATATGAGAAACTTTTAAGGACATTATGAAATTTTAATATTGTCATAATAAGAGTAAGAAATTTAGATAACATGTAGTGGTAATATATTCATCCACATTTAATAGAGAATAATATGTAATCTATGCAACATTTTATGAGGACAAGACAATATAAAAACTCCCAATAAAGTGGATATTACTTCAACAAGATCATTAAAATTAGTCCACACTAATATTTATGGGACTATAAGACATAAATAATATTAATGTGATATTTTTCATTATATTTATAGATTAATTCTCCTGTATTAAAATTTTTATCTTTATTAATATGAAGTTCGAGTTAGATAGATATTCAAAATTTATAGAAGGGAGATCAAAAAAGAGCTTCACTTGCATATCAAAAACTGAGATCTGATAATGGGAAGTAATTTACTCTTGATTCTTTTGAAACTTATCTTAGAAAAAATGGAATAAAAAAACAATATAGAACACCTTCTACACCAAATAAAAATGGTTTTGTAGAGAGGAATAATAAGAGCATTGTATAAATGGGTAGAATAATTCAGGATAAAAAACGTTTTAAAATAACTTCTGGAGGGAATTAGTGAGTACTATGGTGCATATTCAATATAGATGTATTTTGAGAGAAAAATCATATACTAAATGATATTATTAGTGATATTAAAATAGTATTATAGAGAAATATTTCATGGATAGTGGATGTATGTTAATATTAAAATAAAATGAATAAAGCTAAGAAACAAGCACCAAGGGCATGGTATTCTATGCTTGATATACTTATGTGGAAAATGAGATTTACAAAAGGTATTAAAGATAAAAATAATTCATTGATGAAGTATTTATAATGCACTATAATTGAGTCTTTATATGTGGCTGGAATATTTGTTTCTACAAATAATAATTTCTTATGTGGAAAATTCATTATAGACTTGGAAAAGAAATTTTAGATGTCTACACTTGGGTAAATAAGGTATTTTTTTGTTTTAAATTTTGATAAGAAAATATAATATGACTTTGTTAAAAAAGAAATGTATTCCAAATAAATATTGATATTTTTTGTAATGTAAGATTTTTAAGAAGTTCTTACAACAATATTTGTTGGTATAGAGTTTAGAAAATATGAAGAAGGAAACAATGTTAATTAGAATAAGTTTAGATGTATTATTGGATACATTTTATATCTCATAATATCTGTAACTATAATTGACTGTGTGGTGAATCATTGTGGAAGGTATCATAGGGAACTGAATGAGTCAAACATGATTATAATTAAAATAATTCAATAGCATGTAAAATGAACAATGAATTATGGAATTATATACCAATGTATTATATATTCATAATTTATTTGTAAGAATGATAAAGATTCGGAAAGATACTACCCAGATCAATGATCCATATCTAGTGTTGTGTTATTTATTAGTGGTGGATGTGTTATCTATTTCATCTAGACAAATATTTTAATGATATTTTGTACAAAACAATCTGAGTATGTGGAATCTATTCTTGCAGTTATATAGGCTTTATATATTCATATTATACTAATAAATTTGTGGTTAATGTTTATAGATCGTTAAATACTCCTTGTGAAAATCAAAGGGTTACTGTTTTTTCAAAAAACTCACTTCAACAATCCTTATGTAATCATATTTTCATTTTATACCATTTTATAAAATATAATTTTCTTCTGGTGATATCAAAAATTACTTATTAGAAAAAATAATCATCTTGCATATATATTAAGAAAAGATATTCCACATAAGATATTCTTATAATGAAAGATGAAATTACATTTCCACCCTTCCCCACACACTTGTGTGTATATTTATTTTAGATACCCATGGTCATTTTTATTATGGTCCCAAATGGGTATAGAACTTTGTGATAAATTGGTAGCGTAATTTATAGGGGTAATTTCTAGTCATACGATGTTATAGGTGTTAACTCAATGATGATAAATCAAAGAAGGAGTTAATAATGAAAGAACATACCATGTTGGTAAGATGTAGTAGCCATCAACTCTATTTGATATTGCAATCCATATAAATTATTTAAATAAAATAATTTACAAAAACCTAAAATTTCTTGGGATTCATACAATGTTTGACAAATATAGAATATAAAATCTTGTTTGTATTACACAAGACTTCATGAGGATTCTATAAATTATTAATTAGTCGGACACTATTTTTGGGTATTTTGGGAAAATTATTGTATCATCCTTATATCAATAATGTAAACCCCATTATTCTTATGGTTATGTAGAGACTTGTAAATTGTATGGTCCTTTACTTATTTTTACAAGGAGATATTATCCACACTGCAGAATAATCAATATAGTATAGGGGATCACCATATAGAAGAACCCTATCACCGAGGTAAATCATATTCATATCATATTTTTTCTATAAAATCCATTTTTTAGTATGGTGTTACTTCAAAACATATCCACCATATCTTGGAGGGAAAGAATTTTGAAAAGAGACGATATTTAATATACAAGATCATCATGTCAAAGGATAGTCAGAGTGTCTTAATCTAAAATGATAGGTTTTTTATATGCTCCATCAATGAAAGAAAAATTTAAAAGGATATCCCATGAATCTCATAGGTCAACAAATTTGATAAATATATAATTTTTCCACACAAATTAAATATTCCAAAATAGTGTTTTTGGTTAAAGGAACTACAAAAATGGAGTTAACTACCCCAGACTGAAATCATTTTTCTTATATCATGAAAACTATTTTTATATTTAAATTAATGAAAACTGAATTGAAAAGAGAAAATGGACATATGAAAAAATAATATAGAGATGAATGAGGAGAATATGCTGATTCTATGGAAACAAATTCCATGGGGAGATAAACACATTCATTTTAGGGTTTGATAGTATGTTGGTTTTTTTGAGGTGGGATTAAATAATGTATGGTTATAATTTCTCATATTTTACATTATTTTGTTAATGTTCAGTGCTTTAATTTATATTTATTTATTTTACCAACTAATTTATCTATATTTACTTTAATGAATTACTAATTTTTTCTGATTAATTAGTCACTTGAGGGAGTGTGTATAAAGAATGGGTGGACCAAATATATGAATAATTGACTATCAGGTGATGTTATTATGATGGAATGACTAAAATTATTTTTTATTATTACCCAAATAGTTTTAAGGAAAAGAGAGAAACCCCATATCCATATTAAAAACACTTCAAACCATAAAAAATTGAACCAGACTATAAGGACCGCCCCTCCCTAGACAATACAAAGAGGTGAAAACCCTCACCATTGACTGACCACTCAGCAAGTTGTCCCATGCACAAATGCACACCACCATAACCGATGGAATAACCATATCCTCTCAATCAAAAAATTCCAAATGGCATACACTGGTGATGGTTTATGCTTTGGTCCTAATATGGAGCTAGCCCCTCTATAATGCAGGTTGAGAACCACCAAGCTACCTTCTTAATCAAACAAAATTTGCTTCAAAAGCCAATATAACCCAATCAAACATTGTTCCCAACTGCTCAACATATTCCATTCATTTAAGAAGATTCATTAGAAATTAATTTTTGATTACTGTAAACAAATTTCCTGAAAACATTCACAGAGATAGATGTTACATTGATGCATGGGATAGTTGAAATAAGATTTTCAAGTTCAGAAGATAGTTTATCCCAGGTCTATATGTACTCCTCATGGCTGATCTTCCCATTATTGAATACTACCACAATAATTTGTTCATATTTATCAACCAAGTAATATTATTCCTCACTGAGTTACACTCTTAAAGGCCTCCCCATTAACTTAGATGGATCATCTACAGATGAATTAATCAAAAAAACCTAGTCAACCACCACATTTTTTAGCATTGAAATAATTCCAGGGTCTGATTCCCACAACCTCTAATTCTGTTTTTATGGAATTTATCTTTTTGTCAGATCAAGTATCCAAAGGAGGAGGTAATGAGGAGTAATATTTCACTATTTTCCTCATCCTATTACTCTTGTTATGAATATGGATTTCATCTTCACAAACCTAGAGACTAGGGCCAGTTCAATTGGATTCTAACGCATGTTACTCATCTGTGTCGATTAGAATACTAATCTCAGAAGACAAAATGACCACTAAAAGACCTTAAAATCAGTTTCTCAGCTTAATTAGATTATGGGTCCTTGAAATATCACCCCCTGGACACTCATCTCTTGCATGATTGTCTAGTTACTACATTCCTTTACTCGAATCAGCTTTACCCTACCTCAATTCCTCCACATAATAATCAACTACAACATCCAACTCCCCACTAGCCATATATTCTATAGAATTTAAACCACCATCCATAAGTCTTTCCTCACGAACAACCTCATACAATACCATACCAACCCCCACCCTTACACCATCGAAAGGGATTAACTCCTTAACAAATGAAGGACCGAAAAGATCCTGCTTCAACCAGTTACATACCTTAGAGACCTTCAGTTTAACCACCTATTCCATTTAATTCTTCCCCTAAGTCACATCATGAATAGCCTCTAAAGACACATTAGGGAACACTAAGATATAGTCAGAACACATATCCTCTATAGGCAGCGACAAATGAGGCACATCCACCCCGTCCTGTAATCTGTTGTTGTTAAAACCCCGACCTCGACCTTCCAAACCCCAAGCCATCTGCTTTGGGGAGCTAGCCTCAAAACGGTCCTCTGAAGAAATTCCAATATCTCTAAACACCTTCCTAATAGAAACATGATCTCCCCATCGACAGTTATCCATGGAATGACCCAACTGATTATAGGTAGAACAAAAGTCCACCCAAGACCAATAGACAACCTATTTCTTGCACCTATATTTTTCACCAATTATAACCCAAATATACTCAAAATTAATCCTTGAAACTTCACATTCCAAAAAAAACTGTGGGTTTAATGGATGAAATATTGATTCAGTTCGACTATTAGAATAGAGAAATATGCCAATGAGATTGCCAATCGTCTTAATTAAAAAAGGATTTTGAAATAGCGAGGGTAAATTTGGAAAACTCACCCAGATCATAGTTGTAGGATATTTATGATTCATATGGAAGTAGAAGGACCAACAGAATAAGAAGAACCAATATCCATTGAATCTATGAGGGGAACATGACCAGGTAGGGATCAGGTCCTCCTCTTAAGCGAATCGAATCATAATGTAGTGGTTATCCAGAAAGCCCTCCATCACCCTCTCATGCATGTTCCGTGCGTCGAAGACGAACTGGTGGAATGAATCTAGAATAGTTCATCTATATTTAAACATAGACACCAAGGTGGAGTTTATAATGTCTGGGTGTTTTTTTGAACTCTGATGTCGACAACAGATGATTAGAGAACCCATCAACCTGATCTAGGACTTTAGGGCGTAAAGATGATTTCAGAACAGGAGACAGAAAATCAAGGTTAAAAAAAGGGGCGGAAAGGTGGCCCGACTCTCTGGAATGGTGTCGAAGTACCCTCCCCCACCGAGAGGGGAGGGACCACCATTAATTCTTCCATCATCACTATAGTGGAGAGATCATTTATTCCAATGTCGCTTTCTCACACCGGAATGTATTAATAACAATTATCCATAGTTCACCGACCTCTTATAATGGACTAATATCATATATATATATATATATATATATATATATTATCCCTTAGTAATCTATTAATAATAATACTACTCAACAAATGAACTCTAAAATGGTAGATGAGGATTGGAGAGTGAGTGATTACCAAAACCCCATATTTACCCATGAAATTTAACATAATTTCTATCATAATCACTATATTCACATGAAAATGGAGTCAAATAAACCATTATAGAACTAATAATCATAAACTAAGTGATTTATTTTTCCTAACATGTCTCAAAACATTTTACCCCTACTAACTAACAAGATAAAAAAATTATTACCATTAACGAATCATCCTAAAAAATTGATTAATCATACGGCTTTGCATATAAGGATTTACAACTATGTTATTTATTTATTATTCTATAAACCCCATTCCTAATATAATATTTTTCAATAGTCAGGGTTATCATAGGATTTATTCCAAAAAAACTCATAAAAATAGAAAGCAATAATGGTTTGCAAGGGTCTGGTTCCCCTTGTTCTCAATGGTTTGACCATGGGGTTTGAACTATCTTTGTTAATCAATACAGTATTATTAATTAAGGTTCCATGAATTGAATTATAAATGTATACCCACACCATTTTAATTTAATGACACCACAGATCACATCAGGTTTTTTGAACCATTTATCCGAATCAGTGGTGAAACTTAAATAAAAACCTAATATCTATTATTTATTTATTTATGTTCTTATATGTTTGTATTTTTAATTTTTTATAATTTTCACCATTGTGAGTGTTATTTTTTTTATTTCAACAGGTTATAGGTTTATAATAAAACATCCTTTTAATTGATTAAGGAGCGTCGATTTTTGGGTGCCTCTCAAATTCTTTCTAGATATCATGCATTAAATTTCTCATATTCAATGATAAGTGATAGAAAAAATAATGTTTCATGAGTAGCTTATGATGAGAATTCCAACACTATTAAACTACTAAACATGTTCACAAGTGGATGATATTAATGGACTAAATAATTAAATCCATTGAATAAGTATCTACAAGAATCATATAACAACCATTCTAGGGAAAATTTCATAGTTGAATATAGGTGACCTACAAATAATTCAAAATTCTAGATATTTTCTAGGGATATAAAAGGATAATCCATAGGGTATCCTATAAAATTTTTTATTGATCTCTAACAATATAAATAGAGAAAACTCTTGAATAATTCCTTCTCCCATTAAGAAATCATGTTCTTACTGACAAGGGAAGCTATGAGTGGTTAATATTTTTTGATTCCTGGTAACTCACTTATATTTTATGAAATATTTTTTTCAAATAAATTTAATTTCTTAATTAGATAGTGTTACATGTAAAAAATGAGTTTTAAAGATCCATTAATATCATTATTGCAAAATGCCTATTATAAACTAGTTGTTAAATAAGGTTTTTGAAAAGTAATAACTATATTTTTCAAATTTAGTACAATGGTTTTATATAAATAAAATATATGTATAACTAATTATTAATGTTTTAGTAACATCTATATATTATTCAAAAACACAATTTTCTCATAAAAAAAATTATTTCATTTTTGTCGAAGAATATTAATAATATTATTTTTCACTTTACAAAAAAATTGAAAAATTTATATTAATTTTCGTAATTAACATGAAAAAATATACAATATTGAATTTTTATTTCTATAAAAAGTTTAGTTTTTTAATTAATGGTGAAAAAAACTAATTTTCATTAAAAATAATCATTTCATTTCCAACATTTAAAAGTTCTATTTTTTCATAATATGGTTTTAAAATTAAAATAAGTTCAATTATAATATAATTAATCAATATTTTTTAATTATAATATATTTAATATCATTTTTTTAAAATTTTTCATAATTATGAAAATTTTGTTTTAGAAAACAACAGTTTCATCGTGTTTTTGGGTTTAATTTTAAATTAAATTCCAACAATTATGTGTATTGAATTTGAATAAATTGATTAAATTTATTAATTATCTTAATTAAAACAATAAATTATAGAAAAAATTAGTTTTTAATAATTAATAGTAAAAAAATAAAAAACTAATTACCATGGTTGAGGTTTAAATGGGTCAACTAGGGGTTCAACAAATGAGTTAAAGGAAAAAATTATCAAACACATTTTTATGTAATTATATCTACATTATATCATATAATATTAAATAATTATCCATTTTAGAACCTTTTTGGAATGTGTAAAAATGGTTATATCATGTTATCAACAATATATCCATGTGTGTCCTCTCCCTCACTTATAAAAGGGAACCCCTCTCCTCTCATATCCTATTTACAATTACAAAGCCTTTTTATTTGGAGAACCACTTCCAAAATTACTTCCTTGCATCCATACCTATTTCAAAGTAGAATTAACATGATTAAAATCATATTATATAAAGGCATTTGATGGAAACCTAATGAGGTTGTCTTAATAAGAGTAGGTTTAAACATATAGGCTGAAATTTAAAACTTGACGTAAGGGATTTTTTGTATCTATTTTATTTTTGGGAGAAATATTCAATATTTGTAACTCTTTTGATGTGTGGTTTATATATTTCCCTTAGAAATTTTGTTTCATGGATCTTATTCTTTTAGTTATATTTACTGTTTCATTTGATTTTATTATTTAATGGGGCTTATAATTCCAAATTTTCGAAAGTGCTGATGGATTATTATATCAAATTGTCTTTTTTGGGTTATATGTTATGTAATGTGACTATATAATTTTATAATTTGTATATAAAACCCATTAAAATTTTAATATAATTAATTTCTTTATTCTCATGATATTTAATGTCTCATTTAATTTTATTCTTTCATGGGGTTTATGATTCAAATGTTACCAAAAATTTAAGAGATTTTGGTCTCACTTTTATTTTAGTGAGACACATTATACATTCACTGATTATTTAATTTGTGTGATGTATATACTACCCATGAATTTATTTTATAAATTGTATCATAAAAATTTCTGGATAGACATATCTATCATAGGTACTTTATAAGATTAGGCTTATGATTTAAATGATGCCAAAGTGTAAAAGGATTTATGTTACAATCTCATTTGTTATCAAGATTTTTTATGAATAAGTATCCTATGATAAAATATTATGATACTTATCTCAAGAAAATCATCAATTATATTCTAATATTGTTATTTTATGAAAATATGGGGTTTCCTTTAAGTTGACTCTATTTTTGTACTCTAGAGTTGAAAAGTATATTTTTAAGAAAATAAATGAATTTATTTCTCTTTTTAGTAAAAAATCACTTTTCATCCCTAAAAAATAATTCTAAAAATGTTTTATATAAATTTAAAAAATATATATAATTAATTTCTTAAAACAAAAATTGTCCATTTTTATTGTAACGCCCCGACCCTAGTTACCTAGAGTTGGTGCATTATTATATAACAATGGCTTGATCACAATAGATCAAGTCCCTAAAGACCGATTAGTTTAGTATCCTTGGATGTACTAGATACGTACATAATTTTTACATAACATTATCAAATGAAAAACAACAACATTATGTCTCATTTGAACATGTTTATATCCCTTAGACGATCATTTCTGGTTTGTGATAATATACTTCTTCACATCCTAGAAAAAAATAAAACATAAGAAATGTGTGAGCTCAGATGCTCAGTAAGGGAAACAATATAGCCGAAATTATTATAAATAAGAATAAGCTTTTAAGGAAATGTATACAACTAAAACATAGGACTTTTAATCATAAACATCATTATAATATGGCAATGATAAATCTAATAATTAAATTTACTTATTCACATTGGTATTCTAATAGTTAAATAATCACATGCAATATCAATAGCCAATTTCATAATGATGGAATGCATAATGTTAGTCATCACAACCACATATTAAAGCCCTCATGACAAGACTACAAATAATATTTGGTCAAGGCCTTGTGACAAGACACTAGTTTTCCTCATGAGACCTACCGATACATAGAGGAGATATGGTGGGCTCCACCAGTCACTTACTAAGTCCAATACATTACTCATATGAAAAGGTTGAAACATAACATAAACATTCGTATTAAAAATAGAAAATGAAATGTTAATACTTTAAGAATAAACCATGAATGGTATAAAAATAACACATACATATCCAAACATATCACAAAACCTTGAATACAATATGAGAGATTGTATCTTAATAAATAAACTTCAATCAAGTTTAAAATCCATTAAAGGATGTTGACATAGATGAAATCAAAAGTATTTGAGAGAAATATATCTTTCTATTTTGGAATAATTGAAATGTCACATAATTATAAAATAAAAAATTTATTTTGAAAATATTCTTATAAGCTTTTAATAAAATCTTCAAAGATGTTATAATGTTGGAAAATAGATGCACCCACTGTATACGTTAAAAAACATTCTTACCATAATTTTTTTAAAACGTCATAAAGTGCCTTGTTTGGAAAATGAAAGAATTATTCCTTTAAAAACATTTTATAAAAATTTTAAAATGTGTATAAATGACTTTAAACCATATTCTAGGAAATAATAAAAATGTATTGAAATACATTTTTAAAAAACATGGATGTGGATGATAAGAAGTCCCGGTAGATACTTACGTATAAACAACCTCAGATAATAAAGAGATAGTAAAATTAACCCTTACCTTGTACTTTTCCTTGGTCGAGGGTAAATTATGTAGAGACCCAAAGCTTAACGTACATAGACATTACATTACTTTTGCGAAATACTTAGTACATAACAAAAACACACACACAAGGACCGTAATAGTTTAGTGTCTTTGGAAACTTGGAATATAATCTTCTAATTGTGGTGAAAGATCTTAAACATATCCCATAAAGATCTTCTTTTTTTGACCTAAATCCTTTCAATATGTCCTGGGGAAAAGAAAACATAAAAGGGTGAGCTCAAATGCTCAGTAAGGGTAAAAAAAGAAATATCAATCACGTCATATTCCTAAGAACATATCTTTTGGAAATCTTAACCTGCAAAAGAGATAATAATTTCATAACATGGGATAAATCATAGTAGTGAAATGTAATCCCAATAATCATAACATAAAACATGAAACTTTGTGGCATACACACATAATCATAGAGAATCATTTCTTAGTAGTCAAGACTCATTTCCAAGACTATCTTAGTGGACAAAGTCCCTTTCTGAACTAAGTTCACTCCTCATTTCAGTCCTGTTTCACTGAACTGGTATAACCTACCGTTCCAGCCATGTCTATATCATGAGATATAAAATCATTACCCAATTAATTGGAGGTAGATATATTTCCCACCCATCTCATAATGATACCATTATTATGTGTGCCACAAAATCATAAATCATACATCATTTCATAACCCATGTAATAAAAATGGGAATCTTAAACATCATGACATCATAAAACAATTCATATAAGATAAAGGAATTCATAAAAATATATCCATCACAACATAATCATATCAATGTAATAATAGGGATATTAAAAGAACCCAATATTATCTTAGATGGACAATAATTTTGATAAAACACTTGAACTCCATTTTTGAGGAAAATATCCTTTCTACTTCAAAAACATTTTTCCTTTCTTAACATGTCATACAATTTTAATCTAAAAGAAGTTGATTAAAAATATTCTTGAAAACATGTAAAGGAAGATTCTTGGAAATAATGTTTTAAAAATCCATTCATTCCTTATATTTTAAAAAAACATTCTTCTCGTACTTTTGTCGGAAAAGTCAAAAAAGTACCTCGTACAAAAAATGACAAAAGATTCATTTCATATCTTTTACTAAAAACTCACCGAAGGGTAAAATTGGATTAAAACAATTTTAGTTTGATGAAAATAGTATTACATATATAGGAAACATGGATGTGGATGATAAAATACACCCCAGTAAATACCAAAGTATAAATAATCTCGGATAAAAATGAGATTGTGATATTTTCCCTTACCTTAGGTTTGATTTTCTCTGTAAGTGTTCGAAACACCTGTATAATGATTTAAATAGTGTCATTGAATTATTCCAGAATCATAATCATTGTTATGATATCATATATGGTTCACTTATGACTTCATTTTACCCGTTCTTTTGTAAATTCCATGTTAAAGAGCGTTTTGGGTAAAATCTTTTCATTTGTCGTCCGTGTTTTGACTTGTAATTATTCATATGATTACTTAGATCAAGATTACATAATTCCAGAATATAAAACATGATTTACATATAATATATATTCAGAATATATATATATATATATAATAGATTAGTAAATGGAAAGAAATACATCGTTCATGGAGACGGTAGACCGTACGTACGCCTGAACGCTATTTTTCTTTTCCTTATTGAGTTGAATGGAATTAAGTAGATGAAAAACATATATATACACATAAATCCAGAATCATTATTATGTCATATAATTCATTATTACTTATTATATATACTTTATAATCATTCATGAATGGTTAACGTGGAGAATGAATCTCATCGTGTCGTGGAGACGGTAGTCCGTACGTACGCACGAGCGATGATATCGTTCTCAAGATCGTGGAATTGTATTGGAGTGTATGTATAATATTTCAGAATAAATATCACTTTAAAATAATCATATATAGTTATTATGTACACCATTATACCCATCCAAGTAAGGTGGTGGTGGAAAATAGATTACACCACGGCGTGGAGACGGTATTCCGTACGTATGCACGCGCGGTGATTTCATTTTCCGTAGGATGGATAGATGGTGAAATAAGGATGTTTCATAATTATAATAACATATCAGTATATAAGTGATACTGATTTTATTACTTCATAATGAAACAACCTAAGAAGAATAAGTGGAAGAAGAAATAAAGATGAAAGAATCGGTAACGGACATTACCTCTTCTTTGAAGCACCTCTTTGAGATCTCCTTTTAGGGCACTAAATTTGGTCTTTGAGGAAGATCAGAACCTCTAGGATGTTTCTAGGGAAGTGGAGAAGAGAATTTTTCAGGGGTTGGCCGAGATTGAAGGCTCAAAGTTGTGTGAGGAAGAGAGGGAGGAGGTGCCCTTTTATAAGGGAGGAGAGGGGCACCTTAGGAATAACTAAAACTATTATTTTATTATAAAGTCAAATTCGGTTTTAAATAGATCCAAATTTATTCATTTAGAAGATAAGGTAGATATGGGTCTAAATTATCTCATAAAATAGAATTTATACATGTTTATGTTCCTATTTTAACCTTATCATTTATATTTAACTTTAAGTTAGATAATTTTACTTTTACCGTGTCTTTTTGTGTTCTTGCACTATAAGGTTAATAAACATACTATAACAAGACAAACGAACCCCAAGTTATTTATAATTAATATATATAACCTTATCTAATACATTTTTCAGAACATTAGATTTTTAGGAATAAAATAACAATTAATAATATAATATTTTTTTAAAAAACTATTTTATGTCAATTTTGACACTATTTAGTAATTAATTTCTGTGAAAATCATAACAGAATGATTAGTTCAAACAAAGTTAAATAAATCTATACTAACATGTCATATTAACCTAGAAAAGTATTGTAATTCATAAAAAGTCTCAAATTATATTTATTTTGGTATTTATAGCATCAATTATGTCAATATTTCATTAATATGATAATTAATGCATCATCTTTGTGTCTTAAATAAATTAAATTATTTAATGTCAAAAATTACAAATAAAATACCATTATGTAGGAAATCTTTTTATATTTCTAATGAATATTTATAGTCGAATTTATCTTATGTATAACCCTATATTAAAAATGTTTTAGTAAATCAACTTTGATTTTAACTCTTTTAACTCTTCATTGAATTAAATAATAATAAATGTCCTAATCTAATCCAAGTGGGCCATAAATGGTCATATTTTAATCCTAAGGTTGTTTTCGGTCAAATTACACTTATCCAATAGAATTAGGACACGTGTTAGGGTAATAATAATATCATTTTTACCCTTAATTACCCTATTTACTTTTAACCATGGTAAAAAAAAGTAAAAAGTTACTATTCACCAAAAATTATTTTCATCTCATTGAACCACAATTTACTTACTGACATCAACCGTATCTCTCTGATTTTTGAAATTCCACTCACATAAGTGATAAAATTAAGTTTTATGAAAAATTCATTTTTTTAACTACCACTTAGTGGTTTCACTATTCATCAAAAAATGAAAGTTTCCAGAAAAATACCAAAAATTAGGCCTAAGCTATATTTGATATTATGAACTCAAAAATGATGTTTATTTTACCAAATTCAAAACATATCAGTTTCATTAATTAATTTAAAAATTAATTCCCGTCGTCAAAAAAATAGCGTGTTCTTAAGAGATAATAACTATCAAAAGATTGACACTTGTTTATGTTTGGTTTAAATGTGAAATTACATCCAATGACCAACATTGTATTAAATTGTAAAAATATATTCTAAATATAATTTAAAACCACTCAAATTAATAATTTATCACTATTAATTATTTCGATTAAAAAAGTTGTTTTTAATTAAAATTTAGTACTTTTGACTATTCATCAGAATATGAAAGTTATCAGAAAAGTGCCAAAATTTCTCCCTAAGCTAATTTTGATATTCCGAATCCAAAAATGAAGTCCATTTTGAAAACTAAAATTTACAAAATTTTAAAAAGTGGTTATTACTATTCATAACGGCTCGTTTTAATAATATTTTAATAGCATATCGTTGTTTAGTGAAACTCGGTATTGCGTACAACACACGCTATCAAGGAAGGTCGCGATTGCGTGTAATGTAAGCCATGTTAGGGTTGCATGCGGTGCAAGAATCATTCGTTGTTTCGTATAACATAATCCAACCATATTTCATTTATACATTGAATATATATATATATATATACTCAATGTTGCGTAGAATAACTATTATTAAAATTGTGTGTAACACGATCCAAGAATTGTGTTGCGTATACTGCAAGCTAATACGGTGTTGTGTATAGCACTAGGTAATCTTGGTGTAGCATACAACACAAGACATTAATGAAATTAAAAGATTATTTTTCATAAAATCTCGGGGTGTTACACATTAACCTCTTATATAGTAGTTAAATCATTGTTATTAAATTATTCAATAACCAAATACATATATATGATATAATATATGATCTTCTAATATTGCTTTGTTAATAGTATTTTAGTATTATCATTGTTTTGGGTGTTGATTGATTATTTTTCCATTATATGTTTTGATACGTAATTCATGTTTGTTATAGATAGGGTATATTTGATTCATATACATAATTATATTAAGTTCTTAAAAAAATTAATCATAAAATGAAAATTATTCTTTGATGGTTATATTGGGGAATGAATCTCATCACGTCCGGGGAGACGGTAATCTATACGTACGCACGAGTGACAGTACCATTCTATTGATGGTGGAATGATATGTAATTGGATTGTGTTGGTCGGAGTGGTTTACTCAAGAGGGGGGTGAATTGAGTACCAATTAAAATTTCTGTATTTAAAAACAGTGTCTTAAAGACCCCAAAATAAAATAATAAATTAAACTGTCGTGAATTTATATTAAAGTAGAGGTTCTATCATATTCTCAAGGGATTGATTAATTCCCAGTTAATCAACACAGGAGTGTGTGATTATCTTTTGAAACTAACTTACTAATCTACACTTAACATAAACACTTGCTAATTTAATTATCAAAGTAACTTTAAAAACAGTATTAGTTTTAAAGTGATTAGCAGCGGAATAAAACTTTGAAAGAGATGGCACAACAAATGTAACCAAGAGGTTCAGTCTCAAGCCGAGACTTAGTCCTCTCAAAAGTTTATATAAAAATGATCCACACCCTGGATCGGGGTTCAACAGTTTACAACTGTCCAGGTCCAAGACCTCTACCACTATTCTTCGTGGGAAACAGTACAACAGCAACCAGCTGTCCAGGTCACACACGACCTCTACCACTGTTATTCGTGGGAAAGAAAGAATGAAAGAGTTTGGTAAGGATTTACAAATCCTTCAGTTTGAGTACAAAAGACAGTGTATGTGTTAGATACAGCAGATAACACACACTGCTCGAAATGAATGATAATAAATCACAGAATAAGAGATGTAGAGTTTAGAAGTGGTTCTGGTGATTTCAGTGTAGCTCTGGACTCCTTTGGATTCGACTAGAAGTGAGTCTGAGTCCTTTTCTTGTTTCTGTTTGAGAAACAGAGTGTCGTATGCTCCAGGTTCACAGACAGTGAAAAATGTAGTCGATGAAGCTCTTCGATATTCTTTTGAATGCACAGAACTCTTCTTTAGTAGGCTTGATTGTATGTGTGATTCTGTCTTGCTTGGTTCTTCTTGTATGCACAGAGTTCTTCTTGAGTATGTTCATATATCTTCCTTATCTCTGTGTGTGTTGTCTCGCACTTCTCTTCAGCAGAGTCTTCTTGTATTTATGTCACGTGCTCCGTAGGACAGAAGAGGTTTCCTTTCCGCAGGTACGAGGTACGGTTTCCTGACATCCGACAACCTTTATCAGATATTTGACAAATCATTAAAATGTACATGATATGACCGTTGGATATATTAAATATAGGAAATAAAGAAATTCAAACAGTGAGTCGAGTGATCGGTAGGTAATCAGCATCGGTAGCTTGAACATCGGTAGCTTGAACATCGGTATCTTGAACATCGGTAGCTCAATGTCATTAGTTGCTTTTACTCTCTATCGGTGGCTCTATGCGTCGGTTGGTACATGCTTGTATCGGTGACTTTGTTTATCGGTAGCTCCATGCGTTGGTAGCTCCATGCGTCGGTAGCTCCATGCGTCGGTATCTCCATGCGTCGGTAGCTCCATGCGTCGGTAGCTTCATGCGTGTATCGGTAGCTATGAGTCTGTCAGTAGCTTCGTCCATCAGTGACTCTTATTCCATCGGTAGCTATTTATACTTACACTGGTAGCTCTATATTTGTATCGGTAGCTGTCTGTAAGTCAGTAGCTTACATTTATAAGCACATCGGTAGCTGTGTGTTAAGTCTATCGGTAGACTGGTTACCGGTAGCTCTTTATCAGTAGCTATAGGCAGATTACTTATCTGTTTTATGCAGAACACATCCGATTGTGTTAGAATCAATTTATAACTTGTATGAACATGGATAAATGAGGATTAACATATTCCAAGGACTATTTTAAAAATTATTATTGGTTTGATCACATATTTGAAAGAATTAAAGTATAGATAAATGATACTTAAAAATATCATAGAAAATGAAAACATAATTGGGATTTTCAACACTTATGAATACATGATTGAGATTATCAAAACAGGTGAGGTCAACAATCTCCCCCTTTTTGATAATCACAATTTATGTTATGGGCATTTAACATAGTGAATATATAATAGTAAATAGTATAATATTGAAATCAATTTTCTCATTGAAAACAGCATCATAGATAATAGAAATAGTATGATATAGACATAAGTTATCAGAGGTAACAATCATAAGGTATTAAATAGACATAAGGTATCAGAGGTAAACATGAAAAAAATAAAAAAAAAAGTTATTTTTCTCCATTGAAAATATTTCTCATTCTCTCATTTTGTTCTCCTCCTTATTATTCTCCCCCTTATTATTCTTATTGTTCTCCCCCTTTGTGATAATCAAAAAGTGGGAAAGCATATATAGGAGAAAAATAAAACATGAGAAGGAAAAAGAGTTCCTCTGTATTAGATCAGTCAGAAAGTACAGAAACAGAATACAAAGGAATTCCTATCAAAAGTCCTGGCCACTGGATCAATCCACATCTTCCATGTGAGATTTTCTTTTGGGATCAGAAGAAGGTACGGGTTGTGAGGATTCAGGTGAAGGTTTTGGAATTCCAGAAAAGATCAAAGGAGGCTGGGCCACTGACACAGAGTCAGGCCTGTAGGTTGAAGATTTTTGGGTGATCATTGGTGTGAGGCTTCGAATAGCTTGAGCAGGAGTCAGCTGGACTGTGGAAGCAGCTGAGGCAGAAGCAGGCAAAGCAGGAGGTATGATGACTGGTCTGGCATCAACATGCAAGAAGGGCAACAGTAAATTTCTAAAATCCATAATAATTCCTCCTCCTCTTTCCATAGAAGAGATGAAATCATCTTTGTTCTCCATGAATTTCTCTAAGGCAGGAGTCAGTTCTCTTAGCTTGCTCACTTGATCTCTGAAAGCTTGAGTGACTCGTGGTAGCTTCATGTTTTCCAACATCAGCTTGAAGTGGTGTTCGAGTTGATGCTTGGTGAAAATTCTAGTGAAGTAGTAGTCCACTTTGCTCTTTATGGCTTCCTGAGAGGCAGAGGCTTCTCTCATATAGTCTTCAACAATCTTCATTATTTCTCTGGCAGAATCTCTTGTAGAAAGCACCACTCGACTCAACTTTGATGAGTCCACAGAGCCACTGGTTGAAATAGAACCAATCTCCTCCTTCAACATTGCTCGAACTTGATTCAGGTCAACTGATAGTTTGGATGTGAGAGGGCCAAGAGAGAAGGAAACAGTTTCTTTGAAACTCTTAGACAAACCACTGATTAGGCTTTGAACTTGAGAGTCTTGTAATTGAACATGATCCTTCACTGAGGTTTTGAAACTTTCAAACACTGAGACAAACTGGCTTACTACACTCTTCACATAAGCTAGGTCCTTCTCAGCTTGAGACTTGGAGCTCATATAAGAGTCTAAAGCAGCAACTGATGTCTTGAGAGCTTCAAGATCTGCTTCGATCCTAGAAGACTGAGTCTGGCACTCTTTCACTTCTTCCATAAGCTCAGACATAAAAGAAGATAAATTACAAGACAGAGATAGCTCAAAGGATCTCTCTAACATTTTCATTTCTTCATTAAAGCTTTGCTTCATCTCAGCAACTGATACACTGAATGATTCTTTCAGCTCATTCTTTATGGATTCAAGATCAGATTTAGAGACAAAATCATTTGAGACAACTGCAGCAGATCCTCTTGCTGAGGCCAAACTAACTACAGAATCAGTCATTATTGAATTAATTGAGGAAGCAAGAGAGGTTTCCATTAACTTCACTTCTTCAACAAAACTGGTTTTGAGGTCCTCTTTCAGCTTATTCAGATCATGAAATTTGACCACATCATCTGGCAAAAACTCAGAAGCAAGATCATAATTTATCTTCGGTCTATTCACAGTCATCTCATTATCAGAATCCGGATAATCCAATCCACAGACTATAAACCCTGGGTCTTCTATCCAATCTCCAAGCTCAACAGCTACTGTAACATTTCCAAGAATAGATTGATGCTCCCCCTCAATGGATGCATTCTCATGTATCACAACAGCATTCAGTTCTGGATTCTCTTCATCAGAATCTTCTACTACAAGATCCACAGGTGCAGCAACTAGAAGATCTTCTGATACAGGTACAGCTTATTCTGTATCTCTTTCTACTTCAGCAGCAGGCATAGCTGAGCTTCCAATCAAAGGGGTCATACTTAAACTACCAGAAGCAGACAATTCAGATACATTCTCCTTTTCCTCTTCTTCTTGGTGAGGTACAGACAGGTCTTCCTCATGAGTAGATACAATTTCCTCTACCTTTCCTTTCCTAGAATAGACCAATTCTGCAACAGGACTTGGGGGCAAGTCTGGATCTCCTCCAACATCCATAAGAGTTTCTTCTTCTTCTTCTTCTTCTGTTTCATCACTATAAAAAGGTTCCTCTTCATCAGGTCTCAGACTCGGATCTCTCTCATCCTTTGGTCTTGAGGGATGATCCACAGGATTAAACCTATCATAGATCTTCTGATCATCATTGACCCATTATCCCTTCCATGGGTTCCAGTTAATTTTCATGTACTTGCAAACAGTCGAGGTGATGCAGAAATTATTCTTGACTACAACTGTATCATCCTGAGACTCAGCTATTCCTTTCACTTTTATCATCACTGAAATCAGCTTGGCAAAGAATAAAGCATTAGTCTTTGACTTTGGTCTAATCATGTCTTCCATTTGAAGCATTAACAGTCTACATAGATTGATCTTCACACCATGTCTTAGCAAATGAAGAAGATAGATATCTTGATATCTCATATTTTCAAAATCTCCTCACCTCGGTATCAACACATGCTGAACAAACTTGAAGAGCAGTCGATTCTCTCCATCCATTTCAGCAGCAACCTCTTACCTTTGATTCCCATTACCAGTCAGTTCTTTTAAGGCGGTTTCATAATCAAAGATGTCACTGCTAGGTGGAATTTCTCTTGATACATACCCAGAGACACCTTCATGTGGTACTTTTAAATACTCATCCCACTCTATTGAAGAAAAAGACATCTCTTTTCCATTTACAAAAGAGCTTACGCGATTCTCATTTTCAGATTTCTCGAAGGTTACAAACTCATAGAACTGTTTTACCAACTTTGGGTAGTATGGGCCATTGTTATTCGAAAAACAATCCACCCATTTCTGGTCCTCCAGAATCTCGAGTACTAACGATTTGCTAGGCAGTAGCCATTCCACGCACAGTTCCTTCTCGATTACTATGTCTCTATTCTGCAAGTGAGGATTCACTGGTCGCCTTCCCGATCTAGTTCTGACTTCACTAACACTGACTTTATGCTGTGTCTTCTGCTTCTTAGCATTTGGTTCTGCACTTTCATCTCTGATGATAAGAAGTTTAGTTTTTTCCATCACGGGTTTAGGGTTCTTGGCCGATTTAGGAGTTAAGGTTCGAAGGTGAGAGATTTTGAGCTCGGTGAGGTAAGAAGTGGCTTAAACTGAGTTTTATCATTTAGGAATTCCAAATAAACAACTAAAATAGAGTAATAAAATAAAATAAAACGATTCGTATTCTTGGTGGCAGACAGATGTTTTAAAAAAAACATTGCATCGGTGTGAGTTAATCATCGGTGAGAAAAACAAATCGGTGAGAATTGTACATCGGTGAGAATTTCCACATCGGTGAGAATTTCACATCGGTGAGAATTTTCACATCGGTGAGAATTTTCACATCGGTGAGAATTTCCACATTAGTGAGAATTTTCACACCGGTTGTAATTAAACATTCCCAGTTCATGTCTTATGTAACTTAGCCTATCCGAACTTAAAGGTTTAGTGAAAATATCAGCCAATTGATGTTCGGTGCCAATAAATTCAAGAGAAATATCACCTTTTTGATAGTGATCTCTTAGGAAATGGTGTCTTACATCTATGTGTTTGGTTCTAGAGTGAGATACAGGATTCTTAGAGATGTTTATTGCACTGGTGTTATCACAGTTGATTGAAACATGTTTAAAAACATATCCATAGTCTAAAAGAGTGTGTTTCATCCACAGAATTTGTGCACAGCAACTACCAGCAGCTATATATTCTACTTCGGCAGTAGATAATGCAACTGAGTTCTGTTTCTTACTACACCAAGAAACTAAGGATTTTCCAAGCAAATGACATGTTCCTGATGTGATTTTTCTATCTAACTTACAACCAGCAAAGTCAGCATCTGAATAACTCATTAACTCAAAGGATTGTCCTTTTGGGTAAAACAAACCTAAGTTAACCGTGTGTTTGAGATATTTAAAAATTCTTTTAACAGCAAGCAAATGAGATTCTTTTGGATTAGCTTGAAATCTAGCAAACATACACACACTAAACATAATATCATGTCGACTAGCAGTAAGATAAAGTAAACTACCAATCATACCTCTGTAATTTGTTTGATCAACTGGTTTCCCAGTTTCATCTGCATCCAATTTACAGGTAGTACTCATAAGAGTTTCACTTCCCTTGATACTATCCAGACCAAAACGTTTTAAAAGATCCTTTGTATATTTACTTTGATTCAAAATAATACCATCTTCATTTTGAAATACTTGAAATCCAAGAAAGTACTTAAGCTCTCCCATTAAGCTCATTTCAAATTCATTTTTCATACTTTTTGAAAAATCAGTACATAAAGAGTGTTTAGAAGATCCTAAAATAATATCATCAACATATATTTGTACAACTAACACATCTTTAGAAATTCTCTTAATGAAAAGAGTTGGATCAGCAATCCCTTTAGTAAAACCTTTTGAAATAAGGAAATTTCTAAGTCTATCATACCAAGCTCTTGGAGTTTGTTTTAAACCATACAAAGCTTTAGAAAGTTTAAAAACTTGATTTGGAAAATGGGGGTTAGTAAATCCAGGTGGTTGTTCTACAAAAACATCTTCAATTATAAAACCATTTAGAAAATTACTTTTGACATCCATTTGATATAACTTGAAATCCAGATGTGCAGCATATGCAAGTAAGATCCTAATGGATTCTAGTCTAGCTACAGGTGCAAAAGTTTCCTCATAGTCTACACCTTCTTCTTGACTATATCCTTGTGCAACTAGTCTAGCTTTGTTTCTAACTATATTTCCAGATTCATCTACTTTATTTCTAAAAACCCATTTTGTGCCTATTGTCAAGGTGTCCTTAGGTCTGTCAACTAATTCCCAGACTTTGTTTCTTTCAAACTGATTTAATTCTTCCTGCATAGCTATTACCCAGAATTCATCATTGATAGCATCATTGATATTTTTGGGTTCTAGATGTGAAAGAAAAGCTTGATGTTCAACCTGATTTCTTAGAGAAGCTCTAGTTTGTGTTCCTCTATCAAGATTACCAACAACAGCTTTTAAAGGATGATTCTTTAGAATCCTCGTTGATCTGGTAAAGGTTGGACTAGAAATTTCAAGTTCATCTATAGGTTCGGGTTCAATAGAAGCAGATTCTGGAAAAAGTCCAGAACTGGATGCTTTTATAACAGGTTCTTTAGATTTATCATTGAGGTCCAGAACAGATAAGTCTTCTTCAAGATTCTCAAGAGAGGTTTTAGGCTCATGTGGATCAGTTTCATCGAATTTGATGTGAACAGATTCTTCCACACATTTGGTTCTCTTGTTGAACACTCTATAGGCTTTACTTGAAATAGAGTAACCCAGAAAAATTCCTTCATCTCTCTTGGAAGCAAACTTATCCAGATTATCTTTAGTATTTAGAATAAATACTTTGCAACCAAAAACTTTAAAGTAATTAACCTTAGGCTTTCTATTGTTCCACAAATGATAAGAGGTCCTCTTAAGAACAGGTCTAATTAAGACTCTATTAATGACATAACAAGCTGTATTAACAGCTTCAGCCCAAAAGTAAATAGGCAGATCATATTCATTGAGCATGGTTCTAGCAATTTCTTGAAGGGTTCGGTTTCTTCTTTCTACTACACCATTCTGTTGGGGTGTTCTACGGGCAGAAAAGTTATGAGAATAGCCATTGAGTGAGTAGTAAGATTCAAAATCTTGATTTTCAAACTCACGACCATGATCACTCCTCAAAGTTTTAATCTTAAGTCCACTAAGGTTCTCTACAGATTTAGAGTATTTAACAAAAGAAGAACAAGCTTCACTTTTGTGAGCTAGAAAATATACCCAAGTATATCGAGAAAAATCATCTACAAGAACATAAACATAGTGCTTCCAATTTAAACTAGAAACTCTTGATGTTCCAAACAAATCCATGTGAACCAATTCAAGTGGTTGAGAAGTCGAAACTTCTTTCTTTGATTCAAAAGAAACTTTGTGTTGTTTTCCCTTTTGACAGGGGTTACACACTCTATCATTTGGGAATTCTAATTTAGGTAGGTCTCTAACTAGGTTCTTTCTAGAGAGTTTTCTAAGTGAGTGAATGTTGCAATGTCCCAATCTCCTGTGCCATAGCCAAGATTCTTTATGAAAAGCGTTCAAACAAGTAATATTCTGCTTAGCTAAAGAATTCAGATTAACAGCATAAACATTTTCATTTCTTAAGGCAGAAAATACCAAAACATTCTTAGAATTAAAAACTTTGCAAGAATCATTTTCAAATTTAACATGAAAACCATCATCACATAACTGAGAAATACTTAATAAATTGTATTTAAGGACATCAACAAATAAAACTTTAGAGATCAAAATTGAATCA
This sequence comes from Viscum album, assembly GCA_963277665.1. NCBI lineage: Eukaryota > Viridiplantae > Streptophyta > Magnoliopsida > Santalales > Viscaceae > Viscum > Viscum album. The sequence goes on from OY728124.1 coordinate 35,652,932, forward strand.
GTGTTACCAATCTGGCCTAGGCCGATGATCTTTCCTCTTGAATTATCACCAAAGGTGACAAAGCCTCCATCAACTTTTATTAAACTCTTAAAACAAGAGAAGTCTCCTGACATATGTCTTGAACATCCACTGTCCAAATACCAGGTCTCTTTACAGGAGCTCTTTAAGCAAGTTCCCTACAAAATAGATTTAGATGGGAGATGATTTTGGTACCCAGATTTTCTTGGGTCCAGACAGGTTAGCCAATAACACTTTAGGTACCCATATTTGTCTAATGGGTCTCATATAATTTGTAGAATTGACATGCTTTGAAAGATAAACTTTATTAGATCCATAGCTATGTATATAACTGGTTGAAGCATATGAAGTTCCAGAATTACCTTCATTCTGTCCAGATTTAGAAATGAATCTAGTTTTGGCAATTTTCCTTTGTCCAGGTTGGTATCCTATACCAGTAGTATATTTAGGTGCTATTTGATTTCCTAGCATCTGTGTTAATGTATTTTTGCCATTGGTGAACTTCTCTAAGTCTTTCTTGAGTTGCTCATTAGATAGTTTCAGTTCAGTGTTTTCTTTTAACAGTTGAGCATTTTTATCTTTTTCAATAGTAAGTTCAGTTTTAACTGTAGTGGTGAGAGCATGCTGTTTATTTAATGACTTGTATTTATCCTTAAGTTCATTATATGTCTCTTCCAGCATATCACAGTACTCAAATAATTCATTTTTAGACATTGTTCCAGAATCAGAATCAGATTCTGCATTATCTCCAGAGTAATAATAATTTAAAGCAGGAGTTTCAGCAGTTACCTGAGAAGTGTTTGTCATAAAACACATGTTGGCTCGATTCCTTTTCGAGTCTGAAGATTCAGCTTCACTTGTGCTGTCTTCTGAAGCACTCCAAGTAGACTTCATGGCTATCTTAAACTTATTGTCCTTATATTCATATTTCTTTTTATACTTTAGCTTTGGACAGTCGGCTTTAATGTGTCCTTTTCTCTTGCACTCATAGCAGACAACATCATCTGATTTGTCATTCTTCTTCCAATCCTTTTTCCATTTACCTTGGTGATCATACTTACCCTTATAATTTGTTTTTCTGAAGAACTTCTTTTTCCTATAAAATTTCTTAAATCTTCTAGCAATGTGAGCCATCTCAGCATCACTGTCAGAATCACTTTCACTATCTTCATAGCTTGAACTTTCAACTACATCTTGAAGCTTTTCTTTGTCCTTATTCTTTGAAGTTGAGGATTTGAAAGCGACAGACATTCTTGGAGGTTCATTTTCTTCCTCTTTATTCACTTTGAGCTCTTCTTCATACATCATCAGCTTGCCAATTAGTTCCTTGACAGGTAGAGCAGCAATGTCACATGATTCTCTGATTGAGACAGATGTGCCTCTCCATCTATCATGTAGACATCTCAAAATTCTCAAAAAATTTTCCTTCGATGAGACATCCTTTCCCAGTGAGATCATTGTATTGAAAAGTTCATTGAACCTGAGATACATGTCAGAAATGGGTTCGTCAGGATTCATTTTAAATTTATCATACTTGATAGTATAAGTGTTCAATCTCATTTCTTTAACATTTGTTGTTCCTTCATGAGAAACAGCTAAAGTATCCCAAATTTCATATGCAGTTTTACAAGCAGAAATTATATTAAACTCTTCATCTCCTAGATCACAGTACAAGGCATTCATATCTTTATAGTTGTTATTGTAAGCAGTCTTTATAGGTTCATCCCAAGCAGATCTATCAGTAGTAGGAATTTTGTATTCTGATTCAATAGCAGTCCAAATATCAAAACCTATGCTTTCTAGATGGATTTTCAGTTTCAGTTTCCACTGAGCATAATTAGTTCCATTGAAGAACGGTGGCCGGTTAGTAGCAGCACCCTCAAGTCTATTGTCCATGATGAGAAAATTTTAAAGAGATAAAAATTTAGATATAACAGAAATTTTAAGAACTTTAAAATACAACTAAAATCACAGTTCAAAAGCAGAGTACTTGTAGAAAGTGTTTTCAATCCTCTGATACCAAGTGTTGGTCGGAGTGGTTTACTCAAGAGGGGGGTGAATTGAGTACCAATTAAAATTTCTGTATTTAAAAATAGTGTCTTAAAGACCCCCAAATAAAATAATAAATTAAACTATAGTGAATTTATATTAAAGTAGAGGTTCTGTCAGATTCTCAAAGGATTGATTAATTCCCAGTTAATCAACACAGGAGTGTGTGATTATCTTTTGAAACTAACTTACTAATCTACACTTAACATAAACACTTGCTAATTTAATTATCAAAGTAACTTTAAAAACAGTATTAGTTTTAAAGTGATTAGCAGCGGAATAAAACTTTGAAAGAGATGGCACAACAAATGTAACCAAGAGGTTTAGTCTCAAGCCGAGACTTAGTCCTCTCAAAAGTTTATATAAAAATGATCCACACCCTGGATCGGGGTTCAACAGTTTACAACTGTCCAGATCCAAGACCTCTACCACTGTTCTTCGTGGGAAACAGTACAACAGCAACCAGCTGTCCAGGTCACACACGACCTCTACCACTGTTATTCGTGGGAAAGAAAGAATGAAAGAGTTTGGTAAGGATTTACAAATCCTTCAGTTTGAGTACAGGAGACAGTGTATGTGTTAGATACAGCAGATAACACACACTGCTTGAAATGAATGATAATAAATCACAGAACAAGAGATGTAGAGTTTAAAAGTGGTTCTGGTGATTTCAGTGTAGCTCTGGACTCCTTTGGATTCGACTAGAAGTGAGTCTGAGTCCTTTTCTTGTTTCTGTTTGAGAAACAGAGTGTCGTATGCTCCAGGTTCACAAACAGTGAAAAATGTAGTCGATGAAGCTCTTCGATATTCTTTTGAATGCACAGAACTCTTCTTGAGTAGGCTTGATTGTATGTGTGATTCTGTCTTGCTTGGTTCTTCTTGTATGCACAGATCTCTTCTTGAGTATGTTCATATATCTTCCTTATCTATGTGTGTGTTGTCTCGCACTTCTCTTCAGCAGAGTCTTCTTGTATTTATGTCACGTGCTCCGTAGGACAGAAGAAGTTTCCTTTCCGCAGGTACGAGGTACGGTTTCCTGACATCCGACAACCTTTATCAGATATTTGACAAATCATTAAAATGTACATGATATGACCGTTGGATAGATTAAATATAGGAAATAAAGAAATTAAAACAGTGAGTCGAGTGATCGGTAGGTAATCAGCATCGGTAGCTTGAACATCGGTAGCTTGAACATCGGTAGCTTGAACATCGGTAGCTCAATGTCATTAGTTGCTTTGACTCTCTATCGGTGGCTCTATGCGTCGGTTGGTACATGCTTGTATCGGTGACTTTGTTTATCGGTAGCTCCATGCGTTGGTAGCTCCATGCGTTGGTAGCTCCATGCGTCGGTAGCTCCATGCGTCGGTAGCTCCATGCGTCGGTAGCTTCATGCGTGTATCGGTAGCTGTGAGTCTGTCAGTAGCTTCAACCATCGGTGACTCTTATTCCATCAGTAGCTATTTATACATACACCGGTAGCTCTATATTTGTATCGGTAGCTGTCTGTAAGTTAGTAGCTTACATTTATAAGCACATCGGTAGCTGTGTGTTAAGTCTATCGGTAGACTGGTTACCGGTAGCTCTTTATCAGTAGCTATAGGCAGATTACTTATCTGTTTTATGCAGAACACATCCGATTGTGTTAGAATCAATTTATAACTTGTATGAACATGGATAAATGAGGATTAACATATTCCAAGTACTATTTTAAAAATTATTATTGGTTTGATCACATATTTGAAAGAATTAAAGTATAGATCAATGATACTTAAAAATATCATAGAGAAGGAAAACATAATTGGGATTTTCAACACTTATGAATACATGATTGAGATTATCAAAACAGGTGAGGTCAACAGATTGTATATCATATATATATATAGAATCATTAAAATGTTATATTTATTATTTACATCAATTATACTCATTATTATACCCATCAAAATAATTAAGTGTTGAATAACAAACTACACCGCGACAGGGAGACGGAAAGTCATATGTACTCACGTATGGTGACTTTGTCATTCATAAAATGGATAGAATAATTAATATGGTTGTAAAATATTTATAATAACATAATTTTATGTATAAGTTAATGAAGTTATTATTTTGGTATGGAAACAAAAATGAAAGAGGAAGTGGAGGAAGAAAATAACTTTGATTGAGGTGATGAAATTATTACTTCTTCTTCGGGTGCTTCCTTTTGATTTGATCAAAAGGGAGCCATAGGATAGATTTTTGATCAATTTACGGCTTCTAAGTTCAAGTGATGGTGTTTTTTAGTATATTTGAGCAGTGGAGTTCTGATCCAAATGGCTCTAGAGGTGTGATTTTGAGAGAAGGGGAAGTACCTTTTTATAATAGAGGTGAAGGTCATTTAGGAAATGCTTGAAATAATAATTTATTATATAATCATATTCGGTTTATAATGGCTCTGAATGGATTTATTTAGAGTAAAAGGTGTTTATGGGTTTAAATAATCTTAACTAATAGGTTTTAGGAAAATTTATATCACCATATTAATCTTATCTTTTGAATTTAACTCTTAGTTAAATTGTTTAACATTTACAATGCCTTCTTGTATTTTTATGTTACATGGTTAATAAACATAATATAAAATTACAAAAGAACCCAAAGTGGTTTATTAATGACATATTTATCATTATATAAGTCCTTTATAAAGAACCTTATATTTTTTAAGAATATTATATTTAATAATATAGAATTTGTTTTAAAAAATCATTTATGTCAATTTTGATAATATTTGGTATTTTTTATTTTTAAAGTCATAAAAACATTATTAATTTAAACCAAATATATTTAATCAACACTAACATTTCTTATTAACCTATTAAATTCGTGTAATTATTCAAAACTAACAATTTACATTTATTTAAATATTTATAATATTAATTATTGTAACCTTTCGTTAATAAGGTAATCACTGAATCATCATTGTGTCATAAATAAATTTTATATTTTAATGTATAAAAATTATAAATAAACTAACATTATGTATGAAATATTTATATCTTTATATCTAAAATATATAGTCAAATTTATCTTATTTATAACCCTATATTAAAAAATATTTAGTTATGAATATTTGGATTTAACACTTTTAACACTTCTTTAAATAAAATAATAATAAATCTCCTAATATAATCCATGTGGATAAAATAAGATAATATTTTATTCATACGGTTGATTTTGGTAGAAATACACTTATCCAATAGAATTAGGACATGTTTTAGGGTAATAATAATATCATTTTTACCTTTACATACCCTATTTACTTTTAAACGTGGTAAAAAAAATTCAAAAGTTACTATTCAGAAAAAATTATTTTCATCTTATAGAACCACATTTCACTTACTGATGTCAACTGTGTCTCTCTTATTTTAGAAATTCAATTCATATAAAAGGTAAAATTATGTTTTATGAAAATTTTCAAATGTACCTAGAAGGTGGGTAAAAGTCGTTATAAGTTCAATAAAATTTTATACATCTAATATTATTATAAAATGACTCCAGTGAATTAAATTGAACTAATATAGTTATTATGTATCTATTTTGACATAAATAAATTTAAATAAATAAATAATTATTTTAATAAAAAATTGGTTTTAGACAATAACACAGTGTTTTTCACTATTCATAAAAAATTGAAAGTTTTTATAAAAATACCAAGAATTCATCCAAAACTAATTTTGATATTCCAAATCCAAAAATTAATTCCATGTTGAAAAATAAAATTTATAAAATTTTGAAAAGTTTGTATTACTATTTAAATGACTGGTTTTATTTTTCGTGGTGTGCTAGAAATCGAAGTTGCATACAACTCAAACTATTTCATTATTCATAGAAAAGAGTACGATCTAAACTTAGGGTGAGACATTCTCCCCTCATTCAAATAATTTCTTCCTAGAAATTTCAAATATATAACAATATAAAAAGATTTGGGTGGTTCTTCATCATATGTTCCTTGGGTTCCCATGTGGCCTCTTCCATTTTATAGTTTCCCTAATGAACATTTATCAGACGATTCATCTGGTTTCCCAACACCTATTCTCTGGTATCAGGAATCTTGATAGGATAATCACAATAAAATAGACCGGGTTCTAGTTTTATTTCATCATAGGTGAGTAAAAATTTTGGGTGAGGAAAGTATTTTCTCATCTGTGATATGTGGAACACATCATGAACTTTGGAGAGACTTGGAGGCATTGCCAAATGGTAAAATCAAACTCCAATTTGTTCTAGTATTTCGAAAGTTCTGATGCACATGGGACTCAATTTACCTTTCTTACTAAATCGTATAACACCCTTCCATGTAGATACCTTCTAGAAAACATGATCACCTACGTTAAATTCAAAATCCTTCAGTTAGAAGTTAGCTATTTAACCTACATTGATCTGCTTTGATGTGGGTTTTGATAATCTTAACCTTTTCCATTATTTCCCCAACAATTTATGGGCCTATGATGTTTCTCTCACCAACATCATCCCAAGAAGTTGGTGTGCGACACCTCTTTCCATATAACGCTTCATATGGTGCCATCTGAACATTTTAATTGAAGCTATTGATATATTAAAATTCTACCAGAGGTAAATGATGATTTCAGTTACCTTGGAAGTCAAGTGATCAAGATGTCAACATGTATTCTACGGTTTAAATAGTCTATTCTAATTGTCCATCTGTTTGTGTGTGGTAGGTAGGGCTTAAGCGATGTTCAGTATCTGGGTATTTTTGAAGACTTTTCCATAATTTTGATGTAAAATGGGGACCACGGCTAGAAACAATCGATTGGGGTACTCCATGAAGTTTTACAAAATCATTATTATATAGTCTTGAATATAGTTCAAGTTGTAAATCCTCTCTTATTTCAAGGAAATTTGATGACTTGGTCGGACGATCAACAATGAACCATATTACATCATTCCATCAAAGAGTTATTGGTAGCCATATGAAAATTCCCATCATACGATAATCCAATTTCCACTCAGATTTTGGAAGAGGTTTCATTACTCCCCAAGGATGTTGTCTTCCAAAATTCATGTATTGACAAACCATACATCTTGACACATAATCAACAATCTCCCTTTTCATGTTGTCTCACCAAAAATATTTCTTCAAATCATTGTACATCATATTGCTACCAGGGTGTATAGGGAAATTGGAGCTGTAAGCATCATCCAATAATTCCCTCTTCAAATCAGGTATATTGGGAACTCAATGTCATTTCCCAAATTTCAAAATTACATCTTCATATACGAATTCGATCAATCTCTCATCTTTCATATCATTAATTTTCTATTTAAACTCCTCATAATCAATCCAAAAACTTCTTATACTTTCTACTAAAGATGGTTTGGAAACCATGTGAAAAAGTATTGATTTTTCACCATCCATCATTATTCCCAAATCTATCTTTACTAGATCAACGAACATAGGATCCCTTTCAAATCTCATCTTGTTCAGAACTCCATGATCCTATCTTCTCAAGGCATCTTCAGACTTATTTCCCTTCCCTAGGTGGTAGTGTATAGTGAAATAATAATCCGTGTATATATAGATCCATCGCCTTTGCCTCATGTTGAGTTCTTTTGGTGAGAAAATATACTTCAAACTATTTTGATACATAGAAATATCACATTTTCTATCATATGGATAGTGTCTCTATATTTTTAGAGCAAAGAATACAACTGCTAACTCAAGATCATTAGTGGGATAGTTTGGTTCCTGAATTTTTAGATGTTGTGATGCATAGGCAATAACTCTATCAATCTGCATAAGGACACAACCAAGACTTTTCTTTTAAGAATCACTATAAATAACAAACCCTTCATTCCCCAATGGTAGTGTTAATATAGGAGCATTGACTAATATTTTCTTCAATTCATCAAAACATTCTCCACACGCTTTTGTCCAAACAAATTTAACCCCTTTACGTGTGAGCTTGGTTAATGGATTATCCAATTAAACAAAATTATGGACAAAGCACCGATAATAACCTACTAAACCAATAAATCTACATACCTTGGTTATACTTGTCGGTGTTGTCCATTCTTGGATTGCCTTGGTCTTTGAATGATAAATAGATATTACATCCTTAGAGATAATATAGCCAGGAAAGAAAATCTCTTGAAGCCTAAATTTACACTTGCTAAACATGCCATATAATTCATCTCTTTTAAGAGTTGTTAGAATAATGATCAAGTAATTTTCATGATCTTCTTAGCTTCTGGACTATACTAAGATATAATTAATAAATAGTACTAAAAATTCATCGAGATATTCTTTGAAAACCCTATTCATTAGATCCATGAATATATAGGGTGCATTAGTCCATACAAAAGGAATTACTGTAAACTCGTAATGCTCGAACCTGGCTTAAAATTTTTTCTTCAGAATGTATTCCTTCATCACGTAAAACTGATGATATCCAGATCGAAGGCCAATATTGGAAAAAAATTTAATCTCCATGAAGTTGATCAAATAAATCATCAATGCAAGGTAGGGGATACTTGTTCTTTATTTTTATAGTATTGATCTTCCAGTAGTCAATGTACATCCTCATAGATCCATCTTTTTTCTTACCAAAAAGAACATGGGCTCACCAAGGATAAAAAATTTGGAGAATAAATCATTTATTACACATCCCCTCTAGTTGTTTCTTTATTTCCACTAATTCCATAGTGGCCATTCTATTAGGGGTCTTCGATATGGCCCTTGAATGGGGAATTAAATCAATAGAAAACTGAATTTTTCATTCTGGAGGATGTTCAGGTAATTTTTCTGGAAACGCATCAACATATTCTTGTAAAATAGGTACATCCTCTATATAAACATTCCTCTCCTCACCCATAGTTATTTTATTTTCTTCCACCATAATAATTGAATTTAGTAGAGCTATTGGGGGTAGATCTGGAGAAGAATTAGATAGAGACATTTCTTCTCTAAAGATAAGGTACTCTTTATCATCATCGAAAATTGTAACCTACTTCTCATATTATATTTTCGCATCATGGTCTGAAATAAAATCCATACTGAGGATTATATAAAATTCAATCATGGGTATGACGATGAGATCAATAGATAAAGAATTTTTATATGACCTAATGGGAACTGATCGACAATACTTTGTTTCAATGATACTTACTTTAGGAGTTTTGACTGAAAACTCCCTTATTATATCAAATTTGAAATATCTAATTTTCTTATCAAATAGGGAATATATGAAATAATTTAATGATCTATAATCAAATAAATAATTGGCTAAATTTGAGGAAACCATTAAATTACCTACCACCACGTCATTTAGAGGTTCAACCTCAGAAATAGTGATTGCATAAGCTTGTCCTTTCTCCCTTGGCCTTTGATGATGCTCCTTTTCGTTACATTGTTTAAAGGAATGGAAAGGGAAATGACTTAGGACAAATTGTTTCATCCTTTGAATAAAACATCAAAAATCGACAAAGCAATGAAAAAGGAGTCAAAGGACCTTGCACCGCGCAAGTTCCCTTACAGTCGCGCAACTACACTTGTGCGCCGCCTAATGGATACGCAAGTGACTTACGCACCCTATTTGAAAACTGCCCAGGGTCTTCAGAAGCCTATAAATAGACCTTGTGGGATCCCCATTTGAGGAGGAATTTTTTCCAGAATTCAGATATAGAGCACTGAATTCCCAAGTCTCTTTTTCAAGTCTTATGAACACTTCTTTGGTAATTCTTTACCTATAGTGGATGGTCTAAACAATAAGAATAAGGTATAAGTGTTAGAAATCACTAACACTTGCGCGCCTAAATGTTTTTCCCTCAAGGGAAATGAACACACTTGAGAACCTTCTTACCTATTCATTGAAACTTGTGTGCCACTCTTCTAGAAGTTCCTCAGGATGATTCTAAAGGCTTTGGTCAAGAATTTCCAAACTATTACTCTACAGGTCAAGGATCGCACAAGTACCCATGTGTCGCGCAGGTATACCTGCACGACCAATACTTACGCTCCCACGCCGTACCTGCGTTCCTACCATGACATGAACCCCCTCTCTTTTTGGGTTCCCTTCCTACCCATTTAACCCCTCTTATGCCATTCCACCTCTCATATTCAAGATTCAGTCTTCAAGACACTCTTAAAATCCATTTACGGCATGATATCTTGATTGGCCTCTTTATCTGAAAGGAGCTCCATGGAACATCTCTCAAAACTTAGTGATTTTCACATCTTTATGTCACTAAAGTTAGAGGGTTCATACATTCAACCTCATCCTTTACAATGAGAGAATCCTTAACCTGGGCCTCCTTTTCAGAAGTAATCACCAGTCCTAATCCACATTAATTTGGGCATCCTCTTTAGGAGTAAGCCCCAAATACTCATTAATTTGGGCATCCTCATTATGAGTAAGCCCCAAGTCCTCTAATCTGGGCCTCCTTTTCAAGAATAAGCCCCAGTCATAATTCCCCAAACCTTAATTACTTTATCATGGGCCTTCTTTCCAGGAATAAGAACCAGTCTCAAATAAGGGAATCCTATTTAAGAGTAAGCCCCAAGTACCTTAATTTTCAAATCCCTTTAACCTAGGACTCCTCCTTAGGAATAAGCCCCAATCTTAATTTCTCTTAACCAGTCATAATTCCTTTTGATCTGGGCTTCCTTCTTAGGAGTAACACCCAATCATAAGTCCCCTCCTAAATTGGGCATCTTCCTTAGGAGTAAGCCCCAAGATGAGAGTATCCAATTCTCCATGAATCACATATACCTTTATAGACCATGTTCATGGATTTCTTCCCCTGAATTAAATCTTAATCCTCATCTATTTGGGCAGTTATACATACATAATCCCCACATCATTGCATGGTACAATTTTCTCGTTTCACCAATACCTCTTGTTTCTCACACTAAGCATGACTCATGTGAGCTTAGAGTGTAAAAGTAATCATGACATCTTTCTTTGAGCCATCAATCATGCATAAACATAATACTCCCTTACTCGAACTACATGGGTTTTGATTCTTTTTCCAAAACAAAGGATACTTAGGAATCCCATCAGCGGGTACGATCCCAACTCCGAAATAATCCATGTCCTCCTGAATGACAATAAACTTCAAGTACCCCACTAAGTGGATTTAAAACCAGTATGGTCATCATAATGACCAAGATACTTTTATGTATTTAAGGATACCATCAAATAAGAATCTTTAACAAATGAAGATGATTCTATATTGATGAATAACCTTGAATAAATATAAAAGATTCTCTAAATTTCCTTCATATCAATCATTAATTGTCAGATCTAAAGGAAAACTCATTTTGTACTTAGTAATATAATAATGATTCATGAACATAACTTAAATCCATAAAGAGAGTCCCGGAGTAGACAATAATTCCCCTAAAAAAGGTGTGATGAGTCCGACCTCCCATCCTCTCGACCAATGAAAATTCCTAAGCCTCATCAGTCCACAACTAATGAGAACCTACCATTGGAAAGTAGGTCCAAATGGATATGGAATTATTGGATGTTTCCGCTTCTACGAACAAAACCGTTAGAAACCACTTGGAATGTTTGAACCTTTAATCAATGTGGTCATCCTGAATTCCAGAGGGAAACAAAAAATGGTGAACCCGACATGAATCCTTAACGAAGTTAAAATAATGTTTTACCTATTTGTTAGGACCCTATTTAATCTCAATGAGAGGTCCAACAAGACAATCAATAACATATTTTCTCATCCAAAAGATGTAGTGGCTGGACTTATCATGAATATGTTTGTTATATCAAACAGGAACTCTTTTCCAAGATCTTCTACATTTCCAGAATGGCTTCCCTTAAGTTCACATTTGTGAATACGTCTGTCATGAAATCCACTACTGTGAATGCCACTACTGCTACTTCTGCTGGATCATCATCCGCTCTGAGGATGACATCGCCTACTTAGAATCTTCAACGCTGGTTATCAAATGCACTTGTTTAAGAGTACCTTCAAAACGGTACTATTCCGACTCTGGAGGCCGCTCGAAAAGCCCTCCTAGTCAATAATTCAACCTGGTCATCCGGACAGTGATGACCAGCGATCAAGAAGCAGGCGGTGCTAACCACAGTCTCTAACCGTTTTGGGTCGTTATCCCCGGAACGCAGTCACCATTCAATCCCATATTCTGACAAGGTGAATGAACAGGTCCCTCAGGGCCTTAATTCAAGGATGTAGGAGTCATTCCCGAGGGCTCCCATCAACAATCGCCACCAGACTCATGCGGAAGTGCGCCCTCAACATGATGAGGGTATAGACTCCAGGCGTTCGGCTCAGGTTCCTCGAACCCGAGCAGGCAAGACAAATCACCAGAGGCGAAATCCGGTCAACAGTGAGTAGGTTCTCATCTCATCCATCTCCGGAGAAGTCCACAAACCTAACTTGGTGTCAAGCAACGAGCGGGCACATACACCCGTCCGTTTTAATTCCGTTGTCCTGCAAACTCATCTGGCAGCATCACGCCAATCCCGCCAGGAAATTCTGGCGGAGTGCTATAGGCAGGAACATACACCTGTTTATATGTCATCAGCTAGTTAGGAGGCTCGTCTGACTACATATGATGGATCTCATCAACCACATTCGGTGAAGTACAATCAGCAGGCACATACACCTGCTAGTATTGATCAAGCCTAGGAACAGTCTCACTTTGTAGCACTCAAAGAAGTCAATCAGAAAGCTCCAACGACAAATAGGAGGCAGACTCAACTCTCTGCCCCCACACATGAGTACTGTCAAGATTCACTGACAGGAAAAGGAAGACAAGAGCATGCACACACACCTACTCAAAGCATAGAATGGACATATATCCCCGTTCTGGTAGCTGAAGCCAACAAGAATATTCAATCAATGGTGAAAGAGCATAAGAAAATCCCTACTCATATTCTGGATGCTTTCCAGGATATTATAACAGCTTCAGCAGCATCTCAAGGAAAGACACATAAATATATCCCTACCAGTGGAGTGAAAAATCAACAGTTCACTCTGAAACAGACACACACATCTATTTAAGTCCAAGAGGGTTGTGGGGCGTATTCCCCCATATCATAAGGACAATCAAGTCTGGCACATACACCTAATTTCAGTAGAGATAGTTAGCCTATCCTAGACATCTCTCTTGATCTGGCACATACACCTGTTCAGAGTATCCACTTTCGTAAACAAGTGGTTTCCAAGGTGAGTAAGAAGGCATCTAAGAAGAAGACCCACCTAGCACAGTCAAGAGGTCAAGAGATAATCTGTAACAAGTCCTTGCTCGATGCTGGAGTTCTTGAATCCCTCAGACAATTATCTGTTGGAATCTATGATTCTATTCCCTTATTTCTCAATAGTGGGAACATTAATTCAGAATGTCTTCAAAATACACTTCCCCATGAAGGATTTCTTCATGATAGTTCAGTCGATCTTGAAGTTTCATCTTTAGATGAGAGCTACAATAACCCTCTGTGTGGCTAGAATACCAAGGAGAAAGAGATCTCATCTTTTGATGTAACCCACCATACTGGTCATCTCCATGATGATGAATTTCGCTGCGAAAGTCCTCTCCGTAGTAGTGATGCACATTGCCCGGAAAATACTCCAGTGGACAATGTAGTTCTGAGAAAGCCCTCTTATCTTGAGGCACTTGCAAATGTGAAACTAGTCATGTCTGATGCTTCATCACTAGCAGGTGAAATATTTTCTCAACCAGAAGATAGCCCAGGGCATAGGTCGTTCTCTGAACCACCCATAAGTCATGTATCTTCTATTTTGATCAGTGATTTCTCTACCAATATTGTTGAATCTGACGAAGCAACAAGGAAACATCAGCTCTGGTCAAATCAGGTAGAAGAATCTTCATTGACTTATTAAGAGGAAATGCTAAACATGAGAAAAAAACTGGCGAAGGGTGATGTGCCAGTCATGTTTTGGCCTCTGGATGACTCTCAAAATGACATTCCAGAGATGTTGACGGAAGATGGAATTCATGATATTCATCTTAACATATGGGAGACTCTTTGTCAGTTGAAAAATAAAGTATTATCTTATGATGAATATGAAAATCATGTTAGGATAATAGAAGGGTTACAACGTCAGATTGATTTGGTATCTCTATTAGTCTCTCGATATCCGAAGGCTGAAAAGCAGCAGAGAGCCCTTCAACGTTCATTCCTTGGTGCACTAAGAAGATTGCGCCAGTTAATTTCCAATGCCCCATCTGGTATTCATGTTTGAGGATGGGGTGTTCATGGAGCACTACATTTCACTGTACTCTCCAGTCAGCAAAGCCCGCCGAAAATGGTCTCAAGCAATGTTGGTGCCTGTGGCCGGCCACAGTCAATGGGTTTTGTTTGTAATCAAAAGATTGCTCAAGAACAGGCTTCAACTAGTTCCTCTCAAAATCAAGAATATAGAGAACAATTTTTTGAATTACTCCTACATCAAGCAAACAAGAACATTGAATAGGCCTCTCGTATGGAGCAATCACATCATCAAGTAACATAAGTGTCAGAAATCATCCAACAGTCTTCTGAACTACGTGACAAAAGTGGATATCGATTGATGCATCCATATAATTTCTGGACTAAGTTCTGAAAGATCAGGAGAGCTTTTAAGAAATTTTTAGACATAGCATGTCAAGAGCCACCCCATATTTCCAGACTGGGGACTCTTTTAACCCAACCCATGGAATTAACAAATAGGATTCGAGGAGTTGAGTAAAGACAGTAGGAACAGCCCCAGTCCACCGGACTAGGGACTTTTTTCAAATCATCAATCCCCTCCTCAGTGAAAGTCGCTCTTCTCTCGATTCGGGAAGAAGCCACAAGAGGAATGAAGAGCCAAATTATCAGGAGATTTTATCCAAATTACGGTTGGCAAAGAAGTTCCTGAGGGATAAAATCAACAAAAGGTAATGTCTCATCATGGGAATGGCAGAAGACAATATCACAGAAATTCTAATAGAAGGGATATGATGCCTTATGAATCAATTAATGTCATTAATGTCGTTTTTGCTAATCCTCTAGAACATGAGGTTCACTCAGGGGACTCAGATGAAGATCTTCCTGCTCTAGAAGTTGTACGCACAGACACAAATGAAGAAGGTGTGCGTACACGAAATCAAAGAATTACCCAGAATCTAAGAAATCCTCCAAGTAACCCACTTCCCCCTCTCTGAAAGGGAGCTAACAAGGGGAAAAGAATGAATCAGATTACGTACCCTTCCTCTAGAGAAGGCCAATTTCTCTCACTAGAGAAAATGTTTTCACAACAGGAGGAAGAAATGAAGGAATTGAGGAGGATTAATGCAGAATTACATCAGGGTAGTCTTATTCCTATGCGTGATGGAGTCAGTCAGTCAAAGGAATTTGTTGTGGCTACTAAAATAGATCAAGAATATCCTCCTTTATCAGTACACCCTCACAGGTCTAATCCTACGGGTCAAGTGCAACAACAATTGGTGGTGCTACCATCAGTTGCAGTACCAGCCACCACATCTGTACTAGCTCCAGTCATTGCACCTACCCAAGTCCAAGTTCAACCGAATGTTTCTCAAAAGTTAATAACTACCATTGAGTCATTAACAGCTCGGTTAGAGGCTATGGAAGGGAAGCGTGTGCAGGTTCAACTAGAAAAGGGAGCTTACCCAAAATGGGTAGATTCAATCCTTCCCCCATCAAGATTTGGGAACCCTGTATTCCCTATTTTCAGTGGATCAGGTGATCCTAAATAGAATTTGACGCATTATGTGTCTTGTTGTGATCCTATGATGGGAACTCCAGAATAGAAAGATGCAGTGAAACTCATATGCTTCGTGCGAACCTTATAAGGACCAGCTTTTGTTTGGTACACAAGCTTACAATCTCAATCAATTACCATGTGGGAAGATCTTTGCCAAAAATTCTTTCTTCAGTTCAGCTCAAAGTTTCCAAAGACAACAGTTTTTGATCTCACAAACTGTAAGAAAAGGGAGAATAAAAGGGTCTCAGATTTCATTTCTCGCTGGAAGGTATTAACATATTCCCTAATCTTAGCACTCCCTCAGGAAGAACTGTTTCCAAGATGTGTGGCAAATCTGCGTGACGAATTACGCACGTTTTTGATCCCTGTGAAATATACAGGAGGGTTTCGAGACCTTACTTCAATTGCTCAACAGATTGAATATTCTATTATAAATACTAAGGATAAGGCTCATATAATTTCATTAGCTCCAGGAAGGAGAATAGGTAAATCGAATACTGCTACAGTTATGCTTAAACAAGCACTTGTACTTGCTTCTACTTCAAAACCTTCATCTTCTCAAAGGGCTCCACCTCCTGAGCGCCAACAAAAAAGGTTGTTTCGTCAAGATGATCAAAGAGATCAAAGACGGAAACAATTTGAGAATCTGAAGAACAAAACATACTCTTTTTGAAATGAACAAGTTACTAGTAACTTCATTTTGGCTCTGGAAAATAATTGGGTTCATTTTCCAAGGCCCAAAAGGCCAAACAAGGAAGGAGATGATGACCGTACCAATTATTGCCCATTTCATCAAATGTTGGGGCATCCCATCCAGGATTGTTTTGTCTTTAAAGACTGCCTGCAAAAGATGGTCGACTCGGGACAAGTCAAATTAAAATGTTTTTCAGCTCAGGTAGCATGTGTTACTGCTACAGTTCTAGAGGAGGAAGGTGAATGGAAAGAATTAAAAAGAAAAAATGCGCACAAATATGATGATTGGATGGTCAGAAAAACAATCAACTGAACTCATGCCATTTTGCGAACGCAATTGAACAAAAAAATTATGCCTTCTGCCATGAATGCCGCAGCAAAAACCTCTTCATCGGATGGAAAATTCTCAAAGAAACGACATGATTCAAATAAAGAAAAAGAATCTGAAGAAGATGAGTATGTGTCAAATCCTTAGTTGTCATTGACTCTAGCAGACTTCATTCCATCTACTTCAAATTCACGGGCACCACCCCACCAAAAGGCACAACCTAAACAGGCTAATCAGGCAGAGTATTCATCAGATGAAGAGTTGATTTTTGGTTTTGTTAATACGGTTCAATTAACAGATCCATATGCCAGTCGCAGTTTCAATTTTGATGAGCCCGAATTCCCTATATCAAATAGAGGAATCAGAGGAAGTTCCAGAGGATCTGGATACAGAGGAAGATATGAATCTTTCAGAGGCCACTATTCCAATTCTACCTCTACTAGAACTGTGTATGCGGCAGAAACAAGTGGTAGAGCCCTTCAACGTGCTCAACAAGAACAAGAAAATTCTTCCACACAAGGCAGACATAGCCCTAACACGATTATTCTAGAAGATCGGTTGAAGGTTGCATTTTATTCCTCTCAGCAAGTAAATAGACCTAATCGGTCTAATCTTATAAATCCAGGAGTATTATCAACTCCTATCCCAGTACAAGATGCATCAAATTCTAAAGCATCAACTTCCAAGGCACCTTCTAAACCACATGTTCCTATTGGGAGAGGCAGACCTTTGCATCAAAAGTATGATATATTGAAACACCTGGCCCAAGTACCGGCCAAGTTATCAATTCTGGATGCCTTGAATTTATCACATGATCTTTGGGAGGCACTCATTGAGGCTTTGTCAAGTCCTCAGGAGTTTGAGACTGAAATTGCTGCAGCTAAAGTCTACCATGTAGAGAATAATCCAGCAGAATGCCATACAGTAATATATTTTACTGATGAAGATGAATATGATATCGTGCATGGAAATATTAGACCTTTGTACTAATCTATCAAGGTCAATGTTGTAGACATCCAAAGAGTTTTCATTGATAATGGTTCAATAGTCAACCTCATGCTCATTCATACACTTTGTCGATTGGGCCTCACAGAATCTGATTTATCTCCTTCTACATTGATGTTACAGGGATATGATAAAAATGAACAAGAACCACTGGGAGAGATTACACTCAGAACTCAGTTTGGAGATCTTGTGTCCAATTCAGATTTCATGGTTATTGATTAAGGCTCATCCTTCAACATCTTTCTTGGAAGACCCTGGACACATCACCATGTGGCTATCCCTTCATCATACCATCAATGTCTCAAGTTTGGTTTTTATGGTCAAGTTGGGACATTATATGGTGCTAAGGCCTCGTTCAAGACATGTGAATCTCAATACATTGAGGGGGAATCTACCACATGAAGGGAAATGAGGAATCCACAACAAAGGATATTACCAAAGTTAATTCTCCATATGGTTTGGAAAAGAATCCAATAAATCCATTAGTACATGTGAGTACAGATTATGTTTTTCCTATAAGTCAAATTTACAGGATATACCCAAATCAAAATACTCATATGGAAATATCCATAATGAAAATTATGAAAATCGAACCAGAAAATGTGGGAGAAATTGGTGTTCCACCAAGAAATGATGAAAGCTCAAATGGAGATGTTTTCATTTCATCTTTTGAAATATTGTAAGTCTATACTTCGCCAATCAGGCCAGGGCAAGTTAAAGTAATGTCAGAGGTAAATGATGATGTCGATTCTCAATCCATCATCTCCTCTTTATTACCCAAAGAAGACCCTTCATCATAAATTGGGTCGGAAATGGAAGCTTCTTCTTCAAGATTGGAAAAACTTTTCATCTCTTCTGATCATGAAAAGTATTCTTCATCATCTACTATGAAAGAGAAAACAGAGGAAATAAAACATGTTAAAGAAGAAGAGGAAGATCTCAGGGATGCTCCTCCAGCATTTGAAGAGGGTATCTCTACCACTGTGGATGAACTCATAGAAATAAATCAGGGTACAAAAGAAGATCAACACCCCACTTTAATTAGTGCGGTCATGACTCTTGAAGAGAAAGAGATGTATATTTCCTTTTTAAAGAAAAATAGAGATATATTTTCTTGGAACTATATAGAGATTCCAGGGCTTGATCCCGATGTGCCACTCATTATTTGGGTTTTCTAGAAGAACATCGAGGATTCAAACAAGCTGCTAGAAGAACACACCCAACCTATGCTTCCAAAATTGAGGCTGAAGTGGATAAGCTCATCAAAGATTATTTTGTCAGATAAGTCCAATATCCCAAGTGGTTGGCTAATATTGTCCCAGTGAAAAAGAAGAATGGGAAAATTAGAGCATTCATTGATTTCATAGATCTTAATCGGCATTGTCCTACGGATGATTTTCCATTTCCAATTATAGAAATCATGATTGATGAGAAAACTGGCTATGAAACGCTTTCCTTCATGGATGGATATTCTGGATATAATCAAATCCGGATGGCTCTAGAAGATGAAGAATCTACATCTTTCAGAGCCCCTCAGGGTGTGTTTTTCTATCAGGTAATGCCCTTCGGCCTAAAGAATGCAGGCGCAACATATCAGCATTCCATGCATCGTATCTTCAAACCCTTTCTAGGAAAGTTTGTTTAATGGTATGTGGACAATTTGGTGGTCAAATCCAAACAATGTTCTAATCAATTGGATGATTTAGATGTCATATTCTGCAAGCTTCGACAACATAATTTAAAGATGAACCCCTTAAAATGTGCTTTTGGGGTAACCTTGGGGAAATTTCTTGGCATCGTCGTATGCAATCGTGGTATCGAGGCTGATCCTGAGAAGAAAAAATCAATCCTTGGCATTTCACCTCCTTGAAATTTAAGATAATTCTGAGGACTTCAAGGACACTTAGCCTATATTCGGCATTTCATCGCCAATTTGGCAGGAAAAAGTTTACCCTTCACCAAATTGATGAAGAAGGGAGTCACTTACCAGTGGACTAAAGAATGTCAAGAAGCATTCGATATTCTCAAGAAATATCTCTTGAGTCCACCGGTACTTATGCCACCTATTGAAGGAAGACCACTTATCCTCTATGTGACAGCTTTAGAGTGGTCATTGGGTGCCTTTCTTTCCCAGAAGAATGATGTTGTGAATGAGAACAACCTTTACCATCTTAGTCGGAATATGCTTGAAGCAGAAACTCGATATTCAAGTATTGAGAAGTGCTTCTTGGCATCAGTATTTGTAGATCATAAGTTGAGACACTACCTGCAACATCATGAGGTCCAATTGGTATCTCACAATAACTCGCTCAAATTCATCCTTAGTCATCCAATGATTATAGGATGTCGGGCATGGTGGGTAGTTATCTTGCAGTAATTTGACATTCAGTATCTGTCTAAGAAGGAAATAAAGAGCCAAGCTCTGGCTGATTTCTTTGCTGAACACCCTTCTGTGGAAGACACATCTTCAGATATTGAACTCCCTGATGAGGAAGTTTTCTATATTCATGAAATCCTTCAAACATGGGAAATGTACTTTGATGGTGCTTCCAGAAGTCCAACAGGGAGGAAAATGGAAAATACTAAATTCAACAAATCTGGCTTGAGAATTGTGGTCATTTCTCCAGAAAAGGCAGTGTTACCTTATTCCTTCTTATTGTGGTAAGGTGGTATAAATAATGAAGAAGAATACCAAGCTCTCATTGCAGGATTGGAGTTGGTGCTTCAAGAACAAGTGAATCACTTAAAGGTGAAAGGTGATTCAGACATGGTAATCAAACAAATAAATGGGGATTATGCAATCAGAAAAGAAGAACTAATGACTTTTTATGATTACATCAGAGAGTTAATGGCGGATTTTCCTTCAGAACCTACATTTTCTTATGTCCCAAGATCTCAAAATTCCCAATCTGATGCACTGGATAATATATCCACAGCTCGGGAAAATCCAAATAGGGATGAGACAACCATCAGTATTTCCCACTATCGTACAATTTCACCTTATGTTCGATCCAGAATAGAGGAAATCAATGAAATTAGTCCCATCTCTGAACCATATGGTCACACTACGGTATGGATGGAACCTATCAGGGAATACCATCAAAATAGAATACTTTCACATGATAGAGCTGGGAAAGAACAAATCCGGCGACATGTGGTCAACTTTACTATTTATGATGGCCCAGACCACCTATAGAAAATTCTCTACAACTGTGGTTTTGATGGATTTCTCTTCAGATGCATTGATGGTGAAGAGAAAATGGCTTCCATGAAAGAAGTACATGTAGGAGTCTGTGGTGCCCACCAGTCTGGACATAGACTGTCTGATCAGATTCGAATGCTTGGATACATTTTTCCTTCAATGATACATGATTCTGTTGATTTCACAAAGAAGTATCATTCATTCCAAGTACATTCCAACTTCATTCATCAACCTCTAGAGTTTCTTCATATAGCTAAATACTCATGGTCATTTGCCACATGGGGAATGGATGTGGTGGGACCTTACCCTTCAGCTATGGCCAAGCAGTTTAAGTATATTCTTATTGCTACTGAATTCTTTTCCAAATGGACAGAGGCAGTACCTCTCAAGGAAGTCAGTTCTAAAATCATTGTTAGCTTCATCAAGTCTAACATCATTACCATATTTGGTGTCCCTCATACCATATTGACGGACAATGGCACCAACTTTTGTTCATCCGAGGTGAAGAAGTTGTATCAAGAGTACAACATCAAATCCAATCATTCATCTCGGTATCATGCAGCGGCCAATCGCCAGATAGAAGCCTTCAACCTGTCAAATATACCGCAAAAGATGGTGGAAAAAGATAAGAAGTCATGTCCAGATAAACTCTTTCATGCTTTTTGGGCTTATCAGACCACCAACCGCAATACAACGCAGTCAAATCCATATTCATTGGTATATGGAATGGAAGAAGTCTTGCCCATTGAAGTTCAATTACCTTTACTCAGAGTATCCATTTGTGATCAATCATCTAAAGATGAACAATATCAAAAGTGATTGGATGAATTAGAATGGTTAGATGAGAAAATATTGTGCACTCTACACCACTTGGAAGTCTATCAGAATCGAATAGCATGAGCTTTCAACAAAAAAGTTCATCTTCGTTCATTCGTTCAGGGATAATTGGTATTAGTTATTAGAACTCCAATGATACTAGGAAAGAAACCTCCCAAGATTGAGCCAAAATGGGAAGGACCTTATTCCATACATAAAGACTATTCCAATGGAGCTTATTCTTTATTCTCAATGGATGGATAACTCATCACTAATCCAACCAATGCCATATTTATGAAGAATAATTTTGTATAAACAGAAAATGCATCATCCACGGTCTATACATATGAACTTAAACTATTTGTATTAATTTCGTCCCACACGAAGTTAAACTGTGAAGTCCTCACTACATGATCCTAAAATTTATAAAAGTACCTTATGTCCAGCAAGACATTAAACTGCATCATCCACAGTCTATACATATGACCTTAAACTATTTGTATTACTTTCGTCCCACACGATGTTAAACTATAAAAAAGTTCCCTAATTCGTCCAACATGACGTTAAACTGTATGCCCTTCATCGTCTTTTCTATTTGAAGTTAAATTATACAACAACGGTTCATATATATGACCTTAAACTATTTGTATTACTTTCTTTACACATGATGATAAACTGTGAAAAAGTTCCCTAATTCATCCAAATGATGTTAAAATATGTTCTCTTTTATCCTTACTGCATGACATTAAACTACACAGTCCTCTTTTTGTCCAACAAGATATTAAACTGTGTTGTCCCCATCATCCTAACTACATGAAGCTAAACTGTATAGAACGTCGTTTGATACGTCCTATATGACATTAAACTATACTTTGTCCCTGCTACATGACACTAAACTGTAGAGCACCAATATTCCTAACTGCAAGACTTTAAATTGCATAGTCCCTTTATATGTCCTACATGACATTATATTGTGTATCATTAAGGTTTTTGTTACCTCTTGTTTCTCACACTGAGTATGAATCACGTGAACTTAGATCAAATTTCAACCATAACACCCTCTATGGGCCTCTAACCACACATAAGTCCCAACATCATTTTTTATGTCATTGTCCCCAAGAAAAACTTGATCATTAATTCATTCTTTAATTAAACTACGCAGAATTTTATCCTTGCCTTCCAGGATGGGTACATAGGCAACCTCCCAAGGTTCAAGCCCAAAACCAATCTCTTCACATCAGTTCACCTCCATCTCATACGATGTTGATTTGTGAAACCATCCCCAGAATCAATATCTATACATTGGTTCACTTTCGTCCTTACTACATAACGTTAAACTGTACAAATTTTTTTTGTCCTGTACAACAATAAACTACAATATTCTTTGATACCCTCACCTAAGAGGGAATCATTATTTACATTGATTTTTCAATCATGTTTCATTCCAAAAACCTATGTGCATACATGGAAATGCCCGAACCTTTTATCTTGGGTTAAGCCATCATTGCACTAAATTCACCTTTCACCCTTCACATGTACGAACCAAATTTGTACAGAGGGTATTTCTAGAACTAAGTGTGCAAGATTCCCATCCTTATGGGATATGTAGGAATGTTCCAGTGTCCCTCGAATCAATCCCCAAGTCTTTTGGGCCTAACCCCAAATTCCACTTTCAGTCCCTTGGCTGAAAAGTACACATGAAAACACATACTGTGTATTTCTTATAAATGGTCCAAGATCTATGACCCTAAACTAAGATCTCCTATATTTTCATCCCGCACGACGTTAAACTGTAATTTAAGAAATACATATGGCTTGATTCCCATCCTTATGGGATACGTAGTGAAGTCCATTATTTCAATTAAGGATCCACCCACAACATGATTATGGTTATCATTGATCTGTGAATCTCTACATACATTGGACAATACCCATCTTTATGTGTCATAATCATAATCTTGAATACTTCTAGATATTCATAACCTTTTCTTGACTTCTGGTCACAAAATGTCCATTTTCTGAGAATTCTTTTTCTTGACCATGTAGCACGTCCCCTTAGGCGGCCTTGCATAAACAATCTACATAACAGATATGTCAGCCAAAAGATGCTATTATTTGACAATGCAGCCAATTCCCTTAGGCATCCCTGCATAATTCAACCCCCTAAAAGGTTTGTCAGATACTGGTAACTTCATTCTTGGGAAGAAATCCTCTTTTTTCCGTATTGGTCTTATAAAAAAATATGTAAGGATCCGCAAAAAAAATAGTTATCCTTAACATATTTATTTGATGTTCTTTTTCATGATCTGAACGTATTCAAGTCTATGGATTATATTTTCCTTCCTTACATTTGGGTAAGACCATTGTATGAGTAACATTCATCCAATTCTAAGACAAACCTATTAGGAAATATCTTCTCCATATTCAAGTACCTCTCTCCATACCACAAACTCTATACTTTAGAAAAGTTTAATTCCCATAAACATTCACTGGCTTCTTAGTATAAAAAAAGTAAATTTATGAGAGTTATTTTTCCTGACTATGAAACACGTTCCCTTAGGCGGCCTTGCATAAGTAGTCTACATAAAGGACCTATCATCCAAAAGATGCTATTTATTTGACTATACAACCAATTCCCTTAGGTGGCCAGGCATAATTCAACCCCCTAATGAGTTTGTTAAATTATGGTAACTTCATTCTTGGGAACTACTTCTTCTAATGCCTTTTTATCCCTCTTTCATATCATTCCTCAAATTCAAATTTTCTTAAGTCTTAGTTTACATATTTTCCCTCATACTTGAGTGTGGTAAAATATTTTCAGATATGTTTTCAAGGAATTGAGTCAATTCTAATTCATTCGGTCAATGTTATTTCCACCTTAAACATTAGCCTCTTTATGTCCGACATGCATGACTTTAAACTACCTACAATAGACAATGGAACCCTGAATAAAAGTCAATTTCTAGCTCACTAAACATACATTTTGTATGATTTAGGGAATATTGAGAAATTAAAAGATTTAAAGTTTGTAGGGTTATTTATAATAATCCTAGTAAAAATCAAACTATGCTTACTAGGACCATTGGCTTAGGTAAAATTTAAAGAAAGTAGTTGGAAAATACGAGAACAAGTGATTGAAGATAAAAGAAATCTTTCCATTTGATGCACAAGAATTAGAAGGACATCCACAGATTGGAGTCTCTACTCTTTTCCAGGAAATTACAAGAGGTTGTCAACATAAGTATTCATTTGATGAACAGCATCCCAAGCTTCATCAGCAGTTACTTGAAGCTCATGCACCCGACCAACTTCACTCTTTTCAGCCTAATGGAGTGCTTTCTTGGCATCCGTGATGGCTTTCATACCATATGTTTGAGCTCCCTACAGTGAATTATTGAGTTGGTCAAGTTCCCCAGTAACAGTGTCTAACTGTTTCTGAAGATGCATCTGTTGGACGACTTTATCTTTGATCTTATGCTTCAGCTCCTTCATCTTAGCAGTATATTCAGCCTCAGCTCAGGATACAGTAGCGTCAAATTCACTGATGTTGGCTGACAGCTTCACCCTGGTCAGATCTTCACGACACTTTTTCTCTTGTTCCCTTCTCAAAATGACCTGTTTCACCGCGACATGGATATTTTTATATCCAAAACCGCCAAGTCCTAGGATGACGAACAAGGACGACAATCGAATGATCTTTGATGATATCTCTTCTAAAGGCACCTCAGATATGATTTTCCATATGTTGTTCCATGCCTTGCGTCATGAAAAGCTGAGCGACTTAAGTGCCTCTGGGTCTAATTCGACATCATCATCACAGGGGGGCATGTAATCTAGGATTAATGCACTTAGAGAAGTGCCTCGTTCTACTCCTTCCCCCTGAC
Organism: Viscum album; assembly: GCA_963277665.1. Taxonomy (NCBI): domain Eukaryota; kingdom Viridiplantae; phylum Streptophyta; class Magnoliopsida; order Santalales; family Viscaceae; genus Viscum; species Viscum album. Next base: position 35,678,682 of record OY728124.1, read on the forward strand.
CTGAGCTTCTTCACATTCAATTCCCATTGGGCCGGAGGCTGTGGCCTCACCTCTAGATCTAGCCACTGTAATTGATGGCACTGCATAATCAATTGAAAGCTTTGGTTAGTTTCAAAGGATAAAAAAAATAATCGGTTGTCTTGAAAATTAAGTACATTAAAAAATATTGTGATCCCTTACCCAACGGTAGATCAGAAACCTGAGAAGGATCCTCCCCATCTTTCCTATCTTTGAAAAGATTTTCAGGATGAGTTTGAGGAAGCTCTACTGGGTTTAGCTCCACTTGTGCTAATGTCTCCGCAATGGTAGGGTTTTCTGTACCCCCTTCAGGCATGAGTTGTTCAGCAGCTGGCTCAGACAAAACTACACATTTGAACCAATCATGATTAGACATGTAATAAGAAGTTATTCTTAATAGGATGAAGGATAACACTCACGTCCATAATCTTTTAAATTAAATGGTAATTTAACATGATTTATAAAATCTTAGAAAGATATGCCAAGTTCAATCATTTCATCTAATGTCATCTCAGAATCCTGGTTAGTCTCACCAGTGGGAGCATTTGATGTGTCTTCTTGGCGACCTTCATCATGCGGTCCCTGACCCTGGACATCTTCCTCAGTTAAAATGGCGGCATCGGTTGCAATGGCCACTAAGAGCTCTAATGCAGGGGTTGAACCTGAAATAACCCAGAATGGAAGTCAGTAGATGTTTCATCCAACATTTTATGGAGCATTGTTAACTTACCAGAAGCTGGTTCTTCTCTTCTCACAATAGTGGCTGGAGGGATACTGGGAATAGATGCAGGCTCTTCTCTAGGAGCAGGCAAGTCAACCTGAATTTGTAATTGTTCCACTGCACCCTCTATGGTCCTCAAAGGAGGATCAGTCTTTTCCCTCAGTGGGTAAATTTTTGAAGTCCCTGCAATCCCTAGAAATATGAGAAAACTTTTCATCGGTATAGATTCATGATTATCTGAAGGACTTACCACTACTGATAAATCGTTTAGCCGTGGACTTCCTCCTTCGTCGCCTTTGTCCTTTTGTCTTTTTATGAGTATCATCAGTCTCCCTTATTGTCACTTGAATTGGAAAATGGAAGGCCATGTCCAACTCCTCATTCATGGCCTGCTGGCCTGGAGATAACTTTCCCGATTCATGAGGAGACTCATCAGCAGCCCCAATGGTAGTACCACCAAGGCTTTTCTATGGTGAAGGAACCTCAGCTGTTCCTTTTTTGCAAGCTGCAAGGTGAAGAAAATAATTTCCTTGAGTAAAAAGGCTTCGATTGAAATCATGTTGCGAAGCAAATAAAGAAAGAAAACATACATCTTCAGGAGACACATAATCTTTCCACTCTTCATCATTCCCCTCAGCGGCACCACGATCTATCAATTCCTTTACCTGTTTGGTGATAGGAATGGAATCGTCAGTGGAATATATGAGCATTTCTAGATCCTTGATGTAAGCCCTCACATCATTAGTGTTTTCCTCGTATTGGATATCTGTAGGAGCCACAAGATTCCCTATTCCAGGGAGTTGTAGACCCTCACACAAATCCAGCCAGGCAGTCTCAGTACCACAATATAGACTCTGCCATGTCTGGACAGCCTCTGGTTGTAGATATTTAGTGCATGTACCAGAAGGCTGCGAGGAAGGTCCTACAATATTCAACTTCAATTTCTTCCCATCTCCTGCACTTATTGATATAGAATAATAAAATAAGACTTATTTCTTAATAATGTGATTTTGATTAAATTACCACAATGATGTAACACACCAGGAATTGATGGAGTAGGTCTTTTGATTCTAACCAGAGGATTATATCAGGCACAAGGCCACTTTTCCACTTGTTGTGCCTCATCATCCCCATCATGGGAATCCGGTTAATCATTCCTAGAGGAGGAATTTGGAAAATCAGCTTCAGGTGGGGAAGCATCACCTTCATGAGGATGGGTTCCTTTCTCTACAGTCCTCTTCCTTTCCCCACCTGATAAACTGGGTGATTCAGCACCCCTTTAGAGTATGATTCTATCCATTTCTTGGCATACCATGTAGTCAAGTTATGTGTCGTTTTTTCAACTGGTAGATCAAATACTGCCCCAATATTCTCCCTTGACGTTAGCAGCCACAGTTGTCGAGCAAGCATCGAATGTTGCTCTAACCTGACATGTACTGGGGGAGATACAAAAATCTATTACAGACACTTGAATTGACATGAAAATCTCTATGGATCATAGTCCTTGCATATAGTTTCTACGTTAATCCTGGCAACTAGCACACCATCTCTGCAAGCTAGCATGTATGCCCTTAAATCCAAGTGGGTTGTTCCATCATCAACAAACCACTCGGTTGGAAGATTTCCATATGGAAATAAGTTGAATTCCTTAAACATGCTCAGCCTCACTTTCATTTCATAGGCATTAAGATCTAATGGAGCAACTCCAGAGAATGCTTGAACTGACGGCCTGAATAAAATTCCAAGAATTTTTACTCCATTCTGTACATTATAAGTTCTAAAGTGAGTGGCAATCCATCCCCAAAAAACTTTGAATGGTCCCACTATTCTTAAAGGAGATTTACCCATGAAAACATGAAGTAAACTCTTGCAAATCTTTGCTAAAATGGGGGTAGCCAACCCAACCATTTTTCCCACAGCCAACTTTGCCGCAATAACGAAGGTCCCTGGCCTGACACCTCCCTTAGAATCCCTGACTGGAAAGAGATAAACATGGAGATAAAAATACAAGAAGCCCACCAGACGAGTATTCTTTGGGATCCTTTGATTCACCTCACATCCCCACTTCTCAAACTCTCCTGCTTCTAGAGTTGGCCAGAATGTTCCAGGAGAACCCCTCTTCTCAGGTTTTGGGTAGGTAGTAAGACGGGTGGGCCTCTTATCCTTGGATTTATTTTTCGTGGATCCTTTTTCCTTCGGATCCTTGTCTTTTGGCTCCTTCTATTTCTTCTCAATAAGAAATATATTCATCCACTCCTTCAGATGAATGTCCTTTCTAGAATGAGTTAACGTGGTATCTGAACTCTTGAGCCTGCGGATGATTTTAAATAATTCACAATCCAAAGAAGGAATCTTCTCTGAGTCATTCCAAGCCACCTTGGGAAGAATGAATTCATCATACATATCGCCCAAAATTGGAGCCCCTGAGATCCTGTGGACATACCACAGACTGATTCCTACTTCTCCATGAGTCAGATGGAAAGAATTGGTTTCTGGGCTCAAGTGGCTGAGTATCTCTGGCACGAAGTTATCATGTCTATAAACATATGTTTGCCCAACCCAAAAATCTTCGTATATCGCCACTCCTTTCAGATCTTTGACAAACTCTGCACATGTTTGTCGTACCCAATATGCCCACATCCAAGTTGGATTCACACCTCCCCCAGGATGGAAGTCCCAACTTTTCTTCCAGCCTTTGGATTGATCCATCTAAGCATTTAAGAAGATTAAAGGATGACAATGTGGTTTCAACTCAGGCTTATGAGGTTTCATATCTGGCATAAAAGGGCTATGATGCATCACGTGGGACTTCTCCACTGTTCCAGCATTTATAAATCCTCCTCCACATGAGATATTTGCTAAACCAAAGTTGGTGTAACTCTGAAACCACGAAAATGGTAGATAGTTCTTTGCTTCTGGAATAGTGACTTCTCACAGATGACCATAACCTTACAAAGGAAGATAAGTGCTTTGTGGGAAATCAAAGTGATATTTATTCAGATACTTAGCCAAATATGTGAGACTGCTGTCACAGACTGTATAATAATCATGGCCAACGATATCCATCATTTCATTGATTATTTTGCTTGCTAGTTCATCAGCCGTTCCAATTCTTTTTTGAGCCATTAAATCTGCAAAAAAGTTGAAAAATTAACTCTTAAATGGGTTTATTTTTCATAAATTTTTTGTAGGAATTCAAAAAAATGGAAAAGGCATTAAGGCATGAAAGTATAAACTTGGGGCGCAAGTATGGATGTGTCGCGCAAGTGATAATGTGCCGCGCATGTTTTTGGTGCACATGTATAACCACGCAAGTCCAAGTACCTTGACAGCAGCACGACAGCGAAGAAACAGCGGAAAATGAGCAACTTGCGCGACGAAGGTGACCTACGCGATGAGAGCTCGAAAATCCGGAAATCAGATGCTATGTGCAAAAAATGAGGGAAAATTTATAGGCCAGGCTGCCCACCTGCGCACCTACAGCTATCACGCTCCATCCAGCGCGCTCCATCCCTGCACGACATGCACCTGCGTGATGACAGTTTCACGGTGAACACTTGCGCGCCTATTTCCATTTGGTTTCTCTTCTTTTCCTTAGAGTCACATCCTTATTCTTCTGGATCCAACTCTGAGGGGGGACTTTTGTTGATGCTCCTTTTTGTCACATTGTTTAAAGGAATTGAAAGGGAAATGACTTAGCACAAATTGTTTCAGCCTTTGAAGAAAACATCAAAAATAAACAAAGGAATGAAAAAGGAATCGAAGGACCTTGCACCGCTCAAGTTCCCTTACTACCGCGCAAGTACACTTGCGCGTTGCCTAATGGTCGTGAAAGTGACTTGTGCGCCCTATTTGAAAATTGTCCAGGGTCTTCAAAAGCCTATATATAGACCATGTGGGACCCCATTTGAGGAGGAATTTTTTCCCGAATTCAGATATAGAGCTCTGAATTCCCAAGTCTCTTTTTCAAGTCTTCCAAACACTTCTAAGGTAATTCTTTACCTATAATGGAAGGTATAAACAAGATGAATAAGGTCTAAGTGTTAGAAATCACTAACACTTGCGCGTCTAACTTTTTTTCCCTTAAGGGAAATGAACACACTTGCATGCCTCCTTACCTATTCATTGAAACTTGCACGCCACTCTTCTGGAAGTTCCTTAGGATGATTCTAAAGGCTTTGGTCAAGAATCGCCAAGTATTACTCTACAGGTCAAGGATCAAGCAAGTACCCATGTGTCGCGCAGGTAAACCTGCGCGACCAATACTTGCGCGCCCATGCAGTACCTGCGCGCCTGCCATGACTTGTGCACCCCTCTCTTTTTGGGTTCCCTTACTGCCAATTTAACCCCTCTTATGCCATTCCACCTCTCCTATTCAAGATTCAGTCCTCAAGAAACTCTTCAAAAAATTTTATGGCATGTTTTCTTGATTGACCTCCTTATATGAATAGAGATATGTGGAACATCTCTCAAAACATAGTGATTTTTACATATTTTTGTCACTAAAGTTAGAGAGTTCATTCATTCAACCTCATCCTTTAAGATCAGAGAATCCTTAACCTAGGCCTCCTTTTCAGGAGTAATCCCCAGTCCAAATCCTCATTAATTTGGGCATCATCCTTAAGAGTAAGCCCCAAATCCTCATTAATTTGGGCATCCGCCTTAGGAGTAAGCCACATGTCCTCTAATCTGGGCCTCCTTTTTAGGAATAAGCCCCAGTCATAATGCCCCAAACCTTAATTCCTTTAACCAGGGCCTTCTTTTCAGGAATAATCCCCAGTCTCAAATATGGGCATCCTCTTTAGGAGTAAGCCCAAATCACTTAATTTTAAAATCCCTTTAACTTGGGCCTCCTCCTTAGGAGTAAACCCCAATATTAGAGTATCCAAATCTCTATGAAGCAGATATACCTTTATGGACCCTATTCATGGATTTCTTCCATGAAGTAAATCTTAATCCTATTCTATTTGGGCAGTCATACATACATAAGCCCCACATCATTGCATGGTACAAATGTCTGGTTTCACCAATACCTCTTGGTTCTCACACCGAGCATGACTCACGTGAGCTTAGAGTGTAAATGTAATCATGAAATCTTTCTTGGAGCCATCAATCATGCATAAACATCATACTCCCTTACTCAAACTACGTGGGTTCTGATTCCTTTTCCAAAACAAAGGATACGTAGGTATCCCATCACCAGGTAGGATCCCAACTCTGAAATAATCCATGTCCTCCTGAATGACAATAAACTTCAAGTGCCCCATTGAGTGGCTTTAAAACCAGTATGGTAATTATAACGACCAAGATACTTTTATGTATTTAAGGATACCATCAACTAAGAATATCTAAAAAATACAGATGATTCTCTATTGATGAAGAACCTCGAATACATATAAAAGATTCTATAAATTTCCTTCATATCAATCATTGATTTTCAGATCTAAATGAAAACTCATTTTATACTTGGTAATATAATAAGGATTCACGAACATAACATAAATCTATAAAGAGAGTCCTGGAGTAGACAATAATTCCCCTCAAAAAGGTGTGATGAGTCCGACCTCCCATCCTCTCGACCAATGAATATTCCTAAGCCTCGTCAGTCCACAACTAATGAGCACCTACCTTTGTAAAGTAGGTCCAAATGGATATGGAATCATTGGATGTTTTTAGTTCTACAGAAAAACCCTTTAGAAACTGCTTGGAATGTTTGAACCTTTAATCAACGAGGTCATCCCCAATTCTAAAGGGAAATATCCTTTTCTAAGGTAAGTTTCCTTGGTGCTTAGGACATTCATTTTCATAATGCCCCATTTCTCTAGAATTATACCATTAAATATTGATATCCTCTTTCATTCCCTTGCAATCACGAGCTTGATGGCCTTTTTCACCACACATGTAATAGACTCCCATTCCCTTAAGGCATGTACCAGTGTGTTTCTTCCCACATTTACTACAAGATGGTAATTCAACTATTCCCTTCATTCGCTTATTTACATATCCAGAGTGATCAATAGATCTCTTCTTCTCCTGCTATTCTTTAAATATGTAAGACATAGAGAATTACTTTTCTTTCTTGATAGCACATGAGACTATATCTTCGTACAACAAGAAGGATTGTGAGACTAATTCTCAATAGAGAAATGGTTTTAACCCATAAAATAATCGATAAATATTACTCCTTGGGTAACATATTTAATTTGTATAATGCCTTGATAACCTTGTAATGTTAGCATCGTACATTGCAACATTCTCACCCTCCTTTTTCCTTGGACTCAGATATTACCTTTACATATCCACTATATGGTAATGAGGAATGTATTTTTATAAGAGAATCTCTTTAGACTCCCTCTATTCCATCCTTCATACCTCTTCATCCTCCTTTGTGTTTTGAATTAATGACTACCATTGATTTGCATCCCCTATGAGGTGATAAACTATCATGACAACTTTTTCCATTTTGCAACATCCCAAAGCATGAAATATTTTCTCTAAGGAACTTACCCATTGATCATCTAAAAATGGATTTAAGGTCTAGTTGAATGTTTGTAGTTGTTGGCTCATGAATCAGTCTAATAGTGATCCTTCGCATTATGGATCATGGTGTTCCATAGTGGTATGGTTATTATTTATAACCTGATCAAGTTTTCCCAGTGTGGTTATAAGTTTTTCCGCACCAGTTGCATCACCAGTTCCACTATAATTATCTTGTGTAGGAGGGAATTACCTACATGGATTAGGTGTGTTGATACGGTTTTCATTCCTTCTACAAGGTGCCATTTCTAAAAAATGTCACGCACTAGATTAGTTTATGAATCACAATAAATAATTCCAAAATAATAAAAAACCTAGCATAAATAGAACAATTTATGCACATACTCTCTAATAATAAAAAAATGTTTTCATTGAATAAGTATTTACTCATAAATCCTACATAATGGTTTATAAATAAAATATGAATTATCCTAAGAATATCCCCTGGGAGTATCGTAACCAAGAGTGCAGTGAAGAATATTGTCGTGTACCATGATACACTGGGTCAAGCCTGAAACTCCTTGTCCTTGTTTTCACTCCTAGGTACATCTATGTCTGAGTCGCCTCTACCTTCTGATATCCAGACAGGGATGTATTTCTTCGAAAATACAAAAAATATATACATTACCAAAATTCTACAATGTTTTTATATACTAATCCTCAAAGTCTATCATTGGGTAATGTTATCTTATAAGATTTTTTCTAAATATTTTTTCCAATGTTTGTACTAATCTTCTTCTCATACCCATAGTAACTCCCCAACCCTAGTTATCCAGAGTTGGTGTAATTTCCAGGTTCCGGTAGCCGCCCATAGGTTCCCGATACCTAGTTGGTCACATGGCTTCAAGCACATTTCCTCGAACACAAGAGGCTGTCGACTAGTAGCGAGGTCCTTGGGTGTGATAGTGGGGAAACTATGCCCACCTTAGCAGAGTTACACATCAGAAGAAAAATAGATAGCAATATCAGAAGCAGTAAAATATGAAATAAGTAAAAAAAGAAGTAATAAACAAATAGAGTACACACACACACATATATAAATGACTCATAATACATATGTATATGAATTCAGCTAAACAAATCAAAGTGGCATAATATATTACTAAACCCATGTAAACAAGAAAAGAAAGTAAACAACTTCACAACATTTCAAGCCTCATATTGTTACCATGCCCCCCAGCTCCAAAACAATCAAGTACCTAAAGTAGAAGGGCACTTTCCCTTATCTATACTTGTAGCAACATAATATGTTTGGGCCCAAAAGCATGACCCAAATTGGGTGTGAGACTAATCCCAAAAGGCAACCACCCAACGATTTGTTCCTAACAGTCAGTGAATATATATTGAAGAAATAAGCAAAAAGAATTAGTGAACATAGAAGTACTCAAAAGTAAATAGTCCTATAGTTTCATTTACAAACATTTAATTTTATGTATTTAATCATCCAAAAAATACATGTAACCCTCTCAATAGTTCTCATAGCCTAACCCCTCTTGTTTATAATACAAGTGATGATATAGCAAAGACTCTCTGGGGAAGCAATCACTGTAAATTCCACTTTTAGCCATGTGTGATCAAAGACTCTCTAAGGACACTCTCACCGTCAAATCCCCCTATATTCTTTTAATGGTAACCTATAGGCAATATGAGGAAGCACTCAATGTCAATTCCTTATGTGGCACCGTAACATAACTATAGACAATATGAGGGAGCACTCAATGTTAATCCCCCCTATGGTCTCGCAGAATGATAATTAAAATAGACAATCTAGGAAATCCCTAAACATTAATTTCCACTATAGTCTCACTACATCAGGTTCCCACAATCCCATGTTAAGCAATCGTGCACAAATTCTAATTAGCAGCCAAAGTAAACTTTAAGAACTACTTGGCTAAACAACTACAACATTTAATAGCATTCCAAATAATGATCGCTCCTCCCAAAAATACTAGGAATGGAAAACAAGAAACAACCTAACATGAAAGGCTAGACAAAATGGTCAAAAACAAGAAAACATGGTAAAAACATCAATAGATTCACAAATATAACCCTATTATCAATCAATTAACCTCTATCCAATCAATCAAAGAATAATAGGTATATAAAAGCGATAAAACAAAAAATACACAATACCTCGAACGAGGGTATTGGGAACTTTCACACATATAACTCAAAGACTAACTATGGAAATGACCAAACCACCTATCTCAGCATTGTGAGATCAATATAATTGAACCTTAGGCCTTTAATCACCATTGAATGTCATTGATCTACAAAAAATATTAATTCATTCAACCAAACATATCTCTTGAAAGAGTAGAAAACAAGAGATGAAGTTCAAGAAGAAAGGATAACTCACCGATGAGATTACAATGCAATCAACAGTGGTAGATTCAGAGAAATAATGGCGAGTTGGGGGCTTAGAGAAGATCTGTGGTTTTACGGACGCTCCTTGATGAGATAGGTCAAGCAGAAGTGTGTTCTGCATGTTAGATGCGACCCCAGTCCATCTAATAAAAAAAGAAAGTATGCGACGTGTATTTTAAAAGTACGCAACAAATACTTTCCTTTTCTAGCCTCCACTTTAGGTGTTCTCTAGGTCACCACACATGGACATGTACTCAGCCATTACCAGGTCAGTAGATGGTCACTAGTGGCAATTGAGTACACGACCTGTACTAAAATTACACTGCGTATACTGCTGAAATTTCTAGAAACTCATATTTTTCTAAAGAAAAAACCCATAAAGGAAAACATACCTTAGAAGAAGATCTAGGTTCTTACAAACTTCCCCCCTTAAAGAAAATTCTCCTTGAATTTTCCTAAAAAGGAGGCATAGAATAAGAAACCTCAAACAGCTTCGACCATAACGATCATAAATTTTCCTCCCTCTCCTAGGTATCATTCTACACTCGCCCGTGCAACCATAGCACTCGTACCATAAAAATAGACCATCCAAAAAGAACATTCCCACATAAATTAATAGTCCTGATAGGATAATCTTCAAAAGATGTGTCCACCTTGGCCTCAACCTCCTCGGTTTGGAAGACATGAGGTGGGTCAGAGAAGTAACGCCAAAACTGAGAAACATGGAAGATATCATGCATAGCCCAGTACCTATTAGGTAACAACAACTGATAAGAAAGAAGAATGACTCTCACCAACACCTCAAATGGCCCGACGTATCTCGATGAAAGATTACCATGTATCCTTATCTTCATTTGTCACAACCTCTATGTGACACAAGGGCAAACCTGATCTCTGACCTTGAACTCAAAAGGGCTTCTCCGTCGATCAGCATAAGACATCTGTCATGACTGTGTTATAGCCATCCTCTTTCGAATCAACTATCTCTACTCTGTAGTCCCCTATACAAGTTAATTTCCCACTATAGTTTCTTATCCTGCCTCCAGCCAGCATAAGGGTGATCGGAACGACCTACCGTACAAAGCCTCATACGGTTCCATCTGAATTGTTTCTTGTTAACTATTATTATATAAAAACTCCACTAGAGGGATTTTATTCTCCTTAGAACCTACAAAAACTAGGATGCATTCCCGAAGCATGTCCTCGTGCACCTAAATTGTACCCTCAGACTGGCCATTTTTCTGGGGATGTTAGGTTGTACTTCAAAGTACTTGTGACACAAATCACTCTGAAGTCCCTGCCAGACCTGAGAAGTAAAACGTGCATACAAATCAGAAAAAATGGAGTACATAACTCCGGTTTATAACAAACACGACAACTGGGACCTAGTGACTACACAAACACCCTTCTTTAACATGGTCATCGGGTCCTAGCCGTCCAGGTACCACCAGTTGCCTCGTAGACACGTGGTCCCCACCCACATGCTTGAACAGGTCTTCTAACTAGTGAATGTCCCCACATTCCAACACATGTCCTTTCCCATGTTCTTTTTCCTCACTCACACACATTGGTAAACTTCCCAAAAGGTCACCCATCTGGATCACTACTCTAGGACAAGCACACTTAACTATGTAGTTTTAATCAGGTAGGCTCTTGAAAAATATGGTGCACCATGTTGACATGAGTCATATCATTTATTCATTTAACCATTTATCATTTTGGTGTTTTATATCTACCCCTTATAACACAACGTCCTCATTGTGGGCCTTATATCTCAACCCAGGCAGTTCACTACACTAAAGGTTGGGTACCACCAGTGATACCACTTTGTAAGGTCTTAGTTCCGGGAGCTGCCCAGAGGTGACCTGTACCCGGTTTTTCACATGTCCTCAAGAACATTTCCCCGAATGCTAGAGGCTACTGACTAGAAGCGAGGGCATTGGATGTGATAGTGGGTAAACTATGCCCTCATTGGAAGAGTAACACAGCGGAAGTAAAACAGATAGAAATAATAGAAGCAGTAAAACATTTAATAAGTAAACAGTAGAAGTAATAAAAACCTGGAACACACACACATATATAAAAATGATTCATGATACATATTTCTAAAAAAGCATCCAAAAAATCAAAATTCTATAATACAGTACTAAAACAAATTAAAAAAAGAAAATCAAGTAAATGACTCCACAACATCACAAGCCTCAGCGTTGTCCCAGGATACCCAACTCCACATCAATCAAGTAACTGAATTAGAAGGGCACTTGACCTTATCTAGACTTGGAGCAATATAATCCTTTTGGGCCCAAAATCATGACCCAAACAAGGTGTGAGACTAGTCCCATTAGGAAATCACCCTATGATTTGTTCCAATAGTCAGTGAATATATATGGCAGGAAATAATCAAAAAGAAGAAGTGAACACAATAGTACTCAAAAGTAAACAATCATACAGTTTCATTTATAAACATTTACTTTTATGTATTTAATCAACCAAAAACAAATACAAGAAACCCTCTGGGTAGTTCTCACAGCCTGAACCCTCTGGTTCACAATACAAGAGAATATATAGAAAACACTCTCTGGGGAAGCACTCACCATCAATTCCCCCCTGTAGTCATGTGTGATCAAAGACTCTTTGAGGATGCACTCACTTTAAATTCCCCCTATATTCTTTTAATGGTATCCTATAAGCACTGTGAGGAATCACTCAATGTAAATTCCTCATGTGGCCTCGTATCATAATTATAGACACTGTGAGGGAGTACTCAACGTCAATCCCCCATACTGTCTCGCAGCATGAAAATTAAAACAGACTCAATGGGAATGCACTCAACATCAATTTACCCTATGCTCTCACTACATTAGGTTCCCACAACCCCATGTTAAGAAATCACGCACAAATGATAATAAGTAGCTAAAGTAAAACTCAAGAACTACATGGCTAAACAAATAAAACATATTATAGCATTCCAGATAATGATCAGTCCTCCCAACAATACAGGAATGGAAATAATGCAGCAACCTAACATGAATGGCTAGAAAAAATGGTCAAAAACATGAAAACCTGGGAAAAACATCCGTATCTTGGAAAAGATAACCCTATTCTCAATCAATTATCCTATATCCAATCAAACAAGTCATTGCAGGAAAATAAAAGTGCTAAAATCATAAACACACAATACCCCAAACGAGGGTACTGGTCACGTTTTCACATATAACTCAAAGTATTACTATAGAAAGGTACAAACCACCTTCCCCAGCATTGTGAGATCGATATACCTAAACCATATGCCTTGAATCGCCCCAAAACACCATAGATATAAAAATTGATTTTGACTTTCAACTGAGTATATCTCACAAAAGAGGAGAAATCAAAAGATGATGTTCAAGATGAATAGAGGACTCACTGATGCAATTCCAATGCTATCGACAACAGTCGATTTAGAGAATGAAAGGGTGATTCGGGGTCACGGGGATTATCTGCGGCCGTACGGATGCACCTGGATGGGATAGGTCGAGAAAGATTATGTTCTGACCATCAGACGCGACCCTAGTACATTTAATGAAAAAATAAATAAAATGTTTTTTATTTTAAAAGTAAGTGGCGTGTACTTTCTTTTTCCAGCCTCCACTTTAGGCGGTCTCCAGGTTACAACACATGACCATGTACTTGGCCATTACTAGTCCAGTACATGGTCACCCACAGCAACTGAGTACACGGCATGTACAAAAGGTACACGGTGTGTACTCTTGAAATTTCTAGAAACTCCTCTTTTTCTAAAAAAACTACCAGAAATGAAAAACGTACATGAAAAGAAGATTTGGTTTCTTTCAGTTGGTGTATTATTAGAAAACATTGTCATGATCAAAATAGATCATCTCTCGAAAGAACAATATGTTTAGTAGCCTTGGATGTACTTGATACATACATATGTTTTATATTGTATTATCAAATGTAAAACAAAAACATTATGTACCCTTTTTATATGTTCATATCCCTTAGACCATCCCATTTGGTCAAACATAAAATAATTCTTCTAATCATGGGAAAAATAAAACATAATAAAGGGGCGAGCTGAGATGCTCAATAAGTATAAAAATATAGAAAAAACTGTCATAGATAAGTATAAAAATTTAAGGCAATTTATAAGACTAAAATAAAATCATTTTAAACCTAAAATAATGAAAAATATAGCCATGATAAATCAAATAATTCCATTAACTTATTAACATGGATATTCTACTAGTTGAATAATCACAAGCAATTTCAATAACCAATTTCCGAATGATGGAATGCATAATTCCATACATCATAACCATATAGTAAAAGCATCATTCCAAGACTAAAAATAAGATTTCGTCAAGGCTTTGTGCCAAGACACTAGTTTGTCTCATGATACTTACCAATGGATTGAGGAGCTATAGAGGGCTCCACCTGTCACATACTATGTCCAATGCATTCCTCATATGAAAAGGCTGAAACATAACATAAACATTCATATTAAAACTAACATATGAAATGTTAATACTTTATCCATAAACCATGAATGTTATAAAAATAACACATATATATTCAAAAATATCACAAAAACATCAATACAATATGGAAGATTGTATCATAATTAATCAACTTCAAACAACTGTAAAATCTGTTAAAGGATGTTGACATAGATGGAATCAAAACTATTTGAGAGAAATATTTCTTTCAATTTTTAAGTAATTTAAATGTCACATAATTATAAAATAAAATATTTATTTTGAAAAAATTCTTATAATATTTTAAGGGACGATTTTATGATTTTATAATGATGGAAAATAGACACACCCTCCATATACGTTAAGAAACATTCTTACCTTAATTTGTCAAAAATATCATAAAGTACCATGTTTCGAGAACGACATAAATATTCCTTTCAAAAAAATTTATAAAAAGTCAAACAAGGGTATAAATGACTTTAACCCATATTTTAAGAAATATTAATAATGTTTTGAAATAAATTTTAAGAAACAATGATGGGGATGATAAAGAAATTCTAGTAGATACTAACGTAAAAACAATCTCGGATAATAAAGAGATTGTAAAATTAAACCATACCTTGTACTTTTACTTGGTTGAGGGTACGTTAACCTTATGTATAATAGTTAAATTGTCATTATTAAATTATACAAGAACCACATACATAAATATGATATCATATATGATCTTCTAATATTGATTTGTTAATAATATTTTTGTAGTATCACTATTTCAGGTGTTGACCGATTCATTTTCCATTATTTGTTTTGTTATGTAAGTCATGTTTATTATGGATAGGATGTATTCAATTCATATCTAGAATGATATTAAGTTCATAAACATTATTTTCAATCATAAATTTAAAATTATTCTTTAATGGTTGTGATGGGGAATAAATCCCATCGCGTTTGTGGAGACGTTAATCCGTACGTACTCATGAGCGACAATACCATTCTATTGATGATGAAATAATTTGTAATTTGATGGTATATAATATTTAAAGAATCATTAGCATGATATATTTATTATTTACAACAATTATACTCATTATTATTCCCATACAACTAATTATGTGTTGAATAAAAAACTACACCACGACAATGAGACGGTAAGTAAACGTACGTACGTATGGTGACTTTTTCATTCATAGGATGGATAGAATAATGAATATAGACATACCATATTTGAAATAACATCACAGTATTTAGATGTTACTGGTGTTATTATTTTGGTTTGGAGACAACAATTAAAGAGGAAGTGGATGAAGAAAATAACTTTGAATGAGGTGATGAAATTATTCCCTCGACTTCGAGTGCTTCCTTTTGATTTGATCAATAAGGATCCTTAGGTTGTCTTTTTGATCAAAGTAAGGCATATAATTTCAATTGAGGGTATATTGGAGGATATTTGAGTAGGGTTTGGCTGATCCAAATGGCTTTGGAGGTGTGATTTTAAGAGAAGGGGAAATACCATTTTATAAGAGAGGTGAGGGTCACTTTAATAAAATCTTGGAATATTAATTTATTATACAATAATATTCAATTTATAAGGGATTAAAATGGATTTAGTTCAAGGATATGGTGGGGATGAGTCAAAATACTCTCAATTAATAGTTTTTAGACATTTTTATAACACTATATTTATCTTATCTATTATATTTAACTCTTTGTTAAATAGTTTAACTTTTACAATTTCTTCTTGTATTTTTATATTACATGGTAAATAAACATATTATAAAATGCCAAGTGAAACCCAAGAAGTTAATTAATTAAATATTTATCATTATATAAGTCATTTGGATGAATTTTAGATTTTTAGGAATATTATTTTTAATAATATAATATTTTCTTAAGAAACTCATTTATGTCAATTTTGATACTATTTGGTATTTTGTTTTTGTTAAAGTTGTAAGAACTTTATTACTTAAAAAAATAAATTTAATCAACCCTAACATGTCATATTAACCTATAAAATTCTTCAAATGCATTCAAAGTATAAATTTATATTTATTTTAATAGTTATAATATTAATTATTTTAACCTTTTTTTAATAAAGAAATTATTACATCATCATTGTGTCATTAATAAATTTGATAATTTAATGTCTAAAATTTATAAATAAATTAACATTATATTGGAATTTTTTTAGCTTTATAATAAATATATATATTCAAATTTATCTTATTTGTAACCCTATATTAAAAATGTTTTTGTTATGAAAATTTGGATTTTACACTTTTAACTCTTCTTTAAATAAAATAATAACAAATGTCCTAATCTAATCCAAGTTGAACATAGAAGAAAAAAATTTATTCATAAGGTTGATTTTGGTCGAAATACACTTGTCCAATAGAATTAGTTAATGTGTTAGGGTAATAATAATATCATCTAAACATTTAATTACCCAATTTACTTTTAACCTTGGTAAATAAAATTCAAAAGTTACTATTCACCCAAAATCATTGTCATACAATTAAACCACATTTTACTTACTGATGTCAACTGTGTCTCTCAAATTTTTATAATTCAATTCATAGAATTGGTAAAATTATGTTTTATGGAAATTTGAAAATGTGCCTAGAAGGTTGGTAAATGACAGTAAAAACATCAATAAAATTTATAAATATAATCTAATTATAAAATGACTCTAATGAATTACATTAAACAAATATAGGTATTACTTATCCATTTTAACTAAAAATAAATTTAAATAAAATAAATAATTATTTCAATAAAAAGTCATTTTTAATCAATAACGTAGTGTTTTTCACTATTTATCAATAATTTAAGTTTTAAAAAAAGTACAAAAAATTCACCCTAAGATAATTTGGATATTCCGAATCCTAAAATGAATCCAAATTTGAAAAATAAAATTTATAAAATTTTAAAAGATGGGTATTTGTGTAAAAACGACTAGTTTGATTGGCTGAGGTGTGCTAGAACTCGAAGTTACGTATAACGCAAGATAAATCATTATTCAGATAGAAGTGTACTGTGGAATCTTGGGTTGATACATTTTTGTTTTTATAAAATGGATTAAATGTAATCCCCTTTCCATTTTCCTAATAATTATCATTTGAATTTTACTAAAAATATGAAAAGAGTAATTTTTTAATGTGTATGATATAAATTGTATTTCCTACCATAAATAATTATAAATTATTTAATGGATACCATATATGTTTCCAAGGTTCAAATAAAATAATATTTTCCCTATAATATTTGGGAATTTTTTATATTTTAGGGAAATTATTTCAAAATGGAAAGGACATTTTCTTCATGAATTGTTATGAGTGATATATCTAAATCAGTTTTCATATAAGATGACATCATTTGTTGTGAAATATTTTTTACTAGCTATATGATCTGGTTATACCATCATTATTATTTATCAGGATGATTTATGTCTATACTGAAAATGTTTTTATGAAACCCATATCTTTTCCTTGGGATATGTTATAGCAAAATGATTATTTATCCCATTTACACTCTATGGGAACAAAAGTGTATAGATTATGTTATGGGTGGGATTTATATCTCCCTCTATTTAATTGGGTAATAATTGATGTTCTATGATATCAAATCGTATATATGATGTTATCTTAAGCCTGAAAAAGGTTGTACGCGAGAAATTATCCCATGCCTAAAATAAAAGGTTACATGGGATGTTATCGAAAGACTAAATCAATAGGATAAACTGGAGGTTATATCAATAAAAATATGTAGTACATGTGAGGTTATCCCAAGCTTGAAGTAGGTACAAGTGTGGTTATCCCATTCCCAACATGTAATGAATATATTGGTGTGTTGAATGGACATAATAATTTTTATGCATCTTTTTTCCATAAATATATGTCGTATGAAAATTTTATCCTCTCATAGAATATGTTCTATGACTCATTTATGATTTATGTATTATGAAAATCCAGGATTTATTCTATAAATAATCCTTATGATATATGATATATACAATTAATGGGTTTCAAACATTTAAATCATATTCTCATATCATTATTTTCATTATATGATAATGTAGTCATTTATATATCTCTTTTTTACCCATAATGGGTATCTGAGAGAACCCTTATTATGTTTCCTTCCCCTTGGTTATGAATAAATTATTTATATGTGGTAATTATAAAAAGGGTGATACTTATGATGAAATTATTTAGAGATTATGTTATTCACCTTCAAACTAGTTTTTTGTGTCCATGTTTCCAAAGGAATTATAACTAAAAGTTTCTCACCTAGATTATTATGTTAAATAATGAAAATTTATTTTATAAAATGTGAAATATATGTATGAAAATTTTGGGTCATTAGATTCAGTATCTGTGAATGTTTTAGTCAACCTTTGGAAACTTGGATGAGAAAAAATTAGTGAGATCCCTAGTTATTACCTTAAGGATACGTCAAAGTACATGAAAATGTATTATAATTTTGGTGATAGATCGAGTGAGTAGTTTAGAAGATATTATATCCCTATCTTGATAATCTATTAGGATGCATAAATATAATAGTTTTATTGATGATAAATAACTTCAAAATAGGTATATTGGGATTTGACATGATCACCACATAGTTCATGAAAATAGGTCTTGTTGTACACGCTGTTTGACACTCAAATTTAATATCTTTCTAAAATTCACAAACTCTTTTGGATCAATCATGAAGGATTTCTATATATTCCTACTATTAGTGAACTAGGATACACCTAATGTTTCATATGTTAAAAATAATGTTTTATGATTTAGAAATACTTTGAATTATTGATCAATCTTATCAAAGATTCCTAACAATCATGGAGAACATTTTTTGTTTTACTAAGCTATTTAAACTGGTATAATAATGTTTTGGTGGTTAGAGACATTATCAAACACTGAAGTATGTTATCAGATATTAGTTATATGATACCACGTATATCATGAGAAGTATTTGGGGATATTCAATAGAATCTAAAATGGTTAGTGTTAGGGAATGTAATTCTTGTTTTATATTTTGAACCAGCCTATGAAATTATATCATTATGAAGATATATATTATTTTTTTTGGAAATTTCAAACATTTTATGGGTATTGATTCTTATTAAAATTGGGGTTTCTCAGTTGGTTGGGGAGAAATTAAAAATTGACGATATTATTTCATTAATGTCTTTTCAGTGGAGTTTTCTAGACTTCCATAGAATTATAAAGTTAATATCTAAATAGAATTAATACATGGATCAATAAAAATATCAAAGAATCCCTACTAAGGCACCTCAATTGAGTGGCATAAATTGAAGAATCAACTCTATTAGAATCTGGATAAGGGATTCCTTCAACCTATTCTATCTCACTGGGGTGCACTAGTTCTTTTTATTATCAACAAATTTGGATTGATGTGACCCATCATTGATGATCAACAATTGAGCAAGATCACAATTAATGAAAACTATCCTCTAACCCATATTAATGACTGTTTTGATCAAATATTTGGATATTAATAACTTTTCATGATTGATCTACATTATGGATGTCATCGATTGAGGGTCAAGAAGAAGGATATACCCATGTTATAATTTCATATAAGGTATGGAAACTTTGAATATACAATGATACTATTTGTTCTTAATAATTTCCCCACTATTTTTCTATGGATTTAATCAAAATTGTTTTTTAGATTACCTTGATAAAATTTTCATAGTATATATAAATGATATTATTATCAATTCAAAGAGAATATAAGAGAATAAAGATCACATGAGTATTGTATTGAATACCCTAATAAAGGATAATATATATGAAAAATTTACCAAGTGTGAACTTTTGTGGAATAAAGATTCATTGTTGGGTCATATAATCTCAAGTGAGGTTCTATCAATTGACCCATCAAAGATTGAGGCTATTGAAAATTGGCCTATATGAACCTCTATGAATGAGATTTTATGTTTTCTTGTTTTTGATGGATAATAAAGAGCTTTTTTGAGAATGTTTAATGGACATCCTATCCACACTTTTTGAAAAATTAGAAGGAAGACTAGTTCTTATGGATAGATAAATGAAAGTGAAATTTCAATGAACTGAAGAGAATGTTAATTAGTACACATGTGATAACATTCCCTATTTTGGAGAAGGTTTTATATTCTATTG
Source organism: Viscum album (assembly GCA_963277665.1). Lineage (NCBI taxonomy): Eukaryota > Viridiplantae > Streptophyta > Magnoliopsida > Santalales > Viscaceae > Viscum > Viscum album. Next base: position 35,698,967 of record OY728124.1, read on the forward strand.
TGATGCATAAAATAAGGGGTTTTATGTGGTCTCAATCCCATTGATAACGTGATATCATTTTTATCACGATAATTGAACGACCATGAGAAACCTTACCCAACTCAAGATTTAGAGTTAGCTATGGTATTTTTTGCAATAAATATATGGAGAATTAATATTTATATAGAATGGTGTGATATATTTACTTATCTTGGTAGTTTGAATTATATATTCTCACAATAATAGTTTCCCATGTTCTAGAAAAGACGGTTCTTGCTGATTAAAGATTTTTCCATTTCAATACATTACCACCCAAGGAAAGAGAAAAAGATGGTTGACACTTAAATACAAAATAGCCTTGTAATCTTATATATTATGAGGATTAAGAAAGATATAATATTTTTATATTTTCAAATGAAGGATATGGGAATCCTAAAACACAGGGTGAAATCATAGATTCTCAAATGAGTGTTCAACCACCTATCCAAGTGAAGATTAAATAGGCACATAAATAAGACATATAGCTGTAGAAAAAGGTGAGAAAATGTTCCAAATTTTAACATTTATTATTATTGAATTATAAAGATTATAAAATGTTTTGTGTTCCATTCATAGATGATTTTAAAAAATAGTTGTTATAGAAATATCCCAATAATTAATATTATATTCATATTTAAGTATATATATTTCTAGATATATAAAAGAGTATTTGTAGAGGTATGAAAGAAAGGGATATAGTGTATTGTTTTTTACATGGTACTTGTTATATTAGAAATTTAAGGTTGTGAGAATAAATTCTATAGGGATGTTACAACCATTACCTATTCCATAATGGAAATAGGAAAACATCACCATGTATTTTTTCTTAAGACTCTCCAAAACATCGAAATGGAATAATTCTATACGGGTTTTTGTTCATGAACATATGAGGTCAGAAAACATCAATTCCACTAGGTAAGTTTTATGTTTGTATTGTCTTTATAGGATATATATATTAAATAAGTGGAATGGTTTTATGAAGTACCACATTATATTATGTATGACTCAGATCTATGGTTTATGTAAATGTTCTTGCGAAGTATTTAGCTAGCTATTGATATGGAATTGAGTTTAAACACTATGTGTTATTCTCAGGTAGATGGTCACTTTGAGATAACTATTCAAAGCCAAGAGGATTGGATAACAGCTTGTTTTATGGATTTTAATGGTGTTTGGGATTAACACATTCCTTTTGTCGAAGTTTCATGACATTATAGATTTAATTCAATCCTTTAGATACTTCATTTTGAAGGCACATATGAAAATATGTTTAGAAAACCAACATTTTGGAATAATTTTGGTGAAATATATTTATTGGAACTTGATATATCTAGGGAAATGGTAGGGAAATACATAGTCTTTCAACAACACATCAAGATAGAAAATACTCTTAAGAAATGTTATGCCAATAATCATCAGTGTGATATAGATATTGAAAATTGTGAGAATGTTTTCATATGAATTTATACACGGAAGAAGGTTATGAAATTTCAGAATAAAGGAATGATGATACCTAGGTGTATTGAAACTTTTGAGATTCTCTATAATGTTTGGATGCTTTCTCATGACATAGCGTTTCTGTTGAACCCGTCTTAAATCAATGATGTGTTCCATGTTTCTCTTCTAAAAAAGTATATACCTGATCATTCAAATGTACTAAAATTAGTTCATACAACCAGATCCTAATATTTCCTAGTAAGAACAATCCTATGGAGTTTTTGGATCCTATGGATAATTTTATAAGAAAAAATACCACATACATGTTTAATGTTTTGTGGTGAAACCACTAACTTGAAGAAGAAATGTTGGAACTTGGGGATATGATAAAGTAGAATAATCCTTAATTTTTTATATGATAGTGATCAAATTTTTAGGGTATAATTAATTAATAAAGGGGCAGAATGTAACACCATGAGATTTTATGAAATATTTTTTCCTTTAAATAAATATAATTTTCATGGTATCCTTTGTTACACACAATTATGAGTTTTAACGAAAAATAATATACTATCAATATTGTTATTTAAACATCACCATTATAACTCAACAATTAAACATGGTTGTGTTAATAATAACAAACATATTTTGATAATTAATTATAAATTTTTTATATAATAAAAAAAAATATCTACCAATATGTACTAAATTTTTAGTAAAGTCTTTATATTCTCCGAAAATATAGTTTTCTTTAAATTATTTATTTTTATTAATTTTATGAAAAAATAATAAATTTAATTTTGAATAAATATTAAAAAAATAGTTTGATAAAATTAACATCTTTTTTGACTCAAAATTTCAAAATTTTATTATGGTGTATTTTTCGGATTTTTCTGAAATGTTTAATTTTATAATGAATAGTGAAAATACCATTTTTATTGCAAACAATGTTTTATTTTGAAGGATTTATAAATTCCATTTTATTTCAAGATGGTTTTAAATTTATATTATTTCAATTATATTATGATTAATCAAATTTATGTTGTTAGAATGAATATTTGTTTTATATTAAAACATTTATACTTATTAATATTTTCTCTTTGGAAAGCCACTTTGTAGCCCCATTGCGGGTTTAATTATAAATTAAATTAATCCACTTTTTTAATTGAATAATAAAATATTACATATTTTTTAGAATCATTTTTAATATTATAAAATAAGTTAAACTTATTTTTTCATAATGAATAGTAAAAACAGTAACAAATTAAATATAGTGGTTAAGGTTACTATGAGTTTATCAAGGGGTTAAACTAAAAAGGTAGTAGTTAAAATTAAATAAATACTTCTTTAACTCTAATTGGATTGGAATATTTTAACCTTATATCATTTATGTTTTTAAAATAATCCATTTTCAATTCCTTTAGTATGCTTAAATTCTGGGTAGAACTTTTTATTTCTATAAATTCCATTTTTGTCCTCTCCCCCACTTCTAAAAGGGAATCACCTCTCTTATACTCTCTTTTTTACACTTATAAAGCCTTTTGGTTTAGCCATTATCTACCGAAATCCCTTCCATAACTATCTTTACATATCTTATATGCCTTAGTTTTATTAAAAACCCACCTAAGTAGCCCTTTTTTGTAAACCTAAGGATGTTTTTCTAAGAATAGGTGGTCCTAACATGAACAATGAAAGTAGATATTTGAAGTAAGGGGTTTCTAGTATATCTTCTTTCAGTGAGATATATTCCATTTCCATAACTATTTTATTTTGTGTTGTGGATATATTTACCCTTTTAAATATACATCATCAATATTATTCTTTTTATACTATTTAATGTTGAAACTGATTTTATTATTTAATGGGTTTTATGTATCAAATGTTTCCAAATTGGTAAGGTAATTTTTTCCTAAATTGTGTTATTTGGAAAATATGTTTCTTTATAATCCTATATTATTTTTTAGGTTTATATAGATCCCATTTGACATGTTATATCATCAATTTCATTAATCTGGTGATATTTAATGTCTCATTTAAGGTTATTTTTCTTGGTAACTTCAATTCAAAAGTTACCAAAGTATATAAGTGGTTTTTCATTAACTTTTATTTCTATGAGAGATATTCTATATTAACCACTTGATTAAATATTTTTTATATACTACTCAAGAATATATATCATGATTATTATCTTCAATATTATGGGATATACATATCCATATAACGTTATTTCTTTCATTGGTCTTACATTTCAAAAGGTACTAAGGTTGTAATGGATTTATGTCACAATATCATTAATTATTAGGATTATTTAGGATTATGTTTTTTAGGATGAAATATTATGTTTTATCACTCAAGAAATTCATTACATTTCTTATCATCTGGTAATTTAATGAAAATCTTTTTTTTCTTATATTCCTCTCTTTATATACTAAATTTTATAAAACTATTTTTTAAGGAAAAGTGGTTTTATTTAACTATTTAGTGAAAAAATATTTTTCATCCATGTTCATGTTTTCTATAAAATTATATACTTTTTTTTTAAAATTCTAAAACTATTATTTTAATAATATTTTCCCCAGGTTTTCATTTCTTTAATTTTTTAAAAGGATTCTTATTTTAATTTTCCAATTAATGCTCTTTTAAATTTTACAAAAAATGTTAAAGTAATATTTTTTGACATTTACAACAGGAATGGTATTTACCACCATCCTAAAAAATTCATGATTTATGATTCCATTATACGTTTCCATGGGTCTTTTAAATGAATATTTTTTTTAATATGTGGTAAATTTATTTATTTTAGAGAAATGATTAAAAAATGGAAATAATATTTTCCACAAGAAGTATTTCAAGTGATCTTTCAAAATAATTTTACATATGTATAAGTAAATCCTTTATTTTCAATTAATATTTATTAGGGATATAGTCTAATGATACCACCTTTATTATTTATCGAGATTATTTATGTTTATAATTCCAGTTGTTTATGAAATATGTTTATTTTCCTTGGGTTATGTTGTAAGGAAATTTTTTTAAAACCCATTTAATTTATATGGGTTATGATATAATGATTGGTTTATGATATTATATAATAAAAAGGTGTGTATTATGTGATGGGAGGGACCTATATCTCCATCCAATTCATTTTTCAATGATTAATGTTCTATGATCTCAAAGGGTACACATATGGTTATTCCAAGCTCAAAAAATAATGTACACTATAATTCATCCCATTCTAAAATAAAGATTGAAATGGGAGGTTTTACATAGATAGAAACCAGAGGGTATAATGGAAGTTATCCCAAGACATAAAATTGGGTACACATGAGGTTTTCCCAAGACATAATTAGGTACATGGGTGTTTATCCTCATCCTAAAATGTTACGAATGTCTTGGTCGGTATCCTTGATATTTGGCATCCATTTCTTATGTATATGCCAAAAATCTCAATATTGTTATTGTTTTATGATCCCATGGATTATTTTCATTGATTAATTTATGATTTATGTCTTATGAACATCAATGACTTATGCCATGACTCAAGTTTATGATCTGTGATATTCAGGGTATGGTATTAAAACATTAATCACTTGTTCTAATACCCTAATACACAAGTTATTATTTTTGGATTATTGATATCTCATTTTTTTACACTTATTGATTATTGATATCATAGTTTCTTAGGATTTCATTCCCCTTGTTATGAAGAAAATTTTTATGTATGATAAGTCTAATAGGGGTGAATGTTATCATGAACTTATCAAGAGATGATGTAAGTCAATTTTGAAATATTTCTTTTATTTATCCATGTTTCCAAAAGAACATGACGGAAAAAATTATGGAATTTATCATTATTTTATGTAATAAATATTCAACTTCTATGATGAGATATATATGTATGATATTTTTTGGGTCACTATATTCCTAGATATATAAAAAAATTCAAGGAGCATTCATATAGAGTTTGGAAAAATTATTTTCTACTGATGAAGATAGGAAAACAGTAAAGTGATATTCAATATTTCTCACAATAGGATATAGAGTATACATGGATTTAATATATTTAATGTAATGAGTTATTATGACGATTCATTCAATATGAATCCTTTCAAATATAATTGAGGATATTTTATATTTTTTCTTCCAAACAACTCAAGGGAGAATGTTGACACAAAAATAGGAGGAGGATTGATAATGAAGACCCCCCCCCCTTTGAAGACCAAGGTATTACTAATGGATATAATGAGAAAATAACATAGTTTAACTTTGATGTATGATCCATAAATAGTGGGTACCCTTAGTATAGGCCAACACTATGATGGTTTCTCACCCTAAGGCTATATTTGAATTCTTTGAGAAACCTTTGAAAATATATAATCAAGGTCACCCTCTATGCCTCGTTTAGATATATATTAAGAAATATGTAGTGGTATTTAACTCTAGGAATATTTCAAGGAAGAAATAAAATAATACTCAATGGGTGAGCTTTATTTTTTGAATTACAATCAACCTCTGTTGGACTACCAATATTACCATGAATAACAAGTAAGAACAGTTTAATAAAACTGAGGATGAAGATAAATTTTATGTCATAATCCAAGTGAAATAAATGTGTTCTTGGTATTACCCTAAGAAAATTCCCATAAGAAACTCACCAAATAATAATTCTAAAATAGTTAACAACCTTCTTCGAAAAAACAAATTCCCTAAAAATAAATATAAAAAACACTATTCTAATGTAATTGTTACAAAATACATCAAAAAATATGGTCAATCCCTTGAATAAAATTAAATTATCAAAAAAATCATATAAATTTATTTGAAAATAACTATGGTATGTATCAAAACACTGAAGTGTAGCTGGGACTAATTTTCAAGAATCTAATTGAGAATCTCCTTATATATTTGTTTGGAAATAATAATATTTTCTAAGAGGATGATAAGGAGATACCTTATGAATTAAATGTGTGTTGTAGGATAGAGTTTACAATATAGAGTAATTTTTGTAATGAATTATACCCCAAAAATAAATATGTTGAGTGTTATATAGTAAATTAATTTGATAACATGATTTCATTGACTTAAGTAGAAAATTTTTCAATGAAAAAACAAGTATAACCATATATAAAACATCTACCTTTTATAAAGAAGAATATCCCAGGTTAATTAGAGGTTTAATAAAATACTTATTTGGAAATCACAATGTAGATTCACATTGATATACCACTCATCGGGGAAACATCCAAAATTATAAAATATTCTATAATCCCTAAGGAGCATCTTTCAAAAATTAACATGTAAGAGGTGCTGGTAGTGATATCTCCAAGTTATTTTTAATCAATAATATTATAAAATTAATCCTTAAATATTTAATGACCTGGAAGATTTCATACTCCCTAAGCCATTATGTCATGCAAAGTTTAAAAATATATATATGATTTGGGAGATACTTTGAATCTTTCTAGGATCTAAAACTAAAAAGGGTAGAACTGAAATTTGAAGACATATTTGTAAAATATCATATTGTTACATAAGAATATATCATTGTAAAATATAAAATTCTTATTTTCCTTCGAAATATTAATCCTAGATATGGAAGAGAAATGGGGGGTCCTAAGAATCCTAGGAGAACCCTTATTTAATGTTGATAAATATAATGTTGATGTCAATGAAGGATATTTTAACTTATGTGTGGGACGTGAAAAAGGTCAATTTGATCTATGTAAAGCAGTTAATCTAATCATGGAATAAAAAACATACATTTCATCACCACTATAGACCATAGGTTATGATTTTAGGAAGAATTGGAAGAGGAAACATAATTTTATGAGAAAAAATATGTTGTGTATGATGTGAATGGAAATGGTGATTTGGAATTAGTAGAAATATTTTTTATTTTTTAGAAGCATAAAAGCAGGGCCTTTCAAAATCATTCTTCCTGAGTTTTAAAATAACAATAAATAATTTTTTTATAAACACCTATGAAACCATAAAAATGTATTACTTTTTAATCATGAAACGCTATCAGGATATATGAATCGTATACATATCAGATAATAAGAGAAACAATTATTCATAGTTTTTATACAAAGGATGAGGTAAAAAGAGGGATCATTGTTAAAATAAATGTAATTTTCTCTTCCCTTTGAATATATAATATAAGAATGGAGGAATGAGGAAGCCAAAATTATAACCCCTATGAACGTTTTCACATTCCCTAAAACTATTTTTCTAGAATGAGTTATTAATGTTCTGGATATCGATATATTCTACCCTACCTCAGAATTTTAGTGGCTGATCCCACATTATGTTGTTTCATTGAAATGAGGAATGATAGTTTTAAGGAGATCCATTGGGATTATATCCATCTATATGGTGATGTGGTATATTTTTTTATTTTATAATATTATGTTAAATATGGTAACAATGAATGATCACTTTCCCAATATATTCATTGACTAAATATTGGATTGGTTAGATAATAATGAATAATACAACATTTTAGAAGGATATTCATGATATAACTAGATTCCCATGGATCGTAAAAATCAATCAAAAACATCATTCAATTGAACCTATGAAATATTTTCCTTTAGATTTATGTTATAATATTAGTGAAATTCACCCTTAAATTTTTTGAGGATCATGAAATGAATTTTTATTTGGATTGATGAGGTGTTCCTTGATATTTCTATTGTTCATTTCCCAATTTATGGATAGTTCTTTAATACGTGTCTGTAAAATCGCAACATAGTACATTAATGATGGGATGATGAATTCATGTTATCAATTGGGATAAATTCCATTTCATGGTATCATATTGAATTATTCTTGTCCAACATATCTATAAATACATAATAGAAGAGTACCCTGTGATAATTAAGGATCAAAATAGTTACATGAGTCTAAAACCTTATAAGAAAATGGAATTTTTTTATATGCAGGTTTTTATCACCAATTTTCATGTAATTCTTACTAATTTGTTGAAAACTCACTCACATTCATAAAAATTATTTTGAAATTTATTTAGATGAAAAATAAAAGGACTATTTTATGAAATTTAACAATAGGTTGATCACTACTCCTATTATGCTTCCACAATGTTTCGAAGAACCATTCAAAGAGATGTGTCATTATAATAAATATAAAATGGTATTAATTATGAATAAAAAGAGGGATAAAATTTTTTATCTTATATATTATCTGAGTAGAACATTGAATAAGGACCAACTCAGCTACACCATTACAGTGAAGGAATTTTTTGTTTTCATTTTTTATTTTTAATTGTTTACAGTATACTCTGTACTCTCTAAGGTGGTGGGAAGCAGTGACAATAATACATTGATGTACATTTTAAAGAAGAAATATTCCAAACCAAAATTTGTTAGATGTGTTTTTTCAATAATTTAATATTTAAATTTTGAATAATAAGGTGATAAAAAATGTTGTCATTGTTAGTCTTTCATGGATGGTATTTCCCAACCAATCAGGAGATAAAATGAAGATTTGGGATGAATTTAATGATGAAAACCATTTCATATTATATGTCATATATAGAATCTAGATTTTAGTCATTATAAACTACATTGATATAAATATCATAAACCCAAAACATTCATACGAGTAAAAAAAGATATTTCTAGATGATGTATGACATTATTTGGGCAATGATCATCTTATTTTCATAATATGTGGAGAAGGGATGATCTGAATATGTGTTCATAAAATCGAAATTAAATGTGGGATGAATTTATATAAATCTTGATGTTCTATAGAAAAAATAGGTTATTCTAGATTTTAGAAAGTATTTTACTTCATGAATTTTTATGGCCAACTTTATATCACGATGTAAGAGTTATTGTTGAAACATGAGATCATTTTAATCATTATAATAATTTTATAAAAATAAGTGAGATTCCCCAACACCCAATTATATAATTTGATTAATTTTATATATGGGAAATAAAAATCATGGAATATTCCTATTTCCCAAGTATTAATTGGATTTTTTATGAATTTAATTTTTTTAGAATTTAAATAATGATGAATTTTTAGAGGTGTTCTACCTCAAATACATATCATATACCACAAATCATCTTATATTTTATGGAATGTGGTGAATTTGAGGATAATACCCTATAGAGTACATTAAATATTTCTCACGCTATAGCTACCATGGATACACCACAAGAAAAAGGCTACACCAAAATGTTTTTAGATAGGATGAAAAATATTAGTGAATCCCCCTTAAGACCGAAACCTAAAAATCCTAAAAAAACTATGGTGTCTATGAACTGACACCACATAGTTGAATAGTCTAAAGGGTATGTTTGGGTTATAGAAATACCACACATAAGAATTGATATTTGAATGTGTATGCAAGTTTTGTGCACATATGATCAATGGTCAGAACCATACGGTGGAATCATAGAGGTGGTTGATTGCAGACCACATTACTCAACCCTATTGTGTTATCTGAACAAATATGTTTATATAGAACTATAATTATAGAGGTATGTATGACTTAGAATAGAAGACAATATTTCTACACCATAGCTAGTTACACCATGTTGCAAGACCATTTTTGGTAAACTTTTATGTCACTATAGATTTTTGAGGTGTAGAATCCATATAGATAAGGATATGCCACAATTACTATTGAAGATATATTATGTCAATGGTAAACCTACACCTTATCTCATGAAGGGTCTGAATTTAAGAGGAGTAAAGAATTTAGGATACTCAAGCCTATTGGATCTTAAAACATAGTGATGTCTCTCCACCATAGATAGTTATATGTGACAATATGTAATAGGTAATAATTTGTAGGTGAAATGAGGATTTACTACGCTATTATAAGTGGATCAGGTCAACTAAAAGTCTCCATAACATAGAACAACTCACCAAGCCATATAGATAACTAAGGAATTTTTGGTTATGCCATAGTAAAGGAGACAATATCATAGTATATATAAAATGGGTAAAAATCTTCAATAGAATATATGACTACATCATAACTAGGTAGTTTCATTCATAAGTTAGTATGTATTAGAAAAATAAATAAAGATAGTTACAAATTAAATATCATGATAGTTAATTAAAATTAAATAGTTCCGGACAAACATATTAATCCAATGGGAACCATGGAATAATTCAAGATATAGGAGATTAATTCCTACCCATTAAATTTAAATAAAAATATAGTGAGTCCTATTTGTTTTTTACAAAAAATAGATACACACATGGAAAATTCGAGGTGATTAGATTCAATGTATCATTCTATGTCTCATATGGATGGTTAATGGTCATAAATGTTTCCATTATAGGATTCATTTTCTCACTATAATTCAACATTTACTTTGCTGAATATAAAAAGACTCGTTGGTGTTGGTTTTCATAATCAACATATTAATAATGATTAAATAGTAAATAGAGTAGTGAGTTTTTTGTTGATTGAGGGTAATCATTTCTCTAGTTGTTTCTTGTAGTAAACTAGGAGGGTTAGTCATAACAGTCCAAATTGTACTTATAAAGCACTGATATATTTTTTTAAAATTGGTATATGTGCTATTTTTCATGCCTTATCCTTGGACCTTCCCTATGTAGGTGATACATGGAAAATCCCTTATGTTGTTTACAACGTTTATTCTCATTAATGGAAAAGGTATAGAGAAATTTAAATATTACCCAAGGAAATATAATAAGATATCTATTCAAGGGATAATTCTTTAAAACTTCTATACCATTATTCACATCCCCCATTTAGTTATTATTTTCTATATGGGTTTAGAAGTTATATTTAATGGATGTTTATTTTTTATCCCTTAGAAGGAGGGAAAAAGGTTTTCAACCATAAATGTATCTTGTTATTTGATTGATGTAATTTATAGTCATCTAAAATCAAGATGCAACATTATATCACATCCTTGGGCATGGATGGTTACAAATAAATAATTTATAGAATCACTATTAATTTTGAAAGTGGGTCCTTAAAGAAGATATATAATAGATAATTAAATATACAGTACAAAACCATAAATTTATTTGGATGTTCTCTTTCCAATGGCACTTTAAAAAATGTAATTTCCTATTAATACTCTCAAGATATGTTGGAAAAGTATCTAAATATTTATTAATATGATTTAAATGTTCAAGAGGTAATGTTATGGGATAAAATATAATTATTAAATAATTAATTAAAATGTGATGGTCAATACATTTTTTTCCATCAACAAATAGTCTTATTAAAAATGTTTAAGGCCTAAGGTATGAAATAAAATATGATATGACTATGAAGAGGATACTAAGAACACATTCTCCACATTGAAAAGAAAAAAATCCTTTTGTTCAATAATTCCAATATCCTAAATATTTTTCACTCAATATATTTCATAGTACTATTATGGTGTATGATATAAGATACAATAAAAATGAGTTAATAATGATGTATTTCACCAAAGAGTTGTCCTTTAATTCCATAGATAAGATCACAATCATGGATAAATCAAATTTTAACAATGTTTATGAGGCAATGTCATTTCATTACTCTAATATTAAGAGAGGAATATGAAGGTTTAAGGTTAATTATTTACTTTATTTCATTAAATGTGGAGTGGTGGGTAGTCTTGTGGCTAAATGAACTAAAAATTATCAAGAGGATAATGATGAAGAAAAAAATCCCAAGAAGTTGAAAAATAGTATTCAAATAAATCACAATGGTATTCCATTAAAAAGAAAATTTATTTTAAAATAAGAAGATAGTTCTTGAGAAATTAAATTTTTATAAGGATGAAGTTTTTTTCATTTTTATTGGAAATAAGATATTAAATTATGATAGTGATTTTGAGAATAAAGGAGTTTTTGGATGGTTTTATATATATCAAGAACTTGAGGTATCCCTTGAAGAACAAATTTTTTAAGGAAAATAATAATAATGATAGTGTAGTGGTCCATGATTCCAAGCTCTATATATGGTAACAAAAAGAATAAAAAAATTTTATTGAGTCACCAATTGAAAAAGATAAAATATATTAATTTAAGAAACTAATGGAATGAAGTAGTAATAAAACTTAAAATTGAAGAAAAAACGAATTATTTATGGTTTAGATAAACTTTTCAATGGAATAGTGAAGATAATTAATTACTTAGAAGAAGAAGTTATGATCAGGTATCAGAAGTTTGAAGATCAATATTGATTATTGACACCTAGAAAGATGATAGGTAACAGAAAGGTATTATGATCAAGTCAATCCAAAGTAATTAATGATGAATAACAAACACATATTCTTTAAGTTCAGTTGAAAAATGATAATGAAAAATATGCTATTGTTTCAAAACCACAAGCATAAATTCTATGAATGAATATAGATCTTAGTGTTTATAAAAATTAAATTAACCATTTCTCCCTGGAGATTTATAATCACTCAAGAGTTATTTGTTTTTACTATGAAATTTTAGGTCACAATTACTGTGGGTTATCTATTACTTGGATTTCCTTCATGGAGTCACAATAATCCAAATAGGAAAGTATAATTTCTAATAATTATTGTACTTTTAATGGGTACTATTTTTGATCTTATTGATTTAGGAATAAGGAAACAAATTACACATCAAGATTGAAAAAATATAATCAATAATTTACTGAACTAGAATAAATTAAATTTTTAACCTTAATCCAAAATCATAGAGACTCAAAATATTTTTTTTTATTAAATAAAGGAGAAGTTTTCATAGAGACACTTTTTTCAACACTAATATGGGTAGTGAAGTGAATTTCAACAGAGGATAATGTTCCAGAGATTTCATTAAGGGAGGAAAATATGTCAAGATCGTGGATATTAAAAACTAGATTCGCATAACATATGAAGATAAATAACGCCCTAATTGTGAATTTCAATAATGATTAAAATTGTTTAATTCATTATAGGAATAATTGGAAAAATATGATTTATATTTCTATAACATCAATGAATGGTTGAAAAGTTATTAATAATAATTATGTTTTATTAGTTGAAGGTATAAGTAAAAATATTATCAGTGTTATTTAGTTGTGGAAACATTAATATGAATTGGATATTAATGACAATCCATGAACAATGAAAGAAAATTTTGGTTTAATAATTATAAAAGGAAAAATAAATAAGGGAAATACTAACCTTGTTAGAGATAAAAATTTCAATATATTTTCTTAAGAGGAGGATAACAGGCTATTGATTTTTTGGATTTTACATTTGATCCAAAAATTTCTAGAGAGGTTAGTAAATAGAAAGGGAGAACATGATATTCACCGTATAACTTATGATCACACTCACAAATGTGGTCTAATTAAAAAGGGGTAGATTATATATAAATATCATAAGACAAATATAATAATGACATTTATGTTACTTGAGATTCCACACATGGATGTTTTTGGTATAATATTATGTAAAGAAACCGATGTAAGTGGGTGTTATGTGCATTTTTTGTGGACATCTACAAAATTGAATGGATCATGCCTATCACACAAAAGAGTAAGGTGTATATATGTGTCACCCTATATCAGTCGTGAGATGATAATATTTTTGGAATGACTATTTAGAAAATGTTAGATAGTAATGCTTTTAAGTTACAAATCATGATGTTATATAATATATTGAGAAGTATAGAATTGAACATCAGTTTTTAGCGGTTAAAACACCCCAACAAAATGGGGTAGTGGGAATATGAAATCCATAATCAAGAAAATACAAATTTTTTTATTAAAATTCTATTCCGTAATGATATTTGAAAGAAGAAGTTATTAAAGGGTTGTACATATCCAATAGATTTTTTCTATATGAAAATAAAGGGGTAAGTTCATATGAAATATTATTTATGAATAAACCTATAGGGTATTACATTCAAAAGTTTGGAAGTAATTTTTTTATTCTCATAAAAGTGATGTGAAAAAAATATTCTTGGGAAGATGAGGTTATATTTAATGTATAGTCATCGAAGAGTAATTTATACCTTTGTAATAACAACAGACATCAAAATTTGATTGAGTGAAATTATTTTTTTGGTGGGGGAATTTGGTAAAAAGATAGTAGTACATGAGGACATTCATGTGACAACTAATATATCATTCAATATGAAAGTGATGTAGAAGAACATGGTTCATATGGAGTTATAAGCAATGTGGAAAAATATTATAAGGAATCATATTGTTAATAAATTAAAAAATATAATTTTTTTTCATAAAGAAAAATGATAATTGATGAAGTGACCAATAGAGTCATTATTATAGATCAGATAACCCTAATCTAAACCAAAAGATGAATTCTTAAAATCATGTATCTTTATTATAATTGGTAGAAAAAAATCATTTAAATATTCCATAAATGATGATAGTTGGGTAAACTCTATGAATGAATAGCATGACCAAATAGAGATAAATGATATATGGGGAAGTCTTCCAAGCACAATTGATAAGAATGTTATGAAAACCAAGAGGGTTTTCTAAAATAAACATAATGAACATAAAGTGATTTAGTTGAAAGAATAGACATTGATCACAAGTTTTTACCATATAATGAATTGAAACTATTTAGTTATTCCAAACCATGGTGATTCATAATTTCTTTCAAATATATCAAAAGGAAATAAAATCTTATTTCTTGAATATTGTACATGAAGAGAAGGACTATATTTGGAAAAATTATGGGTGTCTCATTAATTTGCATGAAGGAAAAGTGTTTCTAAAAAATATAGATTTGTATGGACTTAATCAAGAAACAAGATCATGGAATTATAGGTTATATCTATGCAAAAAGAAGCTTGGTTTTCATAAATTATGAATTTATCATAACCTCTACATCAAGGATAAGAGTGAAAAGTTATTGATATTTATAAGCTATGATGAAAACATAATTTTGTTTAGTCTTGTATGATATCCAATGTAAGTAATTTTTTTAAGACTTGATTTGGGAATTCGAGAAGTATTTATTTAGTGAAATATCATTTCACTTCGGATTGAATGATATTCAATGATTTCATGTTATATTTAACTCACAAATTCAATATGCTAATGATTTTATAAGAAGATTTCATATGGTTTAACTGAGTCCCATGGATAATTTGGTGGATACAATGATTATATTTTCAATTGATGAGTATGGAATCAAGGTCAATGTGACATATATCAACAAATCATTGGTATTTTACTCAATTTTACTTCCAATCAACTAAATATTTTATTATTTATATTTCAAGACACCTGTTATCAGAGTGATTTTAGGGAAATACATATGAACTTCTTAAGAATAATACATTGGTATATATCCATCATATTAAAGTCTATGGATTTTTCATTCATGATGATTCACAATAAACTTTTTTGGGATTCACTTATGTATATATGGGTTGTTTGTTATTTGAAAAAAATAATCTATATAATGTGGTTCGCTTTATATTGTGAGGTAATGTATATCATGGAAAAGAAATAAAAAATATTACATATCATGGAGAACTGTAGAGGATGAGTACATTATTTACACTCAAGAATATATCTAGTTTTATGGATCAATCAACAACTAAATGACATAGTGGTTTAATTGATTTCTCCTATGACAATAATGTGAGATAATTATAAAGTTATAAATATTATAAAAATACTTATTCATCAGTTATTGATAAAGAAAATTAGAATCAAATATCATTTCCTAATTTATAATATGGGGCATGGAATTATGGTATTGGGGTAAATTCAAATACATGATCAAAGAGATTATATATAAATAATGGAACTACAAAAATGATGTTTGAAAAAAATAAATTGAATCTTCAAGTCCAACTATATCAATTAAAAAAATTGATTATGGGATGGTATCCACACTCCACATATTTTCAATTATGATCTAGAAATGTTTTCTTTCATAACATTTATATATTTATAACCCCCATCTTATTATATTTTTAGAGAATTGATATCTTTGTCTTCATTTCGAAATTGGGATATAGATACCAATATGTTTGAAAGGGAGAGAAAATCATAGAAAATAATGAGATTATGTCAATGATAAATTAGGGAGAGGGTTGTTATTATTGAAAGGATTTTAAAGTGGTAGTGATTTGTTTTGGTAATTTATTATTTATGATATAGAGAATATCTTTCATGGGATTAGAATTAATGATTAGTGGATATTTGATACACATATTTAATGTTTTTTATATTATGTGAATTTTTGAGAATATGGATTATTTTCAACAGAACCAAAGGGGGAGATTATTTTCCAAATTCCATTTGTAAGTCTATATATTTTGTGTTTATTGATAATATGAGGAAAATTTTAGTTAAATAAGAGTTTTGTCTTAAAAACAGATCCTACACCACTATTTATCCACTAGTTTTTAGGATATGGTGAATTCAAGGGGACTATGAAATGTATGAAATGAAACATTTCACACTATAGTCACTATGGATAAACACCAATTATGAAGATGTGCCATAATATTATTTAGGAGGATCAAAAAATATTCCAATGACCATTTACGGTCAACACCTGAGAAGCCTCCAGAAAACCTATTGTCCCAGAATATGTGCCACATAATTTGAGAGTACCAGTGTTGATAGTTCATGTGAAAGGATAGAATGGAAATGAGTGTATAAGAGAGAACACCCATAGGTAACCATAAGCATGGTATCATTGGTTTTGTAGTAGGGTAGCAATGTGGAAGAGGCCAGGAGAGGAAATTGTTAGTCACAATTGGTTGGTCGAGGGAATGAATCAGATTATATAATACTAAAAATATAGAGTTAATATTGATGTCGTACTCATGGGAATATTTTAAAAATTTATCCAGGTACCCCATAATTCATGACCCTATTTTAAATATTTTAGTGTCACTGAATATTTTGAGGTGTCCCCATTTTATATATAATCATATGATGAACTCCTTTTTGAATATATAGTGTTAATTACATAGTTATTCCTTTCATCTTAGAGGGTATAAATTTAATAGGATTAAATAATTCATGATCTTTAACCCAAAAATATATCACACAATAGAGATTCATCATTGTCGTAGTTGGTTCCATGTTCAAGTTGTTAGACGAAATCATGCTAGAGATCATGTGTTGGTTAATAGAGTAGTTATTACTTTGGGAGAAGTGGATATAGTCAACTAAAAGACTCCAATCCATAGTTTTATTAAGAACCACATATGGAGAACTATGGAATCACTACTACAACATAGTGAAGGTGGCCTAACCATAATATATGAAAATGTGTAATAATATTACATACCATATGCGACCACATCGTAGAGAGGAAGTTATAATTTACTGGATGTTTGATCAAGAATCAAAAATAAAGGGATTTATGTATTCAATATCATGATGGTAAATTAAAATTAAATGGTGCATGATGACCCAAATGAAATCATGGTAAACTAGTCATAATCTCAATGTAAGGAGAGTAAAAACTAACAATTGGATTTAATTAAAAGTGGGAGATTCATGTATTGCAGTACAGATAGAGAGAGAGAAACATGGATACATTTAAGGGAATATATTCAAACGTTCACCCTCGATTTCATGTAGTTAGTTGAAGGTCATAGAAATGATTTCATAAACAATTCAGGGTAGTAAACTAGGAGGGTTATCTAGATATCTCTAAATTATAATTATTTGAAGTGAATTTTATTGAATTTGGTGCACATGAACATTTCTGCATTTTCTCCTTCGAATAGCCAAATGCGGTTGAACCAAGTAAAATAAAATTTTCTATTTACTACATTTATCCCGTATTGAGGATAAATTTTGAGTTAAATTAGTGTGTTCTTCAAGGTGATAGAACAATATCTTCATTCAAGGAATAATTTTTTTTAAATTCAATACATTGATTCAGCCTAGCTCTTTGGGTTATATTTTAAATAGGGATCTGACAATTTTTCCAACATCATTTTTCTATACATACATCTTGGTACGTGTTGATTAAGTATCATAGTGGGATTATATTGAGGATAACACATCAAAATAGTAAAATTTTTAATTAAATAATTTAAAAGGGATATATTATCTCAGTATGGAATTTCCGGGAAATTGAAAAGTGATACTAGAATTACATTGACAATTTTATCACACAATAAGTGATTATTAAACATGAATTTTGCTGCAACAAAATTACCATTTATCATCCATAAAATATAGTATATGTATATTTATAAAAAAGAGAGCTTAAAAGATCTAAAAGAATATCATCTTATCAAATCCAATGAATTGGATGAGAAAACATGTTAATGCATTGTGAGAAAACTTATAAACCTAAGAAAACACCATTGGGAATGCCTTAATTCTTTTTGGGTATTTTACCTTATAGTAAAACATTCCCATTTTTCATTTTTAGTGGTTAAATATTTAAACAGTTGGGAAGATGATGCCAAGAAATAGTGCCTCTTGGATCCTGATGAACTAGTGTAAATCTTGAGATTATCCTATATTAATATTTAGATTAATAATAAAATTAAAGTGTGGTGTTAATAAAGAAAATTTTAATCCTAAATATGGAATTCATGGAACATTTTACACTCAATCATAACCTAATGAAACATGATTCATTTAAGAATTTTCTAAATACTACATTCCATGGTCTAGAAAACTCCCCTACTTTTCTTCTCTTATAATCTACATTGAAGAAAATCAGTTTCTAGTCAGTGGTGTGGTGAGATCATATATTGGAAAATCATATAACTATACAATTTATTAATATTTTATAATTCTAGTTTTATATTGTTCCAAGTTATGATGTGGTTTATATGGTCCAAACTATTTGTTTTTATCAATGAGTTAACACACAGAACCATATAAATTCAAAAGAATGATGAACCACCATTCATTGCCAGTAATGACTATATCAATGAATATATTGACTATGTACAAGTGGGATTATTTCAATACCTATATTTTGAATAAAAAAATAAGAAGTATTTTCAACATTTCACTATTAAATAATGAATTGACATAAATGCAACCAGTTCTTGTATTTTATTTAAAATTTCATAGTGTAGTTATTTAGGTTTTATGGTATATTTTTTTCATAGAGATTATACTATACTTCCAAAGTATTTATCTATGGAAAACCATTTAGTTTTTAAAAAAATCTCTAAATAATACAATAACATATTAAATCTGTGGGAGAATTTTCTTGGTGTAAATTAAGGATTGACCCAAGTAGTGTGTCTCACACCATAACATTTATAGACACAGTCTATTAATGGAATAAAATAAAGTTGACCATAGTAAAAACACATATATAACACGATATATCCATATAATTAATTATAATATAATTTTTCAAATGATGTAATTTATGGTAGCCCTATGTTGTAGATGGTAGACTATTAGATAAGAGGAAATCATGGTCATAGTAAAACAATTGGATTTATCTTGATTTTTTACCACCTTAATGTAATATCTAAGAACCCCTAAACCAAACCACCTAAAACAATTTGTATAATTTTGGGTTCATTTTAATATTTAACCCCACCGCATCATAATAAAGAGTACCACAACCTAGAATACATGATGGTTTCAATTCAAATATCATAGGACTCCAACCACACTATAGTAGAAGAGGCCACACTGTAAGGATTTAAAAAATATAAAAAAAATATTTGAAACAATATGATAATGTCTCCAAACCCTATTATACATCTCCAATAATATTTTTCACTCATCTTGAAATGTTTATCTATTTCTATGATTTATGTTGCATTAGGATATTTCCTATCCATTTTGATTATTTATTCTCTACCAAAATGGAAACAACCTCTCCTTTTTAATTAATTTCTCCTTGAATAATCACCTCCCTAATATTAATTATTTTTCTCCTTCAAATATATATAAAAACGTATCCTAATTCATAGAACATTTTTAAGAACCTCATGGTAAACATGCATTTGTTATATATTATACTCATAATTAAATCATTATAACTCAAAAAATCCAACAATTTGAGAATTGAAAATTTTAGTGTCTTTATAGATTATAAATATAAAATTATTATGGCACATTATGTCTCCAACATCTTCAAAATGTATCTTTATATAAATCTTTCATATATGTATAATGTTACTTATAATTTCTTTGGGATGTGTAAAAAATAAGCAGTTAGCTCAAACTCTCAGTTAGGGAAATATTTTCAATGAGTTACAAAATTATCTGTTCAGAATAATGTGAGATTACATGTGAAAATAAGAAATATAAAATTAAAATGGTAATTCTATAATAATATATAATCCCAATAGTATGATATAATATGATTATAAAAGGTACATGATAGATGAATAAAACATATATTATTTCCTATAAACATAACACTATAGTGTAATATTTACATAGATAGAGGAAATAATTTTTTTTAAAAATATATTAATGAAATAATCTCCATGAAAACATATGTGATCCCAAACTAAACAAAAATATAGTATATGAACAAGGTTGTGAATAATTCTTAACAATAAAGACATCTACTCATAGAAATCTAAAAAAAAGATAAATGTAAATCATGTACATAAATAATATTTTTAACTAATGAGATATAAAAATTTAACTAATGAATTAGAGGTATATATAATACCATTCATCTCACATAATTATATTCCACACTTATATTTTCCTTTAGAAAATAAGTGAAAATGTTATCCCTTTGTAGTATAATTAACCCATGGAAAAGAAACGAATTTCATTAGAATTTACTTAAGACATAAACATGATTCATCAAGATAAAATAAGTGTTTATTATCATTTAAAAATGACTATAGTTAAATATAATGATTATTTAAGTATTTTAACATATATGGAAAACATTTTCAAAAAATAATTATAAATATGATTTTATAAACAATAATAAATATAATTTTATTTTGGTAACCTTAAAAAAATTAAAAAAAATTATTAAATGGTAAAATTATTCTACATGGTAAACCATATAAATTTTTATACAAAACCTGATAAATTAAGAATAGTTAAGTTGGCAGGAAAATATGCTAGATCTAAAAACATTAAAATTCATTCTCATTACTCCTTTATGAAAAAACTACAAAATGACTTGCATCTAAAATGTGTAAAATGTTCCTTTTCAAACCATATTAGTAAATGTAAATTATAGTTGAAAATGACATAAAAATATAATTTATGTAAATATAAGTATATTTTTTAAATAATATAATAAATAAGGATATGTAAAAAACATTTTGGTAAAATAGTTCCAAACATATAAAGAAATGATTTGTTATATACCCTATATGACTTTCAAATTCAAAAAATCAATGAAAGAAATAAATTAAAATGACTGAAAAATAAAATTTATATAAATACATTAATGATTTAATACTTCCAATAAATATATAGGAATTATTAAAACACATATCAAATAATAAAATTTGAGACGAGAAACCCTTACATCAGAATTACGCTTAGTCGAACGCTCTATAACCTCTTTTATATTAAAATTTATAAATATTGTAAATATATTATAGAAACATATTTTTATTTATCATATTTTATATAAATAAATTATAATTTATCTTTACATAACTATTAATAAATCATTAAAAAATTAGTATTTTTTTTACTTAACTTTTCAATTTTTCATAAATGTTTTAGTTTGGTGGTTCAAGACTACACACCATGGTCAGGTTTTCATTTTATTTAGAATGTTCCTTATATGTTATTTTTTAAGAAATAGTTATAGATTTATTTTTCAATTTCATGGATATTATTTTGATAATATTCATGTAATGGTTAAAAATTAACTTTTTAGTGATTATTGAATTAATAGAATAATTAAATTAACTGGTAAATATAATTTTTAGTATTACAACTCCGAAATTATAAAAAAATAAATACATTTAACATATTAAACATTATCTCAATTACATAAATTTTCTTAGACATTCATGTAACACCACAATATAATATATGTATTTCCTTGTAACTAAACATGAATTATTTGATAACTTACTTTACATGCCACCGGGATTCTAAAAGTACCCATGATATAATATACCATTAAAACTGAGAATTTTTATTGGAAATTATGAATAAGATTAACAAAATTATGACATATATATATATATATTATTTTTAAAAAATTAAAATTTATTTATTAATTTCTATGAAATAATCAATAATTTTTATTGAAATTGTTCAATGATTAGAAGAAATATTTTTGGATGAACTGTATTCTTCAATACATTATGTTTTATTATAAAAACTTTATGTTGACCAATATTGATAAATTATTACAATAAAATATATTTATAATTTATATAAATAAATAAATAATTATTCAAAAATAGTTTATATAATGTTTAGGATTGAAGATAAAATCATTTAATCGTAAAAAGATTTATTTTTAGAATTTTTTTTATGGATACATGTTTTATAAAAATATATTAAATAAATAATTATTTATTAATGGATTTATTGATTGTAATGATTTCATATTCACTCTAATATTTTAGTATCCATTTTATAGTTCTAGGGAATGAGTGAACGTAAATTTAGTTTTACGCTTAAATATATATATTTATAAAAATTTATTTTAATTACAGTTTTCACACTTATATTAATATTATTTTCCATCACTTTTAGAAATTAAATTTGATAAAATGGATTTTATATTTTTAAAAATAATTTTTAATTTTATTAATTAAGATACATTCATTTTTGGTCATAGTGAATTTGTTACCTCTGTTAATGTTAAAACATGTATATCGGGGGTTAAACTAGGATAAAAGGTCAAAATTTTCACATAAACCATTATAAATATATATATTTTGATATATTTAGATCATATATTATCCTAATGTTTAATTAATGTCTATTTTCATCCACATTCAGAAGAATGTGAAATAATAATATTTAAATATTTTGAAAATTTATTGCGTCTCTTCTCCCTCTCTTATAAAAGGACACCAACTCTCTTCTATTTAAGACACATCATAAAAAATAATAACATTAAATACCTACTCAAATTATTTTATAAAATATCTCACAATTCCCTAGAGGTCATTTTTTATCCTAATACCTAGTTTTCAATTCTTAAGTTGTAAGCTAAATGAGGTTTCTCAATAAAGATGTATATCTCTTAACTAGGTAATTTTAATGTTATTTATTCTTACACCTTCTGTAAACATTTATTATAAATCATATAATTATTAATAATGTATAATAAATATAATTATATGTTATTATTATTATTTCACAATCATTTTCCACCACATTTTCATCAAATGGTAAATGAATGTATTCCCTATGTATACATGAGGACTACCGCCTACAAGATATGATTCATTTTCCATACCGGTCATTCATGGTTGGTAATATTAATGGAATTAATGAATATATATGATATTAATTAAAAACTTATACTTATTTAACTGTAATATTTTATCCATTTTCTTAAATTTCAATCCTTTGGAAAATTATAACATCGCTTGCGTGTATGTGTGGACTACCTCCTCCATGAAGTGATGCAATTCATTTTATTTTCCAATTTACATGTATAGTAATAATAATTGAATTAATAAATATATATGATACATATTATATAATAATGATTCTATAAAGGTTATTTATTTTTTAACTTTATTTATTTCCATCCATCAAAAAGTGGAACCCTTACTCATAAGTATGTACAGACTAATGTCTCCATGAAGTGGTGTAATTCATTTTTCATCACCTATTTATATGAATTATTATAGAGGTATATATAATGAATAAATGTGATACTAATTAAATAATTAATATTCAATATATAATGATATCCTGACCAAGTTGAAATTACCATAATTATCAAATTGAAACATAGATGGAAAATAAACCAGTTTTCACTTAAATGTTAATTTTAAAGAAGAATTTTATAATAAAAGGATAGTTCAAAATTATAATAGAACTATAAATATTGAAAGGTTTATTTTTATGGTTATATAATAAATTTATAATCAATCATTATTTACTGAATATAACATTTTTACATGTATGAAACAAGATGAGACCTGAGGTGGTAAGGGGTTTATATTACAATCTCATTGCTTTTCATGACTGTATATGATATATTTCCATTGATGGAAATTATATGTATCTTGTATTTTAATCCACATTTTTCTTATTAAAAACTATTTATTCCTATCAATTTATTTTATTTTTACCCTTTTCCCCTCTTTTTTTCTTAAAATATCCAAGAAGATGATTTTAAATATAAAATTCCTTATTTATTCATTGTTTGAAAAACATTATATTTTATGACCACAATATTAAAAATTATTTTATAATAGTTATTATATAATCCTTAAATGTTTTAATAAGGTAAACTTCACTAACATTCACGTTATTTTTAATATATTTAAAATAAATCATTCACAATAATATATGAAAAAATTATTTTTTAATTTTTATAGATGTTTAGAAAGGATATTTTATTTTTAACCTATAAGAAATGAATGGATTTTATTCCATCATAATCTCTATTTTATTTAATGATTCCATTCCATGTTTCCTTAGTTATTTTGGAAGAAAATTATTTTCCCAATATAATAGTAATTTTTAGTTAAAATGTTTCAATTAAAATGTATATTTTCTCATTTTTTTCATAGAATGGTGAAATTAACTTTTTAAATTTTTTTTAAATCCATGTAGTTGTCCTTTAAATATTATTATGATTCATCAAATATGTGATATTATGATACGATATACTTTATTTATTTGTATTCCTTATGATGATTTTAATTTAAGGGTTATTCTATGAAACTAAGTTCTTTACAAAGGTTAATTGAGTTATGATGAAACCTTTGTGAAACCAATTTATTTTTCATAGGTTATGTTATGAAAAAATATTGAAATGATTATAAAACAATTTTTATTTCCATATATTATCATATGATGATATTTTAAATTTTCTATGATCTTGTTCAAAACACACGCACAGAGACACACAGATATATATATATATATATATATATGGTTTTCATTATGTCATGGTTGAGATCATAATTATATATACCCCAAATGCATGCATTATATATGGATATATCATGAGAAAATAAGAAATATAGTCATTAGTGAACTTGGTTCATTATGGGACCTTGTGTAATAAGATATTATTGGGAGTGATCCATGACTAAGGAAATGAGGGATTATGGAGTTAACTGAATCAACTATGATTGTATAATCATTGATCCTAGAAAAGTTAATGATTATCTATTCTTATGTGTACTAGAAAAACATATTTATTTTTATAATGATATATTCTTAGGTCTCATCATTATTTATTGATGATTCTTAAAACTTTTGACCTATGTATTTTATAATAACATGGACATATTCCCATGTTTATGATTAAAGATAATTGACTCATTTTGTATTATATTAATGTGTTATTATCATTTTATCACATCTTTCTACTTATATTATTCTCACTTATGATCATTAATTGATATCTCCTATGTTTACCCTTACATAGAATAAAAGCTCACACTTTCTTATTTTTCTTTTTTCCCTGGTTATGATGAATGATTTTAAGTAGGTTATTTATAACAAGTGTACTATGTGAAAATATATTTCTGAGAGAAGTTGAATATTTTTCATAAAATGTGATTATTATGTATATAGTGTCCAAATACACTTAAACATTATAGTTCAAGGGATGTTATTTTTAAGAGATAAATTGAAAATTATTATAAAATGACATATTTTTTTTTGTTATTATTGGGTTGCCATAATTTTTATTAGAGAATGTTTTAGTTATTTTTGAATATTATGATTAGTGAAATTTTTTAAAAACCCTATGGATAAATCTAAATACAATATAACATTCTTAATATCTGGTAAATTATATATTTTATGGTTTTCCTATAAAATGAACCCCTCTATAGATACTAGAATGGGGATTTTACTATGTTATATATACACCCAGTTGTAAAAAAAATTAGATATTTAAATTTTTTAACTCGATCATATCTAGTGTATGGAGAGTGGGAGTAAGACTGAACACCTATCTAGACACTAAAAGGGGTCTTTCTTGGGTAAATTTACAATTTATCTATAACCATTAATAGGTATTTTAATAAATGATGACCTTGAATGACCTAGGTGAAAACTAAGGTAACATATATTGTAAAAAAATGTGTCTAGATTTATATATCCTATGAATAATTTTTCATGATTACATGGTTACTCACTCTAATTATTATTTCTCACATTTTTTGGGTTTTATTAAATGGATGAAACTGAGAGGAATCATGTGATTAATGAATGTGATAGCTAATAAATCAAACATATTCATGGGAAAAAAAATTTAATGGGTGTTGGTATTCAAAATATTATGGTAATGCTTAACTAAATCTCTTAATATTTGAATGGTCATTAGAATCATGTTGAAAATCCAAACAACCAAAGGAATATGAAACTCACTACAGACTCTTTTATGTGTCAATATACACATTCCTTAAATGGTTCCTTTTATCTAATAATTTTTTATGAAATTGACCAATGTCATTTAAATGATAATCACTTTTTTCCAATTCTCTGATTATGAGAATGTTATTTTTGAAATATATTATTAGGAGGCTGAAGCTAATAAATCAAAGAATATTATAAAAACATTATGTCAAGATAAGGAAATATACTCAATTACATGGGAAGAGTTTAAGAAGATATTTTTCATAAGATATTTTCCCCTAAATATTTTTAAGACAATGGAAATTTAATTCAATGAACAAATATTGAAAATGAAAATTGCATTAGTACATATAAGGAAAATATGACATGAATTGGAATGTATACTTCCATTTTTACCATCAATCCTGAATGAAATGTTGAAATGTTCTTTATTGTCTTGAGACCAAGCCTTACATATTACATTGATATGAGTGACCTCATGAGTAAATTGTTTTATTTCTTATAAATCTAGAAATAGATATAAAAGACCATTATTATTCTATGGGTTTCAAGGATGTCAAGAGAACGACTAAATTCATTGAATATTATAATAATAGATCTATTGGAAGAAAGAAACATAATATTAATTCATTTCATAATTATGGTTGGAAGAAAAAAATGAAATTTCCATATTGGTCTTGGTATATGTTTTATGTGAGAAAAATAATTCTATCAATAAAAATAATAATGAATTTAAGTGAAGTGGATTGTAAATTGAAATAATTTGTGAAAAATTTCAACCAAATGTACCACCCAAACTCTAATTATATAATTACTAGAAGTACATACATCAATCCTATCAGTTCATGAATATAAAAGTTAATGATGAAAATAATTATTAACAATGCCTTATATGAAGAGATAAATGGAAAGATCTTACAATCAAAATTGCTGAAGTGGATCCTGATAATGAAGGGGTAAAAGTTAAACTTAAAAATGACCCTAGTACTATAAATGATTTATTTGAATCTATATCCACCCCGTGTTGAATATTTAAAGAATTTCATAAGGTTATCATGTCACCAGATCATTTATGAGATGTTTAGTTCTAAATAATAACTTTTAATGGTATTATGATCATTTCTTAAGTTCGTAACACATCACTAGTAGAATTGTATGGGAATGTACTTCCTGTAAGTCTTTTGATTCTCACTCTATTAGAATTTAATGTCATTTTGTTAATTGATTTTATATGTCTATATATAGATCATATCAATATCCAATGAAGGTATGTCACATTGGATATTCCTAATAAACATATGATCTTATTTTGATCTGAGTTTGAATATAAAATTCTAATAGAAGTTACTTATGTGGTATGGGTCTTTCTATTTAATCCAAATTGATATTTATCTCAAATGGTTCTAGAGAAACAAAACTTTAAAGATAATCCTATTTTTCATGATTAAGAAAATTTATTTCCTAAATACTATCATAGTCTACTCTTGAATCATGAAGATGGGTTTTAAATAGAACTCATACCTAGGGATAAACCCATTTCAATGACTCCATATAGATTATCCCTGATATAATTTAAGTAATTGAATAACAAACTCAAGGATTATATTGATACAGTATTTATACACTCCAGTGTTTCACTATGGGGTGAAACTATTATTTTGGGAAGAATAAAGACCATTCAACCTTATATTTCACTCATTATCAATAAAATTTAAAAAATTACTACGAAGAACGTGTATCATATACACTATGTAAATTACATGTCTAATCAAATACATGGATATAAATATTTTTCAATGATTTAACATCATTTTGGATATAATCATTTGAGGTTCCAGATGGAGGATATACACAAGACAACCTTCCATACAATGTATGGTAATTATGAATTTATAGTGACTTCATTTGGACTAATCAATGCACCCTCAATATTCATAGATCTAATGAATAGAGTCATTATAGATTACCTCAATAAGGATTTTATATTTTTTATTGATGATATTATTTTATATTCCCAGATCAAGGAAGAGTGTGAATATTATTTGATAATTTACCAAAGACCCTATAGAAGGACAATCTGTTTTTCGAATTTATCAAGTATTAATTTTGGCATCAGAAATTTTTATTATTGGGTCCTATAATCTCAATAGGGGGAATATATATGGTTCCTTAAATGATAGATATTGTTGAGAAATATATGAGACCAACTAAAATAACTGATTTTTATATTGTATTGATACTAACAAATAAATTTTAGGTATTTTCAATGAATATATAATCTAATAACTAATTTTATTAAAAGGGATAAAAGTTATTTATATAGAACAATGTGAGGAAACATTAAATGAACTAAAAATAAGGTTGGTTTGTTCACCTTTTCCAATACTACACTAAAATAGATAAGGGTTTGTGGCATGAAGTGATGCATAAAATATGAGATTCGGTTTAATCCTGGTGAATAATGATAAGGTGAAAAATTATGACTCATGCGAATTTAAAACTAATGATTAAAAATACCTGAATCATGAACTGTAGTTCTTAGCAATAATCATTGCATTAATTATTTAGGTGGATTATATTTATGGGGAAGGGTGTGACATATTTTTACTTCATGGTAACTGTTACACACTATTTTTGTTTTTTTAGAGTGTGTTTCTTAGGTTGGTATCGAATTAGACATAAGCCTTTATTTTTTCTAAAAGCCATGGCATGGATGTTAGTTGTAGAGTAATTTCATGTCGTGAAAGTGTTTAACATCCTGCACCAACTATATAAATAATGGTGTGATTTGGGTTCATAACTGAAAAATGGTTCAGTATGAGCATTCCATTCATAACATGAGTTCATTTAAAGTATTCTATTAACCAAAGTGATGTATTATTTAGTGTAAATTTAGCCTAAGAAGTTCATGTCATGAACACATGATTCAAAATATTAATTTATCCATTGCAAAAAAATTTATCATGATTCTCACCAATATATCATATTATTTAGTTTAATACTCCCTATCATGATCCCTAGGTCTCCCAGATGATAATGGGATGTTTTGTCTCATCTTTGTTCCTCTGTTATGTTATTGATCTCAAGTTCGGTTGATTTCTTATCATTGAGTAAGTGTGTTTCATTTTTTTGGTTTATTCAATTCTCTTCATTTTGTATGTGGCGTTTGCATATTTTTTTCGTATTTTATGATTAGGATGTGATCAATCACAATCCCTTGTAAATTACTTATTTGATTTTTATGGAGGTCATTTCTTTTGGTGGTTATTGTATGGTGTGCAATGTTTATAATTTATGTGTTGAATTAAGTTTCCATTGAAAATTTTCCTTTTATAATTATATTATAATATATTCTAGTTGATGGTTCAGCCTCCATTCAATGTTATCATGTTCCATTTTCATTCTTGGTGTGTTGATACCACCATAGTTGGTGTACGACCAGTGTTTGGGTAGGTGGTTACATATCTATCCTATTCCATTTGAACTACTAATTTTTATCAATTTATAAATTATTTTATAAATGAGTTACAATTATTCTTGACTAGATAATTAGTTTGTGAAAATGGGGTTTTTGAGAAAAGAGGGTTTACCTAATTTTGAAAAAATAATCATGTTTTTAAAATAATATTCAAATGGATTGTGGAATGGGATTTTAAATAACGTATTTGATGGAATAAGGATGGTTTAGAACTGTATGGTGATATATATATATTCCCTTATGAAAATATTTTAAAATACAACATATGGGATCCTTGGGTATTTAAGTGGAGGGTTTTGTTTTGGGCCTCATCTGTCGATACTAATTGGGTGTTCACATTATTTGATGTTCTCTATTCCCATAATCTATATTCATGGGTTTTATGGAATGATATATAATTTTAGAGGCTGTATTTTTGGGGCATTTCTCTTTTCCACAAACATGATGCACAGGTTATGGATACTTGGTGTTGCACAAGTATATGTTTGGAGTATGAGTGGTATAATTACCCAAACCTTTTGTGATACTATAAATTTTTATCCATTATTATTTGGATATCTATTTTTTTGGATGTATATATTTTATTAAATGTGAAAATATTTGGAAATTTTTATTTGAAACTATTTGATAGGTATTTATTTTCAAACTGTCAATAATGGGGAGATATTTACAATGATTTTGATGTAAAAAATTTAACTTCTTATCATGCATTATTTTTTAATATTTAGTATTTTGGGATTATTATATTGATACATGATATGAAACAGATTTTTGGGATCTTATTGAGCATGTTTAGCTCACAGCCTACACACTCCCCTGAGAATGTGTAGACTAGGTATTATATTTTCATGCTGGAAAGGGTGAGGAACCAATGCGCAGTCTTGATATTTTTTTCAGCTGGGAATGGTAATTTGGTGGTGGGATGGTTTGAAATTACCAAAATATAACATGTGAAGTTTGTGATGTGGACTATAATGTACCCTAGTATTAGAAACTAGTTTTTGAGCAATTGGTAGGAGGAAGAGGAGGAGATAGAGACAATTCACGAGATTTTGTACATGAGGATACACCATCTATTAAGGTTAAGATGATACCCAAAAACCATATGACTTGATTGATAAGATCAACCAAGTCCTTGAATTCCTAGAGACACATAAGGCTAAAAAGGTGAAGTGAGAAATGTCAGGATTGAGTGTCCCGTCAAGGGGTGGTGGGATTATATATTACAATAAAACCAGCATGTCGGATTACATTATATGGGCTTTAAGACCCTATTCTCTTAGAATCTCTGTACATAGTCACCTATGATAAAAATACATTGGTGTTCATCTATTTTCAGAAGGTAAATCATTCAATGTTCGACATTCAACTCTTTTCATACCTATATAGTTTTTCTCTTAACATGGAGATAAATGATTAGTTGGGAGAAAATAAATACCTAGGGAGCTTTTTACAAGACATTCAACCAAAGGCATATATTTTGATGCTTTTCTCCTATGAGGATAATTTTTATAGAGATATGATGGTATAAATGGATATGATGGGAAATATTTTCTACTTTAACCCTATTATTCCACACATTGGAACACGAGTGAATAAGTGGAAGTTGAACGATAATCACAAGGGTGGTGTTGGTGGTTCTCAATTGTAGGCATCCAAAGAACCACCAACAAAAACTATTAGTGTTCCCATGACATTCTGATAGGGTGGCTATGATGGGAACACATGAAGTACTTATCCCAGGCCTATAAAAATCCAAAATTCCTCTGGCCTCTAAGGACATATGTAGTGGTTCGATTAGGGTTTGTATATTCCTTGTTATAACTAGTGATATTCAACTCCAAATTATATTATGACATAGTTAGATGATTCAATTTCCATAGGGATTTATCCATGGACATCATGAGAATATCAAATTCACATAGTGGATTCCTTTCTGATGTAGGTTATTGCAGGAATGAATATAGTGGGACGTATCTTATTTGGATCATCTACAATATAAACTACTCTGTTTGACACATGTCCTCACAGTCATTTATATATAATCATTTTTTTATATGTTAAAACATTCAATGGAGCTCATGACCTTTGTTATGGAGCTAGATGCACCTATTAGAAAGATAAAAGAGTATAGGTTTCATTGCCTGAGTTATTTTCTATCAATAGCAGATGCAGTGTTAGTTTGAGATCTCTTTGTTCTTGATCTTGATCTATTTGTTGTTATCATCGGTAGGGATTGGGTTATTTTTCATTTTATTGAGATTTATTTGTATCATTATCATGTGTTTTTATTTACTTTAAATTTGGTTTCTTAGGTATTTCCAGGAGAGTGGGACATGAGGTTTGGTCAAAAAACAAATTCACACCCAGAGCATAGGGGACTGTTATCTACCATTATAGTTGTTCCTGATGATTTTTCATATTTTATTGATATTTCTTGATTTGTTCAAGAATTTTATTATCTATTCATAGATAAATTCTAATGTATGGCTCTCGAAAAGGATGTAGAGTTTTTGATCAATCTGGTGTTATGTACACAACCAATTTCTATTACCAATTATCATATGGAACCTATGGATATGAAATATCTGAAAATCTTGTTGGATGATCTGATAAGGAATGGTTTTTCTTTACATAGTGTTTTGTTGTGGGTAGATACCATGATATTTTCTAAGAAGTGTAATGTTGCAATTCATTTTTTCATGGATTATTAGATGTTAAATCAAGTTAATATTAAGAATAAGTAACTTATACCCCCTGTGGATGACGTGTTTGTTTAGATAAATGGGAAATGTTTTTTTTGTGAAAATTTATCATCAATAATGATATCATCATCACCTAGTTTTGGAATCTAGTATTATGATGACCACTTTTTAGAGAATGTATGGATACTATAAATTTCTAAAAATTCCATTTGGCCTAAGTAATTCTCATTTATGTTGTTTGTCATTAATTAATATGATATTCCATTAGTATATTGATGCTTTTTTTGTAGTGACTGAAAATTAATTTTTTTATTATCAAAACACTTTTGAGGGTAAAGTGAGAAACCACATGATCCAACATTACAATAAAATAAAATCATTAAAGAAGAATAACCCGGATCAAGACTTCAAGATCTACCCCTCCCCATCAATTACACTTGGTGATAAGCCTCCACCATCGCATGACTCCTGCTAGCTGTCCCGGTGCAAACACATCAAAAACTTCATAGGAAATTCGAACAAAAACATCCACTAACAGACTCTCCAAACCAATGGTCAACGAACACAAAAATCCTCCACAGGCTCTCAAATTTATCCACATAAAATCAGAAATCACTGTCGATCTCCCGGAACTGTATATCCCTGAACTGGCTGCTCTAACTCACATCCCGACGGACAAAGAGGACCCCACACTGCTCCGCCTCAGAGTGAATGTAGGAAACTAGGAACCTGAACAGAGAACCAAGAAGAAGCAGGACAAAGAAATGGGCCGAATGACATCAACGTAAAATTAAGCCGAGGCAGGCCATCTGAGCCTCTGACCACACCGAAGACCATAGCTGAAATAGATCCAAATAAGAGACCGAAAAACATTGCTGAAATAGATCCAAAATGGAGATTGAAATCATCCACCATGAAACACATCAACAGTAGCTGCAACAATAATCCAGATCTGGAATGTCACGATGCCACTGTCACCAACTCCATGGACTGCAGTGAAGAATAAATGCAGATTCCAGTTGAAGAATAAACCTTTACTGGAAAAAACCCTTTGAATCCACAGAAACATTGCTAAAGAAAATCCACACTAGCGGCTAAAAAAAATCCTACCAGAGCCAAAATACGCTAATCTGTTCCCGAAGCCTCATCCGATGTTGATTCCACCGAATCTGATTCCTCCACTCAGGAGATCAGTGGCTCAAGCTGCATTCTAAGCCAACCCACTGACTGCACCAATTCGCAGTACAATAAGGACCAAACGAAGCATTATATCGCCTTATTCCCCTTCCGTCCGCCCGCCAGGAAGCCTCGCCCATCGACGAGAACCCTCTGGAAAAACCAACCCTGCTCCGAGAATAAACACCATATTAATATATTTTCAGGAATACTAAGGAGGCCCTATATTTGTTGGAATATTTCAAACTGAAATTTATAGAACAAAGAATAGAAATTATTAGGGAATAAGATTTTGTAATTTGGACTATTAGATAATCCTGAGAAGCTGAGGGTTATTATATCATGGGATGAGATATAGAATTTCTTAGAGATATGCATCGCCCAAGGTATCGAATGATATTATCAGTGATTTTTTAGGGATTTATTGAAGATGTAATTACCTTTGACCTCCCATACCCTAAAAGTGGTGAAATTCACTTGGGAAACTAAGCTTCAGATTTCATATTATTCATTAAAATAGATTTTGACATATAATACTATTATGATATTAAATATGTATGGTAAGGTACAGGAGGTATACTACAATTAATATGGTGTTAGTTCATATTTTTTCATATGATGATCGTTTTATAGCTTATAGATCTCATAAACACCAATTGAATTATAATAATTATACCACTCATAGATTAGATATCTTCATTGTTTTAATGGACATAAATTATAGTGATTATATTTATGGGGAGAGTTTTATTGTATTTTATAATTATAAATGTTTGAGAAAAATATTAAATCATAATGGCCTAGATGTCTAGTAGAGGATGTTGGTGTCTTATATCCCTAAATATGCCATCAATATTACCTACACTGTAGGGAAGGGGAAATTCGTAGCTAACTCACACTGTCAGAATATCCTACAATATGCTATCGTGGAATTGAAGGAGGAGTGGAACCTTATGGGGATTTCACTCGGTTTTATTTGGATTCATAGTAGGATTTTTCAAGTATAGTGTTAACCAATTTTCAGTTATTATATTGTCTCCCTAAGTCTATCCTGTAGGGACATCAACAAGATGATCAGTTCAATGGAATTATAGAAACCCTTTATATTAGGGGGGCCATTTATGGTTGGTTATTCCCTTCTAATTGTATTTTATACATTAGGAATTGAGTTATTTTCCCATTACATATGTGGAATTTATTAGTTAATAATGTTCACAGTCTTATATGGGAAATTTACCATAGCACTAAGATGATTTATTATAACATGAGATGGTGTTTTTGGTGGCCATGTATGAAGAATTATATCAACAATTTTGTGTCTTCTTATTACGCCTATAGGTAGATAAAGGTAAACCACCTGAGACCTTCTGGAATGATCTAGCTCATCTAATACTGGTATGTAAATGGGAAGATATGTACATAGAATTCATTGTTGGGTTACCATATAATCCTCTAGGAAATAATTATATCTTAGTAGTGATTGATCGGTTAACAAAATAAGATCATTTTTTTCTGTTAAGATACACCACTAAGGTCATATATATATATATATATATATAAGTTTTACAAAGAGTATTTTGTTAGGATTCATGTGGTTCCCTCTATGATTTCCTCATACATGGATCCAATTTTTACATCTAGATTCTATAGGAGTCTCCAAGAGGAGATGAGGACTTAGGTCCTGTTGAGTATAGGTTACCATCCAAAGATATATGACCAGAAATATCATGCAATTTAGATACTATTGTATAGGATCTATGAATGCATCATGGATTTCAGTGGATCATGGGAATTCCATCTAGGCTTTGTTTAATTTTACTATAATAATTTTATCCTATCAGTGAATAGAAATAAACCCTTAGAGGCTTTGTACGATCACTTGTGTAGGTCTCCAATTTTTTGGGAAGAGGTCAATGATGCCTCTCTTATAGGACCCAGCCTCATTCAAGAGTCATCAGTGGGGATTCTAGATATAAATTTATTCTAAATTATGGTTTAATGTGAGAATAAATTGTATGTAGGTCATCAACGTCATCTGTGGGAGTTTTTTGTTGGTGACTTAGTTATCTTGAAAGTCTCTCCTTGGTTGGGTCACCATCATCTTGGGAATTAATTGAAGAAATATCTTATACATGTTGGAGATTTGGAGGGTACTTTTTCACTTTTTTAGGTATCTCATCATTTATAATTACCCACTCCATTGAATTATATTCATAATGGTTCCCACATATCTCATCTTAATAAGTACCATTATGTTCCTTCCCATGTTCTACGTTGGAAGGATATTGAGTTAGAGTTTGGTGTATCTATTATGAAGAAACCAAGGGAGTTCATTAATTCTCAAATGAAAGTATTTAAATAGAGTTTTATTCAATTGGTTAATGTGTGGTGGCCTTATATATTATATTCTCATGAGACATGAGAGTATGAATCTTCAATATGGGAGCATTGTCCTCACCCCTTTTTAGATAACCCTTCTTCCACATGACTTTTCAAGGGATTGATGGTCCTATGGTTGGGAAATTATAATATCATGGTAATATTTATACTCTCCATTATGGATTAATAGTATGTTTCATGGTTGTGGTGGAAATTATAAATTATCAAGGATTTTCTCTAAAGGATTTGGCAGGAGAACTGGCTACAGATTAGGTTCATAATATAAAAGTGGTTATTGACGTGAACCTATTCATGAGATAATTTGGTGAGTTGGGATTATGTCTTTAAGATCATTCAAGCTATGAGTTTCATTCATTATTTGTGTTCTTATTGTGTTTTTTATTAATAGTGGTGATTCGTTTTTCATGTACATGTTGCTGAGGAGATTCCCATAAAAACCCATGATTCATTACATGAATGTATTTCACCCAAAGACTTTCATTACACTACTCAATTTTATCTCCTCTTACTAGGTATACTACTCCCTGCCTTGAACCCTCAGTATATCCCAAGTTACCTTGGGTGGGTTTCTCTCTTTTGATATCCTCCATCCAGCCCCAGCCTTATTCCTGGCTGGCTTTGTCTCTTTTAGTAAGTGAATTTCCATATTTTTTGGTTTTCATCATTTCTCTTCATTTTGATACTGATATAAGGATATTTTTTAAATATTTTGACCAATATTTGATTTATCTGAACCCCTTGTATATTCCTTGTGTGTTTTCATATAAAGGTTTTTTTTGGTTTTAGTGCGACTTTTAGATACTCAATGTATGCATTGACTCAACTATATGTAGACTCTTTTGTTTATGTAACTTTATTTTAAGATGTGAGGATCAATGGTATGGCCTCTAGATATTTCTCATTTATTATATTTCAAATATTATTGTATGGATTCTATCATGGTAGTTGTGCATCCCATTTTTGAGGTAATTACTTCCATCTATATCTTGTGGAATTTAAACCATAATTTCTCTTGGTTTTATAATTTTTTAAAATGATATAGAAATATTATTTATTGAATTATTTGGGTGGGTAAATTTTTTTTGAGAAAATATTTTGTTGGGCAAAAATCCCTCAAGGTAACATTGCAGCATTTTTGGGTTGATTGTGTTTGTTGACAAAGCAGGTTTCCATGGAGAATTGTCGAGTTCCCGAGAAGTTGTTGACATTCCATGTTGACAAAGAACTTTGACAAAGGAAAGGACGATCTGGAGGCGGTACAAAAGAGCAGTACAAGGTGGCACCGTTTTCCAGTGTTTGCCAAATTTTTGGGCCTGAAAATCGCCAATGGAAATGGAGTGATATGTTGTTGGCGAAGGTTGAGGAGAGAGAAATGAA
Source organism: Viscum album (assembly GCA_963277665.1). Taxonomy (NCBI): domain Eukaryota; kingdom Viridiplantae; phylum Streptophyta; class Magnoliopsida; order Santalales; family Viscaceae; genus Viscum; species Viscum album. The sequence goes on from OY728124.1 coordinate 35,736,981, forward strand.
GGAGGTGTGCGGAAAAATCAAGCGTGGCGCGCAAAACGAGCGGTTTGCGCGAAATCTTGAAGTGTGGCGCGCAAAACAGCGGGTTGTGCGAAATTGTATTTCGCGCAAAAGATGTTTCAAGGCCGAAAGCTTGAAAATCGGTAAAGGCATGAGGCGCGCGAAAATTTGGAGGCGTGCGCGGAAAATTGAAGTGGCGCGCGAAATAGCGGATGAAGTATTTCGCGCAAGAGGTGTTACGAGGTCCGAAGCTCGTAAAATGGCAAAGGCATGAGGTGCGCAAAATTATGGAGCAGTGCGCGGAAAATGTTTGTGCGCAGAAAGTGTGCTGCGCGTAAACTTAAAGTTTGCGCGTAAAGTCAGATTGCGCGAAAAGTAAAGGCTGCGCAGAAAGTTGGTGTTGGCGCATAAAAGGAAGCTTGCGTGAAAAGTGGATTTCGCGCAAAATCAGTGAATTGCGCGCAAGGCAGTTTCGAGGCTGCGCGTAATATTTGGAGGTTGCGCGAAAAAGGAATTTCGTGCAAATCATAGAAATTGCGCGCAAGTCACCGTAAGGGTTGCGCGTAAAAATTGAGGTTGCCCGGTACATCCGGTGCAAAGTGAGATTCATCTGCGGGTGAAAGTTGGACTTCAACAGAGCATCTACATACAGAGGAAGATGCATTCCTTCATGAAAATGAAGAGACCTACAGGTCTATAAACTGTGAGTGAATCCCTTCCAAGAGCAGTGAGCTTAGGAAGAGGAAGAAGGTGATCCTCTCCACCGGCAGTGAGCCAGAGAGAGAGAAACAGGGAGTGACCCTTGGGAAAGCAGTGAGCTGACCCTAAACCTTGTATAGGCAGTGAGCCTGGGCATAGAAGTGATCTAGCCCGAACATTGTAATCCACAGCTAGTGAAGCCTAGTGGAATTTGGTACGAACCGGCAACTTGTCGGCGTATGCTCCTTGGACGTAGCCCTTAGCGGTGAACCAAGTAAAAATCTCTGTGTCTGCCTGCTTACTTTCCTGCATTGCATTCAATGCATCATCATCAGGTAAATGAGACAAGTGATCACAGTAACCACACAAGTGCAAACAAAGTGACCCTTGTAACAAAGAGGTCAAGATCCAGTGGGGCAGAAAGAACTTTGAAAAAGAATATCCATACCCTGATTCACCCCCCCTCTCAGGGTATATAGGCCCCTATTGGCCCTAACATATTTTTTCCCACATATATAAAAAATAATGGGTTTTTCATTTAATTTTGAAATGGATTGAAAAATGGATTTTAAAGAATGATTTGGATGGAAAATGGGTGCTTTGTAATTTTTATGTGAAATGTATAATCCTTTTTGAAATAATTTAGAAAAAAACAAATGGGAGCCTAGGGTACATAGGTAGATGGTGTATTATTTGGCATTTTCCAATTGTATTGATTAGAGTTTCACTTTCTAGGGTGTTCCTCTATTCCATAGAATTGATGAATTAGTTCTCATTACATGATGTTCACACCAGTATTTTCTTGAGGATGGGGTGGTCTAGGTAGCATGACCTTTTGTGACCCTATGATTGTTAATTCATTATTCTTTTTATTTATAATATTTTGGATTTGATATACCTGTTTTGATAAATATGAAAATTCATGGAAATATTGATATTGGACTATTTTACCTAGATTTGTTTTGGAACTATCTAAAAATGTGAAATGTATACCCTGATTTTGATTTGAATTTTTTTAGAAACTTATCATACATTGTTTTAATGAAATTAATCAAATTGGGATTATTTTATAGAGTATTTATATAGTACACCTTCATGGGACCTGACTGAGACTATTTATTTGACACCTTGTACATTCCCTTGGGAATGTGTAGACCCTGTATTGTCTTATAATGTAGGAAAACGAAAAAGCACTACAGTGAGGTGGTGAGGTTTATTTTTCCAGGGTACAGGTAGCTGGTGGTGAGATGATGGGGGAATTATCTACACAAGAAATATATTAGTTGTTTCGTGATTTAGATGTCCTTTTTGTGGTTGGATATGTACCTTGGAGTTTTATCTGGTTTTTTAGTTGTATTGGTTTCTTTGATGCTTATTTTATTATTGGGTATTTTTCCCTTCTGGTTATTCTTTCAACATGTGCATTGTATATATATTCATATATTTTCTAAGTATCTTGTTTCACATATAGAAAATCCATTACCATTGTGTTTTATTTGACGCACGGGTGCTATCCACTAGCCATTGGGAAACGATAACTCCCTCGAGGTAAAAGATATATCATTTTGGGTATGGATTTAGAAGGGACCCTTATATTTTTTATTATAAATATTGATATTAAAAGTTTAAATTATTTATTCACCCTTATATACTTGAATACACACCATATAATATGGTTATAGCAGATTAAATATTATGATTGTTCTATATATTACCACCTCAAAAAAGTTAATCAGGTGGTTGAGGTTCTAATGGAAAAGGATCATGTAAGACTTTACATGATGATTATCACAAAAAATATAATATATTTTTTTATTTTCAAAGTATGCACCTTGAAATCATGGAGAAAGGGGAGAAATAATATAGTATTGAAATGAGTGTTCAACCATCTATCTATGTGAATATTAAAGAGGACTAAAAGAAATATATATAGCTATAAAAGAATGTATGAAAAGATCATGATTTCAAACAAGATTTTGATGGAATGATAAGGTTCAGGAATTGAATACATGTTACATAACTTCTAGACTTTATGAAACATCTTTTAGATGATTATCATAGTTTAAGACACTATATTTATCTAGGAATTATTTAAATTTATAGATACTTGAATGAGAATTGATAGTGGGAGAACATGAAAATGGATCTGGGGGAGTATATATCTTAATTCATAGAATAACAAATGTTAAAGTTGAGAGGAAAAATTCTATGTTGATGTTATAACCATTACCTATATCATAATGGAATGGGAAACATTACCTTGTATTTAATAATAAAAATCCCAAAACATCTAAACTTCCCAATGATATTTGGGTTATATTTAACCACCAAATAACATTAGTGTATGTTATTTCCATCGTAAAATATTTACCTCTTGATCATATTACAAGGATACACATTAAGTAAGTGGTATGGATTCATGTAGTACATCATTATATTATATCCTATAGAGATATGTGGGTTACCTAAAAATTATGGACAAGTATTCAAAAGGCATTTCATATAATAGTAAGATTTAACACTACATATCATAATAATAAAAAATCTATCTAATAGGACCATTAAAACCATATTGGAGTTATGATCATGTTATACTAATTTCAAAGGTCTTTGGGATGAAAACCTTTTTCAATTTGAGTATTATTACAACAAAATCTTTTACTCGAGCATCCATATGGCTCTATATGAGTCCCTCCATTGTAAGAATTATAGAACTAAAACATCTTATATTGATTATTATACTTCACTAGGGGTATGATCTTTTGAAACCATCCACTTTACTTCAGTGGAAATATTGTTATGATGAATATCTGAGGATGATTATATAAAACCCGTTTAATTCACACGCGGTAATTAATTTATGAAAAAACCTTTATGAATCCGGCTTTCTAGGGGTTATGTTATGATGAAATAATTACATGTTAATGAAACATATTACCTTTTCATGGGTTATGATATGAAGTTTTGATGAATTTTTATGATCTTATGGACCACATATGTATGATTTTAATTATATGATGGGTGGTCCAGGGATTATTCATCCCTATAATGTAGTGGGTAAAGAAGGATATTGTATGAAATAATAAGAACCAAAATGGGGAATGAAAATAATTCTATAATGGAATATATCAAATAACATAAAATTGGGAGAGAACCTCAACTAAGGAAATGATGGAATATGGAGTTAACTGAGTCCACTATGATAGAGTTGGCATTGAGACTTGGATAGGGAAATGATTTTCTTTTCTTATTTGTATGCTAGAAACATATATATTATTCTTATGATCTGTTATCATGTATTGTGTTTTATTATATATGATTCCCCAAACTTATTATTTATGTCTTTTTTTATAACAAAGCCTTATACTAGGATTTATGATTAATAGTTTCTGAATGATTGGGTCTGATTTTTATAAGTAATGATCATGTTTTTATACCCTTATGCACATATTATTCTAAATTATGATCATTGAATAATATCTCTTATGTTTACCAATAGTGATAATATTCAAGTACCCTTTATTATGTTTCATTTCCCTAGGTTATGAAAATTTTGTAATTTGGTTATGTATAAGAAGTGTAATATGTGAGAAGACATTTATGGGAGATGTTGAATATCATTCTCGAAAAAAGATGATTATGTATCTAGTCTCTAAAAAAACTCATGATTTATAGTTTCTGGGAAATTATTGTTATGATAAGTATTTAATATTATTCTAAAATTATGAAAATTTATGTATATTATGATTAGGATTCATTAATTCATGAGATAAACATTCTAAAAACAATCAAGTATATAGTAAAACTGAGAAAAATCAGAACAAGTTATAAATGCGGAATGAGTAAGTATATGTTGATATATATTTATTATATAACATTTTATATTATTAATTATTTTAGTTTCTTAATATTCATAAGTCAAATTAAAAAAATGTAGATGAATAATATAAATAAAAGAGAATAGAAATGCATTATTACATATAAAGTGACTATGTAAGATCATTTTATGTGATTAAAATTTTTTATGACCAATTATTCAAAATATTGTTAATATAATAGAAAAATTACCTTCTAATATTATAAATATAAAAAATTTATATTAAAACTGTTATTATAAGGATCCACATAAGTTAGTGAAAAATGAAATATGTCATTTCATGTAGGCGGTAGACCAAACATAACATGAGATGTGCTTTTATTTCATATATAAAATGTGAGGAAGAAAAATAATTTTTATTCAATTAAAAAACATTTTATTATACTAGTGATATTTATTTAATTATATTAATATGGTTATTGAATATTGGAATAAGGTAGATGATGAAACAAAGTTGAAACAAGTCCATTAAGATAATTTCCTCTTCCTTGGATTTCCTCCCCTAGATAACACCTTATGATTTCATGTATTGTTCTTTTGGGAAGACCATAAAATCCATTTCATGAAAAATATATTCATGGAAATGTATTGATATTTTTTTTTGATATAGTAGGTTTTACATGTGAGGAGAATTTGGGTGGTCTGATTTTATATGTGAGATAACTTCCACTCCTATAAATAATTTTAAAATTTAAATAAAATGAATTTAAATATCAAATTAAGGTTAAAATAAATTGACAAATTTAAAAGATATGATTATTAGGGTTAATAATCCACTCATCCAATCAATTAGGGAAATTTTTGTTTTTTTTTGGGATTTATAACTTACTTTAACCACTTTTTATTCCTTATACCATAGTGGATAGCTTTCTCCATGGTAACTTATCTTTAGTAAAATAATAAAATTGATCTTATAAAAAAAACTATTAATATTATTAATCCAAATATATGTACCAATTTACAAGATTTATAATACAAATTTTGGAAAACTAATTATAATCTATGCTCAAATAACACGTAAAAAACAATTTAGAAAAAAATATCCCTAGGCATATAATTTAATTTATTATCTTTCCTTTACTAGTAATAACTAGTGAATTTTTTCAATTTATTTATTTCATATAAAATAAATTTCATTGAACTCTTTCATCTATAGAGATTAATTGGAATTACAAAGTTAAAAATACATTGAGAGAGATAATTCGTTTTCTAAAAATTATTATACAACCTTTAAAGGATTTTATGATCATTTATAAATAATTTAAAATCAATGTATGAATGAATATTAATTTGATTACATGTATATTAAATATTTTTAAATAAATTTAATACTCCCAATAAATTAAATTTATCTTTTACAAAAACAGAGAAAACAATTTTTTTAATCAAAACATTTCTATTCAAGAATAAATTATTAGATTCGTCTTCCTTAAAATTCCATAGTTATTATATAGATATTCTAATATTTAAATAAATATTTAATTATAATTTTTACAAATATAATTCCTCAAATGTATTTAATCAATAACAAATTAAATATATAAAAATATTTTAAAAATACTTTTTATATAATTGAAGAAATTTCTTTAAGTGAATTAGACTCCAATTATTTTACAAATTCATTTTTTTTGTTTAATTTTCTATATGTCTAGTAATTTATTTTATTTTTTATTTTAATATATAATTATGCGCTTATTTTTGGTATTTTTTGCACCACTAGATTTCGAATAATATCAATTTAAAGATTATATATATATACATATACTTAGATGTAAAGACCCGTAAAATTCAAGGAAATTTTTTTTCTTAATTTTCTTTGGGATTTTACATGAATGCAGTTTCTGACGGCACTTGATTCCGAGGCCCGGTGTGGCCGAAATTTCTATCCGAAGTTTAGCTCAGGTACGTTCAGTGAACGAACGAGCGAGAATTTCTAACTTTTGAACCGGTGCTCGGAATCGAATTCCGAGGGCACCTACGGAACCGCAGCGCTGATAATTTCTTAGGAACGTCATTTCCGGAGTTGCGTTTACATGATAGAAGTTGTTAATTTATGGGGAAGGTAAAATAAATTTTATGCAACAATTTTTTTTTACTTTAAGTGGTTTAAGCATTGGGTGGAAGTTGGGTAACTAACCAACTTCCCAAAGAAGGTTATGAGGGTGGTGGGGCCCACACGAACCCCACCCCTTCACATTATTAAACCCCCTCAACTCACCATTATGGATGACAACTTGTCATGAATTAATTAAGTGGAATTAATTCGAACTCTTGAAATTCAATAGTTTATGTCATGTTAATAATATAAGAGATGAACATATTTTATTTGTGGTTGGAACCTTGTTGTGTGAACTTTGGGAGAAAAACCAAGGAACTTGAGGAACTTCTTCGTCTTCAACGAAGAACGCGAAGAACACATCGGTCTCCGATGAAGAACGTCGAGTTCTCGGATGCCGATTACGCGACGCCGTGAACCGCGACGCCGTCAACGTCTTCTTTCACGACGTCTCTTCCCGCGACAAATACTCGTTCGTTGAACCTCCGTTCAAGCTCGCACGATGTAGGGGTTATTTTATATTGTTCATGAATTATACCTTGTCATTCTTCGTGGAAATACGACCAATTGCTATCGATTAACGAGAGGGGGCTGGACCGCACAAACACGGCCGACCCTCCTCCCTTTTTCCATGTTATTGTTTCTAATGTGGTTGGAACGGAAATGGCGCAGTGCCGTAGCATCGCGCGGGATCGTGCGGCAAGGAATGCGCAGCGCTGTCGCGCCCCCCCGTGAAATTGAACCGAGTCGCGGCGCCGTCACGTCGTGCTGGAGAACCGCAAAAGCACCGCGGCTGGAGAGGGGCCGCGGTGTAGGGTTGAAGAGCCGCCGTGCCGCACCGGACGAATGAAGGCTACGGCCGGTACCGGGCCGCGACGGAGCATGGGAAGCGGTGGCCGGAAATGGGCCGCCCACGTTGGAGCAGGATTGGCGGCCGGAAACGGGTCGTCGGTGTCGGAGCAGGGAGGGGACCAGCCATCGCCGGTCCCGTGGCGGCAGAAACCGGCCGGCCGGGGCAGGCCGGCCGGACAGGAGAAAAGGCCGGGGGTTCAAACCCCTGTCCGGCCAGCTAGCGGCCCCCATTAAGGGGGGTTGCGGTTACAAAAAACGGGGGGGGGGGGGGGGCAGCGCCCCCCCCCCCCTCGAAAACCGAACGGCTCGACCATTCGGTCGAGCCAACTGGCGCCACGTGCCACTACGCCGAGCCGCCAGGCCGGGCGCCGAGCCGGGCCGGGCTGCGCCCAGGCCGCGCCCCGCCAGGCCGGGCCACGTCCAGCCGGGCGGACCCGGACCCGTGTCCTGTCGACCCGATTCGGGCCGACCCAGGGGGTCTCGGGCCGGGTCGGTCCGGGCCCGAAACCCCCGTTTTCGGACCCTTTTGGGTCTTTTGCCCATATCTCAGGCTTCGTACCTCCGATCGATGCACCGTCAGCGGCGATGCGATCCTTGGATCGAGACAGTCGTTTCGGTATATCGCACTCAAGGTTTTGGAGCACTTTGGGTTTGGCTGGGTTGGTTCGTACACAAAACCAACGGGGCCCTCGGAGCGGAAACATTTATAACATGGGTGCCAGATGTCCGATTGATATGCTGTCGACTTGGTTGGATTCCTTTTAGTGAGATGGATCTTTTGGCTTACTCCACCCGAGGTTTGGACGCAGGTGGAGTACGGTCGGGTTGGTTTTGACTTAAAAATCAACCGGGCCCCTAGGACGAAAAAGCCAATAACTCTCAGACCGGGCGTTCGATTGACGCGCCGTCTACGACGTTGAGTTCCTGTTGACGATACATAACTTTTGGATACATCACCTCCGGAAATTGTGTCAGTTGATGTATCAGCCTCTCGGCTCGTGGAGCAGACCCTTTCGAACAAGCTTGCTGTGTGCGAGGACCCTAGTGCTGGCTGCGTTTGCGACTGTGACGACGATGACTGTACAGAGATCCTTAGTGGATTCAACGGCGACGAATACAGCACTCAGCGATCCTATGTGGATCAGTGCTACCGATCATATGTGGGTCCGATCCTGTGTGGGTCAGCACTCAGCGGTTCTGTGTGAGCCAGTACCTACAGATCCTGTGTGGGTCTGATCCTGTGTGGGTCTTTGTGGGGGTTAGTTACATATCGATCCTTTGTGTGTCAGATCCTTTTTGGGTCATTGCAGGGGTTAGTACCTATCGATTCTTTCTGGGTCCGACGACTTAGATGAATCAGTGGAAATATCTGATCATCTCTATTGTCATACGAAGAAGTATACCTGTGTGAGATGAATCCTGTTTTTCTTTCCTTTGTGGATTGTGTTGTGCTATCCTGTGTGGATTACCATTGGATTTCCTTTGTGGATTGTGTTGAGCTATCCTGTGTGGATTACGTTTTGCTTTCCTATGTGGTATGGGTTGTACTTGGGCTCGGATATTGGAGTCGAACGAGAATTTATGACTTAGGTATATGTATGGGAATATACCAAAGTAGTGTCGGATGTTACTTCGTGATTGTATCCTTCCTTTGTGGATTATCCTTTGTGGATTCTGGGAGACCTACATGGGTCTTGGGGTCCCTACTGAGTAGCTTATACTCACCCATGCACGGGCTATGCTCGCACTACGTTGTGTTGGTTGCAGACGACAGACATCATTGATTGTGGTTGAGGCTTGCGGAGCAGGACGGTACCTGGAGGTGGACCACTAGGCGGGACATACTCGGAGCGGATGGCTGGACCCGAGGAGCAGAGGAGGCTATCTGTACTCACCCTCCAGGTGGGATTTCCTGTGGACAGCTCGGCGTTGCGGCTTTACTTTTCAGTTGTTGTTTTTCCCTTCCAGTTGTACTTTTCTTTCAGTTTGGGTTTGTATACTGGCCCACTTACTTTTCCACACTTACTGTTGTACCAGCTTTTCCTTAGTGTTTACTTCTACTAATTGCTTGCTCTGTGGTGTTTGTTTACTTTACAAAGGCAATGCCTTCCCTTTTTATCGGAAATTTACGCCTTGGTGCTAGTTGCCAGCCCCTGGCCTATGGAAGGCGGGCTTGGGGTAGTCACGGCATGGGCCCCGAGGACGGGTCGTGACATTAGAGGGAATAAGTTTATGGTTATAGAAATAATGTTGTATTTTTTGTAAGTATATTATAATATAAATATATAAGGAATACCTATAATTGGAGATGATTATGATCAAATAACTAGATGTCATAATGAATCCATAAATTCTATATGCTGATCTAGGGAATTCCATGTTTTATTACAATGGAATGTGAGGCTACTAACTTAAATAATTCATGTGAATAATATTTGAGACAATATATAATTAGATATTATTATTCATAAGGTATACAAGGTAATTTTTAGTATTTTTTAATTGGTTTTATGTTTAAATACTTGTGTCAATATTGTTGAAAAATTAGCACATTTTTTATAATATTATTGAGGAGATTGAATGATTGTGAAGAACATGAAAAATATTATTTTCATGTTGTTTAGTTAAGAAGATGATGTTTTGATGAAAATAGGGGGATACTATTTTATTGAATATATTTTGTATAGAATGCAAATTAGATTAATAAGTTACAAACTCTTTTTATTATAATTTATTAAAACAATATCCATCTATGGAAACCGAGGTAGATCCATCTCAATTGTATATGGGAGAAAGAATGTCCACAAGGGAGCCAAACCATTCATGGGTATCTATAGAATCATGTGATTATGATTTTCTTACATGAAGCTATAGTATGTGAAAATCATTCACAATAGTATAGGTACTGCCACATATGTTTTGACTCAATTGTAGAGGTGATATGGCATGGTTCAGTGCCCGCAGATTCCAGGATTAGACCTCGTTACTAGAATATGATCCAAAAATTCAACAATGTCCATTTTTAACTGGATCTTAGTTTCTTTATACATTTATGTGGGAAACTTATTACACATTTACTATTCACCCACCTGAAGAACACAGTCATATAATAGTAATCATTTGATTCAATCAATCTGAGATGTCTGATTCATCCAAAGATCATCCTCATCCTTTGGATGCATAATGCTTCAATGGATAAATGGGTTTTCATATTTATCATATGAAAACTATATAAATTACATGGTAACATTAATACCATGTTCCATTATAATTTGGGTTTATTTTTTTTAAATATTCATGCTATGTATCTTGGTTTTACAATAATACTATGTGAACAAACATAAGGGTTCATACCATTTGTTATGTGAAAATGAGTAAGCAATAAAATACTATATGAATCATATTATTCTAATGACATGCCAATTTCAATGTAAGGAGACATATTTCTCAATATCACATATAGTTGAATGGTGTGCCATGTTTTGTGGGATTATAATTTTCTAACCACATACCTTGTTTCTTTTAAATAACTTTTAAATTATCACTAATGTGTCCTGAATAATCATGGGAGAAGTTATTTTTGAGAGTTAGAGCTATTATTTATGTCTAGTTGAGATCCACAAAGAAAGTGATTCTTTCCATAACGGATAAAAATTTAATTATTAATGCATGTTTTATTAAAGTTTATATGTGGATGATATTATATTATAATAATATTTCCCATGATTTCATAAAGTGAGTGTCATATACTACATATTACATGAAAAATATTAAAAAAAATAAACTTATTTATGAAGAATCAATAAGTTAATCATCAAGAAAGTGAACCAACAGAGCGGGATTTGAATATTTTCTATGAAATAATCATGTGATGTTTAGTAGAATAATTTCACATATTATATGAGATATATATTAGATAAGTAAAAAAAGGTTCAGAATGTACCACTTGATAAGTCCATGAAATAATCAAGATTGTATGAAGTACACTTGAGTTATTTGAATTAAAAATTCATAAATGATTTTATATTTATTTTTTTAAAGTTAAATCTTGTATAAAATAAAGTAAAAAATAAAAAATCTGGGGGCATGAACCTCATCATAAAAAGGAAAATACTTTCTCCCATGAAATTGAAAACTGGGAAAGGATTGAAGTCAAAAGGCACATTCATGAGGTGAGATAAATTAATTAGTTTTCTAGAAGGTAATAAGAATTATATCTCTCCCAATCTAGTGTTAATGTGTTTCAATAAAAAAAATGATTATTCCAATAACTTTAGGAAGACCATAAAGAGAGAAAAAAGTAGACCAAATCTTATTGTTTTATGGAGGAAGATCATTTTTAGTTGGAGAAAAAGAAACCAAAAGATACCAAATATATTTCAATATGTGGATAAAAACTAATAAGAATAAAGATCTTGGGACATTAGAATTTTACAAATTTCTAAGGATGATCAAGGTTGGGGGGTCTAATAAGTCAAGATATATGGGAGAAAATAGTTGGGATGTCTATCATAATGAGGTATAATAATTGGTTACTAGGTTGAAATCTAGGATCAAATATAGGATTGACTACTTGGGTTTACAACTAGTTATTTCCTAGGAAATCAGAAAGGTTGATAAAATTATATTGGATAATACATGTTGGGATGACTAAATGAAATAACATGGAGTAAGTATTACTATGAAAATTTTTAATACCACATTTTTTCATCTTTTATTATTTTTTCATAGGAGGTATGACTGGTATATTTTTCAAATAGGATGAAGATCCTTAACAAGATAAAGGAATGAATACATAAAAGAAAATAAATTATTCACCCAATGCACACACTTTGGGTTTGATCCAAAATGGGGATCTACATTTCTAAAATCCAAGGTTGTTACATTTTATCCCCATATCAAATTATTTTATCCTTGAAATTAAATTCCTTAAATAAAAGAATATAAGGGTAACTTTTTTCTCAATGTATGATTAGGATTCCATATATATTCTTTATAATTAGTATTTATAGAAAACATATTGACAATGATGATTTTTTTCTGCAGAATATTATTTATTTGAGATAGGATATCTATAGGTAATACCAAATAAGGCATATCATGATATAATTCCACACCTTTAAAGATGAACACAAATGCCACATCTTTTATATATAATATCAAAAGTGATATATGGAACACATAAAGTACTTGTGATTGATGTGAATGAAGTGATAATCAATATGATACAACCCCGACAAGATCAATAATCTTGAATTCACTGATGTACCTAGAGCATAGTTTCCCTTCTTACCAAATCTCAAATACTACATCAATATAGATATATGGTGGAACACCTTATTAATAATTTTTAATTCTATATCTCATTGACGATAAATGGAATATAATTTTTATTGAGTTTGTTTCTAAATTTCAATATGCTGAATGATTTGAAACAATTTCATCATTTATTAGATAATATCATATTCTAATAGTTCATTTCTTGGAATTCATCCTAGCATATCAATGTTCATTATCTCATCCAACATTGTTCCTATGTGGATTTATTTAGATGCTGTAGTGTAAATTTTAATAATAAAATATTTTTACCAGAGAAATATGTCGATCCAAAATTTCATTCAACTCCATTGAACAAGACCATAACATATCATAAAAAGATAGAATGGTCATTTATGATTGACCATCACTTTAAGGATGATATCTAGTTTTGATTTTTATCTATATATGAAGTGTTTATTATTGGATCAGTTAAAATATTGATGTGAACTATAGATTGTGATTTGATACAATTCAATGTTATACACCATGAAGTGTTTCCATTTATTTTATGTATAAATTAAAAAATTTATTGATTGATAAATATTTATATATGAAAATGAATGGTTCCAAATTATTTATTCAGAAATGACTACCCCTAAAACATTGTTACCTTTATGAGTCCATGGATGATTGATGGTGAATTCCATGGTGAATTATTTCCATTTATTTAAAGGGATAGAAAATAGTGAAATCAACCCCTTATATTTCTGATATTTATTCTCTATATGCTAATATTCCAAGACTCAATATACATAATTTACAGTATCACACATCATGTTATGACACAAAAATGTTTCAATAATATCACTATACATCTTAATCGTTCATGTGTAATTATATAAAAAATAGTTATGTGAATCACCCAAAATAAATTTCTTTAATTAATGTTTTTATTGGAGAAATGTCCATTTTAAAAACCTTATAACCCCTCTATAATAAAATATAAACTATAAAATACATCAAACCTACTTATATAGCACCACATATTCTTTTTTCCCTCCTTAATCATTAAATATATTAAAGATTTATAAAAAAAATGGGTAATGTAGGACTTCATCCCTTCCTTTATTACTTCCATATATAACTTTATCAATATCCATTAATAGTGGTTGTGTTCTAATCCACATCATGGTTAAGGTAAGATGATCCCTTTTAAACAGATAATCTCTCACAATGTTTGACGTCATCTAATGGCAAATACTTGAGAAATACTAATGATTGATGAATTCTAATCATTTCCATAATCACTTTCTTAATAATTAAGTGTGAATATATATATATATATTAATATATTATAAAAAGTATATATATACAACATCTCACCATATGATAATGCCTCCATGTATTATATAAAAATATCACCACAACCAAATCCAAATAAATATTCATGAAATGAATATCTTGAGTTTTAAATTTAGGTGAGGAAAAAGTAATTATTGTATCATTATACAAAAGAACACATCCCATTCCCTTCTTTGATGTATCATTCTACATGAAAAATCCTTATCTCTTAAGGGGTGTTATGAGTTCAGGGGCGTTAAATATCCTATTCTTAATCTTGTTTATGTGTTCTTAACATTATTCTTTCTTGATAGAATTTAATCATTTTTGGGGAACATGATTAGAGTATTTCAAAACCATTAGAAATTACTCATAAAAATAGATAATATCCAGATAATCAATGATTAATAAAAATATTAATCACATTGGTTATTCTATGAAACATTTAAATACCCACATTTATTAAGGTATATTTACATATAACCTCTATTGTAATCTCATAATCCATTATGGATACATTTTATCTCCAAAATTCACAGTTGTTGAATGTCGAAAAAAATTTAATGATTTCCTATGTTCTTTAACACAACCATAAAATTCACTTATTTATCTTTCTTACTCATAATATTTGATAATATCATTAACAAATCGAACATAAAATGTTTCAAGGTAATTATTATAGATTCTATTCATCGTTTATATAATGATATATGGGTTTTTTTTTCTATTCATAGATTGTATTATTATGAATTAATAATTTTGATTCCTTGTTAGAAAAAGATGTATTGGGTATATAATCCCACATATCCAATAATTTATGGTATATACACTGAATATATACCTTTAATAATTATTAATTATTACTAAATTGGTTAAATAAATCATAAATTTGGGGTAGTATCTTATTCTTCATGACTATGATATTGTAAGTTTAATGATAATAAACTCAAAGATGTAGTGATCTGTCTTTATTCTTGAAAATGAACATTATTTCACCCCATAGATTTGAACTTATCCATATGATTCCCTTTTCTATTATATCTATCAATTCCAATATCTTAATTGAGTATATTCTATAAATATTCTTATATATGGGAATCAATACAATAATGAATTCAATTGAGAATTCAATTTTCTTTCCTAGGGGAAGACGGGGAACTTCCTTAGAAGATACATCGACTTAGTCTGGTAAAATCATCAAATATTCAATTTTGAGTTCATTTCAATCAATTAAAATTAGGTATCTTATAATTGGGTATCATTAACCATCTTATAAAATTTACTTCAAAATGGATGTCACGATCTTCCTTTCATTGATTTATAAGAATAGTATGATTCAAAATGTAAAATTTTATTTCATTATCTCATCAATTGATATGTTATTGATATTCAGATATCTAATACATCCCCAATATCACATAAAATACAGAAAATGGAAGAGGATCTTTATCTTGAAGATGCATCTTCCCACAATCATTGATAAGATAAGAATTATATACATTAAATACAATCGTAAAACAACTATCTGTCTTCAATGATAATATAATATCCATTTTTTTTGGTGGTGATTCAATATTTTTAGAGAAAATTCATGATATAAAATAATTAGAAGAACAAGAATAAAATAATAAATTCATATCTAGCTAGTATAGAATGTGTGTACCATTTTTCAAATTATTATCACGATCCTCTTAAGTGGTAGAGATTTCATACTACATTTCTCCATTGTTCTGAAGCACTAAACTATGGTTTATGTCTTGGTTGGGGGATTATTTTCCACTACGCATTTTACTATAATTTTTCCATCTATATAACGGTCATTTTCTTGATGACCAACCTTTCAATAGCTGAAATTGTTTCTAGTTTTATTGAATGAATTTCACAATTTTCCATAAGTTTGTTTTCACACTATTGGATGGAATTTCATCCCTCTATGTGATTAATTATCCAGGTTTTAATGAAACTCCATCATCATTCAAAGAGTCCAAGGAATATATTTATTTATGAATATTTTCCAAAAATCCTCACATTATAAAGATATAATTTTTTTTTAATTTTCATGTTATTATTAATGAGGATCTACCATGGTTTTCCATTCCATATAAATTATATATGTCAATAAAAAATTTATATGGTCTTTGAAATAGTGAAAAAAAATATATTATCCATTGTATAGATCCATTTCATTGTAATTAGTGGGTTACAAAACCCATTAAAAGATGGTGAATATTACTTCTTAATGTATTATATTGTCAGATACTCCACCCATGGTGAATGTTGGATGTCAACATAGTTCATGTTATTATTTGTATCTTGATAATGAGAAATGAGAAATGTTATAGGGTTTTTACCAAACTTCTTTTCCATTTGGTTTTTTAGGGTGGAAAATATCAAAACACTCCTTTTCACCCATTGTAAATTGATTTCTTAAGATTACATCCATTTACTAAAACAAAAATGGTTAACATTAGTATTTATTCCCTTAGAATGTGTGATCATGTTAAGAATCACTATTTCCAAATTTTGTCGAACAAATTTGTTTATGGAACCAAAAACATCCAACAGTTCTATATCCGATGGAGATGTGTTTTCGAAATATAGGGGTTCATTATGTATTTTGACCTATGACTCTTAAGAACTTTCTTTGGAAGAGAGTACAGGAGTTCAGGATCATCACACCCCTTTGGGAGGAATTATTTCCAACTCTGAGACTCTTTTATATATTTAAGTTATGATTCTGAATCTATTGTTAATTCCCATGTATGATGATGGTCATCCCAAAATTGGAAATCAGTTATTAGCATGTATCAATTAAGAATCATATGTATTTATTTGAGGTTCTTCATCAATGGAAATATCTTTATGTATTTGAGGTTTTCCATCAATGGTATCCTCTCATATACCACTTAGAGATTCATTTGTCATTATTACGATGATATTGGTTTCTAAGACACTCAGTGGGGTGCTCTGGAATTTAATGTCATCCAGATAGACAAAAATTATTCTGAATTTTATCATCATCCACAGAGATGAAAGGTTACTATATAGTTTATTTTTATCTAGAGAAAAAAAATGTTTTGTTGTTGTTGGGATCAAACCCATAAATGAACTTCCTATGAATCCTTGTGAAATAAATTATAACCCACGTAGTTTGATGTTACTTAATGGAACAAAAAATAACTTTTCAGGTCATGTGAAAAGGACCCAACTATATAGTTTAACATCATGTAGCAGATACATCTAGATAGAAGGTTCCTAGTAAATTTTTGTTGTGGTAATTATGCCGAAGAGGTCCAAAGAACCTAAAAATGGTGTGATTTTCCATGTTGTACTACTCCCTGCTATGAATATGTCCTAGAGAAAACATGGGTAATTTGGGGGTATTGGTTTTAAACCTCAGGGTGGCATCCCACGTATCCTGTTTTGATGGAAATCAAAGACCATGTAGTTTGGTAAGTCTTATAGTTTAATATAAACCTTTTAGATAAATAGTTTGCGGATTACTATTAAAGTGTATGCCCTTATAACAGGGTCCATGAGAGATCTATTAACTCATGGAGATTTGAGGGATACATTATTCAGGGAATACTCTGAAATTAAATGTCTAAAATAATGTAATTAATGTTTTATTCTTAATTATGGTATCTGATGATCTTGGGAACAAGCATAGGCTTCCTACATATCCTAGTTATAGTGGGAATCAGAGTTCTCATAGTTAATTCTTTCAGGTGTATTGTTTGGATGTTGTAATAATAACAAAACATTATGCCCACATGTTTCATGCTTGGTGTGAGAAATAAGAGGATGTACAAGATTCAATAAACCACACACTTTTCCTTCTCTACTTATGGAAGAGGCCAGGACTCTGGAGATAGAATCTAGGGTAATGGTAAATGTGGGTGTAGAGAAATGAACATTTCATTGTGAAATGATAGTAAAGGTCATTAGGTATGGCATGAAAGTCTAGGAGATTATTCTGGGAGGGATTCCCTAAAATGGGTCTCAAAGTTGGAGGAGGACATAATTTCCTATAGAAGGGAGATGTAAGTGTGATCCTCACTCTTCATACTGTGGATCAGAGTCTCCGATTCTCAAAGATGAGGAGGGGAAGATAGATTCTTTTCCCAAGATTCTGAGATTGGGAGCTCTCCAGCACTATCCTTAAGGTAAGGGTCCTTGTGATTGAAGATGTATTAAATTATAGACATCTTGAGGATCCAAAATCACTTATAATACAAATGTGAGAAACCTCTGACCATAGAATATAAACCCAGATGGGAGACATGCTAAAGTTCATTTCCAAATGTTTTGATAAATCAAGAGGTCTTGGTGGTGGTTTAAACATGGTCCCTTTCAAATAAGGGATCCAATGAAGGAGAAACCCTATAATGAGTGGATTAAATAGGGCTTAAAGTACAGCTCACATAGGTGGTTCATGAAGGAATGTTGTATAGTTTTGCAACATAGGTCTTAAGAGGTATTGAAAAATTATTATCATAGTAAGGATAGACCTATAAAATCTTGACATGATATGGTAAATGGACTACCAGGACAAAAAAATTAGGTGAGATTTTAACTTAATCACCCAAAGTTTCTTTTGATGTCATCGGAAAAATCATGATCCAAAATTTACATGAGGAAAGGACGTTGCATAGGTTACATATTATTATGGAAGGATAGTATTCGAACAATTATATTTTATTTTATACATTAAAGAGACATTGATCTTGTTTATCCATTTTAATTATCTCTTCTCTCATGTTTTAGAGAGATACTTGAGAAAATTCGAGGGACCAGGGCGTAAGAGCTACACAATAAGAGCTTCTAGAGTTATTACTAATTTTTCAGCTATTGAAATGGGAAGCCCAAGGGACCTATTTATAGGCATGGATGTGACCTAGCTGAAGAGAGGTTGTATTCATACGTCATGAAAGTAGCTCCTTTGCATATATCATCCACGTAGTAGTTCAAAAAATTACACCGTCACATAGGTCCCTGCTGTAGGACCTCGGTATAGGTCCTCAATATAGAGGGTGTGCGTTGGGATGCATGGGAAGGACCTGCACTATCCACTTGATGCATACGTTTTACACATATGTGTACTATGTATAGGGGTTGGTTGAACAACTTTGGTAATGCTATTTCTCTATATTTTCGAGGTTTCACCACCACAACCATGCTTAGGATCAGTTTTATGCTTCGGTGCTGACCGTTCAGGCTGCCGTACTCGCTACTATAACTGACCAGATGAAAATTGATATTCACAGTGCAAGCATTTTGAGACCGGTTGATGACTTTTCTGGTCGCAACACATGGAAATATAATTTATATTTCTTCTCCTATACAAACGTATTTCACTCAAACATATAATTTTTTTATGTGTGTTTCACATCTTTATATCTATGTAAACATGTATAGAACACATTTCATGGTGTTTAGAGTATTAAATAATAATATATTAACGGTATTAGAACGAAAACATTATAAATTTGAATATCTTATATTATTAATTACTTACTTTAAGACAATATAATCTTATACAATGATAAATTTGGTTGACTTTTGGTCTAACCAAATAATTTTTGGTCTACTCAAGGGTGTTTTATGTTATGTTTTCTTATACATCAAAACTCAATCCCAAAAAATAACATACCCATTCTTATAAAAACTAAGATGAACCAAGATAAAATTTAATATATTTCTCATAATTTTCTCTTATAATTTAATATTTCTCACAAATAATCAAAATATCTTGTAACCCAAAATTTTATTGTCTTTTGATATAAAATACATCCAAAACATTCTGAAACATTATGTATTAAACATCTAAAAAAAATATCTCTCTCTTTATATATATTTCCACTATGTATATCCCTTTATATAATTTCCTAGGGAAGTGGAAAAAATGAGTTTGATCAAATCGTAAGAATGGGAAAATTTTCAACGATTCATAAAATGGTTACATCATAATCCTATGATATAACATGCACATGGGATAAATTATTTATTAAAAATACCATTTAATCCAAATAGATAATCATAAAATCTTATTATCATAAGATCATAAAAGGGATATAATGGAATAATAAAACATAAATGATAGCTTAGAAATATAACACTAGTTTGTTGAATAATCATAGTTATTTTAAATCATTAAATTTCAATCAAATCAAGACACAATCATGTCCCGACATAATGATGTGTCAAAATCTTAAAAAAATTAAGTCAACCTATAGGGTTTTAGGAAAAATTAAACAACATTCATGTCCTTTCATAGAGTTGTGAACATTGATAAACCATAATTATTTCCTAATAGGCAATTTTACCTAATGAGTTATAATAATTTAACTAATGAATTAAAGGGTTATGTAAGACCCTGCCCATATCATAGTGATAAACCATACTTTTGTATTTTTTATGAACCAAATCATATTCATTGCTCCTTCAACAGTTAACTAATTCATCGAAAAGAAGTTTATTTGGAAAAATTTCCATAAAACAACATCATAACCCATCAATAGAAAAAAAAAATGTATCATGTCATTGGAGAATACTATCAGTGAAGAAATATTATCTTTAATAGATGTTGACATAGAAGGAAAAAATTTATAAATGCATTATAAATATGAATTGAGAAATAAGAATAAATATAATTTTTATTTTGAAACTTTATAGAAAACAAATCCTAAAAAATGGGATTATGGAAATAATTTAAGATCTATAAAATAATGTACAACAATATCAATAAAAAAGAATGGTCTTGGTAATGGTAAAATGTATTCTAGTGGTAAATATAAAAAAAACTATTATTCTCATTGTTTTTTGAGGATTGATATAAATGACCCATATAGAAAACATTTGTAAGATTCTTTTTTAAATATTTTTGAATAAATTAAAATATAGTTACTTATAAACATGAAAAATAATTTATATATGTAAAATAAAATTATTTAAATAATATAAAAACATTCATATCGAGGAAAAATAGTTGGGTAAAAAACTATAAAACATTTAAACAAGTTATTTAAATTAACACCCATTGTATCTTCTAAAATCGAAGCCCCTATGAATGAAATAACATGAGAAGGTAGATAAAAAACCAGAGTGTAAAGAGTTTCCTGAAATAATTTTTCAATGATTCATTATATTCATTATATAAATGAATATATGTTCATAATTTATAAGATGTTTCAAAAATATTGTTATGAAAAACAATTACATTGGGCTTATGCATAGTAAAATAAGCTCCAAACACATGTATAATAAATTTAAAATTATCCTAAATATATGTGAGAACCATATTTATATTTATATTTATACTTATATATACTATTGGATTACTATGTATTATAACGAATTTATATATTAATTTTATTTAAAGTAGTATTTTTGTGATAAAAATTCATTTTTCAATGCATGTTCCCCTTTAGTTGTTATTATATATTCACTTTGTTCATGGTTTCACCATCACCAAAAATTTTATTCTATTTCATTATTTTATTGATATATTTTAGGAATCCAATATTTATTTCGTGGAACTTATGGTGACGATTCCACTGAATGCTTAAAAATTCCTTATTTCGTTGATTTTATAATTATAAAAAGAATTGTATTAATTAGTAAAAATAATTTTAAATATCACAAATAAATAGTTATGAAAAATAATAAATTTATCATTATTAAATATTATGAAAATTATTTAATTTATTTTAGTAATTCATGAAATAAATATTATTGCATTGTTCATGTTTATGGTAAAACAATCAAGAAAAATAACATGTTATGACAATTGAATTAAAGGAAAACTTGTTTTTTTATAATGATAATATAATTTTTAAAAAATTTATGTTTTTTAGATTTTTTTTATAATGATATATTAAATTTAATGAACTTTGAGATGAATATGATAAATTAAAGATGAATAATATGAAGTTATTACTTACAATGTGTCTCAGTATTCTCATTTTAGGTAGTAAAATTTTATGATGGTTATGTATAGTTAATATTATGTATATAATTTATAATATATCTATCCAAAATTTTAATAATGTAATAAATATGATATTATTTTATTAAATTAATTTTCATAATTATCCATGTTAGGATATGGTGAAAAATAATGTACATCATTCAATAGTGGTGATAGTCCTCACGTAACATGAACAAGATTTTACTTTTTTTTCGAAATGAGTGGAATGTAGATAATTTTTATTAAATTTAGATAATAAAAATTCAATAATATAAGGACACTAGTTTCATTATATATTTATGGTTATAGTATATAAATTGGATTAGAAAAATAAATAAACACGAAAGATCTTAGTTAAGAAAAATACATCTTCATTAGATATCCCCCAATAAATTAAACTATAAAACTTCTTAGAGTGGTCTTTTAGAATCAATGAAAAGTCAATTGAAATTGGATCAAAATTTAAAATTTAAAAATATAATATTATTTCGATTGATAATCCACTAAAACAATTAATTAGGGGATATTTTTTGTGATATTTGTGGCCTTATACAATTGTTTAACACCTTTTGAACACATTTATCCTTTATCATAGTCTATAACATCCTCCACAGTAAATTATATTTATGATAAAAAATGGTAGTTAACTTTTTATAAAATTTGAATATAATAATTAAAAAAATAAAAAACTATTTTAGATGATTTAATATGTAATTTGTGGAAAAACAATTTTTAATCTGAGTGAAAATGACTTATAAATCTCATTTTTATTGAAAATGTACCATTAAAAATTAAAATGAGTTTAATATCATTACATTACAAATAAAAACCATTAAAATTTTATTAATTTATTTTATTTGTTATATAATTATTTTAATAAAACTTCTTCTTGAATTGTGATTAATTTAATTTACTACGATAAAACTATGTTTCCATAAATAAAAATGGTTTTGTTAAAAAAAGTTAGTCACCTTCAAATGAGTTTATATTAATTTATAAAAAATTGATAATCAATTTATAAATAATTATTATTTATTTTATGTTTACATAAAAAATGTTTCAAAAAATTTAATACCGTGAATTTGTTACATATTTCTTTAAAAAAAAATTTTAAGAAAAAAAATTCATGTGGTGAAAATTTATTAGATTATTATTCCTTATAAATACATAATTATTTCATGGAAGTTATAATTATTAAATTAATAATTATCAACAAAATTTATTGATATTATTCCTCAAAATATTATAATTTAATATAAAAACATAATTTATCTAAAAATTACAAAAGAGAATCTATAAAATTAATTTTATCATTATAAATGATTTAGATCCCCTTTACATTACAAATTCATTTATTTTATGAATTTTATTTAAATATATATAAATATCAATTCATTTTTTAATATAATTGAGGACTAATAAACTATGTTTTTTGTTGTGTTCTCTATAAGATATGGAAAAATATTAATTTATATAGGAATATATGTAAACTGAAATCAATTGTTTTTATGAATTTCCTATAAAACTTTATAAACACCTTCATTCACCTTCTCCCCGCATTCCCATCCTTACCCCATTGTCCACATTAATCATTTCACTTTGTTATCAGCCTCTATAACCATATCTTGTTCCACCCCAAAACCGAAAGATACACTATCTACACCCTAAATCTATATAACCACTCTATATCTACCTATACCAACACATTAAAAACCATTGCATAGTTTAACTCAACCAAATATAAAAACTCTCTATAGTCTAAACCCCCTAAAAAATCTAATTTGGACCCAATATTTTAGGCCTCTACAACTAAAAATAAAACCTCTTTATGATTAAGTAAGGCCCCTATCTAGTACAATCCTCTTAAACCACACACATGTCAACATCCTCATTATCGCAAGAAACTTCCAAAACACAACCATCCATTAACAAACCCGAAGAGTCTTAATTTTATTAAGAGGCCTATCTTTACCAACATTTATACCTCCTATTTTACCCCATTTATCATCAAATCCGGAAGGGTAATTTTTTTTTAAAAATATCATTCGTGGGAATAGTGCCTTATATTTGGGGTCATGTGAGAAATTGGGTTAGAAGATAATTATTGAGAAGCTCTATATGATAAACACCATTATAATACCATTCATGTTTGATAGAATACTTTTAGAGAACTCTTGACAGAGTTCCTCACCACCTTGAATCTTGGATGATATCATATTACTTTCAAATTAGGAACTATATAATGGAAATTTAAATCCTCTAAGTTGAGAGTTGGCCATATGATCAATAGTGATAGATTTTTTATGAATATTGAATATTTGTGTTGAACTACATCCAATAAGGGACCATGTGTTGGATATATGTGAAATTATGGTGTTAGATCCCAAATCCCAAAATTGAACTATAAGAACCAAAATAACATTACTGAAAACGTCACTCCTCTATACCATTTTCTTAATAATCACCCACATAATGCTTGTAAAGGGAGAATCTTAGGGATCAATTTTCTAGTTGAAAATAATAATTATTTATTATACTTATATCCATATAGATCTAAATATTTAATTGAAAATGGAATTTTATTTTTATTCATAGTTTGAGAAGAATAATGGAACCATCATAAGAGAGAACTTTATCAGAAATATATCCCAGACATTAAAAAACTAACAATACACCCAGTAACATGGAACTCTAGGAAATATAGGACTCATTAATTTACCATTGATATAAAATATGATACTATTATACAATGATAGTGACCAATAAATTTAGATGGAACAATATAAAATCAATTCTACAATAGTCTTTGGTGAGGACAACTATTATCAATTCATTTCCCAACCAAGTGCTCATCTATCCTGATCAATTGCGTATTTAGAACTACCGATATTCTCAACCATTCCATAATAAGAAAAAATTTGTTATTTTAAAAGGACATTTATTTTTTCACCACTCTTATCATCTTATATGAATCAATAGGAGTTTATTTTCAAGGGATAATGATATATCTTCGGCCCACTACCTATTTCAACCATTATCCCAAATTACCTAACCCCAAAATTATATCGGCATACTTATCACCTACTATGATTCTTATCAACTATAATCCTAATGAACACAAAAGAGCCCCTAACATTTTTATTTTAACAAATCTAGTAAATGGAAACCCATCTATAAACCTCACTAAAATATCCATCGAAAAAAATTGATATAACTCCTATATGAAAATTTGAGATTGATGACTAGAGGAAGATAAAAGGGAAACTTCATATGGGCCCTATAGGGACAATTCATTAATCGTAACTCCTATTATATTTCCACATTTTAGATTATAGAGTAATCCCATTCCATAAAAACATATCCCCATTATAATACCCCATTAATTAAAGCATGTGATGAAATAGATCCAAGCACCAGTCAATATGTTTTCATTACTAATGCACTTACATCAACATAGCTAATATAGACTTCAGAGGTGATGAATTATCCTTGTGTATATCCCATTAATAATAGTTTGGAGTCATAATGTGTTCCCTTTACCATCACCATTTTTAATCACCCATTGTATAATATCTTTGTTAATTTTTTCCCATATCCATCATGGTTAACACATTTAATTGGATATTAATTTCTATAACTGTAGAAACCTATTGGAAGTCTCTTCATTTTCAACAATATTTAATTCATTACTATATTATAGATAATATTATATTTTCTAAACCTTGTATATTTGGAGGACAAATCTAAAGGATCATCCTTTTTACATTTAATATATATTTATTAACATTTCTTAATTACGGTCATTCCCTAACTATTTACCTATTTAATTTTTCTCACCTCTCACAACTTGAGTTGAAAATTGGGGAAACGTTTCATTCAAGTGTATGATATGCTACTCATTCCCCAATTCCCATTTTCCTATTAAATGATATTGGATACACATTCCATATGAAAAAACATTATTTTTGGATAAACCATTTGATTCATTGTAATCATAAATAATGGTGGCATGTGTTAAAATTATAAGAGTTATATGCACATTTATTATTTTGATATTCATTTAAAATATATTTCTGATTTTATTTATTTTCATGATCATCATTATGGGAAACATACATTTAGAAGATTAATTTTTTGTAATCTTGATGTATTTTATTATCTAAAATTTTCAATTTCCTATTCTAGAGAAGTTTATATAAATATTATTTCATAATATTTCATATAAATGATTTGAAGAGAGATAATTAGTCGTGTAAACCTATAAAAACTTTTAATTCATCTTTTAATATCTATGAATGATAAAAATCATAATAATATGACTAAGGAATTTTTTATGCAAATCCCATTATAATTGAGTCACACTTTAACATTTGTACACTTATTTTATTATGATAAAATCCATGAATATCCTTGATCGAGAAGCCGTATTACAAGATAACTATATAATTATTTCCCTAATATTTGTTCTTTAGTCATGATTTTCAATGAATTAAGTGTATTGGAGAGGTTTTTCATGGGTCAAGGTGATGATTTTTATTGAGTAGATGGTATGGAGTAATATCATTAGATATTTAAGATAAGGTTCATGAGTATAACGTCCCAACCTAGCTTACCTCTAAGATAGTGGCCAGACCGATGGGTTACATTGCCTCAAGAGAATCTACCTGAACACCAGAGGCTACCGTCTAGTAGCGAGGGACATTTTAATGTCATTAGGGGAGACTATGCCATCATATGTAATAGGTATTATCATAGAAAAAGTAAACAAAAATTAATAATTTATATCAGAGGAATATAAATTAATAAACTGTAGGAGAAACAATATGAATAATCCAAATGATTAAGAATCAAGTGTAGAAGCTCACAAAATATTGTCATGCCATGATATATTTCTAAACGAAAAATCTAAGAAACATAAACTCAAGAACACTTTCAACCAAAAATAAAAGAAACAATGTTTCAAAACATCATCACAAGAAAGGCTCGGTCCTCTGCCCCAGTATTTATCCTAAGTAGTAAGAAACAATAAAGCATCAGAAGCAACACATTTCCCATTGAAAATACCTAAAAATATATAATTAACTCGGTTGTCCGTGATGCCTGACCAAGGTGTGATATAAAATCCCAGTAGGCTATCACCCACAATTTATAAACCTTTTAATTTCGTGCAGTCATAAAATTAAATGTGTCATTATATAATAAATGTAGATAATGAACTAAGCGCAATAAAATAATTATATCGGTACAGGTTCCCAATGACACATGTCCTAAATAAACTGCTTTGGCCTAAACTATTAGTCTGATGGAAGTACCAGTAACTAGAAAAATTCACATACATAGATATATATAATCTTCTAAAACCATGGTAAAACAAGGAAGAGGCATACCCCAATCTTGTGCTTTAACTTGGGGTCTAATCCATGTGTTAACCAGGTGTGCTTCAACATACTAGAAAGATATCACCAATCTTAGGAGACTCAAAGTGACATAAATGTAAATTTTCAATGCATCATTATTATGAATTGAGTTGAGTGTTTGAATCTAAGCTCATCCCAAAGGTATTTCTACTGAACATCCTTCAAATTATTTAATACCACCAATCTCATACAAAGAAATCAATCAAAAGACCAAATATCGCTCGAGGTATGGCTTTACCCTGAGTCTGTCTCGATCTCACAAAAAGGGGTCGATCGTTATATAAGGATGGATTAGCCACATTTCCAATGATTTCGTCCCCGATGGGGCCTTTTGGAACTGGTATCACTCATAAGTATTGGAAAGCCTCAGAAAGTCTCGGTCTAGAAAATCCAAAGACACACCCCCTAGTGCATAGTGGTAAACAGTTAAGAACAGAGGGTCTATGAATGACCCTTAATATGAGACCCACCTTCTTTCCGCCTATATTTAATTAAATTTTCCACAGCAGAAGATATGACATAACAAACATATGAAATTGCGGCTTGAAAAACTAAACAGATACTCTCGTGCATTATAAGGTATAAATTAAATATTTCAGTATAACTATATTAACAAGGAATGATACTGCATCAACATCAGTAGATAATTTCACTTTTTAATAAAAAAAATAATTTAGCACAATCAACTACCAATGATCCAAAAATTAAAAGTACTCAATTAATATAAATTAATTATTCAAATTTAACAAAACATAAAATATTTTGCACAACACATGTAGTGAATTAAATTAAATTCCCATGAAAGAAAACTTAAATTAATAAATATTTCAGTACAAATAACTATCAAAGATCTAACAATTCAAGGTTTATAATTATTTTAAAATAATTATTTAAATTAAACACACACAAAATAGGCTGTGAAACATATGCAATTAGATGAATTAAATGCCAGGGCTAATAGAATTTATACCGCTCACATCGATACATCCAAAGGGTTTTCTGAACACATTGAAACAATTCAAAGAATTTAATTCATGATCAATAGTTATTCAGAATCTTGGTGAAACAAATAAATTAAAGAAATTGTGTGAATTTTCCCAAAGTCGGTAGGCACCGACTAACTACCAAATGGTGTGTTTTTATAAATCACAAAGAAACGGAGGGAAAGAGATTACACACCATACCTTATGGTCATATGTGATTTTATGATCCATAGTAGGCTTGGATTTGACCTAAAATGGACGAAAATGAATGACTTTAGAAAAACCCCAAAATAGGTTAAATTCCTTCCGCGACGAACTATTTAATGGGTATACAATGAGATTATACAATAATAGTGTATGAGATATGCCTTACCAAGATGTTCACAGCGCACCTGATGAAAAAAATGGATGAAAAATGTAGGTGTGACGATCATCCAAAGATAGAATGAGGTGGTGCTCACCATCTAGGGAGGGGGTGCGCAATGCACAGGACAAGGGGGAAGAGGATAGAAAAGAAAGATATAAAATAGAATGGAAATAAATGATAAAATAAAAATAAATAAAAGGTTAATTAATAAAATAATAAAAATAAAATGGTAGAATAAATGAAATAAATAAATAAAATAGGTTTACCCCATTTTAATTATTTTTAATTTCTCTTCAACCATGTCTATTTTGTGATTTATTTTTCTCTCTATTTAAATTCCATTAATTTCATTTAAACTTTTTTATTCTCTTACAACTCATTTTAAAATATATTTATTCAAACCCAGCACTGGGAAGCGAAGTAAATTTTTTACCTAAAACCTGAAAAAACTATTTAATTTATTTAATAACTACTCAGGACCCGTTATAGGGTGTGCATGCGCACGCCCTGGTTCGTATTAAAAATTTAGAGAAAAAAACATAAATGGCATGCACCTTGATTTAAGTCGAGACATTAAAATAACTAAAATTATTATTATTTAACAAAACATATCAATGACACCTTTTAAAAAAATTTAAAACAAAACCATAAAAAAAGATAACGGTTATTAAATAAATATTTATTGTGAATTTGTATTTAAATATAAATATTAATAATATCATATTTATTACATTTCCCATTTATTATTTAAACCACGACACAATTTATTAATTATGGAAATGTATTTTCATTTGTAGATTTCAATGAAAATATTAATATTGATATGAAAATTATTATTATTATTTCTACATGTCCAAAAAAATTATTTAACCCAATTTAATTATCTTCGGGTGTGATATGACCAAACTTTTGATGCTCACAAAGGTTATACTCTAACTAGGTTAATCTCCACGTCTAAAAAATATTTGTGGTCTCAGATTTCTAATTCAATGCACCGTTTGTGAGAAATAACAATTTATTATATAAAAAATGTAATAATAAATTAATTAAAATTAAAGATGGTATTATCATGTTCGAGGGTGCTAAACACACAACACGAATCAAGGTTACACCCAGCCTAGGGTAAAACTAGCATTCCTAATCTAATGGTAGTCTCAAATTTTTCATATGATGCACCATTTACGATTTTTTTTTTTGAAAATAAACAAATATGTGTATGGATAAAATAAATTTAATATTTTTATTCAATCAGTGTTGAGGGTATACGGGTCTCAGAACCCCGTGATAACACAGTTTCAAACTCTGAAAATATTTCATAGAATATTCCAAAGTTTTAATAAGTCTTTTACCATTTGTTTATTTTTTTTCTTTTTTAATTTTAATCTAATTAACATAATAAAACTTATTTAAATGACACATCGTAGGGTCAACTATCATATTTTTTTTATAAACCTCCGTTTTAAGACTGGCTTGCCCAACTGACAATTTTTTTTCATATTATTTTTAATCTGGTTCAAAACACATAACATTAAAATCTTCCCACCATATAACTACTTGTACCCATGAATCATTCAGAAACAACCTAACGGTCACCTGATCTACAGGGTCATGTAGTCTCGCACAAAAATGTTGTGTTTTGTAACTAAACACTCAACACACACTCATGAATTGCTTAGGTAAACAACAAAAAATCCATTAAGATCTGAGCCAATGCTCATTTTCAAACTGAAATGCTGAGATGGTATTTATCCGAACACGTTCAGCTAGAGACACGACCATGTCGTTGTCTCAGTATCTTCTGGCCCAAGTTACTCCCCAACTTTTGTTTTAAAGCTAACAAATGGAAAATTCTGAGTCACGACACCTACCACATCAGAATTACCAAAAAGAAATGCCTTAAAGCATTATAGAGAGGCATCTCGCATGATTTCTGAAATGGATAAAATTATCGATTCCCCATTATGCTTAAACAGCAAGTCAAGCTAGATTTTTATAAAAATCTATGGTTGAAAAAAACTACACTTGTCTCACCTGATGACGTGTTAGAAAAAGTTCCTTTACTTATCTCTTTATTGAGAAACAGAGATAACTAATCAAGACACCCTGGTCAATAATTTAAGAAGATGCTCAGCTTAGATGGCATGTTTTTTATAGGAAGAACTATGATGTATTCTTCAAAGGAATCTAAAATTTACCATAAACTTGTCCACTGAAGTTCATAACTGACCTACGGTGAAATTCCTTGATGTTGGAATCTCCGAGCCTGAAACAAAGCCTAGGTTAACCTCAGATTGGCCACAAGAAGAGTGAAATTAACTAACGCAAGGTATTCGATACTCCATGTTTTATGAGTGAGACTTTGGTACAAGGGAAAGATTCCCATATCAAAACATTGACTGAGCCTAGAGTTGCATCGGGCTGGTGGTCAATTTAGATAAAACAGATTGTGTATAAGAGTTCATCAGGAATTTCTACACTGAAATCCAAGGGTCACTCAAGACTAACCAAGCCCCGTTAAAAATGACACGTAAGCATACAACCCGTAGAAAACCATTGTAGCAAGCCCAACAACATTTAAATATTTAACATGTTATGAGACCGATGATCTCTTAGTGAATCAAGGATTAAGGAAATATAGGGAACATGATCTTCACATAAGGAATAGTACATTAAGAGTATTTGATGAAAAATAAAAGGAAAACGTTTAAAAAATATGCATGAAATCCCAACCCAACTAGATACTGTGTCAAAATACTGAGTCTCTGGAAGTTATCCCGAGCATTGTGATGAACATGATTCCTTTAAAACAGAAGTCATTGTACTACTAAGATGACCCAAAATGTATTTGGCTGCCCCAGACATGACAATTACACAGATATAAACTGGTTCGTCACAACGTTAAGACCTCAACGACACTACGTGTGTGAATGCATACTACCCTGAGGTGATATAGAAGCAAGATGAATTTAACTCGGATGATAATGTATTGACTTATCCATCGTTGTGTAGAAGTGATGGTCAAATGACCTATGAAGCAACTAAACATTCATAAGGAATACATGACCTGATAGAAAAGAGCATTACATGATGCTCAAGCCTAAAACAAAAGTCATGGAAAACATGACCACCCGTCTGAACAAGGCTGTCATTTTAAGCAAGGGGTCTGAATAGGTATAATGACATGTGAATGGTTCTGTTCCAAAGAAACTCAAGGAGAAACTCAAACTACCGTTATAATAGGGTCTCAAACAAAGGACATCACTATAGGATCCCTATCTAAGCACTTTATATTTAATCACATTTAATCTTTAATCATAAAAAAATTTAATCAAAACCTCAATTTATATTTTTTTCCAAACAAAAACACAAGATACATGATCTTAACCAATACCTAAATGGAAAGACAAGCATGTTTTATAAAACTACATTTTAAAACATTTTACATTAATTGAAATCATGTCCTTAATTATGAAATCTGTCACATAAATTCTTTTTAAGTAGATAAGGTAACCTACAAGGATCCCACTAGTCTGACCTGTGATCATTATAATGCAACCCAAAATAAGTTTTTTAATTATTAAGAGTCCCAACACCCATACCAGGATATCTCTTAAGGAATATGCACCAACCATCCTATTAGTTTCTAGTTGTGCCTTTATGTAGTTAAGCAATTTATTTGAAATTATAACATGCTCAAAAAAATATTAACCTAGATATATAGGTGGTTATCAACCTATAAAGAGACTATACACTATATAGTTTTTATAATTTGGCTCCAATTCAATGGAAACTAATTAATTTAGCAATGTAACCAATTACATGACAAACATGCTAGCAGGTCACAACAAGAAGCTAATAGAGAGAGACATGTTTTGATCACATAAGGATTACATTTTAATCATAAAGTCCTACTAATAGGCATAGAATCATGACACAATGAAATCATGGTATTAAATAGGTAGCATGGAAAAAGGATAGAATTCTAAATATACCACTGAAACATGCTATCTAAAAGGTATGATAAATTATTACAAGAAATGGAATATATTCAAGGAAAACAATTTTGAATTAACAAAAAGCCTAAAATGCAACAACATGGTATGGCACTATGAATGGCATGTGAATTCATATGAACACATTATGATGCAAGCAAAGCTTCATCCTTTCCTAAATAGGCTAAGTGTAAAATATCATAAATTCCATAAATTCATTAGAAGTGTAAATTAAACCAATCACTCAAGGTGAAATCATATCAAATGTAATATCAAAAATCATTAACATCAATTCCTAGCCCTGACCACTTGGTCATTTTTCATACGTGGGATGATCAATCCAAAGCACGACTATTAACCAAGCGCCAACACATTCCTAGTCTCTTATCTACTAACCCCAAATAGTAATAAAAAGGAAAAATACCACCTTTGATATCACATTGAAATTTACAGACCCATATCACATTTAAGACAGTGGTCGGACTGGTGGGTTACATAATCTCAAGAGCATCTTCCTGAAAGCCAGAGGCTGCCGACTAGCAGCGATATCCTTTTTCATGTCATTGGGGGAGACTATTCCATCATATGTAATATGTATTTTCACATAGGAAGTAAAAAAATTATTAATAAATAGAAGATGCATATAAATGAATAAACTATAGTAGAATAAATATGAATAATCTAACTTAACAAGAATCAAGTGTAGAATCTCACAAAATAATGTCATGCCATGATTTATTTCTAACCGAAAAACATGAAAAACTAAAACCCAATATCAATTCCAATTAAAAATAAAATACATAAATATTGAAATATGAATCACGAGAAAGCCTCAGACCTCTTCCGTAGTCTTCATCCAAATAAGTAAGAAATAATCAAGCATCAGAAGTAGCATGATTTTGTTTGTCAATACTTGAAAACATATAATCTAGTTGGTTTTCATCGACTCCCGAGTATGGTGTGAGAAAAAATACATGTCGGCTAGCACCCATGGTGTCTAAACCATTCTATTTCATGCAGACATAAAATACAATGTGTAATTATATAATAATTATAGATAATTAATTAAGCACAATAAAAGAATTAAATTAGATTGAGTTCCCAACAGCACCTGTCCCAAGTCACCTGCTTTGACCTAAGCCATGACTCTAAAGGAAGTAACTATAATAAGAAGAATGCACATATGCAGATATATGTACACTTAAAAAATCAAGGTAAAATAGTAGGAGACATACTCTAATCTTGTGCTTTAACTTGAGGTTTAAGCTATGTGTTAACCAGGTGTGCTTCAACATACTAGAAAGATATCACCAATCTCAATAGACACAAAGGGACATTAATATAAATATTCAGTGAAACATTATTAGGTTTCAAGTAGAGAGTTTTAGTCTGAGCCTATCTTGAAGGTATCACTACGAATAATCCTTAAAATTATTAAATACCACTAAGCTTGTGCAAGGAAAACTTTCGAAAGACTAAGTATCGCTCGAGGCATGTATTTACCATGGGTTTGTCCGGATCTCAGAAAAAGGGGTTGAGAATCATCTGAGGCTGGATTAGACACATTGGAAATGAATCCATCTTTGATGGGCCCTTTTGAAACTGGTATCACTCATAAGTATTTGAATGTCGAGGGAAGTCTCGGTCTGGAAAAGCCAAATATACCACCCCCTACACATAGTGGTAACCAGTAAAGAATGGAGGGTCTAAGAGTGGCCCTTAATAGAGGACACAACCTTTTCCCCTTCTTAAATTTCATTAATGTTTTCACAGTAGCAGATATGACCTAACAAGCATATGAAATTACAATTGGGAAACCAAAATAGATACACTCGTGCATCATGAGCTATAAATTAAATATTTCAGTATAACAATGTTAACAAGGTAAGATACTACATCAGCATAAGCATATAATTTAATTTTTTAATAAATAAATAATTTATCACAAACAACTACAAAATATAAAATAATTCAAAGTTCAAAATTAATCTAAATTAATTATTAAAATTAAAGACAACATAAAATAGGCTTTAAAAACATGAAGTAAATTAAATTAAATGCTCGAGCATGCAAATTTAAATAAATAAGTATTTCAACACAAAAAACTACAAAAGATCTAACAATTCTAGGTTTATAATTGTTCTAAAATAACTATTCAAATTAAACACAACAAAAATTTTCTACGAAATACAAGTATTTAGATGAATTAAATGTTCAGGCTAACAAAATTTATACCGACCACCTCAGTACACCCAAAAGGGTGTCCGACCATGTTGAAACAATTCAAATAATTTAATTCATGATCCATAGGTCTACAAAAAGTAGGCAAAAAAAATTAAATTTAAGAACTTCCGTTAATTTGCACAAACTCGGTAGGCACCAACCAATGGAAAAATGATGCATTTTTTTGAATCACAACAAAATAGAGGGAAAGAGAGTAGATTCCCTAACTTACATTTGTAGATGATTCTATGATCCATGGTGGGCTTTGATTTGAGATAATTCTGAAGAGAAATTAATATTTTAGAAAAAAACTCAAAATTAGGTAAATTTCTCCCATGAAATTCTATGCCAAGGATTAAAGAATGAAATCATACAATAGTTGGTGTGTGGGATAAGTCTTACCGATAGGTTTATAGCGCACCTAACAGCGAAGAAAACGGACAATGAATGGATGAACTGTGATCTCATGAAGAGAGAAGGAGGTGGTGTGAACCATCTAGGGAGGGGGTGTGCCACACACATGAGAGGGGATAAGAGGAGAGGAAAGAAAAAAATAAAAAGAAAATAAAATAAAAGATAAATTAAAAATAAATAAAATGAAAGTAATAAAATAATGAAAATAAAATGGTGGAAGAAATGAAAAAAATAATTAAAATATATTTATGTGATTTTTCTTATTTTTAATTTATCTCCAATCGTATCTATTTTATTATTTATTTTTTCCCCTATTTAAATTCCATTAATTTCCTTGAAACTATTTTTATTCTCTTTCAACTTTCTTAAATTATATTTATCCCAGATAGAGTTCTAGGATGCGATATAAAAATTTTACATAAAACCCAAGCAATTATTTAATTAATTTAATAGTAGCTTGGGACCTCCAATAAGGTGCGTAAGCCTCTGCCCTAGGTCGTATTAAAAATTTAAACAAAAAAATTAAATGTTCAGCACCTTAATTTAATTTGAGATGTTAAAATAATTAAAATTATTATTATGTAATAAAACATATGAATGAGACCATAAAAAAATTAAAAACAATAACCATTTAAAAAAGGAAAACGATTATTAAATAAATATTGACTATGAATTTGTATTTAATTATAAATATTAATAAAATCATATTTATTACATTTCCCATTTATTATTTACACCACGAAACAATTTATTAATTATTAAAGTACATTTTCATATATTTCCATCAATGAAAATAATAATATTAATTATAAAATTATTATTATTATTTTTAACTATCTAACAAAATTATTTAACCCAATTAAATTATCCTCAGGTGTGATATGACCAAATGTATGATGCTCACAAAGGTTATACTCTACCTAGGGTAAACCCCATGTCTCAGAATTAATGGTGGCCTCATATTTTTCATTATATGCACCATTTGTTAGAAAATAATTATTATTATATAAATAATGTGATATTAAATTAATTAAAATTAAATAGGTTATTATCATATATGAGGGTTCCAAACACCCAACACGAATCAAGGTTATACCCTGCCTAAGATAAAACTAGAATTCTTGACCTAATGGTGGTCTTAAATTTCTCATATGACGCCCCATTTGAGAGTTATTTAATTTTTTAAAAGAAACAAATATGTGTATAAATAAAATAAATTTAATATTTCTATTTAACCAACATCGAGGGTCTATGAGTCTCAGAACCCCACGATGACCCATTTCCAAACTCTGGAAATATTTCACAGAATATTTAAAAATTTTAATAAGTCTTTTAGACTTTATTTAGTTTGTTTCTATTTTAATTTTAATCTAATTAATTTTATAAAATTTATTTAAAAGATATATCGTAGTGTCAACTATCTGAAAAAAACATTCTAACCCTTAGTTTTAAAAACAGCCTTCCCATCTAATAGAAAAGTTTTATTTCCTATGATTTTCATCCAGTTTAAAACATGGAACCTTAAAATGAGTTACATTCATTACTTTATACTTTTTAACCTATACATTCAAAAATAAAATGATTAGCGTCTTAGGTAGTTTAAAAACTACTCTCACTTAGAAAATAATCTTGTTATAACAATTACAATAACTGTATTTCGGAGATCAAACAAAGGATGGGTGATAATTGGGATATTTTTTCCAAATGAAACTTCTAAAAAAATGATAACAATTTTTTGATAATGGGATAAATATTATTGTATTTAAGATGTTTTGATACTTTAATTTGAGTTGGGGGAAGTGGGTAATATAATCTTTTAAGTATTTCTTATTAAGATTATTATTCAATTATCATGACTTATGATTATATTTTTAAAATACATATAAGAATTATATTTTTCAATCAATTTCCTACTAACCCTCAACCCATGAGAAATTCTATAATTAAATGTGAATTCCTCAAGATTAATGTTGATATTTATCTCTATATGAAGAATATTTGACAATATTTGCAGGACTTTGTATATGAACCTATATATTAGGTATGAGAAAATTATTAGAAAAATTTAAACTTCAGTGATGACTAAAATTAATATCAAATGAGTTAGATCTTTAATAATGTCATTATTATTGAGTTATTTAATAATGTGATTATAGGAGAATATATTTCTTGAATTGATATTAGATGGGAGGAAATATGTGACAATTTTTATTTGAATTAGATGTGTTCTATTGAATTATTTAACTAATGGATTGTTGTTTATTAATATGATAATTTAAATGTTTCATTTATTATATTTGGAGCGCTCATTGATGTGATGACGTCGCTTTCTGAATGACAAGAAAAGATTCCACTATGTGGGAGTTATATGTTTCTAAAATATATAGATTATATTGAAATTATTTTTAAATAATTCATGAGTCAAATAAGGATTCTATCAAGTGTTTCTGAAAATTTATTTCTAGATTAAAGGATTAAAGATTATTTTAATAATTAGGTGTTTTTTGAAGAAATGTAAATCAAACCATGTCATAACCACTACTCAATGAAGAGATCCATTGAAACTAGAAACTAAAGACCAGTGGATTATGAAATCATCACATATACATTTTATCAGCCCATAACCATTCAGTGTTTTGGATAAATAATGAAGACCAGTTTAATATTTTTTACTTAGTCACATTCTTTACACTATTTAAATTATAAGTTATTATAAAAATTGAAGAAAAAATATGTTATCTCACACAAAAACCATATAATATTAGGAAAGTTACTGATATGTTTCAAGAAACTCTCTATTTCTGCAAAGAGGGTGAGAATAAGAATTTTGGGGAATGGATAACATGACTTACAACTGGACTACGAAGCTTAAACCTAGTGTAGTCAGCACTATTTAAAGAACATAACCATCGTATAGGGAGGAATTG
Source organism: Viscum album (assembly GCA_963277665.1). Taxonomy (NCBI): domain Eukaryota; kingdom Viridiplantae; phylum Streptophyta; class Magnoliopsida; order Santalales; family Viscaceae; genus Viscum; species Viscum album. Next base: position 35,775,354 of record OY728124.1, read on the forward strand.
TGTCCTACATGGGTGGTCTGTCCTAAGGGATTTTATAGAACAATAGATGAATACATGATCATTATATAATAAAAAAATTATATCTTGAAGTTCTATATAGGATATATATGAATGATTCAATGTCATAGTAAGACTCACTATAGCATGGAAAATCCAAACCTAGTATGAGTTACCATAAATTCACCCATTCTTTAGTACATTATATATGATGCCATCTGAGGAGTATTAAATTTTTAGAAGTATTTCATTCTCTTTATGTGAATATTAGTAACTCCTACTTTTAAAATGGTATTATTATACATAATTATTGTATTTATCAGTATAAAATTACCGACAATAGATTTCTCATACCATAAAATAGTCACTAGATCCTAGAGTATAACTATGTGGTTGAAACATGGAACATGGGTAAATATGTTTTCTTCTATCCCTTATTTCTTTCAAAAAAATCATTTTTTGTAAGGTTCCACATCCCATCATATCTATGACTGCATGGAGGGTTGAAATTTGGTGGAGACATGATATTTGAGGTACATGATCTTCATGACATAGAATATTCTAAAGTGGATGTTAGTGAACAGTTGGGGTTAATGGGTTAGGGTTTGAAAATTGAATATGAAAATATATTTTAATATATATTTATTATGGGACTCTGATTGGTGTGATATGAAATGAAAGGTTTTCTCTAACAATATGTATATATACACTATGGTTTAATATGAAGGGTGATAAAATTATACAAAATGGTAAGTGTGTAAAAATAAAATTTTAACATGGAGATGTTTAATAATATGGATTAGGGTTATATAGGATGTGAAAAACACTATGTAAATATCTGAAAGGTGGGTTCCATAGATGTACTATTGTATACGGTAAATATGTTTTTCATGACTACATGTAAATTTTTTGAAAGGTATTTTCCACAATGATTTTAAAAGAAATATGTTCTCTAGGTTTTTACCCCTATATGGGAGATGGAATGAAACCAGTGAACCTGTGATATAACAATAGACATAAGGGAATCCATTCCTAATTCAAACATTGGTGGATGTTCAAATACAGGGGGGACAATGTGTGTTTGTAGATTAGCAGGGGTTCTTGGGAATCATTTGAGAAATTTTAATGAAAAAATATATTGTATTGACCATATAAATGTGGTATATCAAAATATAAATAGGCCATATGATCTAGAGAGATTTTGGGATTATATAATTTGATAATCCCACGAGAGACATGAAAATTATTCTTTATCATGATCTAAGGAGGGGACCAATATGATTTCTAATTCATTTTATTTTATAGTCAATTATCTCTAAATAATGGTCTATCATATAAGGTAATACATCTTGCACCATATTAGGGATATAGTCTTTATAACGATAAGGGCATAGAAAAACAATAGTGAATTAAATACATGATTCTAATATACAATAAAATTGTATTAATGAACATAAATTTTTGTAATAATTCTTGGAATTTAGTTTTTTTCCACGCAATCAAAAAAATTGGGTTTTATTCCTAGGTTATGATAATAGAACTTAGACCCTAGGGGATTATCATATTTTAGGTCATAAAATAATTACTACAAGATGAGGTAATATAATATGTAATAAATGAAAAATGATGGTAAAACTAACATGAATTGAGTCCCCAATGATAATTTGTAAAACCTTGGGGATAGGTCCATAATTTTTAAATACACGATTCATAGATCATATTATTAGAGAAAAAATGTAATCCCACTTAAAAAAATGGAATGAAAAATTTATGGGGTGTTTATGAACATTGACATGTGGTAATGGTGAAAAGATAGTAATAGTAGGTCTTCAGATAGGATATTCAATCATTACTAGTTACTGAAGGACATGTGATAAATATGTTGGTGCACTAGTGATAATGGAAACACCAAAATTTAATGTGAATTGGAACATTCAAATCACTTGTAGAAGAATGGTGCCTAAAAATAGAGTCTATGGCTATTCATAGAATAAGTTATACAGGTTTCAATATGTATCAAGTAAAATAATAATTAATGTAGACATAGTTTTTGTTGAGAAGCCTCTACATTGATCAGATTTGTACATGGAATGAGGTTTGATGGGACATTATTTTGCATATGGTAGGAGAAAGGTTTTTTGAAAATAGTAAAATAAGCAAGTTGATTACTAGAAAATGATTTCATTTGAATGTATTATTAGGAAAAAAAATAATAATCATTGTGTCTCTGTGTATACTATGAAATAAGAGTCAAGCTAAACATAATTATTTTGGTCAATGTGTTAGATACCACCCCCATGTGGAATGTATGGTAGGAGGAAAACACCACCACAAAGAGAGTGTCCTATATAGAGTTATAAATAATCATTACATTTAAATTCATTTAATAGGGAAAGTTATAGGAAATTTAACATATTAAAGATAATGACTATAATGTTAAATTTCATATAGCATAGATTAGAACCATGAAATTAAAACACTGTACGGTAAGAATGGGGACCATGATATTCAATGATGAATGGTATAGATGATGACCATTTAGGTTAAATTAACATGGTATGTATGGGGATCTATTATCAATGAATTTTATGGTAAGAATGATATCTACATTGATTAGAAAAATTAATATCATATTAAGGTGATATTTGAATGATAAATACATGGTATATCATACGAAAATATGTTGTGTTGGGAATTTTAATTCACTCCCATCCATGGACATGAAAAGGTATTTACCATTATATTAGACCTCAGTAATGGTTAAAGGGCCTTCCTATGTTGGATCTAACTTCAATATATTTCTTCATGATATCATTTTCATTCTCAATGCCAACCAGAAATCACATTAGTGGAGTGATTAAAGGAAATACTTCTTATTAAATGTATTTGAAGCATGATTTTGATAAGACATGTGATTGCGTAGTTCTTAGAGGAAACATTCATCATGGGATTTCATCCCCTATTTCTAGAATTGATATTAGTTATCCTATGTTAATTAAATATTTTGGGTTATCTAGTGTGATGGTAGATTAATACTCATGGGAAATACTATATTCAATCTATACACTCAAGATTAAGGCGTCTCCTAAGTGGTTATTAGATTCATGGTCTAGTATTCCCAAAACAAATTGGTGAGTTTTGGGCTAAATATTACTATTCATATCCAGTAAATTATTTAAATTTTTTTAGAGGTATTTTTGGATTTCCTATATCTTTCCATTCACTAGTGAATTTTAAAGGGAAGTATGGTTGTAATGAATATTTTACTTCATCTAAAACATTATAATAATGGTTGATTTGAAATTTGTATCATTATTCATGAAAAATTATAAGGGGATCTGAATTAATGAATAATGAGGAATTTCTTAAACATGACCATAGAAATAGTGATGGATTCCTTCAATGGAATTACATCAATCCATTTTGAAAATAAACTAGAAATAGTAATAATGGAATAAAACATTCTCAATTTATTTTAAAGGTATAAAAAAACGGTTCCTTATAGAAGAAATGGTAGTGAAATTAGGTATGTAGAGGATAATTAGAGGATAATTCTTAAAGTAGGTTTGAACCTATATTTAATGAATCTTAAATCTTAGTTCTTTGTAGTCAATAACCATTGTGAGGAAACATTTCCCAACGATTAGATCAAGTGAGAGATCATAAATCATGTATGAGGAGCTCTACATGATTTATATTGAATATCATATAAGATATAAGTAATATGATATCCCTTAATTCAATAAATATTGATTAAATTAATGTTTACTTATAGTTTAATTTCATAGAGTTTCAGGAAACACAAATGATGAAATATTATAATCTTTTTGGGATATTATCTCACTCAAAATGACATGATGGAAGGATCCATTTATATAATACATAATGGGGTTTTATCTATATAATTCCTCTTTAACTATAGGTAAATTCCAGGGTATCATATAGAAGGAACCAATATTTTGTATATTCAGCTATTTGTAATCATCATCAATATAGGTGGTGATCACTATGTGATACAATACATGGATGGTAACATAATCAAATTCTTGACTAGTATAGAATGCAGTTGTGTTATCTAAAGTGCATTCTTGATTATTTCATGAACATAGTTCTCGGATTCCATTGGTTTGAAGGGAAACATAGACATTAACTTATAGTTTCAATAGATTTATAGTATGAGGTAATTATTTATGATAATGTATTCACCATTTATATTATGGATAACAAGACCAAAGTCCCACTTCACATGCATCAGTGATTTTAAATCTCATCAGATAACTTGGAGATGGTAATTACTAATTGATATTCAACCTAATTGTTTTTGGATCCCTCTATAAAAGTAATGATTATAAAATAAGGCAATTCACTCAATATATTAGAACAACTACAAAGAACAACCTATTGAGTATATGGTTTTCCATCATATTCATAGTAAGGATCTATCTGGAACCATTATATGTATCTCTTAGCTAGATGTGGCCTTATCAATGGAAAGAATGAAATTATTGGGAAACTGATTTCTATAGGAAACTCCCCTAGGTATAATTTTTTGGAAAGTAACATTTCCAGTACTTTCCTCTTGTATGCCTCATAAGGGTATAACCTGATGTAAAATCACATAATAATAACTCCATATTTTTATAGGCACCCAAAAATCATTGTCTATTTAATGATGTAATTTATTGGATTATTTTGTTATATAAACTATATATCAAGTTGTTTTCATATATTAGACAATTTATAAATAAATAATTGTAATGTAATACAGTTCCTATAGATATTATAATATATCACTTCAGTTTTTATCAGCATCTGGATGAGCTAGGTAGGACTATTCTATTTTCACATGTTATTATTTTGAGCTAAGAGGGCATAAAGGAATTATGATTGGGAGTTTACATAGAGGAACCTGGGGTTCCATTGGATAGGTGGAAGTAGAAATGTGTGTTGTAGTAAACAATGCTATTTTCCAAATAATGTATTATAGAATTATTTTTCCACTAATTATTAGTGCCTCACTTCATCCATTTCGAGAAGGAAATTTATAAGTCTAATAATTTGACATATTTTAATCTTCAAATCAATGTTATAAATCCCAAAAAAATTATTTTAGGGAAATTTTAATATTTTTACATTTATGGAATTGTACAAATGGTATAATTGATTTTTTTTTAACTTTATATCAGTTTTTTATTTCATCTATATAATTTGTTACACAATTCAAAACATTAAATTGTCTTTGTGATGTGATTAAATAATTAATGGGATAAAATTTATACCAATATACCCGAAGTAGAATCCAAAATTAGAGGGCCTATGTAACACCCAGACACCAGTTACCCCGATTCGGTGTATTATTATGTAAAATTGGCGTGATCACAAAAGATAAAGTCTCGAAATATCGATTAGTTTAGAAGCCTTGGAATCACTAGATACATGCATAAGGTTTACATTACGTCATAAAGTGAAAAAATATAACAATATAGTCTCCATAGTTCACACTCATATCCCCTTCAGACTATCCCTGTAGGTCAGTCATAAAATATTTCTTCACATCCTGGGAAAAATAAAACATAGAAAGGGGTGAACTCAGATGATCAGTAAGGACAACAATATAGAGGAACCTTTCATAAATAATCATAAACATTTGAGTCAATTTAAAACTAAAACAAAAGTCTTTAAAACATGAACTTCAGAATAATATGGCCAAGATAAAATTAAATAATTCCATTTACTTATTCACATGGATATTGTACTAGTTGAGTAATCGCATGCAATATCACTTACCACATTCATAATGATGGAAATGCATAATGCCGAAATTTGATTTCTGTGTCAAGGGCTCATGCCAAGACCTAAGGGATAACTGTAACTGGAACCCAACCCAGAGAGCCTCTGTAACCAGAATCCCTCCCAGAGAGCCTCTGTAACTGTACTCCAACCCGGAGTGCCTCTAATAACCGGACACCAACCCGGAGTGCCTCTAAAAATAGGACACCAACCCGGAGTGCCTCAAAAAACCGGACACCAACTCAGAGTGCCTCTAATAACCAGACACCAACCCGGAGTGCCTCTAATAACCAGACACCAATCCAGAGTGCCTCTAATAACCGAACAACAACCAGGAGTTCCTCTAATAACCAGACACCAACCCCTAGTGCCTCTAATAACCGGACACCAACCCGGAGTGCCTCTAATAACCGGACACCAACCCAGAGTGCCTCTAATAACCGGACACCAACCCGGAGGGTCTGTTGTAACTAGACCCCAACCCGGAACATACTATTCCAACACATTTATCTTAAGAAGAGGATGAAATATAACATAAAAATTCTTATTAAAACCAGCATATGAAATGACAAAAAATTAATCATAAACCATTAATGGCATAAAAATAACTCATCCATAGTCAAACATATAAAGAAACCTTAAATACAATATGGATGATTTGTATCATAATAAATCAAATTCTAACAAGTTTAAAATTTATCAAAGGATGTTGACATAGATGAAAATGATTTTTAAAAATCTTTGAGAGAAATACCCCTTTGTCAAGAAAACATTTAAAAGTCACACAATTTAGAATAGAATTAATTTAAAGACATTATTGAATCAAAGTGGCCCATACAACTTTTAATATTTTGAAAGGAATTAACATTTAAAAAAAACATTCATGTCCATATAAATAAATCCTTAAAAACCATTTTGAAGACATGAACATTAATGGGAAAGATTTAGAATAACAAATATTTAAAACATTTGAAATGATTTCTTACTAAAAACTACCTTAAAAGAATCCCTTTGAATACTCTTTCATAAAACATGGACATGGATAATAAATATTTTTTCCAGTAGATACTTACGTAAAAACAACCTTGGATAATAAATAGATTGTGAAATTAACCCTTACCAATTTGGTAACTTTCGAAACATACAACTCATGAAAGAGGTATCATACAATGAATATGTAAATACACAAAAATTAAAGTGTATTACTTAAAGAATACAATTATGGGCAGTACATACACCACACAAAAGGTAATAGTGGTAATATGGCATGAATCTCATAGGAATAAGGAGTGAGATAAAAACCCCTTACCTTGTACTTTTAATTGGTTGAGGGTAGTCTAACCTCCTTTATACTGGTGAAATAATTGTTATTAAATTATAAAATAATCATATACATTAATATGATATCATATATGATCTTTTAACATTTCTTTGTTATTAATATCTTTGTATTATTGTCATTTCGGGTGTTAACTTACTCGTTTTCTTTTATATGTTTTGTTACATAAGCCACGTTTGTTATGGATAGGTTGTATCTTATTCATATCCATAATGATATCAAGTGATTAACCATTATTTTTAATCATCAAATGAGAATTATACTTGAATGGATACGATGGGGAGTGAATCTCATCGCGTTCGTGGAGACGGTAGTCCGTACGTACACACGAGCGACAATATCACTCTTTTGACATTAAAATAATATATAACTGGATATTATATCATATATAAAGAATAATTATCATGTTATATTTATTATTTACATGAATTAAACATCATTATTATACATATCCAAATAATAATGTTTTGAATAACCATTACACCACGACATGGAGATGGTAAGCCATATGTACGCACATATAGTGACATGTCATTCAAAGGATGGATAAAATACTGAATATGGTTGTACGATATTTATAATAACATCAATGTATATAGAGGATACTGGATTTATTATTTTAGAATGGGGATAAAAAATAAAGAATAAGTTGAAGAAGAAAGGAACTTGAAAGAGGGTGGTGAAAACATTACCTCTTCTTTGGGTTCTTCCTTTTGATTTAAACAAAAGGGCTCCTTAGGTTGGATTTCTGATCAAACTAAGGACTCTAGGTTGAAGTGAGGGAAGTTGAGAGGATATTTGGGTAGGGGTTGGCTGATCCAAAAGGCTTTGAATGTTTTAATTTGTGAGAAGGGGGAGTTCCCTTTTATAAGAGGGGTGTGGGGCACCTTTGGAAAAGCTAGAAATATTATTTTATAATAAATTAATATTCGGTTTCTAATGGATCCAAAGTGGATTATTAAATTTATAAGGTAGGTATGGGTATAAATACCTTCAAAAAATATATTTTAGACAGGTTTGGGTCAGTATATTAACCATATCTTTTAGTTTTAACTCTTAGTTAATTAGTTTGACATTTACCATGTCACTTTTTATTTTTATAATATATAGTTAATAAACATACTATATACAAGAAAGTGACCCAAAAGTGGTCCATTAATGATAAAAATTTCATGATATAAGTCATTTTCCCGAACGTTAGATTTTTAGGAATAGAATTTCAATTAATAATATAATATTTTTTTTAAAAACTCATTTATGTCAATTTTGACACAATTCAATAATTGATTTTTGTTAAAATCTTACAAACATTATTAGTTCGAAAAAAATTCATTTACTCAATCCTATAGTGTCATATTAACCAATACTATTCATGTATGTCATCAAAACGTTCAAAATATATTTATTTTATCATTTCTAATACCAATTATTTGATTCTTTCATTAATAAGGGAAATACTGCATCATTATTATGTCATAAATAATATTAATTATTAAATGTATAAAAATTATAAATAAAATACCATTATGTATTAAATAAGTTTATATTTCTAATGAATATTTATAGTTGAAAATCCAACATATATAACCCTATGTAAAAATTGTTTTTCTAAAATATATATGCTTATGTCATTTTTGTATTTATTTTAACTTAATAAATATAAAGTGTCATTATCACCTACAAGTGGCTCCATGGGGTCCCAAAATCGACCCCAAGATGCCCATGGTCGGAAATTTATCAACCAATAATGTTAGTACATGTTTTAACATAATTTATTATTATAATAATATTATTTGTTTACCCTTATTTACCAGATTTACCCTTTAACCATGGTAAATAAAATATTTACCGAAGTAATTATACAAAATGTCTAAAAATAAAAGTTAACTATTTACACAATTTGGAAATCCTGATTCCAAATATGGAATCCATTTTTCCAAATTCAAAACACAGAAGTGGCAGAAAATAATTTAAAATTAATTCCCATTGTTAAAACAAAAAGCGTGTTTTTAAGAGATAATAACTATCAAAAGATCGACACTTTCTTATTGCGTTTTTATTATGAAATTATGTCCAATGACAAAAATTTTATTAAATGGTAAAAATCTATTCTAAATATACTTTAAAATCGATCAAAATTATAATTTATCACTGTTAATTATTTCGATTAAAAAAGTTATTTTTAATTAAAATTTAGTAATTTTCACTATTCATCAAAATATAAAATTTATCCGAAAAGTACCAAAATTTCACCCTAGGCTAATTTTGATATTAAGAATACAAAAATGAAGTCCATTTTGATGGATAGAATGTATAAAATTTGAAAATGTGGGTATTACTGTTCATAACGGCTAGTTTGATTGGTTGTGGTGTGTTAGAACTCGAAGTTTTGTACAACACACGCTACTGTATTATTCAATGAGAAGCGTACCATAGAAGATTAGGGTGTTACATTCTCCCCTCCTTCAATAAATTGATTCCTCACAATTTGAAATTGTTCTTCGAACATAAAAGTTTGAAATTTGAAAATACCTTTGTGGAAAACCCACATCGGAAATAAGGTTCATAAATTTAGCCTTAATAAGAGGGAAGGGGAAATGAAAAAGTCACCAACAAATTATGATCTTGATTAGGAGAACATTGGTTGTAATTAGAGACACATAATTAGAGGAAAACATAAATATTTATAGGGAGTTATTGAGGTTATCAATCACAAAAAAGTGTAAAATTGAGGGCCTCAAATCCATCAATCTATGGTGATTTAAAATATCATCAGCTCAACAAAACATAAGTTATTAGGATTCATTTTTTTATATACCTTTCCTAAAGTTTAAGAATTAATTTATATAAGAGAGGTATATATATATATATATATATATATATACGTGACAAGTAGAGTTTCAACCTTCAACTAATTTCTCCCACAAACTCATATTTCACTCAAAAAGATAATAGAACTCAAATATATTATATTTATCCTAATAGTACAAGGTTCCAAATATTAACACATAACATTTAGATTGGGAAAAATATTTTGTAATAACTAGGGACATCATATAGGCTAGTAGTAGGTAATAAAGGCCTGTCGCACTATGGTTGTGGGTTCGATTCCTGCAGCTTTGTCCGACGCGACGGGTTATCCCCCAACCTGTAGGTTGTCCTTTTCCTAAAACTATAGTATTATAATATCCCAAAAATAATCTTAAGAAATGATTTGAAATTAATCCATAATATCCAATTTCAACATAATCCATTCCAACCTTTATAGTTATCTAAAATACTTATGTCCAAATTCTCTCTCTTAAAGGTTTCTAAATTCCAAAATCAGTTGTAACATCAGATTCCCCAAACAAAGTAATGATTCTTATTGTCACATAATAAAAATATGATTACCTTAATCATATTAAAACCTTAATGAAAACGACAAGTACTTCAGTACAATCCTTATATATATCACATTATTCTTATAACTAGAATATAATCCTTGAGTCCAAAAACACAAATACATTAATTATTCAACTTCATCTGTAGTAACAACATAAGTTTTTCCTTGCTCCCTTGGCCTTTTCTAAGGTAAGTTTCCTTGATTATTAGTTCATTCATTTTCATAATGCCCCATTTCTCTACAATTATTGCATTCAACATTGACAGCCTCTTTCTTTCCCTTGCAATCACGAGTCTGGTGACCTTTTTCTCCACATTTGTAACAAACTCTCATTCCTTTTAGGCAAGTACCGGTGTGTTTCTTACCACAATTATAACATAATAGAAAATACTTCTTTCCCTTTTTCCCTTTATCTGTCTCTTACTGAACCGTTATCTTCAACTCTTGCTTTACTTTGTTGTCATAAGACTTAGAGAATTCCTTTCCTATCTTGATAGCACACGAGACAATATCTTCGTACGATGAGAAGGATTGTGATACTAAATCTCGACGGAGAAATGGTTTTAACCCATCAAATAAACGAACAATCTTACTTCTTGGGTTATATATGTAATCTAAAACATGCCTGGATAACCTTGTAAAGTTAGACTCATACTTTGCAACATTCTCATCCTCCTTTTGCATCAGACTCAAAAATTGCCTTTCCATATCTACTCGATGGTCACGAGGAAAGTATTTTCCTATGAAAAGCTCTTTGAACTCTCTCAATTCCATATTTGATACTTCATAATATTCCTTTGTGTTTTGTATCAATGACCACCATTGATCTGCATCTCCAATGTGGTGATAAACTGCCATGATAACTTTCTCCCTTTCATTACTCCCGAAAGACTGAAATATTTTTTCCTAGGGAAATTATCCATTGCTTAGCTACCATGGATTTGTACTCCCATTGAACATTGGTGGTTGTTGCCTCATGAAGTGATATAACATTGATCCTCTACACTGTGGATCAGGGTGCTCCATATGGGTAAGGTTATTATTTATAACCCGAGTGAGTTGTCCCATTATGGTGATTAGCTGATCAGCACCAGTTGCATCACCAGTTCCACAATAATTATCTTGAGCAGGAGGGAAATCCCTAAATGGAGTGTGTGCATTGGTTCAGTTTACATTCCTTCCACTAGGCGCCATTTCTAAACAATGGCATAAACTAGATCAGTTTATGATTCAAAATACATAATTCCATACTTGTAAAACACTTTACATAAATTGAACTATTTATGGATATGATCCATAATCATAAAAAAATGTTTTCTTTGAGGAAGTATATACTAATAAACCCTTCATAATGGTTTTTAAAGAAAATGAGAATTATCTTAAGCATATCCCCCGAGAGTGTCATAACCAAGAGTGCAGCAAGGCTTGTTGTCGTGCACCAGATCCCATTCGAGTCTAACTCAAAGCCGTGTTTTCAGATTTTACCCCGAGTTACATCTGTGCCAGATATGCCTCTACCTATTCGTATCCAGACATGGCTGTATTGCTCAGAAAACTCAAAAAATCTCTACAATACCAACATTATAGGAAATTCTTCTATACTAATCCTCAAAGTCCATCTTAGGTCTATGCAATCTAATCAGAGTTTGTATAAATATAGCTTCCAAGGTTTGTACTAAACTTTCTCTGATACCAACTGTAATGCCCCGACCCCAATTACCCAGAGTCGGTGCATTATTATGTAACATTTTCATGATCAAAAAAGATCAAGTCTCGAAAGATCGATTAGTTTAGTATCCTTATAATCACTAGATACATTCATAAGGTTTAAATTACATCATAAAGTGAAAAAATACAATAATATAGTCTTCATAGTCCACAATCATATCACCTTCAGACTATCCCTGCAGGTCAGTCATAAAATATTTCTTCACATCCTGGGAAACAATAAAACATAGAAAGGGGTGAGCTCAGATGCTCAGTAAGGATAACAATATAGAGGAAGCTTTCATAAATAAGAATAAACATTTGAGGAAATGTATAACTAAAACAAAAGCCTTTAAAATTGAACTTTAGAATAAAATGGAAATGTTAAAATGAAATAATGCAATTTACTTATTCACAAGGATATTCCACTAGTCGAGTAATCACATCCAATATCACTGACCACTTTTATAATGATGGAAATGCATAATGTCGAACTTTAATTTCTGTGTCAAGGCCTCATGCCAAGACCTAAGGGATAGCTGTAACCGGAACCCAACACGGAGAGCCTCTATAACCGGACTCCATCCCGAAGAGCCTCTGTAACTGGACTCCAACACGGAGTGCCTCTAGTAACCGTACACCAACCCGGAGTGCCTCTAATAACCAGACACCATCCCGGAGTGCCTCTAATAACTGGACACCAACCTGAAGTGCCTCTAATAACCGGACACCAACATGGAGTGCCTCTAATAACCATACACCAACCTGGAGTACCTATAATAACCGGACACCAACCCGGAGTGCCTCTAATAACCGGACACCAACCCAGAGGGTTTTCTATAACCAGACCCCAACCCGGAACATACTAGTCCTACACATTCATATTATGAATGTGATGAAATATAACATAAACATGCGTATTAAAACTAGCATATGAAATGCCAAGACATTAATAATAAACCATTAATGGCATAAAAATAACTCATCCATAGTAAACAATATCACAAAACCTTAAATACAATATGTATGATTTGTATCATAATAAATAAACTTCTATCAAGTGTAAAATTTATCAAAGTACTTTGAAATAGATGAAAATGATTTGTAAAACTCTTTGAGAGAAATACCCTCTTTTCATGAAAACATTAAAAGTCACACAATTTAGAAAAGAAGACATTTAAAGAAATTTTTGAATCAAGGTTTCCCATACCACTTTAAAACTTTTTAAAGGAATTAACATTTTAAAAATCATTCATGTCCATATAAATAAATCCTTAAAACCCATTTTGAAAACATGGACATTAATGAGAAATATTTAGAAGAATAAATATTGAAAACATTTGAAATGATGTATTAGTAAAAAGTACCTTAAAATAATCCCTTTGAAAACCCTTTCATAAAACATGGACATGGATAATGAATATGTCCCCGTAGATACTTACGTAAAAACAACCTCAGATAATAAATAGATTGTGAAATTAACCCTTACCAATTTGGTAACATACAAAACATACAACCCATGAAAGAGGTATCATACAATGAATATGTAAATACACATAAATTAAAGTGTATTAGAAAAATAATACAATTATGGGCAGTACATACACCACCCAAAAGGTAATAGTGGCAATATGGCATGAATCTCACAGGAATAAGGAGTGAGATGATAACCCCTTACCTTGTACATTTCCTTGGTTGAGGGTAGGCTAACCTCCTGTATAATAGTGAAATAATTTTTATTAAATTTTAAAAGAATCATATACATTAATATGATATCATATATGATCTTTTAACATTTCATTATTATTAATATCTTAGTATTATTGTCATTTTGGGTGTTAACTTACTCGTTTTCTTTTATATGTTTTGTTACATAAGCCATGTTTGTTATGGATAGGGTGTATCTTATTCATATCCATAATGATATCAAGTCCTTAAACATTATTTCTAATCACCAAATGAGAATTATACTTGAATGGATATGATGGGGAATGAATCACATCCCGTTCGTGGAGGCGGTAGTCCATACGTATGTCCGAGCGACAATATCACTATTTTGATATTAAAATAATATATAACTGGATAGTATATCACATATAAAGAATAATTATCTTGTTATATTTATTATTTATATTAATTACATATCATTATTATACCCATCCAAATAATAATGTTTTGAATAACAATTACACCACGACGTGGAGACGGTAAGCCGTACGTACGCACGTACGGTGACATTTCATTCAAAAGATGGATAAAATACTGAATATGGTTGTACCATATTTATAATAACATAACAGTATATAGAGGACACTGGAATTATTATTTTAGAATGGGAATAACAAAGAAAGAATAATTTTAAGATGAAAGGAACTTGAAAGAGGGTGGTGAAAACATTACCTCTTCTTCAGGTTCTTCCTTTTGATATGATCAAAAGGGCTCCTTAGGTTAGCTTTCTGATCAAACTAAGGCCTCTAGGTTGAATTGAAGGACGTTTAGAGGATATTTGAAGGGGTTTGCCTATTCAAAAGGATTTTAATGTGTGAATTAGTGAGAAGGGGGAGTTCCCTTTTATAAGAGGGGTGAGGGGCACCTTTGGAAAAGCTAGAAATATTATTTTATAATAAATTCCTATTCGGTTTCTAATGGGTCCAAAGTGGATTATTAAATGTATAAGGTGGGTATGGGTCTAAATAATTTCAACCAATAGATTTTAGACAGTTTTGGGTCAATATATTAACCATATCTTTAAGTTTTAACTCTTAGTTATTTAGTTTGATATTTACCACGTCACTTTTTATTTTTATATCATATAGTCAATAAACTTACTATATACAACCAAGAGACCCCCAAGTGGTACATTAATGATACACCTATCATGATATAAGTTTTTTGTCCGAACCTTAGATTTCTAGGAATAGAATATCAATTAATAATATAATATTCGTTTTAAAAACTCATTTATGTCAATTTTGACACTATTCAATACTTTATTTTTTCTAAAGTCATAAAAACTTTATTAATTCGAAACAAATTAATTTAAGAATTCATATAATGTCATAGTATCCAATAAAATTCATGGATATCATCAAAAATTTCATATTATATTTATTTTAACATTTATAATACCAATTATTTGATTCTTTCATTAATAAGGAAAATACTGAATCATTATTGTGTCATAAATAATATTAATTATTAAATGTATAAAAATTATAAATAAAATACCATTATGTATAAAATATTTTTATATTTTTAATGAGTATTTATAGTCTAAAATAAAACATTTATAACCCTATGTAAAAATTATTTTTCTAAAAGATATATGCTTATGTCATTTTTGTATTTATCTTAACTTAATTAATATAAAGTGCCTTTATCACCTACATGTGGCTCCATGGGGTCCCAAAATCAACCCAAAGATTCCCATGGTCGGAAATGTATCAACCAATAAGATTAGGACACGTTTTATGGTAATTTAGTATTATTATAATATTATTTGTTAACCCTTATTTACCGGATTTACCAATTAACCATGGTAAATAAAATATTTACCAAAGTAATTATTCAAAATGTCAAAAAAAATAAAAGTTACCTATTTAAAAAAATTGGACATCCTGATTCCAAATATGGAATTCATTTTTACAATTTCAAAACACATAAGTGGCATAAATTAATTTAAAATTAATTCCTGTTTTTTTAAAAAAAAGAATGTTTTTAAGAGATAATAACTATCAAAAGATTGACACTTGTTTATGTCCGGTTTAATTAAGAAATTATGTCCAATGACCAAAATTATATTAAATGATAAAAATATATTCTAAATATAATTTAAAACCACTCAAATTCATAATTTATCACTGTTAAATATTTTGAATAAAAATGTTGTTTTTAATTAAAATTTTGTAATTTTCACTATTCATCAAAATATAAAAGTTATCCGAAAAGTACCAAAATTTTACCCTAGGATAATTTTGATATTTCAAATACGAAAATGAATCCCATTTTGAATGATAAAATTTATAATATTTCAAAATGTGGGTATTACTATTCATAACGACTAGTTTGACTGGTTGTGGTGTGCGCTAGAACTCAAAGTTGCATACAACACACACTATTGTACTATTCAAAAAGAAGCGTACCGTGGAAGCTTGAGATGTTACAACCTAAATAAATTTTTCAATTAATGTAAATTAATTTATTCTAAATTTCAAATAATTTTATATATTTACTTATATCTCATTCAGTTCAAGGAAAATTAAATCACCCATTAAAGTTAATGTTATTTAATTCCTTGGAGCATAATACATACCTATTTCAATTTGTTATTTAGACATATTAAAGGTCATAATTGAATTGAAATATGGGGAAATAGAAGTGGTATAGTTTGTATGTCTAGAAGATTTTCATTTTATAATATATTTTTATAATTTTATACAAGTCTCTAATAGAGCTCAACTTTTCATAGAGAATACTCTAGACATAGTTGATAAATTCAATTCATATCACTTTCCATGATTCATCAATTTTGGAGGCCAAATATGTAACATATATCAAATGATATAAAGAGAGAAAAAAATTGTCTTGATATTTCATAAAAAATTAATACCTCTATTCTATTCAAAATATTTGGCTGTTTTATAATCTATGTGTATGAGTTTTGTTCTAATCATTTCTAATTTTTTAATTTGTATTAGTTCTTATTTCTCTCATCTATTTCAATTTATTTTTTATATATCCAAAAATTATTCTCTTATCTTTATAGTTGGTGAGCACTAAACATAATAGTTGTTTGAGGTGGATGGAGTGGTGAATGTTGAGTTCATGTGATTCAATATTTCCAATTTAATATATTATGATAATTTTAATTGTGGTTAAATCAATTTTAGTAAATAATAACATCATTTTTCCTATTATTACATGCTTCTACTTATTTATATTTATTACTCTCTATTAACATCATAATCCTATATTGAAGGGAGTATAATTATGGGGATGATTTGGGGAAGATTCTATTTAATTAATAGGGTCGGTATAGGATAATAATAATTTGAATGAGTGTATTTTAAGAGATATTATTGATCTCAAAATTTGATACAATATTGATAATTAGTATTTTAAATGAAAAAATATAGAATCACTGTGAACTACTTAGGATAATAGCTCTTTATCATGAACTTTATTATGTTTTGGGGTATCCTTTAAATTTTTCATTAATATTAATATATTCATATCATATTATTTTTAATCTCGACACATTCAATTTTTTTATTAAATAAAATTATAGAATATATAATAGATTAAATTGAAATATTGATTTATTGATACTAACACTCCTTAAGAGAGACAAAACAACTCACCTCATGTGCTAAAAATTGTGATAAATATCAAATTGGAACCCCTTTTGGGGAACAAATAAAATCACTCTTTATTTCTTTTTAAATTAAAAATAAATTATAATTAAAAAATTTATTAAAAACCCAAAAAGGAAAATACAATCTGCATTCACTTTACACCTTCCATTACTGAAAATATGAAGCTATTTTAAAGAAAAATTTTAGGGGTGTGGGAATCTAAATATGGATAGAATACCTTAACAAAGACCATATATGAACAAAAGGAAGACCTCAATCACCCTATTTTGGAATCCTTTCTTATGAATCTCATTGAATTTTATCACTAAATTCAAGTGTTTCTCCAAGAGTTAGTTGAGGCCCCAATGATCACATCACTCATTCTTTTAAATAATATATCATGGTGATGCAAATTACAATACAAAACCTCCTCCACAAAAAAATTCTACAATTTTCCTATCGGTATTCTAATAGGACATAACACATGTACATAGTCCGTTAAAAGGTGTAACTTAATGGTGGATTATCATGTTTTTGATTTTACATAGTTATCATAACCAATTGGATTAACCTTATCTTTTTCTGAGGGGAAATTAGCTATAATTTATATAGATATTGATAATGATGAGTATGACGTGACAAATAATAAAGAGAATATAGTGGTGTAATTTTAAGATAAATGAATTCTATAAAATTTGTAAGCTGAAAAAAACCAAAGGTTGATAATAATGAGGGGGTCATAAAAATCTGAATTTTTAATGTTTTAATTTTTTTCGAATAAAATTGTTTTATTATTGTCCATGATATTTTTTTGAAAAAATTGGTACTTTTGAATTCAGATGTTAGAAAAATAACAATGTAAGTGATGGTGGTTGAAGAGGAATTAGAGCTCAATGAGATCTTGATGATGTGACTTCTACTTCTATAACAATTATCACATCTTCTAGAGGAGGTCACGAAAAAGATTAATTGCGAGTACCCCTAACTTATCTCCCCCAATGATTACTTCATTTATATTCTTATTATGGCAGTGATTTTTTTTTCTATTTTATAGTGGTTTCTAATCGTTGTGTTTACTCAAAGACACCACAAGAAATTAAATGGGGAGGAACTAATTAATGAAACCCCTCCCACAATCAAATTTTTTATGACCCACTAGAAAAACTAACTAGAGTAAGTTAACATATTGTAACAACATTGTAGTTAAAAAAAGTTTAATTATTTTTTTCATTACCTTAATATTACTAATTATTCATTTTGGGTTCAATAATTTTATTTTTTTGTTCCTATATTATATTAGGTTTAATGTTAAAACATATTAGATCGGAACTCGAGGATTCCATTACTAAAAAAATTGATTGTATATTTCCTTATATTTTATTTTTCCTAACATTTATCTTCAATCTGTTTATATAAAATTAAAAGGCGGTTGAAACTAAGTGTCAGAGGTATATCAGCCTATTTTTTTGAAACAATTGATGTTTTTGAATTCTGTTTAGATTTACATTGTCTATTTTGTTTTATATTATTAATTTCATTTTGTTTATTATTATTATTATTTTGATAAATTGAATTCCTTTGGAAATTAAATCCTTCTCAATATTATTATCTTAGTATATGAATTTAATTTCTATATAATAAAAAAAATTAGTGAATGATTTTTTTTTCCTAATTTTCAATATTTTATTTTATGAATATTTGATTGATTATGAAACTCCAATGAAGTATTACTATATCAATTAAATATATATTACCCAACTTGAGAGGATCATAATTTTTTTTACATATTCTTTAATTTATATTTTTCTTGAGATACATGAAATATGTTGTGTGATCCAAAAAAGTGATTTTTCTCATTTAAATAATTACATAACATTGAAATTTTTTAATATGTTTGAGGTAAATATTTGGATTTCCATATTTTTAACATGATACCAACCCTTGTTATTCATCCTTTTAGCCCATAGAATCCATTAATTTCATTATATGTTTTATCCATATTAAAAGATGAACTTTCTTTACATATCTTCACTATAAATTTTTTCATGTATATTTCAT
Source organism: Viscum album (assembly GCA_963277665.1). Taxonomy (NCBI): domain Eukaryota; kingdom Viridiplantae; phylum Streptophyta; class Magnoliopsida; order Santalales; family Viscaceae; genus Viscum; species Viscum album. The sequence goes on from OY728124.1 coordinate 35,794,984, forward strand.
GCTTGAGTATAGTGGAACAATCTTCTAGGTTTATTATTTTGAAATCAATATATTAAAATGTTGTGTGTATTGTGCATAACTATTTTTCGAATTGGAAAGAGATAAATGGAAATGATTTTTTATCTCATTGAACATTATTCATATAATATGGTTATCTAAAAAATATAAAAAAAGAAAAAGAAAAAAATAGATATAAGATTCAATTATTAATTGTTTTAAAGGTTAGGGTTGATGCCTCATTTTTTATTAAAAGAAAGCAATGAAACTTTTAACTGGGTAGAGGTAGACCCATTGAATATCCTAATGGCCCAATGGGAATTTATCCCATTACATATCCTATAGATCCAAAGTTTTTTCCAAAGGTTTATTCCATGAATAGTACTGATACAGTACCCACTGACTCAAGTATGCCACAATACCTACCATTGTTATAGTTCCCTTTCACCGCTACAATGACCTGCCGCAGCTATAGTTCCTAGCATTGCTACATTTCCTGCCACTTCTACAGTACCAATAGTATTGTTACAACCCATATGCCCCATGAGTTTGGAACCACCATGTTTCATGTAGGATTACTAGGTGATTAATTTTATCACTCATATTCCTCTAAAAAATCATGGGCATGAACATTAATTCCATCATTAATTTTTTATTTTCATTACATCATTTAGAAAATAAAAAACAAAGATAGTTATTATGAAATTATTTATTGTATTCATTGATAGAATCATAGAAAATGTAAACAAAAAGGGATATTGTATACATCATGTAAGGAGAATTAATTGAAGTATGTCCTATGTTTTTTCTTGAATATTTTTGAATTATCCCCAAGAGATAAACCTCCTCTTTTTTCATTAAATATTTAATTTTTTTCACAAACCCTTATCCACCAAATCACTACGAGAATTACTCATGAAAAAAATAATTTTTATTTATTGTAATGTGTTGAGATTAGAATTTTTATAAGCTTGAGTAGGTCACCCATGTTCTTGAGAATGAGAGAATATATATATATATATTCTTAAGTGAAGATATATATATGTTTTTTGGGAGTTAGGTTTAGTGAGTACATGGGGTGTAAAATGGTATTGAATTAAATTAAATCATTATCATTATATATTATAGAATTTTGATCCATACACGAGGAATGATATTTTCTTATATGTTAAAAATCAATAGTGTTTCCAATTATTTGTTAAGATTATTTTTTAACCTTAGTATCGATGATTTACGGGGAGTGAAATGAGTAGATATGGGTTATTAACACATCTCAAATTTTAATAAATTTTATTTTATAATTAATGGAATTAAATCCCACTAATTTTTTATTTTAAGAGTATTTTCCACTATTTTAGGTTTTAGGAAAACATTAGGCATAATTCTAAATATGTAAAAAATATTTGTTTTTTGTATTTTAAATCAATATTTTATTTTTACCATAAAACTTTCGAAAATAATTCCATTTTTGAATTTAATTTTTCTATATCCAAAATAAATTATATTATATATTCCAATAAATTTGACCATGGTCGTAATAAAACAATAACATGGAAAAATGATGATTACAAATCAAACATTATAAGTGGTGTTCAATTTTTAATATTTTTTAATATGGGTTGACATCTCACATATAGAAAGGAAATAATATATTAATTTTTATAATTGGACTGAGAAGATTATTTGGAAACAAATAATATATTATGGATTCATTTCATTTGGCCTTATTCAAGTCCACAAATGGATAATAATGCAGAGAAACACAATTTGAATAGTTTGGATGGCTTAAAAAATTCAATAATAATATTTTCATATCGCTTTCTATACAAGTCCAATTAAGCACAATGTTTATGGTAAAATTCCTGATACATTGTGGTAAAAAATTAATGAATAAAAAATTTATGATTCACCCATTTCACGGGCTATGAAAATACCAAAATTTGAAATATAGAAATATAGTTAAATGATTCTTATAATTTCCTTTTAAATATGTTAATATTTTCCATTTAAAAGTGTTACTGACATGAAGTTGTATTGGAATGATGAAACTTTGTAGACAAAATTTCTAACATGGGGAATTTACATTATATTCCATTATTGATAAAGATTATTTAAAATTGGATATTCCTAGAGGATTATTAGGGATACCAAATTAATAATTATAATGGAATGAAGAATTATGTTTATAGGATTTTTTATATCAGAATATTATTCATTATTTTATATATATCTACAAATTTATTAGAAGATAAATAGTTTCTATTATATAATCAGTATAATTTATATAATATTATTATTAAAATGGAAATTCTGGGTAAGACATGTTCTAGTGTTTTTTGTTTATAACAATTTTTCTACAGTATAAGAGTGGAATAAATATTTGATGATTCAGATGTGAGAATTATAAATTGGTTGAAGAAATTAGAATTTGGAAATTATGATGAAGAAGTTATAAGAATAATACAATAAATCTTGAGAAATATATTTTAATAAAGAATTATATTTGAGGTTCATTGTAGGTGATTTGTTAATTTTTAGAAGGAACCATGACATTATAATGAATTTGGAACATAGGTTAGACATGGAGATGGTATCCTTTATTAGGGAATTTAATTTATTTTATTAAAATGTTGTTACTAAACCAAGACTAATTACAGGAAATAGCTCAACCACATGGACAAGAGAATATGATTACCCATAGTCATCTATAAAAACAACATGAATAACTAAGATGTAGAGATCCCAAACGGAGAAGAGATGTTGTGAGTGTGTGAACCAGTTTATATTGGTGTTTCTTCATATCTACAAATGTTGGTCAGCATAGTGTCCTACATGAGTGATATATATCTTATTCAGCCATCATCAATTATATTGAGGGATTGAAATTATTTTTTAGAAATGTGAATTCATGAGATTATAAAATATGGTATATATTAAATATATAAACAATGTTACACCATTATTTAATATATTGACACTTTTTTCTAAGAAAACTAAGTGTCACGACCCCATATCCAACCTCAATATTAGCATAGGGTTCCTAAACATTGAATGTTTTTCTAGCCTAAACAAATTTATGACCTCTCCAAGATATTAAAAACATTAATAATCAGTAATTTTGATCCCATGAAGCATTAGAATTCATGATTGAGGTTATTTAAGTATTATTTCATGGGATATTGGGTTTTGTATCAACAATTGATATTGCTATTTTGATGACACAATAGAGAAGGATTGTTCTGACAATGAATTTTAACTAAAATGAATCTTATATATTGTTATTTAAATGCAATGTAGTGGAACATTATCATATAAAGTGAATTTTAAGAATAATGTGTATTCATGATAGGTGAAAATGAGTATTTTTATAATTTGTTGACAAGGATTTACTTACATGTGTGAAGTATGAGTTTAGGATGAACATTGTAATATTATATGTGATGTTCTAATAAGGATGTGTAAAAACAATTATATAAATACCCTATCCTACTTCATTTTTAAGACATGGTGATACCGAGACAAAGATATAGAGATCTTGATTTAGTATGAGAAAATGAAATAGAGTATTATATTCATGTGATGTGAGATATATTCTATTGCATGACACTATGTCCAGTGCATTTCATATTTTAATAAATAGAAGAGTGATAACAATGAATGTTTTTTCACTTTTCACATTATTTTAGTTGATAAAAGAAGAATAAGATCATTTTCATACATTTGTTTCATAAAGGAAGCCACTCATTCATATTTTTTCACAGACAATTACTGAGAATTCCACATACAAAATAGTGTTTTGAATATGAACCATGGAGAAAGTTATTTAGGTTTAAGTAGGTTCTATTCTTGAATATGAAGCATAATTAATCACATGGTTCCATGAACTATATATAAAGTGATGGGGTTGATGAATATATACATGACGTGATAGTGACAATCATTTTCATCGGGTTATTAAATTTATGAATCATAAGCTTACTATAAGAAAAGGTGATTAAAAATTACAAATAGAGATAAAATTTGTTATATTGTGTGTGTATTATCATGTGAATATGAATTAATTACCACAATATAGTGTTTTTTGAAAATGTACAAATTTGAAGACCATGTAACGTGTAAAGCTATAATGATGTTTTATTTATGGATGAATAATAGCGCGATGAAGAATAAGGGAAATTATTTCATGATAAAAATATAATAATAATATTATGGAGAATATAATAGTTTCAAAAAAATCATTCATGTTTTATTTTCATTAAAAATGTTTTGAAAACTAGAAATACATGTGGAAAAATTGAGTTGATGATTAGATATTAGTGACATTTATTGGAATCCTTTTTATGTGGTAGCATTGATTTGATATTCTGAAAGTATCCATGTGAATAAATAGTGGTAAGTTACTCATGAAAAGTAGTATACTTATGAAATGGTGTAGAAGTTTGGGAAACTATTTACTTAAGCACTTACTATTTTCTAATGTTTAAAACCTGATTTATTTAAGTGAATATTTGTGAGAATAAATGTAAGGGATATTTCTGACATTTCTATTATTATTGGATAGTGATCATGAAACATATTTTTCTATATATAAATTTGAGAAAGAAGTTTATAACAAGAAAATACCAATCATAAAATTATTATCATATAGGGTAAAAAATAAATACATTTGATGGAAAGGAAAAAAATAAATCCTTATTCACAAGAATTTGAGTTCATCTAGATTGTAGAAGAAGAATAGTTATATAAGATTCTCATACATGTACATTACATTTTTTAACATTAATATTCTGTACATTGCACAAAAACACACCTAAAGGATGTAATAGTTTAGTTCCATTAGAAACATGGAACACAATAAAATAATCTAGTGAAAGATCTTCAATTTGTCCCATAATGGACATCCCATTTAATACTCTTTATATACATACCCTAAATAAAACAATTCCTCATAACCTAGGGAAAGGGATCCAAGGAATGTGTGTTCTCATATTCTATATAAGGATAAACATAAGAGATAAAAATCTACTATCATATGAAACAATTGGATGAGAATAAGGGTATGTGACAATGAACATAAGTTATGATTTTCGTACCCTTCCTTTCATAGATCAAAAAAATGAGTCATGGAATAAAAATTGGCCATTTATAAGACATAAATATTATGGGAATCCAAGAACATGATCCATGAGAGTATAACATTGGTATAAAACATAGATTTGTAGAAAAACAATCATGTTGTAACATGTTGAAAATGTATAAATTGAAACATGTTCACTCATTCTGTAAAGGACATGAAATTAGGCCCTCAAATATACTTATGTGTTTGAAACTAGGTACTTGCATAACATTATGGATATTCAAGATAGATTCATGAATAACATTGTGAACATGTAACCTGGTTCTCAAATAACATTGTGAACATGTAATCATGTTCACACATAACATTATGAACATGAAATACAGTTCCTATCATAACATCATTATAGTCTAGGTTCACTCCCAAAACCATCATAGTTGATTATTGATCCAGGTTCATTCTCTATTCCATTCACCTCTATATCATGAGATTTAATTAATTACCCAATTCATTATAGTGAGATATAAGTATCAACCATATTTGGATATAATGTGACAGAAATACATGGTTATAATTTATCCACTATTACAAAACTAAAATAATACATTTGTGTGCCACAAGATCGTAAAACATTCATCATATCAGAATCCATGAAATGAAATTGGCTTCATAGGAATTTCATCATAACATAACCTATGGAAACTAAAAATGTTTTTATAATAATTTCATCAAATAATAACCCCTGAAAAAAGAAGTATGTTTCATAATTTTTTGATCATGGTGCAACCATGGAAGAGATACAATTTTTATAAAAATATTTTCATCATAATCTTAAACCATTTAGGGAAATTATAAGAATTTAATCCTTGTATCATATCCCTAGTAAATCATAATTAACCATGAATAATATCATTATAGATGAAAAATAATTATGAAAGGATACTTGGTACATTTCTTGAGTAAAATATATTTTTATTAAAAATAAAATTTCAAAAGATAAAACATTATGAAAATACATTTATTTTAAAATTACCATGAAAACTTAAAAACGATGATTTATAAAAATCATTTCTTGAAGAAAATATCCTTTCTAATGATTTTTAAAAAAAATAAAACATCGTTAAAAAATCACATAAAATAACCATGAAAATTATAAAGTATTGTTTGATTCAATAATTCTTCATGAGGTTGGAAAATTTTGATCATTCCATTTATATTAAAATGAATATTTCTTTCACATTTTTGGTAAAACCCTAACGAGTGTTATTTTGGAAAAACATTTGAATATTACATGATTTTTTAAAAAATTAAATAATGTGTAAAATTTATTTAATAAATCTTTTATAAAGTAAAATATTTTTCAATTTATTTGGTAAATTGTTTTAAAGAATATGTTTTTCTAGCTAAAAATAGAAATAAAGTCAAATTTTATTAAAAATATTTTCCTAATATTTTTTATTTCCAATGATTTGAAAAATTGGGACATTGTGTGAATATACCTTGAATAAACATAGGTGAATAAAATTAGTTAGAATTATTTATATTTATATAATTAGATTTAAACATTAAAGATGTAATTATAACAATCCTGATCAATGCATACAATGGAACATAAAATAATTTACCAATTTGGATACATTGATTCAGAAGACTCGTGTGAGTATAACATAAAATGAAACATAAAATATCATTATAATGAATAAATTAATGATATTACAATTAAAAGGGTATTTGTATACACTTCCGGAAGAAATATTGTTTCGTAACATAACCTATATCCCAATGAAGGAAAATTAAGACAAAAATCAGTTACGTCTATAGTAATTTTTAATATGTAAACCATCAGAAATAGAGATCTATGAATGGGTATGTAAATTAAAATAATTTTAATTATAATAATCAAAAAATAAATTCATGGTAATTATATAAAAAACATAACAAAAGTAGGTGGTGAGTATGTTATCCACCTCAAATAAGCAAAAAAGTTATACATAAATCCCTTACTGTAAGTCTTGACATCCATTTTTCATGTTAAAACCAAATGTATCATAAATATAAGATTTTTATACATATATTAATGGAATATATTAATATATATCGTATCATATATTATTTTTGTATTACTTATAATTACTCTTTTTTCCACAATTCCATGTTAATTTCAATTTTTGTGCAATAAGTGTTTGGTTTTTTGCATTTGTTTTACCTTTTTTTATTTTTACTCTTACATAGATAATATTTTCATCATCTACAGAATGAAAAACATGAAATTATTATCTTATATATTTATTATTTATTTATTTATAATAAACCTTAAAATGTTGTGATTGGACATAAAATACACCATTCATGGAGACGGTAGACCATACGTACGCATGAATGATGTTTTTGATTTTCTTATTGGGTTGAAACAAAGAGATTTATATGATATACAATATAATTCAAGAATAATTTTTATATAAGATATATCAAAAAAATTATCAGACTAATAATTAATATATTCCATGTTGAGGGTTAATGAATCACATCGCTTTGCATGGTGGCTGTCCACCATACACACGAACGATGTTATTGTATTCCCATAATATGGAAATCATGAAGCTATGTGTGTTATAAATATTATATAAAAATAATAACATAATAAATATCATATATATATATATATTAATAATACATACCTCATAATGACCAATTTTTTTAGGTGTGAATTGAAAAATGAACGACATCTATTTGCGATGTGGTAGTCCTTCATACACTTGAATGCTGATTTTATAACCCATTTGTTTTAATTAAAGATATTTTTAGGTCATTACCTAAAAATTAAAACATATAATTATATGGTAGATACTTAATTTATTATATTGCCGTGATATAATAATAATTTACGGTGGTGGAGAAGGATATAAAAAACACTTCTATATCAACACTACCTCTTTATCAGATATCATCTATAGGTTTGAAATAAATACCATCATATGATTGATTTTTTCAATCAGTAAGGCTTATATTATGAGGGATTAATGTTTTGAAGTGATTTTGGTATGGTGTTTTGAGAATTATGGATTGAGAGGTGTGAGTAAGTGTGGGTAGTGAGTTCCCTTTTATCATCGAGGAAGAGTTTTTTTTGTAAATACCTAAAACAATTTAATATTGGGAGGTTAATAAAACCTCAAGTGGATCCAAAATTGGTTTAAAAAGGATGGTAGGGATTACTTTGATGATATCAACCGCAAAAAAACAAAATGAACACATTTTTTATCAATTTATTCCATATTATTTATGATTAATCAATTTTATCCATATAGTTTTTACCAAGGTAAATAGTATATTTTTGTTTACGTAGGAAATTTAACATTTAAGAATATTATTAAAAAATAATTACTATATAATTTTGACATAAAAATTCATATTAATGAAACTTAATCAATAAAATAAAAATCTTACGAATGTTGAAATTTAATTTTCACACAAACGCATATAATGCGTTGAACTCTCTTTTAGCCTTAATAATTGTAATTAATTTTAAATTTCTTCACAAATCATTTTGAGAAAGACATAATTCGACCATATTAAATAATATAAATTATTATAATTCCAAATAAAGAATAAAATATCACAATTACTTTCGTAGAAGTGGTAGAATTCTATTTTTTATATAATATTATAGATGTGACAAGAATGCTTGTTTGTAAAGAGAAAAATTGAAAAATCTTGAAAACAATTTATGTCCAATTTCGATATAAAATTGATAAAAATGGTAACAAAAATACTAATATATGAATAGTATGAATAATAAATAATTAAAAAAATTTAATATATATTTTACCAATATAAATAAATGAAATAAAAAGGAATTTTTCAATTAAAATTCATTATGTTTCACTATTCATCAAAAAATTGTGCTTTTAAGAAAAATACCAAAAAATAACCCTATTCAAATTTCAGCAATATGAATTAAAAAATAAATTTTATTTTATCAAATTGGTTTTATATAAGTATAGAAAATTAAATTAATTATTTTTTATAGACATGCATAAAAATCATTTTTTTGAGAAACAATATTTTTGAAACAAGTAATTACATAAATAAAATTTGAATTTTATTATAATTATGTTTTATTTATATAAAACCATGAACCTAAATATTTAAAAATTATTTTTTGATACTAATATAATTATTTTTTATCGATTTGTTATAACTATTGCATTTAAATAAACACAATAGAAATATGTCTTGGTTTTGTTAAAACTCAATGTTTTGTTTAAGGCAAGATAACCCAGTGTTGATTATAGCACAAGATTAACTTAGTTTTGTTTAGAATTATATAATAACTTATTGTTTCATGTAATTCATGCCATAAAATAATATTAAATTATTCAAAAATAATAATTCTTAAAATCTCAGGGTGTTTCATTATACCCCCATTAAAATGAATTTCACCCTCAAAATTCATCATTCTGATAAAAACAAATTAAGATAATTATACCTCATAATATTATCATGTTCCAACATTCTATCCTAAAACTAGTTGTTTCTACCCAAAACATTTACCACATGAATTTTATTATTTCATATAACTCACTCTATTCGATCTAGAATCTCTATCGGTCCATCCTTATAAGAAGTATCATGCTCTAATAGTGAGACCATAGAGTTAAGTACATGTTATAGACTAGGTAAGGACATCCATAGGAGTGATACATAGAAAACATCATGAACCTAATAGTGGTTTGGTTGAAGTTACAAATACCCCTCTACTGTCTTGAAATGATCATGTATTTTTATTGGATCAGTATAAATAGGACAAAGTTTTCCATCCATTCTTAAATGGAGAAATTCATAAAAACCACTTCCTAACAACATCCAATTCTATATCACACCTATGATTATAAAAATAATGTTTATTTAAAATTTTTCTAGTCCTTAATTGTTTCTAAATGGAATTAAATGCCAAATCAAACTCATCAACTTGCTCAGTTCCCGATATATTTAGTTCTACAATTTCACTCCAGTACGTTTGAGTTTTACACTTCCTTCCACAAAGGGATTTATAAATAGAGATGTCAATTATAAATTTTAATCAATCATTGTAATAAAAATAAAATGAGGATGGTTATTTCTTAACAACCTTTGAAACCCATTGTACAAGATTATAGATTATACGTAAATAATATTTCCAAAAACTGTAAAGGAATTCCTCCACAAATAACTCTTTCACTACTTATAATAACAAGGTGTTTCATTTCTATAAATGTCTCTTAAAATATCCTTAATCTTGATAAACACCCATCACATAGAACCTCAAAATGGGGCTTCAATAACTATTAACTTATGATCAACCATAAACATATAAATTCAACATGAAATTCATTACTCTTATTTCAATCATACCTGGAGACATATATTCTTCGAAAATATATTTCAACATTATAGTCCTTAAAGAAGCTCTTATATTATAAAAAAAATTCATTCAAATCTTGGGTTTTACATTATACCAATAGAATATAAAATGTTATTTTATTATTCAATAATCCATGTCGAAGAAGATAATCACATTAAATTTCACTAAAGTATAAAAAATAATATTTTTATCCGGCTCATTCATGAAAAATCAAACATGAAATTTATAATCAAGGAGAGGAATATGAGTGTGCAATAATTATAAGGAATCACTATATTCAGTGTGAATTCATATTCTTTCTCATTTTCCTTTTTCTTCAGAGGTTGTTGTGTCTTATCATTCATATTATCCCTTGGATTGGTGTATTTATTTTCATAATTCCCAATTTCCTTACACATGAAAGACACAAGTGTAGGAGGGGCATTTTGTTGTTCTACCTATCCATTTATTTTATTTACTAGCCTCTTCACATCCCATTGATATAATTTTAATCAATTATCATGCTTCCCAGATATGAAACACACTATTATTCATTTTAGGAACCCACATATGTTCCCCTTCTCACATTTTTGGAATATACGAGTTTGAAAATTTTTCTTCGACAATGTGGCATATCATTGGATATTATATGTAAGCCTATTTTACATTTCCTATCACCATAACCAAGAGGTTTTAATGAATCAATTCCCAATTTTAGTGCACATAAAATTATTTCTTTGTTTCATCCAATGTTAATTATGTCTAAAACTCTTAAGATATTTTGTTTCAAGCCACTATAGAATCTTTAATCCACACTTTTATTCTGAATTATAATACAAAAAGAGTACCTTGAATGTCTTGTAAAATTTTATTCATAGAAAAAGATAGATTCACATTACATCTACTTATGATATTTGAATTCCTTCCATATATTTGTATAAAAAATATAAGAAAATTATGTACTAAAAAATAAACATTTAAACTCATCCCACTTCATGGAGTTAATTTATTCTCATTCACTCATATTATTAAAAATATTACACCATTGATCCACATCACCTTCAAAATGTTAAAAATCCAGAGTTACTTTTTCATACTCTAAACTCTAGAGAACATTAAATACCTTTTCACTAGTACCGATAAATTCCTCATCAACAGATGGATCGGTGGAACCATTGATAGAATGTGTGAATTTCCCCAAGAAGGACTCAACAATTAATATTTTCCTCCATCTCTAATTTTAATGTTGACCATGATTAAAATATTAATAATGTTTTGTGAGCTTGTAAATGATTATTTTCATTCATTCTCCCATAAAATTTTAATGATTAAAAGGAAAATCATCGTCTTGTCCATTGCATTCCTATTTAACATAGTTCTTTTAGGTTTCAACCGATGACTAAGATAAGAAAGAATAGTTTGTGAAATGCTAATCATAATAAGAAATCACAGAGTTAGATAAACCATTTATGGGGTATAAATCAAGACATGCACATTTTAATCAATTAAACCTTAAGTTTAACCTTGTTAATTTATAGTCATAATATATTTAAATCCTTCTTGATGGTCTATAAATAGGTTGTAAATTTCCAATGCATTTCCCCTGGTAGTGTTAAAACATGTGTATAGTAATGCTCTATGTCACACACCAGTTCCTGATTTAGTCTAGATTAATGTGTTGTTTTTTTTGTGTTGTAACTCTTATATACATATTTTCAAGATCAATATCCACTTATAGTATCTAGAAATGGATGTAATTTCTTGAAAACCATTCATTCTCCCCTTTATGAAAATTATTGAATATTTTCTATACCTTAACTCATTCTTATACTTGTACTTATAGATATCCATATACATATCCTTAGTAATATCACTAGGGACCTCATCCAAAGTTTATCAACCTTGTCTCCAATGGATAACTAAACCATTCATTTGATACCAAAAATAAATACCCATTCATTATATACATGGACATTAAATATTACTATATTAGTATTCATTACATTGCATAACACACATTCTTGATAACTATAATATGTTAGTTTCATTAGAATATTGGAATAAAAACTTCAAATATAGTGAAATATCTTCAATTTTTCCCAAAAATATTATCCTATTTAGTAATCTTCTTAGATATACCCCAAATAAAACCTTTTTTCATAACCTTGAAAAGAAAACATAATAAAGTGTAAAATAAAATGCTTAGTATGGGTAAATATTAGAGATATAAATATACGATCATACGAAAGAATAATATAATAATTAGGGTATGTGATAATGTAAATAACTTACTATGATCATACCCACCTTATATTAGATCATAAACATGACTCAGGGTAAAATTATTGTCGCTTCATAAGACAATAATAATAAGGTAACATGGAACACAATGCATGAGAGAATAACATTGGAATGAAACATAAATTTATGGAATAAAAATTAGATTATAACATTGTAAACAATTATAAATTGAAAAGGTTAACACATTAAGTTAAAGTCACGAAATTAATTTGTTACATAAACTTATGGACATGCAACAAGTTACATGCATAACATTATAGAAATACAATATAGGACCATGAATAAAATAATACACATGTAATTAGGAACACTAATAAAATTTTAAATCTATAATCTAGTTAAAACATAACATTTTGTAAATGAAATAAAGATCCACACATAACATCACAATGGTTATTGTTGACTCATAAGGGACATTGTCATGTACTTAACTAGGTTCACTCTCTATTATATTCTTGTATATCTCATGAGACATAATTCATTACCCAAATAATAATAGGTGTAAATTGGTCCCACGCATATTTGGTTATAAAATAACCACTATTATTTGTTATGACATAATAATCATCATAAAATTAAAATCACAAATATTTATTCCAGTAGATCAAAAATTATTTATCATATTAAAACCCATGAAATGAAATGAGTTATATAAACATTTCATCATAACATGAACTGTGGAAAATAAATATATTTCGAACACATTTCATTAAAGAATAATCCATAGAAAAATAAAAAGGTTTAATAATAATTTTATTATTGTAAAACCCCTAGAATAATAATAGTTTTCATAAATATACTATCATCATAAACATAAAATATTCAAAGAAAGAATAAGAATAGTATCCTTGGATCATATCCCAAGTAAAACATGTTTAAATTTTATGATTTCAATCTTCAATGAAAACTAATATTGAAAGACTATATGGTTTATTTCATGGGGAAAGTATATTTTATATGATAATAAATTACAAAAATTGATATAATTATGAAAATAAATTTCGTTGAAAATAACCTTGAAAACATATAAAGGAATCTTTTATAAATCATTGAAGACATTTCTTATGGAAAATATCATTTCCTCTTTGAAAACTAATTTTCAAAACATAATACATTTTGATATTTTCTTCTATGAAAATAATATTAAAAACATATAATAAAGGATTTTAATAAATTATTGGTCATCATTTTGGAAAATTACATACATATAGTACACGTTAAATTGAATATTCCTTTTAATTTTTTAGTAAAATTCAAATGGGAAATGTTTTCTAAAATAACAAGAATATTCCTTTCAATAATTACTTTAATAAGTAAAACATTTTTAAGAATTTATATAACAAACCTTTTGAGGAATATTTTTTAATTTTTTTTGAAAACATGGATTTGGAAGAAAAGAGATTTCTGAGTGAAAAGAGAAATAATGTTATATTTTTTAAAAAGAGTTTCATTATAATTTTTAGTACCAAATAGAAGACAAATGGTTCCATTACTTGAAGATATCATGACTATACTGTGAATAATAACATTCATGAGAATTCATTAGAGTAAGATCGTGATATTTCAACATTTTATACCTAATCATAAATAATCTCGATAAATGATGTTATTTTAACATAAAATCTTTACCATTTTGGTAACATTTATTCATAATCCCAATTAGAGAATGAAATAAAATGAAATATAAAATATCCTGAATATGAATATATTCATGAGATTACATGTAATGCGTTCTTTAGATATACATCATAACGGAATACATGTGCATAACATAACATACATATTAAAGATGTCAAATCAAGAAAAAAAATCCCTTATCAGTTTGGTAACATTTGATCCATATACCCCAAGATAGAGAAATATTAAAATGGATATATAAATCCAATAATTCAACATATAATCATAGTAAAAAACATTATGTGTAGTATATGCACCAAATAAAATAAATAGGTGGTGAATATGTCTTGTCGCTCATAAAAGCTATAAAATGAGATGGAAATCTCTTATCTTAAGTCTCAAATTTTATCATTAACATGAAAAAATATTTTATAATATATTAAAGATAATTATAAATATATTAAAGAAATATATTAATTAATATAATTCGATATATTATTTTTATATGACTTATTATTACTCATTTATTTACAATTCCATGTTAAAGTCAGTTTCTAGCAATAACTGGTTTGTTTTTCACATAATTTTTAACATGTTATTTATTATTCATAATACATATACCTTGGTAAAATCACCTCCATAATTATCACCATTATATAAATATCATACATATTCATTATATATAAATATTAATATCAATCCATAAAAGTTTCTAATAGGAAGTGAAATACATCATTCCTGGAGACGGTGAGCTATACGTTTGCATGAATGTTGTTTTTCTTGTACTAATTAGATTTTAAGAGAAAAAAATAAATCATATATATTATCATTATAGAATAATTATTATATCATATAAATTATATTTTTATTAAAACTATATTTAATACACTCAATGTAAAGAGTGAATGAATCACATCACATCACGAGGCAGTAGTCTGATGTACGCATAAACACCATTATTGTATTCCCTTCAAATGAAATACTGAAGTTATGTTTGATATAAAACTTATATATTAATAACAGCATCGCAAATAAAATATATATAATATATAAACAATAAATCCATCATTACGACCAGTATTTATAGGTGGTAGTTTAAAAAGTAATGACATCAGTTCGTGAGAATGTAGTCCTCTGTAAACCAACAAATAGCCCAAAGGCCTTCTTATTTTATAGATTTATGATAACCCCCCCCCCCTAAAGGGATGAGGGGGGAACCCTTACAAGGCCCATATGCATAGAGATTGAATGAACCATATGTATTAGGAAATATACACGCTATAAATACATGGAAATGATCCTCCCCAACTTCTTCATCATGATACCATCTCTCCAACTTCACATGGTTAGTTCAGCTAGGATTATTATGCAAGCACAGGATGGTACCGATGAAAAATTACATTCCCTATATTTCTAAAGAATCCTCTTAAGCTTTTACTCTAGTGAATGCATCTATTCTGAATCCTCATCTGGACTATAATCCTTTTAGAGCCTACCTGGTCGTAAAGACCAATTTTAGGTGGACCAAAGGACTTGAGGTGGCCTAAAGGCCTTGAGGTGACCCAAAATCCTTATTGTCATGAAGGCCATGGGTGGACCAAAGGCATTGAAAAACCCTAGTCCTAAATCGGTGCCCAAAAGCCTAATTGGATGAATAGTCATGGATGATACAATACTAAACAGTGCCCACTACAATACCTACTATATTACTGCTATAGTACCCTAGAAATTATGTGTCTAACTAGTTTTTAACTATGGTCTTATAGAAGAACTTTCCATGTCCTTACCAACTGGGATAAGGCTCTTGTGCTCCTCTTTACACACAAATAATTATATTGTTACCCATGTGACAGATCTAAAGATGAATTTATGTCATTACTATAACATAACAAAATATTATTATATTGAAGATTATTTGGTTATAATATAATCATAAAATAATTATAAACTAAAGAGTTAGAGGATAAAATAAAACAATAATTCTTTGCTAATAAACAATGACTCTACTTTTGGTATCCTCATTATGGTTTCAATAAAAAAACATCCTAATAAGGATTTATTCCCAAATTAAGTATTTTTGGATAAGGGTAAGGATGTTGAGAAGTGATTTGAGCAGAATTTGGTTGATCTAAATGGGTTTAATGGTGAACATTTTTTTATGGTAGTTAGTGCCTTTTTATAATTGTGAGGGAGTTACATTTTTTTAAATTCCCCAAAGAATTCGCTATTTAGAGGAGAATATTTCCTCATGTTGCTCAAAAATTGATTAATAATGGATTTTAGGGAGGAATTACTATATGAACACCTCCACTACATGAATTAAACTCATTTTTATCATGAAATTCTTTAGTATTTATGATTACTTGATTTTAACCATATAGTTTTTAACAAAATAACTTGTATCTTTTAATATACCTAGGTAATTTATCCTTTAATACCAAGAATAAAAGATGTTTATTATTTAATTTATACTTCTTGGATATAAATATGAAATTCAATTTCATAAATAAAAAAAACAAGTTTGTGGGAAATTATTTTTTTCACAAATGCATGTAATAGGAAAACGATGTTTTAACATTAATAAACATAATTAATTTTAATTGACTTCAATAATCATTTCAACGAATAATTAATTTTAAAATATAATATAATATAAATTTTTATGATTTAAATTATTAAATATATTATTCCAGACAATATTAACAGAATTGGATTAATTTAATTAAAAAATATCCAACAAATGTAAAAAGAATGCGAGTTTTTATAGAGAAAAGTTTAAAAATATTAAAATATTGTTAAATCCAATATTTGTAAGAAATTGATTCAAATGACCAAAATTGTATTAAGAGAAATACAATTTAACTAATTATATTTTAAAACTAATTGAAAATTTTATTTAACTTTATAAATAAATTAAACAAAAAGACAATTTTAAATTAAAATTAATTATTTATCATTATTCATCAAAAGACGAATCATTTCAAAAAAAAACCCAAAAATTCACTCAACGCTAATTTATAAATTATAAATTCTTATAAAAATTTTATTTTATCAAATTAATTTTATAAAAGTAAAAAGATTTCATTTTATTATTATTATCTAAAAGACATAAAAAAATTTATTTTGAGAAAATAGTACATTTGAAACCAATAAATGCTTTGCGGATTTTTTTAAACAATAATTATTTTTTATTAATATAGAACTATTTTATATAATATTTAAATAATAGTTATCAATATTCATATCACTATTTTTAATGGATAAGTTATAATCACCTCCTTTAAATAACTATATTAGTAATATATTATGGTTTTGGTAAAACTCGGTTTTCCTTGTACAATAAGATAATATAGTGTTACACGTAGAACAAGTTTAACTTAGTATTTTGTATAATAAAATATTATCTTCATGTTTCGTGTAACACATATCATAAAATAATTATTTTTTTTGAAATACTAATAATTCTGAAAAACTCAAGGTGTTACAAGAAGAGTAGTAAATTGATGTTCACAAAATATATATTAGTATATATTGATGCAACTAGTATAATCTTACCATGAGGATATTAAAGTGAAAAATAACATCTATAAACTTTCATATCTATGTCTTAATGAAATTTTCAAGTTAGGAAAGAAGTGGTTGTGCCCCTTGGGTGAGGAGGGACCAAACTGTTAATCTAATAAAGAATGTTCTCTTGGTATGGAGTAGAAATTATTTAACCCATTTATCCATATAAAAATTTATTTATATTGGATTTTGGAACACAAAAATGTCATCAGTGTGTTCTAATTGGGAATATACATTTTTAGTGAATTAATTATAATTATTTCAATGTGTGCTTTACATTAAAGAATAACTGTTTTAGTTTTATTAGGTTTTCTATAAATAATTATAGGATAAACATATTTTATACTAACAAGTGAACCTTATTTTGAATGAATAAAAAATGAGTAAATAAAAAGGTTAAAATTGTAATACACCCAAAATCATCCCATTATCAGGGTGTCCTACATGAAAAAAAGTAGTTTGAAATAAAAAAGGCTTCAACTTGGTGTTCAAGCTATTTGAATAAATATTAAAAACAAAATCACTTATAATGAGAAAATTGTAATGAAAATTAAATATAAATGTTAGATATAAGAAGGAATTAAATTTTGAATAGAAAAAAGAACCAAAGTTTTTTATTCACCATCAGACAAATATGGTATGTTTTCTTGAAGACCAAGATATTAAAAGAGGGTAAAAAGTATTGGGTTTATATTGAAATAAAACCATTATTATGTAGATGATCATGAATCTAGTATTTTGTTTGAATAGAGAAAGAGTTAATAGCTCAATTATATGCTCACGGGAACACAAATGAAGTAGTGGATTTAAAAATAATTATTGAAAATTAGGAAGTAGTGATTGAAAATAAAATTTTTATCTATAAAAATTTACTATTATGATTGAGTGTATTATGGACTAAATTTCTAAAATAAGAGTTATCGTGTGTAATTATGAACATGATGGAATTGATACTAAATTTTTATGGTGGTATAGAGGTAAATATGAGCCATATGATGACATTGAAACTTATAATGAAAAATAACTGGCCAAGAATATTTTGAAGAGTATTGACTATGAGGGATTCCAAAATATAATATAAAATAAATATACATTTAGTTTATATTGTTATGATGATATAGTTATAAAAAATAGATTTTTTAAAACTAATATGTTCACTATAGAATATAAATAAAATATCAATGAATATTAAATATTCTCAGATGGAAGATAAACCAAATATTATAAAATATATTAAAATTTCTTTACTAAAGTAAAAAACAGATACATGAAGTCCAAATTTTTAATCTGATGAATATATATAATGAATAAAAAATATTAGTACATGTTGATAAACAACTCTCAATGTGAAGAGTTTTGAACTAGATATCAAACTATGAAATATGGAATCCACAGAAGTTTAGATCTCTCAGACTATTGATAATAGATGTGATCCTATATTCTTTTGAAGACCTTAAAGAATAAAAAGGACTCATATTATTCAAAAAATTATATTTTAGGTCAAAATTGATTTTTTAACTATAATATCATGGAATGATGAAACCCATTATCCCGATAAATTTGTTTAAAATATATTGTTATGCCAACTTATATAGGAACCAAATTAAAATACAGAAAATTATAGATAGATCAGAATTATATTTAATCTAGAACTTTATCATAGGTGAATAAATTAAATTTTACTAAAATAGACAACAATAATTTTTTTTAAAGCGGGTCAAATGTTTTTGCAAGAATAGTGAGGAAATTAATATAACGAGATTGTATCCATAGATAAGAAAGACGATTTCTTGGCTATTTTTAGTTTTATTTGAATTTTGTACATAATTTTATTGAATGTGGTAATAAAATTTCAATGCATGAAACTATAAAATGACTTCATTAGTGGGGAGAAAATATGATGAAAAGATAATTATGGTTGTTTAAACATAGTGTTCTCAAAAAAACAAGAAACTTTTCTAACATGAATAGATTAGAATCCATGTAAACAATATGATATCTTTAAAATAGAATTGGTTTGGTTATGAGGAGTGATGTAATTTATCACTCAATCAAAATTAATTCATTACAAAGTATATAAGACCACAAAGTAAATGAAAACACATAGAAATGGAAAGAAAAAATTCTTTGATAATGTCATTGAAGAAAGGTTTTATGCAACCTACTCAAAATATTAAAATAAATACATATTAACTAGATATCAAAACTAAAAATTGAATATTATTATATTTTTATATAAAAGGACATATCATGGGACATTTAAAATAATCCATGAACATCATTTCTAATTGGGATAAATATTGAATTAAATAAATAATTATTTTGGTGTGGAATTAAAATGAATTGTTTTTTAAAATACATCTTGGAAGAAACACAGAAATTTCATAGGAGTTTGTATATATAGGGTAACATTATAACTATAACATATATTTTTGTAAGTTGTAAATTGTTTGGAAAATTATAATAAGTGCAATAATGTTTTACCTAAATAAGAAGAACTATAAAAAAATAAATGAAAATTAGTAATGATTTAATGTGCTATAAATTTTATTATAAAGAAGAAGTTGACACACATAGTGAATATTGATTATGCACCAAAGGAATTCTTCACCATATGTGTAGATGAATTAGAATTATATAGGAATATGGATCAAGTATAATATAGTGTAACTATGTTGCTGGATAACTTAAATAATCCCAGTTTTCTAATGAAGAAACTTAATGTTATTAAAAAGACAATACTAGCCAATGAGATTATTTTTTAGAGAATTAATAGTTAAATCATGAACCAATATAAATACTTAAAGAAGTTTTTTTCTAGGATGGGAAATAAATCTATATCCTATTACACAAAATAATGAATAAATGAATTATATAATGTATTCCCATATAAATATTATGTTTCAGATTCAATGCAGAGAATTAAAGGTGTGGTATGAAATATGGGGAAGATCTAAAGTAATGAATGTAATAGAAATTATAAAAACATTACGGTGTCAAACATCGTCAAGAAAAATAATTTTTATATACTTATAAGACATCAAATAAAATATATAGGTTTTTATTTTTATTTCATTAATACCATTGATGTGTAGATAGTATTATTGATGAAAAATAGATTAGGACGAAGTCTAATGAAGGGAGTCCATTGAAAGTTAATAAAGAAGATAAAGAAGTTATCTAGAATACATTTTCTCCTGATAGATCTAGTATACTAGACTTGATCATTGGCATCAATGATTTTTATTAGTACACATTATAAAAATTCTATTTGATAATAATAATTAGAAAAATGTGTAATCATTTATTAATTGACTAAAAACATGGTAACAAGAATGGGTGAGTAACATGATTTGTGTATAAGTATTTGTAATCATTTGGTTTAGTTGGATGTAGAATATCATCATGAAGAATTCAAAAAAAATTTCTTAGAAAAATTATAGATGGTATCACACATTGATGAATTTATAGATAGTTTTTTTCCATATAACAAACTCTTGTTTTCTACACAAGGATTTTAACACAGATAAAGATTTTATTGGTGGATAAATACTTATTATGTAGAATGTGATTTTTTATTTCTCTCAATAAGATAATTTTTTTAATAAATTATATATCTCAAGAAATGATTAGGAAAACATCCACATGTAGAATAAATTTAAACTAAAAGTGGAATATGAGGAATGAATGTGATAAATACAACTATTTAAACTAATTTTTATAACCCCAATTGAAGGATAAAGAAGTTATATTATCATTTTGTTGATAATAGTGGAGGAATAAAAGGCCAAAAAATATAAATTCCTTCATGAGAAATATTTATCGGATGTAGTGAATAAAATAAAAAGGTGTATATTTTTTAAACCATGAGGTTATATTTGGTTTTTTGAAAATATATATAGAATTAATGACATTTCTTACTACCCTTTAATGCTATGACTGATAAGGTATATGTGAATGTGGCCATTCTGAGAGTATTTTTATTGATCCATGATTAATAATTATATTGGAAAGATGAAGTTATCCAACTGGAGTTTTTGAGAGATGAATATTCTTGATTATTTTTGATATATTAGAAATGTTATTAGAAGACGAAGATTTACAACATTATAATAAGTATCTTGTATATTAGGAAATCCACTAAATATTCCTTATGACAAAGACATATACTTTTGGTGTTTTTCAATAGAACATATATAACATTTGTTGGGTGGAATCACTCTCTGGTGATTCATAACTAATATTAATAAATTTAATAAAGCACTTATATTTTTTAACTTATGTTGAATACATTTTTAAAAGTATATACGACCTTTTGAGGAATATATTGAAAACAAGAAGTATATTTCTGTTGTATTAGAATTTTGTTAATAATTTTTAGAAGTCACCATGGAATTAAGATTATTTTTTTGGAAGATTGGCCATGGATATCATTTCCTTGGTTAATTAATTTAGTAGAGTTTATTAAATAATTTTCTAGCCTAAGGCTAGATATAGAACCATGCTCACCCTCCTGGTTATGGGATCAAGATCAACTATAACCACCCAAGATAAAATTAGAAATATATGAGAGTTATAAATTAAAAGGAATATATAGATGTAGAAAGTGTTTGGGTTGGAGTATCAGGGTGGTGCTTCTACTCATCACATTTGGTTCAACATGGTGGGATCCAAAAAAGAACCATCTCGCATTTGAACTGTATCAATTTTATAGGGTGATGTATATGGTTATTATCACAACACATTCAAGTGATTATACTATGTGTTTTATCATTATTAATGGACATTGATCCTCAATCCATTAGAATACAGACACATGATGTAGAGTGATATTATGTTCCATGATGTATTCATAATCTTTGGGCCTCATTCTTTGGGTTATGCACATTATATTTCTTTTGTGCTATAATTCCCCATGATTTTAGTAGTCTTATTATTTCTAGAAACTATATTTGTCATAATTATAATATATTATTTATATTTGTTTAAAGGAATTGAAATTGATTATGAAATATTCCATACAAGATAATGATTAAAATAAAAATAGTTTATTCATTCATACATTCTATGTATTGTTACTCTCTATGGATTTTTACAACCATTGGAAGTGATATATTGAAAGGGGGATTATTAATAAAAATACCATTAAGACTATTAACTTCCTTGGACCACCATCTCTATTGAGAATAACTATAATTATACAAAAAAACAATGATAAATAATATAACAAAACATGAAAGCATATTGTGAGATATATAATGAAAACTATGGAAATGAGAAGTTTGATACAAGAAGTGTGAATGGAATAATCATGTATAATAAGGATATGTATAAGAATTAAATATTACTATTACAAATATAGTCATTGGAAATATGGTCATTAGAAACATGGTCATTGGAAATATGGTCATTTTACATATGCTCATTAGATATACACATGTCCCATAGGTATAATTAATTTGATTATGTTTTGTTATAAATATAAAATAAATAAATTAGTGAAAAATAAACAATGACATGCATGTACAGTATCAAAACATATATACATATTATATTTATTTGTTACATAATAGTAACAATATTTTTTAATGTATTATATGATGTATTTATCAAATTCATAGAAATAGATTAATATAAATATACTTGTAAAAGTAAAGTTTTGAAAAAAAATAATTATCCATTGTTGTATTTCCTAATAATTATTTATTATAAAATAAAAATTTTCAAAGAACTATCTTTTTTAAAATTATTTTGTATTTTTAACTACTTTTCTCCAAAAAAATGACTTAATTTAAATCTGCTCATATTTACAAGGAAATAAATTGATAATATTTTAACAGGTATTATGAGCCATGTGACCAGAATAAGTTTACTTTTGGATTAAAATGAATTTTTTGTAAACATTTATTTTCAAGCACTATATATAAATTTTTATTGAAAATAAATTTAATATGGGTAAATATTTATTAAATATACAATTTATGTTAATAATATATTAAAATTAATAATTACTTTATTTCAAATAAGAAATATAATATTTAATACTTTAAAAAGATGAAAATAAATTTAAAAATATTTGTTTACTATAATTTAAAGGTTTAATGTTTAAATTTTATAATTTTCATATACCCGAATGAAAATAAAATTTTTAAATGATTATTTTATTTTATTGTTTGATTCTTCTAAAATTGTATATTTTATTTTAATAGTGGAAACATAGGTTTTATTCTTACTATCACATTTTTTACTTTAATATGGTCTAATAATAACCAAAAACATTTATAAAAATATTTATTAGAAGAAAATTTATTTAAGTAATAAAAATATTCATTTCAAACTGAAATATTGAGTTTAAAAACAATTTTTTAGTATTATGTAACATAAGTTATATTTTATTCTAATAAAATAAATTTCTATTTTTTTCATTACTTATGATATAATATGGTAGAATTATGTTTGGAATTTATTTTATGTATATATAACTCTTATGTTTTAATAATAAACTCTATAATTCAATTTAAATCAATAACATTGAATATTTATTTTTAATATTTTTAAGCATAATAATACAATTCTCTTAATAATTTGTTTTACGGGTTACATGCACTGATATCAAATTTTTTTTCTATTTTTAAAAAATAATAATTATTTTCCAAAATATATTTTACATTATTAATCACTAGGTAAAGATTAATAAATAAGGATAACTTTATTTATAGTCATTAAAATTAACTTAATTAGGTAAAAATTATTGACCACTTTAAAAACAAGAAAATTAAAAGTGAAAACTATATAAGTTAAAGAGTAAAATGATCTTTGTAACATGAGTGAAAATCAATTTTTTAGAAATTATTGAGCATAAATAATACTATAGTTAAATATTTTTCATTATTTGATCCACTTTACATATGGAAAAAGGCATACCTTATAAATTATTACAAAAATGCCACTCCACCCGCATATAAAAGGCTTCATTAGCACCCTAATTTTCCTCAAAGAGCAAGAAAAATAGATTACACCATAATATACCCTAATAACTCCAAAAAAACCAATAAAATTATTATTGGTTCTTTTATTCTCAAAATAAAACCTATCAAAGCCATAATATATTTTACAAAACAACTATTCCAAGGAGTAAGGTAAAATTTTCAATTACTCCATTTGCATTTACTTTTATTTCATTATTCTCAAATTATTTCAAAATATAATATAATCATATTGAAATAATTACATAAATTACATAATTATTCTAAAACATTATTATTTTAATCGGATGTCTATTTTAATTGTCCTCATAACCATCCGAAAAACATTTCTTGTGTTATGTGTGAACTACCACCTCTATAAGAGATGTGATATATTTTTCATAATTAGATTAATAGGAAATATAATAGGGGTTACTTAATAAAAAAATATTAAAATTAATATGTTATTAATATTATGAAAATATGAACCAATTCTTATGTTATTTTTGTTTTAATTAAACCAATATGTCACCCATGAAAACATGAAAACTAATGCCTCTACATAATTGAATTACTTAATTTGTCATCAATTATTTTATTCAATTTATGACTCACATAAAATAAGATTCAACAACTTAAATATATCTATATTATATAATTAATATTTTGTAACAATGATATTTTCCCATAAGAATAAATTTAATTACCACAATTTCCCAGAGATTATAGCTTTTACTTGTTTGGGTTAGTTTAACCAGCAACTTGGACAATGCTATAAAATTCTATCCTGTATGAAAATAAATATAAAAATACTATTTTAATTAAAAATTAATGGTAAAATAATATTTTTTATGGTTCCTAAATGATTTTTAAAAATTTATTTTATTATTATTTGACCACCCTTTAGATCATTATAAATCACTGAAAAAACTCATCACCAATTTCAACATCGGGATTCATAATTTTTTTTTGAAATGAAATTATAAATTATAAAAAATTATAAAAAAATTATTATAGTACATATAATAATATTTTAAGGATTATTATTTAATATATAAAAAATAATCAACACTTTCATTATGATAAAAGTACTAAAAAAAGAATCATGGTTAATTACATTCAATGATTAAATTCAAATATTCTATCTAATATATTTTTAATAAATGATTACAAATAAATTTAGTAAAAGTTTATTTATAAAAATGATGTTCTAAAATATACCATAAATTTACTTATTTTTTTTATAATGGAAGTTAGAGCATGCTCTACTATGTGGTGTTAATGTTTAAGGCATTTCATCTCAATTTAATTTCATTGAGTCATGTTTTATTTTATAAACGTAATTTAATTTAAATTTTATTAATTCAACATATTGTAAATATAATATCATGAATTTAATTTTTTCTATGGTATTTATATTTCTATTTCATTCCCTCTCATTCAATATGATTCTATTAAAATATTTCTTATATAATGAGGTTTATTTTTATGTAACTTAATTTCATGATTCATAATGATTCCTATTTGAAAATAGTTATTACAAGATGGATTTATTATATTAAATAATGAAATTATAAGGCCTTGAATCCTTATTTACTATGAAATTATATTAATTAACTTCAGTTTTCATTAAATATGGTTACATTAAGAATAAATAATATTCATTCCAAATATTATTTTTTGTTTATATACATATTCATTCAACCTGATAATGTCCTTATTTATTATTTTGAAATTAAGATCTGATTTACTTATATTAATATTAACATTCAAGTTTACCTATTTAAAAATGAATGATTTATCACTATTTTATAATTTTTGTTTATAATATTGGTATTTTTAAAATATTTATAATGATTTCCCTTTAAAGTTAAATTTTTTTTCTTCCACTCCACATTTCATCTTGGAAACCATTATGTTTTTGTCAAGGCTCAATTATTTAGATTAGTTTTAATGTATTGTTAAAAACGGATATATTGTTAGCTTATTGGAAATTATTTTTGATATTTATTTATAATTTCTTTGGTTTATAACAATGTTATGAAATCTTTTCTAACAAATCATTTTGTTATTTATTTTGTTTAACGATTTATATCATGTGTACCTATATCTATTGAAATTTATCTTCATGAATCATAATCTATGAGAATTAATGAAATGATCATTCTAGGTTACTAATTATTTTTTATAAATAGATATAATTCTTGTGGTTAATTTACATGATACCATTTAGAATTATTATGAAACCAATTTTCATTAAATGGTTAATTTATGATTTATTTATTTCAATTGGAAGAAATATGCAAGGAATATTAATTTTTGGGACAGTATATAACCCACTAATTTATTGGTGGGATGTTTATAACTCATGAGACTTGTATCTACTATAAAACTTATGTCTTATTTCCAAGGTTGTATATGATCAGTGACTCACGAAGGCATGGGTGAGTGTAACACCATGAGATTTTTTGAAATATTCTTTTTTAATTAATTTAATCTTTTGATATTTTTCATTTTACATAGAACTAAAAATATTTTTTATATTAAATAATTAATTCAAACATAAAATTCACTTTGAACTAAATTGGAATACATTATATTGAGCATAAAAATTTTGTACATTACAGACAACTCAAAAATGAAATATGTTACACCGAACACTGACTTGGCCTACATTAAATGCAACACTGAGTTTTTACAAAACATCATTTTATTATTATAATTATTTAAATGAGATAATTATAATCTAGACATTAAACTTTTTAAAATAAATATTATGAACTATTTTAGAAATATTTTTTATTATTTCTTTATTGATAATGATGGATATAATTTTTTTTTGAAAAGTCATTATATGTTTTGAAATAATAATTTCTCATTCAATCAACTTTTTATATCCTTCTATGAAAAATAATAAAAATAATTTTATAAAAATTTAGTAATTTAATTTGATTAAATAAACATTAAATTTTAATTTATAATGTAAATATTATCTTAGGGTGAATTTTTGGGATTCTTCTCAGAAACATTATTTTTGGATTAATAATGAAAAATATCATATTTTAATTCAAAACTGGATTTTTCATCTCATTTATTTATAATGTTAAATTATATTTTAATTTATTTAAAGGTTTAATTATATCATATTTTTATCATTTATTCTAATGTACTTCATAATAATTAATTTTGTATATAAACTTGGGTATAAAAAGATAGCAAATGTTGGGTGTTTTACTTTAAAAACCTGTAGTGTCGCCCCACTAGCTGTAACACCCCAGGTAAATAAATAATATGACATCTCTATATTTATCCATATTTTTGAATAAAATATTAATATTACTTTAAAGGGGATGCTATGCTCGATGGCGTACCCAATACGCAACAACGAGTTTCTTGGGAATCTTACGTTGCACTCTAATAATAAAATAATATTATTTTAAATGGTAGTTAACGCTTGGTCGTTGTAATGGAGGGAATGAATAGAACTAACTACAAAATGATTATATATGTTTGTCAAATATTTTTACTCTTTACAATAAATGTTAGAGGATTAAAAATGAGAAGGAATAAAATTTTAAGCGTAGACATTTTAATATTCTTTAACAGGACGATTAACCTCCTTTTGATGGAGAACCTATTTTAAATCCACTTTTTGAAAATTTTATGTGTTATATTTGACAAGATAAAATTCTTCTTTAGAATCGGGACATCAAAATTTACATTGTGTAATTTTTTGGTATTTTTCCGAAAAAGTTCAATTTTTAATGAATAGTGAAAAATGTTGTATTTTAATTCAAAACCTCTTTTTAATCTGATTTATTTATATGATTATATTATCTTTTGAATTGGTTTTAAAGTGAAATTAGAATATATTTTTACCATTTAATCGAATAGTTGTCATTGGAATTAATTTCACTTTGAAATCGGACTTAAACTAGTGTCAATCTTTTGATACTTTTTGTTTCATAAAAACACGCTATTTGCTCTGACAATGGAAATTAATTATTAAATTAATTAATTCAACTAATATGTTTTTAATTTTTTAAAATAGAATTCATTTTTGAATTCAAAATATCAAATATATCTTAGGGTGAATTTTTGATAATTTTCTGAAAAACTTCAATTTTTGATAAATAGTGAAACCACTAAGTGGTACTTATAAAAAATGATTTTCCGTTTAAATGAAAATTTTCCATCTATGTGTTTTGAATTTCAAAAATCTGA
This sequence comes from Viscum album, assembly GCA_963277665.1. Lineage (NCBI taxonomy): Eukaryota > Viridiplantae > Streptophyta > Magnoliopsida > Santalales > Viscaceae > Viscum > Viscum album. Next base: position 35,824,112 of record OY728124.1, read on the forward strand.
CAAACATGGTTGACATTAAGAAGTAAAATGCGGTTCAATTGGATTAAAATAATTTTTTGGTGAATTGAAACTTATTAAGTTTTTAATCGCAATTAGAGGTAATTAGAGTAGTTTAAGGTAAAAATAATGTTTTAATAATATGAGATGATCATGAAACATGTCCTACCCTCATTGGATGTGTAATGGACGACCAAGAAAATCCATGGGTCAACATGGGGACCCCATGGAGCCACTTTGGTTGGGAAATGACATAAATAACTTTTTATTTAATGTTAAAGTAAAAATGACACAAACATGAGATGTTTTACTAAAACAATTTTTACATGGGGTTATACAAGTCATATTTTTGACTATAAATATTCATTGGAAATATAAAATTATTTCCTACATAATAGTATTTTTATTATAATTTTAGGCATTAAATAAATATATTATTTAGGACATCATGATGATGCATTGATGGCCTCATTATTCAACGATTTAAATAAAATGGAAAGAAAATGTAAAATATAAGACCTACACATGTCCAAAACCAATTGGATGGGTGGATTTCGAACCCTTATCACCTTATCCTAGAATCTGATCAATGTGGGACCTTTTAAATCCGAAAATAATTTTAAAATAAAGGAACATTTCTTTACTTTCCAAGAGTGCCCCTCCTCTCCTCTTATAAAAGGCCCCCACCTATACCTCCTTAACCACACTTCCAAAGACTTTGTCTCGGCCAAAACCTTCCCATTTTGTCTCTCCACATCCCTATCTAACTCCTTGAAGCCTCACTTTGGGCAGATGTCTTCCCAAGGAAGCCTTTGAGCTCAAACCAAAGGGAGTTACCCGATTTTAAGATAATGTCTTCACTTGAGTCCTTTTTTTTATTTTTCTTCTCCAACCCCCTAAACTCTTTTTATTAATTTCTTTTGTAACAACTACAACATCTTCAATATACTAGGATGTGTTTATAAGAAGGATTCGAGCTACACTTACACACACCTTCGTCTAATGGTTAAAGAACATACTATTTCTGTGGTTTGCGATTTTCTGCCTCACGAAACAATGATTGTTCAATATTCTTTTAACACCTTTAAAGTTGGCCATTAAGATGTCACTATATTTATATATTATATATAATATTTTTATGTTTTACTTAAGATTCTGTATTTTTCATTTATGGCATATCCTTTATGGTTACCATTATGAGTAAACGCGATATCTTCATTACAGGAAGTGCGGACTACCGCCCCCTCAAAGTGATTTGATTCGTTAATGCCATATGTGGGACGTATAAAGGATGTAATTAATGGTATTCTATGTTATATTATACTGGAATTATAATATACCTTTATATCATTATTATTACATTCTATAAAATATGAAATAGAAATGAAAGTATCATTCATGCGTACGTACGGCTTACCGTCTCCATGAACGGTGCATTTCATTTCTTACCTCTAAATTATTTTGTAATATTATAAATGCATGTATATACTGGATATATATGATATATATGATATATACATCATGATTATAACTCTGGATATAATGGATACATGAACAACATGAAATTATAAAGAGCATATTTTGATTCAAGGACCAATGATCGTTTAAACGACCGTTATTAACTAAAATAATTACATAGTGTTCATGACATGGTAATAAGTGATATAAATAGAATAATGAAATTGAAAAAGGTTTTTAAGTAAGTAGAAATTAACTCAATTTTATTATTCAGGAGATTAAAGAATGATCGAGTCAAGTCGGACCCGAGGTAAGGGATCCTACTCCTCTCGTTCTTTTTAAGTACACTCTTTTATGTCATTCCTTTTAAGCTCATATTTCTTGTGATTGGGATGTTATTTTATATTAATCTTACTGTAATTTTTATGTTCATATGATGAGATACCGTATTTGATCTCATCAATCTATTTTGGAAGTTTTAAGTGGCGCCGTTAGGCTGTCGAGTTTCTGGAAGGGAATTTCTTAACCCAATTTTGATTCTTTGGGGTAAACTTGTACACCTTGAATATGTCATTCTATGATTATGTGTGAATGTCCTCTGATTGTTTTACACTTAATACCCACTTATATTTTGGGTATTTTTTTGTCACACAAAATTATGTAAGTAATTTATCCTTAATCCAAGGATACCGTCTTTGTATGGGACTTCGTCTCAATATCCTTTCATTGAGGCATATTTTCTTTTATACACAACCTTGTTTTATACGGTGTATAAACCCCTTTGACTTTTACGTTTATCCAAAAAAGAATATTTTTTTATATTAAGTGTTTTACTAAACGAAAAAAGGGTAATGTTTTTGTCATACGTATGCGACAACAACGACTTCTCCGCCTCCGTGACCATTATTTGAGTTTTGGCTTCCTCTACAACCATACCTTCTTTTTTAAAAGAAAAATAAATACCATGTTTTACCTTTCTTTAATATTGGTATTGAAAATGGTTTTCATAAGGTTTTTTATATCAATGTGTTTTATTGATATCTTGTGATTGAAATGTAGAAATGTTAGGTTTCCTTTATGCATGTATTATGTGATACGATTATGTTGAGGTTCGTGGGAATTATTATGTAGACGGGTGGTTCCGTGATAAACTAAGGGCGGGTGACCCTGATAGAGCTCTCCAATGCATTGGGTAACGCGAAGGAGTGAAACGTTATGATTTTTCCGAATAGATTTAGGGAATATACTGTGGTGGGTATTACAAACATAATCAAGAGGGTTACTCCCTACGTAAGAATGTTATAAATGCCTCAAGTTACCTTTTATGTCTTATGAATTCTATGATTTATTCATGATATGATGAGGTATGTTAATGTGCCTATGTTTTATGGGTAAAGTATGATTTCATTCTTATGTATATATGAACTCAAGTTTCCTTTCCATATTTTTATATCCCTTACTGAGCTTTTTATGCTCATCCCAAGTTTTTTTGAAATGTTTTTCACAGGTCAAGGGAAAGGTACATTATATGATGATAGTGTCAAAAAAGTGTCAAGAAAGAATCCATGTTTTATTTTAAATATGTTTCCGTTGATGGGAAAAAAGGAATACTATATTTATGTAACCACTTTGATTAAATGTGGAATGTAATGCAAGTTTTATGATCTAATTCTCTAAAACTCTAAACCTGAAAAGATCCTCAATGTGTAATCTTGTATTAAATCAAGATTAAGTAAGGTTTAAGGCTGGGTCCTTATAGTTGGTATCAAAGGTCGGTTTAGATAACTTTAGAGGTTAGAGTATTCTTTAAGAATATGTGACATTACCATAATGGTTAAGAATTCAAAAAGAGTCATAGTTTTAGATAAAGTGAATGAGTAAGTATATCTTAGTGTTTATCTTCCTCATTAGTACATCATGGTTTTGTTGATATACTCACATTGACCTTTTTGGTTTTAGTAAATGGCTGGATCTAGCAGGAACCAAAGTAACAGTGGATGTGAAGGAAACTGTGATAGTTTTTTGAGCAAGGAACTGAATGATATGGGAGCTGCAATGAGAACTCTTGTGTTTATCCTCAACCAACTATCTGGAGTCATGATTTACCACCTAAACCTTGGTAATTTCTGCAAGGAATCATATACGTGAGAAACAAATCCCTACAGAACTACGGGTAATAATCATAAAGGTAAGTATGTTCAAAAACCTATGTGTCAAAGATGTGGAAAGAAACACCTAGGAAAATGTTTCAAAGGGACAGAAATATACTATAGATGTGGAAATAAAAGTCATAAAGCAAGAACCTTCCATGGAAAAAGAAATCATCCAGTTGACTCGAGGAAAGGGAAAGAAGTTATTTATGAGGGATCAGTTGAATGTTTTAAATGTGGTGTGCATGGTCATTATGCAAACACATGTCCTGTGAAGAAGTTTTGTGAATGGGATCACCAAGATCGTATATATATTAGTTTACCAATACCTAATTCCATTCCGATTGAGGAAGAAGAAACTGACATTGACCAATCAAAGGTATGGATCATTTCATAACTTTTGTTTTCCGATTTTGGAATCTTAGGATATGATTCATTATTTTGTTTGTAGGAAAGAAGTATTTCAGAATAAGTTGGAAAGGAATGGTTAATGGATCATGGAGAATGTTGAATGATTAAGAAGTCAACATATAAGGGCTTCAAGAGTTATGGTGAAATTATTAACAGTATTAAGTCTCTTTTGATGACGGGGTTACAGTAGAAGACTTTTTATAGTATGTGTAACCCTGATGTTTAATATATAAAAATTTTATTCAAGTAATAGTTATCTGTTCTTTTGTGGACATAGTTATAAAGAACCATTTGGGTTTATATGATCCTTACTTTTGAGGTAATTATGGGTTACTATATGTTATGATGGAAGTGAAAGGCATGATATTAAATTGAGGTTAAATTATTTTATTGTTATTTTTGATGATTTTATCTCTTTTTGGAAATGATTTGAGAATTATATAGTTTTAGAAAAAAGTACAACACGCAGACCGTGTGACAACCCGTCGCGTTGGACAATGCTGCGGGAATCGAACCCACAACCAAAGTGCAACTGGTATTTATCGCCTACCGCTAGACTACGTGAAGCCCCTGGTTAGTTCGATTGATTCTTTTTAGTTAGATGATTTTATGAATTAAAAGTAAGTTGATTTTTGGTTATCTATGGAAATTTATTAACCTATCATTGATGATATGTGATTAGGTTAATTACTTTTCAATACGAGACATTAAGAGCAACTGATGTTGTTAGGAGATAAATGTTACGATTTAGCTTGGAAGACTATGTGACTAAAACCTTCAAATATTTGGGTTTCAATTATAGTTTGGTTTACTTTGAAGAATTTTATGGACAAATTTTTTATCGAATGGTCCTCGTTGAACTTTGGGTTTTGTTGGACAAATTTTGGAGATTAAGAGTAGATTTTCTTTTTATAAAGGGTTATCCTTTTCTGGATTATCTGATCTTGTACTAACCTTTTTGGTTTTGTTTTTTGGTAAAGTCTAAAGACATGGGATGTATATAGTTCTCTTTTGTGGATTAGGTGATTCTCTAGAAGTTGATTATAGTACTCTTAATGTGAACAAGTCTTCCTAAATACTCTTCTTTTGGAGAAAATATGAGTTTGTGTAAGGAATCTAATAAAAGTTGAAAGTCAACATGATAAGTGATTATGTTTCCTTATGAATAAATTCCTCAATAAAAAGTTACTTAAAACAAAAATGTTGTCTATTAAATTTTCCTACTGGGGAATCGAATACCGTTTAACCCATCACAAGTTTGTGATTTTCTTGTGGTTATCTTTCTCCTAAACATGTTTTCTATCACTCTCCATCAGAACATGAACCTATGTTTTCTCCTCCATGTCCATGTTTTCCTTCATGAAATCCTAGTATGGGTTAACTCGGGTGACCTCTGTACTTATCTTTCTTTATTTTAAAGTGATTGTTTTACCGACTCTTGTTCCGATGTGGGACTTTCAAGGATGTTTCCAAGCCCAATTTTAAAATTGCGAGGACGCAATTTCCAAAAGGGGGAAAGGATGTAACACCCCAGGTAAATAAAGAATATGACATCTTTATATTTATCCATATTTCTGAATAAAATATTAATATTACTTTAAAGGGGATGCTATGCTTGATGGCGTACCCAATACGCAACAATGAGTTTCTTAGGAATCTTACGTTGCACTCTAATAATAAAATAATATTATTTTAAATGGTAGATAACGCCTAGCCGTTGTAATGGCGGGAATGAACAGAACTAACTAAAAAATTATTATATATGTTTTTCAAATAGTTTTACTCTTTACAATAAATGTTAGAGGATTAAAAATGTGAATGAATCAAATTTTAAGCGTAGACATTCTAATATTCTTTAAAAGGTCGATTAACCGCCTTTTGATGGCGAACCTCTTTTAAATCCACTTTTGACAATTTTATGTGTTATATTTGACAAAATAAAATTATTCTTTAGAATCGGGACATCAAAATTTACTTTGGGTAAATTTTTGGTATTTTTCTGAAAAAGTTCAATTTTTAATGAATAGTGAAAAATGTTGTATTTTAATTCAAAACCTCTTTTTAATCTAATTTATTTATATGATTATATTATCTTTTGAATTGGTTTTAAAGTGAAATTAGAATATGTTTTTACCATTTAATCCAATAGTGGTTGTTGAAATTAATTTCACTTTGAAATCGTACTTAAACTAGTGTCAATCTTTTGATACTTTTTGTTTCTTAAAAACACGCTATTTTCTCTGACAATAAGAATTAATTATTAAATTAATTAATGAAACTAATATGTTTTTAATTTTTTAAAATAGACATCATTTTTGAATTCGAAATATCAAATATAGCTTAGGGTGAATTTTTGGAAATTTTCTGAAAAACTTCAATTTTTGATGAATAGTGAAACCACTAAGTGGTACTTATAAAAACTGATTTTCCGTTTAAATGAAAATTTGCCATCTTTGTGTTTTGAATTTCAAAAATCTGACATACATGGTTGTCATTAATAAGTAAAATTTGGTTCAATGAGATTAAAATAATTTTTTGCTGAATAGTAACTTATTAAGTTTTTAATCGTGATTAGAGGTAATTAGAGTAGTTTAAGGTAAAAATAATGTTTTAATAATATTAGATCAGAATGAAACATGTCTTACCCTCATTGGATGTGTCATGGCTGACAAATAAAATCCATGGGTCAACTTGGGGACCCCATGGAGCCACTTTGGTTGGGAAATGAAATAAATAACTTTCTATTTAATGCTAAAGTAAAAATGACACAAACGTGAGATGTTTTACTAAAACAATTTTTACATGGGGGTATTTAAGTGATATTTTTGACTATAAATATTCATTGGAAATATAAAATTATTTCCTACATCATAGTAGTTTTATTATAATTTTTAGACATTAAATAAATTATATTATATATAACATCATGATGATAGAGTGATGACCTCATTATTTAACGATTTAAATAAAATGGAAAGACAATGTAAAATATAAGACCTACACATGTCCAAAACCAATTGGATTGGTGTATTTCGAACCCTTATCACCTTATCCTAGAATATTATCTATGTGGTACCTTTTAAATCCGAAAATCATTTTAAAATAAAGGAACATTTCTTTACTTTCCATGAGTGCCCCTCCTCTCCTCTTATAAAAGGCCCCCACCTCTACCTGCTTACCCACACTTCCAAAGCCTTTGTCTCGGCCAAAACCAGCCCATTTTGTCTCTCCACATCCCTCTCTAACTCCTTTAATCCTCACTTTGGTAAGAAGTCTTTTCAAGGAAGCCTTTGAGCTCAAACCAAAGGAAGTTACCCGATTTTAAGGTAATATCTTCACTTGAGTCCTTTTGTTTTATTTTGCTTCTCCAACCCCCTAAACTCATTTTATTCATTTATTTTGTAACCACTCCAGTATCTTAAATATACTAGGATGTTATTATAATAAGGATTCGAGCTACACTTACACACACCTTCGTCTAATGGTTAAAGAACATACTGTTTCTGTGGTTGGCGATTTTCTGCCTCACGAAATGATGATTGTTCAATATTCTATTAACACCTTTAAAGGTGGCCATTAAGATGTCACTATATTTATATATTATATATAATATTTTTATGTTTTACTTAAGCTTATGTATTTTTCATTTATGGTATATCCTTTATGGTTACCATTATGAGTAAACGTGATATCTTCATTTTAGGAAGTGTGGACTACCGCCCCCTCAAAGTGATTTGATTCGTTAATGCCATATGTAGGAAGTATAAAGGATGTAATTAATGTTATTCTATGTGATATTATACTGGAATTATAATATACCTTTATATCATTATGATTCCATTCTATAAAATACGAAATAGAAATGAAACTAGCGTTCATGCGTACGTACGTCTTACTGTCTCCATGAACGGATTATTTAATTTCTTACCTCTAAATGATTATGTAATATTATAAATGCATGTATATACTGGATATATATGATATATATGATATATACATCATGATTATAACTCTGTATATAATGGATAGATGAACAACATGTAATTATAAAGAGCATATTTTGACTCAAGTACCAATGATCGTTTAAACGACCGTTATTAACTAAAATAATTACATAGTGTTCATGACATGTTAATAAGTGATATAAAAGGAATAATGAAATTTAAAAAGGTTCTTAAGGAAGTATAAATTAACTCAGGTTTATTATTCAGGAGATTAATGAACGATCGAGTCAAGTCGTACTCGAGGTAAGGGATCCTACTCCTCTCTTTCCTTTTAAGTACATTCTTTTATGTCATTTCTTTTAAGCTCATATTTCTTGTGATTGGGTTGTTCTTTACTATTACTCTTACTGTAATTTTTATGTTCATATGATGAGATACCCTATTTGATCTCATCAATCCATTTTGGAAGTTTTAAGTGGCGCCGTTAGGCTGCCGAGTTTTCGTAAGGGATTTTTCATCTCACTTTTATTCCCGTGAGATTTATGCTACATTTGCCACAATTTCCTTTTAGTGGTGTATATACTGCCCATTATTTTACTCAGTGTGTAATATACTTTCATTTATGAGTATTTTAATCAATTTTTTATTTTCCTTCTTTCACGGGGTGCATGTCTTGAAAGATACCCATGTCGGTAAGGGAAGCTTTCACCCTCCTCTTTTTAAAAGACTTCATTTGTTATATCTTTTAATTCACATAATATTATGTTGGGATATGTTCTTCTATATATTTATTGATTTAAATTTTATGTCCATGTTATGAGATACCCTTTTTATCTCTCATCAGCTTTTTTCTGAATTTTTAAGTGACGCTGTTAGGCTGTCGAATTTTTGAAAGGGAATTTCTTAACCAAATTTTGATTCTTTGGGGTAAACTTGTACACCTTGAATATGTCATTATATGATTATGTGTGAATTTCCTCTGATTGTTTTACACTTAATACCCACTTATATTTCGTGTATTCATTTTTCACACATAATTATGTAACTGATTTATCCTTAATACAAGGATACCATCTTTGTATGGGACTTCGTCTAAATCTCCTTTCATTGAGACATATTTTATTTTATACAAAACCTTCTTTTATACGGTGTATAAAACCCTTTGACTTTTAGGTTTATCCAAAGAGGAATCTTTTTTATATGAATCATTTTACTAAACGACAAAAGAGGAATGTTTTTGTCATACGTATGCGGCGACAACGACTTCTCCGCCTCCGTGACCATTATTTGAGTTTCAGCTTCCTATACAAGCCATAACTTATTTTTTTTTTTAAAAAAATACCATGTTTTACCTTTCATTTATTTTGGTATTGAAAATGGGTTTCATAAGGTTTTTTATATCAATGTGTTTTATTGATATCTTGTGATTGAAATGTGGAAATGTTATGTTTCCTTTATATATGTATTATTTGATATGATTATGTTGAGTTTCTTGGGAATTATTATAAAGACCGGTTGTTCCGTGATAAACTAAGGGCAGGTGAGCCTGATATAGCTCTCCAATGTATTGGGTAACGCGAAGGAGTGAAACGTTAAGGTTTCTCTGAAGAGATTTAGGGAATATACTATGGTGGGTATTCCAAACGTAACCAAGAGGGTTACTCCCTACCTAAGAATGTTATGAATGCCTCAAGTTACCTTTTATGTCTTATGAATTCTATGATTTATTCATGATTTGATGAGGTATGTTAAAGTGCCTATGTTTTATGGGTAAAGTATGATTTCATTCTTATGTATATATGAAGTCATGTTTCCTTTCCATATTTTTATATCCCTTACTGAGATTTTTATGCTCATCCCATTTTTTTTTTGAAATGTCTTTCACATGTCAAGGGAAAGTTACATGATATGATGATAGTGTTAAGGAAGTGTCAAGAAAGAATCCATGTTTTATTTTAAATATGTTTTCGTTGATGGGAAAAAATGAATACTATCTTTATGTAACCACATTGATTAAATTTGGAATGTAATGCTAGTTTTATGGTCTAATTCTATAAAACTCTAAACTTGAAAAGATCCTCAATGTGTAATCTTTTATTAACTCAAGATTAAGTAAGGTTTAAGGCTGGGGCCTTATAGTTGGTATCAAAGTTCGGTTTAGATAACTTTAGAGGTTAGGGTATTCTTTAAGAATAAGTGACATTACCATAATGGTTAAGAATTCAGAAAGAGTCCTAGTTGTAGATAAAGTGAATGAGTAAGTATATCTTAGTGTTTATATTCCTAATTAGTACACCATGGTTTTGTTGATATACTCACATTGACCTTTTTGGTTTTAGTAAATGGCTGGATCTACCAGGCACCAAAGTAACAGTGGATGTGAAAGAAACTGTGACAGGTTTTTGAGAAAGATACTGAATGATATGGGAGCTGCAATGAGAACTCTTGTGTTTATCCTCAACCAACTATCTGGAGTCATTATTTACCACATAAACCTTGGTGATTTCTATAAGGAATCATATATGCGAGAAACAAATTCCTACGGAACTCTAGGTAATAATCATAAAGGTAAGTATGTTCAAAAACCTATGTGTCTAAGATGTGGAAAGAAACACCTAGGAAAATGTTTCAAAGGGACAAAAATATGCTATAGTTGTGGAAATGAAGGTCATAAAGCAAGAACATTCCATGGAAAAAGGAAGCATCCAGTTGACTCGAGGAAAGGGAAAGAAGTTCATTCTGAGGGATCAGTTGAATGTTTTAAATGTGGTGTGCATGGTCATTATGCAAACACATGTACTGTGAAGAAGTTTCATGAATGGGATCACCAATATCGTACAAATAAACGTTTACCAATACCTAATGCCATTCCGATTGAGGATGAAGAAATTGACAATGACCAATCAAAGGTATGTATTGTTTCATAACTTTTCTTTTCCTATTCTGTAATCTTAGGATATGTGCAACACCCCAAGCTTCTACGGTACGCTTCTCTTTGAATAATGTGATAGCGTGTGTTGTACGCAACACCGAGTTCTAACACACCATAACTAATCAAACTAGCCGTTATGAATAGTAATACCTACTTTTTGAAATTATATATATTTTATATTTGAAAATGGACTTCATTTTTGGATTCGGAATATTGAATTTAGCCTAAGGTGAAATTTTGGTACATTTCGGATAACTTTCATATTTTGATGAATAGTGAAAATTTCTAAATTTTAATTAAAAACAACTTTTTTAATCAAAATAATTAATAGTGATAAATTATGAATTGGAGTGGTTTTAAAGTATATTTAGAATATATTTTTACCATTCAATTTAATGTTTATCATTGGACATAATTTTACAATTAAACCGAACATAAACAAGTGTCAATCTTTTGATAGTTATTATCTCTTAAAAACACGCTTTTTGTTTTGACAGCGGGAATTAATTTTAAATTAATTTCTGCCACTTCTGTGTTTTGAATTTAGGAAAATGGATTCCATATTTGGAATCAGGATGTCCAAATTATGTAAATAGGTAACTTTTATTTTTACACATTTTGAATAATTACTGCGGTAAATATTTTATTTACCATGGTTAAAGGGTAAATCCGGTAAATAAGGATTAACAAATAATATTATAATAATACAAAATTACCCTAGAACGTGTCCTAACCTTATTGGTGGACACATACCCGACCATGGGCATCCTTGGGTCAATTTGGGGACCCCTTGGAGCCACTTGTATGTGGTAGGGACACATTATATTAATAAAGTTAAAATAAAAATAAAAATGGCATAAGCTTACATCTTTTAGAAGAACAATTTTTACATAGGGTTATACATGTTGGATTTTCGATTATAAATATTCATTAGAAAGCTAAAAAGATTTCCTACATAATTATGTTTTATTTATAATTTTTAGACATTAAATAATTTATTTTATTTATGACACAATGATGATGCAGTAATTACTAAAATAGTAAAAAATTAACATAATTGATATTATAAATACCCAAATAAATATAATATGAAACTTTTAATGAATTACACTAATTTTATAGGATAATAGGATATATTAGGATTGATTTAATTGACTTTTTTCGAAGTAATCAATCTGTTATGAGTTTCACAAAAATCAACTATTGAATAGTGTCAAAATTGACATAAAAGAGTTCTTAAAACAAATATTATATTATTAATTGATATTAAATTCCTAAAAATCTAAGGTTCGGCCAAGAGACTTATATTATGATAGTTTAATCATTAATGGACCACTTGGGGGTCTCCTGTATGTATATGGTAAGTCTATTAACCATATAATATAAAAATACAAAGAGACATTGTAAAAGTGAAACTAATTAACTTAGAGTTAATACTTAAAGATAAGGTTAATATAAGTACCCAAACCTGTCTAAATTCTATTGGTTGAGTTGTTTTCGACCTATCCCCACCTTAACCTTTTAATAGTAAATTTTGGAGCCATTAGAAACCGAATATGAATTTATTATAAATTAATATTTCTAGCTTTTCCAAAGGTGGCTCTCACCCCTCTTATAAAAGGGCACTCCTCCTTCTCATTTCTTCACACCTTCAAAGCCTTTTGGTTCGGCCAAACTCTGCCCAAATACTCTCCCAACATCCCTAACTACAACCTAGAGGCCTTAGTTTGATCAGAAAGCCAACCTAAGGAGCCCTTTTGATCAAATCAAAAGGAAGAACCCGAAGAAGAGGTAATGATTTCACCACCCTTTTCTAAGTTCATTTCTTCTTCCACTTCTTCTTCCTTTGTTCTTACCATTCTGAAATAATAACTCCAGTACCTCACATATACCATGATGTTATTATAAATATGGTATAACCATATCTATTATCCTATCCACCCTTTGAATAACATGTCACCATACGTGCGTACGTACGGCTTACCGTCTCCACGTCGTGGTGTAATTGTTATTCAATATAATATTATTTGGATGGGTATAATAATGATGTGTAACTCATGTAAATAATAAATATAACATGTTAATGATTCTTTATATATGATATACCATCCTTTTATATATTATTTTAATATCAAAAGAATGATATTGTCGCTCGTGCGTACGTACGGACTACCGTCTCCACGAACGCGATGAGATTCATTCTCCATCGTATCCATTCAAGTATAATTTGATGATTTAAAAAATGATGTTTAAGGACTTGATATCATTCTGGATATGAATAATATACAACCTATCCTTTACATACATGTCTTACGTAACAAAACATACAAAAGAAAACAAGTAAGTTAACACCCGAAACGACGATAATTCTAAGATATTATTAACAAATCAATGTTAAAAGATCATATATGATATCATATTAATATATATGATTCTTGTATAATTTAATAACAATTATTTCACCATTATACAGGAGGTTAACCTACCCCAACCAAGGAAAAGTACAAAGTAAGGGTTATTTCACAATCTCTTCATTATCCGAGGTTGTTTATACGTAATAATCTACTGGGATATCTTTATCATCCACATCCATGTTTCTTAAAAATGTATTTCAAAACATTTTTTATGGGTTAAAGTCATTTATACCCTTGTTTGACTTTTTATAAGAGGTTTATAAAGGAATCTTTCCGTCGTTTTCAAAACAAGGTCCTTTTTAACCTTTTCGACTGAATTGAGGTAATAATGTTCTTTTTAACTTATACGGCGGGTGCGGTTATTTTCCGCCGTTATAAAATCGTCGAAGCTTTCCATACAAGCTTATAAGAATATTTTCAAAGAAAATGTAATATTTTATATGGATCTTAAATGATTTCAAAATAAAAGGAGATACTTCTTTAAAAAGAATTTTGATTTCATCTATGTCAACATCCTTTGATGGATTTTAAGATTATTTGAAGTTGATTTATTATGATACAAAACTTCTATATTGTATTGAAGTTTTTGTGATATGTTTGACTGTGGATGTGCTATTTTTATACCATTCATAGTTTATGGTGAAATTATTGACATTTCGTATGCTAGTTTTAATACGAATGTTTATGTTATGTTTAAACCTTTTCATATGGGAATGCATTGGACTTAATAAGTGACGGGTGGAGCCCGCTATAGCTCCTCGATGCATCGGTAGGTCTCATGAGACAAACTAGTGTCTTGGCACAAGGCCTTGACAAAATCTTATTTGTAGTCTTGGCACGAGGCCTTGGCTATGTGGTTATGATAGTCTGGCATTATGCATTCCAACATTATGAAAGTGGTTATTGATATTGCATGTGATTATTCGATTAGTAGAATATCCATGTGAATAAGTAAATGGCATTATTTCATTTTTATTTTTGCCATACTATGTTGAAGTTAAATTTTAAAAGGCTTTTGTTTTAGTAATTCATTGCCTTAAATGTTTATGCTTATTATGAATGTTCCGCTATATTGTTATCCTTACTGGGCATTTGAGCTCACCCCTTTTCTATGTTTTATTTTTCCCAGGTAGTGAAGAAGTAAATTATGAATGACTTGCAGGGATATTATGAGGGGTTAATAGTGTGGATATGAAGACTTTGTTGTTGTAGTAGTTTTTCACTTTGAAATGTAATGTAATACTTTATGATTATATCTAGTGTTTCCAAGGCTACTAAACCAATCGGTCTTTCGGGATTTGATCTTTCTTGTGATCATGCCAATGTTATGTAATTAATGCACCGACTCTGGGCAACTGGGGTCGGGGCGTTACAGTTGGTATCAGAGGAAGTTTAGTACAAACCTTGGAAACTTGATTTAGATAAACTCTGATTAGAGCACGTAGACCTAAGATGAACTTTGAGGATTAGTATAGAAGAACTTCCTAGAATTTTGGTATTGTAGAGATTTTGTGAGTTTTCCGAGCAATACATCCCTGTCTGGATACGAGTAGGTAGAGGCGGCTCTGGCACAGATGTACCTAGGGGTAAAACCCGAAAAAACCGCTTTGAGCTAGACTCGAACGGGAACTGGTGCACGACAACGGGCCTTGCTGCACTCTTGGTTACGACACTCCCGGGGGATATGCTTAGGATAACTCTCATTATCTTTACAAATCATTATGAAGGGTTTATGAGTATATACTTCCTCAAAGAAAACATTTTTATGATTATGGATTATATCCATAAATAGTTCAATTTATGTTAAGTGTTTTATAAGTATGGGATTATGTATTTTGATTCATAAACTGATCTAGTTTATGCCATTGTTTAGAAATGGCGCCTAGTGGAAGAAATGGAAACCGTATCAATGCACGCACTCCATGTAGGGATTTCCCTCCTGCTCAAGATAATTATAGTGGGGCTGGTGATGCAACTGGTGCTGATCAGCTAATCACCATACTGGGACAACTTACTCAGGTTATGAATAATAACCTTACCCGTATGGAGCACCCTGATCCGCAGCGTGGAGGATCAATGTTAGATTGATTCATGAGGCAACAACCACCAACGTTCAATGGGAATAAAAATCCCTTAGTAGCTGAGCAATGGATATTTTCCCTAGAGAAAATATTTCAGGCTTTGGGGAGCAGTGAAAGGGAAAAAGTTATCATGGCAGTTTACCGCCTCACTGGAGATGCTGATCAATGGTGGTCATTGATTCAAAATACGAAGGAAGATGATGAAGTATCAAATATGGAATGGAGGGAATTCAAAGATCTGTTTTTAGAAAAATACTTCCCTCGCGACCATCGAGCGGATATGGAAAGACAATTTCTGAGTATGAGACAAAAGGAGGATGAGAATGTCACAAAGTATGAGGCTAACTTTACAAGGTTAGCGAGGTATGCTGGAGATTATATTCGCAACCCAAGAAGTAAGATTGATCGTTTATTTGATGGGTTAAAACCATTTCTTCGTCGAGCATTAGTCTCAAAATCCTTTTCATCGTACGAAGACATTGTCTCATGTGCTATAAAGACCGAAAAGGAATTCTCTAAGTATTATGACTTTAAAGCAAAGCAAGAGAAGAAGAGACCTTCTGATCAATCTGGGAATGGAAATAAGGGGAAGAAGGGAAAGGTTGAATATCCATCTTGTGGTAAATGCGGGAAGAAACATCCCGGTACTTGCTTGAAGGGAATGAGAGTCTGTTACAAGTGTGGTGAAAAAGGCCACCAAGCTCATGATTGCAAGGGGAAGAAGGAAGCTACCAACGTTCAGTGCTACAATTGCAGGGAGATGGGGCATTATGCAAATGCATGTCCTAAGCGTCAGGAGAACTTACCTCAGAAAAGGCCAAGGGATCAAGGCCAGGATTATGCTATCACTACTGCTGAGGTAGAAGCTCCAAAAGACGTGGTGGCAGGTAATTTAATGGTTTCCTCAAGTTTAGCAAATGCATTATTTGATTCTGGATCATCGCATTGTTTCATATCTTCCCAGTTTGCTAAGAAAATTAGATATTTCCAATTTGATTTAATAAGGGAGTTGTCAGTTAAAACTCCTAAGGGAAGTATCGTTGCAACAAAGTTTTGTGAATCAGTCCCCATTAGAGCACATAAATTTTCTTTATCTGCTGATCTCATCGTCATACCTATGATCGAGTTTGATATAATCCTCGGTATGGACTGGCTTTCGGACTATGATGCGAAGATTTATTGTAAGAAGAAAGAGGTTACGATTCTTGATGATAATGATAAGGAACACCTTATTTTTAGAGCAGAATCGTCACCACCTAATTCTTATTTAGATCCACCCTCAATAGCTCAACTAAATTCAATTATTGGGGAGGAAGAGAATGAAATAACTGCGGGTGAGGAAAGGAATGTTCAAATAGAGGATGTACCTGTTGTGAAAGAATTTGTAGATGTATTTCCAGAAGATTTACCTGGACATCCTCCAGAACGAGAAGTTGAGTTTTCTATTGATTTGATTCCTGGATCAAGGCCTATATCGAAGACCACTTATAGAATGGCCATTGTAGAGTTAGTCGAACTAAAGAAACAACTAGAGGAATTGAGTAATAAGGGATTTATTCGCCCTAGTGTTTCTCCATGGGGAGCCCCTGTTCTTTTTGTTAAAAAGAAAGATGGATCTATGAGGTTATGTATCGACTACAGGGAGATCAATGCTATAACGATAAAGAACAAGTATCCCCTACCTCGTATTGATGATTTATTTGACCAACTGCATGGAGCTCAATACTTTTCAAAGATTGACCTTCGATCTGGATACCATCAGTTGTGTGTGAAGAAGGAAGACATTCCGAAAACAGCATTTCGAACCAGGTACGGGCATTACGAGTTTACTGTAATGCCGTTTGGATTGACTAATGCACCCTCTGTATTCATGGATCTGATGAATAGAGTCTTCAAGGAGTATCTCGATGAATTTGTGGTGGTATTTATTGATGATATCTTGGTATACTCCAAAACCTACGAAGATCATGAAAATCACTTGCGCATTATCTTGAAGACTCTGAGGAGGCATGAATTATATGGGAAGTTTAGCAAGTGTGAATTCTGGCTTCAGGAGATTTCTTTTCTTGGCCATATTGTCTCTAAAGATGGAATCTCTGTTGATCCTTCTAAGACCAAGGCAATCCAAGAATGGACAGCACCTACGAGTATAACTGAGGTACGTAGTTTTATTGGTTTGGCAGGTTATTATCGGCGTTTCGTCCAGAATTTTGCCCGATTGGCTAACCCATTAACGAAGCTCACACGTAAAGGGGTTAAATTTGTTTGGACAAAAGAGTGTGAAGAATGTTTCGAAGAACTGAAGAGAAGATTAGTCAATGCTCCTATATTGACTCTACCATCGGGGAATGATGGGTTCGTTATTTATAGTGATGCATCGAAGAAAGGACTTGGCTGTGTCCTTATGCAGAATGATAGAGTTATTGCCTATGCATCACGACAGTTGAAAATTCATGAACAAAACTATCCTACTCATGATCTCGAGTTAGTAGCAGTGATCTTTGCTTTGAAGATATGGAGGCACTACCTCTATGGTGAAAAATGTGAGATTTATACTGATCACAAGAGTTTGAAGTATATTTTCTCACAAAAAGAACTCAACATGAGGCAAAGGAGATGGCTTGAATTACTCAAGGATTATGATTGTACGATACACTACCACCCGGGGAAGGCAAACAAGGTGGCAGATGCTTTGAGTAGAAAAGACCATGGAGTTTTGAACAATATGAGAATTGAAAGGGATCCAATTTTCATGGATCTAGTGAAAATGGACATGGGAATAACCAGGGAAGGTGAAACATCAATGCTTTTTCAAATGGTTGCCAAACCATCTTTACTAGAAAGGATTAAGAGTTCTCAGACCGATGATGACGAATTCCAAAAGAAGATTAAAGCTGTGAATGATGGGATATTGAGAGACTTTGTGTATGAAGATGGAATTTTGAAATTCGGGAAGATACTTTGTGTTCCCAATATACCTGATCTAAAAAGGGAATTGCTGGATGATGCTCATAGTTCCAATTTCTCTATACACCCTGGGAGCACCAAAATGTATAGAGATTTGAAGGAACATTTTTGGTGGGACAACATGAAGAGGGAGATTGCTGATTTTGTGTCAAGATGTATGGTTTGTCAACAAGTGAAAGCTGGAAGGCAATAGCCTGGAGGAGTCATGCAACCTCTTCCCATACCGGAGTGGAAATGGGACAATATTACGATGGACTTTGTCATGGGGCTACCAAAGACTCCTAGAAGGAACGATGCAATATGGGTTATTGTTGATCGTCTTACCAAGTCAGCACATTTTCTTGCTATAAGAGAAGATCTACCCCTGGAACGTCTAGCAAGACTACACATTAATGAAGTTGTGAGACTTCATGGAGTACCGCTATCAATTGTTTCTGATCGTGATCCCCGTTTTACTTCAAGATTTTGGAAAAGTCTTCAGAAATCCCTGGATACTGAACTTTATTTGAGCACTGCTTACCACCCTCAGATAGACGGACAATCAGAACGGACTATTCAGACCTTAGAAGACATGTTGAGATCTTGCTCACTTGACTTTCAGGGTATGTGGGATCAATATTTACCACTGGTAGAATTTTCCTATAACAATAGCTTCCATTCGAGTATACAAATGGCACCATATGAAGCGTTATACGGAAAGAGATGTCGTACACCAACCTGTTGGGATGACGTTGGTGAAAGAAAACTTGTAGGCCCAGAGTTGGTGGAGGAAACGGTGGAAAAGGTGAAAGTAATCCAAAATCACATCAAAGCAGCTCAAAGTAGGCAGAAGAGCTATGCCGATAATCGAAGGAATGATTTGGAATTTCAAGTCGGTAATCATGTTTTCCTAAAGTTATCTCCATGGAAGGGAGTCATACATTTTGGAAAGAAAGGTAAATTGAGTCCCAGGTACATCGGACCTTTCGAAATTCTAGAACGAATTGGGGTTGTAGCTTACTGATTGGCAATGCCGCCAAGTCTCTCCAAAGTTCACGATGTGTTCCACGTATCTCTATTGAGGAAATACATGCCTGATCCGACGCATGTACTCACCTATGAGGAATTAGAACTGGAACCCGATCTGTCTTATTGCGAAGAGACCGTCAGGATTCTTGATACAAGAGAACAAGTACTGAGAAACCGGACGACGCGTCTGGTAAAAGTTTTGTGGAGAAATCATAAGATGGAAGAGGCAACGTGGGAACCCGAGGAACTTATGATGAAGAACCACCCGAGTCTTTTTATGCAGTAATACCCTAGAAATTGCGAGGACGCAATTATTTGAAGGAGGGGAGAATGTAACACCCCAAGCTTCTACGGTACGCTTCTCTTTGAATAATGTGATAGCGTGTGTTGTACGCAACACCGAGTTCTAACACACCATAACTAATCAAACTAGCCGTTATGAATAGTAATACCTACTTTTTGAAATTATATATATTTTATATTTGAAAATGGACTTCATTTTTGGATTCGGAATATTGAATTTAGCCTAAGGTGAAATTTTGGTACATTTCAGATAACTTTCATATTTTGATGAATAGTGAAAATTTCTAAATTTTAATTAAAAACAACTTTTTTAATCAAAATAATTAATAGTGATAAATTTTGAATTTGAGTGGTTTTAAAGTATATTTAGAATATATTTTTACCATTCAATTTAATGTTTATCATTGGACATAATTTTACAATTAAACCGAACATAAACAAGTGTCAATCTTTTGATAGTTATTATCTCTTAAAAACACGCTTTTTGTTTTGACAGCGGGAATTAATTTTAAATTAATTTCTGCCACTTCTGTGTTTTGAATTTAGGAAAATGGATTCCATATTTGGAATCAGGATGTCCAAATTATGTAAATAGGTAACTTTTATTTTTACACATTTTGAATAATTACTGCGGTAAATATTTTATTTACCATGGTTAAAGGGTAAATCCGGTAAATAAGGATTAAACAATAATATTATAATAATACAAAATTACCCTAGAACGTGTCCTAACCTTATTGGTGGACACATACCCGACCATGGGCATCCTTGGGGCAATTTGGGGACCCCTTGGAGCCACTTGTATGTGGTAGGGACACATTATATTAATAAAGTTAAAATAAAAATAAAAATGGCATAAGCTTACATCTTTTAGAAGAACAATTTTTACATAGGGTTATACATGTTGGATTTTCGATTATAAATATTCATTATAAAGCTAAAAAGCTTTCCTACATAATTATGTTTTATTTATAATTTTTAGACATTAAATAATTTATTTTATTTATGACACAATGATGATGCAGTAATTACTAAAATAGTAAAAAATTAACATAATTGATATTATAAATACCCAAATAAATATAATATGAAACTTTTAATGAATTACACTAATTTTATAGGATAATAGGATATATTAGGATTGATTTAATTGACTTTGTTCGAAGTAATCAATCTGTTATGAGTTTCACAAAAATCAACTATTGAATAGTGTCAAAATTGACATAAAAGAGTTCTTAAAACAAATATTATATTATTAATTGATAATAAATTCCTAAAAATCTAAGGTTCGGCCAAGAGACTTATATTATGATAGGTTAATCATTAATGGACCACTTTGGGGTCGCTTGTATGTATATGGTAAGTCTATTAACCATATAATATAAAAATACAAAGAGACATTGTAAAAGTGAAACTAATTAACTTAGAGTTAATACTTAAAGATAAGGTTAATATAAGTACCCAAACCTGTATAAATTCTATTGGTTGAGTTGTTTTCGACCTATCCCCACCTTAACCTTTGAATAGTCAATTTTGGAGCCATTAGAAACCGAATATGAATTTATTATAAATTAATATTTCTAGCTTTTCCAAAGGTGCCCCTCACCCCTCTTATAAAAGGGCACTCCTCCTTCTCATTTCTTCACACCTTCAAAGCCTTTTGGTTCAGCCAAACTCTGCCCAAATACTCTCCCAACATCCCTCACTACAACCTAGAGGCCTTAGTTTGATCAGAAAGCCAACCTAAGGAGCCCTTTTGATCAAATCAAAAGGAAGAACCCGAAGAAGAGGTAATGATTTCACCACCCTTTTCTAAGTTCATTTCTTCTTCCACTTCTTCTTCCTTTGTTCTTACCATTCTGAAATAATAACTCCAGTATCTCACATATACTGTGATGTTATTATAAATATGGTACAACCATATTCATTATCCTATCCACCCTTTGAATAACATGTCACCATACGTGCGTATGTACGGCTTACCGTCTCCACGTCGTGCTGTAATTGTTATTCAATATAATATTATTTGGATGGGTATAATAATGATGTGTAACTCATGTAAATAATAAATCTAACATGTTAATGATTCTTTATATATGATATACCATCCTTTTATATATTATTTTAATATCAAAAGAATGATATTGTCGCTCGTGCGTACGTACGGACTACCGTCTCCACGAACGCGATGAGATTCATTCTCCATCGTATCCATTCAAGTATAATTTGATGATTTAAAAAATGATGTTTAAGGACTTGATATCATTCTGGATATGAATAATATACAACCTATCCTTTACATACATGTCTTACGTAACAAAACATACAAAAGAAAACAAGTAAGTTAACACCCGAAACGACGATAATTCTAAGATATTATTAACAAATCAATGTTAAAAGATCATATATGATATCATATTAATATATATGATTCTTGTATAATTTAATAACAATTATTTCACCATTATACAGGAGGTTAACCTACCCCAACCAAGGAAAAGTACAAAGTAAGGGTTATTTCACAATCTCTTCATTATCCGAGGTTGTTTATACGTAATAATCTATTGGGATATCTTTATCATCCACATCCATGTTTCTTAAAAATGTATTTCAAAACATTTTTTATGGGTTAAAGTCATTTATACCCTTGTTTGACTTTTTATAAGAGGTTTATAAAGGAATCTTTCCGTCGTTTTCAAAACAAGGTCCTTTTTAACCTTTTCGACTGAATTGAGGTAAGAATGTTCTTTTTAACTTATACGGCGGGTGCGGTTATTTTCCGCCGTTATAAAATCGTCGAAGCTTTCCATACAAGCTTATAAGAATATTTTCAAAGAAAATGTTTTATTTTATATGGATCTTAAATGATTTCAAAATAAAAGGAGATACTTCTTTAAAAAGAATTTTGATTTCATCTATGTCAACATCCTTTGATGGATTTTAAGATTATTTGAAGTTGATTTATTATGATACAAAACTTCTATATTGTATTGAAGTTTTTGTGATATGTTTGACTGTGGATGTGCTATTTTTATACCATTCATAATTTATGGTGAAATTATTGACATTTCGTATGCTAGTTTTAATACGAATGTTTATGTTATGTTTAAACCTTTTCATATGGGAATGCATTGGACTTAATAAGTGACGGGTGGAGCCCGCTATAGCTCCTCGATGCATCGGTAGGTCTCATGAGACAAACTAGTGTCTTGGAACAAGGCCTTGACAAAATCTTATTTGTAGTCTTGGCACGAGGCCTTGGCTATGTGGTTATGATAGTCTGGCATTATGCATTCCAACATTATGAAAGTGGTTATTGATATTGCATGTGATTATTCGATTAGTAGAATATCCATGTGAATAAGTAAATGGCATTATTTCATTTTTATTTTTGCCATACTATGTTGAAGTTAAATTTTAAAAGGCTTTTGTTTTAGTAATTCATTGCCTTAAATGTTTATGCTTATTATGAATGTTCTGCTATATTGTTATCCTTACTGGGCATTTGAGCTCACCCCTTTTCTATGTTTTATTTTTCCCAGGTAGTGAAGAAGTAAATTATGAATGAATTGCAGGGATATTATGAGGGGTTAATAGTGTGGATATGAAGACTTTGTTGTTGTAGTAGTTTTTCACTTTGAAATGTAATGTAAAACTTTATGATTATATCTAGTGTTTCCAAGGCTACTAAACCAATCGGTCTTTCGGGATTTGATCTTTCTTGTGATCATGCCAATGTTATGTAATTAATGCACCGACTCTGGGCAACTGGGGTCGGGGCGTTACAATATGATTCATTATTTTATTTGTAGGAAAGAAGTATTTCAGAATATGTTTGAAAGGAATGGTTAATGGATCATGAAGAATGTTAAATGAGTAAGAAGTCAACATATAAGGGCTTCAAGAGTTATGGTGAAATTCTTAAGAGTATTATGTCTCTTTTGATGATGGGGTTACATTAGAAGACTATTGATAGTATGTGTAACCCTGATGTTTAATATATAAAAATTTTATTCAAGGAATAGTTATCTGTTCTTTTGTGGACATAGTTATAAAGAACCATTTGGGTTTATATGATCCTTACTTTTGAGGTAATTATGGGTTACTATATGTTATGATGGAAGTGAAAGGCATGAGATTAAATTGAGGTTAAATTATTTTATGGTTATTTTTGATGATTTTATCTCTTTTTGGGAATGATTTGAGAATTATATAGTTTTGAAAAAAAGGACAACATGCAGACCATGTAACAACCCGTCGCGTTGGACAAAGCTGCGAGAATCGAACCCACAACCAAAGTGCAACTGGTATTTATCGCCTACCACTGGACTACGTGAAGCCCCTGGTTAGTTTGACTTATTATTTTTAGTTAGATGATTTTATGAATTAAGAGTAAGTTGATTTTGGGTTATCTATGGAAATTTATTAACCTATCATGGAGGGTATGTGATTAGGTTAATTACTTTTCAATACGAGACATTAAGAGCAACTGATGTTGTTTGGAGATAAATGTTACGATTTAACTTGGAAGACTATGTGAATAAATCCTTAAAATATTTGGGTTTCAATCTTAGTTTGGTTTACTTTGAAGAATTTCATGGACAAATTGTTTATCGAATGGTCCTCATTGAACATTGGGTTTTGTTGGACAAATTTTGGAGATTAAGAGTAGATTTTCTTTTTATAAAGGGTTATCCTTTTCTGGATTATCTGATCTTGTACTAACATTTTTGGTTTTGTTTTTGGGTAAAGTCTAAAGACATGGGAATTATATAGTTCTCTTTTGTGGATTAGGTGATTCTCAATAAGATGATTATAGTACTCTTAATGTGAACAAGTCTTCCTAAATACTCGTCTTTTGGAGAAAATATGAGTTTGTGTAAGGAATCTAATAAAAGTTGAAAGTCAACATGATAAGTGATTGTGTTTCCTTATGAATAAATTCCTCAATAAAAATTATCTTAAAACAAAAATGTTGTCTATTAACTTTTCCTACTGGGGAATTGAATACCGTTTAACCCATCACAAGTTTGTGATTTTCTTGTGGTTATCTTTCTCCTAAACATGTTTTCTATCACTCTCCATCAGAACATGACCCTATGTTTTCTCTTCCATGTCCATGTTTTCCTACATGGAATCCTAGTATGTGTTAACTCGGGTGACCTCTGTACTTATCTTTCTTTATTTTAATGTAATTATTTTTCCGACTCTTGTTCCGATGTGGGACTTTCAAGGATGTTTCCAAGCCCAATTTTAAAATTATGAGGATGCAATTCCCAAAAGGGGGGAAGGATGTAACACCCCAGGTAAATAAAGAATATGACATCTTTATATTTATCCATATTTCTGAATAAAATATTAATATTACTTTAAAGGGGATGTTATGCTCGATGGCGTACCCAATACGCAACAACGAGTTTCTTGGGAATCTTACGTTGCACTCTAATAATAAAATAATATTATTTTAAATGGTAGTTAACGCCTAGCCGTTGTAATGGTGGGAATGAACAGAACTAACTATAAAATGATTATATATATTTGTCAAATATTTTTACTCTTTACAATAAATGTTAGAGGATTAAAAATGCGAATGAATTAAATTTTAAGCGTAGACATTCGAATATTTTTTAAAAGGTCGATTAACCGCCTTTTTATGGCGAACCACTTTAAAATCCACTTTTGACAATTTTATCTGTTATATTTGACAAAATAAAATTCTTCTTTAGAATCGGGACATCAAAATTTAATTTGTGTAAATTTTTGGTATTTTTTCGAAAAAGTTCAATTTTTAATGAATAGTGAAAAATGTTGTATTTTAATTCAAAACCTCTTTTTAATATAATTTATTTATTTTATTATATTATCTTTTGAATTGGTTTTAAAGAGAAATTAGAATATATTTTTACAATTTAATCCAATATTGGTCGTTGGAATTAATTTCACTTTCAAATCGGACTTAAACTAGTGTCAATCTTTTGAAACTTTTTGTTTCATAAAAACACTCTATTTGCTCTGACAGCGGGAATTAATTATTAAATTAATTAATGCAACTAATATATTTTTAATTTTGTAAAATAGACATCATTTTTGAATTCTAAATATCAAATATAGCTTAGGGTGAATTTTTGGTAATTTTCTGAAAAACTTCAATTTTTGATGAATAGTGAAACCACTATGTGGTACTTATAAAAACTGATTTTCCGTTTAAATGAAAATTTGCCATCTTTGTGTTTTGAATTTCAAAAATCCGACATACATGGTTTTCATTAAGAAGTAAAATTTGGTTCAATGGGATTAAAACAATTTTTTGGTGAATAGTATATTATTAAGTTTTTAATCGCGATTAGAGGTAATTAGAGTAGTTTAAGGTAAAAATAATGTTTTAATAATATGAGATGAGCATGACACATGTATTACCTTCATTGGATGTGTCATGGCCGACCAAGAAGATCCATGGGTCAATTTGGGGACCCCATGGAGCCACTTTGGTTGGGAAATGACATAAACAACTTTCTATTTAATGTTAAAGTAAAAATGACACAAACATGAGATGTTCTACTAAAACAATTTTTACATGGGGTTATACAAGTCATATGTTTGACTATAAATATTCATTGGAAAGATAAAAGGATTTCCTACATCATAGTAATTTTATTATAATTTTTAGACATTAAATAAATTATATTATATATGACATCAATATGATGAGTGATGAGCTCATTATTTAACGATTTAAATAAAATGGAAAGACAATGTAAACTCTAAGACCTACACATGTCCAAAACCTAATGGATGGGTGTATTTAGAACCCTTATCACCTTATCCTCAAATCGTATCAATGTGGGACCTTTTAAATCCGAAAATCATTTTAAAATAAAGGAACATTTCTTTACTTTCCAAGAGTGCCCCTCCTCACCTCTTATAAAAGGCCCCCACCTCTACCTCCTTACCCACACTTTCAAAGCCTTTGGTATAAGGCCCCAGACTTAACCCTTACTTAATCTTGAGTTATTACAAGATTACACATTGAGGATCTTTTCAGGTTTAGAGTTTTATAGAATTAGATCATAAAACTTGCATTACATTCCACATTTAAACAAAGTGGTTACATAAAGATAGTATTCATTTTTTCTGATCAATGGAACATATTTAAAATAAAAGATGGATTCTTTCTTGACACTTACTTGACACTATCATCATATCATGCACCTTTCCATTGACCTGTGAAAAACATTTCAAAAAAGACTTGGGATGAGCATAAAAAGCTCAGTATGGGTTATATAAAAAAAATATGAAAAGGAAACATGAGTTCATATATACATAAGAATGAAATCATACTTTACCCATAAAACATAAGCACATTAACATACCTCATCAACTCATTAATAAATCATAGAAATCATAAGACATAAAGGTAACTTGAGGCATTCATAACATTCTTATGTAGGGAGTAACCCTCTTGGTTACGTTTGGAATACCCATCATAGTATATTCCCTAAATCTCTTCAGAGAAGCCTTAATGATTCACTCCTTCGCGTTACCCAATGCATTGGAGAGCTATATCGGGCTCACCCACCCTTAGTTTATCACGGAACCACCCGTCTTCATAATAATGCCCAAGAACCTCAACATAATCGTATCACATAAAACATGCATAAAGTAAACATAACATTTCCACCTTTCAATCACAAGATATCAATAGAACACAATGACATAAAAACATTATGAAAAAAATTTTCAATACCAAAATAAAATAAAAGTAAAACATGGTATTTATTTTTCTTTTAAAAATAAGGCATGGCTTGTAGAGGAAGCCGAAACTCAAATAATGGTCACAGCGGCGGAGAAGTCATTGTCGCCGCATACGTATGACAAAAACATTCCCTTTTGTCGTTTAGTAAACGCTTTCTATAAAAAGATTAATTTTGAATAAACATAAAAGTCAAAGGGGTTTATACACCATATAAAAGAAGGTTGTGTATAAAACAAAATATGCCTCAATGAAAGGAGATTGAGACGAAGTCCCATACCTCGGGTCCGACTTGACTCGATCGTTTTTTAATGTCCTTAATAATAAACTTGAGTTAATTTCTAATTGATTAAGAACCCTTTTTTAAGTTCATTATTTATTTTATATCACTTATTTCCAAGTCATGAACACTATGTAATTATTTTAGTTAATAACGGTCATTTTAACGATCATTGGTACTTGAGTCAAAATATGCTCTTTATAATTACAAGTTGTTCATGTATCCATTATATCCAGAGTTATAATCATGATGTATATATCATATATTTCATATATTTCCAGTATATATATGCATTTATAATATTACATAATCATTTAGAGGTAAGAAATGAAATGCATCATTCATGGAGACGGTAAGCCGTACGTACGCATGAACGCTACTTTCATTTCAATTTCATATTTTATAGAATGGGATCATAAGGATATAAAGGTATATTATAATTCCAGTATAATATCATATATAATATCATATTTACATCCTTTATACGTCCCACATATGGTATTTAACGAATCAAATCACTTTGAGGGGGCGGTAGTCCGCACTTCCTTAAATGAAGATATTGCGTTTACCCATAATGGAAACCATAATGGTATGCCCAAAATGAAAAATACAGAAGCTTAAGGAAAACATAAACATATTATGTATCATATATAAATATAGTTACATATTAATGGCCACCTTTGAAGGTGTTAAAAGAATGTCGAACATTCATCGTTTCGGGAGGCATAAATTCACCATCCATAGAAACAGTATGTCCTTTAACCATTAGATGTAGGTGTGTGTAAGTGTAGCTCGAATCCTTCTTCTAAAAACATCCTAGTATATTGAAGATACTGGAGTTGTTACAAAATAAATGAATAAAAATAGTTTAGGGGGTTGGAGAATCAAAATAAAACAAACGGACTCAAGTGAATACATTACCTTAAAATCGGGTAACTCCCTTTGGTTTGAGCTCAAAGGCTTCCTTGGGAAGACTTATGCCCAATGTGAGGCTTCAAGGACTAAGAGAGGGAAGTGGAGAGACAAAATGGGCCGGGGTTGGCCGAGCCAAAGGCTTTGGGAGTGTGGGTAAGGAGGTAGAGGTGGAGGCCTTTTATAAGAGGAGAGGAGGGGAACTCTTGGAATGTAAAGAAATGTTACTTTATTTGAAAATGATTTTCGGATTCAAAAGGTCCCACATTGATATAATTCGAGGTTAAGGTGATAAGGGTTCGAACTCCACCCATCTAATAGGTTTTGGACATGTGTAGATCTTAGATTTGACATTATCTTTCCATTTTATTTAAATCGTCAAATAATGAGGTCATCACTGCATCATTATGATGTCATTAATAATTTAATTTATTTAATGTCTAAAAATTATAAAAAATATACTATGACGTATAAAATTTTTTTAGATTTAAAATTAATATTTATAGTCCAAAATATCATTTATTTAGAAAAAATTAAAAATAATTTACTTAGGTGATACATTCTTTGTTATATTTAACATTCTTTAAAAAATAAAAAGATAAAAAGTCCCTTTCTCACAAAAGTTATTTCATGGGGCCCCCATGTTTGGCACAAGGGATCCCATGGTCAGCCGTGAGACAAACAGTAGAATTAGGACACATTTTGGTGTCATTTTTTTTATTATTATGATATTATTTTATTATCCTTAACTACCCGATTACTCATTAATCAAGATAATTAAAGATAATTATCATCGTTACTATTCATAATGTCCAAAAACAAAAGAGTCTTGATTACATAATTTGGACCTTCTGATTCCAAATATGTAATCCATTTTACCAAATTCCAAACATAAAAATTACAATAATTGATTTAAAAAATAATTCCTGTTGTCAAAACAAATAGCGGGTTTTTTTAAAACAATATCTATGAAAAGTTTGGCATTAGTTTATGCCCAATTCCAAAGTGAAATTAATCCTAATGACCGCCATTGGATTAAACTGTAAAAATATATTCTAATTTAACTTTAAAACCAATTAAAAAGATAATCTAATCATATAAATAAATTAGATTAAAAAGCAGTTTTGATGTAAAATGCAGTATTTTTCACTATTCATTAAAAAATGAACATTGTCAGAAAAATACCAAAAATTCACACAAAGTAAATTTTGATGTCCCAATAATAAAGAATAAGTTTATTTTGACAAACATAGCTTATAAAATTGTCAAAAGATAGATTTAAAAATTCTTTTCCATCAAATGGAAGTAAAACAATCTTTTAAAAAATATTAGTGTATTCCATGCTTAAGATTGGATTTATTTTCATTTTAAACCTCTAAAACACTATATAATTTATTAATAGACATAGATAAAAATATCTATTATTAATTACTTACTTGGGATGTTACATACTTCCCCCCTTTAGAAAATTTCATCCCCTCAATTTATTTACTTATCGAATAAATGGGGGTACTTATCCCTCATTGCATTTTCAGATTCTCATGTTGCCTCTTCCATCATGTAGTTTTTCCACAAAACCTTTACCTAATTAATCACCTTATTCCATAACACTTGCTCCCTGTGGTCAAGAATCTGGACTGGTTGTTCCTCATAAGATAGGTTCTCTTCCAACTGAACTACCTCTGGACTCAAAACATGAGATGGATCTGGCATGTACTTTCTCAGCATCGAAACATAAAAAAAATTGTGTACCTGAGATAAACTTAGAGGTAAAGCCACTCGGTAAGCAACTGATCCAACTCTCTCCGGAATTTCATATGGTCCAATGAACCTTGGACTCGACTTTCTTTCTTACCAAATCGCATCAAACTTTTCCATGGTGATACTTTGAGAAAAACATGAACACCTACCTCAAAAGAGAGATCCTTCCTCTTGTTGTCCGCATAACTCTTATGCCTATTCTGAGCTGTTCTCATGTGTTTCTATATCAGCTGAACTTTTTCTGCCAACTCTTCTACCAATTCTGGTCCCATCAACTTCCTTTCACCCACTTCATCCAAGAAAGCTGGAGTTCGACACCGCTTCCCATATAACGCCTCAAATGGTGCCATCTGTATACTGGAATGAAAACTGTTATTATATGAAAATTCAACCAAAGAAAGATGTTGGTCCCAACTTCCTTGATAATCCTTCGAACAAGATCGTGGCATATCCTCCAAGGTCTGAATTGTTCGTTCTGACTTCCCATCTGATTGAGGATTAAAAGCTGTACTAAAATTTAATTCTGTACCCAACGACTTCAGAAGGCCTTTCCAAAAGTTATAAGTGAACCTGGGATCATGGTCAGATAAAATGGAGAGTGGAACTCCATGTAACCTGACTATCTCTTTAAGATACAAACGGGAAAGTTGATCTAGGGAAAAAGTATCTCGTATAGCAAGGAAATGAGCAGATTTGGTCAAGCGATCAACAATAACCCAGATTGCATTATTACTTCGAGATGTCTTCGGTAATCCCACAAAAAAGTCCATTGATATATTATCCCATTTCCACTCTGGCACTGGTAATGGTTGAATCATCCATTTCAGTAACTGCCGCTCTTCTTTAACCTGCTGACAAGTCAAACACTTCACAGTAAAATCAGCAATATCTCTTTTAATTCCATCCCACCAGTAATACTCCCAAAGATCTATATACATCTTAGTACTGCCTGGATGAACTGAAAACGGAGAACTATGAACTTCAAATAACAACTCTCTCTTCAACTGTGAATCACAAGGAACATACAATCTCTTCCCAAATCTCAAAATGCAATCATTATCAACGCTGAATTCAAGCAACTTACCTTTCTGAACCAGCTCTACCTTTTTCTGCAACTCACTGTTTTGCTTCTATGCTTGCTTGATTCTATCTGATAGAGATGATCTCACTGATACCTGAAACAAAATAGAAGAACTTCCTGCACCAACAACTTCTATGTCAAAGTTCATCAAATCCTTAACCAAAGGATCACGTTCCAAACACAACATTGCTAATGAAGCATTACTTTTTCGACTCAAAGCATCAGCCACTTTATTTGCTTTTTCCGGATGGTAATGAATTGTACAATCATAATCCTTGATTAATTCTATCCATCTCCTTTGTCTCATGTTCAACTCTTTCAGAGTGAATATATACTTTAAACTTTTGTGATCAGTATATATTTCACACTTTACTCCATACAAATGATGCCTCCAAATTTTTAAAGCAAAAACAACAGCAGCTAACTCCAAATCATGTGTAGGGTAATTTACCTCATGAGTTTTCAACTGACGTGAAGGATAAGAAATTACATGATCATTCTGCATTAGGACACAACCAAGTCCTTTCAATGAAGCATCACTGTATATAACAAACTCACCATTCCTGGAAGGTAGTGCCAAATCTAGAGCATTCACCAATCTTCTTTTCAACTCCTGAAAACAATCATCACATTCTTTTGTCCAGATAAACTTAACACCCTTCCGAGTTAGCTTAGTCATTGGAATAGATAACCGTGAAAAATTTCTAATAAACCTTTGGTAATAGCCTACCAAACCAAGGAAGCTATGAATCTCAGTTACATTTGTGGGTCTTGGCCATTCTTCCACAACTTTTGTTTTTTCCAGATCAATAGTTATCCCATCTTTAGAAACAATGTGACCAAGGAAAGAAATTTGTTGAAACCAAATCTCACACTTGCTGAATTTTCCATACAGTTTCTTTTCTTTTAAGGTTTGCAAGATAACCCTTAAATTTCTTTCATGCTCCTCTTTACTTTTAGAAAACATAAAAATATCATCAATGAAAACCACCACAAACTTATCCAAGAACTCATCAAAAATTATATTCATTATGTCCATGAATACAGTAGGTGCATTGGTTAGCCCAAAAGGCATTACTACAAATTCATAATGGCCATATCTTGTACGGAACGCGGTCTTAGGAACATCTGCTTCCTTTACCTTCAACTGATGGTACCCCGATCTCAAGTCAATCTTTGAAAAATACTGAGCTCCCTGGAGCTGATCAAACAAATAATCGATATGAGGCAAATGATATTTGTTCTTAACAGTGATATTATTCAAGGCCCTATATCAATGAAAAGTCTCATTGAGCCATCATTCTTCTTAACAAAAAAGACAGGAGCACCCTGTGGTGATGTGCTAGGTCGAATGAAACCTTTCTCTAATAAATCTTGCAATTGCTCCTTCAATTCTAAAAGTTCAATTTGAGCCATTTGATAAGGGGGTTTTGAAATTGGCTTAGCATCAGAAACTAAGTCAACAGTAAACTCAACTTCCCGATCTGGTATTATTCTAGGAAACTCATCAGGAAAAACATCAGAATACTCATTTACCACTAGCACATCATTAATCTGAATAGTTCCTTTATTTTCAACGATGTGTGCAAGGTAACATTCATTTCCATCTTTTACAAGTTTCTTGGCCTCTAGATAAGTTATCAACATTAAGGGTTCATTCATGTACACAAACTGAAAGTCTTTATGAAAAGAAACTTCTTTAGCTCTACAGTCAATCTTAGCATGGTAAATAGGGAGCCAATCCATACCCATGATAACATCAAACTCTACTAGAGGTAGAATAATAAAGTTTTCAAGTAGGTTCTTTCCACAGATAAGGATAGGAAGATTCTTATAAATTCTTTTTGCCTCAACATTTCCCCCAGGTGTTTTTACCAAAAGCTCAGGAGTCATTTCTTGAGATGGTATTCCCATTTTACTAGAAAAGTTTTCAGAGATGAAAGAATGTGTAGACCCCGAGTCAAACAACACACTGGAATAATGTGAAAAAACAAACAAAGCACCTGATACAACTTCATTTGATGGACCGACATCTGCCGAAGTAGTTTCAAAGGATTTAACCACCCCTTTCTGATTGTAGTCTAACTGCTTCCCACCACTCAAGCTCTTTTTTGGACACTCGTTTGCATAGTGACCCATCTCATTGCACTTAAAACATTTCACAAACTGTAAATCAAATTTGGTCTTACCTTCACCTTGATCTTTTTCAGTGAAATCACGAGCCTTATGTCCCATCTTACCACATCGGTAACACTTTCAAGAATTCAGAAGACATTCCCCAGCATGTCTTTTTCCACATTTATCACAAACTGGAAACTTAGATTTCTTACAATAAGACTTTTTTGAAGAATTCTTCCCTTTCTCCTGCCACCTTGGTCTCTTCTTCTGCTGGTTGTTATAGAACACTTGATCATTGGAAAACTCCATTTCCACCTTCTCAGCACATTAAACAAGCTTTTCATAACTTTTATACTCACGAGAAGCTAATTCCCTTCAATATTTTGGCTTTAATCCTAAGTAAAAATGATTGATTTTACTATCAAGGTCTTAGATAAAATTTGGAGCATACCTTGCCAATCGAGTGAACCTTTCTTCATAGGCAGCCACTGAGTCTTCCTCTTGCCTCAATTCCAAGAATTGCTTTTCTAACCTAAGTCGAACAGCCTTAGGAAAATACTTCTCAAGAAACATACCTTTGAATTTATCCCAGTCAAGAGCATAAATCTCATCGGCGTCCCTGATATTTTTAACCATAGAACACCACTGATCTGCCTCACCCTCTAAATGGTAAATAGCAAGACTAACCCTTTGATTGTCTGAACACCCCATGACATCGAAAATCTTCTCCAGTGCTTTAATCCACCCTTCAACTAACATAGGGTCATATGATCCTATGAAGGATGGAGGATGTTGCCTCATGAAATGTCCCACCATTGACATGTTCCTCTGCGGTTGATCTGGATGATCTCGTGCATGGATACCACCACCATTTATCGCTTGAGTCAACTGCACCATTACTGCAGCAAACTGTTCAGTTCCAATTCCAACCATCTCGAGATGCTGATTCGGAAGGTTATTTCCTTCTGTATACCTTCCTAGCACTGGTTCCCTGTTTCCTCTGCGGAAAACCATTCTGAACAAACAAGTCTTAGATGAAGCAACATGGTAATCTTCAAATACTATATCACTTCAATTTGACCATAAAAAAAATATTTTTGGATAATCATTTAATATAATTATAACTCCTAAATTTATCTAAACCAACATATGATACCAAATATAAGGCCCCAGCCTTAAACCTTACTTAATCTTGAGTTATTACAAGATTACACATTGAGGATCTTTTCAGGTTTAGAGTTTTAGAGAATTAGATCATAAAACTTGCATTACATTCTATATTTAAACAAAGTGGTTACATAAAGTTAGTATTCATTTTTTCCAATCAATGGAACATATTTAAAATAAAAGACGGATTCTTTCATGACACTTCCTTGACACTATCATCATATCATATACCTTTCCCTTGACCTGTGAAAAACATTTCAAAAAAGACTTGGGATGAGCATAAAAAGCTCAGTATGGGTTATATAAAAAAAATATGGAAAGGAAACATGAGTTCATATATACATAAGAATGAAATCATACTTTACCCATAAAACATAAGAACTTTAAATACCTCATCAACTCATGAGTAAATCATAGAAATCATAAGGCATAAAGGTTACATGAGGCATTCATAACATTCTTACGTAGGGAGTAACCCTCTTGGTGACATTTGGAATACCCATCACAGTATATTCCCTAAATCTCTTTGGAGAAACCTTAACGTTTCACTCCTTCGCATTACCTAATGCATTGGAGAGCTATATCGGGCTCACCCGCCCTTAGTTTATCATGGAACCACCCGTCTTCATAATAATGCCCAAGAACCTCAACATAATCGTATCACATAAAACATGCATAAAAGAAACATAACATTTCCACCTTCAATCACAAGATATAAATACAATACATTGATATAAAAACATTATGAAAAACATTTTCATTACCAAAATAAAATAAAAGTAAAACATGGTATTTATTTTTCTTTTAAAAAGAATGTATGGCTTGTAGAGGAAGCCGAAACTCAAATAATGGTCACGGCGGCAGAGAAGTCGTTGTCGCCGCATATGTACGACAAAAACATTCCCTTTGGTCGTTTAGTAAATGCTTCTTATAAAAATATTCCTTTTGAATAAACATAAAAGTCAAAGGGGTTTATACACCATATAAAACAAGGTTGTGTATAAAACGAAATATGCCTCAATGAAAGGAGATTGAGACAAGTCCCATACCTCGGGTCCGACTTGACTCGATCGTTCTTTAATGTCCTTAATAATAAACATGAGTTAATTTATACTTTCTTAAGAACCTTTTTTTAGTTCATTATTCCTTTTATATCACTAATTTCCCGGTCATGAACACTATGTAATTATTTTAGTTAATAACGGTCATTTTAACGATCATTGGTACTTGAGGCAAAATATGCTCTTTATAATTACAAGTTGTTCATGTATCCATTATATCCAGAGTTATAATCATGATGTATATATCATATATATCATATATATCCAGTATATATATGCATTTATAATATTACATAATCATTTAGAGGTAAGAAATGAAATGCACCGTTCATGGAGACAGTAAGCTGTACGTACGCATGAACGCTACTTTCATCTCAATTTTGTATTTTATAGAATGGGATCATAATGATATAAAGGTATATTATAATTCCAGTATAATATCATATATAATATCATAGTTTCATCCTTTATACATCCCACATATGGTATTTAACGAATCAAATCACTTTGAGGGGGCGGTAGTCCGCACTTCCTTAAATGAAAATATCGCGTTTACCCATAATGGAAACCATAAAGGTATGCCCAAAATGAAAAATACAGAAGCTTAAGGAAAACATAAAAATATTATATATCATATATAAATATAGTGACATCTTAATGGCCACCTTTGAAGTTGTTAAAAGAATGTTGAACAATCATCGTTTCGGGAGGCATAAATTC
The DNA here is from genome assembly GCA_963277665.1 of Viscum album. NCBI lineage: Eukaryota > Viridiplantae > Streptophyta > Magnoliopsida > Santalales > Viscaceae > Viscum > Viscum album. The sequence goes on from OY728124.1 coordinate 35,860,627, forward strand.
ATCATCCACGGAAACAGTATGTCCTTTAACCATTAGATGTAGGTGTGTGTAAGTTTAGCTCGAATCCTTCATATAAAAACATCCTAGTATATTGAAGATACTTGAGTTGTTACAAAAGAAATGAATTAAAAGAGTTTATGGGGTTGGAGAAGCAAAATAAAACAAAAGGACTCAAGTGAATACATTACCTTAAAATCGGGTAACTCCCTTTGGTTTGAGCTCAAAGGCTTACATGGGAAGCCTTCTGCCCAAAGTGAGGCTTCAAGGAGTAAGAGAAGGAAGTTTAGAGACAGAATGGGCAGGGTATGGCCTAGCCAAAGGCTTTGGGAGTGTGGGTAAGGAGGTAGAGGTGGGGGCCTTTTATAAGAGGAGAGGAGGGGCACTCTTGGAAAGTAAAGAAATGTTACTTTATTTGAAAATGATTTTTTGATTCAAAAGGTCCCACATTGAAATATAATTCGAGGGTAAGGTGATAAGGGTTCGAAATCCACCCATCCAATAGGTTTTGGACATGTTTAGGTTTTAGATTTTACATTATCTTTCCATTTTATTTATATCGTCAAATAATGAGGTCATCGCTGCATCATTATGATGTCATAAATAATTTAATTTATTTAATGTCTAAAAATTATAAAACAAATACTATGATGTAGAAAATCTTTTAGATTTCCAATGACTATTTATAGTCCAAAATATCTTTTATGTAGACAAAATTAAAAATATTTTACTTTGGTGATACATTCTTTGTTACATTTAACATTCTTTAAAAAATAAAAAGATAAAAAGTCACTTTCTCACAAAATTGATTTCATGGGGCCCCCAAGTTTGTCACAAGGCATCCCATGGTCGGCCGTGAGGAAACTAGTAGAATTAGGACACATGTTGGTGTCATTTTATTATTATTATGATATTATTTTATTATCCTTAACTACCCGATTACTCATTAATCAAGATAATTAAAGATAATTATCGTCGTTACTATTCATAATGTCAAAAAACAAAGGAGTCTTGATTACATAATTTGGACCTTCTGATTCCAAATATGTAATCCTTTTTACCAAATTACAAACACATAAATTTCAATAATTGAGTTAAAAAATAATTCCCGCTGTCAAAACAAATAGTGGGTTTTTTTGAAACAATATCTATGAAAAGTTTGGTATTAGTTTATGCCCAATTCCAAAGTGAAATTAATACTAATGACCGCCATTGGATTAAATGGTAAACATATATTATAATTTAACTTTAAAACCAATTAAAAAGATAATATAATCATATAAATAAATTATATTAAAAAGCAGTTTTGATGTAAAATGCAGTATTATCACTATTCATTAAAAAATGAACATTGTCAGAAAAATACCAAAAATTCACACAAAGTAAATTTTGATGTCCCAATCATAAAGAATAATTTTATTTTGACAAACATAGCTTATAAAATTGTCAAAATATAGATTTAAAAATGGTTTTCCACCAAAAGGCAGTAAAACAATCTTTTAAAAAATATTAGTGTATTCCATGCATAAGATTGGATTTATTTTCATTTTAAGCCTCTAAAACACTATCTAATTCATTAATAGACATAGATAAAAATATCTATTATTCATTACTTACTTGGGATGTTACATCTGGATAGGCCAACCCCTACCCATTTTGTCTCTCCACATCCCTCTCTAACTCCTTGAAGCCTCACTTTGGGCAGAAGTCTTCCCAAGGAAGCCTTTAAACTCAAACCAAAGGGAGTTACCCGATTTTAAGGTAATGTCTTCACTTGAGTCCTTTTGTTTTATTTTTCTTCTCCAACCCCCTAAACTCTTTTTATTTATTTCTTTTTTAACAACTCTAGTATCTTCAATATACTAGGATTTTTTTATAAGAAGGATTCGAGCTACACTTACACACACCTTTATCTAATGGTTAAAGAACATACTGTTTCTGTGATTGGAGATTTTCTGCCTCATGAAACGATGATTATTCAATATTATTTTAACATCTTTAAAGGTGGCCGTTAAGATGTCACTATATTTATATATTATATATAATATGTTTATGTTTTACTTAATCTTCTGTATTTTTCATTTATGGCATATCCTTTATTGTTACCATTATGAGTAAATGCGATATCTTTATTTTAGGAAGTACGGACTACCGCCCCCTCAAAGTGATTTGATTCGTTAATGCCATATGTGGGATGTATAAAGGATGTAATTAATGGTATTCTATGTGATATTATACTGGAATTATAATATACCTTTATATCATTATGATTCCATTCTATAAAATACGAAATAGAAATGAAAGTAGCGTTCATGCGTACGTACGGCTTACCGTCTCCATGAACGGTGCATTTAATTTCTTAACTCTAAATGATTATGTAATATTATAAATGCATGTATATACTGGATATATATGATATATATGATACATACATCATGATTATAACTCTGTATATAATGGATACATGAACAAAATGTTATTATAAAGAGCATATTTTGACTCAAGTACCAATGATCGTTTAAACGACCGTTATTAACTAAAATAATTACATAGTGTTCATGACATGGTAATAAGTGATATAAAAAGAATAATGAACTTGAAAAAGGTTCTTAAGGAAGTATAAATTAACTCAAGTTTATTATTCAGGATATTAAAGAACGATCGAGTCAAGTCAGACCCGAGGTAAGGGATCCTACTCCTCTCTTTCTTTTTAAGTAAACTCTTTTATGTCATTTTTTTTAAGCTCAGATTTCTTGTGATTGGGATGTTATTTTATATTACTATTACTGTAATTTTTATGTTCATACAATGAGATAACCTATTTGATCTCATCAATCCATTTTTGAAGTTTTAAGTGGCGTCGTTAGGCTGCCGAGTTTTCGTAAGGGATTTTTCATCTCACTTTTATTCCCGTGAGATTTATGCTACATTTGCCACAATTTCCTTTGAGTGGTGTATTTAATGCCCATTATTTTACTCATTGTGTAATATACTTTCATTTATGAGTATTTAAATCAATGTTGTATTGTCCTTCTTTCACGGGGTGAATGTCTTGAAAGATACCCATGTCGGTAAGGGAACCTTTCACCCTCCTCTTTTTAAAAGACTTATTTTGTTATGTCTTTTAATTCACATACTATTATATTGGGATATGTTCTTCCATATCCTTATTGATTTAAATTTTATGTCCATGTGATGAGATACCCTTTTTATCTCTCATCAACGTTTTTCTGGATTTTGAAGTGACGTTGTTAGGCTGTCGAATTTTGGAAAGGGAATTTCTTAACCCAACTTTGATTCTTTGGGGTAAACTTGTACACCTTGAATATGTCATTCTATGATTATGTGTGAAGGTCCTCTGATTTTTTTACACTTAATAACCACTTATATTTCATATATTCATTTGTCACACATAATTATGTAACTGATTTATCCTTAATCCAAGGATACCGTCTTTGTATAGGACTTCGTCTCAATCTCCTTTCATTGAGGCATATTTTATTTTATACACAACCTTATTTTATATGGTGTATAATCCCCTTTGACTTTTAGGTTTATCCAAAAAGGAATATTTTTTATATGAAGCATTTTACTAAAAGACAAAAGTGGAATGTTTTTGTCATACGTATGCGGCGACAACGGCTTCTCCGCCTCCGTGACCATTATTTGAGTTTCGGCTTCCTATACAAGCCATACCTTCTTTCTTAATAGAAAAATAAATACCATGTTTTACCTTTATTTTATTTTGGTATTGAAAATGGTTTTCATAAGGTTTTTTATATCAATGTGTTTTATTGATATCTTGTGATTGAAATGTGGAAATGTTATGTTTCCTTTATGCATGTATTATGTGATACGATTATGTTGAGGTTCTTGGGCATTATTATGAATACAGGTGGTTCTGTGATAAACTAAGGGCAGGTGAGCCTGATATAGCTCTCCAATGCATTGAGTAATGTGAAGGAGTGAAACGTTAATGTTTCTCCAAAGAGATTTAGGGAATATACTGTGGTGGGTATTCCAAACGTAACCAAGAGGGTTACTACCTACCTAAGAATGTTATGAATGCCTCAAGTTACCTTTTATGTCTTATGAATTCTATGATTTATTCATGATTTGATGAGGTATGTTAAAGTTCCTATGTTTTATGTGTAAAGTATGATTTAATTCTTATGTATATATGAACTCATGTTTCATTTCCATATTTTTATATCCCTTACTGAGATTTTTATGCTCATCCCAAGTTTTTTTGAAATGTTTTTCACAAGTCAAGGGAAAGGTACATGATATGATGATAGTGTCAAGGAAGTGTCAAGAATGAATCCATGTTTTATTTTAAATATGTTTCCGTTGATGGGAAAAAAGGAATACTATCTTTATGTAACCACATTGATTAAATGTGGAATGTAATGCAAGTTTTATGATCTAAATCTCTAAAACTCTAAACCTGAAAAGATCCTCAGTGTGTAATCTTGTATTAACTCAAGATTAAGTAAGGTTTAAGGATGGGGCCTTATACTAGCAGAATTAATTTAAAATTAATTTCTGCCACTTATTTCAGGGGAATATGTAGAAATGGATTATATATATAGAATAATGATAATTCATAATGAATAATAAATTAAATATAGTTCTTTTACCAAGAATATTAGTAGATGTGATTAAAATTAATTACAATGGTTAAGAGAAAATTTAGGTTAACAAAGTACAAAACCTTAAATGTAAGACCCAAAGTAACCTATAAAAATTTTAATCACCCATTTAATGAACATTATTTATCCATTAATATTACATTATATATTAATTTTGTTTTTTATGACATTATTTAGTTAAAAACGTGGGTACAACTAACTTGTTTTCCAAGATGCTATGTGTGTCCTTTCCCTTCCCTAGAAAAGGCCACCACTTCTCCCTCATCTTTACACCTCTATAACCACATATTCATGACAAATATATTCACAATAAACATCCTAACATACCAATATTCTTAATATAAGCCTCTCTTTGTCCGTAATTTTATCCAAGGAAGGCTTTTGGCACAAACCAAAAGGAGTTACCCGATTAATAGGTGACACATTTTCTCAAGATCTATTATTTTATTTAATTTCTCCACCCCCTAAATTATATTATTCTATGATTGTAGAAAAACCCATTATGTAAAATATACTAGCGTTTTTTCACACTAGTTTTTAAACCCACGATAACACCCACATCAATCCAATGGGTAACAAACACACTTTTTATGTGTATAGCGAACTACCGACTCACTAAATACAGATTGATCATTTTCTATTAACACCTCTCATGGTGGAAATTATTATAGAAAAAATATTTATATTTGTCATGAATTATATTTATTATATATTTAATCATCATTTTTTATTAAAAAACATACATTTTTCCGTTTGATGAAGTGTGGACTACTACCCCCTCAAAGCGATGTGAATCATTCACACACTACATAAAATGTATTAAAGATGGTTTTAGTGAACTTATATGATATATATGATAAAATAATATTACTATAATATATATATACATATATAGATACTTATATTTCATTTTATTTCTTTCTATCAATACAAAAATTAAAATAGAAAAAAATTTCATCCGTATGTACGACATACTGTTCCCTGAATAGTGTAATCAATTTCAAAATTTTATATTATATTGATTAATATAATACCCATATACTGAAAAATAATTCTATTTATGAAATTCAATAATTTATTTGAATCATTATATAAGTATAATTACCAAATATATAACAAATTAAGTTACATGCGAAAAACTAAGAAAATATTACCTAAAGTGAATCCTTATGATAGGATTGTTAAAATGTGGGTAATATGATGTCTTAATAAAACCATAAATGGTATTATATATAATAATATTATTCTAAAAATGATTTATAATTGACATAAATTTATTATCACATAGTCATGTATGAGTATAAATAGATTTAAGACAATGGTAAATAGATTTCAACTCACTTTTTATTTCCATGAGATACCTACTCCATTCACCACCCATTATTTTTTGTGGTGTTTATAATGAATGTAGAAGTATTTTATGATTATTATAATTACATTTTGGTTTTTTACAGATAATTTATATGATATTTATTTTATGTGGTTTATGTTTCAAAAGTATACAAATCGTTAAAAACGATTTCTCTCAATTTTCCTTCTATGAGACACATGTTTTGGTATGAACATAAACTATTTTTAAAGGTGTATATACTTCCATTTCACATTTTATATCATGAATTTCATTATTTTAATTATATTTTATGCTTCTTGTTATTTTTTTATTATGTGGATAGTATTTACCCATGTTATCAAGTAAAAAGAGTTTATTGAAACAATCTCATCACATTTCATGACTGATTATGTTTATACTTTATTTGATGAAATATTATGATCCATATCTCATGAAAAATCATGATTTTAATTTAACTCTTTTTATAAAATATATATTGATGTATTAGTACCATTTTTCCACTCTTTGGTGCTAAAGATAATTAAGAAATTGTTTTTATAATATTTTGACTGTATTTCTCTCTTTAGTTGGAAATATGTTTTTTTATCAAAAACTGTGTTTTCAAAAATGTTATATATATTTTTTTAATTATAATTGAATTCAATTTTCAAGGAAAAAGTTATTTTAAAAATGTTTTATTTTCTTAAATTTTTTCTTTAAAATATTTCAATTCAATTTTCAAAGATTTAAGTTTTCAATACTGTTTTTGGTGTATTAATTTTTTTAATCATTTTTAATAATTCAATATAAGTTTTCAACTAAAATGTTTTAAAAATTGATTTCAAAGATTTATTTATAAGTTTTTAAGTTCACTTTCATGGAAATGGGTTCCAAAAAGATTTATGATTAAGAATATAAGTTTTTTAAAGAAGAAAGGATATTTTCCACATGAAATGTTTTCAAAATACATTTCAAAATGTTTTATATATAAGATGAAATCCATTGATCTTTCTCATGACTTTCTAGGAAATTATCTAATAGTTATGTTTATATTCATTCAATTAATAGTTTATGATTTTAATTCATGATGTTTATAAAACATGTTTGTCTTCCATGAGTTATAAGATTTTGAAACCAGCTTCTTTTTCAAGGGTTATTCTTTCTTAAAGTGACTTAAAAACCTACCTATTTTAATATATTATGATATGATGAAATTATAATGATAACCATTTAATTTTAGGGGTTATTACTGGATATTTACAAATACTATGTATTTTTATGGGTCAAGATATGATAAATTGTTTGTTTTTTGGAACATATATGAATGTTGTTACTATCAGATGGGTGGGACCTATATATTTGTCCAATGAATTGGGTAATCATGGGGAAATCATGATTATATGTTATTTTTGTGAATTTTAATTAATTTTCACAATGTAATACATGAAACTGAATACATGTTCAAAATGTTTTCCACAAAATTGGATTCATGTCAATAGGTTTATGCATGAACATGTTTACATGTTCATAATGTTATGAGTGAACCAGATTACATGTTCAAAATATTATTCATAGACCTGTTTACATGTCCATAATTTTATGAGTGAACCTTATTACAAGTTTACAATGTTACGTGTGAACCTAATTACTTATTGACAATGTTATGTGTGGAATTGGTTCCATGTATATCAGGTTATGCATGAACCTGATTAAATTTTCACAATGTTATGAATGGAATAAGTTTTGTGTCAATATGTTGACGTGGTGGCCTTATTTATCTTCCTTAACTTAATGAGTGAACAAACTTCTACTTACAAATTTTCACTACGTTATAAAAAAAATTCATGCAACAAATTCTATGTCCTCTTTATATGTTATGATTTCATGACTGACACTCTTAATTATATTATGATCCATGTATTATAAACTTCCAATATTTATTATGATCTATAATATGCATGGTATGATCTTCAAATGATATTCTCAATGTTCATAACCTTTTATCATGTTATGCATATAAATTTCTATTATTTAACCATACTGGGCATCAAAGCTCACCCCTTTCTTATGTTTCATTTCCCTGGGTTATGAAAAATGTTTTTACGTAGAAGCACCAAAAGTTAAGATTTTTATGTTAGTTGTTGATGATATTTTCCAAGGACAAAATATTTTGTTTCCATGTTTCCAATGATAGTAAATTTTTATGGTCCTTAGGGATGTATGTTTGTAATATACTAAATATTAATCTAAAATGATGTAATGTCCATGTGTTCTAATAATTAGTCATTATTACTCATATAAATGGAATTATTTCATCAATATTTTGAACCTAAGATGAGAATTGTTTAGGGAGATCCCTATATATATTTATAAGGATATTTTTACGTATTTTCCTATTATTAGTATAAGGATGAGTTAACCTTATTGAAAAATGTCTTGGAATTATGGTAATGGATAGAGTGAGTAGTTTCCTATAAATACATCCCTTTATGGATAATATAAGTTATTTTCGTTGATGTACAAATGTAACTAGGAGTAAAAACTTTGATAAGATGTCCCAATCATTACTAGGGGTAATTTAGTATTTGAAAATTGGCCTTACAGCACACCTGGTTTGATAGTCCTAGTAGATTTTCATTGGGAATTCACAAACTCATCATGAACTATCATGAATGATTAAATTTGAATTTTTCTATGAATAACCTTGGTTAAACTTTATGTGTCATAGATTAAGTAATGTTTCATAATTTTGAAATTCTATAAGTCACTTTTCATGATTTTGTGGGTACTCATTCTGATAAATATTTCATACTCAATTATTTTAGTAAATGGCTAGAAATTGAAGGAAACATGTTAATAGTGATTGTGAAAGAAAATAGAATTATTTTTCTCCTAAAACCCCTAATTATTTTGGTGATATAATAAAACATATTACTATTATACTATTACATATTTAAAAATCTATGAATCATGTCAAGCATCCAAATGAGAAAAGAAGGGGAAAACATTTTTTGAGTCTTTTTTGAGTTAAAATCCTCTTTCGTTTAGTGGGTCAACATATAAAAATGTTGTAGAACACTGAATAAGTACCACTAAAATGATATTTTTTGTTCTATAGTGTTTGGATAATGATAAATTTATTCTGTTTTTTTATCAATTAGGAGGAAATGAAAACCAATGGTGGACTCTAATCAATATTACGAGGAAGAAATATGAAATTGAATCCCAATATTGGGATAAGTTCAATAACTTATTCATCAATAAGCACATTAAATTTTTATTCATATCAATATATAAAAGGAGTTCCTTGAGTTAAAGAAGAAGGATAAAAATTCTTTCAGTACTTACGTGGCTAATTTCACAAGACTTGCGAGGTACACTTTTAGTATTATCATCTGACCAGAAAGTAAAGTTGATAGGCTCTTTAGTGCGATAAAGACAAGTCTTAGCGTATTATTTTATAAGATACATTTTTATCTTTAAAGTTATTAAGATTTTGATAATAAAATTTGAAATTGAGGTTGAATTTACTTATCAATCTTATGGTTTTATTAAGAATTGGAAGATGGAGTTCAATGGGGAATCGAAAAAATATAGAGAGAATAAAATGGTTCAAACTCTTACAAGCCAAAAATATGGGAAAAGAAACATAGAGGAGTTCTTGAAATTAAAAATAATGTTTTTGAAGTGTCAAAACACTAGACACTAAGTAAAAGTATGTAGAAGTGATTTGAAGAGAAAATTCAATGAAATACGTAGAGAAAAATATCAATAGAATTAACCACCCACACTTTAGTGTTTCGAGTGCATGGATTTGGGGAATTATATGAATCGATCCCCAATCCAAGGTCTAATATAGACGATAAGACAGAAAAACATCTTATTAAAAAGGAAAAAGGTAATTCTTATTTAATCAAAATTGAAGAAGAGAATAATTAAAATTTTGGGAAAACAAATCCCCCCTAGTTGGGAAGTTCATCTTGGATTTTTTATTAATAATCCATATTATAATCTTTTTTTCATCCTTTAGTGTGGTTTCAAGTTATTATATCGCTCCACATAGATTTTTGAAAAATTAAATAACATTTAATGTTCTATAGTTCAAGGGTAACCCCATGTTTCCAATAAAAGACATTTTTGTATAAGATAAGATCATTCATAAGGAAGAAATGGTAAATTATGTTTTTGATGGGTTATAAGGATAATAATTTATGGAAAGTTTATCTCAAAAATCATATAAATTTTTGAGATTAATATATTAACTTACCACATGAGGACTCGTGGATATTGAATAATCTATTTATATTGGTGGTAACTCAATATATATGGGATGAATTATCATCGATATCAAGATATGTTAGTACTTTAGGAATGAAATACATAGTTATCATTCATTTTATAGGGTAACAGATGAATTGTAAATCTATCATGGCATAATCAAAGGGTGAGATTGTGCATGTGAAGGGGAATAAAAACAAGTAAGTATAATTTCTAATGAAAATTCATCAACTCTTCAGAAATTATCAGGAAACTAAATATGTTATTCAAGTACCATCATTTCTGGTGAATAAAATGGCCCCTTAGATCATCATAGATTTTATGCCTTTGTGAATTTTATCATTATCCTAACCATATTATCTATCACTCTACATAAAAACATGATGACTATATTTCTCTTTCTTGTCTATATTTTTTACTTTCCACCCATGTTCTCTTTTATGGGAACCTAATTATATATTTCGTTGGATAACTGTTTTGTTTCCAAATTTACCCTTTTAAAGGATGTTTTATTATTCATTTTTATGATATGGGTTTATATGAGGGAAACTGCCACATATTAGTCTTCTGATAACAGAAAAGAATTTCTAGGGAAAAATTCATTTTTATGGTGGTAGAATATCACTCCCTGAGATTTTGTACAATAATTTTTTTTGAATTAATTTAATCTATTGATCTTTTTCATTTCATGCAACACTAAAAGTAATTGTTTTTATATTAAAAAACTAATATAATAATTAATTTCACACGACACCAACATTTAATTTATTAAAAAGAATACATACTTATTATATGTTACACACAAAATTGACTTCAAATACGTTACACCGAAAACCGACAAAGCGTATGTTACACTTGATAATGAGTATCTACAAAAAATAATTTAATTGTTATAATTATTTAAACAAGATAATTATAAAATAGATGATAATCTTCATAATTTTATTAGTAATAATAACTTTAAAATATATTTTTAATGGTTTTAATGATAATGACATATATAATTGTTTTCTGGTTAATGTACTTATAGGTTTTAATATATTAATTCTTAAAATAAACCGTTTTTATATCCTTTTATGAAAAATAATATAATAGATTTTTTTAAAAAAAATTGAAATTTAATTTGAAAGAAAATTAATTTGGAATTTATAATTTCAAAATTATCTTAGCGATAAATTTGTTGGATTTTTCTAATAAGTATTATTTTTGGATGAATAGTAAAAGAATATCATGTTTTAATTCAAAACATTCATTTCGTATAGATTTTTTGTAAGTATAAATTAAAATATCGTTTGGTTTCAAAATATAATTAGATATTATTTTTATAAAACAATCCAATTTAGGTCATTTGAATCAATTTCACTTTTAAATTGGGTATAAAAACTTAGAAAACATTTTAATGTTTTTACTTTTAAAACCCTCATTGTTATCCTATCACCAAGATTACTTTTAAAATACTTGTCTACCAATTCTGTTATATTTATTTGGAAAAAATGTATTCCATACCAGGATTCAAAATAATTCATAATGGGAATCATGTTACACTTTTTTTGACCAAAAATATTTGTGAATGCTATAATAATTAAATACAATGGTTATGAGAAAAATTAGATTAATAAAGTACTAAACCTTAAATTTAGGACCCAAAACAACCCATAAACATGTCCAAAACCGATTTTATGGCCTTTTTTCATCCATTAATATTCCATTATTTATTGTTTTTGGTTTTTATGAATCTTTTAGTTAAAAATGTGGGTAAAACTAACTTGTTTTCAAAAATTCCATGTGAGTCCATTCCCCTCCCTATAAAAGGACATCACCTCTCCATCTTCATTACAACTCTCAAACCACTTATAATGGGAAAATATATACCCAATAAACATTCCAAAATGTTTACCTTCCTCCTTTATTACTCTTTTTTTCATAAAGAAATAAAAGGAATCCTTTGACACAAAACAAAAAGAGTTACTCGATTAAAAGGTAATGCCTTCTCTCAAGCTTAATTCTTTTATTTATTTTATCCACCACTTAACTATATTTATTCCATTATTTTAAAACTATAAAAGTTTCTTAAATATACCATGATGTTGTTATGATGATTTTTATACCTACACATACATGAAAATCCATCTAATTGCCAACAGACACACTGTTTTTGGGTTCAGAGAACTACCGCCTCATAAAACAATGATTGTTCATTTTTCCTTTACTACCTCCCACTATGGACATTATTATTGAAAAACTATTTATATATGTCATATATTAAAGTTATTATGTATTTAGGATTATTTATTCCTTTTATAACAGATACCTTTTTACTTTCCGTTTAGTGTAAATATGATAATTTCATTTGAGGAAGTGTGGACTACCTCCCCCTCAAAGCGATGTAATTCATTCACACACTACATGGAATGTATTAAAGATAGGTTTATTAAACTTTTATGATATATATTCCCTAATAATTATAATTTAATAATTATATATATATAGATACATATTTTATTTTTTCTTTCCTTCATTCAATGCAACAATATAAATGGAAACAACGTTCATGCGTATGTGTGACTTATTGTATCCATGAATACTATACTCCATTTCATACATATATAATAAATATATTATTATAATAAAAATATATGTATTATCATTATATTTATATTATTGTTTAAATTATAAATACTATAACATATTTTTAATGACCAAAGATATAATAATTTAAGACACATGAAAAGAATAAAGTGAATATTACTCAAAGTTAAACCTTAACAAAGGATTTTTAACCATAAGGTAATACATAGGCTTAATGAAAACATATAAGGTATTATATATAAGAATCTAATTTTGAAAAATATTTATAAATAACTTACATTTTTTATATTAATCTTGTTTGAGTACAAAGTGAGTCATGACACATGGTAATGAGATTTCATATCTCTTTTTTATTTTTGTGAGACACTTGATTTATTCACCACCAATTCCTATTGTGTAGTGTGTATACTGAAAAGGGATGTATTCAATGATTAATATAATTAAATTTAATAGTATTTAAATATCCATTCTATTCACTTTTTTTTCATGGGGTTTAGGTTTCAAAAGTTACCGAATCAGTAAAATAATTTTGTCTCAATTTTCCTTCATTGGGACTCATGTTTGGTTATAAAACTAATTTATTTTTCAAGGTGCATGTGATTATATTATACAAGTTATATGATTAATATAATTATTTTTAATGATATTTTAATATTCATAGAATTTCATTTTTCTACATGGATAATATGATCCCATGTTACAAAGTGATAAGAGTTTATTTAAATAATCTCATCGCTTTTTAAGATTCTTTATGATTATGCTTTATTTGAAGAAATAATATGCACCATTTTTCAATAACACTAATGATTTTCAAAATAAATTGTTTGTTCAAGATATATCCCTTTATTAGGATAAAAGTTTCACTAGTTGGTACTCAATATAATTAAGAATATTTTTTAAAGAAAATTTCACTATAATTCTATATTCTGTTGGAAATATATTTAATTTAAAAAACCATGTTATGAAATATGTTTTTAAAAATGTTTTGAAATTATCCCTAAAGACCGTTTTCAAGGAAAATGTATTTTAAAAAATGTATTATTTTTTTCTAATATCCTTTTAAATTATTTTAACTCCATATTCCAAGAAAAATTCATTCCCGAATTTTATTTGTTTAAGATTCTTTTTCAATATTTTAAATAATTATTTATATGATTTATAAAAAAAATGTTTCCAAAATAATTTCTAAAATTTAGTTATATGTTTATAATATTAGTTAATACTAAATGGTTTTAAAATGTTTTTTTTGTTTTAAAAATGAATTTTCTTCAATGAATAATGGATATTTTCTTCAAGAGAGGTTTTCAAAAGATATTTCAAAACTATTTCCTATAAAAGATAACATCTATTGATGTTACTCATGCCTTTATAAGAAATTTTCTACAGGTTCCATTCATATTATATCTATTAATGGGTGACTGAATGATGTCATGATGTTTATGAAACCTGTTTCTGTTCCACGGGTTATTTTATTTTGTAACTCGATTCTTTTCATAGGTTATGATTTCATGAAGTGAATAAAAAACTTATATCTTTCTATACATTATGATTTTTTGAAATTTTAATGAATTTAGTGTAATTTTATATGTTATGAATTTATGTTTATAAAACCTATGTATTTTCAGGGGCATGATATGATGAAAGTTTTATTATGTTTCACATGTATCAACGATGTTATTATGAGAAGGGTGGGACCTATATCTCCCTCCAACACATTGGGTAATGATAGAATAATCAGTAATATATATGTTGTGTGTGAACCTAATTTCATATTCAAAAAATTATGCGTAAATTTTATTACATTTTTACAATCTTATTGAAGGACAAGGTTGCACAACCATTAGTTTATGAGTGAACCCGATTACATGTTCACAATAATTTGAGTGAAACATATTACATGTTCATTGTATAATACTTGGTCTTTGTGGAATATCCATAAGTTTATGTGTGAACCTGATTACATTCTCACAATGTTATGCATGAACCTAATTACATTTCCACAGTGTTATATATGGACCTCATTTCGTGTCCATAAAGTTTTTCATGAAATTGATTATGCATTGAAAATACCATTAATGGACCTGGTTTAATGTTAATTAGTTTATATGAGGGCCATATTTAATGTCCTTAACATAATAAGTGAACTTTTTTCTACTTATAATTGTTCATAATGTTATAAAAAATATTCATGACACAAATTCCATGTCTTACTCTTATGTTATGATTTCATGAATTATGCTCTTAATTCTCTTATGAATTATTTCTATGAAATTACAATATATAAAATGATATCTAATATATAGGGTATGATATTAAAATATTGTGCTCATGTTTCATGCCCTTTTGTTCATGTATTTCTTATACATTTAATTATTTTTATACTTATTGATCATCTGAGCTCACCTATTTCTTCTGTTTCCTCTCCCCGGGTTATATAGAATGGTTTTAAGTAGAAGTAATAAAGGTAGAGATATTTAGGGGGGGTTGTTGATGAACTTTTACTAGGATAAGATATTGTTTTCTCATTTTTTCCAAAGACACTAAACTATTACATTCCTTAGGCATGTATTTTTGTAATGTATTGAATATTAATAAAAAATGGTGTAATTTCCATGTATTCTAAGCCTGGGTCACTATAGTCGGTATCCATTGAATGGTTTATTCAACCATTGAAAATTAGGATGGTAAAAATTTAGTGATAACCCTTGGAATATTTCTAGGGATATATATAGAGATTTGTCTAAGGATAAATACAAGGTTGAGTTAATTTTTAAAAAAATGTCATGGAATTTTGGTAAAGGACATATTGAGTGGTTTCATTGAAATAAATTCATGTCAAGATAAAACCTGTAGATGTGGACCTATCACAAATGTACCTAGGAGTTACAACTCATACAATATGTTCTAGTCCTGACTTGGGGTAGTATGGTACACAAAAATGGGCCTTACTGAACACATGGTTTTACACTCCCATGGGATATGCTTTTGGAATTCACAAACACTTCATGAAACATCATGAAGTATTTAAAAATATGTTGGATATGAATAAACTAGGATAAAGCTTAGGTGTCATGTATTATGTAAGGTGTCTTAATTTAGAAATACTTTAAGTAAATTTTCATGATTATGTGGTTCTTCATTATGCTAACTATTTCTTAATCTACAGTTTTAGTCAATGGATAGAACCCGAAGGGACCACATCCATAGTTATTGTGATGAAAAATGAAATGATTGATCTCTTTAAGATCAGTAGTAAATGAAGGAATTAATAAAAAAAACTCATTGATATAATCTCTTAGATATATGAAGCGAAAAATCATTCTGAGATTCCAAATGAGAAAAATAGGTAACAACATGTTGTTGAGTCCTTCATGAGGAAACATCCACCTTCTTTTAGCAGGTCTCCTGATCCACTAGTTGTTGAACACTGGATTTGTACAACAAATAAGATATCTCCATTTTCTAGTATTTGTATTGTGAGAAATAAATTTTGACTATTTATCGATTGTAAGGTGAAGTAGACTAGTCTTGTACTCGAATCATGTATATAATAAAGAAAGCAGAAATAAAATCCATCGATCCAAAAAAGTTCAAGAACATATTATTCAATAATTAGTTTCCTATTTTCTTCATAGAATTTGGAAAATGAGTTACGTGAGTTGAAGAAAAAGTATGATCAATCTATTGGTATATATAAGGGTAATTTCATAAGACATATGAGGTATTATTTTGGTATTAGCATTCAACCCATAATAATGTAGATAGGCTTTTCAGCATCATAAAACCAAGTTTTAGAAGGGAATTGTCCATAATAGACTTTTTTAGTGACGAATATATTGGTTGTTTTTCAATCCAATTTGAAATAAATTTTGGATTTACCTATCAATATCAAAGTTTTAACAAGAAGAGGAATCTGAAGATCAAATGGGAATATAAAATCCATGGAGGGATTTTATTGTTACAACCTATAACTTTACAAAAATGTTGTAAAGAGAATTTAAGAGAGATCCTGAAAGGAAAAATTAGGTTTTTCAAGCGTGGGAAGCCTGGACACAAAGTAAAATAATGTAGAAGTGATGTGAAGGGGAAATTAAATGAATTGAGTGGATAGAAAGCACAACACAAAACCAAAGACACTTCATTTCTTCAAGTAATTGGAGTTTTGGGAATTTGTTAATCAATTACCTAATCCTAGGGCCAATATGGACTATAATAAAAAACAATTTTCTAGGAAAAAAATACGAAAGGAAATATTATGAAATCACAATAGATGAAGTGAATAATGAAAATTAGGGGGAAAATATCCCCCCCCTTAGTTGGGAAGTTCATGTTTGATTTTATATGAATAATACATATTATAAAATTTTCTTTAATCCTTTAATAAATTTTCATGTGATTATATCTATCTACATGGATTTTGTTATAATAAAATCACATTTTATATTTTAGTGATGGAAGGATGAACCCAAGTATTCAATAAAAAAAATTCGTATAAGAGAAGAACATATATAAAGAAAAAAGGGTGAATTATATTTTGAAAGGGTTATAGGGTTAAGAATTTATGGAATGTTTAAGTAAACTTAATTTGTTTTGATTAATGTATTCTATCACTACATGAGGACTCATTATTATTGGTTAAACAATTTCAGTATATGGAAAATGAAGATATATGGGATGAATTTTCATGGATCTCCGGATCAATTAGTACTTTATGAGTAAAAAATGTTCTCACGAATTTATTATAGAAATAGATGAAGTGGAAATAATTTAAGTCATAAAAATAGGTTTATATAGTCAATGTGAAATGTAATAAAATCAAGTAAGTATAAATTATCATGAATATTATTCAACTCTAGGGAAATAGTCATGAAACTGAAAAGGTTATCATAGTACCTTCATTCTGATGAATCGAATGGACCCTTAGATCATCAAAGATTTATGGCTTTGTGATTGTTACCATTATCCTAAAAATGTTCTCTGTAACTCTCTATCAGAACATCATGGATATATTTCTCTTCCATGTCCATGTATTCACTTTCCACCCATGTTCCCCTTTATAAAAAACAAATTGTATATTACTCTGGGTAGCCATTATGTTCCCCAATATCCCTTTTTAAAGTAATTTTTTGTATTATTATTTACAATGTGGGTTTATTTCATATAAATTTTACATATTAATCCTTAGATTACCCAGAATAATATTGAGGGCGAAATTCATTTTAAAGGGGGTAGCATGTAACACCCAATGATTTTGTGAAATATTTTTTTAAAATATTTTTTCTTTTGTGATATTTTTAATTTCACGCAACACTATAAATAGATTTTTTTATTAAACCACTATGTTAAACAATCCATTCACATGAAAATAAATTTTTGTATGTTAAAAATA
Source organism: Viscum album (assembly GCA_963277665.1). Classification (NCBI taxonomy): domain Eukaryota; kingdom Viridiplantae; phylum Streptophyta; class Magnoliopsida; order Santalales; family Viscaceae; genus Viscum; species Viscum album. The sequence goes on from OY728124.1 coordinate 35,878,862, forward strand.
ACATCGACTTTCCATATGTTACAGACAAAACTGTTTTGGAATAAATTACACTGAACACTTTTTTTTCATACGTTATACACAACACTAAGTTTCTACAAAACATCATTTTAATATTAAAGTTATTTAAATATGATAATTATAGACTAGGTTTTATGATTTGTAGTATGAATATTAAAAAATAATTATAAATATTGTTAATAATGGTCTTATTAATAATGGAGGATATTTTTGTAAAGTCCTTATATTTTTTAAAATAATGCTTTCTCAAATAAAATACTGTTTATATCATATAAAAAATAGTATAATGAATTTTAGACAAATTTCATAATTGAATTTGAAAAAATAAAAATAAATTTTTAATTAGGAATATATAAATTATCCTAGGGAAAATTTTGGGATATTTCTTAAGAACCATATTTTTGGATGGATAGTGAAAATTCTGAATTTAAATTCAAAATAGTATTTTTATCTGATTTATTTATACTGTAAAATTATATTTTAATTTGGTTTAAAAGTTAAATTAAATAATATTTTAAAAAATAAATCAAATATAGGTCATTTGAATCAAATAATTTTTAATAATGTCAACGTAGTATTTTAATAAAAAAATATTAGTGAAATGATACAAATTAATTACATAGGTTAAGAGAAATATTTTGGTAATAAAGTACTAAACCATAAATTTAAGACCTAAATCAACATAGAAACTTTTCCAACACCCGTTTAATGAAAATTATTCATCACTAAACCTTCTATTATTTATTTGGTATGTATATTTATGACTTTCTTAGCTAAAAACGTGTGTACAACTAACTTGTTTTAAAAAATGCCAAGTGTGTCCTTTCGCTTCCCTATAAAAGGAAACCACCTCTCCCTCTTCTTTACACCACAAAAAACACTTAGGTTTGGCCAATAACTACCTAATAAACTTACTGAAATTCATAAATTATTCATTTAATCCTAATTTTTTTATAAATTAATCTATTGAATCCATTTGGATGAAACCAAAAGGAGTTACGCCACTAATAAGTAATTCCTTCTTTAAAGATCCTTTATTTTATTTCATTCCTTCACCCCTCCATTATCTTTAATAAATGATTTTATAACAAAAAAAAGAATATCCAATATACTATGTTTTTTTCTTCTAAGGTTACACCTAAACATACACACACATCCATCTAATGGGTAACAGATAGACTATTTATGTGTACAATGAACTACAACCTCACTAAAAATTGATTGTTCATTTTTTTCATGACCCACTGTCATGATGGATGCAATGATGGAAAATCAGTTTATATATTTCATATATAACATTTTTTATGTATATAAAATTCATCATTACTTTTACAACACATACCTTTTTTACTTTCCATTTGTATTAAATACAATAATTTTGTTTGAGGAAGTGTGAACTACTACCTATCAAAGTTATATGAGTCATTCACAAGCTACATAGAATTCATTAATGATGGTATTAGTAAAATTTTATGATATATATTATATAATAATTATAATTTAATAATTATATATATATATATATATATATATACTTATATGTAATTTTTTTTCTTTCTTTTAATATGACAAAAAAATTGAAACATCTTTCATCTGTTCGTACGACTTACCATATCCATGAACAATGTCTTTCATTTTATACTTATATATTATATAAATTATTAGTTTAATCATATAATGTATATAAATAATATTTATATATTTTTTTACATTCTATAAATCATGAAATAAGTATAAGTACTGAATATAGAACAAATTAATACACATGCAAGAAACAAAGAAAATATTACCTGAAATGAAACCTTACCATAGGATTGTTAAAAAGAGTGTAATATAAAGTTTTAATAAAACCATATATAGTATTATATATAATAATATTATTATTTAAAATATTAATTATAAAATTAAATTTTTTATATAAGAATCATGTATGAGTATGTAGAGATTCATGACAAAATGTATGAGGATTTAATCTAACTTTTTATTTCTATTGGATACATACTTTATTCACCACCCATTTCTTTTATGTGCTCTGTATTATTCCCATAGATTTATTCTATGATTATTATAAATATATTTATATTTATTTACATATTTTCTTTATTCTCTTTATTTCATGGGGTTTATTTTAAAAAAGTTATCAAATTGGAAAAATATTTTTTTCTCAGTTTTCATTCTTTTATATTCATATTTGTTTATGTATATAAATTCATTTTATAGGTGTATAGAATTCAATTTTACATGTTATATCAAGAATATAATTATTTTAGTAATATTTTATGATTCATTTAATTTCCTTTTCTTACATGGAAAGTATGATCCCATGTTACTAAGTGATAAGAGTTTATTGAAATAATCTCATTGCTTTTCTAGATTACTTATGCTTATACTTACACTGATAAAATATTTTGATCCATTTATTAAGAACACTCATGAATTTTCAAATCCTCTATTTATTTAAGATATATCCATGTATTATAACCATTAATCCACAATTTGGTACTTTAGATAATTAATAAAATGTTTTTATGAAAACTTGACTCTATTTTAATCTACCGTTGGAAATCTATTTTATTTCAAAAACAATGTTTTCCAAAGAGTAATAAAAAATGTTTTATAATGATCCATGAAGACCATTTTAAAAGAAAATGTTTTTCAAAATTCTTTTATTGTTTTAAAAGCTTCCTTTTAAATATTTCAATGCTATTTTCAAAGAAAAACGTTTTCATGAATGGTTTATGTTTAATAAATGTTTTAAACATTAACATGTATTCTTTATAAATTTTAAAATTGAAATGTTTCTAAAATTATTTAAAATATTTATTTATAATATTTAATGTTTATTTTCAAGGAAATGGGTTTCAATTGGTTTTATGTTTTAGAAAGGATTTTTTTTAAAGAATAAAGATATTTTCCTCCACAAAATTTTTCAAAAGATATTTATGAATTATTTTTCATCTAAGGTGACATCAATTGATGTTAATCGTACCTTTATAAGAAATAATCTAAATATTCCATTCATATTATTTCAATTAATGGTTTATTCTTTTATGTTATAATTTTTATGAAGCCCTTTTCTCTTCCACAAGTTATATGATTTTGAAACAGTCTTTTTTTCATAGGTTTTGATTTCATGATGTGATTAAGAATCATCTATCTCTTTATAGTGTATGATTTAATAAAATATTAATGACACCCATTTCATTTCATGGGTTATGATTTGATGTTTTTAAAACATATTTCTTATTATGGGTCATGATATGATGAATGTTTTATAGTGTAGAACATGTATGAATGATGTTATTATGAGATGTTTGGGACTTATATCCCCCTCTAATGCATTGGGTAATGATATAGGAATCATGAGTATATATATTATATGTGAACATGTTTTCATGTTCACAATAATATAAATGAACATGATTACATGTTGAAAATGTTATGCATGGACTTTAATTCATGTACATAAGTTTATTTGTGAACCTGATTACATGATCAAAATGATATGAGGGTACCTTATTACATGTTCACAATATCATGCAAGTAATTGGTTTCATGTCTATAAGATTAATTGTGAACCTGATTACATATTCACAATGATATGTGTGAACCTGATTACATATTCACTATGTTATGAATAGTCCTAGTTTTATGTTCATAATTTTATGTACAAACCTGATTACACATACACAATGTTATGTAGGGACCTGGTTGCAATCCCATATATTGATTTGAGGTATTTATTTCATCTACTTATCTTAATGAGTGAATATTTTTATAATTATACATGTTGAATATGTTGTAAAAAATGTGCATTCCAAAAATTCCAGGTCTTATTTCTATGTTATGGGTTCATGAATTATGCCTTCAATTCACTTATAATCCATGTCTTATGAAATACCAATAATTATTATGATCTATAATATTCTAGTTATGATATTCAAATGTTATGATCAAGTTCCATATACTTTTTTCCATGTTATGCTTATGCATTTCCTTTATTTACCCTTACTAAGCAACTGATCTCACTCATTTCTTATGTTCCCTTTTCCCAAGTTATAATGAATGAATTTAGGTATAAGTACAAATAGATTATATCTTTATAATATTTGTTAATGATCATTCACTAGGATAAAATATTTTTTCCATGTATCAAAAGACACTATAATATTACGGATCTCAAGATTTTTTTGTAATGTACTAAATATACATATAAAAATATGTAATATAGATGTATGATATTCCTAGGTCATTATAGTGAGAGTAGTGAGTTATGAATATAATTATTTCGTATCCTTATGTTTGTTCCAAAACAAATATCATATATTTCCATTTAACATAGCAATTTCATATCATATTCTTATTATTTAATACATGGATCATATTTATTATGTCATTATTCCATGCTAGTATTTCATGGTATATATTTTTTCATATTAAATTACATGTTATTCTATCATGAATTATAGAAAATTAATATTAATATTTTTTCTTTTTATTATGATATTTCTCTCCTAATGAAATGTTTTTATATATGTATGATATAACCCTTGATGACATGCTGAAGATATTTCATGTACTATGTTTTTTTATCTCAACCCATTCTTATGTTTCCATTCCAGAGATTATGCAGATGAGTATAAATTATAAAAAATTTATAAGGGAGTTCAGAAAGGAAGCATTATAGATTGATATTCACATATTTTGTAAAATATGTGCTTCTGTAGATAGTCCTCAAGGACAACAATAATGTTTTTATTGGGATAATTATATTATTATAATATATATTGTTTATGTTATAAAAATGATATGAAATATAAGTATGGTTTTCTTCCATTATATCATTTTGAATCATAGTCGGTGTTTTAATGAAATTCATTTTTCATTGAACCGGAGAGTGTGGTTCTAGGTCCCGTCAATTGGTATTAGATTTGGGGTTAGTTTTTTTATGATTAGATTAGTTATTTTTATGGATTTTTTTATAACGTTTTTATTATTTGGATATGATAACTTTATTGAAAAACTAATATATAATTATAAGTTTAGGAAATCAGTGTGATATTATTTTATAATTTAGATTGTATGGTTTTCTAGAAATTATATCCCTGGAAGGATATTGAAAATTGGATTTGGTTTTGACATAAATATATCTAGTGATAATCACCTTGGAAAAGGATGGAAGAGTATCAACTCAATCATAACTCAATTCATGATGAGTTGGAATAAGATTTCACACCTAGATTGACACTAACAGGGGATATTCTTGGGTCAATTCATATTATATTTACAAATTTTTCTGAATTGTTTATATCAAATTTAAGGATGTGAATTATAACTTGAGAAGATACAGACCCTAATAAAGAAAATTTGTAAAAATACATAGTAAACTGAAAGATTTATAGGATGATAAAACTATGTCATTTTTGAAACAAAAGTATCATAGTATTAATATGGGAGAATAATGATTTCTAGAGGTATGTCCTAGTATTATTGTCAATGTATTACTCTATAGTTTGATGATGTGGTTGTTGGGGTTATGGTCGCATTGGATAGGACCCAATGATATGGTTTTGAAAAATTATTTTGGGAGGATTCCTATATAGATTAATCTATATAATTCACGGTATTAGAAATTAGAATGGAGGTGGTTCTCACAGTATAATCCCATAGTTGGTGGAAGTTGAGATCATCGGTTGGGGGAATGAGGCTCTTCATTCATGTGGGGGATGTTGAGTTGGGAAAATGGAAGGATGGATATTTTTATGTCTTTGGTACACTAGGAAGTTGAGTCTGTGGTCGATTAATGATAATATTATATATCCATCCTTCTTTGATTTCCCTCTCTGACCCAAGGTATTTCACTCTTTAGGGACATTTTTACCAATACATAGTGGTTTTTCAACTTTTCCAATTCAATTTTTTGGATCTCATATTAGAAAATGATATTCTATGAGTAGGAATGTTTACTCATAAGGTTGATGGTTCCAACATTTCTCTTAAATTTATAATAGTTTTGTATGTTGTAACCTTAATAGGCATGATATGGTTGGCCTAGGTGGTATTGGTTATGTGATTCTTTGAGTATTTGTGGTTTCCAAGGGATACTAGAGGGTAGTCTCAGGTGTGAAATTGTATGAGAGATCATTGTATGGCTTGGTAGGTGTGATATGGGGATCTGTGGTGGTGGGTAATGAACATACCAGTTATGAATATTTTTTAGTTGATATTATTGTAGGGATTTTTATTTGGGATCATATCTCGACCCGTCCTAGTGGGGCCCATGCTATGACTCAACAAGACCCCATCCAATAGGTTAGGGGATGGTGACTAGCAGAGAGTAGGAATATTAATAACATTAGAGGCATTTCCTAAGTACCTATACACACACACACACACACACACACATATCCGATCCCACAAATGATGAAATGTAAACAATATAACTAAGGAACAAAATTCATGCATACAACTAAACCCAACCAGTAAAGTATGGCGGAAAGTAATGTATTGAAAGTAAACTGGGCTAGAATACAAGACCACCAAAAACAAGAGTATAAAAACTAAAAGGTACAACATGTAAAAAAAAGAGGTACTAGGACTACTACTCATATCCGTAGGAACACCTTGTCCTGTAGGGAACTTAGAAAGCACAGACCTATCCTGGTCCGCCATGGACTCTATCAAAAGGTTTCTCGTCTGCACAAGACATGGCATGTGCAGGCAATGACTGAGTAGGTGTGAGTATAAAAATACTCAGTAGAGGACCCTGAAAACTGAAATGAAATTCAAAAAGGAAAGCTAAATTCATCTCTACATATTATATGTCTACTGAACATATAATATCATAACATAATCTAGATATACTAAAAAACCAAACCCATAGTCTAGTGACAAGTCACACAACCTCATAACCCTTGTTCAGATTTAGTTTGAATATTCCATGAAGCACTCATCTGAGAGAACTCACACTATGAATATGATAGCTCTGATGATGTCCATCCAGGAAGAAATTTCCTTCGAGAAAAGTCATGAGAGATAGATACACTCATTCCAGGATAACACACTATTGAGTGGGGAAATATCTTTATACACAGATGAGGATCAGTGCCAGGGCCTTGGCGGATAACATGACTCATCCAGATTCACCTGCTATATAGAGAATCGATGAACTATAGGGATAGTCTCTACGATACCTCACTCTACATGGGGTCAACAATGGATAGGGGATCTCACTCCAGGACTCTTGGAGGGATACATGACTCTATCATGGAATTTCTCACTAAAGGGATCATACAACTGAAAAAGGAAATGATACCTGACCTTCAGGGGAATGAGAAAAAGGTGCACTAACCCAAATGAAACATGTCCATGATACGTTGGAAAAGAAGGTCAATCCATGTACTGAGAAGTATATGGCATGTTGATGTGTCACACGTCATGTCTTCTATCTCTGGGTACTTACCATGTACGATGGCCCTGGTCGTAAGGCTGGTCGTGTAGAAGTAGGTATACAGGGCATATAAGAGAGTGACAAGACATGTTACTCTATCTGGGGAGGACTATGTGTACGTTAGACGTGTGCATGTACATGGATTCAACCCTTGTGTTACAACTCATGTATCAGGCAAATGGGGTAACCCATGCAGTCAGCCTGGTCTAGCTGTGTGGTGTAGAACATGGATGTGCACTCCACACCATGTCCATGTAATCCTTGGATACACACTGAGTTCCATGTAAGTACCCACACATTGGGTTCTTTGGATAACACCACTACTAGAAATCTGACCTTTCCCAACACATCTATACCCACAGTTTGTAAAAATCGCTGGTATAGATCCCCTTTCCCAACGGTTTGGCCAAACCGTTGGGAAAGCCCACATTGAGGTCACTTTTCCCAATGACTTTCCAAAACCGTTGGGAAAGGGTATGGCTTTCCCAATGGTTTGGACAAAAAGTTGAGAAAAGTCCACTTTGTGGCCACTTTTCCCAAATGTTTGGCCAAACTGTTGTTAAAGGGTTTACCTATCCAAACGTTTTAGCCAAACCATTGGGAAAAGTGGCCCATATATGAACGTCGCTCCCAAAATCAAAGGACCTATACCAACGGTTGTCAAAACCGTTGGTATAGGTCCTTTGAGTTTTTATCGAGTCTTTTTACCAAGAACATTATATAAATCAATATTTAAAATAATTATGATAATACATGTATATATTTTTGAAATTATGTTCAAAAAATTCATGTTAGGTTAGTGGTTAGGTCGTTCACTAATAAACTAGAGGTCCTGGGATCAAATCCCACCAAATTTTTTTATTGAAATATATATACCAACGGTTTTATGGAACCATTGTTATAGATTTTGGAAAAACATATACAAATGGTTCAACCAAACCATTGGAATAGGATAATGTAACTAACCTATCCCAACGGTTCTACATAAACCGTTTGGAAATATTTTTCCCAAAGGATTACTTTTCTACGGTTGGCAGAACCGTTGGTATAAGATATACCAACGGTTCTGCAGCCTATCCCAACAGTTCCGAACCATTGGGAAATATACTACTTCCAGTAGTGCACGTCATGTCATCGCTTCATGCACTATAGAACCCTAATTGCCTCTTTGTTGGACCAACATGCGATGTTCTTCGGGATACATGTCATGTGTGCTGGAAATTTCTAGAATTGTGAACCTACAACATTGCACCTTGGGAGGATCTCTGATCATTGATCCGACTATCCTTTTTCCATGGAACTGGATTATTAATGTTTCCCCGACATCCCAAAGTCATATCTGTTGTTTTCGAGCCTCTGATCGGCCCCGAAAACATGTATCGATCCACCCATGTGAGTGACTCTTGAAGAATTTTCTCTCCCGATCTGTTCTAATTCACCCTCAGACATTGTCATCGCACATCCATTGAGTTGTCACAGTGTTGGGTCTCCAGTTTCAGATCGTTGCATTGGAAAATGGACGCGCAACAATCTGATGTTCATTGTCCCACAAAGATCCCAATGAAAAGAGGGAGGAAAAATCTGACAAACCAAATTAAGAAATGAACCTCCACCATCATTTATCATAGTGTTGATGCACTCCCATTAGAAGGATTAAACCACGTTAAACAAAAGATAATATCACAATTATCATAATCATATTCCCGATTCAAACCCCATGAAATAGAAAACAACACACTCCAGCAAGAACGTGGGATCCATAGATCAACATATTAGTGGGTTGATCCACATTCTTCATTAAATAAAAAAATGGGGAAAATAATAATCTAAATAACAACCCCTACCTCGATCTAGTTAAAGAACGATTTTTGTGTTATGTTTGTTGCCGAGGTTCATCGAATCCTGGAGGCGTCGATCGATCGTGTCATCGTCGTCTGCCATTGAGTTCTCCTCCAAAGCTTCAAAAGAAGATCCTCAATTTTCATGGTTACGTGGATAACCCTGTGAAAATACCATTAGAATGTAATAATAGTGAATGATTAGGTTGATGTGCCAAAACAAAACATTTTAAATAAAATAAATTGTTAATTTATTTATTTTCATTAAAATGTCCAAAAACTAACTCTTGTAGCTGACCCGCGCTGGTTGATTTCAGGCCCCACATAATTCAAAGTCACTACTCGGAATGCAACAGTGCCCTCACTTTTTTTATTTGGGAATCATTTATAAGTTATTCCACTTTTTTCAGGAAAACCACCCACGCACACCATTTAAATGATTAATTTATTTTCAAACATTTATTTCGAGCACTCCAGGCCTCAGAATCGTACGCCGTCAAATGTTATGCTCGAGATATAATTCCATATAATATTTAAAAATAATACATGGAAAAAAATAGAAATTATATTCTCCCCACCTTGTGCATTTGTGTCCCCAAAAAGCTAAAAAAGGATACTCAAAGAGATGTGGGTACTAGGCACAGATCTTAGCCTCCCACTTCCACATGCTCTTCTGGATATTCTCGTGCTGTAACAGAATGTGCACCAAGGGAATCAATTCCCCACGAAGGATCCTTTCCTACTGATCCTTGATCTCCACTGGGTACTTAGCAAAGGTCACTCAATCCCCGATGTTCGGCTCACCCCAGTCGATGACCTGTGATGGGTCATTCTCATACCTCGTCAGCTATGACACGTGGAAGTCATCATGTACTCAATGCAACTGTGGTGATAGAGCTAGGTGGTATGCCACCCGCCAACATTGTGAAGTATCTAGAAAGGTGTGATGAATCACGGAGATAGCTTTCCACCCCAGCCAAATCTCCACAACCCCTGTCAAGGTGAGACCTGAAGGAAGACGTTCTCTCACTCCTCGAACTCTAGTGGTCTCTATCGTCTGTTAGTGTAAGAATTATGATGGAATTGTGTAGGGTTTATCCACTTCTGGATGATATTCACATTCTCGGTGGTATCTCACACCAACTCTGCCCCCATGAGTGCTGACTCTTTGAGGGAAGTCCAGCAAAGCTGTGACTGGTAGGGTCTCCCACATAAAGCCTCAAACGGTGCCATACCAATGGTGGAGTAGTAGATATTATTATACGCAAACTCCACCTGTGGTAGGTGTTTCTCCCAAATATGACCAAAGTAAAAGATACATGCCTGCAACATATCCTCTAGAACCTAAATGGTCCACTCCATCTGACCATCGATATAGGGATGGAACACTGTGCTCAAGAATAGCTGAGTCCCAAATGCCTCCTTTAATTCCTTCCACAATTGGGATATAAAGCATGGATTGTAATCTGAGACTATCATCGAAGGCATTCCATGAAGCTGAACTATCTCTAGCATGTAGAGGCGTCCCAAGCACTCTACAGAACTCTGCTCTCTAATAGCTAGGAAGTGGGCTGACATGGCGAGTCGGTCAACGATCAACCGGATGGAATCGTTCCCCTTAGACATTCATGGTAATCCTGAAAAGAAGTCCATTGATATTCCATCCCACTTAAACCTTAGAACTTATAGGGGTGAGCTAATCCTATTGGAACATGGTGCTCAGCCTTCACCTGTTACCACATAAGGCATCGAGAAATGAACTCTGCTACTGCCTTCTTCATTCCTGACCACTAAAAATGTTGTTAGAGATCCCAGTAAATGTTTTCCACTCTAGGATGTACAGCCAAGGGGGGTGTATAAAACTCCCTCAAGACCTCCTCCTGCTACACCACTAGTACAACAATGTGTCCTCTGAAAAGAACTAAGTTCTCCCCAACATGCGAATATACATCAGGGGCATGCTCTGAAGATAACTGAGCACATAAATCATCACAGTTGACAAATCCATCCCATGCCTCCCTAACCAGATGTAAGATTTGAGGGGTGAAAACCATCGACTGAAGGTAAGCTTTATCCACTCTATCCATGAAGGATAACTATAATGAGGCCAACTATTCCATCACCTCACTCAGTAGCTATGAGCTTGATATCCTGCTAAGAGTATCTTCCACCTTGTTCCCCTTCCCAAGAGTATAGATTATCCTGAAATCATAGTACTAGTGGAAGTCTATCCAATGCCTCTATCTCAGATACATATCCTTCTACCAGAAGATGTACTTGAGGCATTTTGGTTAGAGTAGATGATGAAATGATCTCCCATAAGGTTGTGTTGTCACATCTTCAACACGAATATTATCACTTCCAACTTGAGATCATGGGTCACATAGTTCTACTCATATGACCTAAGCAGGTGTGAACCATAAGAAATCACTTCCCATCTCTACATTAGGACACAACCAACTCGAGATCATGGGTCATATAGTTCTCCTCCTCTGATGTCGAGTACAAAAGGATGTCATCGATGAAGACTAATATGAATCTTTCCATGTATGGCTAGAAGATCTGGTTCATAGGTCTCATGAATACTGTGGGGGAGTTCATCATGCCGAAAGGAATCCCCAATTACTCATAGTGACAGTAGAGGCATCTGAATGTCATCTTCGGTATATCCTCATCTCATACTCATAACTGGTGGTAACCTGACTTAAGGTCCCCCTTCAATAACCACTGTGACCCTATCAAATGTTCGGGCATGATGTCGATCCATGGTAGTTGATACGTTTTCTACATCGTCACCTAGTTTAGGCACTGTTAATCCACGCACAACCTCAAACACCCATCTAACTTCTTAGAAAACAAAACTACATCCACCTAGGATGAAAAGCTGGGTCTCACGAAACCCTTGCACTGAAAATACTCCAACTGCACCCTCAGCTCGTGAAGCTCTATAGGAGCCATCCGATATGATGATGATGAAATAGTTGTCATCCCTAGATGTAAGTCGATGCAAAAGTCGATTTTCTGGAAGGGAGATTATCCTAGAACATCTTTGAGAAAGATATCCCGATACTCCTCCACTACTGCTGGGAACTAGAATCTCACAACATCTACTGCTCTAAGGTAAAGGCTATGCAACCCATGAATGATCGGTGGTACCCACCTATGCATGAGCCCATTCTGTGCTGCCTAAGTCTCCCCTTCACCAACAAAGGAAAACATCATCCCATCACTATAGACAAACCACACACATCGCCTAAAGTAGTCAATCTAGGCATTGACCAAGGATAACCAATATATACCAAGAATGACATCGTATGGCCTCAACTCTTCCACCAAGAGGTTCCAACTAAAACTCACGCCTCTATGTCTACCGCCTGACAGGTCTGTCTGCTGCACTCTCTGCCTCTATCTTGGTGGTCTATCCATGACCCCCTGTTAGTAGCCCGACAGGTTGGAAAATCTATTTCGAGATGTCCCATATCTTCGCTTGAGTAGCATCGCCTCTCCTTAGGTTGAATGGATCCATCATAAGAGCCATGGACTACCAAACCCCCATCTTGGGTCGTCCTATGATATCTCCCATTTCCTAATCCCTGTGTTTGACATCAGATCCCTACGGCGAAGGTCTCTGCATCCTTCTTCCTACTACTGACTGCCTTCATCTATCTCTACTCTGCCATTAAAATCTTGATCGCCGAGGCTCGCTCGAGCACTCCGATATAAGTTAGAATGAAAAGAATCACAAAAAAGGCTTGGATGTTCGATCATAGACCTCATTTGAAGGTCCAAGATCTGAAGTACTAATCCCTAACCATATCAATCAAGTACCTGGTGAGGTTGGTGAACCTAGATGAATAGTTATCCACCTTCAAACTATCCTATGGAAGCTGAAGAAGCTCTTGGATAAACACTTCTCTCAGCGTAACTGGTGAGAACACCTCCCAAAAAGTTCCTCAAACTTCTTCCATGAAAGAGTCTCTTCTTTGTTAGTCCTTGTTGTCGAAATCCACCATAATCGTGCCAAACCTTGAATAGGGCTCACTCCTAGGATCACCATGTGGTCCACTAGTGTCCTAATGAGATATAAAACTATTGCCACCACCTCAATCTAGTCCTTAGCCTCTCGAGGGTTGGGCTCGCCTCGTAACCTGAGGGGTCTCTATATCTAGAACTCATGGAGTGTGCTCAGCATGCACCCCTCATCGATCGGTACTGCAGGTACCATGGGCTGCTCCACAGGTGGTGGAATAAAAGGTGCACCACCTAGAGGCAACTCCTAGGGAACAAGTACCTATATCGAAGCCTCATCATAGAGGGAATCATCCTCATGATCACGCTACTTAATCCTAGCAGGTATGCATCACAGAGGCATCCTGTAAGGAACAATATGTACCCTGGTCAAATAGTATATCTGGATAGCTGACACAAGGACATAGAAAAACACCCCATTCCTATATGATCCATGTACCAAAATCATATTTCCCTATAACTAGTGTTTTCATTTACCAATTTGAAATGTAGGTTATCAGAGTCCTGGTGTATGGATATGTCGGCTACCCACACCAACACTGGAGTCTCTGTCCAGAAATCCAAGCTCGAAACACTTAACACTATTTCCCCAAATCAATCTCACAGACTCTTGGTTCTAAGGTAGAACCAACCACCTCTGATACCACTCTATCAAGACCCTTCCCAGTGGGGCATGCACCATGACTCCCCAAGATTTCCTCTAATAGGCTAGGGGTAGGCGACTAACATCAAGTAGGAAAATTACTAATATGGGAGGAATTTCCTTGGTATCTCTACACACGCACACATCTCCAAGACCAAAAATTATGAAATGTAAAAAAACTACTAAGGAAGAAAATGAATGTATACAACTAAACCCAACCAATATAGTATGACGAGAAGTAATGTACTAAAAGAAAACTGGGCCGAAATACATGCCCACAAAAAAAAGAGTCTGAAAACTACAAAGTCTAACCTGTAAACACAAAGAGGAACTAGGAATGATGCTTGTATATGTAAGAACACCTCGGCCTGTAGGGAACTCAAAAATCCTGTTCCTGTCCTGGTCTTCCATAGAAACAGTCAAAAGGCTGCTCGTCTATACAAGACACAACTCATGCGGGAAAAGCCTGTGAAGGGGTGAGTATAAAAATACTTAGTAGAGCACCCTAAAAACCACAAACCAATACCCAAAGAAAATTTACTATCACCTATAAATAGTATCTGTATACTGAATATATAATAGGAGAACACAATCCAGATATACTAAAAACTGAAACCCACAGTCTTGAGATAAGTCACACAACCACATACCCCCACTAGGGAATCAGATCAAAGATTTGACAAAGCTCTTATCTGAGAGAACTCACTCCATGAGTCTGATAGCTCTGATGACGTCTGTCTGAGATGTACCATTCATCAAGAAAATTCATGAGAGATAGATACACTAATTCTAGGAGAACACACTTCTGAGTGGGGAGAGATCTCAGTAGACATATGAGGATCACTATCAAGGCCTTGGAAGATACTGCGACACTTCCAGATTCACCTACTATGTAGTGGATCAATGCTATATGGGGGTAGTCATGATGATAAATAACTCTACCTAGGGCCAATAATAAATATAGGATCTCAATTTGGGCCTCTCGAAGGGATACCTAACTCTATCCTTGAAATTCCCGCTTAAGGGATCATAGTCCTGAAAAAGGAATCGATACCTAACCATCAGGGGAATGAGAAAAATTGTCACTATCCAAAAAAAACATGCCTAAGATACGGTGGAAAATACAATCCTTATATTAACTGAGAATTACACGGTGTATAGAAGTGTCACACACGGTGTCCTCTAACTCCAGGTACTTCCTATGTACAACGAACCATGTTATATGGATGGTCCTATAGAAGAATGTATACACGGAATGTAAGAGAGTGACAAGTCGTGTTCCTCTATCTGGGGAGGACTCTATGTATTCTGGCCATGATCCAAAACATGGCTTCAACACATGTGTTACAACTTGTGTTTCAGGTGCATGGGGTAACCCATGCAGTTGACCTCATCTGGCCGGGTGGTGGAGAACATGACCATGTACTCAACCCCATGTTCGTGTGTCCCATAGATACACACTGAGTACCATGTAAGGACCCACACATTGTGTTCTTTGTAGAACCCACTGTGTGATCACTTCATGCATTACAAAACCCTACCCGACACTTAGTCGGACCAACACGACATGTTATTCGGGATACACACTGTGTTTTCTTGAAATTTTGAGAATCACAAACCTCCATAGTCATTCCTCGTATGGAGCTCCAATCTTTGATCAAGTTGTCTATGTGAAATGAAATATAATGATTAATGTCTCCCCGAATTCCCAAAGGCATATCTGTTGTTTTCGGGCATTTGATCTTCCCCGAAAATGTGTAATGATCCTCCCGCACGAAGAACACTCAAATAATGGTATCTCATGATCAGAGTCGATTCATCATCTACTATCTGAATCACACAACTATTGAGTTGTCTCGATGTTGGGTCTCTAGTGTTGGATCATATCATTTCAAAACTAACATGTAAGATCTATTGCTTGTCACCCCACGAAGAACCCGAAGAACACAAAGAAAAGCGGAAGGAAAAATCCAACAAACCAAATTGATAAATGAAGCTACACCATCATTTATCACAACTTTTATTATCTCCCATTAAAAGGAATAAATAGGGACAACCAAATTATAATCCCACAATTATCACAATCATATTCATGATTCAAACCCCAAAAAATAGAAAATAACACCCTCCCACAAGAACGCGTGATCCTTGGATCAACATGTTCGTGGGTTGATCTGCGTTCCTCGTTAAATCAAAAAATGGGGAAAAGAAGAATTGAAATAAAAACCCCTACCTAGATCTGGTTGAATAAAAATTGATGCATAACATTTGTTGGTGAGTGTTGTCGAATCTGGGAAGCGTCAATTGATCATGTCGTCGTCGTCTGCCAACGGGTTTTCCTATAAAGCTTCAATGGAAGATCATCAATTTGCAAGGTTATACGGCTAACCCCGAGAACATGCCATAAGCTTCTATTTATAGGGTAGTATTAGGTCAGTGCACACAAAAGAAACATTTTAAATAAAATAAATTATTAATTTATATTATTTTCATTAAAACATCCAAAAACTAACTCTTGCTGCTGACCGACAATAGTCAATGTTAGGGCCCACCAAAGGCAAAGTCACTACTCTGAATGCAATGGTGCACTCAAATTTTTTATCCGGATACACATTTAAATGTTATTCCACTTTTTCAGGAAACCCACTCACATGATCTATTCAAAAGTTTAATCTATTTTCAAACATTTATTCTGGGCACTCTGGGCCTCAGAAATACACGTTGTCAAAAGTTTTGGTCTCATAATAATTCCATATAATATTTAAAAATTATACACTAAAAATCTTGGAAATTTCAAAACCCATAGGGAATAGATTTTGTTACTATAGGTGACATGGATCATCATAACTAAGAAGACAGGGTTTGTTATTATGAGGTTGATGGTGTTGACCATTTGCATGATTGGATTACATGGTTTATGGGTAGAGACAGAGTATTTATGGGGGGTGTAGAGTAAGATTTTTGGTGATTCCACTCACTGTGGTTAGATGATGGAGCTATTGGGGTTGTGGGCACATAAGATTGGTCTGAGTGATGTCTTTTTAGGACTCTTTATGGGTGTATAACACTATATATTAAGAGGGATATAATTTGTTATTGATCAAAAATTTGATGAATGTTCTCACCATCAATGCTCACAGTTTTTTATATTAGATACCACTATATAGTGGCATTTTAGATAACTATATTGACATATTAATCTTTCTATTCATGTTGGTTATTTGAGGACAAGATCATGGAAATACAAGTATCCTCATGCCTTCAATACGTTGCATTACTGAGTTAAAGTCTGGTTGATAAAGGGGAAGTCCTTCATTTTTTTGACTCAAGGATAGGAGTTTTGGATATCATAATGAGACTAATAGACTATATGGTGTTGGTTGGAATGTGATTCCATGTGATATAAAAACAGTTGGATGATTGAGGTAACTTTTAGTATAATATATTATGGATATATTATAACACTTTTTCACTAGATGTGGTAGGTAAATGCTCACTTGTGGGTTAGGATCACAAGTGGAGTAGGATATGTTATTTGTGTTGGTGGGTGTTTATTTATATTTTTACACAAAGGGGAATATGTATGGATTCAATCTAGGGACACCATTTATCATAGCTAACTGATATCATACTCACACCAAACACTGGACCTACAATACATGAATATAATTTATGGTTTTGAGTGTAGAAAAGGATTCATGTTGCCGGTTGGGAGCTTTATTAATAGAGAAGTGAAGATAGTTCATGGTCATGATTTCATGGTTTTTGGAAGATGTGAGAGTTGTTTCCTTGGAATAGGTATATGAACTGTTTGATTTTTTTTGTTTGTGTACATATGTTATCTTCTCATGAGAGGTCTCTATTTCTTTGTATGATTGGCATGACTTGTGGGTATTATCTTCTTTTATATTGTTTTTATTTTGGATAAATATTTTCATTGTTAAAAATTAATTAAATTATATTTTATTAATCATTTATAAAGTTTTATTATTACTACTATTATCACTAAAGGGTATAATTTACCCACTATCACCCGGTAAAACATCGTTTCTTGTTGGAAACCATTGGTGTATGGATAGGAATGTCTATGTTTTAGTAGAACACATAAAATACAATAACTAGTCTTGGGATTATTGGGAGGTGGGATGTTAAAGAATATATGTCTCAGGAATTTCATTAAACATATCAATATAGGTATATTGGGAATAAATTGGTGAGAATTATAATATATTCCTATTATGAGGGGAACAATATTATTCCAAGTCTTCCCATTGTCAGAAAGGATTTTATATCCTTAGTGGATATATCTTGAGTAATGATTATATTTTAGATACCCTCATTTATTGTTATTAGAAAGTGATAATTAAAATTTGGGAGGATGAAATTTATGTAAGGGGATGGTATTTAATACCACATTTATTTTTATGAAGTATATTGTTTCCATAAACTACAGTTCATAACTATCAACTATTTTTAATTTTTTTTTAAATGAATTGAAAAAGATTATGATATATTATATACATGGTATGCACTAAACACACACTTTATTCGTAAATTGTAAAATATTACACCAAAAGAATATGAAACTATATATTACACGCCATGAATTATTACTCAATATGTTATATTACATCCTTTAGATGTGAAAAAATTAAACAGTGATGATAAATAGAAAATAAATACCTTTAATATTTGAGAACCCCTAGACAACCATCCCCTTTAATAATCACCATTAGTATAAAAGACAAAATATGAGAAAGAATATCATGAAATGATAAATCATATTGTTATATCCAAAAAGTACACTATGGAATGGATAAGTGTTTCATAAGAAGTGTGGATGGAATGAAAGTCTTTAGCAAGTATATATATAAGAATGATATATCACCATTATAAATATGGTCATGGGAAATATATATATTAATATATATATATTTATATATATGTACAATATGTATACAAAAAATATGTATGGTTAGTAGTAAATTTAAAATAATATAGCTCATGAATGATAGATAATGAAATTGAAATATAATATCAAAATATTATATGTATATATATAAATTAAATATTGTTATACATATTATTATTATTATTAATGATTGATATGGTATATTATTAAAATTGAAATAAATATTTTAATATTTTTGGATTAATAAAATTAAAAATTAAGTACATAAATAATTAATTTTTATAGTATTTTGTTATGATTTTTTATTATTAAAGTAATATTTTCAAGGAAGGATTAGTGTTGGATATTTATAACTACTCTCCAATGAAGAATTATTTTAGTGTAATTAGTTTAAAATATTTATAATTTAATAAATTAATAATAATCTGATAGTTATTAAGAGGAAAATAATAAGAATAAATTCATATTATGATTAAAAATGCTTATTTTCTAAAATTCACTATTTTGCGCTATGCATTTTTATTTATAGAAACTAAATATTCTAAGGTTAAATAATAAAAAAAATATTTTAGACATAAATATTATATTTACACTAATTAGTAATTATTGGTAAATGTGAATAGAAACAGTTAATATTCTAAGATTTATTTGATTATATAAACAATTTTCACTATAATATTATGATTTTAGTTGAAATCATAATTAAAAAATTCTGTAATTTCAATATTACCTTAATAAATAATTTTTTATATTTATAATTACAACTTTATCATATAATTATTTATTATAATTTTTTTAAAATTATTTAATTTATATTGAATAGTGAAAAACACAATTTTTATTAATAACAGAGAAATTTTTTACTTTATCAAGACTTGAGATGCAATGTAATGTACCTTCATGGACTTACCATTTTGTATTCCTAGGTATATGTGTTTGGGAGGATTTTAGAGGTGTTTAAGAGGATAGGAGAGGGAATTGAGCCATTTTTTTGGTTACCACATCCTTGTGAAGGCGTATTAGAGTCCATTTTGGTACGGAGAACAACCTATAAAAAACGAGCATCTCAGAAATTCCCAATGCAAGATGTGGAACTCAGAATAGATAATTAATATAATTCCTATTGAAAATGGTGACATAAACCCCACCATGATGTTTCCTTGGTTGTGGGGAGTGTAGACTGAATAGGTGTTTGGTGTCAAGACATGGTAGACAATGGAGGAACCACTGTAGAATAGACTATTCTATACTGATAGTCAAATCTAGTTTTTAAAACATAAAAAACAGTGGCAATTAATAAGGGGGGATATTGATTTTTCTTTTAACCGGGTGACTATGGGTTTTCTGGCTCTTCACTATGTCAAGGTGGATTCTAACAGACTTTACTTACAAATAGGTCGATCAAACTCTTTTTTTTGACTTGGTTGTTCTCAGATTTATCTCCAAGAAATTAAAAGACCTCCATATCCATCTTAAATAATTCCTTTGTGAATCATAACCCCAAGGATCATTATATGAGGTATTTTTGATCATGGTATAATATCTAATAATTTATCTTCCAATTTCCTTAACATATTATTTTATGATGGAGATAGTAGCAATGAGAATCCCAATTTTACGTGTTGTTTGAATGTTATTTGATGATCGATTATTGTGGGTGGATTATTGAAAATTTTAGTTTGATCTTCATGATGATTTATCTCTCATTTCTTCCTCATGATATGTTGTCATCATTGAAGCTCCAATCAAGTAAGGGGATCCTTCATCTCTCCTTTATTAGATATATAGTTTAAGATATCATGATTTTAACATCCTTTAGGTAAATGGGACATATTATATTTAAAAGATAATTAATTGTATTAATTGAAAATTAGAGGGGAGCAGTGAAATCTCTTGATTTTTTCTAGTTCATTTTATCTTTCCAATGGGTTTTTGCCTGCTTGATTCGATTCCAATTTTAATTTTAATGATATTGGTGTACTTTTTTGTTTGATTGATTTTACACCCCATACATGAAAAATATTGAGAACATATATCCATATAATTAATTTTTTTTCTAATTGAATGTTGGATTTTTGTAAGATTACACATGAAAATAATGATATAAATATCCTACAATATCCTTTTTGAAAACTAAAAATGATATTTTTTTCTAGTTTATATTTTTGGTGTCTGAGTTGTGTGTTGGTTTTGATGTGTTGTGGTTGTGATGTGGGTGGTTCTAAAGTGAGACCTGATAGAATGATATGGATACTTTATTATGTGTTTTATTGTGTATTTTCCTGATTGTTTTGGAATGGGCATGAAATTTTGACATGTAAATACAAAACTAAGGAAATTAATGTGTGGAAAGTGAATTAATTTATAGAAATGGTACTGAAATGAAAGGGGTTAGAATGACTAATGAACTCAAAGAGTTAAAGTGGTATGCATGGTTAATGTGGTTTCCATTAAACATTAGCTGATTGGAATTTATAAATAATGATATTTTTTGATTAAAATATATATATATTGGTTTTTTTAAAAAGGAATACGAATCATTTCTTGTGTGTACCTTTATTTTATGGTGTGGTGCATTTTGAGGTGAAAATGATTGCAGTTGGGATGCTGAGATCTTGAGGGTACACAGTTAGATTTATTGGTTTTATTTTTATAATCCCTAGGGTTTGGATTTTGTGTTATATATCTACTGTGTAATTTTAGTTTGTTTCTATATGAACCCCATCTAAGCCATATGTTTACATTGATGCCCTATTGTTTTATGTTCTAGGTGTTTTTTCCCAAACTTCCATGATGGTGAGGACATATGGCTAGCTATCCTCACTTACTCACTCAATCTTCCACATGAGATTAATACAGATATGATCTTATTTCCAAATTGTATAATTGTACTAGTGGTTGTTACTAACAAGAGGATAAATTAGTTTATAATGTGGGTTGTTATAGTAGGAGGATGAAACAATTTTTATGTCCTTCATGTTCACAATACCCTACAATTTTTGCTATATAGTAGTGTTTTTGGGAGTATGTGGATGTGATTACATATTTAATGTGATGCATGGTAAAATTTTGTTTCATAGGTGTCTTTAGGAAGAATATGATATGGTTATCGTGGTGTCATGAAGCATGGTCATACTAAAGGGACCAGAGCTCTCTGACGTATGACTTTGGGGATTGAGAGTATAAAATTAATGAGAAATCAGTGCAAGTAACCCATTATCAATATGAATATTATTATACTACTATATTTAATTCCATTTTTTATGATAATTTTATTGTGATAATGACATTGGTCAGTTGGAATATTTAGGTTCCTGTTGGTTCTATTGTTTCTGTATAGGTGCATTAGTGTTCTCTTTACACTAGTTACTAAGAGAAAATGTACATTATCTTTCATAGTATGAAATATTTTATGACTTTTTGTATATAAAAACAATTTGTCATTATTCTAGGAGGAATTTGTGTACCGATCTAAAAATTTATAGCCTAGACTATTGAGTAATCATTGATTCATTACCTTAATTTCTCATTAGTATTTTCTGAGAATATATTTTTATTTTATTTCTGTATACATGTATCATGGGATGGTTTTTTTTAATTTTTTCCATTATGAGAAGGAGTTACTTGGTGGGTTTTACCCTATCTACAAAATCATATTATATAATAAATGCTAATGACTTCCATATTTGGTATTATTACAGTCTCATGTCTAACCACCATCCAATGACCTATATAAGGTGGTAATCAGGGGAAATTATATTCCTTAAATCATTTATAAACTATGATGGGTTACTTTGGTGGACGGGGATCAGGATATAGTTGTATGATGGTTAGGTTCAGAAACATGATGCAGTTTGGAGTTATGATGTATGAGGATTGAATGGGATGGTTGGAAAATGTTCCCATTCAATTATGGTGCATGAAATGGATAGGGGAGTTTGGCTAGGAAAATGTTTTTTATTTCCCCCTACGATCAGATTTAAGGACCGTAAGTTAATCAAAAATCCATGTGAGGTGGTTATTTTTATTGGGAAGACACTTTGGAGAGGCACATGCATCATGGTTGTTTGTGTTCTTTTTGAATTATATGGTCTTCATAAATTAAAATAATTTAATTTTATAAAACTTATGAATTTTCCACACTTCCAGTTTAGGGAATCATTGTTATATAATTAGTTATAGCTCTTATACATTGTCCTCAAAAGGTTCAGGATAGTGAGGTTTGACAGGCTCACCTATTTTACCCCTAGAGGGTTGATCTTACTAATGTGGGTGATTAATGGAAGAGGATGTTTCATGAATTATAATGAAAAAATCTATAAATTAATGAGGTTAGTTCTCTAATAAAGATATGGAAAACTGGTTGGTGGTTCTAAATATCGCCTTCATTTTGACTTGGGACTATAAAGAGTGTTATGTTTAGCTAACAGTCAACCTGTTGAGGGGTGATATGTGTTAATTATTGATTTTTTTTATTATAGAGTCAAATCAGAAAAATGATTCCTTAGAATATTCCTAGAGGTATTTTTGAGAGTAGTTCCTATCATTGATTATAAAGGTAGTAAATACATAGAAGATACATTTTATTCATTAGGGTAGTTTTTCTATGAGAGATTTTGGGATTAGGTTTATGATTCTTTTTCTTTTTCCCCAATCATTTTACTTATGAGAACTTTCATGCACTATGTATTGAATAGGTAGTATACCCAACTATCCAAGGTGTGTTTACTCAATTTATTTTACCAACATATTTAGAGGTTCATAAGAACGCGACATAGATTGAGCATATTTACTCCCATTGGGGTATATTTTAAGAGCGGGGTAGAAAGGTTCCATGGGGAGTAGAGTTTTCAGTATAAGGTCTAATATTCCTAGAAAATTGAGGCTTCAAATAAAAAGGAGTTAGTCATGTCCATATTTTTAAACTTTTCTAGGGGCTAGTGGTTCCCAATAATATTTCTAGGTATTTCAATATTTCTTTTATCCCTATGAGGGTTATGGTCCATGTTTTTTTTTTTGACTAAACATGGAGGGTGTTTTAGTTTTGATGGTCATGCCAATACACTACAAAAATAGTGACATCCTCCACTTCTTCAGTAGATAATATGAGATATTCGTAGTAGGTTTTATCTCTTAAATGAACCTCATCCTTAAGAACCAATGCCCAATACAAGTCATGGATTTGGTTATAAATAGTGAGTTAGAGGAGTTGGGAATGGATAATTTCTTACCATAGAGATTCCATCACTAATGGGTCTAGATATCATCATAGGTATGATTAGATTAAGTTATACCCTTTTTATTAAATTTTTTATTTTGGAGACTCACTATCCAATACTTCTTCATCCTTAGACTATGTATTTGGACTAGACATGGAGAGGATTCACATGCCATTACTGTTGACTATGCCATTCAAAATTAGGCCTACTTGTTTGATGTGTGTAAAGAGTGAATGATGATTATGTGTTAGAATAACATATGTGGGGATATATATTTTATAAATATATGGTCATATTATATCAACGTCAGTTTGGATAGGTTGTAATTTTTAAGCGCGGTTATTGATTAATTTTAAATTAAAGTCGTATTCTCATATGTGGAAGGCCAACATGGAGATTTCACTAGTGAATGGGGTTGTATGATGGAAAGTAGTAATATAGAGAAATATCATTCTCTGGTGGTGACATTTTAAATAATATTTGTCAGTGATGTTATTATAGAAACTCCCATAGTTTTCAATGAATTTTTGGAGTTCTTTTCTGTGGAGTTTTTTTACACTACCCCCATGAATTGACATCGATTTTTGGAAATATTTATAGTCAAACACTTATATGATTTCTGAGGATATTTAATTGATAGAAAGATATGAGTTATATGAATTATGGATTTAGATATATGACCTAATGCATATAGTTTTCATTAGGCCTAGTATGTCACAAGGGTGTGCTTAAGTGTTTTTTATAAGAAAAAATCTGCTAGTGTGAGTATTTTTATAGCTACTAAAGGATAAATCAAGTGATAACCAATAATTATTACCCTTTTCAATATATTGATTCTATTTTTATCCAGTTAAGATGAGCTAGTCATTTTTTTAAAATTGATTTATGGTTATGATATCATTAGTTGAGGGTGATGGTGGAGGAAATTTTGAAGACTAATTTATAATGTAGGTATTTGCACATCATGTTTGTGGTAATGCCATTTTTTTGTCACCGATACACAATCTGTGTTTATAGAGCTCATTAAATCCATGTTACAAGAGTTCCTAGACTATCCTGTAGTCATTTTCAACAATGACATATGGATATAGTATAATTCCATGTACGATAAAGTCAACATGTTAGAGGTGACTTGGAGTTCACGTGACATCAAAACCTCCATGGAAATATTTAAATGCGTATATTTTGGATGTCAGAGTTGTATTTAATTTTTCATGTGGTGTCCCGACTAGGTATGGTCATGGACTGGTCAAAACATTATGTAGTTGTTTCTAAGGAAACACCCATGATTGTGGAATAGTTTTTTAGTTTCCTCGATCTCACAAGATATTATTAGAGGTTCCAGAAATATTTTCATATCTTTCGTCACTTTTGATATCTCTAACTAGGAAGGAACATGTTTTCATCTAGACCGATCAGTGTAAAAAATGATCAGAAGAAAGGCATATTGATCCATACCTCAATTCTTTAATTTCTAAAAGAAGGGTTAATATTTGTGGATTTTTTATGATTACTATCTGGTCATGGGATGAATATTTATGAAAATAAATGTGGTTATTCCTTATGGTTATAGGTATTAACAATACAAAAATTGTAGAATTTCCACCCATGATCTAAAGCTTGTGGATGTTTTGTTTGAACATAATTTGTTGAGACATTACCTCAATATATAACAATTTATGATCCTCAATTTTTATAAGATATTAAATCATATTTCCTCTTAGTTCAACTTGAATGAATTAAATAATAGGTGGATAGAGTTTTTCCTTGACTATGACATTGATATCTCTCACACCTTTGGGATGTAAAATGTTGTAGCTAATGCACTGATTAGATGATCATAAAAAATATTTGTTTAAGAATAATGTTATTCTTGGATGCTGATAGAGGACCTGAAATCCGGGTAACTATATAAAAGGTTATTTGATAATATAGGTTACTTATTTTAGATGGCATTGTGTTCTTCTATGACACAGTAGCTGAAGGTGTCTTAGTGCGGGGACTCAAAGGAAGAGGGGATAGATGACCATGTGACCGATGGTGATTCCCCATAGGGTTGGTCAGAGAATATTCAAAATCAGATGTTGTTTATAGAGAGTCTCTTCATTATAATGTAAACTCACAAGAGACTCCATTTTCAGTTTCATATATCACATTTAATGGTTTACTTAGAAGTATATAATATGTACCATGATTTGATGGTGTAATTTTGGTGGCCCAGTATGAAACAAGAAATGGTATATTTTTATATAGTAGTATCATGTTTTATAGTAGTTAATGATAAAACGTCTCTTCAATAGAGGATTATTATAACCCATTTATATCCCTAAGTTGAAGTGGGATGAAATATTTATCGATTTCCTCACATGTTTACACTAAGATTAAGGAGATATGATTTAATATGCTCAATTGTTGATTAAGTGATTAAGTTATCCCTCATTATACTAATTATGGAGTTCATAACCATATATTTTTCTTCAATGATGTATTTATATGAGTTAACATGTCTTCTTGTTTTATTGAGTTACATTTTAGAAGATTTTGATATTCATTTTACCTCCTATGTTTAGGGTATATTTCAACATGTTTTTTGGAACATGTTATTCTTTAAAACTATTTTACACATCGAAATAAAATGATATATGGAAAAAACCATCTAGATGCTAAATGATATCTTATGATAATTCATCTGGGATTTTGTCATAACTTTTGAGAATCACCTAACATTGTTTGAGTTATCCTGTAACAAAATCATACTCAAATCCATTAGAATAGATCCATTTGATCTTTTTTGTGGGATACAGTGTTGATCCCCACTGTGTTAGATAGAGGTTTGATAATAATATATTCAGAGTCTTGATACCGAGTTGTGAATGACTGAGAAGGTTCATGTAGTTTGTGAGATGATTAAGGAAGTTCAGGAGTGGCATAAATCTTATGCTGGTCATAGGAGGAGGCCCATGTAGTTTTAGGTTTGGGTTCATGTGTTCTTAAAGGTTTCCCATCATTGGGGGTAACATAGATTTGATAGGGGCATAATATTTCTCACGGATTTTGTAAAATATCAATGGTATTAGAGCATGTAGGTGAGGTGGAATATTGATTGACACTTACATCCTGGCTGGGAAGGATCCCTACTTTTTTCATGAATCCCAACTCAGTTTTTATCATCATAACAACTCCAATTTCATTGAATTATCAGAGTTTTATACTGAGTATGGCACACAATTCATGGATCAACCATTATATATCCAATATCATTTAAAGAAGGTGTTTTTTGATAAAAGAAATCCCTTTAGATTTTTGTTTTCAAGTCACATTGTATTAGGGGAGAGAACATGGGAGTTTGACATGCAGATGCATGAATAATACACTATTTTTTTTTATTTTTGCATCTTTTTGTTTTTCTCTTTGATGATATGATACCTAAATCTTGTTGTTTTGTGAAATATGATTTTTTTTTCACTAATGTAGTGTCTTATAGATTTTATCAAATAAATAGGGTATATTATATTCCAATACTAGATTTTTTACATTCATAAAATGTTCTAAAACTACATAATAATGTTAGTGTATCCCAAATATGGCAATATCTCCTTGATTTATGTGCTCAGGGAAGTGTTTTTTGATGGTTGTGGTATTAATTTTCTTGGTCTATATGGATTTCTAATTTGTATTGTGTATATATATGTGGGATATAGGTTTATTGAGTCTTGTGTGAGATGGTGGAAAATGTTTCAATTATAATATGATCCATGAGAGGTATCTCATGGGATTGTTGTTTGGACCTCGTTTCCTTTCTGTGTTATAATATTGTTTTTTATTTTTGAGGAAGAAAATTGTCTAAGAGGTAGCTTATGTAATGGATCTGAAATTTCCTACCATTCAATTTTTCTTAGATAATACTAGGTGGGATCAAGAAGGATTTAGGGGATGTTCTAGGGTCTATGAGATGGCCCAATGACATTTTAGGTGTCACCATGCCCAATTGGTGGGTGTAGTGGAGTTCGTTTTGGCATAGAGCAGGCCAAATGTAAAGCCGAAAGATCAAAAATTCCCGATTTAGGTAGTTTCGTTATTAATTACACATTGGGGGACCTCCTACCGAAAATGGAGAAGTATAACTCACTAATCCATGACGATAGGTGTGTTGAGGGTAAAATAGTCTCATGTTTGGTGACGCACAATAGTTGTTCGTCATGGAAGAAAACATAAGAACCACCACAACTTGGACCACATTGTGATTTAGGCCATAGTGGATGCCAAATATTATTTTTTTAAATGGGTATAAGATGTTATAATTTTCCATAGAAAATTTGGATATCTCTTTTATTGGAGCGCATGCTTTAATATTTTTTTATGTTCTTCGACGAGAAAGAGATAGAAAATAGTTTTTTATTTGATGAAACATGATAAAAAAAGCATTTGTTTTAATCTATAATGCCTGGACCCCCCCAAGGTTATCTATCCTAGAGAACATAACAAGATGTTAGAGCACATGTAGCTAAGAGGGAATAATGGAATGGTTGGGTCGCCTCAATTTTATTTCATTGAGCCATATTTGGTTTTATGAACCTAATTTATTTTAAATGGTATGAAAACAATATATTTTATACATAATATCATAAAATTATATTTTATTCACGACATTTAAAGTTTAATTTTAATCACTCTATTCAAATTATATTCTATTACACTACTATGAAACATTAAAGGGGTTTTCTTGACTCCAATTAATTTCTTAGGTAATAATAATTCTTTTTCACTAAGGTTTTTACAAGATGGTTTTATTATTCTCCATGAAGAAATTATAATGAATTTCCTCCATCATTTTTAGGTATTTTCATTGATGAACTCATTTCTTCATAAAATATGAGTTTGTTATAAATTACTCCCATTATTTTTAAATAAATTATTGTTATTCTATCGTCATGTTTAATATTCCTGGTAATATTCCATTTTCAACATTTTAAATTTAAATATATTTTATTTACATTAATCATCAAATTTTTCTTTAACTCTTTCTAAATAAAATATTTCCCACTCTTTTTAAAATTTGGGGTTTCAATAAAGGTATTTTCAAAATACAAAAATGGATTTCCCTTTAATGATTGAATTTTTATATCTCACTCTATATTTCATTTTGAAAAACATTATGAAATTTTCAAGGATCATTTATTCGAATTCATTTAAAGTGGTGTTTTAGAAATTTTTGTTATTGTAAGATCCTTGAAAAAAAAATTCAATGTGATTCATAGTTTATTCTAGGTATAATAATGTTAAGAAACTTTTTCTAAAACCACTCTTTACTTTTTATACCATTTAATTATACCATTAAAATTTTCAAAACACCATGGAAATTTTATACCATGCATCTCTCTATAAATTATTTTAGGAAAAGTACTTTTATATGATTGAGTATTTTTTACTAACCCATCTAATTTATGGGGTCATTTTAAATAATACCATTATAAAATGTTATGAAACCCATTTTCTTTTCTTGGGATATTTATAATATTATGAATGGTTTATTAATGGTGGAATACATATATAGGGATTATTAATAGTAGGTGTAATGACCCTCCCTAGGGAATCTCAAAAATTATTTGAGTTGGGGTCATCACGTGGCTTCAAGAACGCCACCCCAAACACGATATCATGACAACTAGTGGTGAGGGCCTAATTCATTCAATGATAAGGCTGTATTATGAGGAAATTTCCATTAGTATTGACTGGTTGTAAAATTTCTAGGTTGTTCCTATATTCTCAATAATTGATTAATTGGTTTTAGGGACTTAATGTGAACACTATTTTATGTTTGAGGTTCAAGTGGTTTAGCTAGCCCGACCTTTTGTGACCCTAGGAATTTTTACCCATTTTTCTTTGGATTTATACGATTTATTTTTTGCTATAAATGTTTTGATAAATGTTAAATGACATGGAGATATTTTTCTGAAATTATTTTACCTATATTTTTTAAGAATTTTTTGAAAATGGTGAATTATTTAACCTAATTTTGATGAACTTTTCTAACTACTTTTCATGCCTTGATTTCTTAAAATTAATCATATTTATATTGTTTAATTGATAATTTATTGGTAACCCCTGGGTGGGATACTAATAAGACTTTTTATCTCACAACCAGTGCATTCCCTTCGGAATGTGTATACATTGTTTTGTCTTTTAATGTAGGAAAAGGAAAGGCATTGCAGTGAGGTGGTGAGTTTTATTTCAGTTGCGTACAGGTAGCTGGTGGTGAGATGGTGGGTTATTATCCAAATATCAATTAGATTTTTTGTTTCATGTTTTATTTGTGATTTTTGGTTGTTGGATATGTATAATAGAGTTTTTTATTGTTATTTTTTCATTGTATTGGTATCATTGACATTTATTTAATTATAAAATATTTTCCCTTATGGTTATTCTTTCAATGTGTTTATTATATATGTACATATATATTTTATATATATCTTTCTTCTTGTGTGAAAAATTCATTCTCCTTGGGTTTCAATCAATGTCTGGGTGCATGTCAATAACCTATGGGAATTGAGATCTCCTTTCTGGTGTGTCATGGATCAGTTTGGGTAATGGTTTAGATGGTATCCAAGGTATATCATATATATATATATATGTGTATCAATTAATATTAATGGTTTAAATTATTTATCAACACTTATATATTTTAAAATACACCATATAATATGGTAATGTTCATTTAATGATTAAAAATGGGAAATACATTACAACCATAGTAGAGTTAATACAGTGGTTTCTAATCTAATTCGAAAGGGTGATATAAGATTTTAAATGCTGATGATCTCAAAAAATCTATTTTTTTTTATTTTCATAGTATAAACCTTGTTATCTTGAAGGAAAGGTAGAAATATTATATTTATTAGATTAATTTTCAACCGTTTATCCATGTGATGATTAAACATGCATTGATGAAATATATTTAGATACAAAAGAATATATATAATGATCCGGAGTTTAGACATGGTTTGGATGGAATGATAAGGTAAATGAATTAAATATGTGTACCATAAATATTAGGCTTCATGAAAGAGTTATTGGATGATTCTCATATTTCATGACACTTCATTTATCTTAAATGTAATGTATTAATATTTTAAAGAGAAATGATAGTGGGATAACATGAAAATGGATATTCGAGAGTATATATCTTGATGCCTTGTATATCAGAATGGTATGGGTGAGGGAAAAAATTATACGAGTATGTTATAAAAATTATTTATACCATGGTGGAAATATGAAATCATTACCATAGATATATTCACCAGACTACCCAAAATATAAAAAGTTTGGAATGTTATTTCGGTTATAGTTGACCACAAAATAAAATTAGTTCATGTTATTTCTTTTATAGAATATTTCTCACATGATCATATTTCAAGTATATACATCAATGTAGTGTTATGGATTCATGTATTACCACATTCTATTATATATGATAGGGATCTATGGTTTTCATAAAATTTATGGAGGAGTCTTCATGAGGCATTTAATATAATTGAATTTTTTAACACTGCATATCATTATAAACAAAAAATTAGTCTAATAAGACCATTAAAACCCTATAGGATATCTTGAGATCATTTTATGTTAATTAAAAGTTATTTTTGATCAAAACCATTCTCTATTTCAGTTTTCCTACAAAATAAACTTTCACTAAAGCATTCATATGGCTCTGTATGAGTCCCTCCATTGAATGAAGTGCATAACTAAAATATGCTTTGGTAATTTTTTAGAATAAATTTTAATGGGACCTGTATAAGATGAGGACATGAAAAATAATTTTAGTTACATAAAATGGAATATCAAGGATTATCTTAGTCAATAAAATGTGTATATTTATTTCCATCGATGAGATATATAGTTTAATATTGGTGAGAAGGAACTCCTATGAATATCTCCCTGAAAGAAGGTTATCATATTTGGAAAGAAGCAAAAGATAAACTGAATATTAATCAACACATTATAAATTAATCATTTAGTGAGGATAGAATATTATCATTTTATACTTCAAATAATCCTCTCTCATGTTTATGAAATGTTCCATGCATCCATTTTGAGGAAGTAAATACCAGATCCTTCACATGTATTAAACTCAGAGGTTTTACCATTTTATCAACATTTTTTCTTATGGATTACTATTAGTAGAAATATATTATCTTAGAGATAAACTACTATGGAAAGAATACTAACCTATATAAAGATATTTGAATAAATCATAAATTAGTCATGGCTACATTGGAACCAAAGGATGTGATGAATTAGACATATCAATGATTATTTGCCTAAAAATAGAAAAATATTAAGCCAAAAATTAATTTTAAGGTGGTTAAAATATTACACAAATAGATATTATATGTATTAATATTAAAATGAAAATTATTTGTTTTATAAATTTTTTTAAAAGAAACATTGAGTTTATATGAAATCTTGATATTGTATACCTTTATAATTTATCTATTTGATTGGAATGTGTGACTATGATTAACCAAATTACAAAATATATATAGAAATGTTTTCCTGAATTTAAATTTATTGATTAATTCATATGAAGTAATAATTATATTTTTAATTTAATTTTTTAATGAATAAAATACCTATTTTTATGAATACATGTATTTATCTAAATGTTTTCTATTTTTATCTCGAAATAGTTTATTGATCATTATTCAAAAATTATTTCAAAGAATTATATTGATAGTTTATATAGATAATATTCTACCTATTGAAATTTTATTTAATAAAATTTACTATGTATTTTTAATAAACATTTTCAAAAAATATTATTTAGGCCTCATCATTTTTTCT
The DNA here is from genome assembly GCA_963277665.1 of Viscum album. NCBI lineage: Eukaryota > Viridiplantae > Streptophyta > Magnoliopsida > Santalales > Viscaceae > Viscum > Viscum album. The sequence continues at coordinate 35,911,812 of OY728124.1, forward strand.
CATAATGAATACTAAAAATGAAATACATTGTTACCACGGTTATGGTTGAAATGGGTTTATTTGGGATTAAACCAAGATAAAGTTATGGTTACCACTTATATATGTGTAATTATTATTCTTAATCTAAATTTAGATTCTATATTACCCTATAATCTAAATTTTAGCAATTTAAATAAACTTTTAGAAGAATGTGATACTATATTATTTTAATCTTTTGAAAAAAAAATATAAGTGTGTCGTATCTCTCCATTGTTTAAGGACACCACTTCTCGTCTATTCCTCAAAAATTATAATAATTTTATTTTAGGGAATCAAAACATTGCTAATTTTCAAAAAACTCTACCAATTTCACTTATGTCCTGGTTTTATGATAATGCCATCCTTTAAAGGATTAAGGTGTAAGTGAAAGAAGGTTTCTGAATGAAGAGGTATAACTCTTAAATAGGAATGTTCAATTTTATTTATTCTTACAAATTCTTTAAAATATTTCAATATATAATAATATAATTAATATATTATTATATATGTACTAATAAGTTATTATTATAATCGCATAACTATTTTCCAACTCCTTTCTATCAATTGATAAATGAAATTATTAGTCGTCTCTTTGTGTGGAATACCACCTCCACGTATTGATACATTTTCAATCACCATTTTCATGGTTGGTTGTTATGATGGATTTACTATTTATATATGATATGTATCACATAATTATACTTATAATATTATAATTTGTTCAATACCTTTTTATTTGTCCATCTATTTCAAAATGATAAAATAGTTCAGATGTTTGTATGGACTACAATCTCTACAAAGAGATGTGATTCATTATTGGTTTATATTTTACATAACTAATAATAATGATATATTAAATTAATATATAGGATATAATAATAAATCCACAAATTATAATTTTCATTTAGATTTATTTCATTCAAAAAATCGAAATGTGAAAATATCACTCATGCATACATACGAAGTACAATCTCTACAAAGTGATATAATTCATTTTACATCATTTATTTATATGACTAATTATAATGGTGTATGTAATGAGTAAATATAATGCTTATTTCAGGATTATTATTTTTTAAATGATTAAACCATGGCAAAGGTTCATGTTTTATAATCATCAAATCGAAACATGTGTGGAAAATATATACATTTTTACTCGAATGTACTTTTTAATAAATAAATTGTTAACAAAAGGGTAATTCTAAGTTACAATGTAATGAAACATAGAGTATTATGTATTAATATTTTGTAAAATATATATAATAAATCAATATTTATTATATAATATATTTTAATGAGTATTATGAAATATGAGAAATGTGGTAAGAGATTTATGTTCAAATTTCATTTCATTATAGTATTATGATTGAGAAATTTCCATTGAGGGAAGTTATAAATAATAAATCATTTAAACTTCATATATTTTCTTGATCAATAATTATTCCATGTTTTTCTATATTACTATACTTTTACCATATTTTCAACCTAAATGTATTAAGAAAATGTTTTTAAAAAAAATAAAACCTTATTTCATCTTTGGTCGATGAACATTTTATCCATGTATACACTCTTCCGAATAATTTTATAATTTTTCTTAATGACATTTGAAATGATTTATATTCATTATTTTCAGTATATATTAAATTATTTACAATGTATTAAATATTATTCTTTTTAAAATCTTTCCAAAATTGTTTTTATATTTTTACAAAAAGTGTGTAACAAATATTTCTTTTAAGGTATATGACATCAAAAAAAAATTTACCAGTGTTGTAGTTCTTTGACTTGAAGTTTCCATTAAATGTTTCCTTTTCAATTCAAAAATATAATTATTTTTTAAATATTTTATGAATTTTTTATTTGAAATGATATCAAAAAATTATATTTTCAAAAATTTTCAAAGAATAGTTTGAATGATACTTATAAAGGTATAATTCATTTATGTCAAATATCTTTTAATGATTATTACAATTCACTATTGGTATAATCTTAATAAACCAACCACATTCATTCTCTAGATGTCTTATTATAATTCATAATAAAGGATGATTTATGAAACAGGTTTCATTCACATGGGGTAATTAATTTATGATAAAAACCTTTATGAACATCCTTTTTTTACATGGGTTATTCGATGATGAAAGACTGAAATGTTTATGAAACCTATTTCCTTTTCATGGGTTATGATATGATGATTTGATGAATTTTTTATGATCTTTTGGAACACATATGTATGAATTTAATTATGTGATGGGGGTCATGGGATTACTCATTCCTACAATGCATGTTGTAAAGATGGATATTGTATGAATTAATAAGAACAAAAATGGGGAGTGAAACTAATTATATAAGGGAATATATCAAATAATATTAACATGGAATATAACATTGGATAAGGAAATAATGGAATGGAGAATAAACCAAATCAACTATAACAGTATTAGTAGTGATAATTATCTAAGGAAGTTGATTTATATTCTAATTTATATGCCAAAAACTTATATTATGCTTATAATATATTATTATGGATCATTCATGATTATTTATGATTCAAAAAACTTATTACTTATATATTTTTCTATAACACATCCTTAGACCATGATTTATGAATAATATTTTTTGAATGATTTGTTATGATTTTCCTAACTTTTGATCATGTTTTTATATCATTATGTTAAAATTATTATCACATGTTATAATTGATTAATATCACTTATGTTTACTAGTAATGAGCCTATTCACTCACCCTTCCTTATGTTTTATGTCCCAATGTTATGAAAACATATTAATTTGGGTATTTATAAGAAGTATACTATGTGATAAGTCATTTGTAGTATAGGTTGAAGATATTTATTCAAATAATATTATTATGTATCCAGAATCTAAATAAATTAAGAATTTATAGTTTTTAGGAATGTATTGTTATGATAAGTGTTAAATATTATTATAAAATGATGTAATTTTTATATATATTATGCTTAAGATTCCTTAATTCTGTAGATAATCATTATAACATCATTAAAATATGTATTAAAACTAATAAAAACAAGAAAACAATATAAATGTGTAATGAGAAAGAATAACTTATTCTATATTCAAAATATACCATTTCATATTATGAATTTTTTCAATTTTTTAATATTTATAAATAAAATTCAAAAATAGTTAGATTAAAAAGATAAATAAAAGAGAATATAAATTTATTATTACTTATAAAGTGACATGGTAATCTATTTTAAGGTTATTAAAATTTATGATGAATATTTATTGAAAATATTATTAATATTATAGAAGAATTAACCTTAAAAATTATATAAATATATTATAAATTTATACAAAATATTTTATTTAAGGATTTATATAAGTTAGTTAAAAATGGAATATGACATATCATGTTGGTGGTAGTTCACACGTAACATGAGGTATCTTTTTATTTCATATATATAATTTTAGAATGATCAATAATGATTATTCCATCAAAAAAACATTTGTTATACAAATTATATTGATGCAATTATATTAATATGATTGTAGAACATTAGAAGGAGATGGAATAATAAATAATTCTTAAATAATTATATTAATAGAATTACCAATTCCTTAGATATCCTCACTTAGATAACACCATAAGATTTTATATATTGTAATTTCTGGAACACCCGGACATCCATTTCATGGAAAGGAAATTGATGAAGAGGTCTTGTTAGTTTTGTTTATCGATATAGGTTTACATGTCCAGAGAATTGGGGTGGTCTCATTTTATATGTCAGAGTAGTTCCACTCCTATAAATAATTATATTTTTAAATTAAAATGAATTTCAATACCAAACTAACATGGAACCAAAATGGTTTTTTAAGATAAGATGATTAGGGTCAATAATCCACTTAACTAATCATTTAGGTTCATGTTTCTTTTATATTTTTTCCTTATTACTAATTTTAACACCTTTTAATTCGGAATAACCTTTACCATAGTGGATAAATTTCCCAATGATAACTTATAGTTCGAAAAAAAAATAAAATGGATCTTATTAAAAATATTTATTTTCTAAATTGAAATATGGAAACCATTTTAAATGTTTTAATTAAGAAATATGGTAAAAATAATTTTAATATTAGCTCAGATATTACGTAAAACCATTTTCTAGAAAAAATGTATCCTAATACAAAAAATTGAATTTTTTAATCACTCATTTAATTTTAAGAACTAATAGAGGTTTTCTATTTATTTTATTTAATATAAAATTAATTTCATTGAACTCATTCATCTTTACTAATTAATTAAAATTACTATGATTCAAATACATTGACACACATAATTGTTTAAAAAAATATTATATTACCTTCAAATGAATTTACATTCATTTACAAATAATTTATAGTCAATTTATGAATGATTATTAATTTTTTTAAATGTATATGAAATTGTTTTATATAAATTTAATACTCTCATAAATGAAATTTCTCTTTTATTAAAAATAGAAAAAATGTTTTCAAACAAAACATTTATATTTGGGAAAAAATATTATATTAGTATTCCTCATAATTTCATAGTTGTTACATATATTTTCTAATAATTAAATGAGAAATTAAAGAAAAATTTTACTACTATAATTCCTCAAATTTATTTAATCTATAAAAATATTTAATTTATAAAATTATTTTAAAAAGGATTCTATATAATCTTCTTAAGTAGATTAGACCACATTTATTTTAAACATTATTTTATTTTATTGATTTCCTTTATCTATCTAGTAATGTATTTTATTTTCTATATTAATATATAACTATACACCTATTTGTGGTTTTTTGTGATACTTACTATCAAAAAAATATCAAATTAAGATTATATATATGTGAAGTCCATAAGATCATGGTTAAATAATGAATAATTTTGTTAGTTATTAGTATATTATTAAAAAAAATACCTAAAAGTAGAGATGATTATAATCAAATAGTTGGATTTCATTCTTAATAAAGAATCCACAAAATTCCAAAGGTTGATTGATGTAATTAAATTATTTATTTCAATGGAAATTGAGGATACTATCTTGAAGAATTCATGTATAGAGAATTCATGAATATATAAAATTGGATGTCATTAATTATAAGGTATCCAAGATAATTTTGATGATTAAGTAATTGTATTTATCTCCAAATATAAGTGTCAATATTGTTGAAAAGTTGACACATCGTTTAAACAATTAATAAGAATATTTAATGATTATGATGACCATGAAAAATATCAGTTTTCATTAAGATAGGTCGAGAATATTATGTTTTAAAGACAATGGTAGAGAATATTTTAGTTAATAATTTTGAGATAGAATTAGAATTAGTTTGAGACTTTAAAAACTATTTTTATTAGAGTTTAGTAAAAAAATCCAAATATGTCCACCAAAGTAGATCCTAAACAATAGTATGTGGGAAAGCATGACCACATGGGAGACAACCCATTCTTGGGTAGCCATATTAGTGGGTGATTATGAATGATTTTTCTGGTAGGTAGATTATGTGAACATCATTCACAAGAATACAGGTAGTGCCACCATACATGTCAACCCATTGATAGAGGTGATATGGCCTAAGTCAGTGCCAGCAGATACTAGGATTAGACCTCAATCTGATCCCAAAAGTGTAAAGGATTCATTATTATATTGACGTTATATTTATTATAAACTGATGTGTGATACTTTTTACACATGTACTATTTTCCTATAACGTTATGGATTTTCCCGTATATTATTTTTAGAAATTATATGGATTAATTACAAGGCCAAATGCTGAGAATGTGTGTGATTTTTAGTTTGGGTTTTCACAGATCTATTGTTTGAAAGATAATAAACATTTATTAGGATGCATAAACCAATTTCCAAAAAAAGTGTGATTACTCATAAACAGGTTCCCAGATTAGAAATCTAAGGACATCATTGACCTTAGAATGGTGGCCTTACCCTAGGAACAACCTCACCTTGGTTGGGGAATGTCTTATGTAGAAAATATCAAAAAGTATGTAATCATGATTAAATCATTTTAAAAATAAACATTTTGATTCTTCGACCACTTCTCCTTTTAATTTAGAGTTATATAATTTCCCATGTATTGGTCAATTAAACCCTAGAAATTTGGACAACTGTTGTAGTGTTTTATCGGCAAATGATGAAGAATCGAGTGGATCATGGATTGCCATGAAAATACAGTTGGAGGATCCTATCAACTATTACAACTCAAACATTCTTCATCGATGATCGATATGAACTCCAATTAAGACATTTGTTCTATTATTTTCAATCCTATTCATAATCTAGGATGACTGTAGATAAATTCAATGAACACGAAATGATATGGGAATCATCGGTAGAATTAAATTGATGGAATTGTTTTCATTATTCATTCCAATGACAATGAATTGAGGCTGACAAAAAAATAACAAGGTTCATTTTCAGGTTTTTAATTACACTTTTCTCTCCCCCGTTCTTTGTGTTTCCCGATGTTGGGCACAATTGGCCAAGCTTTATCTATCCAGGTGGATCCGAACACGGTTGGACCTCCCAAATTTAAGGAAAAAAAACAACGGAGGCTAGCTCTATTTATATTGGGACCTGAGGAGCATAGATCAATGAATATTTTGAATTACAGGAATCAAATGTGGCTTAGTGTTCCTCGAATGGAATCAGCAACGCAGGTTCATTGTGGCGGTCTGGTCAGGCATGGCTGTGCCATTGGCAGCGTAGGGAGGTAGTGATTGGAGGCAGCAATGATTAGAGGTTGTAGCGTCTGGGGTGGAGGCGAAAAACATGTAGAATGTGGTGGGTAGACATGTGGGAGATGATGGGAATAGTATAAGTGCACCAAGATGGAGGTTGTGTGGTCTGGAGGATGCATGATGTGGTGAGTTTAGGGGACATAGAAGATACGGAGAGATAGCAGGCTAAGCAGAGTGGACCAGGCTAGCCAAGCAGAGTGGACTAAGCAGTGCAAGCCAAATGGCATGGGTCAGGTGGAGTGGGATATGTGGGTCTTTCATGAGCTGTATAGAACAAACATGTCAGACGTAGGTCATAACTCGGGAAACCGATCTAGAGCTGGGTCATGTTCGATCCATCTATCATGTGGCCATGTTAGCTAGGGGCGTGGTCCATCGTGACAGTTCACCATGGAAGATGGGGGTTGTAGTTTTGGTTGGATGACTCCAATAGTCAGTGGACCAACCGTGAATCAGTCTACTAGCCTAGTTACCCCTTCTGAAACTACAATACACCAAAACATTCAATCACTATATCTGTTTAATGAGTCGTCTGCAGAGTTTGGACACTAATGATGATATAGCCCTTTTGCGATAATGCGGTTAATTTTAGGTTGGACAAGTAGAGGTTGATAACATTCCCTTAGTTTCTTTCCTCAAGGTTTAAGTATGTTATTACATCCACATAAATAGACCATAATCTCCTCTATAGTTCGAGTCCCAGATAGAGTCACGAGTCCCTCCCCAATAATAAAGTGTGATCCTATACCACCCCTAGTAGAGTTTGTGGAATTATATAACCTTCATGAAGTGGGTTATGATCCTCCACCTATTGGGCCACTACAATAGGGTATGTGGTATCCCCTAGAGTGTTTGGGTGCGATCCTTAGTATCCCCCAGGGTGTCCAGGCATGATACCCTACATTAAGAATTGATCACGATTTGGTTTGTGGTATCCCTCGGTGTGACTGGGCATGATACATGGTATTCCCTAGAATATCTAGAAATGATTATCTCTTTGTGTATCAAAATATTCCTTGACCAATACATTCTCATTTGGGTGGGGGATAAATGAGCTATACCTTGTTGTGAGAGTTTCTGATGATATAATAGCTCGAGGAGTGGATTCTCCCAAAATGAATGTGATTTATGTGGAACCATGGGGCTGGTAATTGGTAGTGGATAACCCATAGACTGTGGGTATTGGATTGAGTATATTTGGATGTTCTTACAACATTTGTGGTATAAATACACCTATGTAGAGCTAAATATGAATTTCCTTCATGGTATTTCTATTAGCGTATTTTCCTTTGTGTTTTTTGGGTGCACATCTATCTATTGTTTTACTCACCCCTACATGGGATATGACTTCACGTGTTGTGTATTGTGCTAATGATAGACCATTTGATGGAATCCTAGGTGGACTAGTATTAAAAGGTACTTAGCAAGAACATATTGGCATGTAATTCTCCTGTGATTTTAGACAGCAGTCCCAGTACCATTTCCCTCAGGTTGGATCATGTAGGATTTTCTATTGATGTGTTTCAAGGACTTGCTCATTAACTTTCCTAGACTGGGATGATGCGGGAAACATATCACCATATTTTGTTGGTAATGTTTTCATACTCTTTTGGTGAAATTCTATTCTAGCCCTGTTTACTTTCCATTAAATTCACTATTGTTCTCAGGTTGTGGTGTATAGTGGTTTTCATGCATTACTTATTGTTTTTACATTTTAGAATTTGTGGCCTTGGAATGTTTCTTAGAGTATAGGTACTTTAGGATAAATCATCTTATTCGTAGGTTATTCCTAATTGGTTCTTATCACCTGACCCTATCTTATTGGAGGTGGCCTTGGGGATGTCACAACATGGGCCCTTTTAATAAGGGTCATGACAGAGTGGTATTAGAGAATGACGATTCTACTTTGTGACACATAGTCTTTATTGTTGGTTTTGGGTAATAGTGTTAAGTCTTTTGAGTTTGGATTTAAGGCGAGGGACTCCAGTGTTAGTGCGGCAGCAGACGTATCCAAACATTAGGACTTTGAAAACCTACTTTTTGAATTGATAAATGAAAACACTAGTTGCAGGGAAATAATGGTAAATGTATCATATTATAATGGGTTTTCTTTCCAAGACCTTCTTGAGTCATTTCTCTAGATATACTCTATTAGTTGTTGTACATATTGTTGTATTTCAAGAAACCTTAAAAAATATAGCCAACCAAGATTCCACTCTATTATCGTAAGGATGATCTACTTATTAATGGGGAATCATTACTGGCTCATGTACCAAAAATGGATCCTCTTTGTGGTTTTCCAGTTGTACTATCACTAATTGAGTAGAAGCTACAGCAAGCATTACCATATGGGAATGAATGATGGATGAGTTCATTGAATGAGTTTTATATGTAGTGAACTCCTAGTATTCTTGGGGATCTAGGCCCCCAATTGGATGAGGATTGTCTAGAGGCAGTCACTCATGTTTTTTACCTTGTGAGGATGCTTGTTGACCAGATGGAAGTCCTCACCACGAGCCTTCTTCGAAGCTCTATGGGGTGATGGTAGAACTTGGTGAAATTGTCTCTTGACGAGACAACTTTCTCCTAGAAAGACTTTGAGTGTCTCTTAAGAGACAAGTTCTATCTGGCCACATTTTGATCATTACACATACATGAGCTTCTACATCTGTAGCAGGGTAGTATGATCATGGAGGAATACTCATCATGTTTTATTGAACTATTGTGATACTCCATGGATATGGTACAAGACTGTTTCTTCAAGGATCAGGCCTTTAAGAAAGGATTACACATGGACATAAGTGCTTTAGTGGAATATCTTAGCATTCCAACTAATACTAGGATACTTTTGCAATCTTTTCTAGTGGAGAGTTTTCTAGAAAAGTAGAAATACACACTAGGATCTATCAGTGGGGTAACATGTTAATGAGGCATCGATAGTAGGCATCTGATGGTAGTCACATGGATCCAATTGCGTCAGGTGCTTTAGGGGACAATCCAAGGATGTTGGGTCATCCGTGTAGGGCTCTTAGGGCGGTTTGAGTCTGCCTAGAGGTTAATGGTGTTATAGGTGCGGTGGCTATAGACATCTAGAATGAGATTACCCGACATATCATACAACTAAAAGTACTACAAAAATCTCATTTTACTGTGATAGAATTTAACAACGCTAGAAAAATGCATTGAGAAAGTCCATCTTTATCACCACTAAAATAAGATATGATAATGTAGGACCATTATGAATACTAAATTAATGCCTTGATAAAGGAAACCCTTTATTCGTTCTTTTTATATAGCGCTGACAAAATTCACCTTTATCATTGCTTTATTTTCATAGCTGATAAAAAACTCTAAATGAGTACTAATATTTTATTACTGATAAATTTTGACCTTTATCAGTGCTCTTATAAATGTCTCCAATAAACTGAAATAATTAAACATATAAAATTTAAAAAATAACACTTTCGTTAATTAAATAATAATTGTTTTAAATGAATAATTTTAATATAATTATATATTAAAAATTGATAAATAATATATATTAAATATATAGATCTATAAAATTAATAAAAAGAAATAATTAAACAAATAAATATTTAAAATTAGTAAACAAATAAAAATCATAAACTGTTTATTAATCAAATAATTAAAGATAAAAATGAATAAATTATATATTTATATATTATAAATATTCATAAATAATATATATTAAATTTGTATATATTGGTGAATATATAATAAAATAACAAATTACAAAATAATAAATTACATAATTATATAAAAAAAATTAATGATAAAATTGTTAATAAAAATGAATTAGTATAATAGATAAATATTAATTATAAATAGTAATAAATAATATATATTAATAATAAAAATATTTAAAATGAGTAAAATGTTAATTAAAAACAAATTAGTATCTTATTCATTTTTAATGTTGTTTTATTTTATAATTTAACAAATATCAAATGTTATGCGTGATATTGATTTCATGTACATATATATGTGTGTGTGCAGGGGGGGGGTGTAATTACTGAATTTTTATATAAAAATTCATAGACAAATATATTTATGCAATATATAGAAACATATACTCCTAATATTATTTGTAATTTATACAAAGTTTAGTATATTTTAGAATTTCATTCTCACATGATACATTTAATATATTATGTTTTTAATCGGTCAATTTTATTAATTTATTTCTAATACTATTATAGTCAGGGCATTCATTTTTAATATTTTAATATTTTTCATTTTAGTTTTGTATTTGATCATTTTCTATAATTTATATATATATATATATATTTACTATGATTTTTTATTTTGATTTTTTATTCATATAAATTCAATATATATATATATATCCATATTTTTATTAATTTATATTTAATTAATAAATTTTTAAATTTTTTTAATATTTTTAAAATGTACTCATTTTGAAATGTTCAATTTCAATCATTTTTAATATGAATCTATTTAAGATTATATATCCATTAGTAATGTTAAAAATATATTTGTTAATAAATATATTTATAAATGTAAATTTACTATATTTATAAATTTATTAATTTAAAATTTTTATAAATATAAAATTATTGTTTTATAAATAATTATTTATATAAGTATACAAAAATAATTATATATGTTTAATAATTAAAAAAATTTAATAAATTTATTTATATAAATTATTTATCAGCACTAAAAAAGTGATGCTAAAAAAATACTTATCAATGCAAAAATTTTATCACTCATAAAGATGTTTTTTATCAGTGTTTTTTTAGAGCTAATAAATATCGAGTTTTATCAGTGATTTTTATGCACTGATAAATATCCATTTTATCAGCACTTATCTATTTAATTCTGATAAAAGTTTTATTTGTTATCTCTTTTCTGAAGGCGCAATTAAATGTGCTCCTAATCTATTAAAAATAACCCTAACTGGTACTCTACGATTGTGATTCTCTAGCTCTCACAGAACTCCCCAACTGCTGGTGCGACTCTGCTAAATTCCCTTTGATGAATCAATACTATAATCCAATTAATGTTTTTTTACTACTATTCCATTATCATTGTTTTATCTTTGGGGTTCTACATTTTTCATTTCTGTTTTTCCCTATTCTTAACCATGATAAACCCTACATCTCATCTGCTCGCCACTTTCGGCACGACTCCTCTATATTTCCTCAGTCCAATTAAGGCTAGAACCCAATGTATGTTATTTTCTACTTTTCTTCTATCATTGTTTGATCTCTTGGGTTCTGAATTTTTCATTTTTTATATTCTCTATACATAATCATGAAAAATCCTACATCTATCTCCTCGCCACTATCGGTGTGACTCCTCTAGGTTCATGTAATGATCATAAAGATGTACCATGATATTAGTCACCACTTTTCATGGAATGTAATGATGAAATGAATCATTGTATTCCTTGATATGTTTTTTACCTATAATCAGGTGAAGAAGACAAAAAAAGTACTCTTTAAAATTTTTGATTCCTCTAAGGAAATGGGATGTACTCATAATGGATTTCATGACCAGTATTTCACGATCAACTAAATAGAATGGTGTATCATGTGTTATGAATAATCACCTAAAAAATATGAAAAACATATTACATATTTAATAGGATTCCTTATTTGATGGTCTCAATTAATTGTATGTCAACTAGATAAAAATTCTTCTAGGTGTCTCATCTACTACTATATCTTATAGGTATATGATTTTTTTATCATTGTTATTGAAAAAACATTATTTTTCAATGAGGTTATGGGTGAAATTTTTTGCTTTCATTATTATATAGACTAATAATTATTCTATTCAAACTATATTGATATTGGAGGTTATTCTTTGAGCCTTTATTCTTGACTTTAGTGGATCATAAAGCAATTAACATTCCATGGTGTAATTATATTATAAAAACTATTATCAGTCACTTATCCAGATGGATCTATATGAATAATTATATTAAATACATTTTTACTCTCCATTATGTTGGAGAAATATAGTATAATATCCTATTAATAGCCTTATAATTTTCCAAGAAATAATAGACTAAGTAATTTTAATTGAATTTTATTTAAAACTACTCAATATCAACTGATGTCCTAAAATTTTCATTAGATGTGATGCATGCAATTTAATGGTAATTATCAAGTTTTTATTTATGTCCCCATGATAATAGTTCACTAATGTATTATAAAGAAGAGGAAATTAACCTTGAAATACATCAAACCTATTAATATTCTTGGAAAAGAACTAGAAATGTCTAAACAACTGACCTTGCACATATGAAAACCCAATAGTTGAATCTATTCCCTAAATAATATAGTTTAAACATATTGAGTATGAAATTCATGAGGCTAGGGAGTTATTAAATTTTCCTTATGATCTAACCATGTAATACCATTTAATGTTATTATCAAATTCTCAATTTGGATGTATTTTGTGTTGAAGGGGGTTAAAAGAAGTTTAAATAATTTCATAAGAGAGATTGGTGAAGAGATAGAGGTACTATTATGCGGTAGTCACTATGTACTTGATGGAATAGAACTAGGTACCTTTTCATAGGCTACTTTAATTAGGTACACTATTAACACAACCAAAATCCTAGTGGCCTTGTAATATATATATGCAGTTTTACTTTTTAGATTTGATTTGTGTTGTGGGTTTCTGATATTTTTAATCATATTAAACTTATATACTATGTATACTATAGACCAATACCATTTTGTTGGGTTATTAATGAATAAATGTTCCTCATTCTGGTGTTTTAACGTAACTTAGGACTTTTTTGTCTCACTTTTTATGAGTTAGATTTTAAAATGGGAAAGATTTTGAAAAAAAAAATATTTCATTAAAAAGCTATTGGATAGGAAAAAATAGTTTGAAAGGAAAATGATTTGGATTGAAAATTCATTAAATTATTGGGTTTGGTGATAAAGTGGTATGTGAGGCCCTCTGTGATTTTATGAGTTTTTTTATATGTGGGGGTATGTGATGAATTTATTCTCAACTTGGTTTTACGGTTTTTATATTATTCTGAATATGCCACCTAGAAAGGTCCTTAAAGTTTCTAGTTGGTCTAGCCCTATTCCAAATTCTTATATGTTACTACCCATGTTCTAAAAAAATCAAGGGTTTTTAGATGTAGTAATGTGACTTGATTAATTTTATCATGTCTTATGACTTTTGGGAACTCCCAAAGTAGTTCGTGTGCACACTGTTCTAGGTCTAGTTGGGGGGTTCATCTTTAGAATAAAGGGAGTTGTTTTCCCCACCAATGGTGCAAGATGGGATGACATTGGATGTTTTTAAGTCATTTTTTTATGGTTTATAACATAGGTGGTGCAGATAAAAAAACTAGGTCAGTGGATGGGGAAGTCTTATGTTGAGCACTTCAAAGAGATTGGTTCCTTTTCTTTGAAGGTGGTGTTATAGGATCTGTTGAAATATTTTATTTTCATTGGGGTTTTTCATCCATGGATCATGGAGTGTGTCCTCTTCTCTAGGGATCTCCGTTTTGAGAAGTTAGTGGAGGAAGAATTTTTGGGTGAATTGTTATAAAATAATAATAGCACACATTGGATCAGTTTTTGTCTCATGTGTTGGGATTAAGACGTTCAGAGTTTCCTTTTTTGGGTTATTGTAAGTTCATTTTTCATTACAAAAGTCTTATTAAATCATTCTTTTGTAGTTCAAATGGGATTTTTCTAAATATGAACCTTAAAATGGCAATAAATTCTTGGATTAGTTCCCATATTTCTATCAATCCTATTTAGAGATGTCTATTTTTGTGGAAATCACTCTTTGTGACTTGTATGTGGGATCATTGTTCAGTTTGAGAAATTTTGTTTGTTATCTAAAAAACTTTGGGGTTTTATATAGTTTCAAGAAGAGGTTGTTGGAGGTGTATACTTAGTTAACACTTAGATTAATAATCCATAATTCATTTAAGACATGTATAAATAATTTACACATTAATTTTATGCATGGTGTTACTGCTATGACACGATGTTCCATGCCTTTGAAAGAATTAGTTTCACCTCAAAACCAAACAAACACATTCAAATTTTTATGATACATTAGTTCATAAAGTGGTACACACTGAAAACTAATCAAATGCACTCATATATTCTTGATAATTTATAAAAATGATTCATAAGTCATTTTTGATGTGTAGGAATCCATTTCACATCAAACCAATAAATGATGTGATTAGAATGATTCAAAAGTGTGTGTTTCCAGCTTAAAATGACAATTTAGTATAAAAGGAAAATGACATACACAAAATCTAGAAAACACATTCAAATTTTTTAATACATTGGTAAAATGATCCATAAGTCATTTGAGATGTGTTGGAATCATCCAAACCTCAATCCGATGCACGGTGTGACCGATATGACTCTATGTGTGTATTTTTATTTTCAATTGACCTAAATTTTAGTAATATTAACAATTTATGTTAATTTTTTTCTATATATTAATAATAAAATAATAATTTTTTTCATATACTGATTTGTTCTTTTTCTCGATCAGGGGTAGTTTGTTTGACAATCAAATTATTCAGGTCAGGATTAAAAGATAAATAAAAATTGATGTTTTTTAATGTATTTCATAATTGGAAATTATGTAATTTTATAAACGATTTATGAAACTTCTACAGTATAGTTTTTTCTTGTGTTTGTGTTCTAAATTTCATTTCATTTAAATTATATATTGGGTCTTTTTTTGATGGCATTATGTGTATTTTTCGTGTTGTGGTGTGTTATTATAGAACACTATAGTGGTTATTTGGTGTGTTATTACAACACACTATAGAATGGCCCTTTTTCAGCGCTTTTATAACCACTGATAAATGGGTTCTTTAGCAGTTCTAAATTATGTTGATGATAATTTTTTTTATTAGTGCTTATAAAAGAACAGATAAAATTCCTATTTATCGATAGTTTTTATCACCAATAAAGGAACCTTTATCTGTACTGATAAAAGTTCAGGTCTTTTTACCTCCCTCATGTAGTAATCACTTTTCCAGAGCCAATAAAGGCCATTTGTAGTGTTGTTAAAGGCCTATTTTTTTAGTATTGTGGTGATGGTATGGTCAAAGGAACACCAAGGAAGAGACAGAGATAGGAGAGGGGTGGTTCGTAGGGTGGTAGATGTTGAAGAGGAGAAAAAGGGTAGTAGTATGTGGTCGGATGTTCGACCCATTACCACCACCACCCCCACGGTTCTCTATGCCAGGCTTAGGAAGACAGTGGTAAGGGATGATAGCTTCATCAGCTGATTGATTAATATGACCCATGGGATCCAATGATTATTTAAGTTATGATATATTTATTTTCACTTTTAATTCAGTTTTGATGGACACTTGTGCTAGTTATTCCTTTCTTACCAGAAACCATTTTTAGTAATTAAGGATTCTTATTGATCCATTGAATCAACCCTTAAACATAGAGAATATTGTGGGTGAATATCCAATGATCAAACACTATTTCAGATAGTATGACCTGACAATTAGTGGTGAGAGTTTTACTTGGGATCTCTTGGTAGAGGCGTCAAGGCCATATGACATGAATCTTGGTATGGACTAGTTATCCATAGTTCTTACTCAGATTGACTATTTGAGGTGTCTAGTGCAGTGTGATTGTATTGATGGAACCATGTTTTCTAGTTTTGGTGAAGAGTAAATGCATGAAGCATAGGATGGATTCATAGATAAGAGGGTGAATCCAATTACTCATCAGTTGGCTAGCCTCACCCTTGGTTTGGTGGATGATATGAGTCCACATATTCCTATATTGGTGGTGGATTATGAGAACATATTTTCTAAAGATGTTCCAAGTTTACCTCCCCATAGAGAGATGGACTTATGCTTTTATTTATGCCTTAGGAATTAATTTATATCTACCATTTTATATCGAATGGATCCCGTAGAGCTGCATGATCTGAGGGTGTGGAGAGGGTACTTAAAAGGGAATGGATTTATGAGGCCCATTGTTTCACTGTAGGAATTCCCATTTTGGTATTCCAAGAAGGCACACAATATCCTAAGGTTATTAATAGATTAAATCTTCTTGAATTTGGTGAGTGTGAGGAACAAGTACCCAATACCTATGATCGATAACATCTTTTTTCCATTGAAAGGGGTGAAGTGGTTCTCAATGATTGACCTTAGATCATGCTATCACCAGCTTCATGTATGTGATCAGGATATATTGAAGATAGAATTCAGGTTTCATTTTGGTCACTATGAGTACTTGGTGATGCCATTTAGCATGAAGTAATCCCCATAAGTGTTTATGGGACTCATGAAATGGATCATTCAACCTTACTTAGACCGGTTCTTGGTGTTCTTTATCAATGACAAACTACTATACTCAGTGTTCTAGGAGGAGTAAAAGAGACACTTGATAATGGTTCCAGACATGCTCTGAGATCACTGAATCTATTGGATTCTCCCAAAGTGACTATTATAGATTCAAGATGTCCATTTTCTAGTACACATCATTTCAATGGAGAGTGTTATAGTTGTTTTATTGAATTTTGAGGCAGTGCCTCCCTGGGATCCACCCAAGAGTGTTACCAAGGTGTTGTGTTTTGTTATATTTCTAGGGAACTATCAAAGGCTTGTACATGATTTCTCTATAGTGGTGTCACCCTTGATAGCTTTTACACATAAGGTATAACGTTTTGTGGGTATGGATAAGTGCTAGAAGTTCCATCAAGAGATAAAAAATAAGTTAATTTGTTCTTCCATATTGATATTTCCAAAAGAGGGTGTCGAGTATGGGGTGTTCTATGATGCATGAGGGACCAGGAATGGTTGTGTCCTAATTTATGTAAAGGATGTGATTGCCTATGGATCATGCATGTTGACATAGCATGAGAAGAATAACATGACCCCTGATCTTGAATTAGTAATGGTAGTCTTCACATTGAATATGTGGTGACACTCCTTGATGGGCGAGTGGTTTATCATCTAATCCAATCACAAGAGACTCAAGTATATCATCTCTCATAAGGATCTGATCTTGAGAAAGAGGTTATGGAAAGTGTTCATCTAGGACTATGACTTTTATATTGTATAAACTCGTTGAAAGGGGAACATGATGGAAGATGTTATCAGCATGACATCTAATTTGTAGTTGTTGAATGAGGAGTTAGAGTAGTTTTACTCATTGTAGATATCCTTTATGGATGGATATGGAGTATCATTCCTCCCATAGATGGTTTTAATCCCTCCACTCTTACAATGAGATGGGGCGGAATATCATGGGAATAAAGACTGTGAGACCCTATGTTCTCAGTCGCCCATAGCGCATGCTTCTAGTGGATATTAAAAAGGCGGGGAGAACATCATTCATTTCAGTGGGAACAGAGTTTTACCTATGGAATTTTGGGAGTATGTTTTAACCGATTTCCACACATACCCTTTTTCATTTCATCCTGGTGTGGGAATGATATACCCGGACCTTTGACGTCAGTTTCAAATACCAGGGATGTAACACCCCAAGATTTCATAGTGTGTTATTTCTTTAAAATAATACAATAACATGCACTACACGCAACACCGAGTTCAAGCACACCATGACTTACCAAACAAGCCGTTCAAAAGAGGTTATGAATAGTATTAACTAAATTTTAAACTTTATATAATCCTTATAATTTTTGAATCCATATTATGAGTTTCTTAGACATAATGTAAGAACAAATTCATTTTCAGTATTGCACTTTTACCAACTTTTAATAGTGAACCCATTTTAAATACAATATTTTAAACTTTTTGATTAAAGGGGGACATCAAAAAATTTAAAATGAAACATCACAAGCTTCCACGGTATGCTTTCCTTTGAATAATACAGTAGTGTGTGTTGTACGCAACTTCGAGTTCTAACACACACCACAACCAATCAAACTAGCCGTTATGAATAGTAATACCTACTTTTTGAAATTATATATATTTTATATTTCAAAATAGACTTCATTTTTGGATTCGGAATATCAAAATTATCCTAAGGTGAAATTTTGGTACATTTCGGATAACTTTCATATTTTGATGAATAGTGAAAATTACTAAATTTTAATTAAAAACAACTTTTTTAATCAAAATAATTAATAGTGATAAATTATGAATTTGAGTGGTTTTAAAGTATATTTAGAATATATTTTTACAATTTAATATTATTTTGTTCATTGGACATAATTTTACAATTAAACCCAACATAAACAAGTGTCAATCTTTTGATAGTTATTATCCCTTAAAAACACGCCTTTTGTTTTGACAGCAGGAATTAATTTTAAATTAATTTCTGCCACTTTTGTGTTTTGAATTTATAAAAATGGATTCCATATTTGGAATCAGGATTTTCAAATTGTGTAAATAGGTATCTTTTATTTTTAGACATTTTGAATAATTACTGCGGTAAATATTTTATTTACCATGGTTAAGGGTAAATCCGGTAAATAAGGGTTAAATATTAATATTATAATAATACTAAATTACCCTAAAACGTGTCCTAGACTTATTAGTTGATACATGTTCGACCATAGGCATCTTTGGGTCGATTTTGGGACCCCATCGTGCCACTTGTAGGTGATAGGGACACTTTATTTTAATTAAGTTAAAATGAATACAAAAATGACACAAGCATATATCTTTTAGAAAAACAATTTTTACATAGGGTTATACATGTTGGATTTTAGATTATAAATATTAATTAGAAAGAAAAACATATTTCCTACATAGTCATATTTTATTTATAATTTTTAGACATTAAATAAGTTAATTTATTTGTGACACAATGATGATGAATTAATTACTATAATAGTAAAATATTAAAATAATTGATATTATAAATACCCAAATAAATAAAATATGAAACTTTTAATGAATTAAACTAATTTTATAGGATACTATGATATATTAGTATTGATTTAATTGACTTTTTTCTAAGTAATCAATCTGTTAAGAGTTTCACAAAAATCAACTATTGAATAGTGTCAAAATTGACATAAAAGAGTTCTTAAAACAAATATTATATTATTAATTGATATTAAATTACTAAAAATCTAAGGTTCGGCCAAGAGACTTATATCCTGATAGCTTCATCATTAATGGACCACTTTGGGGTCTCTTGGATGTATATAGTAAGTTTATTAACCATATTATATAAAAATACAAAGAGATATTGTAAAAGTGAAACTATTTAACTTAGAGTTAATACTTAAAGATAAGGTTAATATAAGTACCCAAACCTGTCTAAATTCTATTGGTTGAGTTGTTTTCGACCCATCCCCACCTTAAAATTTAAATAATCAACTTTGGAGACATTAGAAACCGAATAAGATGTTTTTTATCAGTGTTTTTTTAGAGCTAATAAATATCGAGTTTTATCAGTGATTTTTATGCACTGATAAATATCCATTTTATTAGAACTTATCTATTTAATTCTGATAAAAGTTTTATTTGTTATCTCTTTTCTGAAGGCGCAATTAAATGTGCTCCTAATCTATTAAAAATAACCCTAACTGGTACTCTACGATTGTGATTCTCTAGCTCTCACAGAACTCCCCAACTACTGGTGTGACTCTGCTAAATTCCCTCTGATGAATCAATACTATAATCCAATTAATGTTTTTTTACTACTATTCCCTTATCATTGTTTTATCTTTGGGGTTCTACATTTTTCATTTCTGCTTTTCCCTATTCTTAACCATGATAAACCCTACATCTCATCTGCTCGCCACTTTCGGCACGACTCCTCTATATTTCCTCAGTCCAATTAAGGCTAGAACCCAATGTATGTTATTTTATACTTTTCTTCTATCATTGTTTGATCTTTTGGGTTCTGAATTTTTCATTTTTTATATTCTCTATACATAATCATGAAAAATCCTACATCTATCTCCTCGCCACTATCGGTGTGACTCCTCTAGGTTCATGTAATGATCATAAAGATGTACCATGATATTAGTCACCACTTTTCATGGCATGTAATGATGAAATGAATCATTTTATTCATTGATATGTTTTTTTACCTATAATCAGGTGAAGAAGACAAAAAAAGTACTCTTAAAATTTTTGATTCTTCTAAGGAAATGGGATGTACTCATAATGGATTTCATGACCAGTATTTCATGATCAACTAAATAGAATGATGTATCATGTGTTATGAATAATCACCTAAAAAATATGAAAAACATATTACATATTTAATAGGATTCCTTATTTGATGGTCTCAATTAATTGTATGTCAACTAGATAATAATTCTTCTAGGTGTCTCATCTACTACTATATCTTATAGGTATATGATTTTTTTATCATTGTTATTGAAAAAACATTATTTTTCAATGAGGTTATGGGTGAATTTTTTTTACTTTCATTATTATATAGACTAATAATTATTCTATTCAAACTATATTGATATTGGAGGTTATTCTTTGAGCCTTTATTCTTGACTTTAGTGGATCATAAATAAATTAACATTCCATGGTGTAATTATATTATAAAAACTATTATCAGTCACTTATCCAGATGGATCTATATGAATAATTATATTAAATACATTTTTACTCTCCATTATGTTGGAGAAATATAGAATAATATCCTATTAATAGCCTTATAATTTTCCAAGAAATAATAGACTAAGTAATCTTAATTGAATTTTATTTAAAACTACTCAATCTCAACTGATGTCCTACAATTTCCATTAGATGTGATGCATGCAAGTTAATGGTAATGATCAAGTTTTTATTTATGTTCCCATGATAATAGTTCACTAATGTATTATAAATAAGAGGAAATTAACCTTGAAATACATCAAACCTATTAATATTCTTGGAAAAGACCTATAAATGTCTAAACAACTGACCTTGCACATATGAAAACCCAATAGTTGAATCTATTCCCTCAATAATATAGTTTAAACATATTGAGTATGAAATTCATGAGGCTAGAGAGTTATTAAATTTCCCTTCTGATCTAACCATGTAATACCATTTAATGTTATTATCAAATTCTCAATTTCGATGTATTTTGTGTTGAAGGGGGTTAAAAGAAGTTTAAATAATTTCATAAGAGAGATTGGTGAAGAGATAGAGGTACTATTATGCGGTAGTCACTATGTACTTGATGGAATAGAAATAGGTACCTTTTCATAGGCTACTTTAATTAGGTACACTATTAACACAACCAATATCCTAGTGGCCTAGTAGTATATATATGCAGTTTTACTTTTTAGATTTGATTTGTGTTGTGGGTTTCTGATATTTTTAATCATAGTAAACTCATATACTATGTATAATATGGACCAATACCATGTTGTTGGGTTATTAATGAATAATGGTTCCTCATTCTAGTGTTTTAACGTAACTTAGGACTTTTTTGTCTCACTTTTTATGAGTTAGATTTTAAAATGGGAAAGATTTTGAAAAAAAAATATTTCATTAAAAAGCTATTGGATAGGAAAAAATAGTTTGAAAGGAAAATGATTTGGATTGAAAATTCATTAAATTATTGGTTTTGGTGATAAAGTGGTATGTGAGGCCCTTTGTGATTTTATGAGTTTTTTTATATGTGGGGGTATGTGATGAATTTATTCTCAACTTGGTTTTACGGTTTTTATATTATTCTGAATATGCCACCTATAAAGGTCCTTAAAGTTTCTAGTTGGTCTAGCCTTATTCCAAATTCTTATATGTTACTACCCATGTTCTAAAAAAATCAAGGGTTTTTAGATGTAGTAATGTGACTTGATTAATTTTATCATGTCTTATGACTTCTGGGAACTCCCAAAGTAGTTCGTGTGCATACTGTTCTAGGTCTAGTTGGGGGGTTCATCTTTAGAATAAAGGGAGTTGTTTTCCCCACCAATGGTGCAAGATGTGATGACATTGGATGTTTTTAAGTCATTTTTTGATGGTTTATAACATAGGTGGTGCAGATAAAAAAACTAGGTCAGTGGATGGGGAAGTCTTATGTTGAGCACTTCAAAGAGATTGGTTCCTTTTCTTTGAAGGTTATGTTATAGAATCTGTTGAAATATTTTATTTTCATTGGGGTTTTTCATCCATGGATCATGGAGTGTGTCCTCTTATCTAGGGATCTCCATTTTGAGAAGTTAGTGGAGGAAGAATTTTTGGATGATTTGTTATAAAATAATAATAGCACACATTGGATCAGTTTTTGTCTCATGTGTTGGGATTAAGACGTTCAGAGTTTCCTTTTTTGGGTTATTGTAAGTTCATTTTTCATTACAATAGTCTTATTAAATCATTATTTTGTAGTTCAAATGGTTTTTTTCTAAATATGAACCTTAAAATGGCAATAAATTCTTGGATTAGTTCCCATATTTCTATCAATCCTATTTAGAGATGTCTATTTTTGTGGAAATCACTCTTTGTGACTTGTGTGTGGGATCATTGTTCAGTTTGAGAAATTTTGTTTGTTATCTAAAAAACATTGGGGTTTTATATAGTTTCAAGAAGAGGTTGTTGGAGGTGTATACTTAGTTAACACTTAGATTAATAATCCATAATTCATTTAAGACATGTATAAATAATTTACATATTAATTTTATGCATGGTGTTACTGCTATGACACGATGTTCCATGCCTTTGAAAGAATTATTTTCACCTCAAAACCAAACAAACACATTCAAATTTTTATGATACATTAGTTCATAAAGTGGTACACACTGAAAACTAATCAAATGCACTCATATATTCTTGATAATTTATAAAAATGATTCATAAGTCATTTTTGATGTGTAGGAATCCATTTAACATCAAACCAATAAATTATGTGATTAGAATGATTCAAAAGCATGTGTTTCCAGCTTAAAATGACAATTTAGTATAAATGGAAAATGACATACACAAAATCTAGAAAACACATTAAATTTTTTTAATACATTGGTAAAATGATCCATAAGTCATTTGAGATGTGTTGGAATCATCCAAACCTCAATCCGATGCACGGTGTGACCGATATGACTCTATGTGTGTATTTTTATTTTAAATTGACCTTAATTTTAGTAATATTAACAATTTATGTTAATTTTTTTCTATA
This sequence comes from Viscum album, assembly GCA_963277665.1. Lineage (NCBI taxonomy): Eukaryota > Viridiplantae > Streptophyta > Magnoliopsida > Santalales > Viscaceae > Viscum > Viscum album. Next base: position 35,935,671 of record OY728124.1, read on the forward strand.
TATTAATAATAAAATAATAATTTTTTTCATATACTGATTTGTTCTTTTTCTCGATCAGGGGTAGTTTGTTTGACAATCAAATTATTCAGGTCAGGATTAAAAGATAAATAAAAATTGATGTTTTTTAATGTATTTAATAATTTGAAATTATGTAATTTTATAAACGATTTATGAAACTTCTACAGTATAGTTTTTTTCTTGTGTTTGTGTTCTAAATTTCATTTCATTTAAATTATATATTGGGTCTTTTTTTCATGGCATTATGTGTATTTTTCGTGTTGTGGTGTGTTATTATAGAACACTATAGTGGTTATTTGGTGTGTTATTACAACACACTATAGAATGGCCCTTTTTCAGCTCTTTTATAACCACTGATAAATGGGTTCTTTAGAAGTTCTAAATTATGTTGATGATAATTTTTTTTATTAGTGATTATAAAAGAACTGATAAAATTCCTATTTATCGATAGTTTTTAGCACCAATAAAGGAACCTTTATCTGCACTGATAAAAGTTCAGGTCTTTTTACCTCCCTCATGTAGTAATAACTTTTCTAGAGCTAATAAAGGCCATTTTTAGTGTTTTTAAAGGCCTATTTTTTTAGTATTGTGGTGATGGAATGGTCAAAGGAACACCAAGGAAGAGACAGAGATAGGAGAGGGGTGGTTCGTAGGGTGGTAGATGTTGAAGAGGAGAAAAAGGGTAGTAGTATGTGGTCGGATGTTCGACCCATTACCACCACCGCCCCCACAGTTGTCTATGCCAGGCTTAGGAAGACAGTGGTAAGGGATGATAGCTTCATCAGCTGATTGATTAATATGACCCATGGGATCCAATGATTATTTAAGTTATGATATATTTATTTTCACTTTTAATTCAGTTTTGATGGACACTTGTGCTAGTTATTCCTTTCTTACCACAAACCATTTTTAGTAATTAAGGATTCTTATTTATCCATTGAGTCAACCCTTAAACATAGAGAATCTTGTGGGTGAATATCCAATGATCAAACACTATTTCAGATAGTATGACCTGACAATTAGTGGTGAGAGTTTTACTTGGGATCTCTTGGTAGAGGCGTCAAGGCCATATGACATGAATCTTGGTATGGACTAGTTATCCATAGTTCTTACTCAGATTGACTATTTGAGGTGTCTAGTGCAGTGTGATTGTATTGATGGAACCATGTTTTCTAGTTTTGGTGAAGAGGAAATGCATGAACCGTAGGATGGATTCATAGATAAGAGGGTGAATCCAATTACTCATCAGTTGGCTAGCCTCACCCTTGGTTTGGTGGATGATATGAGTCCACAGATTCCTATATTGGTGGTGGATTATGAGAACATATTTTCTAAAGATGTTCCAAGTTTACCTCCCCATAGAGAGATGGACTTATGCTTTTATTTATGCCTTAGGAATTCATTTATATCTACCATTTTATATCGAATGGATCCCGTAGAGCTGCATGATATGAGGGTGCAGAGAGGGTACTTAAAAGGGAATGGATTTGTGAGGCCCATTGTTTCACCGTAGAAATCACCATTTTGGTATTCCAAGAAGGCACACAATATCCTAAGGTTATTAGTAGATTAAATCTTCTTGAATTTGGTGAGTGTGAGGAACAAGTACCCACTACCTATGATCGATAACATCTTTTTTCCATTGAAAGGGGTGAAGTGGTTCTCAATGATTGACCTTAGATCATGCTATCACCAGCTTCATGTATGTGATCAGGATATATTGAAGATAGAATTCAGGTTTCATTTTGGTCACTATGAGTACTTGGTGATGCCATTTAGAATGAAGTAATCCCCAGAAGTGTTTATGGGACTCATGAAATGGATCATTCAACCTTACTTAGACCGGTTCTTGGTGTTCTTCATCAATGACAAACTACTATACTTAGTGTTCTAGGAGGAGTAAAAGAGACACTTGAGAATGGTTCCAGACATTCTCTGAGATCACTGAATCTATTGGATTCTCCCAAAGTGACTATTATAGATTCAAGATGTCCATTTTCTAGTACACATCATTTCAATGGAGATAGTTATAGTTGTTTTCTTGAATTTTGAGGCAGTGCCTGCCTAGGATCCACCCAAGAGTGTTACCAAGGTGTGGTGTTTTGTTATATTTCTAGGGAACTATCAAAGGCTTGTACGTGATTTTTCTATAGTGGTGTCACCCTTGATAGCTTTTACACAGAAGGTAAAACGTTTTGTGGGGATGGATAATTTCTAGAAGTTCCATCAAGAGATAAAAAAAGTTAATTTGTTCTTCCATATTGATATTTCCAAAAGAGGGTGTCGAGTATGGGGTGTTCTATGATGCATGAGGGACCGGGCATGGTTGTGTCCTAATTTATGTAAAGGATGTGATTGCCTATGGATCATGCATGTTGACATAGCATGAGAAGAATAACATGACCCATGATCTTTAATTAGTAATGGTAGTCTTCACATTGAATATGTGGTGACACTCCTTGATGGGAGAGTGGTTTATCATCTAATCCAATCACAAGAGACACAAGTATATCATCTCTCATAAGGATCTGATCTTGAGAAAGAGGTTATGGAAAGTGTTCATCTAGGACTATGACTTTTATATTGTATAAACTCCTTGAAAGGGGAACATGATGGAAGATGTTATCAGCATGACATCTAATTTGTAGTTGTTGAATGAGGAGTTAGAGTAGTTTTACTCATTGTAGATATCCTTTATGGATGGATATGGAGTATCATTCCTCCCATAGATGGTTTTCATCCCTCCACTCTTACAATGAGATGGGGCGGAATATCATGGGAATAAAGACTGTGAGACCCTATGTTCTCAGTCGCCCATAGCGCATGCTTCTAGTGGATATTAAAAAGGCGGGGAGAACATCATTCATTTCAGTGGGAACAGAGTTTTACCTATGGAATTTTGGGAGTATGTTTTAACCGATTTCCACACATACCCTTTTTCATTTCATCCTGGTGTGGGAATGATATACCCATACCTTTGACGTCAGTTTCAAATACCAGGGATGTAACACCCCAAGATTTCATAGTGTGTTATTTCTTTAAAATAATACAATAACTTGCACTACACGCAACACCGAGTTCAAGCACACCATGACTTACCAAACAAGCCGTTCAAAAGAGGTTATGAATAGTATTAACTAAATTTTAAACTTTATATAATCCTTATAATTTTTGAATCCATATTATGAGTTTCTTAGACATAATGTAAGAACAAATTCATTTTCAGTATTGCACTTTTACCAACTTTTAATAGTGAACCCATTTTAAATACAATATTTTAAACTTTTTGAGTAAAGGGGGACATCAAAAAATTTAAAATGAAACATCACAAGCTTCCACGGTACACTTTCCTTTGAATAATACAGTAGTGTGTGTTGTACGCAACTTCGAGTTCTAACACACACCACAACCAATCAAACTAGCCGTTATGAATAGTAATACCTACTTTTTGAAATTATATATATTTTATATTTCAAAATGGACTTCATTTTTGGATTCGGAATATCGAAATTAGCCTAAGGTGAAATTTTGGTACATTTCAGCTAACCTTCTTATTTTGATGAATAGTGAAAATTACTAAATTTTAATTAAAAACAAATTTTTTAATCAAAATAATTAATAGTGATAAATTATGAATTTGAGTGGTTTTAAAGTAAATTTAGAATATATTTTTACCATTTAATATTATTTTGTTCATTGGACATAATTTTACAATTAAACCGAACATAAACAAGTGTCAATCTTTTGATAGTTATTATCTCTTAAAAACACGCTTTTTGTTTTGACAGCAGGAATTAATTTTAAATTAATTTCTACCACTTTTGTGTTTTGAATTTATAAAAATGGATTCCATATTTGGAATCAGGATTTTCAAATTGTGTAAATAGGTATCTTTTATTTTTAGACATTTTGAATAATTACTGCGGTAAATATTTTATTTACCATGGTTAAGGGTAAATCCGGTAAATAAGGGTTAACAATTAATATTATAATAATACTAAATTACCCTAAAACGTGTCCTAGCCTTATTGGTTGATACATGTTCGACCATAGGCATCTTTGGGTAGATTTTGGGACCCCATGGTGCCACTTGTAGGTGATAGGGACACTTTATTTTAATTAAGTTAAAATGAATACAAAAATGACACAAGCATATATTTTTTAGAAAAACAATTTTTACATAGGGTTATATATGTTGGATTTTAGATTATAAATATTCATTAGAAATATAAAAATATTTCCTACATAGTAATAGTTTATTTATAATTTTTAGACATTAAATAAGTTAATTTATTTGTGACACAATGATGATGAATTAATTACTATAATAGTAAAAAATTAAAATAATTGATATTATAAATACCCAAATAAATAAAATATAAAACTTTTAATGAATTAAACTAATTTTATAGGATAATATGATATATTAGGATTGATTTAATTGACTTTTTTCTAAGTAATCAATCTGTTAAGAGTTTCACAAAAATCAACTATTGAATAGTGTCAAAATTGACATAAAAGAGTTCTTAAAACAAATATTATATTATTAATTGATATTAAATTACTAAAAATCTACGATTCGGCCAAGAGACTTATATCATGATAGGTTCATCATTAATGGACCACTTTGGGGTCTCTTGGATGTATATAGTAAGTTTATTAGCCATATTATATAAAAATACAAAGAGATATTGTAAAAGTGAAACTAATTAACTTAGAGTTAATACTTAATGATAAGGTTAATATATGTACCCAAACCTGTCTAAATTCTATTGTTTGAGTTGTTTTCGACCCATCCCCACCTTAACATTTAAATAATAAACTTTGGAGACATTAGAAACCGAATAAGAATTTATTATAAACTAATATTTCTAGATTTTCCAAAGGTGCCCCTCACCCCTCTTATAAAAGGGAACTCCTCCTTCTCTTTTCTTCACACCATAAAAGCCTTTTGGTTCGGCCAAACTCTGCCCAAAAACTCTACCAACTTCCCTCAATACAACCTAGAGGCCTTAGTATGATCAGAAAGCCAACCTAAGCATCCCTTTTGATCAAATCAAAAGGAAGAACCCGAAGAAGAGGTAATGTTTTCACCACCCCTTTTCAAGTTCCTTTCTTCTTCCACTTCTTCTTTCTTTGTTCTTACCATTCTAAAATAATAACTCCAGTATCTCACATATATTGTGATGTTATTATAAATATGGTACAACCATATTCAGTATTCTATCCACCCTTTGAATAACATGTCACCATACGTGCGTACGTGCGGCTTACCGTCTCCACGTCGTGGTGTAATTGTTATTCAATATATTATTATTTGGATGGGTATAATAATGATGTGTAACTCATGTAAATAATAAATATAACATGTTAATGATTCTGTATATATGATATACCATCCTTTTTTATATTATTTTAATATCAAAAGAATGATATTGTCGCTCGTGCGTACGTACGGACTACCGTCTCCACGAACGCGATGTGATTCATTCTCCATCGTATCTATTCAAGTATAATTATCATTTGATGATTTAAAAATGATGTTTAAGGACTTGATATCATTCTGTATATGAATAAGATACAACAAACATGGCTTATGTAACAAAACATATAAAAGAAAACGAGTAAGTTAACACCCGAAACGACGATAATTCTAAGATATTATTAATAAATCAATGTTAAAAGATCATATATGATATCATATTAATATATATTATTCTTGTATAATTTAATAACAATTATTTCACCATTATACAGGAGGTTAACCTACCCCAACCAAGGAAAAGTACAAGGTAAAGTGTTTTCATGTCACTCCTTATTCCCGTGAGATTCATGCCATATTGCCACCATTACCTTTTGTGTGGTGTATGTACTGCCCATAATTATATTCTTTGTGTAATACACTCTAATTTATGTGTATTTACATATTCATTGTATGATACCTCTTTCATGGGTTGTATGTTTCATAAGTTACCAAATTGGTAAGGGTTATTTCAAAATCTCTTCATTATCTGAGGCTGTTTATACGTCATAATCTACTGAGATCTCTTTATCATCCACATCCATGTTTCTTAAAAATGTATTTCAAAATTTTTTTGAATATTTACATGAATATGGGTTAAAGTCATTTATACCCTTGTTTGACTTTTTATACGAGGTTTATAAAGGAATCTTTCCGTCATTTTCCAAACAAGGTGCTTTTTAACCTTTTCGACAAAATTAAGGTAAGAATGTTTTTTTTAAACTTATACGGCGGGTGCGGCTATTTTCTGCCGTTATAAAATCGTCGAAGCTTCCCTTACAAGCTTATAAGAATATTTTCAAATTGAATGTATTATTTTATAATTATGTTACTTTTAAAATGATTTCAAAAAAAAGAGATATTTCTCAAAAATAGTTTTGATTTCATATATGTCAACATCCTTTGATGGATTTTAAGCTTATTAGAAGTTGATTTATTATGATACAAAACATCCCTATTTTATTGAAGGTTTTGTGATATTTTTGACTATGGATAAGTTATTCTTATGTCACTCATGGTTTTTGTTTAAATTATTGACATTTTATAAGTTTTTTTTAATCCAAATGTTTATGTTATATTTCAATCTTTCATTCAGATGAATGTGTTAGACAAGTATGTTCCGGGTTGGGGACCGGTAAAAGTAAGCCCTCCGGTTTGGTCTTCAGTTATTAGAGGAACTCCGGTTTGGTCTCCGGTTATTAGAGGAACTCCGGGTTGGTGTCCTGTTATTAGAGGCACTCCGGGTTGGTGTCCGGTTATTAGAGGCACTCCGGGTTGGGTTCCGGTTACAGTTAGCCCCAAGGTCTTGGTACAAGGCCTTGACAAAGAAATTAAAGTTTAGCATTATGCATTCCATCATTATGAAAGTGGTTATTGATTTTTCATGTGATTATTCGATTAGTAGAATATCCACGTGAATAAGTAAATGGAATTATTTCATTTTACTTTTGCCATACTATGTTGATGTTCAAGTTTAAAAGGATTTTGTTATAGTAATGCATTGCCTTAAATGTTTATGATTATTTTGAATGTTCCACTATATTGTTATCCTTACTGGGCATTTGAGCTCACCCCTTTTCTATGTTTTATTTTCCCCAGGATGTGAAGAAGTATGTTATGAATGACCTAGAGGGATATTATGAGGGGATAATAGTGTGGACTGTGGAGACATTATGTTGTTGTAGTAGTTTTTCATTTTATGATGTAATGTAAAACTTATGAATATATCTAGTGTTTCCAAGTCTACTAAACCAATTGGTCTTTCGAGATTTTATCTTTCTTGTGATCATGCCAATGTTATGTAATAATGCACCGACTCTAGGTAACTGGGGTCGGGGCGTTACAGTTGGTATCAGAGGAAGTTTAGTACAATCCTTGGAAGCTAGATTTAGATAAACTCTGATTAGAGAACATAGATTTAAGATGGACTTTGAGGATTAGTATAGAAGAACTTCCTAGAATTTTGGTATTGTAGAGATTTTGTGAGTTTTCCGAGCAATACATCCCTCTCTGGATACGAGCAGGTAGAGGCGGCTCTGGCACAGATGTACCTAGGGGTAAAACCCGAAAACACCGCTTTGAGCTAGACTCGAACGGGAACTGGTGCACGACAACGGGCCTTGCTGCACTCTTGGTTACGACACTCCCGGGTGATATGCTTAGGATAATTCTCATTTTCTTTACAAACCATTATGAAGGGTTTATGTGGATTTACTTCCTCAAAGGAGAAATTTATATGATTATGGATTATATCCATAAACTAATTAATTTATGTTATGTGTCTTACAAGTTTGGGATTAGGTATTGTTATTCATAAACTAATCTAGTGTATGCCATTGTTTAGAAATGGCGCCCAGTAGAAGGAATGAGAACTCCAGCAATGCACATGATCCAAAGAGAAAGAAGGATCATATCTTTCATGGCCTGAAGCCAGAATTTATAAGAGAAATAGTCTCCCATTTATTATCATCATACGAAGAAATAATATCATGTGTTGATAAGATAAGTATAGGTTTTACTGAGTCATATGGCTTTGAAGGGAAGCAAGAGAAGAAAAGGATGGAAGAGAAAAAGATGGATAAAGGGAAGAGGGAAAAGAAGAATTTTCCCATATGTGATAACTGTGGGAAGAAACACCCTGGAACTTGTCTGAAAGGAATGGGAGTTTGTTATAAGTGTGGTGGAAAAGGGCACAAAGTACATGACTGCAAGGGTAATAAAATGGTTTCAAATGTACAATGCTTCATTTTCAAGGAGTTTGGACACTATACAAACCTATGTCCTAGTCATCAGAATATTCCGCAAATGATGTTATTGGATAATAATCAAGTTATGATACTACCACAGATGAAGTGGAATGATTAGAGTTCTTATGTTGATTATGTCAATTGAGTGTTGTATCAACAATGTAATTTTTATAATAATTATGGAGTATATAAGGATTGTACTGCAGTACTATTTCATTAAGGACTTGAGATTGTGTGGAACAAAGAAAAGTGACTCAATAGAAGGTTAATTTTTTTGAAAATATATGGTTGAGAGAATGATAAACCATAATATGGTTCTGATACCGAGGTAGTGATTTTAGAATAATACATGATTGATTTGGATAAATTATATTGGATATTCTTGACTACCTTGAAACTAATTAATGATTTGTATATTCCATCATTGTTGGGGTTTAAAACATTTTTGGATTGATGAAGTATATCCAGCATTCTATATGGAATAAGGGAGCATGAATGTAATAAATATGGATTATGATAATTCAGGATGTTTCAGTGTTTTAAAAGAATACATGATGAAGGTATTAATATGCTATTACGTGGTAAAAAGGATCTACATTATGTTTAACTTCTTTATAAATGTTGGACTATGAGTTTGGTCAGAAGTATTTTGGATAAATTCTAGTTTGAGATTAATTTTGGATTGCCATAAAAGGACAACCCGGAGGTCGGGCGGAAACCCGTCACGTCCGACAAGGCCGCGAGACTTGAACTCGCAACCGAAGGGCGACAAGGGTGTATCACCTACCACTGGCCCAAGAGATGTCCTGGATTAAATAATGTAGTTTTTTTTAAAAGATCTGGTTGATGAATTTTAAATTTGTTTATTTTGGAACCCTGTACGAATAGTATAAATAGAATTTTTTTACGAGTGAAAGATGAGTTTGTGGTAGAAATTTATTAATGTACAAATCTCTAATTTTAAAGTAAGTATATCTCCTTATGATCTTAGCCAATATCATAAATAAATTCCTCAACATTAAGAAAAGGAACATAGAACAAAAATGTTGTCCTAGATGGTACCTTAAATCATCACTAATTTATGGCTTTGGGATTATTGGCCTTTTCATAGCCATGTTCTCTACCACTCTCCATCAGATAATTGATGGTTATATTTCTCTTCCATATCCATATTTTCCTACATGGAACCCTAGTATGTGTTATTTTCGGTAATCTTCATACTTTCCACTCTTTATTTTAAATTGAGGCCTCATTAATTCATTTTTCGATGTGGGATTTCAACTAAGATATTTTGAAATGTCAAAAATGTGTTATCCTAATACCCTATGTTTTGTTGAACCAATGGTATTTGAAATCATCATAGATTGATGAGTTTAAGGACCTAAATTTTATACTTGGTTTTGATTGATGACCTCAATCACTACCTATAAATATTTACGTTTTTCCGCCAATTATATGTCTCTAATTGCCACCAATGTTCTCCTAATCGAGATCATAATTTGGTGGTGATCCTTTCATTTCTCTTTTCCTCATATTAAGACTAAATTTTAGTAACCCAATTTCCGATGTGGGTTTTCCCACAAAGATATTTTTTATTTTCAACATTTTATTTTCGAAGAACAATTTCAAATTGCGAGGACGCAATTTATTGAAGGAGGGGAGAATGTAACACCCCAAGATTTCATAGTGTGTTATTTCTTTAAAATAATACAATAACTTGCACTACACGCAACACCGAGTTCAAGCACACCATGACATACCAAATAAGCCGTTCAAAAGAGGTTATGAATAGTATTAACTAAATTTTAAACTTTATATAATCCTTATAATTTTAGAATCCATATTATGAGTTTCTTAGACATAATGTAAGAACAAATTCATTTTCAGTATTGCATTTTTACCAACTTTTAATAGTGAACCCATTTTAAATAAAATATTTTAAACTTTTTGAGTAAAGGGGGACATCAAAAAATTTAAAATTAAACATCACAAGCTTCCACGATACACTTTCCTTTGAATAATACAGTAGTGTGTGTTGTACGCAACTTCGAGTTCTAACACACACCACAACCAATCAAACTAGCCGTTATGAATAGTAATACCTACTTTTTGAAATTATATATTTTTTATATTTCAAAATGGACTTAATTTTTGGATTCAGAATATCGAAATTATCCTAAGGTGAAATTTTGGTACATTTCGGATAACTTTCATATTTTGATGAATAGTGAAAATTACTGAATTTTAATTAAAAACAACTTTTTTAATCAAAATAATTAATAGTGATAAATTATGAATTTGAGTGGTTTTAAAGTATATTTAGAATATATTTTTACCATTTAATATTATTTTGGTCATTGGACGTAATTTTACAATTAAACCGAACATAAACAAGTGTCAATCTTTTGATAGTTATTATCTCTTAAAAACAAGCTTTTTGTTTTGACAGCGGGAATTAATTTTAAATTAATTTCTGCCACTTCTGTGTTTTGAATTTAGGAAAATGGATTCCATATTTGGAATCAGGATTTTAAAATTGTGTAAATAGGTAACTTTTATTTTTAGACATTTTGAATAATTACTGCGGTAAATATTTTATTTACCATGGTTAAGGGTAAATCCGGTAAATAAGGATTAAAAATTAATATTATAATAATACTAAATTACCCTAAAACGTGTCCTAGCCTTATTGGTTGATACATGTTCGACCATAGGCATCTTTGGGTCGATTTTGGGACCCCATGGTGCCACTTGTAGGTGATAGGGACACCTTCTTTTAATTAAGTTAAAATGAATACAAAAATGACACAAGCATATATCTTTTAGAAAAACAATTTTTACATAGGGTTATATATGTTGTATTTTAGATTATAAATATTCATTAGAAAGATAAAAATATTTACTACATATTCATATTTTATTTATAATTTTTAGACATTAAATAAGTTAATTTATTTGTGACACAATGATGATGAATTAATTACTATAATAGTAAACAATTAAAATAATTGATATTATAAATACCCAAATAAATAAAATATGAAACTTTTAATGAATTAAACTAATTTTCTAGGATAATATGATATATTAGGATTGATGTAATTGACGTTTTTCGAAGTAATCAATCTGTTAAGAGTTTCACAAAAATCAACTATTGAATAGTGTCAAAATTGACATAAAAGAGTTCTTAAAACGAATATTATATTATTAATTGATATTAAATTACTAAAAATCTAAGGTTCGGCCAATAGACTTATATCATGATAGGTTCATCATTAATGGACCACTTGGGGGTCTCTTGGATGTATATAGTAAGTTTATTAACCATATTATATAAAAATACAAAGAGATATTGTAAAAGTGAAACTAATTAACTTAGAGTTAATACTTAAAGATAAGGTTAATATAAGTACCAAAACCTGTCTAAATTCTATTGGTTGAGTTGTTTTCGACCCATCCCCACATTAATATTTAAATAATCAACTTTGGAGACATTAGAAACCGAATAAGAATTTATTATAAACTAATATTTCTAGCTTTTCCAAAGGTGCCCCTCACCCCTCTTATAAAAGGGCACTCCTCCTTCTCTTTTCTTCACACCATAAAAGCCTTTTGGTTCGGCCAAAATCTGCCCCAATACTCTACCAACTTCCCTCAATACAACCTAGAGGCCTTAGTTTGATCAGAAAGCCAACCTAAGCAGCCCTTTTGATCAAATCAAAAGGAAGAACCCGAAGAAGAGGTAATGTTTTCACCACCCCTTTTCAAGTTCCTTTCTTCTTCCACTTCTTCTTTCTTTGTTCTTACCATTCTAAAATAATAACTCCAGTATCTCACATATATTGTGATGTTATTATAAATATGGTACAACCATATTCAGTATTCTATCCACCCTTTGAATAACATGTCACCATACGTGCGTACGTGCGGCTTACCGTCTCCACGTCGTGGTGTAATTGTTATTCAATATATTATTATTTATATGGGTATAATAATGATGTCTAACTCATGTAAATAATAAATATAACATGTTAATGATTCTGTATATATGATATACCATCCTTTTTTATATTATTTTAATATCAAAAGAATGATATTTTCACTCGTGCATACGTACGGACTACCGTCTCCACGAACGCGATGAGATTCATTCTCCATCGTATCCATTCAAGTATAATTATCATTTGATGATTTAAAAATGATGTTTAAGGACTTGATATCATTCTGGATATGAATAAGATACAACAAACATGGCTTTTGTAACAAAACATATAAAAGAAAACGAGTAAGTTAACACCCGAAACGGCGATAATTCTAAGATATTATTAACAAATCAATGTTAAAAGATCATATATGATATCATATTAATATATATGATTCTTGTATAATTTAATAACAATTATTTCATCATTATACAGGAGGTTAACCTACCCCAACCAAGGAAAAGTACAAGGTAAGGAGTTTTCATCTCACTCCTTATTCCTGTGAGATTCATGCCATATTGCCACCGTTACCTTTTGTGTGGTGTATGTACTGCCCATAATTATATTCTTTGTGTAATACACTCTAATTTATGTTTATTTACATATTCATTGTATGATACCTCTTTCATGGGTTGTATGTTTCATAAGTTACCAAATTGGTAAGGGTTATTTCACAATCTCTTCATTATCTGAGGCTGTTTATACGTAATAATCTACTGGGATCTCTTTATCATCCACATCCATGTTTCTTAAAAATGTATTTCAAAACATTTTTGACTATTTAAATGAATATGGGTTAAAGTCATTTATACCATTGTTTGACTTTTTATAAGAGGTTTATAAATGAATCTTTCCGTCATTTTCCAAACAAGGTGCTTTTTAACCTTTTCGACAAAATTAAGGTAAGAATGTTTTTTTTAAACTTATATGGAGGGTGCGGCTATTTTCCGCCGTTATAAAATCATCGAAGCTTCCCTTACAAGCTTATAAGAATATTTTCGAATTGAATGTATTATTTTATAATTATGTTACTTTTAAAATGATTTCAAAGAAAAGAGATATTTCTCTAAAATAGTTTTGATTTCATCTATGTCAACATCCTTTGATGGATTTTAAGCTTATTTGAAGTTGATTTATTATGATAAAAAACATCCCTATTTTATTGAAGGTTTTGTGATATTTTTGACTATGGATAAGTTATTATTATTTCACTCATGGTTTTTGTTTAAAGTATTGATATTTTATAAGTTATTTTTAATCCAAATGTTTATGTTATATTTCAATCTTTCATTCAGATGAATGTGTTAGACAAGTATGTTCCGGGTTAGGGACCGGTAAAAGTAAGCCCTCCGATTTGGTCTCCGGTTATTAGAGGAACTACGGTTTGGTCTCCGGTTATTATAGGAACTCCGGGTTGGCGTCTGGTTATTAGAGGCACTCAGGGTTGGTGTCCGGTTATTAGAGGCACTCCGGGTTGGGTTCTGGTTACAGTTAGCCCCAAGGTCTTGGTACGAGGCCTTGACAAAGAAATTAAAGTTTAGCATTATGCATTCCATCATTATGAAAGTGGTTATTGATTTTTCATGTGATTATTCGATTAGTAGAATATCCATGTGAATAAGTAAATGGCATTATTTCATTTTACTTTTGCCATACTATGTTGAAGTTCAAGTTTAAAAGGCTTTTGTTATAGTAATGCATTGCCTTAAATGTTTATGCTTATTTTGAATGTTCCGCTATATTGTTATCCTTACTGGGCATTTGAGCTCACCGCTTTTCTATGTTTTATTTTCCCCAGGATGTGAAGAAGTAAGTTATGAATGACCTGCAGGGATATTATGAGGGGATAATAGTGTGGATTGTGGAGACATTATGTTGTTGTAGTAGTTTTTCATTTTATGATGTAATGTAAAACTTATGAATATATCTAGTGTTTCCAAGGCTACTAAACCAATTGGTCTTTCGAGATTTGATCTTTCTTGTGATCATGCCAATGCTATGTAATAATGCAACGACTCTAGGTAACTGGGGTTGGGGCGTTACAAGGGATGATGATTGGAGTTTTAATTTTCTTTTCTTTTTATGCCTTACATGTCAGCAATTGAAGGATGAGCAGTAGTTTCTAGCAAGTTTATACAAACACCTTGAGGTGCTGATGTGGAATTGGGATAGGATATCGATTGAATTCATGATGGGTTTACCACATACATCTGGGGGACATAATGCATTTGAAGTGATCATTGATAAACTCACCAATTCAGAACACTTCCTAGATTTATGATAGTAGTGTTCTGTAGAAAGCATGGGATGCATCTACTTTCAAGAGATAGTTAAACTCCACAGAGATACATTGATGATTGTTTTAGATCATTATGTGAACTTTACTACCTATTTGTGGAAGGGATTGTATGAGGCTTTTGAGACTCATTTATGCTTGAGCACATCATTTCTCCCCCAGACAGATGGTTAGACTTAGTGGACCATTCATGTTATCGGGGATATGTTATGGGCATTCTTGTTATATTTTTTTCATAGTTGGGAGGATTAACTTCTACTAGTGGAGTTTCATACAAAATCATCTATTACTCCACCATCATTAAGGAATCATTCATGTCCTTTTATGGAAAACCCTTCTAGTAACAACTTCATTGGACTGTCCCAGGAGAGTCAGCACTCATGGGGCCAGAGTTGGTGCGAGATGTGATAGTGAAGATGCATATCATCCAGGAGAAGATAAAGATTGCACATATCCAACATAAGTCTCATGATGATAGGTATAAGAGGCCATTGGAGTTTGAGTTAGGAGACCACATGTTCCTTATGGTCTCACCTCAATGGGGATTATGATGATTTGGATGGGGAAGCATGCTTTCTCGAAGGTCTATCAGACCATTCCTGATACTACATAGAGTTGGTGAGATGGGGTACCACTTGGATCTACCTCTGTAGATAGAGTGGGTACATGATGTCTTCGACGTTTCACATCTAAGAAGGTATGTGCATGACTCATCGCACATCATTGAATAGGGTGAGATGAACATTAAATATAAGGATACTTTTTCTATGTTCCAATGGAGTTTGAGGATTGGTAAGAGATGATACTTTTTGGTGGTTGATTAATTTGGTGTTTTCTTGGTAGTATCATGAGAATATCTAAGTGAGAACATGGGAGTGGGAGGCTTAGATTCATTCTTTACACACACATCTATTTGAATAGAATTTGTTATGGATTTCAGGGATATAAATCCCCAAGGTCGGAAGAATGTAACATGTCATATTTTCTTATGTATTATTTTTATATATTATATGGATTAACATCGAGGCTAGGAACTAATTAGACATGTGATTCTTAGGCCCGATTTTCCCAGTTTTTTTTCCAAATCATAAATATTCTATTAGAAAGTGTGAAAAGTTTTCCTAAAAAATTTGAATAAATCTTAATTGGGAGCATGATTTATAAATATATGGGCACCTTTAATATCATAATGGAGGATTTAACTAATGTGAGACCTAACATTGGTTGGCACTAGTATTCTGGGAAAAACCTCAAAAAGGATGTAACAGTAATTAAATAATTAAAAAAATATTTTGAGGCAGCGATAGCTTCCTCTTCAAATGTATGGTTATAGAATTTCTCTAAGGTTGGAAACTCAAACCCTAGAGATTTAGAGAATCATTGGATATTTTTTTAGAATAATGATAGATCGAGTAGATCATGTATCATCGTGCCAACGATGTTGGAGGATCACATTAACGAGGGAAACAAAACATTTCTTCATCAATGATCAATTATAAATCTAGGAAGGATATTTATTTTATGATTTTACATTATGTTATTAATCTTGGAAAAACACCAATCAATTCAATGAAAAATAATTGATACATGCATTTTTAAAAGAATTAAATTGATGATATTGTTTCTATTCTTCTTTAAAACAAGAATTGAATGAAGCCGGCATGAACATAAGGAAGAGGATCATGGATCATGTTTTTCTCTATGATTTCCACTACCCCATTTTTCTTGTTCCCTACTATTGGACCATAATGGCCACGGTTTGACTAGTCGGGTGGCTCCAAATATGATGTGAACAATATATTGGATGAACACCGACAATAGATTCTAGGTCTGTATAGGCCAAGACTTGAGGAGTTTCGATCTATGACCATTTCAAAATCAATTCAATGGAGGTGGTTAGGTGGTCTGAAAAAAAGCCCCACCATCTTGGGTTCAGTGCGGCATTCCAACAAGGGAATGTAGTGGCGTTGGTATCCATGGGTGGTGCTGATCATAGTTGGTGACGTCGGAGACGGAGGCAGTGGCCATGTGGAAGCTGGGGGGCCATCAGAAGTAGACCATAGTGGTTACCATCTGATTTAGAGGACATGAGACATGGAGGGTGGGCTGGGCTAGGTGGGATGGGATGAAAAGGTCAGACTTGGGTCGAACGTGGGAAAACTAGGTCGGAGTCTTTCCATAGATGATAGTGGTGGTTGACCACGAGCCATAATTTATCTAGCTACTTTGTGGCTGCAACAGCTTCCAGGGTGTGGTTGACCATGAAGAACTACCATGGAAGGTGTGGAATGTTTGTTTGGGAAGTCGACCATAGATTTTGACTGATTGTGAGTAAGTCAATTGGAATAATGAACCCATTATAAAACATCAAAACACCAAAATATTCAATTGGTACGTCTATTAGAATAGATATACGTGTTTTTTGGAACTTGATGATGAGACAGTCCTTTTGAGAAGATGTAGTGAGTTTTTATCTTTGACTATAAGAGGATTAAATCATTCTTATTGGTCCTTTCCTCAAGGGTTCAGTACGGTATTATATCCACATCATTGGACTATAATCCCCTCTAGAGGCTAAGTACCATATAGAGTCGTACACCCTCCCCTAGAATAGAGTATAATCATATATCACCCCAAGTGGAGTTTATGGAATCATGTCACCTCCATGAGCAGGGAAATGATCCTCCATCTAGAGAGCTGCATCGTTAGGGTATGTGGTATCCACTATAGTGTCAAGATGTGATCCGTGGTAACCCTTAGGGGGTTCCAGAATGATCCCCTACATTGAGAATTGGTCCATGTTGGGTATTTGGTATCCCCCAATATGATTGGGTGTGATCTGTGGTATCTAATAGTGTATTTGGGTATGATCCCCTCTCTTTATATCATATTCATCCTTAACCAATACGTTCTCATTTAGGTAGGGAAAAAATGAGTTATACTTCTTCATGGGAGTCTATAATGATATAATGGCTTAGGGATTGAGTTATCCTGGAATGATCATTCTTTGACTAGAACCATGTGGTGGGTAAATGGTTATGGATTACCTGGAGACAATGATTCTTGGATTGAGTATATCTTGATGTTCGTGCCTCATGTGTGGTAGAAATACACCTATATGGAGATGAATGTGAATTTCCTTCACAATATTTCCTTCACAGTATATCATTCGTGGAATTTCAATTGTGGTATTTTCCATTTAGGTTTTGGGGTGTCCTATAGTGTATTGTTTTACTCACCCATTGAAATGATTTTTCTATATGTGTAATGTCTTCTCCAGACGATCGACTCTTTGATGGAGTCTTAGGTGGACATGGACTTGGAAATGCTTAGTGAGGCTAGGTAGATGAGGTGTTCACCTGTAACTTCATATAGTGGTCCTAATACCATTTCCCTAAAATTGGATCAGGTAGGGTTCTTGTGGACGATTTTAATGAACTTATGCATTAACTTTTCTAGACTGGGACAAAATAGGAAACACATCACCATGTTTCATTGCTCTTATCATAAGACTCTTTTGGTGGGATTATATTATAGCCCTATTTAATTTCCAGTACTTTCACTGTTGTACTCTAGTTGTGGGATATAGTGGTTTTCATGCATTTCTTACATAGAGTTTTAAATTTCACCATTTTAGCATAAATATGTGTGTGTGCATACATGTACTTTAGAATAATGCCTCCTATTTGTGAGATATGATTACTCGATGCTAGTCACTATCCCTTGGCCTATTGGAGGAGATCATGGGGTAGTCAAGGAATGAGATCTTATAGAATGGGTTGTGACATCACCTACCTTTAAAACGTATTCATATAACTAAAATCCTCAAATTCAATCAATCTGAGCTGTCTAATTAATTGAATGTTCATCTTCATCCTCCTAATGTATAATCCTTCTATGGATAAATGGTTTTTTATATTGATTGAAAGGAAACCATAAAAATCCCATGTGAACCTAAATACCATGTTCCATTATAATGTGGGTTTAAAGTTTGTGAATATTCATGTTATGTGTTCTGGTTTTTCAATATCCAGAAGGTACGATCCAAGCAAGCTTGGACCACAAAATTTATTAATAAAATAAAAGTGTAGAGACAGGAGAAAGGAAGAGAGAGAGATTACATTTAAAAATATTCATAGTCACCACCTCCAATACTATCAGAAAAAATGCAAGGGTTCATACCATTAACTATGAAAAAATGAGAAAATAGTAAAATATTATAGAATTAATAGTATTCTAGGGCCATTCTATTTGGATAGTAAGTAGAAAAATTTCTCGATATCACATAAATTTTAATTGTGTTCCTTATTTTTTGGGATTATCATGTGTTTACCACGTGCATAGTTTTGTATAAATACATTTTTAACTCTCACTAATGCATCCTAAATAATCTTGGGAGTAGTTATTATCCAGAGTGGGAGATCTTATTTTTCTCTAGTCGAGATCCACAAAATAAGTGGTTCTTTTCCCCAAGGATAATATTTTAAGATGTAATTGATATCTATTAAAGGTTCAATATGGATAAAATTGTATTCTAGTAATTTTTTAGGATTTCATAAAGATAGTGTCACATATATATCTTATTACGTGTAAAATATTTAAAAATAAGAAACATATTTTTGATGAATCAATATAAAAAGCATCAATAAGGTTAACCAACAATGTGTGATTGGAATATATTCTATGAAATAATCATGTGATATTTATTGGAATAGTTTCTTGTAAAATATGAGACATGTACATTGGAGAAGTAAAAAAAGATCACAAATGAAAATATGAGAAGTTCATGAAATACTCATGATTTTATGAAGTACACTTGATATATTTTAATTGTGAATTCATGAAGGAGTTTTTATTGATTTTTTTAAATTTTAGTCCTGTATAAAATAAAATAAAATGAAATAATTTGAGGCCCAAGAACCCCATTATCAGAAGGAAAATATTCATCCCCAAGAAACTGAAAACAAGGAAAAGACTGAAGATTAAAGATATAATAAATAGGTGCAATGAATTTTTATGTTTTCAAAAAGATGATAAGAACTAGATCATTCCATATCTTGTGTTAATGAGTTTCAATAAAAAAATGAATATTCCATGAATTTTTTGAATATCATCAATTGTAGAAAATTAAACCAAATCAAGTAGGATTGTGAAGGGAGATCATTTATTGTTGGAGAAAAAGAAACCATAAGAAAATGAAGATCCTTCTATCTATGGATCAAAAATAATATTAGGATGAATCTTGTGAATTGCGAATCTAACCAATTTTTGAAGTGTCCCAAGGTTGGGGGTCTATCAAGTAAATAAGTAGGTGAGTAAATGGTGGTTGTCTAACCTATAGAGGAGGAATAGTTGGTTGATGGGGTGTAGAACCAATATCAAATGTAGGATTTACTACTTGGGTGTATAAATATGTGTTGCCTAATAAATCATAAATTTTAATGAAATTATAGCGGAGAATCCTGGTTGGTGTTTCTAATGGATATGACATGGAGTAATTATAACTAAGAACCTTGTTTTTTTAAGAAGGTGACATGAATTGGTTTCACAATTCACACCTAATGGAATTTATTAAAATTAAAGTTTAAAATGAAAACACGAGGTGTAATGGATTTACACTATCCCAAAACAGAGAAGAAAAAAAATACATAAAAAACCATAAAGTACCGAGTAACGAGCCTTCAAACAAGCTCAAATAAGATCCAACGAGAGTCCATGACATCCACTGCAGAATAATAGTGTGCAGTCCGGACATGCATTACCTTGTGAATACCATATTTTTTCTTAATTATATTATTTTATTAAATGAGTTTTGATTGAGATATGTTATACAGAGGACTTGGATCCTTAAAAAGAGAAGGAATTAATTCATAAAATAAAACTAGTTATTCACCACCCCCACACACAAAGTGGTCAATTCGGACTGGGGCTCTACAATACTAATAACATGGGTTATTACATTATACCACCCTAGAAAACAATTTTATCCTTGAAACGCTATTCCATAGATAAAAAATTATGGTTAATTTTTTCACATTATATAACTACGATTCCATATATATTCTTTATAATTATTATTTTTATGAAAAACATTGACATGGATGATTTTCATGTTCAATATAATGTTATTTCTTTGATCTAGTATCTCTACTAGTTATCCCTCATAAGTTAGATCATCATATAATTCCATAACTTAAAAGATCAACACATATGTTTGATATGGTATATAAAATATGAAAAGTGATACATGGAACACATTTTATAGTTTTGATTGATGTGGATGAAGTGATATTTTATAATCTAAAACCTCGACATGATCCAGAATCTGGACAACACTATTGTACCTAGGGCTTAGTTCCCCTTATTCCCAAATCTCAAAACCAACATCCATGTAGATATATCAAGGAACACTTTGTTACTAACATTGAATTATAGATATCATTATCGATAAGTGACATATAAAATCTATTGATTTTTTGCTAAATTAAAATATACTTAATGGTTTGAACTACATTCATCAATTAATAGACAAGGTTAGGCCCTAACAGGTTCCTTTCTCTAAATTCAACCTAGTATGTTAGTTTTTAGTATGTAAACTACTATAGTTCCTCTTGTGGAGCCATTTAGATGCTATATTAGAAATTGTTCTTATAAAATATTTTGGCCATAAAAATAAATTGATCCAAAATTCCTTTCAATTCCACTAAACAAGACCATAACATAACATGAAATGTTAGAATGGTCATTTGTGATTGGCAACCAATTTGAGGGTTATAGTTAGTGCTAATGTTTATCTATATTCCTAGTGATTATTTTAGGCTCCTTTAAAATATTGATGTGAACTATGGATTCTGATTTTATACAACTGAATTTGGTACACCATGAAGCGTTAAAATTTATTTTTTGTATAAATTAGAAATTAGACCAATTAAGAAATATTCCCTGATGGAAATTAAGTGTTCTAATTTTTTGACTCAACTATGAATACCCACATAATATTTTACCCTTTAGGATTCATAGGATGATTTATGATGAAATCAATGGGGAATCATTCCCATTTATTTTTTGTGATAGATAATATTTAAATAATCCCCTTATATTTTGGATATTTACTCTTTAATTACTAACATACCAAGCCTCAAGATAAATTCTTTATAATTTCAGACACCATGTTATCCCATTATAATTGTTATCTAAGATCACTATTCATATTCATCCTTCTTGTATGACTTGATAAGAATGAGTTATGCACATCACCCAAAATATCATTCTTAACATAATATTTTCAAGGGAAACATGGTAATTTAAAAAACATTATGTCCCCTACATCATAAAATATGAGATCCAAAAAAATTCATACCTACTTATATAGTTTCACATCATTATTTTCCTCCTTACTCATTAAATATATTAGTTATTAATAAAAAAATGTGAAATGTAGGACATAATCCATTCATTATTACTTCCATATCAAACATTATTAATATCCATAAATATTTGTTGTGTTATAATCAATATCATGTGTAAGGTAACATGATCATTTCTACATAGATAATCTAACATATTTCTTTATTTCTATTAATGGTAAATCATTTATAAATCATAATGATTGAAAAATTCTAATAATTTCTTCCAATGCATGCCTAACACTTCTAGTGTGAATATATATATTAATCTCTTATAAATAGTATATATATCCCACATTTCACCATAGTGATAATGTCTCCAAATATTATATAAAAACATGGCATCTAACAACTCCAAATAATGTTTCAATAAATTTCTCCCACGTGTTTTAAATTTATGTGAGGAATAAGTAATTACTTTATCAATATGCATACGGACACATCTCATGCCCTTTATTGATGTACCACAGTATATAAAAACCCCTTATCTCTTATAGGGTAATAAGTGTAACGGTGAACTAACCATCCTATTCATAATCTCATTAAGGAGTTATTCACAATATTCCTTGATGAAAAACTATAATCCTTTTTGGGATAAATTTGTTTGAGTAGTTCACAATCCTGATAAATTTCTCCAAAAATAGATAGTATAAATATAATCCATGAAAACAACCAATCTTAATCACCTTGGTTATCTATGAAATTTTTAAATCATCATAGTCATTACTGGATCATTAGATATACCTTCTATTTTAATCTCGTGATCCATGGTGGAAGTATTTTAACTACAAAATTCATAGATGCTGAATGTGGAAAACAATATTTCATTTCCCACGTTCTTTACTAAAACCCTCAAATTCACTTCATTATCTTCCTTAATCTTAAAAAATGAGAATATCATTAAAAAATAGAACACAAATTGATTCCAGTTATTATATAAAGACTCTATTAATTATGTACATCATGATATATGGTGTGTTTTAATGTTTAGAAGGCATTACTATGAATTCATAATTTTGATACCATGTGAGAAAACATTGTATTGGGTATATCATCCCTCTACCATAAATTGATGGTATATAAATTGAATATAAACCATTAGTAAGTATTAATTCCATATAAATTAATCAAATAAATAATAAATTTGGGGTATATGATTCTTTTTCATGGTCATGATTTTTGAATTTTAAAGATAATAATTGTAAATTTGTTGTGATATATCATTCTTCATGAAAACGAGATTTGGTTCTCCCTATAGAGAGGAATATATCCATATGAATCTCTTTCCAATATTATCATAGAGTTTATTTATCAATTATTATATCTCTTTTGGGTTCATTTAAGAAATATTCATTGATATAGAAATCGTTCCCGAAATGAGTTCAATTGAAAATTTATGTTCATGTTCTAGGGGAAGGCATGGAAAATCATCAGGAAACACATCAAAATATGCATGTAAAATAATCATGTCATAAATATTGAGTTAATTTCAAATAATTTCAATTAGAATCAGTTAATACTTAGGTATCATTAACCATGTTTTATAATTTAATTCTAAAGGAGTTTTTAATCATCCTTTCATTGATATCTAATAATGTGAAATTTTTTAATATAAAATGGTATTTAATTATCTTAAAAATTGATATGAGATTGAAATTAAAAGATCTCATACATTCCTAGTAACACATCAAATATCAAAATTTTAAGAATATCTAGATCTTCAAGATGTGTCTTCACACAAAAATTCAATAGAGAAGAGTTATATAATTTATATTAAATCATGAAATAACTATGTGTTTTCATCACTAATGTAATATCCAATGTTTTTTGTTATGATTCAATATTATTAGTGAACATTAATTTTATAAAATAATTATTAAAAATATTATAAAATAATACATTTTTATATGTTTTAAGTATAGAATTTTTTTACCTTTTGTCACCTTATTATCATGATCTTTTTTTTGTGGTAGTGATTGCATACTACCTGTCCCTATTATTCCGAAGCACTGAAGTGTGGTTTGTGTATCGGTTAGGGGCATATTTTCCTCTATGCAATTTACAATAATTTTTTCCACTATATGAAAATAATTATCTTAATATCCATCCTTTCCATACTTAAAACATTTTCTACTTAATTTGAATAAATTTCAAAAATATTCCTACAAAATTATTTTCACATTGGTGGAGTGAATTTTATCCCTCTTTGTGATTTATTACTCTTATTTCAATGAAACTCCATCATCATTCCAATATTTCCAAAAAAATATTATGTTAAGAATATTTTCTTAAAATCCAAAAATTTCGTAGAGATAATATTTTCTTTCATTTTAAATGTATTCTTAATAAGTATCCACCCTTGATTTTCTCTCCTTATAAACTTTATATCCCTAAAACCATATTTTGGTAAGAGAACTAGTGAGAAAATATCATTTCCGTTGAATGGATCTATTTATTTGAAATTAGTTGGTTGAAATACCCACTAAAGGAAGGAATATTGTAACATCCTAAGTAAGTAATGAATAATAGATATTTTTATCTATGTCTATTAATGATTAAGATAGTGTTTTAGAGGCTTAAAATGAAAATAAATCCAATCTTAAGCATGGAATACACTAATATTCTTAAAAGATTGTTTTACTGCCTTACGATGGAAAACCCTTTTTAAATCTAACTTTTGACAATTTTATAAACTATGTTTGTCAAAATAAACTTATTCTTTATGATTGGGACATCAAAATTTACTTTGTGTGAATTTTTAGTATTTTTCTGACAATGTTCATTTTTTAATGAATAGTGGAAAATACTGCATTTTACATCAAAACAGCTTTTTAATCTAATTTATTTATATGATTATATTATATTTTTAATTGGTTTTGAAGTGAAATTATAATATATTTTTACCATTTAATCCAATGGTGGTCATTGGAATTAATTTCACTTTGAAATTGGACTTAAATTGGTGTCAATCTTTTGATACTTATTGTTTCATAAAAACACGCTATTTGCTCTGACAGCGGGAATTAATTATTAAATTAATTAATGTGACTTATATGTTTCGAATTTTTTAAAATAGATTTCATTTTTGAATTCGGAATATCAAATATAGCTTAGGGTGGATTTTTGGTAATTTTCTGAAAAACTTCAATTTTTGATGAATAGTGAAACCACTAATGGTACTTATAAAAACTGATTTTTCCGTTTAAATAAAATTTTGCAATCATTGTGTTTTGAATTTCAAAAATCCGACATACATGGTTGTCATTAAGAAGTAAAATGTGGTTCAATGAGATTAAAATAATTTTTTTTGGTGAATAGTAACTTATTAAGTTTTAATCGTGATTAGTGGTAATTAGTGTAGTTTAAGGTAAAAAAATGTTTTAATAAACTAAGATGAGCTTTACACATGTCCTACCCTCATTGGTTGTGTCATGGCCGACCAAGACAAGCCATGAGTCAACTTGGGGACCCCATGGATCCACTTTGGTTGGGAAATGACATAAATAACTTTTTATTTAATGTAAAAGTAAAAATGACACAAACATAATATGTTTTACGAAAACAATTTTTACATGGGGTTATAATGATCGGATATTTGATTATAAATATTCATTGGAAAGATAAAAAGATTTCATAAATAATAGTATTTTTTTTAATTTTTATACTTTAAATAAATTAAATTATTTATGACATCATGATGATGCAACGATGACCTCATTATTTAACGATTTAAATAAAATAGAAAGATAATGAAAAATCTAAAACCTACACATGGCCAAAACCAATTGGATGAGTGGATTTAGAAGACTTATCACCTTATCCTTGAAGTATTGCAATGTGGGACCTTTTGAATCCGAAACGCTTTTTAAAATAAAGTAACTTATCTTTACTTTCCAAAAGTGCCCCTCCTCTCCTCTTATAAAAGGCCCCCACCTCTACCTCATTTCACACACTCCTCAAGACTTTGGCTCGGCCAACCCCTGCCCATTTACTCTCTCCACATCCCTCTCCTCATCCTAGAGGATTCCCTTTGGGCATAATCCTTTCAAAGGAAGCCTTTATGCTCAAATCAAAAGGAGTTACACTTTTAAAGGTAATTCATTCTCTCATGTTCATTTGTTTTATTTTGCTTCTCCAACCCCCTGAACTCTTTTTATTTACTTATTTTGTAACAAAACCAGTATCTTGAATATACTAGGATGTTTTTATAAGATTAATTATAGATAAACGCTCACACAACTACATCAAATGGTTAAAGAACATACGGTTTCCGTGGATGGCGAAATTCTGCCTCCCGAAACGATGATTGTTCAATACTCATTTAACACCTTCAAAGGTGGAAATTATGATGTCACTATTTTTATATATGATATATAATATGTTTATTCTTTCTTTAAGCTTCTTTATTTTTAATTTATGGCATATCATTATTTTTTCCATTATGGGTAAACACGATATCTTCATTTTAGGAAGTGCGGACTACCGCTCCCTGAAAGTGATTTGATTCGTTAATACCATATGTGGGATGTGTAAAGGATAAAGTTAATGATATTATATATGTTATTATACTGGAATTATAATATACTATTATATCATTATGATTCCATTCCATAAAAAAAACGAAATAGAAATGGAAGTAGCGTTCATGCGTACGTACGACTTACTGTCTCCATGAACAGTGCATTTCATTTCTTACCTCTAAATGTGATGTAATATTATAGATACATGAATATTATGAATATGTATGATATATATGTTATCCAAATCATTAATATAATTCTGAATATAATGAACCTTTGACCAAATTAACAACATGTAAGTGTAAGAAGTCTATTTTTGACTTAAGAACCAAATACCGACAAAATGAACATTATTAACTTAAATGATTACAAGATGTTCATAACATGGTATAAAATGAATAATGAACTTGAAAATGGTTCATAATCAAGTAGAGATTAACTCAAGTTTATTATTCAGGAGATTAAAGAACGGTTGGGTCAAGTCGGATACGAGGTATGGGACTTCGTCTCAATCTCCTTTCATTGAGGCATATTTTATTTTATACACAACTTTCTTTTATACGGTTTATAAACCCCTTTGACTTTTACATTTATTCAAAAGGAATATTTTTTATATGAAGCGTTGAGTAAAAGACAAAAGGGAATGTTTTTGTCGTACGTATACGGCGACAACGACTTCTCCGCCGTCGTGACCATTATTTGAGTTTCGGCTTCCTCTACAAGCCATACCTTCTTTTTAAAAGAAAAATAAATACCATGTTTTACTTTTCTTTTATTTTGGTATTGAAAATGGTTTTCACAATGTTTTTTGTGTTGTATTGATATCTTGTGATTGAAATGTGGAAATGTTATGTTTCCTTTATGCATGTTTTATGTGATACGATTATGTTATGGTTCTTGGGCATTATTATGAAGACGGGTGGTTCCGTGATAAACTAAGGGCGGGTGAGCCCGATATAGCTCTCCAATGCATTGGGTAACACGAAGGAGTGAAACGTTAAGGTGTCTATGAAGAGATTTTAGGGAATATACTGTGATGGGTATTCCAAACGTAACCAAGAGGGTTACTCCCTACGTAAGAATGTTATGAATGCCTCAAGTTACCTTTTATGTCTTATGATTTCTATGATTTATTCATGATTTGATATGCCTATGTTTTATGGGTAAAGTATGATTTCATTCTTATGTATACATGTACTCATGTTTACTTTCCATATTTTTATATCCCTTACTGAGCTTTTTATGCCCATCCCAAGTTTTTTTGAAATGTTTTTCACAGGTCAAGGGAAAGGTACATGATATGATGATAGTGTCAAGGAAGTGTCAAGAATGAATCAGAGTTTTATTTTAAATATGCTTCCATTGATGGGAATGAAGAATACTATCTTTATGTAACCACTTTGTTTATATGTGGAATGTAATGCAAGTTTTATGATCTAATTCTCTAAAACTATAAACCTGAAAAGATCCTCAATGTGTAATCTTGTAATAACTCAAGATTAAGTAAGGTTTAAGGCTGGGGCCTTATAGTTGGTATCAAAGGTCGGTTTAGATAACTTTAGGAGTTAGAATTCTATTAAATGATTATCCAAATTTTTTTTTGAAATGATATAGAATTTGAATATTACCATGTTGCTTCATCTAAGACATGTTTGTTCAGAATGGTTTTCCGCAGAGGAAACAGGGAAACAGTGCTAGGAAGGCATACAGAAGGAAATAACCTTCCGAATCAGCATCCAGAACTGGTCGGAATTGGAACTGAACAGTTTGTTGCAGTAATGGAACAGTTGACTCAGGCTATAAATGGTGGTGTTATCCATGCACGAGATCAGCCAGATCAACCGCCGAGGAACATGTCAGTGGTGGAAGATTTCATGAGGCAACATGCCCCATCATTCAGAGGATCGTCTGACCCTGTGCTAGATGAAGGGTGGATTAAAGCACTGGAGAAGATTTATGATGTCATGGGGTGTGCAGAAAATAAAAAGGTTAGTCTTGCTATTTACCGTTTGGAGGGTGAGGCAGATCAGTGGTAGTCTATGGTTAAAAATATCAGGGACGCCGATGAGATTTATGCTCTTGACTGGGATTAATTCAAAGGTATGTTTCTTGAGAAGTATTTTCCTAAGGCTGTTTGACTTAGGATGGAAAAACAATTCTTGGAATTGAGGCAAGAGGAAGACTCAGTGGCTACCTATGAAGAAAGGTTCACTCGATTGGAAAGGTATGCTCCAAATTTTATCCGAGACCTTGATAGTAAAATCAATCGTTTTTACTCAGGATTAAAGCCAAAATATCGAAGGGCATTAGCTTATCGTGAGTTTAAAAGTTATGAAAAGCTTGTTCGATGTGCTGAGAAGGTGGAAATGGAGTTTACCGATGAACAAGTGTTCTATAACAACCAGCAGAAGAAGAGACCGAGGTGGCAGGAGAAAGGTAAGAATTCTTCAAAAAAGTCTGATGGTAAGAGAACTAAGTTTCCAGTTTGTGATAAATGTGGTAAAAGGCATGCTGGGGAATGTCTTCTGAATTATGGAAAGTGCTACCGATGTGGTAAGATGGGACATAAGGCTCGTGATTGCACTGAAAAGTATCAAGGTGAAGGTAAGAACAAATTTGATTTACAGTTAGTGAAATGTTATAAGTGCAATGAGATGGGTCACTTTGCAAACGAGTGTCCGACAAAGAGCTTGAGTGATGGGAAGCAGTTAGACTACAAGCAAAAAGGGGTTGTGAAATCCTTTGAAACTACTTCGGCAGACGTCGGGCCATCAAATGAAGTTGTATCAGCTCCAGGGAGCTCAGTATTTTTCAAATATTGACTTGAGATCGTGGTACCATCAGCTGAAGGTAAAGGAAGAAGACGTTCCGAAGACCGCGTTCTGTAAAAGATATGGCCATTATGAATTTGTAGTAATGCCTTTTGGGCTAACCAATGCACCTGATCTATTCATGGACTTAATGAATAGAATTTTCCATGAGTTCTTGGATAAGTTTGTGATGATTGTTTTCAGGAATTGAAAAGAAGATTGGTGAATGCTTCAGTTTTGGAACTACCTTCCAGGAATGGTGAGTTTGCTATATACAGTGATGCTTCATTGAAAGGACTTGGTTGCGTCCTAATGCAGAATGATCAGGTAATTGCTTATGTTTCACGACAGTTGAAAACTCATGAGGTAAATTACCCTACACATGATTTGGAATTAGCTGCTGCTGTTTTTTCTTTAAAAATTTGGAGGCATCATCTGTATGGAGTAAAGTGTGAAATATATACCGAACACAAAAGTTTAAAGTATATATTCACTCAGAAAGAGTTAAACATGAGACAGAGGATATGTCTAGAATTAATCAAGGATTATGATTGTACAATTCATTACCATCCGGGAAAATCAAATAAAGTGGCTGATTCTTTGAGTCGAAAAAGTAATGCTTCATTAATAATGTTACGTTTGGAATGTGATCCTTTGATTAAGGATTTGATGAACCTTGGCATAGAAGTTGTTGGTGCATGAAGTCCTTCTATTTTATTTCAGGTATCAGTGAGATCTTCTCTATCAGATAGAATGAAGCAAGCAAAAAAGCAAGACAGTGAGTTGCAGAAAAAGGTAGAGCTGGTTCAGAAAGGTAAGTTGCCTGAATTCAACATTGATAATGATTGTTTTTTGAGATTTGGGAAGAGATTGTGTGTGCCTTGTGATTCACAGTTGAAGAGAGAGTTGTTATGTGAAGCTCATAGTTCTCCGTTTTCAGTTCTTCCGGGCAGTACTAATATGTATAGAGATCTGCGGGAGTATTACTGGTGGGATGAACTGAAAAGAGATATTGGTGATTTTACTGTGAAGTGTTTGACTTGTCAGCAGGTTAAAGCAGAGCGGCAGTTACCGAAAGGGATGCTTCAGTCATTACCAGTGCCAGAGTGGAAATGGGAGAATATATCCATGGACTTTGTTGTGGGATTACCGAATACATCTCGAGGTAATAATGCAATCTGGGTTATTGTTGATCGCTTGACCAAGTCTGCTCATTTCCTTGCTATACAAGATACTTTTTCCCTAGATCAACTTTCCAGTTTGTATCTTAAAGAGATAGTCAGGTTAAATGGAGTTCCTCTCTCCATTGTATTGGATCGTGATCCCAGGTTCACTTTTAACTTTTGGAAAGGCCTTCAGAGGTCGTTGGGTACTGAATTAAATTTTAGTACAGCTTTTCATCCTCAATCAGATGGGCAGTCAGAATGAAGAATTCAGACATTGGAGGATATGCTACGAGCTTGTTCTATGGATTATCAGGGAAGTTGGGACCAACATCTTTATTTGGTTGAATTTTCATATAAAAATATTTTTCATTCCAGTATACAGATGGCACCATTTCAAGCATTATATGGGAAGCGGTGTTGAACTCCAGCTTTCTGGGATGAAGTGGGTGAAAGGAAGTTGATGGGACCAGAATTGGTAGAAGAGATGGCAGAAAAAGGTCACCTGATTCAGAAATACATGGGAACAGCTCAGAGCAGGCAGAAGAGTTATGCGGATAACCGGAGGAAGGATATATCTTTCAAGGTAGGTGATCATGTTTTTCTCAAGGTTTCTCCTTGGAAAAGTGTGATGAGATTTGGTAATAAAGGAAAGTTGAGTCCAAGGTTCATTGGACCATATGAAATTCTGGAGAGAGTTGGATCAGTTTCATACTGAGGGGCTTTACCTCTGAGTTTATCTCAGGTACACAATGTTTTTAACGTTTCGATGTTGAGAAAGTATATGCCAGATCCATCTCATGTTTTGAGCCCAGAGGTAGTTTAGATGGAAGAGAACCTATCTTATGAGGAACAACCGGTCCAGATTATTGACCACAGGGAGAAAGTGTTACGGAATAAGGTGATTCACCAGGTAAAGGTTTTGTGGAAAAACCACATGATTGAAGAGGCAACATGGGAATCTGAAAATGCAATGAGGGATAAGTACCCCCATTTATTCGATAAGTAAATAAATTGCGGGGACGCAATTTTCTAAAGGGGGGAAGGATGTAACATCCCAAGTAATTAATGAATAATAGATATTTTTATCTATGTCTATTAATGATTAAGATAGTGTTTTATACGCTTAAAATGAAAATAAATCCAATCTTAAGCATGTAATACACTAATATTCTTAAAAGATTGTTTTACTGCCTTATGATGGAAAACCCTTTTTAAATCTAACTTTTGACAATTTTATAAACTATGTTTGTCAAAATAAACTTATTCTTTATGATTGGGATATCAAAATTTACTTTTTGTGAATTTTTGGTATTTTTCTGACAATGTTCATTTTTAATGAATAGTGAAAAATACTGCATTTTACTTCAAAACTGCTTTTTAATCTAATTTATTTATTTGATTATATTATCTTTTGAATTGGTTTTTAAGTGAAATTAGAATATATGTTTACCATTTAATCCAATGGTGGTTATTGGAATCAATTTCACTTTGAAATTGGACTTAAATTGGTGTCAATCTTTTGATACTTATTGTTTCATAAAAACACGCTATTTTCTCTGACAGTGGGAATTAATTATCAAATTAATTAATGTGACTTATATGTTTAGAATTTTGTAAAATAGACTTCATTTTTGAATTCGGAATATCAAATATAGCTTAGGGTGGATTTTTGTTAATTTTCTGAAAAACTTCAATTTTTGATGAACAGTGAAACCACTAAGTGGTACTTATAAAAACTAATTTTCCGTTTAAATGAAATTTTTCCATCATTGTGTTTTGAATTTCAAAAATCCGACATACATGGTTGTCATTAAGAAGTAAAATGTGGTTCAATGAGATTAAAATAATTTTTTGGTGAATAGTAACTTATTAAGTTTTAATAGTGATTAGTGGTAATTAGTGTAGTTTAAGGTAAAAATAATGCTTTAATAAAATAAGATGAGCTTGACACATGTCCTACCCTCATTGTTTGAGTCATGGCCGACCAAGACAAGCCATGGGTCAACTTGGGGACCCCATGGATCCACTTTGGTTGGGAAATGACATAAATAACTTTTTATTTAATGTAAAAGTAAAAATGACACAAACATAATATGTTTTACGAAAACAATTTTTACATGGGGTTATAAAGATCAGATTTTTGATTATAAATAGTCATTGTAAAGCTAAACATATTTCCTACATCATAGTATTAATTTTATAATTTTTAGACTTTAAATAAATTAAATTAGTTATGACATCATGATGATGCAGCGATGACCTCTTTATTTAACGATTTAAATAAAATGGAAAGATAATGAAAAATATAAAACCTACACATGGAAAAAACCAATTGGATAAGTGTATTTCGAAGCCTTATCACCTTATCCTAGAATTATAGAAATGTGGGACCTTTTGAATATGAAACGCTTTTTAAAATAAAGTAACTTATCTTTACTTTCCAAAAGTGCCCCTCCTCTCCTCTTATAAAAGGTCCCCACCTCTACCTCATTTCACACACTCCTCAAGCCTTTGGCTCGGCCAACCCCTTCCAATTTACTCTCTCCACATCCCTATCCTCATCCTATAGGATTCCCTTTGGGAAGAAGCCTTTCAAAGAAAGCCTTTAGGCTCAAATCAAAAGGAGTTACACTTTTAAAGGTAATTCATTCTCTCATGTTCATTTGTTTTATTTTTCTTCTCCAACCCCATGAAATCTTTTTATTTACTTCTTTTGTAACAACAACAGTATCTTCAATATACTAGGATGTTGTTATAAGATTTATTAGAACTACACTCTCACACAAATACATCAAATGGTTAAAGAACATACGGTTTCCGTGGATGGCGAAATTCTGCTCCCGAAACGATGATTGTTCAATACTCATTTAACACCTTCAAAGGTGGCCATTATGATGTCACTATTTCTATATATGATATATAATATGTTTATTCTTTCTTTAAGCTTCTGTATTTTTCATTTATGGAATAACATTATTGTTTCCATTATGGGTAAACACGATATCTTCATTTTAGGAAGTGCGGACTACCGCCCCCAGAAAGTGATTTGATTCATTAATACCATAAGTGGGATGTGTAAAGGATAAAGTTAATGATATTATATATGTTATTATACTGTAATTATAATATACTCTTATATCATTATGATTCCATTCCAGAAAATACGAAATAGAAATGGAAGTAGCGTTCATGCGTACGTACGACTTACCGTCTCCATGAACGGTGCATTTGATTTCTTACCTCTAAATGCGATGTAATATTATAGATACATGAATATGATGAATATGTATGATATATATGTTATCCAAATCATTAATATCATTCTGGATATAATGAAACATTGACCAAATTAACAACATGTAAGTGTAAGAAATCTATTTTTGACTTAAGAACAAAATACCGACAAAATGAACATTATTAACTTAAATGATTACATGATGTTCATAACATGGTATAAAAAGAATAATGAACTTGAAAAAGGTTCATAATCAAGTAGAGATTAACTCAAGTTTATTATTCAGGAGATTAAAGAACGGTCGGGTCTAGTCGGATACGAGGTATGGGACTTCGTCTCAATCTCCTTTCATTGAGGCATATTTTATTTTATACACAACTTTATATTATACGGTGTATAAACCCCTTTGACTTTTACATTTATTCAAAAGGAATCTTTTTTATACGAAGCGTTTAATAAACAACAAAAGGGAATGTTTTTTTCCTACGTATGCGGCGACAACGACTTCTCCGCCGTTGTGACCGTTATTTGAGTTTCGGCTTCCTCTACAAGCCATACCTTCTTTTTAAAAGAAAAATAAATACCATGTTTTACTTTACTTTTATTTTGGTATTGAAAATGGTTTTAACAATGTTTTTTTTGTGTTGTATTGATATCTTGTGATTGAAATGTGGAAATGTTATGTTTCTTATATGCATGTTTTATGTGATACGATTATGTTATGGTTCTTGGGCATTATTATGAAGACGAGTGGTTCCGTGATAAACTAAGAGCGGGTGAGCCCGATATAGCTCTCCAACGCATTGGGTAACGTGAAGGAGTGAAACTTTAAGGTTTCTCCGAAGAGATTTTAGGGAATATACTATGATGGGTATTCCAAACGTAACCAATAGGGTTACTCCCTACGTAAGAATGTTATGAATGCCTCAAGTTACCTTTTATGTCTTATGATTTCTATGATTTATTCATGATTTGATATGCCTATGTTTTATGGGTAAAGTATGATTTCATTCTTATGTATACATGTACTCATGTTTCCTTTCCATATTTTTATATCCCTTACTGAGCTTTTTATGCTCATCCCTAGTTTTTTTGAAATGTTTTTCACAGGTCAAGGGAAAGGTACATTATATGATGATAGTGTCAAGGAAGTGTCAAGAATGAATCCATGTTTTATTTTAAATATTCTTCCATTGATGGTAATGAAGAATACTATATTTATGTAACCACTTTGTTTATATGTGGAATGTAATGCAAGTTTTATGATCTAATTCTCTAAAAATCTAAACCTGAAAAGATCCTCAATGTGTAATCTTGTAATAACTCAAGATTAAGTAAGGTTTAAGGCTGGGGCCTTATACATATATTACATAATGATGTACGCTAATACAAGATATTCCAACCATGGTGCATTTTTTATCTCGAAATGGTTGAAGTTATTATTTGAATCCTACGAATGTGAAATGAGAAATGTTATGGATGTTTTTTCACCAACTCCCTTTCCTTTTGGTTATTTAGGGGGAAATCGCTTCACAATACTTTTGAACCATTATAAACATGAATTATCATGATGATATCCATGTAATGATACAAAATGGGTTAACATTAATATTTAACAATAATATCTTAAGTGGATTATAATTAAAACTTTTTATGTTCGAATAGTCTATCTTATAAGTGTTTTACTCTAAGACACCATAATCTTAGACTAGGATAAATTTGGTTAACTTTAGTTCCAAACATATAACTCTTACTCTAATAAAGGTTGTTTTATGTTATATATTCCTTTAATTTAAAAATAACTTAATTTTAATCCAATAAAATCTAAGGTAACCCAAGTAAAAAAGAAATATACACTACATAATTCTCACAATTAATTTATTATTTCTCACAAATAATCTCAAAATCCCATAACTCAAAAATTCAGTTCCTTTTGAGATAAAATTTATCAAAATTTTATGAAACATTACATATTCAACATCTAAAAAAAATATCTCTATAGACATGTTATCTATACTCATAGTAATTTAAATTAATTCCCAGGGATGAGGGAAAAATTGAGTGAGCAAAAATGATCAGAATGGGAAAATTTTCAATGAGTCATAAAATTGTTATATCTTAACATTGTGATATAACATGAGCATGAGATAAATATTTTATTAAATGTATCATCATTTTATAATATATAATAATCATGTATTGAGATCATATGATCTTAAAAGGTCCATAATGGAAGAAACAAACATACATGATGGCTGTGAAATATAACATTAGTGTGTGGAATAAACATAGATTTTTGAAATCAAAAACTTCTAATAGAATCTTGACACAATCATGTCAATACAAAATGATGTGTCCAAATCTAAACAAAAATAAATCCAACCCCTAGGTTTATAGACAAAATTACACAACACTTATGTCCATGTATAGTTTTTTGAATAATAAAAAACAAAAAATTATATCTAGGTAGACCATTTTTTCTCACGAGGTATAATACATTAACTAATGAATTATAGTGTTATATGGGACCCCACCTATAATATAAGAATAAACCATACTTATGTTTTCAACTTGAAGAAAATTATACTCATTATTCCTTTTTAGGTTAATTAACCCATGAAAATGAGATATATTATGTAAATATTTCCTTAAAACAACATCACAATCCAACCAAATAAACAATGGATGGTATAAATGGAAAATAGTCAAATTCAAGCATAATTATCATTAATAGATGTTAAAATATAAGAAAATTCTTTTATAAATGAATTATAAATATTCTTTAAAAACTATGAAGAAATATCCTTTTCATTCTATAACTTTATGGAAAAACATTTCCTATAACAATATGAATATGTATATATTTTATGAGATATGAAAATATTTAAAGTAATATGAATAAAAAATAATTTTTTGTAAAATTATTGAAATATGGTCAAGTGGTAAATGTAAAAAACTATTCATATCACACTTTTTTAAGTATTGTTATAAATGACCCATACAGATAACACTAATAAGATTACTTTTTAAATATTTTTTTATAATATAAAATATATTTACCATTGAAAATAATTAATAATTTATTTGTAGAAAAAAAGTTTTTGAATTATTATAAAAATGATGTAGAGGAAAAATAGTTCGATAAAAGAATTAAAAACAATTAAAAAATAATTTTAAACAAAACAAAATATTTATTTTAAAATCAAAATCCCCTTGAATGAGAGAAGATGAGAAGGTATATAAAATACAATGAGCATAAAGAGTTCCATGACATAAATTTTCAATGATTTGTTGTATACATTATATAAAGGAATGTTGGTGCACAATTTTAAAAATGTTTCAAAAATTTTAAATGAAAAAACCTTACCTTAGGCTTCCTCATTGTCACATAGTCTCTAAAATCCTTTATAATAAATTAAAAATTAATAAAAATATATATTCGAACCATATTTATATTTATGATTCTATATACTATTAAATTAATTTTTATTATTACCAATTTATTTATTATTCTTTGTTAAAGAATTATTTGTGAGTTAACTATTCATTTTTCAATGCATTTTTTCAGTTCAATGGTTATTCAAAATTCCTTTTTTCCTTGGTTTCATTATCTACAGAAATTTCATTTTATTTCACTATTTTTTTATATATTTTAGTAATCCAATATCTATTTCGTTGAACATTTGTTAATATTTTTCACTAAATGCTTAATTTTTTTTTGTTGATTAATTAATTAACAAAAGAAATAAACTAATTAGAAAATATAAATTTGAATATTATATCTCAATAATTATGGGAAGACCATAATTTTATCATTATTAAATATTATCAGAAATATTTATTTTTTTAGTAATTAATGAAATAAATATTATTACAATTTTATTGTATATGGTAAAACTATCAAAAAATAACATGTTATAATGGTTGAATTTTTATGTAAATGTTTTTGTATAATGATAATATAATTTTTACAAAATATTATTTTTTTAGAAATCATTTTTTATAATGATATATAAAATTATAATAAGTTTTAGATGAATAGATGAATAAAAGTGAATTATAAAAAGTTATTACTTATAATGTGTCTTGATATTCTCAGTTTAGAAAGTTATGGAATCCTATAGTTAATATTATAAATATAATATATTATTTATCCATCCAATTATTTAATCTTGTAATAAATATCATAGTTTTTTAATTAAATTAGTTTTTATAACTATCCATGTAAGGAGATGATGAAAAATTAAATGCATTGTTCTAGGTTGGCGATACTCCTCACATAACACAAACAAAATGTTTTTCTAAAAATGAGTGGTATATAGATACTTTTTATCACATATATATAATAATAATTTTTTAATCTATTGATATTGGTTTCATTATATTATTATGGTTATAGAATATTTTGTGGTGTTGTAAAAGGAAATAAGCATGAAAAATCTCAGTTACAAAAAATTAATCTTCTTTAGATATCCTTAAATACATTATACTATAGGACTTTTAGAGTGCCATTTCAGAAATATTGGAAAACACAATAAAAAATTGATTAAAATTTAAAAATTTAATATATATTATGATATTGGTTGAAAATACACTAAAATAATCAATCACGGGAATGTTTTTGTGATATTTGTGGCCTTATAACATTTTTTAACATCTTTTCAACCCTTTTAGCCTTTATAATAGTGGATAACATTCACCATGGAAAGTTATATTTTTACTTAAAAATGAAATTGACCTTTTTAATAAATTTGTACATGATAATTAAAAATATGAAAAACTATTCTATATTATTTAATTTTTAATTATTCGAAAAAAATAACATTAATATTACTTAAAACATGTAAATACCATTGTTAGAGAAAATGTATCTTTAATAATAAAAATGTGTTTAAGATCATTAAATTACTCATAACAAGCATTAATATTTTATTACATTTTTTATTTAATATATAATCAATTTAAATAAACTTATTCATCCATTTTGATTAATTTAATTAACTAATTTAAAAATACATTTTCCCACATTAAAATGGTTTTGTAAAAATAATGGTTTTCACATTTACATGAGTTGATATTTATTTCTAAAAATTGTATATTTAATTTTTAAATGATAAATAATTTTTTATGTTTATATAAAATACTTTCCAAATAATTTGATACCCTAAATTAGTTAAATATAGTTTTAAAATAAAAATATAAAAACCTTTTTTTAGGAAAAACATTTTTATTTAGTGAATTTTTTTTAAATTATTATTCCTTGTAATAATATAATTTTTTTATTTATATTATAATTATTAAATGAATATTTATTAATAACCTTTTTTATATCATTCTTCAAAATCTTGAAATTGAATTTAAAAACATATTTTTTCTGAATAGTAAAAAAAATATAAAAAATATATTTTATTCTCACAAGTTTATTTGATCCCTTTTATCTTATATAGTCATTTAGTTTATGAATTGTATTTAAATATATAGTAATTTCATTGATTTTTGTAATAGAATTTTAGAAAACTATGTTTATTGTTGTGTTCTCTATAAGTAATTTAAAAATATTATTTTGTAGAGAAATATATGTACACTAAAATCATGTGTTCTTATGAATTTCCTTCTTGACATTATAAACACCTTCCCTCACCTTATCCCCACATGCATATCCTTCCCTCATGGTGAACATCAAACATGTCATCTTGTTATCACCCTCTACAACCACATCTCATTCCACCCTAAGACCTAAAAATGTACAATCTAAACCATAAAGAAATATATCCACTTCAACTATACCTATACCAAAGCCATAAAAACCATATCCTGACCCACATAAACCAAATAGAAAACCCATATGAAGAGTAAAACCCCTCTAAAAACAAAATTGGTCACAAAATTATAATACCACCCAATAAAAAAACCTCTTCTTAATTATTTGAGTCCACTGCCCCAGACCAATCCTATGAAACCACACCCATGTCAACATCATCACCATACCGTGAAAAAACCCAATAGTAACCATCCTTTACCAAACCTAACCGATAATAATTTTCTTAAGAGGCAAAAGAACACCAAATTTTATGCCTTTTATTTTCCACCATTGGTCATCAAATTAAGATGGATAAACATAAGAAAATATAATTCATATGAATAATACCTCATATTTCAGGTCATACGAAAAATTATATTGAAATATGATTATTGAGAAGCTCTATAGGAAATACACATTGAGAATATCATCCAGTGTTGATATAATATATTTATGGAACTCATGATGACATTAATCACCACATAGAAGCTACGATGGAATCATATTACATTCAAATTAGGAACCATATTATGTAAATTGAATTTCTCTATGTTTGGAGTTGGAATCAAGATAAATAGTTATGGATTTTTTTTAAGAATATGGAAGATATATATAGAGATTCATATAATAAGGGAACATGTTTTTGATATATATAAGTTCATAGTGTTCGGTCCCATCTTGTAAAATAGAAATATGAAAATCAAAAAATCATAAGAGAAAAAATCACCCATCTTTATCATGTTTTGAATAATCACACCTAGATAGTTAGTAAAGGGAACTTATAGGGCTCAATTTTCTACGTGAAAATCATAATTATTTATTATATTTATAACCCTAAAAATCTAAATTTTGAATAGAGATTGAAATTTTTTTTGATGCATAGTGTAAGAAAAATAATGGAACCATCATAGGAGGAAACATCATTAGAAATCTATCCCAGTCTTTGAAAAACTATTATTGATACAAAAAACTTGGAAATATAAGAATGTTAGGGATCATCAATTTACATTTGATCTACAATATGGGACTCCTGTTCAAGGATAGGGACCAATAAATTTATAAGGCACAATATAGAATAAATTATACAATAGTTGTGGGTGACGACACCCATTATCAATACACTTCAAAAAAAAAGAGCTCATCAATCCTAATAAATTCCTAATTTAGAACTTTAGAGATACTAATCCATTCTATAATAAGTGTAGGATATGTTCATTAGTGAGGAATGTTTTTTTTCTCACCACTATTACCCTCTTATATTAATATTTGGTATTTGATTTTTAGGAGCCAATGATTCCTCTTCATCCCACCAACTCTTTCAACCCTATCCCAACCACCTAACCCCAAAATGATATATTTATACCTATCACTGAATATGACACCTCACAACCATAATCCAAGTCAACCCAAAGAGTCCCATAAAAATTTTCATTTATAAAACATATTATAGGGAATCCCATTTGGAATCCCCTCTAAAGGAGCCATAGCTAACTATTTATGTAATCCCAGATAACAATTCGAGATTGATGTCTAGAAGAAGATAAAAGGAATCAATCCCCAAGGACCCAATTAAATACCAATTATTAATCCTAACTCCTATTATATTTAAACATTTTATATTGTAGATCTATCCCATCCAATGGGAACCGATCACTATAAAAAGTCCCCATAAATTTTATCATGTCATGAGATACATCTAATCATTACTCTATATGTTTGGATTATTATTACCCCAGCACAGAAAATATAGTCTATATTTTATAGGTGAAGAATTATCCATGTAAGTATCCCATGAATAAATGGTAGGATTCATAATGTGTCCCCTTTCCCCTCCACCTTTTTTGTTTCCCCTATGAATAGTTTTTTTTAATTCCCCCTATATCCACCACGATTGACTCATTTAATTGGATGTTAATTTCTCTAAACATATAAAATTATTGGAACTCCTATCATTATCTAATACATTATATCCGTTATTTTATTAGAGATCGTATTTTATTAGTAAAGCCTTCTTTATTTTGTGGAGAAATACCAAGGATCATAATTTTCAATTTTCCTATATATTTAATAACATTTCATAATTATATTAATTTCCTTCAAATTTACCTAATTCATTTTACCCACCTATCACAACATGAGTTTAGCATTGAAAAAACGTTTCATTCAAGTGTAAAAGAGGATACACATGCCCCAATTTGAATTTTCACCTTAAATGGTCATGGATAAATACTTTAATTGGAGAAATATTTTTTTAGGATGAACCATTTGTTTCATTACAATCATAATTAATGTTAAAATGGGATGAAATTATAATAGTTACATACTCATTTTTATTTGATGTTGATTTAAAAGTGATTTGGAATTTTATTTATGTTCTTGATCATCATTCTTGGAAAAATTATTTTACAGGATTAATTTTTCAAATTCATGAATAATCACATGAATTTTGTCAAGGCCTTATGCCGAGGCACTATTTTTTATCATCAGACCTACAGATGCATCAAAGATCTATAACAGGCTCCACCCGTCACTTAATAAATTAAATGAATTCCTCATATGAAAAGGTTGAAAAAAATATAAACATTCATATTAATACTGGCATATGAAATGTCAATACATTAACCATAAACCATGAATGGTATAGAAATTACACATCCATAGTCAAACATAACTCATTAAATACAACATGGATGGTTTTATTATAATAAATCAACCTAAATAAAAAATAAAATAAAGGATATTGACATAGATGAAAATAATCAGTAAAACTATTTGAGAGAAAATCCCCTTTTTTGAAAGCATTTAAAAGTAACACTCTTTATCAAATAATTCGTTTAAAAGAGATTTTTTAATCAATGTTTTCATTCCACTTTGAAAAATTTAAAGGGTGTATCAATTTAAAAACATTCATGTCTATATAAATAAACCCTTAAACCCTTTTTTAAAACATGGACAGTAATGAGAATTATTTTAAATAATAAATCATTAAAATGATATTCTAGTTAAAGGTTTCCTAACCAAATGAGAGACACCGGAATACAAATAAATAAGGAGTAAAATTTAATAATAACATTATTACATCATTAGAATAAATGTATTCATGATATAATATGTCAAAATACAATATATAAACCATATAAAATTGAATTGGTGCATAACAACAACAGAGTCTCAATGGAATGTAAATTGAGACAAAAATCCCTTATAAAGACCATATACTTATATTAAGGATAAATAAATGATATAATCATGTGTGAAAAATATAAATACACTCAATATTATTATAAATTTAGTTTAAATCAATAAGAGTACATTCACCATGTTCTGAAAAAAAAACCAACGACTCAGATGTTTAACTCAATAAATAGAAAATTGAGTTATGATTAACCTTATCAAGATCATATTAATGACTTTAGAATTTATCAATGGAGTGATTATGTGTATCAATAGAATATCCACACAAAGTGGAGTGTAAATTAATACAAAAATAATTAAATATCGATTCCACACATAAACTTGGAGAAAAATAATCAATGATGTATGCATAAAACCCAATGAGTTGATATTGAAATTTGGAATTCTCTTACTGATTTGGTAAACTAAAAAACATTCACCCAATGAAATAAATATCCTGAAATTAAGATTTAAATACCCATAAATTAATTTATATTACAGAAATAATACAATCATGGGAAGTATATACACCACAAAAAAAATAAATAGTGGTAAATATTGTATGAATCTCACGGGAATAAAAAGTGAGATGAAAACCCCTTACCTAATATTTTTCCTTAGTCTAGGGTAAGTTAACATCATGAATAATATTTAAATAA
Organism: Viscum album; assembly: GCA_963277665.1. Lineage (NCBI taxonomy): Eukaryota > Viridiplantae > Streptophyta > Magnoliopsida > Santalales > Viscaceae > Viscum > Viscum album. The sequence continues at coordinate 35,979,006 of OY728124.1, forward strand.
TTTTTAATAATTTATAAAATAACCACATACCTAAATATGATATCATATATGATCTTATAATATTTCTTAGTTAATAATATTTCGGTAGTATCGTTTTTTCGGGTGTTAAATGATTTGTTTTCCGTTATATTTTTTTACGCAAGATGTATTTTTTATAAATAGGATGTATTTGATTCATATATTGAATGATGTTAAGTAATTAAAAATTATTTATAATCATAAAATTAAAATTATTCTTTAATGGTTACCATGGGGAACGAATCTCATCAACTTTGAGGAGACGGTAATCCATACGTATGTCTGAGTGACTATATCATTGTATTGATGGTTAAATAATATTTAATTGGATGGTATATAATATATACATAATAATTAACATGTTATATTTATTATTTACATCAATTATACTCATTATTATACCCATACAAATAATGAATTGTTAAATAACAAACTACACCACGTCATGGATACGATAAGCCATACGTAAGCATGTATGGTGACTGTGTAATTCATAGGATGGATAGAATAATGAACATGGTTGTACCGTATTTATAATAACATCAAAAATTGTATAATGTAATGGAGTCATTATTTTGGTATGAATATAACAAATAAATAGAAAGCGGAAGAAGAAATGAACTTTGAAATATGTGATGGAATTATTACCTCTTCTTCAGGTGCTTCGTTTTGATTTGATCAAAACGGATCCATAAAATGGATTTCAGATCAAATTAAGGCATCTATGTTTAATTTAGGGTAGTTGGGAGTATGTTTTAGTAGTTTTTGGATGAGAAAAATGGATTTGGACATGTGAAATTAAGAGAAGTAGAGGTACCCTTTTATAAGAGAGGTGAGGGTCACTTTAGGAATAGCATGAAATATTATTTTATTATAAAATAATTTTCGGTTTATAGTGGATAAAAATGTATTTATTTCAAGGATAAGTGGTTACGAGTCAAAATAATCTCAACCAACAGGTTTTAGAAAAGTTTATGTCACCATATTAACCATATAATTTAGATTTAGCTCTTAGTTTAATAGTTTAACTTATACCATGTCTTATTGTATTTTAATATTACATGGTTAATAAACATAATATAAAATGATTAGAAAAACTCAAGTTGTTCATTTCTGAGATATATATCATTATATAAGTTCTTTATCTGAACCATGTATTTTTAAGACTATTATATAATTTAATAAAATAATAGTTTTTTAAAAACACAATTATTTCAATTTTGATACTATTTAGTATATGGTTTTTTCTTAAGTCATTTATACTTGATTACATAGAAAAAATGTATTAAATCAGCCCTAAAATGTCATATTAACCTATAAAATTCGTGGAATTCATCAAAACACTCAATTTACATTTATTTTAATATTTGTAATATCAATTATTTTAATCTTTCATTAATAAGGTAATTACTGCATCATCACTGTGTCATAAATAAATATAATTATTTAATTTGTAAAAATTATAAATAAAATAAAATGATGTAGAAAATATATTTATCTTTATAATTAATATTTATATTATAATTTATCTTATGTATAACCCTATATTAAAAATGTTTTAGTTAATAAACTTTATAATTTACACTTTTAACTCTTCTTTAAATAAAATAGTAATAAATGTCATAATCAAATCCATACAGATAAAAAACGATAATATTTTATTCCTATGGTTTATTTTGGTCAAAATATAATTATCTAATACAATTATGACATGTGTTAGGGTGATTATAATAACAATTTTACCTTTAATTACCCTATTTACTTTTAACTGTGGTAAATAAAATTCAAAAATTACTATTCACAAAAATATTATTTTTTTCCTGTTGAAAAAAATTTTACATAATGATATCAACCGTGTCTCTCAAATTTCTGAAATTCAATTCATTAAAGCAGTAAAATTATTTTTTATGTAAATGAGAAAATGATCCTAGAATGATGCTAAAAGGCGTTAAAAAGCTCAAATTTGTTTAACACATCAAATATTATTATAAAATGACTCCTATGAATTAAATTGGATTTATATAGGTATTATGTATCTATTTTGACATACAAATTAATTTAAATAAAAATACTAATCACTTAAAAAATGTTTGTTTTAAACAATAATTAAGTGTGTTTCACTATTCATCTAAAATTGAATGTTTTCAGAAAAATACCAAAAAATGACACTAAGATAATTTTGATATTTCAAATTCAAAAATGATGCATACTTAAAAAAATTCAAAACATAGTTTTTTTATTAATTAATTTAAAATAATTCTGATTATCAAAACAAAAAAGTAGGTTTTCCATAAGTAAAAACTATCAAAAGATTGATATTTGTTTATGTCCAATTTAAATGTAAAATTACTTCCAATGACCAAAATTAGATTAAATGATAAAATATAATCTATTTATACATCAAAACCATTCAAATATAAAATTTAACACTATAAATTATTTTGATTAATTTTTTTTTTAATTAAAATTTAGTATTTTTCACTATTCATCAATATACGAAAGTTGTCAAAAAAGCACCAAAAATTAATCCCAACTAAATTTTTATGTCCCGCTTCTAAAGAGATGTGTATTTTATAGAGGTTACAAATATTAGATTTTAAAAAGGTTTTCTATTAAAAGGTGGTAAAATAATAATTTTTGAAAAATACTTCTTTTATCTGAAAAATTGAATTTGTTCTTATATTATGTCTAAGAAACACATATTCTAGATTTTAAAATTATATGTAGTACATAAAATTCAAAATATATTTAATATTGTTCGTAACTTCTTTTTGAATGTCTAGTTTGGTAAGTCATGGTGCCTTCGAACTCGGTGTTACATGTCATGCAAGCCATTGAATTACTTTAAAGAAAATAACTTTCTATGAAATCTTGTAGTGTTACCTTCTTCCCCGCTATTTGAAATTGCATCCTAAAATTTTTAAAATTGGTCTTGGGAACTTCCTTGAAAGTCCCACATCGGAAAAAGTGTCAATAAAACTATCACTTTAAAAGAATGAAAGAGAAGTACAAAGGTCACCTAAGATAACCCATACTAGGATTCCATGTAAGTAAACATTGATATGGAAGATAAAAAACATGTCTAGTTCTAACAGATAGTGATACAAACACCAAAATATATTTTTTTTTATAAAAGGGGAAAGCCCAAAACAAAAAAGGTTTTGAGCAGGATACACAAGCATTTTAAGGTGTCCTGAAATGGTGGAGACCAAGTTGATCTCCCCTAATCAAATCCACCCATTCCGGTTCAATTTGAAGAATACTATGGAATCAAACAACATTGCTACCTTGGTCCGCCACCATCGAGGAATCAAAGTAATCGATAACTTTATAACCTTCATGCCATGTACGAGAAAGATTAATCTTTTTGATGCTGATCCAATTTCTATATTTTCTGATAGTGTAAGTTATTGACTAAGGGGTAGAAATATTTCTATCCATCGAGTCATAAATCATCTTTGAATCTGTTTCAATCTGAGAAATATGAATGTTTCTCTGAAGACACAACATGATCCCCGTATACATTGCCTCAACTTCAGATTTAATGGAACTGCCTATACCATAAAAAGTAGAAAAATCAAGTAAAATACTTCTGCTCCCATCACATACTACACCACCACCCCATATAAAGCCATCAACATAGGAGCCATCAAAGTTCAGCTTAAGACCCATGTTATGAGGACAGCAACTGAACCAGTTTCCTCTCCTCATAAGATCTAGATGAAGAAAGCTTGGAAAAATATACCTCAAGGAAGGAGCATCACTTGAAATTTTATAATATCGATCTAAGTCAAGTAAAATAGGTTTAGTCCTGATAACAACCAAACTTTTTGAGCATTGAATATCCTCCAAACGAGCTTTGTTCCTTTCCTTCCATATACACCATCACCCTGCACTAAGGATCACAGATCTGGTGGTTTTTTCAGAACCAACATTATTAAAACCATGGAACCACCTCTACAGAAAAGGAATTCCAGCGAGAAGTGGATCTAAAACATTAGTTAATTGTCCAAAAAAACTCCAAACAGCTAAACTTTAATCACTCTCAAAAAACAGATGGTTGGATTCCTCCTCTTTATTGGCACTACAACAGTGCCATTTATAATCCAAAAAAATTCTCCTCCTTTTCAAATTCTCATCTTTAGGAATAGCGTAATTTCTAATTATCCATACAAGAAAATTAAATTTAATGGGAAAGATATTACACCATGCCATATCATTCCATGATTCATGCTAATCTTGGGAATTAGAAATATTATGAAAATATTTAGAGGAGAACATACCGGAAAACATGATCAAGAGAATGTTAACAAAAAGAAAACCACAAACTTGTGATGGGATAAAAAGTCATTAGTTTCCTCATAGGTAATATAAACAGACAACATTTTTTTTATTTAAGTTCATTTTCATAATTTTGAGGAATTTATTTATGAGATTTACTAAGAACATAAGGAGATATAGTTAATTTAGAAGTAGAGTTTCATCCTTTAATTAATTGCTATCACAAAATCATATTTACTCCAAATGATGAGTATTCAAGATGAATTGTTCACACCTAAATTTCTAGAATAAAAATATAGAGGATCACATCATCCACAAAAAATGAAATATTTATTTCCCTTGTCTTTAAACATTAAACAAAACTAAACAGGATAGTATAATGTTATTTGATCCCCAAAAAGGATAATCCTCTAAGGAAAGAAATACTAATCTTATTCTCAAATTTTAAACAAATAATATCCAATGTTCAGCAAACACCATTCAATGAAATATTTCCTTAAAATTATTCAAAATAAACCAAAATAAGTATGAAACCCAAAATTCTTAAGGATTTGATTACATAGTCTTCCATAATAAATTGTGAAATTTATCTCCAAATAACATTGACTACACTTAACATCACATACTTAAATGTAATGAACCTAATACCTTATTATCTATGATAGGTTAATCATTTACATAAATAACCCAAATTCCAATAAGTTCACAATAAAAACATAGATAAAAATCCACTATTACTCGTCAAATGAAATCCCATGGTATTCAATTTTCCTTAGGCAGATAGTGTTCCCAAAAGAGAAAAAATCTTCTAAAAATAAAATTCATCACTTAATCACCAAATCATTTTTATATACTAAGGATATCCATTTTATAAATCAGAAGTTCCCAAAATCAATATATTCTTGATCCATAAAATCATTTAGCTAAAAAAAATTATTCATACTATATCAGGATTTTACATAGTCTAGTGGTAGGTGATAAATCCCAGTCCCACAATGGTTGTGGGTTTTATTCCTGTAGCTTTGTCTGATGCAACTAGTTGTCACACAGTCTATGTTTTTTCATTTTTCAAAAACTATATAATTTTATAACATTCCCAAAATGAGATAAATTCATCAAAAATTAACCATAACATATTTTAACCATTAATATTATCTCGTACCTTGTATTTTCATCCCAAAAATTAATTACCTAAAAATGCCTCAATTAAAGGATCATATAAACCCAAATTATTCTTTATAATTATATCCACAAAATAAATGATATTTCTCCCTTAAATAGAATTTTCTCATAACAAACTGCATTGTTACACATACAAGAGAAAATTATTCCAATGTAATCCCATAAACAACGATCATTAATAATTTTAAAATTTTATCCATCCATTTATGTCCACATAGGTTATTCCTTTACCTAGATGTTATCCAATACAATATGTCATTGACTCGGTTAATTCCATGATACCATACATTTATGAAAAATGATTGTAACTAGATTCTTAGGATAATTTTTTTCTTCCATAGTACTATCCATTTTTTCTCACAAATTCTTTACATTATTTCCTCATTTCCCACACATAAAGAATTTCTTTGTTCCATTGAGACACTTTTCTAGGTGTCTCTTTCTATATTTCCCGTATGATGGAAATTGAAATTTATTTTCTCCATGGTATCCATTACTAGAGCTCTCATCATTTTCCACCTTTTTATTCTTTTTTGGGTTCAGGGGATGGTAATTTTTTATTTTTTTATAATAATTTTGCAAAACTCATTCTCCATAAACAAGATATCTTTTACACCTATCAACATTCCATTTCGTTTCTCATTTCCACAACCATTCACACCTTGTACATTATGTTAAATGTTAACATCACTTCCTTGTAATCTAGCCATTGACTGAAACCTGAAAGCATAGTGCGAGTCATAAAATCGTTTAGAGAATTTGATAACACATTATTTTTAATTTAAAACACCTTAGGATTAACCAAAGTTATTTATTATCATATTAAATTAAAATATTTAAAATCATATTGTAAATAAAATGTGAATTGTCCAAATCATATCCCATGGAAGTGTCGTAACCAATAGTGCAGCAAAGACTGTTTTCATGTACTAGGATACCTTGGGTCAAGCCTGAAACTCCTTGTATGAGTTTTCACTCATAGGTATATTTGTGATAGATCCACCCCTACGTGATATTATCTAGACAATGATTTATTTCTTAGAAAACTGACAAAATCTATATATTACCAAAATTTTAGGATGTACTTATATACTAATTCTCAATATTTCTCTATGGGTATTGTACACTAATTAGAGTTTTTATAAATCTAGTTTCCAAGGTTTGTAAAAAACGTTTTCAGATACCAACTGTAACGACCCAACCCTAGTTACCCAGAGTTAGTGCATTATTACATAACATTGGCATGATCACAATAGATGAAGTCTCGGAAGACCGGTTAGTTTAGTATATATGGAATTACTAGATACATAAATATTACACCAAGAAATAAAAAAACAAAATTGTCTCCCCTTTGAACACACTCATATCCCTTTTCTTGACCATGGAGGTCAGTCATAATATACTTCTTCACATCTTGGGAAAAGCAAAACATAGAAAGCGGTGATCTCAAATGCTCAGTAAAGATAACAATATAGGGAAAACTATCATAAATAATCATAAACGTTTAAGGTAATTTATAAGACTAAGACATAAGTATTTTAAACATAAACTTTAGCATAATATGAAAAATAACAATCAAATAATGACATTCGCTTATTCACATGCATATTATGCTAGTTAAATAATCAAATGTAATATCAAAGGATAATTTTATAATGAGGGAATGCATAATGCTGGACATCATAAACCCCTAGTCAAGGTCACGTGCAAAGACTACAAATAATAATTTTGTCAAGGCCTTGTGACAAGACACTAGTTTGTCTCATGAGACCTACCAATGCATTGAGGAGCTATAACAGGCTCCACCCGTCACTTACTATGTCTTATACATTCCTCTTATGAAATGGATGAAACATAATATAATCATTAATATTAAAACTAGTATACGAAAAGTCAATAATTTAACCATAAACCATGAATGTTATAGAAATAACACATCCACAGTAAAAAATAACTCATTTAATACAATATAGATTGTTGTATTATAATAAATATTCCTCAATTAAGAATAAAATTTAGGATATTGACATACATAAAAATAATTAGTAAAACTATTTGAGTCAAAATCCCATTTTTCTTGAAAAAATGTGAATGTCGCGCTATTTATCAAAGAATTATTTTAAAATAGATTATTGAATCAAAGTGTCTCATACCACATTGAAACTTTTAAAAATAATTTTAATTTCAAAACAATATTATCTATGTAAATAAACCCTTAATCCCATATTTAATAAATGAAAATTAATGATAATGATTTAAAATAATAAATCTTTAAAATGATATTTTATTTAAAGGAATCCTAAACAAATGAGTGAAGAAGTAATATAACTAAATAAGGAATAAAATTTAATCAAAAAATTATAACAGAATTAGAATAAAGTTATTCATTATATAATATGTCAAAAGATAGTATATACACCATTTACAAGTGAATTAGTGCATAACAACAAAGGAGTCTGAATGAAATGTAAATTGAGACAAAAATCCTTTATAAAGACCATATCCTTATATTAAGGATAAATAAATGATATAATCTTGTGTGAAAAATATAAATTCATTAAATATTATTGGATATTCAGTGTAAATAAATTATAGTTCATTCACACATGTTCATGAAAAAAACAAAACTAATAACTTGGATTTTTAACTCAGTGAATGGAAAACTGAGTTAAGATTACCCTTATGAATATCATATTAATGAAATCTAGATTAATAAATGGAGTGATTATTTGTATTATTATTTTATCCACACAAAGGGGAGAGGAAGTTACTACATAAATAAATAATTAGTTATGCCATACATAATCTTAATGTAAAAAAATCAATGATGTATGCGTAAAACCCAATGGGTGGAAATTGAAATTTGAAATCCTCTTACTGATTTGTTAACATATGAAGAATACACCCCACAAAAGAAGAATAATAAAATTATGATTTAAATACCCATAAATTAGAGTATATCACACAGAGAATACAATCATTGTCATTACATACACCACACAAAAAAGAAATAGCGGTAAATATGGAATGAATCTCATAGGAATAAAAAGTGAGAAAAAAACTCCTTATCTTGTACTTTTCCTAGGTTTAGGGGACATTATCATCTTGTATAATAGTTATATAATTTTTATTCAATTATAAAAGACCTAAATTCCTAAATATGATATCATATATGATCTTATAATATTTTTTGTTAATAATATTTCAGTATTATCATTGTTTCGGGTGTTAAGTCATTTGTTTTCCATTATATTTCTTGTTGCGTAAGTCATATTTTTTATGGATGTGATGTATTTTATTAATATAAATAATTAAATTATATTATTAAAAATTATTTTAATGCAAAAATGAAAATTATTCATGAATGGTTATGATGGGGAATGAATCTCATTGTGTTCGTGGAGACATTAATCTATATGTACGCATGAGCGACGATATCCTTCAATTGATGGTGAAATATTATGTAATTGGATGGTATATAACATATAAAAAATCATTAACCTGTTATATTTATTATTTACATCAATTATACTCATTATTATACCCATGAAAAAATGAAGTGTTGAACAATAAACTACACCACGACGTAGAGATGGTAAGCCGTACGTACACATGTATGATGACTTTTCCATTCATAGGATGGATAGAATAATTAATATGTTTTTAAAATATATATAATAACATCCCAATACGTATAAGTTACTAGATTTATTATTTTTTAATGGAAACAACCAAGAAATATTTAGTGGAAGATTAAAATAACTTTGAATGATGTGATGGAATTATTAACTCTTCTTCGGGTGCTTTCTTTTGATTTGATCAAAATGGATCCATAGGATTGCTTTATGATCAATGGAAGGACTCTATATTGAATTTAGGGTAGTTATGATAATTAGTGAGCAGATTTTGGCCAATACAAATAGATTTGGATGTTTTAAATTAAGAGAAGGTGAAGTACCCTTTTATAGTAGTGGTGAGGGTCACTTTTTTAAAAGCTTTGAAATATTATTTTATTATAACATTTATTGGGGTTATAATGGCTCCAAATAGATTTATTTCTAGGATAATTTGGGTATGGTTAAAATGTCTCCCAACCAATTGGTCTTAGAGAAGTTTAGGTCACCATATTAACCTTATGTTTTAGATTTAACTCTTAGCTAAATACTTTAACTTTTACCATGGCTTCCTGTATTTTTATATTACGTGGTTACTAAACATACTATAAAATTACAAGAAAGATTAAATTGTTTCCTTAATTAGATATATATCATTATATATGTCCTTTAGAAAAAACTAATATTTTTATGACTTTAAGATAATTTAATAAAATATTATTTGTTTTAAAAAAACAATTAAGTCAATTTTGACACTATTTAGTATTGGGTTTTTGTTAAAGTCATATAAACTTGATTACCTCAAAACAAATTCATTAAATAAACCCTAACATGTCATATTAACCTATAAAATTCGGGTAATTCATCAAAAGGCTCAATTAATATTGATTCTAATATTTATAATATCAATTATTTTAATCATTCATTAATTATGAAATTACTACATCATCATTGTGTCATAAATAAATTTTATTATTTAATGAATAAAAATTATAAATAAAATAAAATTATTTAGGAAGTTTTTTTATATTTGAAATGATTATTTATAGTCGGATATATCTTATTTATAACATCATACTTAAAATGGATTAGTTAATAAGCATTGAATTTTACGCTTTTATATCTTCTTTAAATAAAATAATAGTAAATGTTCTAATCTAATCCAAGTTGTTCAAAAAGAATCATATTTTATTCCTAAGCTTGGTTTTAGTTGAAATATACCTATCCAATAGAATTAGTACATGTGTTAGGGTAATTAAAATATCATTTTTACCATTAATTACCTTATTTACTTTTAACAGCGGTAAATAAAATTCAAAAGTTACTATTCACCAAAAATTATTTTTATCTTATTTAACCACATTTTAATTACTGGTATAACAATGTCTCTATGATATTTGAAATTAAATTCACATAATTTATAAAATTATGTTTTATGCAAATTAGTAAATGTTCCTAGAAGGTGGATTAGAGGCGTTAAAATGTTCAATAAAATATTATACAACTAATATTATAATAAAATGACTCCAATTAATTATATTAGACTTATATAGGTGTTATGTATCAATATTGACATTTAAATAGAATAATAATTATTTAAATAAAAATCAATTTTAAATAATAATGCAGTGTTTTTCACTATTCATCAAAAATTGAATGTTTTTAGAAAAATACCAAAAATTCACCTTAAGATAATTTTAATAATCCAAATTTCAAAATTATTTCTATTTAAAATAATAAAAAATGAAGAATTTTTATTAATTAATTTAGAAAATAATCTAATTATCAAAACCAGAAAACGGGTTTTTGATAAGTAAAAACTGTGAAAAGATTGATTTATGTTTATGTCCTATTAAAATGTAAAATTACATCTAATGACCAAAATTGGATTAAATAGTAAAAATATATTATAATTATACTTTATAACCATTCAAATGTATAATTTAACATTATAAATTATTTTTATTAAAAATGTTGTTTTTATTTTAAATTTAGTATTTTTCACTATTCCTCAAAATATGAAAGTTATTAGAAAAGAACCCAAAATTTATCCAAACTAAATTTTTATTTCCCACTTTTAAAGATTAATTTTATTTTATAAAAGTGTAAAATATTTTATTTAAAAAAGTTTTTCTATTAAAAGGTGATAAAATTCCATTTTTTGAAAAATACTTCTTTTATTTGAAAAATAGAATTTGTTCTTATATTATGTCTAAGAAATGCATAGTATGAATTCAATAATTATATGAAGTATATAAAATTCAAAATGTATTTAATACAATACAAAACTGCTTTTTGAACGACTAGTTTGGTATGGCGTGGTGCGCTCGAACTCGGTGTTGTGTGTCGCGCAAGCTATTGAATTACTTTAAAAAAAATAACTTACTATGAAATCTTGGGGTGTTACAATATTAATAAATAATTTTTAGTAAAAATTCCCTTATAATTGATAAATAACATTAAATTTGTACAATTATTTTATACCAATTGAATAAATGAATGTTCATGATAGGAAATCCTTATTAGAAGTAGAATTTAACCTTCTTTCCCAAATATTTGTACCTTTTGATGTTTTTTTGTGAATTATGTATATTAGATAGGTTTTCAATTCATAAAGGTGAAAATTTGTATTGAGAAGATGGTATTGAAAAAAATAATTGGATATTTAAAATAGGTTCTATGATTTACTCTCATTACATTATATTTTTTATCCTATACTAAGTAAAATAAAATAGGCAGTGTCTTGGGTAGTTAAACAATTACTCTCACCTAGAATATGATCTCGTTATAACTATTACAATTAGTTTATTACTAAGATCAAATAAAGGTTGGGTGATATTGGGGATAATTTTTCCATGTGAAGCTTCTGAAAATGATAATAAATTTTGATAGAGGGATAATTGTCATTATATTTAAAATGTTTTGATACTTAAATTTTAGTTGGAGTAAGTGAGTGTTATCATCTTCGATGGAATTTTCATTATGATTATCATTTTATTATCATGAATTATTCTTATTTTTTTAACCTACCTATAATAATTATTATTTTTCAATGAATTCTTAACCAATCCTCAGCCCTAGATACATTTTATAATTTAATGTGAGTTCCTCATGAGTGATGTTGATATTAATCTCAATACGGATGTAATTCTAGAATATTACCAGACTATATATATAAACATATAAATTATGTATGAGAAATTTTTTAGAAAAAGTGAATCTTTAGTGATGATTGAAATTAATATTCAATGAGGTAGATAATTAATAAATTCATTATTAATGAGATATTTAATGATGTGATTATAAAATAAAATATTTCTTTAATTTAAATTAGATATGATGAATGATGTGACAATTTTAAATTGAATTAGTTGTTTTACATTGAATTATTTTAGATAATGCTTTATGTTTATGAATATGATAATTTACATGTTCCACTTATTATAGTTTGAACCCTTATTGTCTTGATGATGTAGTTTTTTTAGGGACAACGAACGATTCAAAAATGGGGGAGTTATATGATTATGATATATATAGACTATATTAAAACTATGTTTAATTATATAATGATTAAAATAAGTATTTTATCAATTTTTTAGATAATTTATATCTATATTATATTATTAAAGATCATTTTTGGGATTTTTGAAGAAAAGTAAATCAAACCACTCCATATCCACTAGTTAATGATGTAGTCCAATGAAACTAGAAACTAAAGACTAGTATTTAATGAGACTATTACATGGATATGTTACCACACTATAACATTTCAACATTTTAGACAAATTATAATGACATATTAAATATTTTTTCCATTTCCTTATGTTTTATACTATTAATATAATAAGGTATTATAAAAATTGAAGAATTTTTTTAACCTCACCCAAAAACTATTGAATATCATTCTAGTGTTTAAAATGTAGCTATCCAATCTCTAACATTACAAGGGGTATGTGTATAAGGATATTTATTAGAGTATGACATGACTTAGAACTAGACTGAGGAGCATGAACCTGATGTGGTCGACACTGCATGAAGATCCTAATGTCCATAGTGGGAGGCATTGATTCGTAGTAGGCTGATAAGTACCAATAGAATTCTTAGAAAAATGGATGAATAAATTATAATAATATAATTAATAAATTATATCTTGAATTTATATGTATTATATTGATGAATGGTTCCATAACGTAGTATGAATCACTATGGCTTGGAAGAGCCAAAACTAGTAGGAGTTCTCATATATTCCCCTATACTTTAGCACACCCTGTATAATGCCATATGAGGAGTATTTAAATTTTAATATTATATCCTTCTACTTGTGTGTATATGGTTAAATAAAAAATTCATAAGGGTATTATTAGACATAATGACGGTATGGTTCACATTAAAATTAGAGATTATATATTTTCTTTCCATAAAATAGTCACTAAATCCTAGAGGATGTCTATGTGGCTCATATATGGAACCAAGTAAATAAAATTATTTCCATATAATTTTTCATTCCCAAAAAATCCATTTTTGGTAGGGGTTCAAATCCCATAATGTACATCATGACATGGAGTCTTGAAATTTGGTAGAGAAATGATATTTGAGATACAAGATCTTCACATCATAGAAAATTAAATATAATAAAATACTGTCAAATAGTAGTTTTATATGGTAAAAAATCTCATGAAATCATTTTGGATATATCATGATAATAAAATATTAAATATTTTGAAGAATGTATAATTTCTCAATTGAATACCCATTATTGTTTCCTCTTGGATTTGGTTAAAGGAACTATAAAAAACCAATAATTAATTTCACAATATACAATCAAGTAGTCTATGATGTGATGACTATTAGACTATTAAAAAAAAATTCCTCATAATTCAAGGAAGAAATGAATATTTTTAAATAACTTGGGTGCTATAAAGGATGATAATATAAATGAAGCAAGAGGTAGGCCTTCCAAGGGATGGAAAACACTTTCTTTTGAGTTTTTTGAGGCTTTGACTAATGTTTGGAGTTGAGATTGAAGCATGTTCGGTAGAAAAGATTCCCCTTTTACTCTCTAATTTTTTTTCATCCTTTTCTTCCCATAATGAGTATTATATCCTTTAATTTCTATATATATATATATTGTGTTATGAATGAAAAATAGTTCATGACTGATTAGTCAATTGAGGGATAGTGGATCATGAGTGGGATGAACAATGTTATTTTATGAAGGGTTGATTATTAAGTGAATTAATTATAATGGAAACATTTATTTTTTATATTTCCATATTATCCATTAACCATTTATATAGAGTTATAGTTCTTATGGGATTAACCCCAATGTGGTCATAGGGATAAAAAAAGTAAGAGTTAACCCGGACTTCACTTATTTTCATAATATTGAACCAAATAAACCTAGATATCACTATATTACCGTGATAAAATGATTTTCAAAGACCTAGGTGCTACTATTTTTCCATGAACATGTGATTTAGATTGGATATAAAGTCTCATATGTGGTAACCATTTTTAACTCCCTATAAAATTAAATCATTATCTTTAGGGAATAATCCTTTAATATTGATTCATCGCCCCTTTATTTTATATAATGTTTTACCAACCCAAATTTGATCTATTATAATTATTTTCTGAGTATATGGGTAATAAATTCAATTATTTTGTTATTTTCCTTGGCTTTATTACATTTAATTATTCAAAATAACAACTAATTAATGATAATTAGAAGATGATCCCCCACGTTTATTGCATTTCAAGTTTGGGATTGAAATTATCAATACTACTCAATATATTATTAGTAACTATGAATTCAAGAAATCAATACTATCCTTTGATAAATTACCTCGTGATTTAATTTTTCTAATGAGCTTGTCAGTGAACAATTGGGGTTGATAGGTTTACATTAGAATATTGAATCTGAAAATCTAATGGAACATATAATGATTAATGGACCTTGATGGGTGTTATTACATATGAATGAATTTCCCTACCAATGTGTATATATTCACGATGGTATAACATGAATAAGGTGTGAATTATACATAAAGGGAAGTTTGTAAGATGTAAATATTAACATGTATATGTTTAATATAAGGGTTTACAGATATATAGACTAAGGAAATCACTATGTAAATAGATGAAAAGTGGGTTCCATTGAAATACTTCTATAAATTTGGTTGAAAATGCTTTTCATGACTACATAGAAATTATTTGAAAGGTGGGTTCCATATTGTTTTTATAAGGAATTTATTCTCTAGGTATTGTAACCTAGATGGGAGTTGGAATAATACCAGGGAACGTTTGATATAACCATATACAGTGGTGAATCCATTCACAATTTACACATTGGAGGAGGATCAAATTTAGGTGGGAGAAAGTGTGTTTGTAGATAAGTATGAGACTATTGAGAATCATTTGAGAACTTTTAATGTCACACAATATTTTATTGATAATTTCAATGGGGTATATCAAAAGTGAAATAGGTCATATGATTGAGATGTATTTTTATCCAGGGGAAAACGATAATCCCATGAGAGATATTAAAACTATTCTCGAACGTGTTCTAAGGAGGGGACCAATATGATCCCTAAGGATTCTTAGTTTATGAACATTCATATCAAACTAAAGGGCTATAATTTATGGTTTTACATCTTTTACCATATTGGATAGATAATTTTTGAAAAGATAAGGGTATGGTTAAACCACATTGAATTGAAATATCAATTCTAATCTAGAAACCAATTTCAGGAATGAACATAAATTTAGGTAATAATTCCTGGGACATAGTTCCATTTCTTATGGTCATGTAACCCAATAAATGTCAGTTTATTCCTATGTTATGATTATATAACTTGAGCCATGGGGGATTCTAGGATTTTAGACCATACAAATTTTATAAGAGGATGAGGTAGTCTTATAAGAAGTAAGGGAAACATTAAGATAAAACTGACATGAATTGATACCCCAATGATAATTTCTAAAACATTTGGGATAAGTGAATAATTTTTAATGACAAGATTCAAAATAATTTACATTGAGGAAACTGTTATCTCAGTGAAAAATCTAGAATAAAAAATGTATGGTGGGTTGATGAACATTAATAAGAGGTTGGGGTGATAGGATAATTTTTTTTAGTCTTGGGATAGGATATTCAAACATCATTGTGTATCCAATATAATAATAATAAAGACACATTTTGTTAATAAATTTTAATCATTCAAGTATATTTGGTTCATATGTAATAGGACATTCTATAAATATATGGGTGCACTAGTGATAAATGAAACAATAAAATTTGATGTGAATAGGAAAAGTGACATCATCAGTGGAAGAATTGTGCATATAAATTGTGTCTATGGATAGGAATAAAATAAGGTATTATGGTTTCAATATTTATCACGTTAAATAATAATTAACCCAAATTTTTTTCATGAGAATATTTTACTTTGATCCGGTGTTTACACAATACAAGGTTTAATGAGAAATTATTTGGCACCTGGGTGATGTATGTGGTCCTGAAAGAAGTAAAAAATGTAATTCTAACACTAGGAAATAATGGGATTTGAATGTGTTGATGGGAAAAGAATAAGAATCAAAGTTTCACTACGTATCATATGAAATAAGAATCAATCTAAGAATAATTATTTTGTTCATTGTGGTAGAGAACACCACTAAGAGTGAGGTATCATAGGATACCAACACCACCACAAAGAGGTGTCCTCTCTAGAGGTCCAAAGAATAATACCATTAAACTCATTCAATAAGAAAATTTATATCAAATTTATCATCAGAAAGATATTGAACAAAATCATAAATTATATACAACATAGATTAGTACTATGAAGTTTAACACTATATGGTAAGTATGGTGAAAATAAAATTTAATGTTGAATAGTAAGGATGATGACCATGTAAGATAGTGTCATATGGTAAGGATGAGGATCACGTATAATTTTTTTTGGTAGGGATGATATAAAAATTATTTAAAATAATTTATATCAGACTATGGTGATATTGGAATGATCAATACATGGTATATCATAAGAAACTAAGTTGTTATGGGTAGTGTAATTCACTCCAATTTCATAGAGATGAATAGTTATTTACCATTATATTAGACTTTGGGAGTGGTTAAAAGTAATTCATATATGTGATCCATCTTCAACATATTTCTTCCTGGTAACATTTTCAATTTCAATATAAATAATAAATCACATTACATGTGTGATTAGACAAAAAACATTCTTTTTAAATGACTAGGAAACTTAATTTTGATAATACATGTGATCATGTAGTTCCAAGAGACTATATTTACCATCAGATTATAACCAATATTTCTAGAATTGAGATTAGTTATCATAGTTAATCATTGATGATTATCTAGTGTGATAGTATATGAATATTGATCTGAATACTATTTTTTTCATATAATAATGATAAATGTGCCACTTGAATGGTTGTCAAATTCATGGTATGATATTTCCAAAACACATTGGTGAGTTTTTATGGCCAACTATTCTCATTCATATCCATTATATTTTATAGTATGTTAGAGATGTTGTTTTGAATTTCCTTTATCCCTCCATTCACCAGTGCATTTTATATTGGAGTACGGTTGGACGTATTGTTTTAATTAATGTAAACATTTCTTTACATGGATGATTTCAAATTAATATCATTATTTATAAAAAAATATTTAGGGTTCATAATTAATGAATATTTTTGGATTTCAGAAACATGAACATAGACTTGACCATGAATTCCTTCAATATAATTACATTAATCCAGTTTTCAAAATTAACCAACAATAGTAAGAATGGAATAGAAAATCCTCAATTTATTTGAAATGTATTAACCTATACAATTTATTCCCTGTAGAAAACATGATAAATTAATTTGGGGTGTGGATCATCATTAGAATATAATTATTAATTTATTTATGAAGCTATAATATGTGAATCTTAAATCTTAATTTCATGTAATCAAGAACCACAGGGGGAAAAATTGTCCCCCAATTAGATTGAGTATAAGAGATTCCATCTAGTTAGAGGAGATCCACATGATCTATTATGAATCATTGATAACATGTGAGTAGTATTCTTTCCCTAAATTCAATAAAGGCCAATTCAATAAATTCTTTATTATATTGTAATTTCATAGAGTCTGTGAAAACACAGAGGATGAAATATTATAATCTCTGAATGATATTCTCTTAGTAAAATCGATGTGATGGTAACATCCAATTCAATAATAATTTATGGTCATTTATCTTTATTATTCTTCATTTACCATTGGGATATTCATGGGTATCATATTGTAGGAACCAATATTTAATATATTCACTTATTCATATTCCACATCAATGGAGGAGGTGAACGCTCTACGATGTGAGACATGAATGGTCACCCAATCCAACTCAAGATTAGTATGGAATGTAGAAGTGTTTTCCAAAGTGCGTGTTTGAGTATTTCAAGGACATTGTACTAGGAAACCATTTGTTTGAAGAAAAACATAGAAATTAACTAAATGTTTCAATAGATTTATAGTATGATTAAATTATTCTTAATTATTTATTCACTATTTATATTATGGATGAAAAGACTTGAGTCCCACTACATATGTAACAAGTGTTCTTAAATATCATCGGCTAACTTGGGGATGCTAAAAATTATTGACATTCCACCTCCTTGTTTGTTGATCCATCTAAAAAATAATTATTATGGAATAGGGTCATTCACTTGATATATTATGAAAACTACTAAGTAAACCCTATTGAAATTATGGTTATCCATCCTCCTCCTAGTCGAGCTCTGTGTAAAACCATTATAGTGCATCTACCAACTAGTTGAGGCCATACCAATGGACAAAAGAGAAGTATTGGGAAATATATCTCCATGGGAAACTTCTCTACGGATATGTTTTGGGAAACTAACGTTTCCAATCCTAGTCACTTGTATGCCTCATGAGGGTATAACCTGATGCCAAATTAAATAATAATCACACACTATTGTGATAGTTATCTAATTATCATTTGGTATTTGATGATATAATTTTGTGGGTTATTATAGTATATCATCTATATCTCTTGATGTTTTAGATAATCATACAAATTATAAAGAAAAAATTCCAAGTCAATACTATTCCTCATGATAGTATAATATCTATATTTATCTTCTATCATCAATAAAAAGAGGGAGTATGGATTATTTTATTTACACATGTTATTATTTTGAGCTAAGGGGCCTAAAGAAATAATGATAGAGATTTCAAATAGAACCAGGATTCCACTAGATAGTTGGAATCAAAATTGGGTGTTTTAGTAAATAATATTATTTTACAAATAATGCATTCTAGAATTCATTATCCCACTTATTAGTAGTTCTGTACATTATCAGTTTCAAGAAGTACATTTATGAATCTAATAATTTAACATATTTTAATCTAATAATAATTGTTTTAAATCAATCCAAGTTTTATTTGAGGGAAATTTTCACATTGTAACATTTTGGGGATAATTTGATCTTATTTGTAAAAATGGTATAATTATTGATTTTTTTGTATTATATATGTGTTTTCTATTTTATCCAAATATTATTATAGAATATTAAAAATTATAAACTTTCTTAATGTTAAGATTCAACATATAATGGGATAAATTTATTTCAAATTTACCTTGAGTAGAATTAAAAAATAGGAGGCCTAATTAATGATTATAATTCATCTAATTTAATATATTCTCTGTTTTGAATAATTTTATATATGTACCCATATGACATTTATTTCAAGGAAAAAATATCTAACCCAGTAACATTAATGTTATATAATTCCTATGAATATATTAATTACCTATGTTCATTTTTTATTGTGACTTATTCAACACTATAAATGGATGAAAATATAGAGAAATGGAATTTTTAGAGTCTGTATATACCAAAAAATTACTCTATGGTATACTCATATAATATTATACAAGCCTCTAATCGGTCTCAAATTTTCATAGAGAATAGTAAATATAAATATGAAAAATTTTAATTTTGACCATATTAAATGATTCTTCAATTTTTCTTGGAAAATATTGTGCCATCTTTCAAATGATAGAAATGGTGAAAATAATTTCTCTTAAAATTTCCTTATAAAATTTTTCCTATTTTATATTCAAAATATTTTTCTATTTTATAATATAAATGTAGTAATTTATTTTTTAATAGTTTCTAAACTTTTATTTTTCATTTGTTCTTCATTCCTTCATGTATTTCATTTTATTTTGTGTTTCTCCCACCATACTTCTCATTTATCTATAATTAGGGAGAACTAAAATTCATTGTTTTTTGAGGGATGGGGAAGTGGTGAATCTTCAGTTCATGTTCATCAATTATTTATTTTTATTTAATTTTAAAAAAATTAATTATGGTTAAATCAATTATCATTAGTGGTGACATCATTTTCTCAACTATTGTATTCCTATTCTTGTTTATTTTTATAACTCTCTATATACTTCATAATGCTACATTCAGTGGTGTATAATTATAGTGATGTTGTGGGGAAGATTATATTAAATTCATATGGTTGGTATAGGATGAAAATAATTTAATTATCTGATGTTTCGTGATATTATTTTTCTCAAAATATAAGTTAATATTAAGACTTTGTATTTTTAATGACCAAAGATAGAATCTTTGTAAACTCCTTAGGACTGTAGATGTATATCACTAACTTCCTTGTGTTTAGGGTATTTTTTAAATTTTAAATTCTTGTTTATATATTTATATCCAATTATTTTTAGACTCCCCCATTTCAATTTTATATAAAATAATATTATGAAAAATATAATACAATAAATTTAAATACTGATTTATTGAAACTAACACTCCTCAAGATAGACAACCCATCTCACCCCATATTATACACTTAGTAATAATTATCATTAAATGTTTGACAAAACCTATTATATCACTCATCAAATTGGAACACGTTTTGGGTAACCAGTATAATAACTTTTTTTTATTTTAAAATTTAAAATGTTTTACTATTATCAAATTATTTAAAATACATAGATGGAAAATAGAATCATTATTTCCTTTATCCCTTCCATTAGTGAATATACGAATAAATTTTAAAGGAAAATATTAGGGGTTTGAGAATAAAAAATTTGGATAGAATATATTCACATTGACCATATAGGACCTAAAGGAAGTATTTAAGAAACTTATTTTAGTATCATTGGTTATGGAGCTCGTAGAATTTTTCTAGTATATTCTAGATTTATATGAAGAATTATCCAAGTTACCCAAAGTGAACATGAATAATTATTTTAAAGAATCTATCATGATGATGGAAAATAAAACACAAAATATTCTCCACCAAACAACTCTAAAAATTTCATAGATGTCTTCCAATAAGACATAACACTTCAAGTTGACTATTTAAAATGACTAACGTAACATTGTATTATCATTTTTTTTAATTTTACATAGTTATCAAAATACATTTATAAAAATTATTTGTTTTTTATGGAACGTTACATATACATTATATATAGTGTTATAATGATGAGTTTGAAGGTATATCCAATAAGGATAAGATGGTGGTGAAATTTTAAGATGAAATAATTCAGTAATATTTGATAGCTAAAAAGAAAATAAATACTAATTTGACTGAGGGGGTAATAAAAATAATAAAATTTCATTTTTTAATATTTTAAAAATATTATTTTAGATGATTTTATATATTATTTTTATGAAAATAAATCAATTTTGAAAACAGATGGTAGAAAAAAACTACACAATAGGTGGTCGTTGAAGAAAATGTAGAGATCAATGAGATCTTGACGGTGTGAATTCCACTTCTATAACAGTTGTCACATCTAAAAGTGGAGGTCTTAAAATATCTAATATGGCGTACCCCTTACAAAATTTCCTTCCCCCAATGCTTACAACATTTATATTTTTATGGTTGGGGTGGTAACATTTTTCTATTTTCTATGGGTCCACACACTTTCAGTCTACTCAAAGATACATGGAGAAATAAAATGTGGTGGTTATTATAATTGAAACATCACCCACCTGAAAATTTTTAATGAACCACAACAAAAATCAACTGGATTGAGTTAAAATACAATAACCAATTTGTAGATAAACCATGTTTTATTATTTTTCTTATTTACCATTATATTACTATTTATTTATTATGGTTTAAATATTTTTTTATCCTACTTTCTATTAGGTTTAATGTTTATACATCTAGGATATGAAATCAAATATGTGACTTCTAAAAAAAATTTGTTATAAATTTTTTTATATTTTATTTTTCTAAAATTTTATTTTGAGTTTTTTGAGTATAAATGAAAAGGTAGTTGAAACTAATAATGAGAGGGATGCAAACCTATTTTTTTAAAAATCATTTTTTTAATTCTTCTTAAGTTTAGTCTTTTTTTTTATTTTTTATTCTTAATTTTATAGTGTTTACAATAATTATTGAGCTAAATTTAATTCCTTTGTAAATTAAATCCCAAATGGTATTTTCAGAACAATACTTGAATTAAATTATTAATAATTAAAAGAAATTAGTGAATGGTTTTTGGTTCATAATCTCATTAAACTTTTTTAAATATTTTTTATTTATTCTGAAAATCCAATTAATTATTACTATATGAATTGAATATCTTATCCAAATTGATAAGATCACAAAACATTTTTATATATTCATGCATTTCTATTTTCCTTGAGATATATGAACTTTGTTTTGTGATCCATAACAAGTGAATTTTATTATTTAAAGCATTAGATATCATAGAATTATTGTATCTGATAGAGGTACATATTTTTATTTTTCATATTTTTTACTTTATACCTACACTTTATATTCACCGTTTTATCCCTTAGAATCAATTAATTCATTTGTGGGTTTTATCCACATTACTGGATGAAAGTTCATTACCTATCAACACTGTTAATTTTTTTCATGAATATTTCATCTTTGAGTATATGAGAAGAGACTTTTAGGTTTATTATTTTAGAATAAATTCTTTAAAAGTGGTGTTTGTTGTGACTAACTATTTTGGGAAGTTGAATGAGAAAAATGGGAATGTGTTTTTATTTTATTTATCTTTATTCATAAAATTTGGTCATATAAAAAAAGATAAAAAAGGAAAAAGGAAAAAATATATGATATTGAATAATTAGTTTTTATTAATTTTAGGACTCATATCCCACTGAAAAAATCATCTTTATAAATTTTAATTTTATCATTCTATTATTTTTTCATTTTATCCTGTAAAAAAAAGAAAAAATAGATAATAAATATGAAATATTTTATCATAATAATTCATAAAATCATGGATAATTCCCCAAAAGGGGAGATTGTATACATCATTTAAGGGTAATTTATTGAGGTACTTCCTATGTTTTTTCTTGAATATTTATTAATTATACATAAGAGATGAACCTTTTTTCTACTTAAATATTTCAAAATAATTTCAAACAATCTATAGACAAAAAATCACTATGATATTTCCTCATCAATAAAATAATGTTTATGTATTGTAATGTGAAAAATTTTGAATATTCCCAATCCTAAATAGGTCAAAAATGTTTATAAGAATAATATAAAATATATATTTATATTATTTAGCGATGACAGAAATATTTTTTTGAGAGTTATTTTTGACCAGTGCATGGGGACTAAAATGAGATCGAACTAAATTTCATCATTATAATTGAATGTTAAAGAATTTAGGTCCATACAGGAGGCATGTTATTTCTATACATGTGATAATTCAATAGTATTTCCAATTATATATTGAGATATTTTTTACCATATTATTGATGATTTCCTAGGAGTGAGGTGGTTATGTGTGTGGGCTTTTTGAATATCAAATTTTCAGAAATTTTATTCTATAATGAAAGATTTAAATCCCACTAATTAGACATTTTATGAATATTTTCCAGAATTTTAGGTTTTAGGAAAATGTATGCATAATTTTCAAAATGTACAAAATGTTTATTTTTATGTATTTTAAATCTCATTTATATTTTGACCATAAAATATTTAAAACTAATATAATTTTTTAATGTATGTTTTTTATGGCCTCAAAAAATTATTGGACAAATATCAATAAATTGGACGATGATCTGAATATAATAATAAGTGTTACAAATTAATATTATAAATTAGTCATAGGAATTGGTGTTTAGTTTGGATAAATTTTTAATATGGTATGATATCTTACATATGGAATGTAAATTATATGATACATTTTAAAGTTGGATAGAGAATATTACTTGGAAAAAATAATCTCTAATGGATGCATGTCATTTAGACTTATTTAAGGCCATAAATGAATCATAATCCATAGAAATTGAATTTAAAGAGTCTGGATGGCCAAAAAAATTATTAATAATATTTCATATATTTTTCTCTATGTATTAAATTAATCTAAACGTCTATGGTAGAATGAATGATACATTGGGGAAGAATATTGATGAATACCAAATTCTATGATTCGTCCACTTCATGGTCCATAAACTTTCCAAAATATGAATGATCAAAATGGAGTGAAAATTTTCACTACCATTTTATTTTAAATATTTACCTATTTTACATTTAAATGAATTATCAGCATGAGGAGATATCAGAATATTGAATGAATGTATACAAAATTTTTGAAATTGTGAATTTACATTAAATTCCATTCTTGATAATGAATAAGTAAAATTGGACATTATTAAAGGATCTTTGTGGATCCTTAACTAAAAATTATCATTGAATTAAGAGCTTAGTTGATTAGACATTTCTAGTGTAATATTCTTGCATATTATATATATATATCTCTATTAATTTTGTAAAATATGAAGAGGTTCTACTATGTCATAGATATCATTTATGTAAGATTATTATTAAAATAAACATTATGGGTTATACATGTTATAGTGTTATCTATTAATGGAAATTTTTTAACATGAATAGAGTAGAAAAATTATTTTATGATTTAGATATAAAAAACATTAATTGGATAAAGAGTCCTAATGTTGATAATTTTGATGAATAAGTTATAATAAGACTATAATAATGTTTGAGAAATATGCTGTAATAAATAATAATATTTTTACTTCATTGGAATTGATTTTTAACTTTTTTGAGGCACAAATATAGTTTAAAGAAGTGATTATATAATTTAGATAGGGAGATTGTGGTTTTGATTAAGTAATTTAATTGATTTTATTAAAATTTTCATACTATAAAAAGACTAGTTATAGGAAATTTCTCAAGAACATAGACATGAGAATATGATTAACCATATATATCCACAATAACAACATGAATAGATGATATGTAGAGAGCACAGTGTGAGTAGAGATATTATGAGTGTGCGGATCAGGGTATAGTGGTGTTTCTTTACATCCACACATCTGGGTCAGAATAGTGGGCGACATGACTACTCTATATCCTATATAGTTAGCATCGATTATGTTGAGGGATTAAAATTATCTTTTTAGCAATGTTATTTCATAGGATTCTTTGTTATGGTATCCTTTCAATACAAAAATAACGTGACAACATTATTTAAAATACTAACACAAGATTCCAAGGAAAACGATGTGTTGTGACATCATCACTAACCTCAATCCTTAGCATAGGGTTCCTAAGAATTATCTATTTTTTTCTATCATCACAATATTTTGGATCAATCCAAGATCTTAATAGCCTCAATAATCAATAAGTGTTATCATACGAATCTTTATAATTCATTATTAATGTGGTTCTTGTAAGATTTGATGGGATATTCATTTGTGTCAAAACCATAGATATTGATTTTATGATGACACCATAGTGAAGGATTGTTCTGAGAATGAATGTTAACTAAAAAAATATTATATATTGTTGGTTAAATAAAATTTATTGGAATATTCTAATTCTTCGTGAATCTTAAGCTTAATGTGTAGTCATGTGAATTGAACTTGAGTTTCATTTGTGAACTGTTGACACATATTTACTTCAAGTAGTGAAGTACGAGTTCAAGAAGAGAAGAGTCATATTATATATGAGGGTTAAATGAGGAAGTTGGAAAACATCTACAAATACACTATCCCTCTTTTCTTCCAGACATGGTGATAATGAGAAAAAGTGAAACAGTTCAAGATTTTTTAATGGAATATGAAATAAAGGATATATTTTCATTTGAAGTGAGATATAATCTGTTTCATGACACAATGTCCAATACCATTAATATTATGATAAGAATATGTGTGTTAAACATGAATTTTTACTAACTTATCACAAATTTTTAGTAGTCAAAAGAAGAATAAAATCCTCTTCATAAATTTTTTTCATAAAGGAAGCCACTCTTTTATAGTTGTTCATTGACGATGACTAAAACTTCTATGTAAAATATAGTGGTGTGAAGAAGTACCATAAAACATGTTGTTTTTTATGAAGTAAGTTCTATTCTAAAATATAAAGTATATAAAATCTGTGGTTCAATGTATTATATATTATATGACGGTATTGAATATGTATTATATGATGTGATGTTGGGAATCATTTTAAAGGGGTTATTACATTTAGGAATCCTATGCTTACTCAAAGAATAAGTGATTATAAATTTAAAATAGAGATAAACAGTGTTATATTATGAATTTATTATCCTATGAAGAGGAGTGAAATCCCATAAAGTAGTAATTTTTGAAAATTGACACATGTTAAGACAATGTAACATGTTAATCTGGAATATTGTTTGGTCAACACACGAATATTAGTACAAGGAAGGTGAAGGGAAAGGATTTCATGATAAAAGGCTAAGAATAGTATTCTGAGGGATATAATAGTTATTAAAAAATATTCCATGTTTTATTTTTATTATGGAAGTGTAGATAACAATATATAGAAGATGAAAAAATTCAGTTCATTATTATATATCAATGAAAATTATTGGAATCATTTTCATGAGGAAATATTGAGTTGATATTCCAGAAGTATCGATATGAATCAATAGTTGAAAGTTAGTTGTGAAAAGTAGTGTAGTGATGAAATGGTGTAGTGGTATGGGAAACTATTAAGTGAAGAACCTGAAATTTTCTAGATATTAAAACCTGATTTACTAAAGTGAATATTTTAATAAATAAATATATGAGATATCCTTGATATTTCTAGCATTATTTAATAGTGATAATGAAGCATATTGTTTTATATATTTATTTGAGGAGGAATTTTTTATCAATATAATACCAATCATAGAATTATAATCATATGGGTTAAAAAAATAACATAGTTAAAGATAAGGTGAAAACATAACTCTTTTCTCATGAATTTGAGTTTATATAGCTTGTATAAGAATAATAGTGACATAGTATTCTCATATATGTACATAACATTTTTTATATGAATATTAATTATATTTCATGAACATACACCTAAAGGCTGTTATAGTTTTGTTTTATTGGAAACATGTAACGTGATCCTCTAATCCGGTGAAAGATCTTCATTTTACCTGATAATGACCATCCCATTTAGTTCACTTTATATACGTACCCTATATAAAACCTTCCCTCATAACCTATGGAAAGTAATAATAAGAACTTATTAGATTAGATTCTCATTATGGGTAAGCATAAGTGATAAAAATATATGATTATAGAGAATTATTTAATAAGAATAAGGATATGTGATAATGAACATAACTTTGGAAGTTCATACCCAATATTTCTTAGATCATAAACATGAGTAATGGAACATAACATTTTAGATCAAAATACATGAATCATATGTTAATCAAGGAACTTGATCCATGAGAGAATAACATTGTAATAAAACATAGATTTTTGGAATAAAATTCATGCTATAACATTGTTAAATTGTAAAAATAGAAACATGTTTACTCATTATATTAAGAACATGAAATTATCCCCTCAAATATACTTAAATATATGCAACCAGCTCCACACCTAACATTATGTATATGCAAGACAACTCCACGCTTAACAACATGAACATGCAATTAGGTTGACACAAGAAATTTTTGAACATATAATAATGTTAATGCATAACATTATGGAAAGGAAATATAAGCCTAAACATAACATCATAATATTCAAGGATCACTCTAAAAACCATCATAGTATATAGTTTCAATACTGAACAAGGTTCATTCTCTATTCCAGGCATGTCTATATCATGAGATATAATTCATTACCCACTTCATTAGAGGGAGATATAAGTCTCACCCATATTTATTAAAAATGTAACTTCAATACATGTTAATAAAGTAATTACTATCATATAAATAAAATTATGCATATGTGTGACATAAGATCCCAAAACATTCCTCACATCAGAATCCTCGAAATGAAATGGGTTTCGTAATAATTTCATCATAACGTAACCTGTAGAAAATAAAAAGGATTAATAATCATTTCATCAAAGACTTATCCATGAAAAAATAAGTGAGTTTCATAATATTTTTATTATGGTGAAACCGTAGAAGAGAAATAGATTTTATAAATATCTTTTCATCATAAATATAAACCATTCAATGAAATAATAAAAACAGTAACCTTGGATAATATCCCTAGTGAATAATAATTAACCTCAAATAATGTAATCATTTAGGGAAAATAATTATGGAATATTTTTTGGGAAATTTCATGACTAAAATATTTTTTCTATCAAAATCAATTTTAAAAACACAAATCATTATGAAAATACTTTTCCTTGAAAATAACTATTAAGATTTAAGAAATAAGTTTTCAAAAACCATTTGAAAAATTTATTGAGGTAATATATTTTCCTCCATGAATACTTATTTTTAAAAATAAAATATTTTTAAAACATTTTTCAGTGAAAATAACCTTGAAAATAATAAAGTATTATATGATTTAATTATTATTCATGATGTCAAAAAAATTTATTCCATATACGTTAAAATGAAAATCCCTTTCACATATTCTTTAAAATCATATTGAGTATTATTAGGGAAAATGACTTAAATATTTCTTGAAAACCCTTTTTTAAAAGTATATAATGTTTAAAATTTAATTTAATAAATAATTTGGAGAATAAAATATTTTTAAAATTGTTTTTGAAAACATTTTTTTGAAGGAAATGGTTTTACAGCTAAAAATAGATATAAAGTCAAATTTTCATAGTTTTTTTTAATATTTATATGTAGAATAGTGTAAAAAATAGTTCCATTACTTGAATATATAATTAATAACAATAATAGAATAAACATCATTATAATTTTTAAGAGGTATATCATGATATTTCCACATTGGAGAATTAATCATAAACAATCCTAGTAAATGGTGAGAGTTTACCATAAAAACATTACCACTTTGGTTACGTTGATTCAGAAGCCCCATGAGATAATAACATGAAATGAAACATAAAATATAATTATACCTAATAAATTCATGATATTACATGTCAAAGGGTCTGTATATACACAACCTTAACTAATATAGTTTAATAACATAAGGTACATCAGAAAGAAGGGAAATTGAGAGAAAAATCACATACCTCTTTGGTAAAATTTAAACCATAAACCATCAGTAATTTAGATAATAAAACGGTTTATAAATCCCCTCAAATTTGATGAAAATAATCATAAAAACATTCATGATAATTATATACACAACATAAAATAAATGGTTGGTGAATATGGAATTTGTCTTACAAAACATAATAAGTGAGACAGAAATCCCTTACCATAAGTCTTGACTTCCATTATTCATAGTCAAACCTAATGTATCATAAATAAAATATTATTATACATTTATTACCAAACCATATTCATATATATAAAACCATATATTATTTTATTATTACCTTTTATTACTTTTTTATCAAGAATTCCATGCTGAAGTCTCGTTTCGTGCAATAATTGTCATGTTTTTCGTGTTTGTTTTAAACTTTTATTTCTTGGTCCTTTTAATTAAATCGTAGTTTCCTAATATTTAAAATGAATAAAATGAAATAAATTTCTTATATATTCATTATATATATATATATTTATACTATTCCATAAAATTTACTGATATAAAATTAAATACATCATTCATGGAGATGGAAAACAATACATATACATGAATTCTATTTTTAATTTTCTTTTTAGGTTGAAAGAAAGATAATTAAATGATATATATTATAATTCAATAATAATATTTATGTAATATATATCAAATTTTTTTAAACTCATCGTTAATACATTACATGTAATGGGTGAACGAATCACATCGCTTTGTGTGGTGGTATCCCATCATACACACGAACGATGTTATCGTATTCCGAGAGGAAGAAAAACATGAAGCTATGTGTGATATAAAAACAATATAATTATAATAACATAATATATATCTTATATATAATATATTAACAAAAAATAAATCATCATTACCAATCTTTTTTTGTGTTAATAGAAAAATTAAAGACATCAGTTGGTGTAGTGGCAGTCATTCATACACACAAATGATGATTTTGTATCCCTGCTTAATACAAGTGAATAAATCTTTCAGTAATTACCATTTCATATAAACATATAAGTATTTTTAAGACACTGTTTTTATTATATTACCATGATATAAGAATAATAATAATTTAAAGTGGTGTAAAAGAATATAAAATAGAAATGATCCTTGATGAACATTAGAGCTTCTTCATATATTGTCCAATGGTTTGCATTAAAACCCTTCCTAAGACTGAGTAATCCAATACATAAGACATATATTATGAAGTATTAATGTTGGTAAGTTGTTTTTTTAGATGTTTGTTTAGAAAAAACTCTTCAGATGTTTGGATAAGTGAGGGTAGTGAGTTCACTTTACTGATTGAGGATGGGTTTGATTTTTGTAAATACCCACAATCCTTCACTATTTGGAGGTAAATAGGAACTAATGTGGATCCAAATTGGTTACTAATCTTGGGGATTGATAAATAGGTTGATACAATAATCAAAATCCAAAATAAACTAATTATTTTATCATTTTAATACTTATTCTTTAAGTTTACTCAATTGTATCCTTATAGTTTTTACCAAGATATCTGGTGTCTTTTTTTTACATAGGTAATTCATCATATAAGAATAATATTAAACAATAGTTATTATAAAGTTTAGACCAAATTTTTTTTAAAATGATATCTATCCTATAAATTAATAAACATATGTATGCAGAAACATAATTTTAACACAAACACATATAATGCTAAAAACACACTTTTGACCTTAATCGAAATAATTTATTTTAATTTTTTTCACTAATTATTTTTTAAAGAAAAATAATATTACCTTATTTGATAATATAAATTAATATAATTCATAATATGTAATCAATGTTTCCAAATTCTTTAACAAAAGTGGGAGAATTCATTTTTTTAAAATAATCTCATAGATGAGATGAGAATTCTTGTTTTTTACGAGAAAAAGTTGAAAAGTTTAAAATATTTTTATATCATATTTCAATATGAAATTTTTTTAAAACGTACCACATTGGACCAATAGATTTATAATTTAACTAATTGTACATTAAATACAATTTTTTTAAAAATTGTTTGTAAATAAATTAAATGAAAATGTAGTTTTCAACTACAATTCGGTATTTTTCAGTACTCATAAAAAAAATATAACTTTTAAAAAAAATACCTAAAATACACCCTATTCTAATTTTATAATTATGAATTAAAAATTATGTTTATAAAAAAAATATATCTCTAAAATTTTTAAAATTTAAATAAATTATTTTTCACAAAAAAAAATAAAAATACTTTTCGATAAAACATTATTTGTGAAACATATAACGACAATATCAAAAATTATGTATTTTATTATCAATATGATTTATTTATAGAAAACCATTATACTAAATATTTAAAACTTATTTATTACTATTCATATCATTATGTGTACAACGATATTATGACAATTACTTTTGAATAACTACATTAGTAATATGTCATAGTTTTGTTAAAACACAGTGTTGCATGTAACAAATTCTAAACCAGGGTTGTGTATAACATAATATTAACATGGGGTTGTGTATAATTAATAATTAATATAGTGTTTCTTATAATTCAAGCCATTGACTAAATTTAATTTATTCAAAAATAATAACTCATAAAAACTCAGGTTGTTATATTATATCACCCTTAAAATTAATATCACCCATGAAATTCAACATTATGATACATATGTAAATAATTATACCTCATAATTTCATCATGTTTCCACATAGCTTCCTCAAAATAGTGGTTTATCCATAAAATAGTGACAAGGTGAGTGGTATTGTTTCAATGAAACTTCACTATTCGATCTAGAATCTCTACTGGACATTCCTTTTTAAGATTATCATTATCCAACAATGTGACCATAGAGTTTAGTAATTGTTGTGGATGGAGTATGAACTTCTTAAAGATTGATACAAGGAACACATCATGATCCTTGTATGGGTTTAGTGGATGTTCTGAATTCGCATCTATTTTCATGATATGATCAAGTATTTTAATGGGACTAATATACCTAGGGAGTATTTTTACCTCATTTCCTTCATGGATAAATTCATAGAAAGTCCTTCTCAAAAACATCAAATTCTATTTCACGTTTATTAATATCAGAATAACATTTATTTCAAATTTGTTTAGTCCTTAAATGTTTCTAAATGGAATTAACCTTCTATGTCATCTCATGAACTTTCACAAATCCCAAAAGCTTTATTTCTACAATATCATTCTAGTACATTGGATTTATATAGTTCCTTCCATAATGGGATTCATAAAGATCCATATGAATTCTAAATTGAATTCTATTATTGTAAGAAAGATCAACTTATGAAAGGAATTTATCCTACCCACCTTTGAAATCCATATTACAATATCTTAAAGTATACTTTAATCATATTTCCATAAGTTATAAATAAATTCCTCCACAATAACTTTATCACTACATATAATACTAAAGCGTTTCATTACCATATGTTTCTCCTAAAATAACATTAATCTTGATATAATCCCATCACATAGAAACTCAAAATGGGGTTTCAAAAAATATAAACTTATGATCAACCATAAACTTATAAACCCATGATGGTATTCGTAACTCTTAAGTTAATCACACTTAGAGACATATATGCTTCCAAAATATAATTCTCTATTTATTCCTTAAAGAATATCTTATCTTGAACAAATATATTTTCACTGAAAACTCAAGATCATCCTTGTACCAATAGAATATAATATGATATTTTATTATTCTATAGTCCATGTAGAGGAAGATAATCACATGAAATATCACTAAAGGTTGAAAAATAATATTTTCATAGGGTTCATTCATAGAAAATGAATAATAAAATTATTAAATAATGAGGGGTGGATAAGTGTTCCCAAGTTATTATTATTCTCTTTAAACATTGCGATTTCATAATATTAACCTTTAAAAATTGTCAACAAAGGTTGTTGTGGACTTTCATCCATATTATCCTATTGATTAGGGCATTGATTTGTATAATGCACACACTGCTTGCACATGAAGAACTAAAGTGTAGTTGGTGCATTCTAATGAGCTATATATCTATTAATTTCATTGACTAGCCTCTTCACATTACTTATATGTTAATTTAATCTATCTCTAAGATAACCACACTTGAAACACCTTATTAATATTTTTAGGCACCCATATATATTCACCCCAAAGTTTTGAGAAGTAGGAGTTTGGAACATTTTATTCCAACTATGTGTAATTTCATTGGAATTTATATATATATATATATATCAATTATCCTTTTCTAATCAGACGAATCAAGTGGTTCTCTATATTCAATTTCCAATTTTAGTGCACATAAAATTATTTCTTTTTATCATCCATTGTCCCTTATAGAAATACCCCTTATGATATTTGGTTTGAAGCCAGTAAATAATCTTTCAACCATACTTTTAGACTAAATTATAATACCCGGAGAGTACCTTTCATGTATTGTAAAATTTCCTTCACAGAAAAAACAAATTCATCATCCTTGTACTTATATTATATGAATTACATATTTATTTTTGTATGATGAATACAAGGAAATGACTTATTGAAACATGACTGTAACGCCCCAACCCCAGAATCCAAGAGCCGGTGCGTTATTTTAAGTCATTAGCATGATTACAAGGAATCAAGTCACGAATGATCGATTAGTTTAGTATCCTTGGAAGTACTAGATTCATTCATAAGGTTTACATTACATCATAAAATGGAAAACTGAACCAACATTGTTTCTAGGGAAAACACTGTGATCCCATAGACTATCCCTGCAGGTCAGTCATAATATACTTCTTCACATATTGGGAAAAATAAAACATTGAAAGGGGTGAGCTCATATTCTCAGTTGGGATAACAATATAATGGAAACTTTCATAAATAAGCATAAACATTTAAGGAAATGAATAAAACTAAAACAAAAGCCATTTAAACTTGAATTTCAACATAATATAGAAAAGAGAAAATCAAATAATTCTATTTAAT
This sequence comes from Viscum album, assembly GCA_963277665.1. Taxonomy (NCBI): domain Eukaryota; kingdom Viridiplantae; phylum Streptophyta; class Magnoliopsida; order Santalales; family Viscaceae; genus Viscum; species Viscum album. Next base: position 36,013,590 of record OY728124.1, read on the forward strand.
TACGCATATTGATATTCTACTAGTCGAATAATCACATGCAATATCAATATCCACTTTCATAACGATGGAATTCGTAATGCCAAACTTTCATAACAACAAAGTCAAGGCATTGTGCCAAGATTACAAATAAGATTTTGTCAAGGCCTTATTCCAAGACACTAGTTTGTCTCATGATACCTACTAATGCATAGAGAAGCTATAGCAGGCTCCACCCGTCACTTACTAAGTCCAATGCATTCCTAATATGAAAAGGTTTAAACATAACATAAACATTCATATTAAAATTAACATACAAAATCTCAAAACTTTATCCGTAAACCATGAATGGTATAAAAATAACACATCCATAGTCAAACATATCAAAAAACCTTCAATAAAATATGGAAGATTTGTATCACAATAAATCAACTTCAAACAAGTTTAAAATCCATCAAATGATATTGACATAGATGAAAATGATTTGTAAAACACTTTGAGAGAAATATCTCTTTTTCATGAAAACATTTAAAAGTCACACAATTTAAAAAGGAGGAAATTTAAAGAAATTTTTGAATCAAAGTATCCCATACAACTTTGAAACTTTTAAAATGAATTTTAAAAACATGCATGTCTATATAAATAAATCATTAAAAACAATTTTCAAAACTTGGACATTAATGATAATGATTTAGAAGAATAAATATTTAAAAACATTTAAAATGACATTTTATTAAAAATTCCCTAATCAAAAATACCATTGAAAACTATTTTACGAAAGATGGAAATGGATACTAAATATTTCCCAGTAGATACTTATATAAAAACAACCTCGAATAACAATAGGATTTTGAAATTAACCACTACCTTGCACTTTCCTTTGGTTGAGGGTACATTTAACCTTCTATTCCTCGGGTTCTTCCTTTTGATTTAATCACAAGGGCTATATAGGTTGGATTTATGTTGAAAATAAGGCCTCTAGGATCAAGTGATTGAAGTTGGGAGGATATTTGGGTAGGTTTTGGCTGAGTCAAATGGATTTGGAGGAGTGATTTTGAGAGGAGGGGAAGTTCCTTTTTATAAGAGGGGTGAGGGTCACTTTAGGAAAGTATTAAAGTATTAATTCATTGTAAAATTATATTCAGTGTATAATGGTACCAAATGATTTTATTTATAGCCTTAGATGGTTATGGGTTAAAATACTATCAACTAATAGGTTTTAAACAATTTTAGCTTACCATTTTATCCTTATCATTATATTTAACTCATAGTTAAATAGTTTAACTTTTACAGTGTCTTCTTGTATTCTTTCTCTATATGGTAAATAAACATACTCTAAATAATCAAGATAACCTCAAGTGGCTCCTTAATGACATATATAATATTATTTAAGCCCTTTGTCTTAACCTTACATTTTTAGTAATATTATATCAACTAATAATATAGTATTTGTTTTAAATGTTAATTTATGTCAATTTTGATACTATTCTGTATTTTGTTTTTTTGTGAGTCATAACAACTTTATTACTTCAAAAAAGATACATTGAATCAGAACTAACATGTCACATTAACCTATAAAATTCGTGGATGTCATAAAAACTTTGAAATTATATTTATTTTAATATTTATAATAACATTTATCTCATTATTTCATTAATAAGGTAATTAATACATCATCATTGTGTCATAAATAAATTAAATTATTTAATTTATAAATATTTTAAATAAAATACCATTATGTAGGAAATATTTTTATCTTTCTAATTAATTTTTATTGTTGAATTTATCTTATGTGTAACCTTATATTAAATATGTTTTAGTTATTAAATATTGATTTTAACTCTTTTAACTCTTCTTTGAATTAAATAACAATAAATGTCCTAATCTAATCCAAGTGGACCTAAAAGATCATATGTTATTCCTAAGGTTATTTTTTGTCTAATTATACTTATCCAATATAATTAGGACATGTGTTAGGTTAATAATAATATCATTTTTACCCTTAAATACCATATTTTACTTTTAACTGTGGTAAATATAAGTAAAAATTTACTATTCACAAAAAATTATTTTCATCTTATTAAACCACATTTTTCTTACTAATATCAATTTTGTCTCTTAGATTTTTGAAATTAAACTCACAGAAGTGATAAAATTATGTTTTATGTGAATTTGCAAATGCTCATAGGAGGTGGGTAAAATAGGTTAAATAGTTCAATAAAATTTTATACATCTAATTTTATTATAAAATGACTCTATGGAATTACATTGAACTTATATAGGTATTATATATCCATTTAGACTTTGAATAAATTTAAATAAAATAAATAATTATTTAAATAAAATGTCGGTTTTAAATAATAATGTAGTGTTTTTCACTATTTATCAAAAATTGATAGTTTCCAGAAAAATTCCCAAAATTCACCGTAAGATAATTTTGGTATTCCAAATTCAAAAATGAAGTCTATTTTACTAAATTAAAAATATATAAGTTTCATTTATTAATTAAAAATTAATTCCCATTGTCAAAACCCAAAAGTGATTTTTAAAAAAAATAATAACTATCTAAAGATTGACACTTGTTTATGTCCAATTTCAAAGTGAATTTACAAAAAATGACCTGTATTGGATTAAATTGTAAAAATATAATATATTTAGACTTAAAAACAATTAAAATGTATAATTTAACACTATAAATTATTTTTATTAAAGAAGTTGTTTTCAGATAAAATATAGTATTTCTCGCTATTCATCTAAATATGAAAGTTATCATAAAAACACAAAAAAATTATTGAAACTAAATTGGTATGTCCGAATTCAGAAGAAGAATTTTATTTTATCAAATTGAATATATAAAAGTTTCAAATATTATATTTAAAATGGGTTCACCATTAAATGACTGTACAATTTCATTTTTTGAAAAATACTTCTTTTATCTGAAAAAATGAATTTGTTCATGAATTATGTCTAAGAAAATCATAATAAGGATTCATAAATTATAAGGATTATATAAATTTAAAATTTTAGTTAATACTATTCATAACCTCTTTTGAATGGCTAGTTTGGTAAGTCAGGGTGCGCTTGAACTCTGTGTTGTGTGTAGTGCAAGTTATTGAATTAATTTTAAGAAATAATGTACTATGAAATAATGGGGTGTTACATTATTCTCTCCTTCAATAAATTACATCCTCTCAATTTGAAATTGTTATTCGAAAATAAAAGGTTGAAAATAGAGCAATACCTTTGTGGAAAACCGGCATCATAAATTGAGTTAACAAAATTCAGTCTTAATAACATGTAAAGGGAAATGAAAATGTTACCACTAAATTATGATCTCGATTAAAAGAACATTGGTGAAAATTAGTGACACATAATTGGAGGGAAAACATAAATATTTATAGAGAGTGATTTAGGTTATCTATCACAATATATCATTTAAATATATTGACATAAAAAATTCGTTATCAAAACCATTTTCAATACCAAAATACGTAAAAACGGGTATATGGTATTTATTTTCTTTTTTAAAAATTATTTTGGCTTCTTAAAGAGGACAAAGATCAAATAAAACTCATGGAAGTGGAAAGTTCATTGTCACTGCTCACGTAAAAAAAACATTCCTTTTTTTCATTTAGTAAAACACTTCATAGAAAAAGATTCCCCATGAAATGGAAAGTCAATGGGTTTTATAAACTGTATAAAATAAATTCATTTGGAAGTCAAAGGATGCCTCAATAAAAGGAGATTATGAAGAAGTCCCTTAACTAATATTTAATAATTAATTTAATCATAGAATAAGAGGGAAATAAATATATTAACATAACAGGTATACTTACATCCTTTAACTAATTCCTTCTAAAAAATCTTCTTTCACTCGAAAAGATTTCAAAAAAAAATATTTATCCTAATAATATTGGGTTCCAAAAAATAATGAATTTATAATTCACCTATCAAGACTTTTTAAAAAGAAACTACATTTTACAATCTAGGAAATCACGTAGGCTAGTGGTAGGTGATGCACCCTTGTCGCCTTTCAGTTGCGGGTACAAGTCTCGTGGGCTTGCCGGATGCGACTGGTTGTCTCCCGACCTCTGGGTTATCCTTTTTATGAAAATCCAGAAATAGCATTAACAATTGTATCCAATTTCTAACATAATCCATTCCAACCTTTAGACTTATCCAAAATACTTCTATCCAAACTCACCATACAAAATTTATAAGGAAGTTAAACACAATGAAGATACTTTATTCCACGTAATAACAAGTGAACACCTTCATCGTGTATTCTCTTAAAACATGGTTACACCCTGAATTACCATAAAATCGTATTGATTAAATTCATGCTCCATTATTCTTTATAGAATACTAGATATATTCATCATATCTAAAAATTTTGAATATTCCAACAATGATGAAATAAATAATTTAGTAACCAGTTACAAGGAAGTCAAGAATATCCAATATAATTTATCCAAATCAACTATCTCTTATTCCAAAATCACTATCGCATTATCGGGACTATATTATAAATTACCATTCCTCCAACAATGCATTTTCCAGAAAGTGTATATTACTATTAAGTTACTTTTCTTCGAACCATATAATATCAAATCCTCAATAAAATAGTACTATAGTACAATCCTTATTTATCTCCATAATTTATATAACCAGTATATTGTTGATACAACACTCAAATGAAATGATTTTATAATAACAACATAAGAACACTAGTCATTCCTCTTCATCTGGGGTAGTATCATAACTTTATTATTATCAATAGTTTCATTTGTGGTATACTCTGATGATTTGGAAATTGATTCACGTATTGTATCAACTCCTTTCAAATGAAGTATTGTACATTTGAAACATTTTTCCTACCCTTGAAAATCATGTACTTGGTGTCCTTTTTCTCCACACCTATAACAAACTCCCAATCCCTTAAAGAATTTACCAAGGTGATTCTTTCCACATATATCATATATGGTAAAATCCTTCTTTTCACTCTTCCCTTTATTCATCTTTTTATCATCCATCCTTTTCTTATTTGATTCCCTTGAAAGCCATAAGACTTAGAGAATTCTTTACTTATCTTATTAACACATGATATTATTTCGTCATATGTTGAGAATACACGGGAGACTATTTCCCTTCTAAATGTTGGCATAATACCATGAATGATATGATCCTTCTTACACTTTTGATCATGCATATTTCTGTACTTCACATTCATTCTACTAGGATCCATTTCTATACAATGGAATACACTAGGTCAGTTTATGAATTGCAATGAATAATTCCAAACATGTAAAATAATTAATTTAAATTGAACAATTTATGGATACAATCCATAATCATAAAAAAAATATTTTTTTTGAGTAAATATATACTCATAAACCCTTCATAATGGTTTGTAAACAAAATGAGAATTATCCTAAGCATATCCCCCAGGAGTGTCGCAACCAAGAGTATTTCAAGGCCTGTTGTCATGCAGCGGTTCCCATTTGAGTCTAGATGAAAGCGGTGTTTTCGGGTTTTACCCCATTGTACATATGTTCCAAATCTACCTCTACCTTCTCGTATCCAGACACGGATGTATTGCTTGTAAAAATCACAAAATCTTTACAATACCAAAATTCTAGGAAGTTCTTCTATACTAATCCTCAAATTCTATCTTAGGGATATGTGCTCTAATCAGAGTTTTACCTAAATCCAGTTTTCAAGGTTTATACTAAACTTCCTCTGATACCAACTGTAATGCCCCAACCCTAGAATACAGGATCCTATGAATTATTTTAATACATTGGCATGATTATAAGGAATCGAGTCTTGAAATATCAATTAGTTTAGTAGATTTGGAAGTACTATATGCATTTATAAGGTTTACATTACATCATAAAATGGAAAACTATAACAACATTGTTTCCATGGAAAACATTGTGATCCCATAAAATATCCCTATAGGTTAGTCATTATATAATTCTTCCCTTCCTGGGAAAAATTAAACATTGAAAGGGGTGAGCTCAGATTCTCAGTAATGATAAAAATATATCGGAAACATTCATAAATAAGCATAAACATTTAAGGAATGTATAAATCTAAAACAAAAGACTTTTAAACTTGAATTACAGCATAATATGTCATGGATAAATTCAAATAATTCTATTTACTTACTCAAATAGATATTCTACTAGTCGAATAATCACATGAGATATCAATAGCCACTTTTATAATGATGAAATGCATAATGTCAAACTTTCATAACCACATAGTCATGGGCTTGTGCCAAGACTACAAATAAGATTTTGTCAGGGACTTGTTCCAATAAACTAGTTTGTCTCATGAGACCTACTAATGCATCGAGGAGCTATAGCGGGATCCACCCATCACTTAGAAAGTCCAATGCATTCCTCATATGAAAATGATTAAACATAACATAAACATTCGTATTAAAATTAGCACACTAAATGTCAATACTTTATCCATAAACCATGAATGGTATAAAAATAACACATCCTCAGTCAAACATATCACAAAAACTTCAATAAAATATGGAAGATTTTTATCATAATAAATCAACTTCCAACAAGTTTAAATCCATCAAAGGATGTTGACATACATGAAAATTATTTATAAAACTCTTTGAGAGAAATATATCTTTTTCATGAAAACATTTAAAAGTCACACAATTTAAAATGGAATAAATTTAAATAAATTATTGAATCAAATTCTCCCATACCACTTTGAAACATTTAAAAGGAATTTTAAAAACATTTATGTTGATATAAATAAATCCTTAAAAACCATTTTGAAAACATGGACATTAATGAGAATGATTTAGAAGAATAAATATTTAAAAACTTTTAAAATGATGTTTAGTAAAAAGTCCCTTAAAGAAAATCCCTTTGAAAACTATTTTATAAAACATGGACATGGATAATAAATTTGTCCTAGTAAATACTTACATAAAAACAACCTCAGATAATAATGTGATTTTGAAATTAACCCTTACCTTGCACCTTCCTTTGGTCGAGGGTACGTTTAACCTCCTCTTCTTTGGGTTCTTCCTTTTTATTTGATCACAAAGGCTCTTTAGGTTGGACTTCCGATCAAACTAAGGCCTCTAAGATCAAGTGAGGGAATTTGGGAGGATATTTGGGTAGGTTATGGCCGATCCAAATGACTTTGGAGATGTGATTTTGAGAGAAGGGGAAGTTCCCTTTTATAAGAGGGGTGAGGGTCACTTTTGGAAAAGATTGAAGTATTAATTTATTATACAATAATATTCAGTGTATAATGATTCCAAATGAATTTATTTCAAGACTTAGGTCATTATTGGTCAACATCCTATCAACAAATAGTTTTTATACCAGCTTACGTTACCATTTTACCTAACTTTTAGATTTAACTCTTAGTTAAATAGTTTAACTTTTACCATATATTCTTGTATTCTTACACTTTATGGTTAATAAACATACTATAAACTTCCAAGATAGCCTCAAGTGTCTCATTAATGACATATATAAAATTATTTAATCTGTTTGGATGAACCTTACATTTTTAGTAATATTATATCAACCATTAATATAGTATTTGTTTTAAATATAAATTTATGTCAATTTTGACATTATTTGGTATTTTTTTGAAAGTGATAATAACTTGATTACTTCTAAAATAATACATTGAATCAGAGATAAAATGTCATATTCACCTTGAAAATTCTTTTATTTCATGAAAACATGGAAATTGTATTTATTTTAATATTTATAATACCATTTATTTGATTCTATCATTAATTAGGTAATTACTGTATCATCGTTGTGTCATAAAAAAATTTAATTATTTAATGTATAAAAAATATAAATAAAATAAAAATATATAGGAAATTTTTTTTATCTTTCTAAGGAATATTTATTGTCGAATTTATCTTATGTGCATCCTTATATTAAATATGTTTAGTTTTTAAACTTTGAGTTTAACTCTTTTAACTCTTCTTTGAATTAAGTAATAATAAATGTCCTAATCTAATCTAAGTAGACCTAAATGATCATATTTTATTCCTAAGGTTGTTTTTGGTCGAATTATACTTATCCAATAGAGTTATTACATGTGTTAGGGCAATAATATTATCATTTTTACCCTTAAATACACTTTTTACTTTTAACCGTGATAAATAAAAGTAAAAAGTTTCTATTCACCAAAATTATTTTCATATTATTGAACCAAATTTTTCTTAATGATATCAACCGTGTCACTCGGATTTTTTAAATTTCACTCATATAAGCAGTATAATTAAGTTTTATGTCAATTTGCAAATGCTCCTAAAAGGTGGGAAAAATAGGTTAAAAAGTTCAATAATCTTTTATACATCTAATTTTATTATAAAATGACTCCAATGAATAAAATTGAACTTATAGAGGTATTATATATCCATTTTTACTTAAAATATATTTAAATAAAATTAATATTTATTTAAATAAAGCGTTAGTTTTAAATAATAATGTTGGGTTTTTCACTATTCATCAAAAATTGAATGTTTCCAGAAAAATTCTAAAAATTCACCCTAAGATAATTTTGATATTTCGAATTAAAAAATGAATTCTATTTTATTAAACTGAAAATATATAAGTTTCATTTATTAATTTAAAATTAATTCTCGTTGTCAAAACCAAAAAAGCTGGTTTTTAAAAAATAACAACTATCAAAAGATTGACACTTGTGTATGTCCAATTTCCATGTGAATTTACATACAATGACCAATATTGGGTTAAATGGTAAAAATATAATCTATTTGTACTTCCAAACAACTAAAATTTATAATTCAACCCTATAAATTATATTTTTTAAAAGATGTTCTCAGTTAAAATATAGTATTTTTCACTATTCACCCAAATATAAAAGTTATCAGAAAACACCAAAAATTTACTGAAAATAAATTCTTATTTACCGATTCTAAAGTATTTTATTTTATCAAATTGAATATATAAAAGTTTCAAATATTGGATTTAAAAATGGTTAGCCATTTAAATGCGTTAAAATTGCATTTTTGTAAAATAGTTATTTTATCTAAAAAAAGAGTTTTTTAATACATTATGAATAAGAAACTCATAATATGTATTCTAAAATTATAAGGATTATATAAAGTTCAAAATTCAGTTAATACTATTCATAACCACTTTTGAACCACTAGTTTGGTAAGTCGTGGTGCGCTTGAACGCAATGTTGTGTGTAGTGAAATTTATTTAATTACATGGAAGAAATATTGTACTATGAAATCTTGGGGTGTCACAATGTCCTTTTAAAATCATCCCACTTCATGGAGTAATTTGTTTCTCATTGTCTTATATTTTTAATAATATTACACTATTGATCCAACTCACCTTCCCGACGAAAGACAACCAGAGTGTCTTATTCATGCTCTAAACAATATGGAACATAAAATACCTTTTTAGTGGTAATGTTCCATTTCATAGAAAAATATAGATCTATGGGACCATTGACAAGAGGTGGGTGTTTCCTAATAAAGGACTCAATAGAACATTTTTTCCTACATCTCTCATTTGGATGTTGTCCATCATTAAAATCTTTATAAAGTTGTGTGATCATGGTAATTATTCTTTTCATTCTATCTACCATAACATTGTATTTATTAGGGGGAAAATAATTTCAGTATCTATGGAATTCCTCATTAACCGAGATATTTTAGGTTCCAACCATTGACAAATAACAAAAAAAATAGTGTGAGAAACAATAATCAAAATGTAAAATCACATTGCCTGAAAAAATCATTTTGGAGGTCTAAATCAAGAAAAGTTATTTTTAATCCATGACACCTTAGTTTTATCCTATGACATGTATAGTCATCATATATTTAAATCTTTTATATTGGGTTGTAAATAGATCATGAATTTCCAAATCATATCCCTAGGAGTGTGAAACCTTGTGTGTGGGAATTATCACAATCAAGCACTAGTTCCAGATTAAGTCTAGATCAATATAATGTTTTGGGATTGTTACTCCTAGGTACATTTGTGCAAGATCGATATCCACTTGTAGTGTCTTGAAAGGGATGTAATTTATTGGAAACCAATCACTCTATCCTTTATCAAAATTACAAGAAATTTCTTATACTTTAACTCATTAATAGACTTATCATTAGATATATCCATATTGATTTCCATAGTAATATACCTAGGGACATCACCAAAATTTTCTCAATCTAGTTTCCAAAGGGTTGCTAAACGTTTACTCTAATACTAATTATAGAGACACAATTTTCTCATACATAATAATTTCATATTAATATATTAATATTAATTACATTGCACAAACACATGCTTGAGAACTATATTAGTTCAGTTCCATTCGAATCTTGCAATAAAAAATTATAATATGGTGAAAGATCTTTAATTTTTCCCAAAGATTTCTTCCCATTTATTATTATTCATAGATATACCCTACAAAAAACATTTCTTCCTAAGATAGAAAAGGAAATTAAAGAAATGGTAAGATCAGATTCATAGTATGGGTACACATTAGTGATATAAATATATGATCATATAAAAACATAAGATAATCATAAAGGTTTGTCATAATGAACATAACAAAAAAATATCAAACCCAACCAACAATATATCATAAACCTGAGTCATGGCATACAGTCTGGTCATTCATACGACAAGAATCATAAGGGAATAAGGAACCTAAGACAAGAGAGAATAAAATTTTAATAAAACAAATATATATTTGGAATACAAATTAGATTATAACATTTTCAACATGTATAAATTGAAATAGTGTCACTATTTAAGTTAAATACATGAAATCGTGCACTCTTATAAACCTATTGACATGTAACTTATTCCATGTATAACATTATGGGAATTCAACATAGGTCCACGTAGAGAATCATTAATATGTACTAGGGCTAGTGCATAACATTGGAAATATGTAATAAGGTTCACACATAACATTCTGAACATGAAATACAGGTCCACACAAATAATCATATTAGTTAAGGTTCACTCCCAATTCCATCACAATGGAAAAATTATCTTCCTTCAGTGGGTTCACTATCCATTCATGTTATATCTATCTTATGAGATATTGTTCATTACCCAAAGCATTGAAGGTATAAATAGGTCCCACCCATAATTAGTTATGACATAACCACTGTACTTGGTTATAACATAACAAAAATCACATAATTAAAATCATAAATATTTGTTCTAAAAGATCATTAAACATTCATCATATTAAAACCCCTAAAATGAAATGAGTTTCATAAATATTTAATCATTACATGACCTATTCAAAATAAATAGGTTTCATTTTACTTTCATCAAATAATAAGCCATAAAAAACTAAACAGGTTTCATAATAATTTTATCATAATAAAAACTATAGATGAAAAATATGTTTCATAAACATATTTTCATTATAAATATAAACCATTTAGTGAATGATTAAGAATGGTATCATTGGATCATATCCCCAGAAAAGCATAATTAACTATAACTATTTCCATCATAGATGGAAAATAATTTTGAAAGGCTACTTAAGAAATCTCTTGAGGAAAATATATTTATTTTTAAAATAAATTTATTAACTATAAAATTTTTTTAAAATCATTTTATTTTAAAATAACCCTGAAAACTTATAAAGGAATCTTTTAAGAATCATTTATATAATTTATTATGGAGAAAAAGCTATCTACTTTGAAAATTAATTTTCAAAAAATAACAAATTTCGTAAATATATTATTTTAAAATAACCTTGAAAACTTATAATGTAATATTTTATGAAATTATTTGACATGATGTTGGAAAATTCCAAACATATAGTATATATTAAATAGAATATTCCTTTCATAGTTTTATTAAAATTCAAATGGGAATTGTTTTGGAAAATAACATGAAGATTCCTTTTAATAATTTTTTTTTAAAAATTAAAACATAGGTAAAAATGGATTTAATAAAACATTTGGATAATAAAACATTTTTAAGACCATTTTATTAATCATGGATTTGGAAGAAAATATATTTCTGACTGAAATGAAAAACAATGTTAGATTTTTTTAAAATATTTTCTTAATAATTTTAATTATTTAAGTGGGTAAAAATTGTACCATTAATTGGTTATATCATGAATAACCAGAGGATAATAAAATTCACTAGAATTATTTAGTATTAGATCATGATATTTCAATAATTTAGACTTAATAATAAATAATTCTGATAAATGATGAAATTGTAACATAAAATCTTTAGAATTTTATTAACATTGATTCATAAGAACCATGATATAATAAAATAACAGGAAACATAAAATACCATGAGGATGAATAAATTTATTATATTTCATTTAACAGGGGATTTATATATACCTCATGAAGGAATATAGGTTTATAACATAAAATACTTTTCAAAGAATGAAAATTGAGACAAAAATACATTACTGGTTTGGTTTCTTTTGAAACATAATCTCTAGAAAACATATAACCGAAAATGATTATTTAAATACACATCATATTATGTATGATAATCATATAATAAATTCATGGGTAGTATATAAACCACATAAAATAAATTCGTGGTGAATATGGTATGTGGCTCACAAAAGGTAAAAAGTGAGCTAGAAATCTCTTACCTTAAGTCATTACATCTGTCATTCACCTTAATAACTTCTATATAGTAAATAAAATATTATTACAAATATATTAAAGAACCATATTTATCTAAATAATACAATATATGATTTTATTATTACCTCTTATCACTGATTTATTAACAATTATATGTTAAATTTAGTTTCTGGCAATAACTACTTTGTTTTTTACATATGTAATAACTTGTTATTTCTTAGTCCTGTTACTTATAACATTGTATAATAACCTCCATAATGATAACCATTGTATTAATATCATATATATTCATTGAATATGTTTTTATTGTAATCCATAAAATTTGGTGATAGGAAATGCAGTACATCGTTCATGGTGACGGTTGGTTGTATATACACCTGAATGTTGTTATTCATGTTATTATTGGATTAAAATAAAGAAATGTGAAATATATATATTATCATTATAGAATCATTTTCATTTCATATATATCAATTTATTTTTTTAAAACCATCTTTAATACATTTAATTTAATATGTGAATCAATAACATCACTTCGTGAGATGGTTGTCCACCGTACGCACGAATGATGATATCGTATTCCATTAAAATGAATGAATGAGGATATGTTTAATATAACAATTAGATATTAATAATAAATTAATAAATATATATAATATATTTAATATAAACAATAAATCCACCATTATGAATAGATTTTATTGGTGGTATTGTAAAGAAATGAATGACATCGGTTCAAAAGGCGGTAGTCCATCAAACACACAAATAACCCATTTGAAGGAAGTGAAGATGGTTTTAGTACATTACCATAACATAAAAAAATATTATTATATATAATATTCTAAGTTAATTATATAATCATGATATAATTATAATTTATTAATTTGGAGGAGGAAATAAAAAAAAATTCATTGTTCATCAATGTTGCCTCTTCTTTCGGTATTCTCATTAGGTTTACAATAAAAACCATCCTAATATAGATTTATTCCCAAAATTAGGATTTTATGATGAGGTTAGGGAATTAAGTAAGTGATTTGATTATATTTTACTTGATCTAAATGTAAATAATTGTGTTATTAATTTATCGTAGTTTGTATCTTTTTTATAATTGTGGAGGAGTGACATTTTTGTAAATATCCAAAAACATTAACTATTTGGAAGTCAATATTACCTCATGTGGCTCAAATATTTTTTTAATAATATAGGTTAGGGACGAATTGGAATATAAAAACCTCTAATACATGATGGGAACTCATTTTTTATCATGTTATTCCTTATTCTTTATTTTTACATGATTTTATCCTAATAGTTTTTAACAAGATTACTTGTTTCTTTTTGTATACCAAGGTAATTTATCAGTTAAGAATAAGATTACAAGATATTATTTATATAATTTAAAACTAATTAATCTATATATGAAATATAATTTATTAAATAAAAATCATATGTTTGTGGAAAATTAATTTCTCCACAAACCCATTGCATGTTTAATCTATATTTTAACATTAATAATGGTAATTATTTTGAACTATTTTAACTAATCTTTGTGGTGAAAATTAAATTTTAAATTACAAAATAATATATATTTCACTGATTTGAAATATTTAATCCATTATTCCAATTTCCATTCATATAAATAGCATAATTTAGTTTTAAAGAAATCCCACAGATGCAACAAGAATGTGTGTTTTTATAGAGAAAGTGATAAAAATATTGAAATACATTTTTATCCAATTTTGATATGAAATTGATTCAAATTAACTAAATTTTATTAATATATTTATAACCTAACTAATTAAATTTTAAAACCCATTCAAAATATTATTTAACTTTATAAATAAATTAAACAAAAATAGAATTTTCAATTAAAATTAAGTATTTTTCACTATTAATAAAAAAAGAAAATTTTCAGAAAAATTAAAAAAAATTGACTAAAAATTATTTTTGCATTCTGAATTCTAAAATAATTTTTATTTTATCAGATTAATTTTATAAAATTGACAAAAAAATATTTTTATTATTGTTCCCAAAAATACATAAAAAATATTTTTTTGAGAAAATAGTATTTTTGAAACATATAAAGACATTACAAAATATTTACAGTTTATTATAAATATGTTTTATTAATATAAAAAATTGGATAATATTTTTATATTATTTATTAATATTCTTATCACTGATTTTAACATCTAGGTTATAATGATTGCCTTTAAATGGATATATTAGAAATATATCATGGTTTTTTTAAAAATCGGTGCTTCTTATAACACATGCCCACTTAGTGTTGTGCATAATGAAATATTATCTTTGTGTTATGAATAAATAAATATTAAATTCATTTTTTGTGAAATTCATGTAATAAAAGAATTTAATTTATCAAAAAATTATAACAATCTTAAAAAACCAGGGTGTTACAGAAAGAGTAGTATATTTATGTTCACAATATATCTATTAGGATATAATGATGCAACAAGTTAAGTATTATCATGAGGATGTTGAAGAAGAAAATAATCATTAATAAACTTTCATTGCCTTTCCTTAGATAAATGTGAATGTTATTAAAGAAGTGGTTGTTTCCCATAGGTGAGGAGGGACCAAACTGTTTAACATATTATGAAAGTGTTCCTCGTATAGAGTGATCATTGTTAAAACCATATATACATATATAACCTGATATGTATATTGGATTATAAAATATTGGAATGTCGTCATTTGGTTCTACTATGGTGTAGAACTTTCTAGTTAATCACGTAGAACATTTCTCTTTTGTGTGTACTTTACTTTCATGCATATTTGTTTTAGTTTTATTAGATTTCTTATCCATAGTTTTATGTTGAGCATTGTTCCTAGTAACATCAGAATATGAATTTGAAATAATAACAAATGAGTAAACAAAAAGTTTAAAATTGGGATACACCCAGAATCATCCCTTTATTAGGGTGTCATGAGTAACATAAAGTGATTAATAAAAAAGGATCTCAATTGGTGTTCAACATACTTGAGTAAATATTGAAGAAATATTGTAACTTACTATGTGAAATTTCTATTTAAAATTAATAATGAATGTCTATAGAAGAAGGAATAATGTTTTCAATATAAGAATGAACTAGATAGCTTATTGACCATCAGAAAAATATGGTGTGTTTTTGTGGAGATTATGTTATTAAATGGGAATAATTTATTTATGGTATATTGAAAGAATAGTAGGATTATACATATGATCATGAATATTTGATTTTCCTACTTATTAAAGATTTAATATATCAATTACATGGTTAAGTGAACTAAAAAGTAGGAGTGGAGGTCAAAATAATTACAGAATATCAAGACACATTGATTGAAAATATAAATGTTTTTATTGAAAATAAAATAATAGAATTAATTTCATTATAGAGGAAATTTCTAAAATAAGGGTCATAATGGGTATTTATGAACATGATGGAATTGAAACTAAATTTTAAGGGTTCTCTAGTGGTGAATATAAGACAAAATGTTATAATGAAAGTACTAATGAAAATTAACTGGCTTAGATTTTTTTGAAGAGTCTTAAAAAACACTTCAAAAAAGTAAGAGAAAATGAATATACATTGAATTAATATGATTATGATAAACTAGTTACCAAAAATAATTTTTTTAACTAAATTATGCAATGTAGAATCAAAATAAAATCACTATAAATTTCAAAGATACTGATCTATCGAATAAACCAAAGAGTATAAAAGATAATAATTTTTTTTACTAAAGTAAAACCGTATACATTAACTGTACATTTATAAATATATTATTTAAAGGAATTAAAGATATATCTTAGTATATATTGATATAAAACTCCCAATATGAATCATTTTGAATGAGATATCAAACTATGAAATCTTGAATCAATAGAAGTTGAGAGCTCTCAAACTATTGAGAATAAATGTGCTCTAAAACTTTTTGGAAGATATTATAGAATAAAAAGACTCATATTTTTGGAAAATTGTCTTTTAGAGAAAATTTGATTTGTTAACTATAAGATCATGGAATGAGGTAATAAAATATTCTTATAAATGTGTTTATATAAATAAAGTTATGTCATCTTGTGTGGAAACTAAAGAATAATATAGAAAAATATGGATATATAAAAATTCTTTTAAATATAACACTTTATCATAGGTGAATAAATTAATTTTAAATAAAATGATCTCCTATAATTTTTTCCAAAGTGGATCCAATGATTTATAATAATATTGAGAAAATAGATATATCTATATTATATCTATAGATAAAAAGAAAATTTCTTGGATATTGTTGGTTTTATTGGAGTTTTGGACATAATTATAATTAAATTTTTAATAAAATATTTATGATTTAAAACTTTAAAAAGAATTCATTTTAGTGGAGAAAATATGATGAAATGAAAAAAAATTGTTAATGCATTGTTCACAAAAAAACCATAAATATTTCTAATAAGAAAAGATTAAAATCGAGGAAAACATTATGTGATCCATAAAATAGAGGTTGTATTCGTTTTGAGGAGTGATGTAATGTATCACTCAAGCACAATTAATGCATTACTAAGTAAAGAAGACTACATATTAAAGAAAAAAATGTATAAAAGTAAAGAAACAATCCTTTTTAAAGTGATTTAAGAAGACTACTATGCAACATACTTTTAATATTTCATTGAATAAAATTTAAATAGATATAAAATCTAATATGTGAATATGAGTCTATTTTTATATAAAAGGAAACATCATGGAAAATTTTAAACTTTCCTTTCACATAAATTCCAAATGGATAAATCTTGAATTAAAAAAATATTTTGTTAGGGCTGGATGTAACATGAATGTTTTTGTGAAATAACTCTAAGAATAAAAACAAAAATTTTATAAGAGGTTGTGTATAAGGTGTAACACTAAAACAATATAATATCTTTATGTACAGTGTAAATTTTTTGGTAATATGGCTAATACGTGCATGAAATTATTACCAAAAATAGTAACTTTTTAAAAATAAAGGGAAATCCCTAATGATTTCATGTATTATAATTCTTCTTAAAAAGAATAAGTCAACATCCAAAGTAAATATTGATCCTGTACTTGTGGAATTATTCACTATATGTTTATATCAATTAGAATTTTCTAGGAATATGTAACAAGTATATTATATTTAAAATATATTATTGGGTATCATAAATAATCATAGTTTTCCAAAGAAGAAAGTTAATGTAATCAAGAATAACATGATACCAAAGGTGATTAATTTTTATAGAATTAAGGGTGAAATCATGAATAAATATAAGTCCTTAAATAAGGGTGTCTCTCGGTTGATGTATAAATATCTGACCTATTACTCTAATGAATAAATAATGAATATACTTTATTCCCTTATAAATATGGGGTTTCTTTTTTAATGTTGGGAATTGAAGTTAAGTTATTAATTCTTTGGAATACCTAATGTAATGAATGTTGTGGAAATTATATAAACATTATGGTGTCATATATCATGTAGAACATTAATTTTTATGTACTTGTAAAAAATAAAATTAAATATCTATGTTTTTATTTTGATTTCATTATTATCAATAATATGTGGATATTATTATTGATGAAAAATCAAACAGGATGAAATATATTGAAGGGAATCCCTTAAAGGTTATGTTTTTATTCTCGTAAGAGTGTAAAATTTTATTTTTCATAAATGGTATCCCTCAAGAAATGATGTAGAAAACATCAAAATTTGGTATCGATAAAAATTAAAGTTGGCTTATGAGGAATGATTATGGTAAATACGTCTTTTCAGACTATTTCTTATAAACCTAATAGAAAGTGGAAGAAGTTATATTTTAATTTTATTGACAATGGGGGAAGATGAAGAGGCCAATAAAATATATATTCTCTCATAAGAAATATTTTGTCAGATATTTTCAAAAAATTACAAATGGGGATATTTTATAGACCATGATGTTATATTTGACTTTTTAGTAATTTATATGGAACTAATGACATCGTAAACTACCCTTAGATGCTATGATTGATAAGGTTGGCCAAAATGATTCCACTAAATGATGATTTTATGGATCAGTTATTCATATATATCTTGGAAGGATGATTTTATATAATTGATGTTTTTTATAGAGGAATATTCTTAATTATTTTTCACATATTTTAAATGTTATTTGAAGATGAAGAGTTACTACATTATAATAAGTATCATGTACATTGGTTGACAAACTAAATGGAACTTATGGTAAAAACATGAGATATTGGTGTTTCTGAATATCACATCTACAACATGAATATAGTGGAATCAATCATTGATGACAAAAAATAAATATTCATCAATTTGGATAAGTGTTTATAAGTTGATAGTTATAATGAATTTACTTTAAAAAGTCTAGAATACATTTTGAGGAATATATTGATAATAATAATTATATTTCTACTGTACAAGAATTGTTTTCCTAATTTTTATAAGGCACCATAGAATTATGAAGATATTTGTGTGGAAGGTTGGCTATGGATATATTTTCCTTTTTTAGTACATTTAATGGAGTTTATTAAACATATTTCTAACCTAAGGTTGGCTATAGGACCACATTCACCCACCTAGTTATGGGATCCAGATCAACCATATCCATCTAATATAAAATTGAAATGATATGTGGGGTAGGGAGTGAATAGAAAGTATAGATATAGTGATTGATCAGGTTGGATCATCAAGATTGTGCTTCTCCTCCACATATATGGGTAAACATGGTGGGATCTGATAGAGAACCATCTCCCATTTGATCTTTATCAGTTTTTAGGGGATGTATATAGTTATTAATCTCTATAAATTCAATTGATTGTTCTATGTGGAATATCATTATTTTTGGAAATTTTCACTTATTACATTAAAATAAAGATACATGATATAGAGAAACATGATGTTCAAGGATGTATTCATCAACCTTGGGCCTCATCAGATAGTTTATGAACATCATATAACTTTCATTCTATAATCTCCAAAGAATTTAGGAATCATATTCGTTCCATAAACTATATGTTTATTAATTATACAATATTTTATATATTTATTTAATTGAATTTAAATTTATCAATAAATATTTCATACAAGGTAGTAATTAAAATAAAGAAAAACATTATTCATTCATAATATAAATTTACAACAAAATAACAAGTAACTATTTATTAGAAACTATGAATTATTACTCTCCATTTATGTTTACAACAATTGGAAGTGAAAAAATTAAAGGGTGAGAATAAATAAAAAATAAAAATAATGTCTTTAAAAATATTAACTCCCCCGGACCACCTTCACTAATGAGAATCACTATTTGTATTAAAAAACAAAGGGAATGAATGTCATAAATGGTGAAATAATATTGTGACATATATAATGAAAACTATGGGAATGAGAAGTATGATTTAAGAAGTGTGAATGGAATCACTGAATTTTGTAAGGCTATGTATAAGAATTAAATAAAACTATTACAAATATAGTCATTGGGAATATGGTTATTTGAAATATTCTCATTGTATATACACGATTCCAATATTTATAATGATTTTTTGTATGTTTAATGGTAAATTTAATGTAATATAATTCATGAAAAATAAAAAATTAAATAATATTATATTATCAAAAAACAATATTCATATTATATTTATTTGTTACGTAATATTAATAATATTTTTATTAATCTATTATATGACATATTTATAAATTTTAAATAAAGATATTAATATCAATATACTAGTAAAATACATGTTTAGAAATATAAATAAATAACATTTATTATGTTTGCTGATAATAATTTATTCTAAAATAAATACGTTCAAAGAACTGTTTTCTCAATTTTTATTTATTTTTAAGTACTCCTCTCCCAAAATGTTTTTAAATCAATTTCTTTTTTCATATTTACTAGGAAATAAAGTACTAACTTTCAAATAGTTATTTTTATCCATGAAAAAAGAATAAATTTCTTTCATACATCAAATTATTTTTTTTCAAAAAATTCCTTTTCATGCTCTATGTATTATTATTTATTGAAAATAAATTTAATATGGTTAAATAATTATAAAATATACTACTTAACTTAATAATATATTGACACTAATTAGTAATTTAAATAAAATAAGAATTAGAATAGTTAATAATTAAAATGGATTTAAATAGTTTAGACTATATTTTTATGCTATTATTTAAATGTATATTTCTTAAATTTTTGAATTTTCAAACACAAATATCATAGTTTTTTTAAATAAAAATTTTATTTTATAATTATTTTTTTTGGGATTATTCTAAAAGATTATATTTTTAGTTGAATAGTGAAAAATGCATATTTTTTTTATTATCATAGATTTTATGACTTTATTATGATTTATGATTTACCCAAAACTTCTATAAAAAATTAATTAGTGATAATTTATTTAATGAATAAAAATATTCATTGAAAAACTAAATTTAAACTTTAGAAAATACATGTATAATATTATGAAATAGAAGTTTTATTTTATTCTAATAAAATAAATTTCCATTTTTATCATTAGTTATGATATATATAAGGAAGAATTATGTTTTTGATATATTTTAAATATATATAACTCTTATTTTGTTAATAATAAACCAATTTATGTCATATAAATCAATATAATTGATAATTTTATCCTTATCATTTTTTATGATTAATAATACAATTCTTCTAATAATAATTTTTACACCATAAAGGAACTAAGGCCCAAATTATTTTCTATTAAAGATATAAATTTTATTTTGAAAAATTCATTTAATATTTTTAATCATTAGGTAAATATTGTTGAATAAGGTTCACCTTTTTCAGAGGAATTAAAATTAATTTAATTAGTTATAAAGTAATTACCACAGTAAAGAACAAAAAATTTTAAAAGTGTAAAATATTAAAGTAAAATACTTAAAAACATCCTCTTAAAATGTGTTACAATGAATGTTTTAGAAATTTTCTATTATAAATATTTTTCTAATCCAATATTTTTCAATATTGGACCTACTTGATCTTTGAATTGAAAGCTTGCCATTTAATGTTTTACAATAATTCCACTCCTCCCACATATAAAAGTATCCATTACCACCATAGTTTTTTCACACCTCAATAATCTTAGATTCAACCAAAATATAGCATAATAACCCTTCCAAAACACCAATAAACTTTCAATATGTTATTTTATTCTCAAAATACAACCAATAAAATCGTTAATATACATTACAAATGGGCTCTTCCATGGAGTAAGATAAAAGTTTCAAAAACTCCACTTCTATTTCTTTTTATTTAATTATTCTCCTACCTCCTCCAAATATAATATACCAAAATTGAAATAATTACATAAATTTCATAATTATTCTTCAATGTTATTATTTTTACGGGATATCCATTTTCAAATATCTTGGAAAAAATTTCGCTTGTGTAATATGTGAACTAATAAATTTATAAGCAACATGATCTGTTTTTCATAATTATATTAAAAGGATAGTTAAAAGGGGAATTTTTATAGATAAATATTAAATTTGATATAGTTTTAATATTATGAAAGTATAAAACAACTCGTATGTCTTCTAAGTACAATATAAATATTTATTTAACCCATGGAAATGTGAAAAATAATTCCTCCACATAAGTGACTTGCTTAATTTTTCATCATGTATTTTATTCCATTTTAGACTCAAATAAATTATAATTCATCACCTTAAATAAATAAATATAATATATTTAATCCTTTGAAAATATAATATTTTTCCATAATAATAACATTAATAATCAAACTCAACCATAGATTATAGATTTTACTTGTTTTGTTCAATTTAACCATTAACTAAAACAATGCAATGATTTTATAGCATGGATAACTATAAAAATGAAATTAATATTATTAGTAAAAATTAATGTTAAAATATTTTTTTATAGTTATTGAAATTCTAAACTAATATTTAATTTATCATTATTGTACCGCCCTTTTGATCATTATAAATCATCAAAACAATATCATCCCCAATTTTAGCTTCAGGATTCGTAAAAATTTTAATGGAATGTAATTAAAAAAATTATAAATCATTATTAAACATTTATTATTGTAGCTATAAAATTATTTGAATGATGAAAATTTAATGTATAAAAAATAATCAACAACTCCATTATGAACAAATTATTAAACCAACAATCAAAGATAATTACATACGATGATTAAATTAAAATATAACTAGATATACATATTAAATAAATTATTATAAATGACGTTTATAAAGGTTTAATTTATGAATTAGTTTTTAAAATATTTCATCAAAATACTTATTTTTTATAGAGGATGTCCGAGAACACTTGGCTAAGCGGTGTTAATGGTTAGGGTATTTCATCTTAATTTTATTTCATTGAGACATGTTATATTTTGTACACAAAATTTAATTTAAATTTTATGAATAAAAAATATTATAAATAATATACCATCAATTATATTTTATTCATGTTAATTAAATTTATATTTCATGAACTCTCATCATTAGGTTTATATTAAAATATTTCTCGAGTCATAAGTGTTTTTTACGCATCATCTTCTCTTTTCTAATAATGATTCCTTTTTTACAATGGTTATTAAAAATATGGTTTTATTATGTTAAAAATGGTAATATAAGGCAATTAATACTTATGTAATATGTAATTATATTAATTAAATTTGTCCTTCCTTAAATATGATGAAATTATAAATAATTAGTATTTATTCCAAATAATATTTTCCTTCCATATCCATATTCAATCATCACAATAATGTCATCATTTATTATTTTTGGAATCAAAATATTATTTTTTTATATTAATATTAAAATTTATATTTAACTCCTTATAAATGAATAATTTACCACCCTTTTATAATTTTTTAAAATAAAGGTATTTCTAAAATATCTAAAATCATTTCCCTTTCAAGTTCATATTTTTCTTTTCCCCTACACATTTCATCTTGAAAAAAATTATCTCTTAGTCAAGGCTCCATAAATTTTATTACTTTTAAATTGGTGTTAAATTGTTTTTTATATTTAACGTATTGGAAATTGTTTTTGAAATTTAGACATTTTTTAATTTATTTATAACAATTTTATAGAAGAATTTCTAAAGACTGAATTTTTTTTCCTTATATTTACCTATTTATATCATAAGTACATATATCCGTTGAAATATATTTTCACGAATCCCAATATCTGTGAATTTATGAAATGATCAATTTGGGTTATTCAAATTTTTGGTATCAATCGATCTAATTCATGTTGTTATTTTACATTATACAATTAGAAAAATTTTATTAAACCCATTTTTATTTCATGAGTTCTTTATGATAAGATGACTTCAATATTTCAACTGGCATAAATATTTATAGATTATTTATGGGTGGGGTCATGTATAACCCTCTAATTTAATGGTTAGAAGTTTATATCTCATGATAAATGTATCTATAAGAATAAATATAGTTTCTCTCCAAAGGTGAGTATAATTGTTAACACCTTAAGGAATTGGTTAGAGTAGTGACTCACAATGATAATGATTCCCTATCCTTATATTTTTTTCAAAATATATTTTTTATTATACGTTTCATGATAAGTTTAAATTTTCATGTCATATTTTTATTATTTTCACTATGGATTATTTTTATTATCTCATTATTCCACACAATTGTTTCATGGAATATGATTGTTCATTTGAAATTACATGTTATTTTATATTGAATTTTAGAATAATATTATTACTATATGTTATTTCTAATATGATATTTCTCACCCAATAAAGTTTTTTATATATGTATGATCTAAACCTTGATGTCACGCTAAAAATATTTCACTTGATATGTGTTTGATCTCAACCCATTCTTATATTTCTAATCCAATGGTTAGGTAGAAAAATATATTTTATAAGGATTTTAAGAGTGAGTTTAGTGTGGCTCAACTATAGAGAAAAATACACATATTTTGTTAAATAAGTGCTTATGTAGATTTTACTCAATAACACTAACAATTTTGTTATTGGTATTTTGAGATTATTATTAGATACGTTGTTTATATTATGAATATTAAATGTAATATTTGTATTTTTATCTTGCATCATATCACATTCAATAAAATACAGTTTTTTAATAAAAATTTATCTATAATTGAACTTGAGAGTATGGTTTTAGGGAACCTTGGTTGGTATTAGAGTGGGGGTAATATTTTTTAAGGATTAGTTTATTGATTTTTATATATTAGTTTTTTCTTTTTTAGTATTAGGATATGATAACATTTTTAAAACCATGTAGACAATTATAAGTATCAGGAAACATCATTGTGTTTTGCTACAATATTTATTATGTGGTTTTCTATAAATTTTATCCTTAGAAAGATATTAAAAATAAGATCTGGTTTTGAAAAAAATATAGCTAGTGATAATAATCATGAAAAAGGATGCCAAAGTGTCAACTAGATAATAAATAAATACCTGATGAGATGGAATAATATTTCACTCCTGGAAAAACACTCATAGGGGATATGATTTGGTTAATTCATATTATCTTTAGAAACCATTATGAATTATTTATATTAAATTTATGGAGGTAAAATATAACTAGAAATGATAGAGATCCTATTAAGAAAATTTTCGTGAAAAAACAACATAAAATTGAATGATTTATAGGTTGATAAAACAATATCATTTTAGAAAAAAAATTATCATAGGATTAATAAGCTGAGGATGAGGATTTACCGAAGTGTGTCTTAGGATTATTGGTGATGTCACACACTATAGTTTGAAGATGGAGTTTTTTGGGTCATTTTATCATAGAATATGTCCTAGTGATGTAGTTTTGACAAATTATTTTGGGAGGATACCTATATAGATTAATCTGTATAAGGAATCATGTTGTAAATCATCATAGAGGTGGTTTTCACTTTATAATCCCATAGTTTTTGGTAGTTAAGATCATCAGTTGGGGGAATGAGGCTTTCCATTCATATGGGGGAATTTAAAATTGGAGAATGGAAGGATGGGTATTTTTATGCCTTGGGAACAATGGGATATCGAGTCAGAAGTCGGTTAATGAAGTGTATGTCTATGATAATTATGATTTGGATTGAGTATGTGCTTTGTAAGGTCATAATGAATTATATTATCTATGTGATGATAGTTTCCATGTTCTTCCATGTGATTTTAAAAAGTTTAGATGGATAAGGAAACTTCTAGTACGATTGAACATTGATAAATCATTCTATTTAAATAATGGAAAAGGAAGGTAAAAGATCACTTGTGAGTGAGAAGCACATGTGGATTTTTATATGTGAATTTTTTTGTTTCTATTTATATAATTATTTTCATACACTAGTATATGTATTTATAAAAGATGGGGACACTATTTTTAGTGACCTAATGGGTTCATACTCACACCCTACAAAGACCCATTTGTTCGTATTCAAACATTATTAGTCAAGTATAGTAAATGGATATCGCTTGGGGATTGAAACATATTTTATAGGGGAATTTAGATAGTGAATGAGCAATATTCCCTAATTTTTGGCTAACTGGCCTAGCGTTTCCTCAGTATAGGGATGGTAACCCTTTTTATTAAAATTTTTATGTACATATATGTTCGAACCAAGAGTGATCTGTACTAATATATTTGGATTGAATGATTTGTGGGTATTATATGACTTTTATAACATATTTATTGTTTATTGATATATTCATTTTCAAATAATACTTCTGTTTTGTTTTATTAATTGAATTTATAGATTTATTATTAATATTATTATCACTAGAGGGTATAGTCACCACAATATCACTAAATAGTCCCCCGTTGTTATTCAAAAACCTTTTCCATATGTGGATACATGCATAGGGTCCTATGGTTAACGTCCTTTCAAGGAACCAGTCGAGTGCCTATAGTGATGTAGGACATTACAACGTTTTATCAGAGCATGTGTGTTACTAGGTAGTACCTGAATAGACTGATTATAAATTTGTAGTAGTTTTAAGTTACTATAATTTTGTTTTAATGTTGATATATTAAAAGGTGGTTTTTTATTTTTGTTTTGGTGAACATGATTTTAAGGAATGCTTTTAGAAAATGGGACATATGTTTTGTTCTGTGTCTAGAAAGCACCTGCATGAGTTGAAGTCTATCATTCCAAGGAAAATGATATTAGTGTTCTAGATTTTTGTGGTAATATTTTTTTTATTTGATTTAAATTAAATTTTATTTGATTTCATTGATTTTTTAGACTCATAACCCCTATAGGGAAGATAGAGTACTCATTTACCATGTTAGGCATATAATAATCACATCACATATGTTATGCTTGTGATTATTTCATTCAACCTATAATAAAAGAAATATTCAGATCATTAACATGTCAAAAAATACTAAAAAATGTTTTTGTGTATATCCTCTTAGTATAATTCTACATATCTACCCTATAAGAGGACTTAGTTATATAGATGAAAATGGGTTGAGCTATTTATAATGCTAAAAACAACTTTTATAGTTTTATTCCATATAGATTCATGGTTGAATTATAGTTATATAAAGTAGGTATGAAACTCTTAATATGATTATTATGTGATACTATATGTATATGTTATATGTGGTTCCTAACCTTGATATTGGTAATCATGGATCCATGAGCCTATATGAGATGTGAAATGGTTGTTTTGTGCAATTGTATTGGCAGTGAGATGTATTTACTTTTACAATTTTCTCTATTTGTGATATCTATAATTTATGTTTCTATTGATCATAGTATTTGGTTCTTATTATAATATGGAATAAATGATATTTGGGGGGTGAGGTATAAGGTTGAAGATGTGGTGAGTCTATGTAATATATGGGATGATGAATTTTAGATTAGAGATAAATGTAATCCACCTATTGAGGAACATTGAAAGGTATGATGGGAAAACAGTAAAGGATTTCTTTAAACATCTAACATAGGAGTATATGTTGTTGATGGATGGGAAGATTAGGGTGATATTGGTTTATGTTATTCTGAGTATTTACCATAGAGGTCTAGGAGATAATTACTCCCATGAATATTTTATATTGAAATTGTAGTTGATATTCCACCCATTTATTTCAGGGGGAAGGTGAATAGTATGATAAAGAGTATTGGAAAGAGTATATCTAGAAAATATTTGATCTGATAGAGAACCCATGGGGTAAAGGTCATAATTATCTTGACATTTTTTTAGGGTCCCAGTAAAGCATTGGGTGAATGTATAGGTACGTACAGTAAAATGTGAGGGGCTGATGTTGATACAGTTCTCGGAATGTTTTTCAAGAACTTTTTCCTTGAGACCCTCAGGGAGGATCAAGACCCTAATGTTAGGAATTTTTAGTTGGTAAATAACATAATATTGTATTATTATGAGATTTTAATGGATTTATTTCATCTCGCACTAATTATGGATCAAGGTAACATATACATGGTGTGATTGTTTGATGATGGTTTATTATATGATATTAGAGAATTTGTGAACATATTTTGGTTGACATAATTATTAGAGGTAGTAAATCAAGTGAATATAGATGAGTGAAACATGGATTATGGACAATAAAATTTCATAAAATGGTGTCAGATGAGATAGGTAGTGGAGCTTTGGGTAGCCGAAAGAGGGTCCACAAGGAGACCCTGTAAGGTATTTAGAGAAACAAGTTATGAATAGAACTGCAGATTGGATTATAAAATGTATTTTTTTATGTAATAAAACATGAAATATTTTATATATATGATATAAATAACCATTTTTTTATTTATTTTGTGTCTAGATGGGGAATCTATAGATTTTTTTTAAAGGCCTCCTTGTATCCTAGTAGTTATGGGATACGCGAGACTCAAGGGTATGAGGTAGGACATGTAGTGGTAATGGAATCTTGTATATGGGATATGACCTCAGACATAATAAATATCTAAGATAGAGTGGGATAAAAAATAGTGTGGAAACCTTCTAGAAATTAGTACAACTTCACAGTGAGGAAAATCACCATGTAGTCAAGATTTAGGAAAAAAATTTGTATTTTGAAAGACATATTCAAAGTGAGGAATATATCTGATGGTTGTAATAGGTATGCTATGATCATTTGACTATGTTTTTTTTGATGATGTATATTTGTGCCTGAGGTACATAAGTGATATGTAAATTATCCTTGTGGAAGTTATTAAAGATTCATCGAGAACGATTCAGGATTTATATGGGCATCAGATGTAATATGGGATTTTTTTGATCATTGGGTGTGATCCATGATTTTATGGGCCTTGTGTATGATGTTGTAATGAATCTACCATCTGATAATATTGTTTAATAATGGTTTATAAATGATGTAATGTCTATTTTTCATAATAATTATTTATGTGGTCCCATGGAGCTATAAACAATTTTGATCGGGAAGTGATAGAGTAGCAATTTCCCTTGGTGGGGAGTGACCAAAAAAGTAATCATCTATTTCGGTTGTGTAGTAATGGTAGTTTGGGTATGTGAAAATAATATATATGTATTTGAAATAATATTAGTGTTTGTAAATAATTAAATTGAAACTCTTTTTATGGATGATATTGTGGGTTAGAGTATGGCTAAAATTGTAATGTATCTCTCTACCACAATCAATGAATAGTGGAAGGAATAGTCCATCACCTGACCTCTGTAGTGCCTCCTTGTTTACGAGAGTATGACAACTAGTAGAAGGGGTCTAAGGGGGTGTTATGGGGAGACTATTCATCATATATAAATGCATTTAATATCAATAAATTACCTAATTCTATACTTTACAAGATAAATATAAAATCAAAAGCAGATAAATAATAGCAGGAGTTTACTAATGAAATATAGTAAGGCCTGGATTTCCATTTCCTAGATATAACAGAACACCAACTGGGATGTTTACATATACATAATAAAATAAAAGAGAAATAAATAAAATTTTATATCCATGATATCCCAGTGACATAGCACATCACGAACTCATAATATTCAAGGACTTGTCCTGCTCGACCATGCTCTCTTGGGCCTCATCCCAACATATAATTGTAACCATGTGAATATGTGTTTGGTAACCAATTCTAGTGGTGGAAAAATCATGGTGTGATTTCAAAACATAGTAGGTAACCAACAAAAAATTTCATACAAACCAAAATATGTGTGAATATTTCTTGTGACATGATCACCAAAATAAATTATCAGTTGAAAATAGATAGATTCACATTGATCCTTCGGTTCATGACCCTGACAGACTATAACTACATCATCCAGTTATAATGTGTATCATAGTATGTGTTTATGACCATTCTATCGAAGCATTCTATGGGATCTAGGTCCATGGTATCCCTAGAAAACATTCCTGACTATAAGGACACATCCTATGAATGTACTATCCCATGCTCCAAATACCTTACTACATCATCATATCTCACAACTCTAGGGTCTGACCCATGGAAGATTGTGAGTCGAACTCCAACAAATGGTGAACCTAACCATATTATCTCAAAACAGTACCCCACCCATGATGAAACATATTCCTAACTCTATCTTATACCAGTGATAACTGTAATATCATGCTCTTTGATTCCACCCATGATAGAATGTGTTTCTAGTTCCAAATCAAGGAATCCATAACTATAATCTAATCGTTCCTAACACCACCCATGATATCACATGTATCAAGATCTAAATCATGGATGTCATAACTATACATGGATATAGGAAACCTATACATGGAATTAGATTCATCTAGGTATAAGTACATGGAATCAATCTATTTACCAATATCCCCATCCAAGGCATCCTCTATCATATATCGAACCACAAATATATAGAGGCCCCATCATAGAGATCCTAATCCCATGTATCTATAAACACATCGTCATATATAAATATGGAAACTATCATCCATGTATCGGGCACCAAAACATGGAATCACAAATATACTATCTCCAAATTGTGGTAGCCAAACCATATAATTGACTCTATCTCCATGGAACAATAACCTAGTCACAACTACCCCCAATGATCTTTCCATAAATAAAAAATACATGAGGGTTGGATAAATTATTGTTCCCTTCCTCTCAATCTATATCCCCTCAGGCTTCACAATATGGAATGGGTTCCATGATGACACCCACTACCATTACACATATACTCACCTAGATGTACTATGTCTATGAGGGACCAACCGGGTCACCTAAGTCTAACCAAATTGAGGAATCCCATATGTATTCCTGAGTCATAGTCATGTTCTCAGGTTAACCCATAATGCATAGATGTTTTTATATCCCTTCGCATAATCCACAGTGTAGAATCTCATTTCCTTCTATATAGGGTATCACCTCATTAGAAATAGTCAAGAGATGGGCCATGGACCATCTTAATCATTAGATTTAATTTGGGTTGGACCAGTCGCACCACCTATTACCAATACTCCTATGGTTAGTCCATAAAGGCATGGTCACATAATATCGAATATGGTCACTCATCCACCCACATCTCGATGATCCTAATTGGATAAGAAAAAGAAAGGGTTCTCTAAGGTGTATACATCCTAGGATAACTTTTCGTCCCTTTACTCTATATTTGAGGCATCTCGAACCCCCATTCATGGGATAATGAGTCTCATCAGTTTTGAACTCATCTCCTAGGAGGTTTGGAGGATGATAGTTGTCACAGGGGTCTCATCCAAGACCATTAGTGACTGAGGAATCAAGCTAGCACACATGGTTTGTTCGTTCTTCTTGAAGTTCATATATTTTTAATTAAATTATTTATTTTGATTAAAATATTTTATATAAATAAATTTACCAGTTGTATTTCCCCCAGTGGTATTCCTGAGAGTCCATAAGAATCATAAACAAAATAAATTCTATAGGGAAAGTACATGAGAACATATAACTCATTCATTACATCCAATATAATTTCATAAGATTTAAGTAGCTTCCATGTCCCATTTAACACCCCCATGACATGTCGTTGATCAACGAATTTTGACTCCATTACTTGAGCCCTTAACATCCAATGATAATCATCTTTTAAAGCAATGTGATAACAGCCTCCCCTTGAAAACTACCCAACCCAATACAAGAAATTGCCAAACCTGCAATTTTCATTCAATCATTAAGTAATTAAATTTTAAAAATTAATACAAAATAAATTACATTGTATGATGTTCCATAAACAAAATTATCAATCATCATGTGTCGATTACATCCCGATTCACCCTCTTCCTAGGAAGAGTGATATTCATTTGATAATTGGATGATTCCACCATGACCTGGTGGTATTAAAAATGAATCCCTGAAGAAATAAACCAAAAATTAAGTTGAGGAGAGTGAGAGACTTATAGATTCTAGAGTATGGGAATATGTACTTCAAATATTTTAAGAACAACATCAAAATTCACCCCAAAATTACGGGATGAACCAAAGGGGAAAGAGGCCCATGGATTGAATGGATCATAGGAGAGGAGGAGGAAGTAAACCTCTAAAAACCTAAGAGGAAATATTGGTCATTATTTACCATAAAGGCCCACCGGTGAGTTGGTGGAGGTTACCAGCTCATCGGTGGTATACTGCAGACTTGACTTCACCAATAACCATGAACTCTCTCAGGGACCTCCTAAGGCCCCAAGACATATACAAAACCCCTTTCTAAGTCCTAAAAAAATTATTTATGGTGTATCAATGCACAAAACACAATTTTGAATCCCCATTCTCACTTTGCCGTGACCATCAAAATAAAAAATTCATGTTTCTTCTAAATTTCAATCACTAGTATAGTCTTGGGTTTTTATAACCTACAAAGCCTAGATTTTTTTATCCCTAACAAGACTTAGTGATCATCCAAATGAAAATTGAAACCTACCTCATTCATAAATTTCAACTCAAGTGACTATGTTCTACCTCTAAAAAACCAACATTGTTCTAAAGATCCACTTGAATGCTTGACTCGCACACTACCAAAACTCAATCAAAATTTAATACCCAAAACAAAAACTTTTACTTAACTCTTACTCTATAATTCCTAATTCAAGACATGATCCCGATTTTGACTTCTTTTTCCCTCGACCCATGGAACACCTAACCATAGGTATTAGGATGTAATAGCCAATTCCAAACCATGACACTTTCCACCATCAAAATTTCCTATTGATACATGAATCCAAGATTCTAAAAACACAAAAAGACACATTTTATGGCACTCTCATCTTATTAAACATGTGAAATAATCTCAAGGTTTTCCATTATAATATAAAAAGGATAAATACCAATTAAATGTGATCCAATCCTAGCTGTATTGGATTTTCCAAGAAAATACTCAAATAGTTATCCAACCACTCTTATCATGTTCAAGTAAAATACCTGCTGCAATTTATGGTTGAATACATCCAGTTACATATGAAAATAATAATTAAACCTCCATAAAAACATTTCCTTAAGATCTCATATCCAACTAAAAACACGTTATTTGATTCCTGATAACTACTCCTTTATGCTCTAAAGAATTTGATAACCTTTAAAGCTTGATCATCAGAGTCCATAAATTATCTCATTTTACATTTCATGGGCAAACCATCCACTTCTTAATTATATCATTCTACTACACCATGAGCACTGACAGAAATCTAATTGGACCCTCTATCTAATTATCATATGCCATACCAATCTCGATTCCAACATTTTAAACCCCCCATAATTTGTATCTATAGTGTAAATGGAATCCAATAAGGAATATAGTAGTACTCAGGTCCATTTATTCACTGAATTCTAAACATAAAATACTATTCAAGGACTAGTCCCACCATCCTCATTACCTTTCTCACCCAAGGGCCACTCAATTACAACCAATATCTCGCTCCCTATCTCATGGGGGTATCCTTCTTATCAAATTACTAGAATAATTTCTTGATCATTATAACCAAAACCCCATACATAACTCGAAATAATAAACAAAATTAATAAACCCACGCACTAAGTGTCACATCAATAGGTTCCACCCCCAAACAACTGTCATTCCTCATAATCCTCACTCTCCTAATGTAGATCCCATAAACCATTTCTCCTGGATAGTGTATCTCATTATCTATCCATGTTTTGATTATTCCATAACACATAATCTATATCCAAAACAACCCTCACCAAAATGGAACATCCATTATTTGACCTGATGCTCTAGGGAACAACAATAACAATTTTCTAATTAGTTTACATCCACCATCATCCCACTAATGAGAATCACCAATCCTAACACCCTAGTCATGCATAGGATACTAATGTTACATCAATTTCAAGATTAACATGCTCAACCACACATCATTATAAATATAACAAGATCTCCCTTAGAACACCTCTTTAAAAACTATCACCTTACACAGGCCATGATTGATCAATTAGTGCTTGGCTTAGAGTGTTGTTCAATCACTATAGTTTCTCATCTTTAATTTGATGCATTTCAAAATAATACACACACATCGACACCACCAGGAATTGTTTCTGTTAGGAGCATCCACCCACACTCTGACCACCCTGGTAAAATAACATCCAAACCCACATAATCATAGGTCATTCTTGTATTTCCTATAAATCACACATTCATACAAATAGAACCAACACCCAATGTTCTCCTCACTAAAACCTTGATAACCTCTCATGACTTGATACTGTACCCAGAACCACCACATTTTCTCTTCATCACTAAAGAAAACATGAACCTTGGTTAACCCCTATAAGAGGTAACAATAATCATTAAAAACATCATCCCATTAGGTTTTGAGTCAATATTATGGGCACATAAGATACCAACCTAGACCTACCAGTAAGTTTTAACATTAGGGTCAATGTTTCTGAACACTTAGACCTACCAGTGTAGTTATTATTAAGTACATATCTCATACGGAGTCATTCATGATCTTATCTCGACCGACAATATAAATATAAAAATCCCACCCTCAATGGGGGGTCATATAAAACCAAATCACAGATAAATCACTACCCAAAACTATGGAACACATCCTATCTGAGAACATACACGCCATACTATTCCCTAGATAATTATGTCTCATTGTTCAAATATTTTTATAATCATATACATCATTTTAAAGGATATGTACTCATAGAAACACATACCCATAGTTCAATTAAGAAGAATTATATTACAATATATATAGTGAAATTTTATATAGATTGGTACTGGAACTTTATATACCCAACCCTAAATACTAAAGAACCATAAGGGGTCCAAAACATATGCACCATATAACCTAAAACAATCCACTATGGTCACTTCACCTCTTCGGCATTATGACATTTGCGTATGACTCCAAATAACAGAATATAAAACCATAATATCATGTCCTAATTCTCCTCAATGATGGTATTTTAATTTAACTATATCTCATGGTATTCTAAACCATAACTAACGCTAATGACTCCACATATACTAGCACATGAATTTTACTCCATGTCTATAGAAGCAATCCATATTCGAGGATGAAATTCAACAGAAAACCCTATCACATTCTGATCCCCAAATCCATCGTGGATCCAGAACTATGTTAGTAATATGAGGAACCTAAAAACACTGATTTTCATATCCATGGTGACAACCATCTATATATCCCTCTCTAAATCATAACAATCCAATCATAAAGGCACTAAATTATGATATCCCAATATTATATCTTGATCTATATCAATTAAATCCCAAACTCAACACAACCACCCTTGGTAGTATTCTATAATTAGAGATTGTAGAAGGGATATAAAAACATACACACCCATCCTCTCATCCCACATTCCCTCCAGCTCCCTAGTCTAAAATGGGTTCTATGGTGAGATGAACTACTATCTCCCGTACACCTCCTTTGGTATTTTCTGTCAATGGGGAACACCATGTGTCCGCTAGTTCAATGTAAAAAAATGTTCCATGCTTAGATCCCCCTGTATCATTAATTTTACCAGGTCATCTTCTAATACACTAATGGTTATATGTCCCTCAACATCATCCATAGGGTAGTATGAATGTTTTAGATGCATAAGGTATCACATCATAGGAAATAGTCTATTGATGGACCATAACCCTTCTCAATACATAGGGATACTCTAGGTCAGTCCAATCACCCAAGCTCTTCCCGGTTATCCTATGGTATTCCAACCAAGCCCTAGTTAAATTTGACGTGAGATATTCACTAATCTTCACATGTCTTGATGAGATCAAATAGCTATAATGAGAAATGTGTTATATAAGGATACATATACTAGGAATTATGAACCTCCCTTTATTTTTACATGGAGGCATATGAATCCTCTATGCATGGGATAAAGTGACTCTTCAAGTCTGACCTCACCTCCAAGGATCTCTAGAGGCCAACTAGGGACTCAATGGTTCCATCCTTCACCAGGCATCAAGATAAGGCATAAGGGTTGTATGTGACCCCTAAAATTCAACAATTTATAAATAAATATTTTAATTTTACAAAAACAATTCCAATTTATTTAATTATATTGATGTGTCACCCATTAGTGAAATCTCAAGCATGCACATGCATCATAGATAACATAAATTATATAGGGATGGTACACAAGAAAACCAATATCATTCAGATATTTCTACTTGATTCCAATGGACAAATAAATCATCCATGTATCATCCAAGCCCACTATGATTCTTACTCAATCAAACATGATTCCATGTACATCCAATGATATTTTGTTTTTTAAGAAATGGGGTGTCATCCACTCTTTATATTACCCCAAAACCAAGAAAAAATTCACAAACTACACAACCAATTCCACCATAAAAAAATTAATTTTATAATATAAAGAAAATATAATTTGAGGGTGTGGAATATCTCCACTAAAATGATCAACAAACTCATGTACATGGAATCCCTATCACCCTCATCCTTGGAATGATGAAATAGCTATGAGAATCAGCTAATTTACCCATGATTTGGGTAAATCAGCACCAAATCATTAAACCAAGAAACCCAAAATTAATAAGAGTAGTGTTTGAGACCAAAAATGACTAGTGGTGAGGGAGAAATGAGAAAAAACAAATGAACTACATCAAACCGAACCCAAAAAACAATGATACATAAGGAAAAAAAATGAGATCTTGTAGTTCTTGTGAAACAAATGAGATGAGAAGGGGGAACCCCCATCTAAAAACTCTTAGGATATATTGGTCGTCCTTCCCATAAAATACCCATCACATAGCTAGTGGTATGGAACATAAATGACTACATCACTTAGAATAACCCATCTTGGGACCCTACCAGCTCCCTAAAACATCTCTGAGGCTCTCTCCCATGTCTAAAATACATATTATTATGTATATGAAAGCCCAAAATATGATTTTCAATTTTAGTTCTAAATTTTGGGCATCCAACAAAATAAAAAAAACATGTCTCATCTAAATTGTATGCACCAATATGTATATGGGATTTTATTGAAATAGTTTAGGGGTTATTTATTATATGTTGTGGATGTTTTAAAATCATAGAATCTTACTATATTGATTTCTTATTTAATTATTACTAATACAAACATGTATTAACAATTCATAGGTGGTTTGAGTGTTGGGAGTGACCTAGGGATCATTTTGGGTGAATTAGACTGGTATCTAGGTGAAGAGCTTCAAGATTGTTATCCATAAAACATTGAAAATATATGTTATAATTTTAAAGATCTAGACAGAGGGGAGGGTCCCTTGTCATGATATTTCATGGCGAGAACATGTATTTCATGATGAAAACCATTCTAGAAGAGAGAAAAATAAGAGAAATTATTAGTTTTAAAATAAAATAAAGGGATAATAGGGAGTACATTCCGCCTATATGTAGTGTAACCCTAAATCCATTATTTTATTCTATGTGAGTAATCTCACTCATATCTTTATGGATCACGGGACCATTAGAAGAAATAATTATCCATGTGTAAGGATAATAATCTATATCCATTCTTTTTTCCCAGCCCCCAAAATCTATTCTTTTTCATAATTCGCTTCCTATAAATATTTATTTTTTATGTTTTAAATAAATTTATTTTATTTTGTTACTACATTCAATTAGGTTTAATGTTGAAACAATTTGGATCTAAAA
The DNA here is from genome assembly GCA_963277665.1 of Viscum album. NCBI lineage: Eukaryota > Viridiplantae > Streptophyta > Magnoliopsida > Santalales > Viscaceae > Viscum > Viscum album. Next base: position 36,051,312 of record OY728124.1, read on the forward strand.
TCATGGATGTCATTACTAAAATAACTTTGGTTTCATATTTCCTTTTATTTGATTTTTCTAAAAATTTATTTTGATTTAGTTGAGATAAAATTAAAGGTGGTCGAAACAAAGTGTGGGAGGGATATGAAAAAAAAAAATTGGATAAAAAATCATGTTTTTGAATTCTTCTTATTTTTAGACTATATGTTTTGTTTTTTATTTGTAATTTCAGAGTGTTTTTTATAATTATTGAGCTTAATTGAATGCCTTTATAAATTCAATCACACTCGGTATTTTTAGCTCACTATATGAATTGAATTTCTATGGATTTAATAAATTATTCAATGGTTATTGTTTCTTAATTTAAAATATTTTGATTTAATAATTTTTTTCTGATTATGAAACTCTAAGGATGTATTACTATCTGAATTGAATATATTATCTAACTTGAGAGGATTATAAACATTTTTTACATCTTCTTTCATGTTTCTTTTTCTTTTGATACATGAAATATGTTGTGTGATCCAAAAAAAGTGGTTTTTCTTATTTAATGCATTAGAGGTCATATAATTATTTTAATATAACTGAGGTACATATTTGGATTTCTATATTTTTAACATGATACATACCCTTTATATTCACCCATTTATCCCATAAAATCCATAAATTTAGTTTTTGTTTTTTTCCACATTATAAGATGATTTTTCCTTACCAATCATCACTATTAATATTATTTCATATATATTTAATGTTTGAGTATAGGGGAGTAGAAATATAAGTTTGTTATTTTGGAATCAATTCATTAATATGTGGTGTGTGTTGTGCGTAACTATTTTGGGAAGTGAAAATAGATAAATGGGAATGAGTTTTTATTTCATTTAAATTTATTCATGTCATATGGTAATCTAATAAATGATAATAATGAAAAAGGAAAAAATATTTATGATATTGAATTACTAATTTTTTTAATTTTCCGACTCATATCCCTCTAGAAAATCATGGGCATGAATTTTAATTCATATTTTTTATTTTATTTTCATTACATAATTTATAAGAAAAGAAAAAATACATATCTATTATTAAATTGTTTATTGTATTCATTAATAGAATCATGGTCAATGTCACAAAAAGTATCCATCGTGTACATAATGTAAGGGTAATTGATTAATTTATTTACAATGTTTTTTATTAAATATTCTTAAATTATACCTTAGAGATGAACCTCATCTATTTTCCTTAAATATTTAAAATTTTCCCCACCAACCTATAGCTACCAAATTACTGTGAGAATTAAAAATGAATAAAATAATTTTTATGAATTATAATACATTGAGATTATAATTTTCACCTACCTAAATAGGTAAAACATGTTCATGAGAATAAGGGAAAATATATATTTATATTCTTAAGTAAAGATAGAAATACATTTTGTAAGAGTTAGGTGCAACCTTTACACAGGGAGTTAAATGATTTTGAATTAAATTTAATTATTATCATTATATGTTAAGGAATTTAGAAATATACATGGGGTATGATATTTCTATATACGTGATAATTCAATAATGTTTTCAATTATACTTTGAGATTTTTTTTGTCCATATTATCGATGATTTCTCAGGAGTGAACAGATTATGTGGGGGGGTTCAATGTATCTCTAATTTTATGAAGTTTTATTCTATTATTAAAGTATTAAAATCCCACTAATTTTAAATTTTAAGATTATTTTCCACAATTTTATCTTTTAGGGAAAAATTATGCATAATTTTGAAGGTTTAAAAAAATGGGTTTTTTTATTTATTTCAAATCTGTTTTGTATTTTGACCATAAAAATTTCTAAAATAATACCATTTTAATTAACCTTTTCTATATCCTAAATAAATTATATGATACATTTCAATGAAATATACCATTATCTAAATACAACAATAATAGGGCCAAAGGAATCTTATAAATCAAACATTGTAATTGGAGTTCAATTTTGACAAATTTTTATGATGGGATAATATATCACATATGGAAATGAATGAATATATTAATGTTCAAATTTTGATAGATAATATTCAAAAAAATTAATTTATTATGGATTTATGTGATTTATCCTTATTAAAGTCTATAGATGGATCATAATTCATATAAACTGAATCTGAAGAGTATGAAAATCCATATATATTTTCATTAATAATTCAATCATATATTTCTCTATACGTATCCAATTAAGCTCAACATCTATGTTATAATGCATAATAAATTGTTGGAAAACCTTAATGAATACCACATTCTACAATTCATCCATTTCATGGCCCAAGAACATCCAAAAAATTAGGGGTGGAAATAGAGTGAAATGTTTCCTTATAATTTCCATTAAATGTGTATCTCTTTTCCAATTAAAAGTGTTACGCCAAGAGGTTAAATTAGAATTTCTAAAATTTGTATATAAAATTTATTACATGGTTCATGTAAGTTATATTCTTTTATTGCTAAATAAAATTTGAAATTGGACATTCTTAGAGTATTCTTATGGATCTCTAATTAATAAGTATCATGGAATGAAAATTTTAGTTGATCAGGGTTTTTCTAGTGGAATATTATTGATTATTTTATATATATCTACGTCTTTATTATAATATAATGATTTTATACTATGTAATAACTTTGATTTATATAATATTATTATTAAAATGAATCTTATGGGCATGACATGTTGTAGTGTTTTTTTAATAACACATTTTCCACTGTCCGAGAGTGGAATAATTATTTGATGAATTTTGATGTATGAATCATCAATTGGATAAAGATATTATAAGTTCAAAAAAATTATAAAGAAGTTATAATATGACTAGAATAAATTTTGATACATATATTATAAAAATTATTTATACTTTTGGTTCATGTAAATTCACATGTTAATTTTTAGAGGGAACCAAGATATTATAACGAAGTTTCTATATAATTTAGATATGGAGATGGTGTCTTGTATTATAGAATTTATTGATATTATTAAAATATTAAAACTATAACTAGACTATTTGTATGAAATTTATCAACCATATTTTCATGATAATATAATTACCCATATCTATCTACAAAAACAACATGAATAGCTGATATATAGAGCGCATAAGGTGAGTTGAGATGTTGTGAGTGTGTGGATCGTTGCATAGTGGTGTTGCTTAAAATCCACACATGAGGGTGAGTATAATGGGTTATATGGTTGATATATATCATATTCAATCATCATCTATTATGTGGAGGGATTCAAATTATATTTTTGGAAATGTCAATTTATGAGATTATTCAATATGGTATATTTTCAATACATAAACAATGTTACACTATTATTTAAAATTTTGACACATACTTCCAAGGTAAATATTGTACCACAACACCATGTCCAACCTCAAACTTTAACATTGGGTTCCAAAAAATTGGATTATATTCTGGCCTCACGATATTTATGAGATCTTCATGATGTTGAAAACAACAATAATCGATAATTTTGATCATGTGAAGCTTGATAATTCATGAATGATGTGGATGAAGTATGATTTCATGGGAGATTGGTTAGTATCACAGCCATATATGTTTATTTTAATATGAATCCATGGATAAGAATTGTTATGAGAAACAATTTTAATAGAAATAGGGTTTATATATTGTTAGTTAAATACAATATAGTAGAAGATGATCATATAGAGTGAATCTGAGACTATTGTGTATTCATGTTAAATAAACATATGTTTCATTTGTGAAGTGTTGAAATAGATTTAATAAATTTTTTGATGTATGATTTCATGTTATGTAGAGTAATATTATGTGTTATTGTCATATTAGTGAGTATAAAAATATATATAAATACCATATCCCGCATAATTTTTTGTAAATTGTGACACTTTGACACACTGAGAGAGAGATATATATTTGGGATGAGGAGATGAGATAGAGGCCCTATATTCATGAGATGTGAGATATAGTCTGTTTCATGACACTATATCTTGTATCATTCATAATATGATAAATAGTAGTGTGAGAACTATGAATTTTGTTTCACTTTTCACAATTTTTCTTTAGTTAAAATATGAAGAAGGTCATTTTTGTACATTTGTTTTCTTAAAGGAAGACACGATTTCCTAGTTTTTCAAAGAATATGACCAAGAATTCCATGAATAAAATAGTGTTTTGAAGAAGAACAATGGAACATATTAATTTGAATGAACTATGTTATATTATTGAATATGAAACATAATAAATGAGGTTGGTTCATGTACTATACATTTTTAATACTATTCCTAATAACAAGGGAACCTCATTTTAAAAGAATAAAAATGAGTGAATGAAAATGTTAAAATTTGGATACACCCAAAATAATCCATATATCGGGTGTCCCAGGTAAAAAAAAGTGATGTTAAATTAAAAAGTCTCTCACTTTGAGTTCAACCTACTTGAATAAAAATTGATGAACTTTTATCACTTACTATGGGAAATTTATCATGAAAATTAGTTATGATAGTTAAATTAAAGAATTAATCAAATGATCCATAAGAAAAAATAACCATGGGGGTTTTATAAACCACTAAAAAAATATGGTATGTTTTCGTTAATAATAATATATTACATGGGAAAATGGATTGGTGTTGTATTGAAATAAATCCATTATTATGTATATGATCATGAATTTATGATTTTTTATTAGAGAAATTTTTAATAGATCAATTAAATTCTCATGTGAACTAAGAATAAGTAGTGGAGTTAAAAATAATTATTGAAGATCAAGACATGGTGATTGAAAATATAAAAGTATATATTGAAATAAAGAATAATAAGGTTGTGTTTATTAAGGGTGAAATTTGTAAAATAACAGTCGTTATGGGTAATTTTGAACATGATGGATTTGATACTACATTTTCATAGTGCTATAGTGGTTAAGGTGTGGAAAAATATTATGATTAAATCCCTAATGAAAAATAAATGGGCAAGATTTTTTTGAATAGTATTTACACAATGGAATTCCAAAAATCGAAGAAAAAATTAATATGCATTGAGTTTTCTGATTATGATACACTAGTTACAAAAAATAGTTTCTTCAAAACTAATATGTTAACATTAGAAGCTAAATAAAAATCAATGACTGTGAAAGATTCCCAGCAAGAGGATGATCAAAGAGTATAAAAGATATTAATATTTTATTACTAGTGGAAAACCAGATACGTGAATACCAAATTTTGAAACTGATAAATGATTGAAATTTAAGGTAAATCTTAGTATATTTCAATGAAAAAATATCTACATGAAAAGTTTTGAACAAGTTATCAAACTGAGAAATATGGGATCCATATATGTTGAGATCTATCAAAATATTGATAATAGATGTTCTCCAATTTTTTGAACATATTATTGAATAAAAAATACTCATTTTATTATAAAAATTTCTTTTTGATAAAATTTTATTTTTTAACTATAAGATCATTGAAGTAGTTAACCCACTATCCTAATAAATTCGTTTATACAAATACAGTTATGTTATCCTCGGTAAGAACCAAATCAGAATGTATAAAATTATGTATAGATAAAATTCTATTTAATATACAAAATTATCATAAGTGAATAAATAAATTTCTAAGAAAATAATATCCTCTATTTTTTCAATGGGGGTCCAAAAATTTCCATGAATATTGAGGAAATAGATATAATGTGATTATATCTATAGATAAAAAACAATATTTGCTAGCTATTGTTGATTTTATTGCAATTCAGGACATAATTTTATTGAATGTTGTAACGAAATATCAATTCATGAAAACTATAAAAGGATTTCATATTGGGGGGAAATATGATGAAAATAGAAATCTGGTTTTTTTGACGTAGTGTTCACACAAGTAAAATTTTAATAAGAACAAAATAGAAGCCATGTATACTTTATGTGATCATTATAACAGAAGTATTTTTCTTATGAGTAGGTATGGAATATATCCCATAGGAACAATTCATATATTATTAAGTATATAATACATAAATTTAAAGGGAAATAAGTGAAAAAGAATGCAAAACAACCGTGGTAATTTCACTGATGTAAACTATTATACAACAGACGCTTATGATTTCAATGAAGAAATTTTAATTGGAAATCAAATTTAAAAATTAAATATGATTATATTTTTATATGAAAGTACACATAATTATTTATTTTAAATTATATATGAATATCTGTTCCAAAGGGAGAAATATTGAATAAAATAAATAATTAGTTTATAGAGAAAGTAACAAAATTATTTTTGTGAAATACATCTAGGAAGAAAAATTCCACTTTCATAATAAGTTTTCTATAAGGGGACACACAATAACTAAAGACTATATTTTTGTATATTGTTAATCATCTGGGAGTATACCAAATAGGTGTAATAATATTTTTCCTCAACAAGAGGAACAATTGAAAAATAATGGGAATGAAGTAATGGTTTCATGTGCTATAAATATTATCATAAATAAAAAGTAATAATAAAAGATTAAGAATGATCATTAACCTATGGAATTATTCCCCATATTTGTAAATCAACTAGAATTTTCTAGGAATATATAACAAGTAAAAGAGAGTAAAACTACATTATTAGATATTTTAGAAAATATTGTTTTTCTGAAGAAGAAAGTTGAAGTGATCAATAAGACCATACTACCCAAGGAGATTATTTTTTAAAGAATTTAGGATGAAATCATGAATTAATATAAATCCTTAAAGAATGGTGTTTATGCATTGAGTAATAAATCCCATCCCTATTACATTAACTAATGAATTAATGAATAATATACCTTATTACCATATAAATATTTTTCTTCCTTTTCAATATATGGAATTGAAGGTTAGGTATAGATTCTAAGGAAGTCCGGATTTATTGAATTTCATGGAAATTATAAAAACATTCTAGTGTCGTACTTCATATAGAATAATATTTTCTATATAATTATAACACATAAAATGAAATATATATGTTTTTCTAATTAATTATAACCATTGATGTGTGGATAATATTATTGATGAAACATAATCTAGGATGAAGACTACTGAAGGGAATCCCATGAACGTTAATAAAGGAGATGGATAATATATCTAAGAAATATTTTATTTTATAGAACTAGTATAATAGACGTGATAATTTTCATCTATTATTTTTCTTAGAAAATATTCAACTAATTTTATTTGAGAATAAAAATCAGAAAGAAAAACGGTAATCATTAATTAACTGATTGAAAAAATGGTAAGGTGAAAGAGTGAGTAACATAATTGGTGTATGATTATTTTTAATCAGTTGGTTGAGTTGGATATAGGAGATCATCAAGAAAAATTCAATAAAAAATTCCCTTAGGGAAAATATAGTTTGTATCACACACTAAGGAATTTATTGATAGTTTGTTAATATATAACATTATCTTGTTTTCTAAACCAATATTTCCCACATAGATATAGATTTGTTAAGTGGATTAATAACTGTTAAGTAGAATGTGATATTTTAATTATCTCAAGAAGATAAAATTTTGTTTATCTAAAATACTATCTCTTAATAAATGATGTGAAAAACATAAAAATGTGGTATCAATTAAAACTAAAAGTGGATTATAAGGAGTGAATATGATAAATAAATCTCTTTAAACTATTATTTACAACCCCAATTTAAGGAGGATGAGGGTCCATTTTATTTTTATAGAACATTGTGGAGGAAGAAGTGGCCAAAAAATTATATATTCTCTCAGGAGATTAATTTTATAAGATATTGTCGAAAAAATTGAAGGGGAATATTGTTTAAACGATGATGTTATATTTGATTTTTTTGGAATATATTTGGAATTAATGACATGGTTAACTGCACATAGATGTTATCATTAATAAGGTAGACATGAAAGTGGACATTATTAGATGATTTTTATAGATCCATGATTCATAAGTATCTTAGAAAGATGTTGTTAGATGGTTGGGGTTTTTTATTGAAGAAAATTTTTAATTATTTTCCAAATATTTGAAATTTTATTAGAATATGAAGATTTACTTCATTATAAAATGTATAATGTACATTTAATGATGGAATAAATAGAAATTATAAGGAATACATGTGTTATTAGTGTGTTTGAATAGCACATATACAACATGAGTAGAGTTGAATCACTCTCATATGATTTATAATTATTATTCATCAACTTGATAAATAGTCTATAAGTTGGCAGTTATAATGAATTTTTTTTAAAAAGTATGGAAGACATTATGAGGAATATATTGACCATAAAATTATATTTCTAATGAATTCGAATTTATTTAACAACATTGATAAGTATCCATGGAATAAATTTGATTATTATATGGAAGTTTGGCCATGGATATAATTTCATTGGTTCATACATTTAATGGAGTTTATTAAGAAAAATTTCTAGCCTAAGGCTTGATGTAGGACCTTGCAGACCCACCTAGTCATTGGATTAGGATCAAATATAGCCATCCAATATGAAATCAGAAAGATATAATATGTAGGGAGTGAAATAAAAAAATAGATGTTGTGAGGGTTCAGGTTGGCCATCAGGGTGGTGCTTCTTTTCCACACATATGGGTCAACATGGTGGGATCCAGAAGAGAACCATCTCTTATTAAATATTTATATATTATTTTGGGGATGTATTTGGTTATTAATCACTAAACATTATAGTGATTATTCTATGTAGATTTTAATTATTAGCGAACATTTTTATTCCATCAGTTAAAATACATACACATAACGTAGACAAATGTGACCTTCTAGGATGTACTCATCAACCTTGGGCCTCATTATACGATTTATGCACAACATATTTCTTTGGTGCTAATATTCCCAAGGATTTTAGGGTTCATATTTTTTCTATAAGTTATGTAATTTATAATTATAATCTATTATTTATAGTTTTTTACATAAATTGAAATATATTAAGAAATATTTCATACAATACAGTAATTAAAAACAATTTATTCATTGATAATAAAAACATTACAAAAAAATAACATGAATCTAATTATTACATGCAATAGATTGTTACTCACCCTAGATTTTTACAACCATGGGAATTGAGAAAATTAAAGGGGGCGATAAAAAAAAATATAATCTCACTAAGACTATTAAATCCCCTAGACCACCTTCTCCATTGAAAATAACTATTAGAATACCAAAAAACAATGAGATAGAATATCACAAAAGGTGAAATAATTTTGTGAGATATATAATTAATTTAATAGAAATGAGATGTGTGAGATAATAAGATTGAATGTAATCAACATGTTTAGTAATTCTATGTAAATGAATTAAATTAAACTATTACGAATATAGTCATTTGAAATATAGTATTTAGAAATATGATCATTAAAGATATAGCCATTAGGAATATTGTAATTTTATATATGATCATTGGATATACATATGTCTCATAGGTATAATGAAGTTTTGTATGTTTAGTTACAAATTTAAAATACAATAATTCATGAAAAATATACAATGAAACAAAAGTATATTATTAAAAAAAAATACATATTATATTTATTTTTCATGTAATTGTAATAATATTTTAATTATAATATTATATGATGTATTTATCAATTCAATGAAATATATTAATATCAATATATAGTAAAAGTAATGTCTAGAATATAAATAGTTAATCTTTAATGTATTTTTTGATAATTATTTATATTAAAATAAATATTTTCAAAATAAACGATTTTCAAAACTATTTTGTGTATTTTAAACTACACTTCTCACAAAAATGATTTAATATATTTTTTTCATATTTAAAATGAAATAAATTAATAATCACCCAAAATTTTTTATAAGACATTTAAGAAGAATAGGTTTCTTTTATGCTTAAAATGATTTATTTCTAAAATGGTCTTTTCAAGCACTATATGTTATTATTTATAGAAAATAAATATAATATAGTTAAATATTTATAAAATATATTATAAGTATTAATAATATATTATCACCAATTAGTAATTTATATGAAATATGAATAAGAATATTTAATGATTTAAATGGATGAACATAGTTTGGACAATATTTTTATATTATTATTTAAATGTTTAATTCTTAAATTTTATAATTTCCATATAACTGAACAATCTTCAATTTTTTAAATATTACTTTTATATTAGAATTATTTTTTTTCATAATTGTTTATATTTTTTATTGGATTGTGAAAAAAAATTATTATTACCATTGTATTTTTTACTGTTCTATGATCTAAGAATAACTCAAAACATTTTTAAAAAAAATCATGGATGTTGATTTATTTAATGAATAAAAATATTATTTTAAAAATGAAATGTTTAGATTAGAAAATACATGTCCAGTATTATGAAACATAATTTATCTATTATTCTAATAAAATAAATTTCCAATTTTTTCATTAATTATGATATAATATGATAGAATTATGTTTTGGATTTATTTTCAATCTATATAACACTAATTTTTTAATAATAAATCAATCAATGTTAGGTAAATCAATAGCATTGACAATTTTTCCCTTAACATTTTTTACGCTTAACAATACAATTCCTCTAATATTAAGTATTACACGTTATGTGCACAAATTTCCAAATTATATTATAACAAAAATATAAATTTGATTTGATAAAATTAATTTCATATTATTAATCATTAAGTGAATATTAAAAAATATGAATCACTTTATATTTAGTCATTGAAATTAATTTTATTAGGTAAAAAATTATTTACCATTATAAAAAACAAGAAACTTAAATGTGAAAGATATAGAAGAAAAATACTTAAAATTGTATTTGTAACATGTGCGAAAATGAAGTTTTTAGATATTATTGATCTTAAATAATCCGATAGTATAATATTTTTCATTATTGTATCCACTTAACCATTGAATAGAATTCCAACCTTTTAAATTATTAAAATATACAACCCCTCCCACATATAAAAGGATCCATTACCACCCTAATTTTCCTCACACATCAAGGATATTATATTTAGACAATATTTACAATAATAACACCCCAAAATACCAATAAAATTTCAATAGTTTATTGTCCTCTCAATATACAACCTACCAAATAATTAATATATTTTACTAAAGAGCTCTTCCAAGGAGTAAGGTCAAAATTTCAATTATTGCATTTTCATTTATTTATTTTTTTATTCGTATCATATATCCTCAAAATATGATATACACACATTTAATTAATTACATAAATTTCATAATTATTCTTAAATGTTATTATTTTATGGGATATGTATCTTCAATTGTCCTTGCTGCCCTCTGGAAAAAAATGTCACTTGATTTATTTTAAAACTACCAACTTCTAAGCGATGTGATATATTTCTCATAATTGTGTTAAAAGGATAGTTAAAAGGGGGTATTTAATAAATAAAATTCAAATTTAATATATTTTTAAGATTATGAAAATATAAACCAATTATTTTTTCATTTACGTTCTATGTGAACAATCACTCAAGAAAGCATGAAAGCGAAGGCCTTAACATAAGTGGCTTAAATAAATTTTCAACCATTAATTTATTCTATTACAGACTTAGATAAATTATGATTAATTATCATAAATAAATCTAAATAATATAATTAATCTTTATTAAAAATTATATTTTTTCATAAGAATAATTTTAATAACCACACTCACCCATTGATTATAGATTATACTTATTTCGGTCGGTTTAACAACCAACATAAACAATACTATAAATTTTTATCTAGGATGACTATAAAAATGAAAATAATATTATTATTAAAAATTAATAATAAAATAAGGATTATCATGTTTTTTAAAAGTATAACCTAATATTTAATTTATTATTATTGAACCTCCATTTTGATCCTTATAAATCACTAAAATAATCTCATCACCAATTTATGTATAGGGAGTCATAACGAAATAAATTAAATGAAACTATAAAATTATAAATCAAAATAAAACATTTATTTAATTACGTATAATAATATTTTAATGTTTAAAATTTAATGTATAAAAAATAATCAACACCACCATTATGAATTAAGTGTTAAACAAATAATCAAAGATAATTACATAAGTGATTAAATTAAAATATAACTACCTAAAATATTTTTAAAGATGATTATAAATGAAGTTTATAAAAGTTTATTTGTATTAATTAGGTTTTAAAATAGATCATGAATACATTTATATATATATATATATATAATTTTATACCCCGCTCAGCTAAGTTGTGTTTATGGTTAGTGTGTTTTGTTAGTATTTCATTTCGTTGAGACATGTTCTGTTTTATGAACTTAATTTAATTTAAATATTATGAATAAAAAATATTTTTAATATAATATCATGAATTATATTTTATTAATGTTATTTAATTTCAATTTCATACTCTCTCATTCAATAAGATTTTATTAAAATATTTCTTAAGTCATAAGGATTATTTTTACTCAACTTATTTTCTTGAGTCATAATTATTCCTATTTGATAGTGGTTGGTACAAGATGGTTTTATTATGTTAAATAATGATATTATAAGGATTTTAATCCTTATTTACTATGGAATTATATTAAGTATCTTTGTTCTTCATAAAATATGATGAATTTAATAATAATAACTATTCATTCCAAATAATATTTTATCATCATTATCCATATTCAATCATCATGATAATATTATAATATAGTATCTTTAAATCCACATCTGATTTTGTTATATTAATATTAATATTCATATTTAACTCTTTAAAAATGAATGATTAAACACCCTTTTATAATTTTGAATTCAAATAATGTAATTTTCCAAAATATTTAAAATTACTTCCCTTTTAAGTTTATATTTTTTTCTTCCAGTCCCTAATTTATCATGAAATAAATTATGTTTTTTCCAATGTCAATTATTTTAATTACTTTTAAAGTGGTGTTAAAAAACATATAGTAACATTATTGTAAATTATTTTTTAAATTTATTCATAATATCATTTCTTTATATCAATTTTATGGAATATTTTATAAAAAATATTTTTGGTATTTCTTTTATTTACCTATTCAAATAAAAAGTATGTATATTTATTGAAATATATTTTCATGAATCACAATATATGTGAATTAATGGAATACTCATTTTAGGTGATTAAATTTTTTTATCAATCAATCAAATCCAAGTGTTTATTTTACATGATATCATTTTAAAATATTACGAAATTTTTTTTTTACACAAGTTCTTTATGATAACATGAAGGTTATATTTAACTAGAAAAAAATATGTAAGGATTTTTTATGGGTGTGGTGCTGTATAACCCTCTAATTTATTGGTTACAAAATTATATCTCATGATACATGTATCTACTATAACAATTATGTTTTCTCTCCGAGAGTGAGTAAGTATAGTGAGTCATGAAGGCATGGTGAGTGTAGCAACAAGAGATTTTGTAAAATATTGTTACAAATTAATTTAATATTTTGATAATTTTAATTTCATAAATGTAGAGACCCAAAGCTTGACGTATATGGACATTACATTACTTTTTCGGAATACTTAATACATAACAAACACAGGCACACAAGGACCGTAATAGTTTAGTGTCTTTGGAAACTCGGAATTCAATCTTCTAATCGTGGTAAAATATCTTCAACTTCTCCCATAAAGATCTTACCCATTTTTTTCTTACCTAAAACCTTTATTTATATCATGGAAAAAAACATAAAAAGGGTCAGCTCAAATGCTCATTAAGGGTAAGCATAGAAAACATAAAACAATCCATAAACATTTGAATGAAAAAGCTTGAACATAAAATCTAAACATCAAAATCTTGAGCAAAGACATAAATCATGGAAGTACGTAAGTAATATATCATAAAGGAACATCAATCTTGATAAAATAGCATGGAAATAAATCATGTAATTGTGGAAACCATTCAGAAATTGTTATGATTTTTATAGTATCCAAGGAATTGCTGCCAAGACCATCTTAGTGGACAAAGTCCCTTTCTGAATCGAGTTCACTCCTCGTTCCAGTCATGTATCACTGAACAAGATTAACTTACCGTTCCACCCATGTCTATCTCATGAGATATAAATCTTTACCCAATTCATTGGAGGGAGATATAGGTCCCACCCATCTCATAATGAAATCATTCTTACTTGTCCCACAAAATAATCTTAATACATTCATCATAACCCAAAATATAAAATGGTTTTCATAAACATCATCCCATCATCACATAATCCTTATAAAACTAATTTATATTTGATCATAAGAAAATAGAAACCTTGTAAATCATTGAGACTTTATAATTGAAACATGCACATATGAAATAATTTCATCTTAAATGGAAAAAGGTTTTGATAAAACACTTGAAATGAATTCTTGAGGAAAATATCCTTTATTATTCAAAAATATTTTATTTTCCCAAAATTCCATGGAATTTTAAAAGAAAAGTATATTGTTGAAAATAGTAATAAAATCTTGTAGAGTAAGCTTCATGAATATGAGGCGTTATGAAATCTTAAAAATCCGTTCACGCCGTATAAGTTAAAAAAAACATTCTCCTCGTACTTTTGTCAAACAAGTCAAAAAGTACCTTATATGGTAACGAAAGGAAAGATTTCATCCATACAATGTGGTAAAAAGTCAATAAAGGGTAAAAATGACTTTAAAAATACATAGAAGAATAGTAAACATTTTATGAAAACATTTTTTAGAAGACATGGCCATGGATGATAAACGTAACCCTAGTAAATACTTACGTATAAGCAATCTCAGAAAAATATTAGATTGAAAATTTATCCCTTAACTTAGGTATGATATGCTTTATGTGTATCAAAACCACCTATATAATGATTTAAATAATTTCATTGACTTATTACAGAATCATATTCGTTATTATGATGTCATAAATGGTTCACTTATGACTTTATATTACCCGTTCTTTTGAAAATTCCATGTTAAAGTAGTGTTTTGGGTAAAATTGTTTTATTTATCGTATGTGTTTGGACTTGTTGTTCTTGATATTATTACTTATATCCTGATTTAATTAATTCAAGAATTTAAAACATGATTTATATATCATATATATTTAGTATATATATATATATAATAGATAGATAAATGAAATGAAACACACCGTTCATGGAGACGGTAGGTTGTACGTACGTATGAACGCTGTTTTCCTTTCCTTATTGACTTGAATGGAAGTAATTATATGACATATATATATATATATGTATATATATACATAAATACAGTAACTTAATTATGTCATATATTTCATTATTATTCATTATATATACTTTATAATCATTCTTGAATGGTTAATCCTGGAAAATGAATCTGATCGCATTCGTGGAGACGGTAGTCCGTACGTACGCACGAGTGATGATATCTTTCCCATGATCTTGGAATTGTATTAAAGTGTATGTATAATATTACAGAGTCAATATCACTTTACAATAACCATATATAGTTATTTATTGACACCAATATACCCATCCTTGTAAGGTGGTGGTGGAAAAACTAATTACACCACGGCGTGGAGATGGTATTCTGTACGTACGCACGCATGGTGATTTCGTTTTTCGTAGGATGGATAGAAGGTGAAATATGGTTGTTTCTTATTCATAATAACATATCAGTATATTATTGATACTGATGTTATTTATTTATAATGAAACAACTAAATAAGAAGAGGTTGAAGAAGAAAGAAACTTGAGAGAATCGAAAGAAGAGATTACCTCTTCTTCGATGCACCTCCTTTAAGCCTTCTCTTAAGGAAGTAGAGTTGGTATTTTGAGAAGACCAGAACCTCAATAATTTTTCTAGGGAAGTGGAGAAAATAAATGGGCAAGTTTTGGCCAAGATTCAAGTCTCTAAAGGGTGTGAATAGATGAGAGAAGGGGTTCCCTTTTTATAAGGGAGGAGAGGGGAACCTTTGGAAAAACTCAAAATATTATTTTATAATGAAGTTATATTCGGTTTATAATAGCTCCAATTTGATTTATTTCGAATCTAAAGTGGGGATGGGTCACAATAATCTCATCCAATAGATTTTGGACAAGTTTAGGTTACAATTTAAACCTTATCATTTAGATTTAACTTTAATTAAAATAATTTTACTTTTACCGTGTCTTCTTGTTTTCTTACACTATAAGGTTAATAACTAACTATAACAAGACAAAAGAACCCGATTTTGTTTATTGTTAATATATATAACCTTATATAAGTCATTTGGAGAAACCTTAGATTTTTAGTAATAAAATAACAATTAATAATATAATATTTGTTTTAAAAACTATTTTATGTCAACTTTGACACAATTATGTAAATGATTTTTTTTGAAAATTATAACAGAATGATTAGTTCGAAAAAAGATAATAAAATCAATACTAACATGTCATATTAAGATATAAAATTAGTTTAATTAATAAAAAGTCTCAAATTACATTTATTTGGTTTTTATAACATCAATTATGTAAATATTTCATTAATAAGATAATTACTGCATCGTCATTGTGTCATCAATAAATTACAATATGTAACGTATAAAAATTATAAATAAAATACAATTCTGTAGTAAATATATTTATATTTCTAATTAATATTTATAGTCTAATATATTGTATGTATAACACTATATTAAAAATGTTTTATTTATTAAACTTTGAATTTAACTATTTTAACTATTCTTAAAATAAAATAATATTAAATGTCCTAATCTAATCCAAGTGGACCTAAATGGTCATATTTTATTCCTAAGGTTGTTTTTGGTCGAATTAAACTTATCAAATAGAATTAGGACATGTGTGTTGGGTAATAATAAAATCATTTTTACCCTTAATTACCCTATTTACTTTTACCCGTGGTAAAATAAAGTAAAATGTTACTATTCAACATAAATTATTTTCATCTCATTGAACCATATTTTAGTCATTGATATTAACCGTGTCTCTCGGATTTTTGTAATTCCACTCACAGAAGCAGTAAAAATAATGTTTTATGTAAATTTTCAAATTCTCCTAGGAGGTGGTTAAAAGAAGGTGAAAAGTTCAATAAAATTTTTATATATCTAAAATTTTTATAAAATGACTACAATGAATTAAATTGAACATATATAAGTGTTATGAATCAATTTTGACCTAAAATAAATTTAAATTAAATGAATAATTAATTAAATAAAAAGTCGGTTTTTAAATAGTAACCTAGTGTTTTCACTATTCATCAAAAATTGAAAGTTTTCAGAAAAATACCAAAATTTCACCCTAGTCTAATTTTGATATTCCAAATCCAAAAATGAAGTCCATTTTCAAAGATAAAATTTAGAAAATTTCAAAAAGTGGGTATTACTATTCATAACGGCTAGTTTTAATAATATTTTAATATCATATCGTTATTTAGTGAAACTCAGTATTGCGTACGACGCAAGCTATCAAGGAAGGTCGTGATTGTGTGTAATGCAAGCAAATTCAGGGTTGCGTGTAGTAGAAGCTCCTTTTGGTGTAGCGTACAACACAAGACATTAATAAAATTTAAAAGAATATTTTTTATAAAATCTCAGGGTGTTACAATCTACCCCCCTTAAAATAAATTTCGCCCTCGAAATTTGTTAGGTTTATAAATGGTTTACTACTCAAAAGTTTCTTTAATAGAAACCCACATCGTAAAAAGGAATACCAAAACAAATCTTTAAAAACTAAATTATGAAATGTAATGGTTACCCAAATTAACTAATCATTGGGATTCTACATAGGAGAACATAGGTGAAAATATAGATATGGAAGAGAAATCTAACTGTCATGTTCTGATGGAGAGTGGTAGAGAACATGGCTGTGAAAAAGAAAAAAATCACAAACCCATAAATTTGTAATGATCTGGGGTACAATCTGATTCATCACATATAAGGGCACTAGGAAAACATTTTATGGTTTTCAAGATCATTTCCCTAAAGTTGAAGAATTTGAATTAGAAGAAATACTTACTTTATTTTGGTTAAATCTCACTGTTGTTCGTGGCATGAACAATTTCCACTTCATCTCTTTAAGAAATTATGTTAAATTTGTCTTTCACGATGATTTAGCAGATCATGCGATATAATGATAAGTCATTCCATCTGTCTCAAACATAAGTTAGAAAAAGTTATATACATAAGTGCATCTATGGTGAGATTAATTAGATATGGTTTCAAAATGGACTTATACTTCATCTATCATCTTGCATAATAAAATAAAACTAGTTTCTACTAACCAGGGACTTCCTGTAGTCTAGTGGTAGGCAATAAAGGCATGTCGCACTTCAGTTGTGGGTTTTATTCCAACATCCTTGTCTGACATGACAGGTTGTCGCTCGTCCTGCAGGTTGTCCTTTTTTTCTAAAAATGCATTATTATAACTTTCCATCAATGATATCGAAAAATTTCAATCTTTAAACAATACTAACTTATGTATAACATAATCCATTCCAATATTTAGGCTTATCCAAAATACTACTGTCCAATCTCATTTTATAGTGAAAACGATTACCAGAGAGTTCATATAACAAGCATGTTAATACCATCGTTGATCCCCATATATCGTAAGATATGACTTGTTGGTCACATTCCAAAAATTCAAAGGCATTAATAATGTATTCTCTTGAAAAATGAATACCCATTGAATCTTAGTGAAAATATGATTTTTGTCAAAAGTTAACTCTTTCCACATACCAAAATCCCAAAATTCTGTATACTCAAACTATGATATCACTTAGTCCTTATAACAATCATGAGCTCATGAATACTATCAAACATATTATTTCCCCCTTATCCATTCATTATGTGCATATCATCTTCTTTCCGAAAATATCTGAATAACCATTCATGGATACCAATACCATTCAACATATAATTTCAAAAACTTTAGGAAAAACAATAGTGTAATAATCCCTAGATGTTTCTTTATTCCATAGTACCATTAAATTACCTATAAAACATAACTCTTGATAAACATACAATCATTCCACTACCTTCTTAAACAATTGACCAAGCTTCAACACTTCTTTCATCTCATATATCATTTGTAGTCTCCTCATCATCATCCACATAAATACTACCCATATGACCATGCTGATTCTCTTCATGAGATTTTCCCTTAGGCCAGTGGTTTGCATAATTCCCATATATTACACATTTAAAAAATATAATCATTGTTGATGTCATAGCAATACCATTATCTTTACCCATAGTGTTAACTGAACCTTTTCCTTTGCACTTACTGGATTTGTGTCCTTCTTTTGCGTACCCAAAGCATCTTCCAGTTCCTTTGAAACATTCTCCTAGATGTCTCTTCCAACATGATTCACATGAGGGAAATTGAACTTTCTTTCCTCTATGATCATCATGAAACTCCATATTTCTCTTATTAACTAAGTCAGGAAACTTACCAAAGTTGAGATTATTGATCATATTATGAGATTTCTGATTAGAAATAATAATGATGTTTCGCCTTCCAAATCCCATTTTATTTTCTTGATCATAACGAATATCATTACATTGTCCATCATATTCTTCATTAACATGAATCTTCTGGTTTCCAGCCATTTTCTAAAACCCAAAAAGAATTGTGTGAGAGGCATAAATCATGCTTGCAAAACAACATAATCAAGGGGAGTACTTTCAATCTTTAACATCATAGGTTTAATCCTAGGTTATTCATGATCATTATCATAATTCTAGGACTTTAACCTATACATTTACTTAACCTTAGGGACATCCCTAGACAAAACATAGAAATATCTCTAGGGATCTCACTAAAGTTTTCACATCCTATTTTCCAAAGGTTAACTAAACCATTCCTCTGACACCAACTATAGAGACCCAAATCTTTACATACATGGACATTAAATTACTTTTGCAGAATACTTAATACATAACCAACACAGACACACAAGGACCGTAATAGTTTAGTGTCTTTGGAAACTCGGAATTTAATCTTCTAATCGTGGTGAAAGATCTTCAACTTCTCCCATAAAGATCTTCTACTTTTGATTTCTTACCTAAAAACTTTATTTATATCCTAGGAAAAAACATAAAAATGTTGAGCTCAAATTCTCATTAATGGTAAGCATAGAGAACATAAAACAATCCATAAACATTTGAATGAAAATGCTTGAACATAAAATCTAAACATCAAAATCTTGAGCAAAGCCATAAATATTGGAAGTAAGTAAGGCATATATCATAAAGGAAAATCAATCTTGATAAAATATCTTGGGAATAAATCATATAATTGTGGAAACCATTAAGCACTTGTTACGATTTCTATAGTAGCCAATGCATTGTAGCCAAGACCATCTTAGTGGACAAAGTCCCTTTCTGAATCGAGTTCCCTCCTCATTCCAGTCTTGTATCACTGAACCAGATTAACTTAACATTCCAGACATGTCTATCTCAAGAGATATAAATATTTACCTAATGCATTGGAGGGAGATATAGGTCCCAACTATCTCATAATGAAATCATTCTTACTTGTGCCACAAAAGAAACTTAAAACATTCATCATAACCCAAAAAATAAAATGGGTTTCATAAACATCATCCCATCATCACATAATCCATATAAAACAAATGGATATTTCATCATAAGAAAAGTTAAACCATGTAAATCAAAGAGAATTTATACTCGAAACATACACATAAGAAATAATGTCATATTAGATGGAAAATGGTTTTGATAAAACACTTGAAATGAATTCTTGAGAAAAATATCCTTTCTTATTCAAAATCATTTTTTTCCACAAAATTCCTTGCAATTTTAAAAGAAAAATATATTTTTGAAAATAGTCTTAAAATATTGTAGAGTAAGCTTCATGAAAATGATGCGTTATGAAACCGTAAAAATCCGTTCACGCCGTATAAGTTAAAAATAACATTCTCCTTGTACTTTTGTCAGAAAAGTCAAAAAGTACCTTATATGGTAACCAAAGGAGAGATTCCATCCATACAATGTGGAAAAAAGTCAATAAAGGGTAAAAATGACTTTAAACATACATGGAAGAATAGTTAACATTTTATGAAAACATTTTTTAGAAAACATGGTCATGTATGATAAACGTAACCCCAGTAAATACTTACGTATAAGAAATCCCAGATAAAAATGAGATTGAAAATTTATCCCTTACCTTAGGTCTGATATGCTTCGTACGTATCTGAAACTCCTGTATAATGATTTAAATAATGTCATTTACTTATTAAATAATCATATTCCTTGTTATGATTTCATAAATGGTTCACTTATGACTTTATATTACCCGTTCTTTTGTAAGTTCCATGTTAAAGTATCATTTTGGGTAAAATCGTTTTATTTATCGTACGTGTTTGGACTTGTTTTTCTTGATATTATTACTTATATCCTGATTTACTTAATTCAAGAATGTAAAACATGATTTATATATCATATATATTTAGTATATATATATATATATAACAGATAGATAAATGAAATGAAACACACCATTCATTGAGACGGTAGGTTGTACGTACGCATGAACGTTGGTTTCCTTTCTTTATTGACTTGAATGAAAGTAAGTAGATGAAATATATATATATATATATACAGTAGCTTCATTATTTCATAT
The DNA here is from genome assembly GCA_963277665.1 of Viscum album. Taxonomy (NCBI): domain Eukaryota; kingdom Viridiplantae; phylum Streptophyta; class Magnoliopsida; order Santalales; family Viscaceae; genus Viscum; species Viscum album. The sequence continues at coordinate 36,072,888 of OY728124.1, forward strand.
ATCTCATCATTATTCATTATATATACATTATAATCATTCTTGAATGGTTAATCATGGAAAATGAGTCTCATCGCGTTCGTGGAGACGGTAGTCTGTACATACGCACGAGTGATGATATCATTCCCATGATTGTGGAATTATATTTAAGTGTATGTATAATATTATAGAATCAATATCAATTTAAAATAACCATATATAGTTATTTATTTACTCCATTATACCCATCATTGTATGGTGGTGGTGGAAAAACTGATTACACCATGGCGTGGAGACGGTATTCCGTACGTACGCACGCGTGGTGATTTTGTTTTCCTTAGGATGGATAGAAGGTGAAATAGGGTTGTTTCATATTCATAATAACATATATGTATATGATTGATATTGATGTTATTACTTTATAATTAAACAACTAAATAAGAATAAGTTGAAGAAGAAAGAAACTTGAGAGAATCGAAAAAAGAGATTACCTCTTCTTCGACGCACCTCCATTAAGCCTTCTCTTAAGGAAGTAGAGTTTATCTTTTGAGAAGACCAGAACCTCCATAATGTTGCTAGGGAAGTGTGGAAATGAAATTGGTAGGGTTTTTCTGAGATTCAAGGCTCAAAATGTTGTGAAGAGAAGAGGGAAGGGGGGCCCTTTTATAAGGGAGGAGAGGGGCATCTTTGAAAAAACTCAAAATAGTATTTTATAATAAAGTCATATTCGGTTTATAATAGCTAAAAGTTGATTTATTTCGTAGATAAAGTGGGTATGGGTCGAAATACTCTCAAACAATATATTTTGGACAAGTTTAGGTCACAATTTTAACCTTATCATTTAGATTTAACTTTAAGTTAAATAATTTTACTTTTATCGTGTCTTCTTGTTTTCTTACACTATAAGGTTAATAAACTTACTATAACAACCCAAACGAACCCAGTATTGTTTAATATTAATATATATATAACCTTATCTAAGTCATTTGGTCCAACCATAGATTTTAACGAATAAAATAACAATTAATAATATAATATTTTTTTAAAAACTATTTTATTTCAACTTTGACACTATTTGGTAATTAATTTTTGTGAAAATCAGAACAGGATGCTTAGTTCGAAAAAAGTTAATTAAATCAATACTAACATGTCATATTAACCTTTAAAATTAGTGTCATTCATAAAAAGTCTCAAATTACATTTATTTGGGTATTTATAACATCAATTATTTCAAAATTTCATTAATAAGATAATTATTGCATCATCATCGTGTCATAAATAAATTACATTATATAATGTCTAAAAATTATAAATAAAATAAAATTATGTAGGAAATTATTATATATTTATAATGAATATTTATAGTCGAATTTATCATATGTATAACCCTATATTAAAAATGTTTTAGTTATTAAACTTTGATTTTAACTATTTTAACTATTCATTAAATAAAATAATATTAAATGTCCTAATCTAATTCAAGTGGACCTAAATGGAAATATTTTATTCCTAAGGTTTCTTTTGGTCGAATTAATCTTATCCAATAGAATTAGGACATGTGTTTCGGTAATAATAATATCATTTTTACACTTAATTACCCTATTTACTTTTAACCGTGGTAAAAAAAAGTAAAAATTTACTATTCAACAAAAATTATTTTCAACTCATTGAACCACATTTTAGTCCTTTATATTAACCATGTCTCTTGTATTTTTGAAATTCCACTCACAAAAGCGGTAAAAATAAAGTTTTATGTAAATTTTCAAATTCTCCTAGGTGGTGGGTAAAAGACGGTGAAAAGATCTATAAAATTTTTGTATATCTAAATTTATTATAAAATGACTCCAATGAATTACATTGAACTTATATAGGTGTTATGAATCAACTTTTATCTAAAATAAATATAAATAAAATAAATAATTAAATAAATAAAAAGTCGGTTTTTAAATAGTAACCCCATGTTTTCACTATTCATCAAAAATTGAAAGTTTTCAAAAAAATACCAAAATTTCACCCTAGTCTAATTTCAATATTAAAAATCCGAAAATGAAGTCCATTTTGAAAGGTAAAATTTACAAAATTTCAAAAAGTGGGTATTACTATTCATAACGGCTAGTTTTAATAATATTTTAATTGCATATCATAGTTTAGTGAAACTCAGTATTGCGTACGACGCAAGCTATTGAGGAAGGTCACGATTGCGTGTAACGCAAGACAAGTCATGGATGCATTTGTTGTAATCTCCTTTTGGTATATCATACAACACAAGAAATTAATAAAATTAAAAAGAATATTTTTCATAAAATCATGGGGTGTTACAATAAACCCCTAATTTTTTTTAAATTGAATCACTATGTCAAAAATTACTTTCACACATCACCGACTTGGAATGCGTTACAAGGAATAGAGACATTGAATATGTTACACACAATCCCAAATTCAAGTATGTTACATAGAATAAAAACATGGAATATGTTCCACACAATAATGAGTTTCTATGAAATATCAATTTTTTTTGTTATATTTATTTAAATGTTATAGTTATTAACAAGACGTTAAATTTATTAATATTAATAGTAATAAATAAATTTAAAATATTTTATTATATTGTTTTTATTAATTACAAAGGATCCAAATTTCATTTGTAAAGACCTTAATGTTTTAAAATACTAATCTCTCAAATAAATTTCTTCTTTTATCATTATATAAATAGTAATATAAATAATTTTAAACAAATTTAGAAATTTATTTTGGCAAAATAAACTTTAATTTTTAATTTTTAATGTCAAAATAATCTTAAGGATAATTTTTAGAATTTTTTTGATAAACCTAATTTAATTTATAATGTCAAAATTATATATTTAATATGATGTATTTTTTTTACAACACATAAATGTTTTACTTTCTATTTGGTGTAAATATGATAATTTCGTCTGAGGAATTGTGGACTACCGCCCCCTCAAAGAAATGTGATTCGTTCACAAATTACATGGAATGTATTAAGGATGGGTTTAGTGAAATTATATGACATATATATTATATAAAAATTATACTATTATAATTATATATAAACCTGTATAGATAATTATGCCATTTTATTTCATTCATTTAGTACAAAAATAAATACAAAAACAACATTCATGTACACTTATGACTTATCATATCCATGAATAGTGTATTAAATTTCATAAATATATATTATATAGATTATTATAATACCCATATAATATATATTCATTATATTTATATCATGCTTTAAATTATTTAAATCAAGATATAAGTATAAAGACTAATGACATAACAAATTAAGACACATCTAAAGGAAAAAGATAATAATACCCGAAGTGAAAACACATCAATGGATTGTTAACAAGTGGGTAATATAAGGTCTTAATCAAACCAGATATTGTAATAGGTATAATTATATTATTTTTTTAAAATATTTTTAACAAAAATTCCTTTATTATAATTTAATCTTGTATGGGTATGAAGATAGTCATAACATAAGGTTAGGGGATTCCTTCTCACTTTGTATTTTATTGATATATATGATTTATTTGACACAAATTCATTTTTTGTGGTGTGTATAATACCTATATATATATTCTATGATTATTATAATTAAATTTATGAGTGTTTAACTATCCATTATATTCCCATTATTTGTTGGGGTTTATGTTTCAAAAGTTACCAAATCGGTAAAATATTTTTTGTCTTAATTTTCCTTCTTTGAGACTCATGTTTGCTTATGCACCTAAATTATTTTTGGAGGTGTTTATAGTTACATTTTACATGTTATATAAATAATATCCTTATTTTCATTATATTTTAAGCTTCATGAATTTTCATTTTATTACATGGAGTGTATTATCCCATGTTAGCAAGTAATAAGAATTTATTGAAACAATCTCCTCACTTTTCGAGAATGTTTAGGTATATGATTTATTTAATTAAATATTATGATCTATCTCTCAAGAAAAAACATTATTTTCATTTTCCTCTATTTATTAAATATATATCAATGTATTTGTACCATTTTCCCACTCTATGGTACTTAGAATAATAAATAAAAAATATTTAAGTAAATTTGATCTTATTTCTCTATCTAGTTGGAATCAATTTGATATCAAAAACCAAGTTATCAAAAATATTTAAAAAAAACTTAAATGGTACTTCAAGAAACTTTTCAAGGAAAATGTAATTTAAAATGATTATTTGTTTTAAAATATTCAATTAAAATATTTTAAATCTAATTTCAATGAAAAACATTTTGCAGAATATTTTTTATTTGTGAAATGTTTTAAAAAAACAGAAGCATTATTTATATGTTTTAATATAAATTGTTTCCAAAATCATTTCAAAGATTTATATATAAGATATAAAGTTTATTTTAATGAAATTTTTTTTCAAATGGATTTATGTTTTAAAAGGGAATTTATTTCAAATAATAAATGATGTTTTCTTAAAGAAATGTTTTAAAAAGATATTTTGGAATTATTATTCTATATAAGATGAAATTAGTTGATATTACTCATAACTTTATAGGATATTATCTAAGAGTTCCACTCATATTATTAATATGAATGTTTTATGCTTTAATTTCATGTTATTTACAAATTATATTTCACTTCCATGATTTATATTATTTTGAAACCGTCTTATTTTTCATGGGTTATGATTTCATGAAATGATTAAAAAACATATCTATTTTCATAGTTTATGATTTTGAGAAATTTTAATAATACCTAATTAATTTCATGGGTTATGATTTTATGTTTATAAATACTATGTATATTTATGGGTTATGATATGATGAATGTACTATTTTTTGGTATATTTATAAATGATGTTATTATGATATGGGTGGGACCAATATCTCCTTCTAATTTATTGGGTAATAATGGAAAAATAATGAGTATATATGTTATTTTTGAACCTAATACCATGTTACAGATGTTATGTGTGAACCTGATTACTTTTTTACAATGCTATGAATGGACCTGGACGCATATCCATAAGTTTATGGGTAAACCTAATTACATGTTCACAATGTTTTGAGTGAACCTTATTACATGTTGACAATAATATGTATGGACATGGTTTCATGTCCATAAGTTCATGAGTGAACCTGATTACATTTTCACGGTGTTATGCATGAACTTGATTATATGTTCAAAATGTTATTCATGGACTTGGTTATGTGTCTATAATGTTATGTGTAAACCTGATTACACATTCATAATGTCATGAACGGACCTGTTTTCATTTATGTAAGTTGATGTGGGGGCCTTATTATGGGTCCTTAACATAATGAGTGGACCTATTTCTACTTATATCTGATCACAATGATAAAAAAAATGTGCATGCCTCAAATTCCATGTCGTCTTCCTATGTTATTCTTTCTTGACATAATATATTAAATACCTAATGATCCATGTATTATGAACTTCCAATATTTATTATGATATCTAATATTTATGGGATGGTCTTAAAATGATATTCTCTAGTTCTATACGAATGGTTCTTTTTATGATTATGTATTTCTATTATTTAACCTTATTTAAAATCTAAGCTCACACATATATTATTTTTACTTTTTCTTGGTTATGAAGGATGGGTTAGGTAAAAGTAATAAAGGTATATATCTTTATAATATTTTTTTATGATATTTCACTAGGATAGAGGATTTTTTTCCCAGTTTCCAAAGATTCTAAACTATTATGGTCCTCAGACATGTATTTTTGTAATCTTTTGAATATTAATCTAGAATGATGTAATATCAATGTGTCTTATCTTTAGATCACTATTGTCGGTATCAAATGAAATGTTTCTTTAACAATTAGAAATTTTGATTGGAAAACATTAGTGATATCCCAAGGTATATTTTTAGGGATATCTCTTGGGATGTTTCTAAGGATAAGTATAATGATGAGTTAACATTTTGGAAAAATCATTTACAATTTTGGTAAATGATAGAGTCAATGGATTCATAGTAATACATCTCTATCTGGATACTACCAGTTGATGTGGGTATAGAATAGATGTACCTACGAGTAACAAAACCAACAAGATGTTCTGGGCCTGATATAGGGTAATCTGGTACCAACCAATTGGCCTTACTACACACTTGTTTTTACACTCCCGAGGGATATGCTTGTTTAATTCCTGAACTCTTCACAACCCATGATGAAGTATTTAAATAATAGTTTGATATAAATAAAATATTATAAATCTAAGGTGTTAAAGATTAAATAATTTTTTGTAATTTAGACTTCCTATAAGTCACTATTTTTGATTATGTGGTTCCTTGTTAGGATAATTGTTACTTACTCTATAGTTTTAGTCAATGGATAGAACCTAAAGGAACTACATTAATGGTGATTATGATGGAAAATGCAATAATTTTTCTCCTGATGATATGAATGTTTGGGTGATGGAATAAAAAACCTCATTTTTATACTCTCATAAGTTTCTAAAGCTATGAATCAGTTTGAGATTCCAAGTGTGCAATGGAGGGAAAAACATTATATTGATTCATTCATGGGGAAACCACCATCATTATTCAATGGGTCCCTTGATCCACTTATTTCTAATCATTGGATCAATACTATTGAAAATATATTCTCTATTATTTAGTGTTCGGATAATGATAAATTCATTATGGTTATTTATCAATTAGAAGGAAAAGCATACAAGTGGAGGACTCTAATCAAGAATATGTCGAAGAATGATGAAATTGAATCCATGGATTGGGATGATTTTAGGAACATATTCATCCAAAGGAACATTCCTTATTTTATTAATACAAATATATATTAGGAGTTCCCTTAGTTGATGAAAAGAATAGGGAATTAGTTGGTTCTTATAAGGATAATTTCACAGGACTTGTGAGGAATGGTTATAGTGTTACCATCCAAACTGAAAGTAAAGTTGATAGGTTCTTTAATGGATTAAAGCCATGTCTCAAAAGTGTGTTGGACATAATATAATTTAGTATCTATAAATATATTGTGAATTTTGAAATCAAAGTTTAAATAGACTTTGGAGTTATATATCAATCACTTGATTTTAACAAGAATATAAACAAAGAGTTCAAAAGGGAATATGAAAACCATGGATTGAAGAAATTTTTTCAAATAATTACGTTCCAAAACTATGTGAAGAATCACTTAGTAGAGTTCCTGAAGGGAACAAGAAGGCTTTTTAAGTGAGGGAATCCTCGACACTAAGTAAAATTTTGAATAAGTTATGAGAAGGGGAAATTACATGAAATGAGTAGAGAGAATTATCAACAGAATGAACCACCCACAATTCAATGTTTTAAGTGCATTGAGATTGGTAATTATTCAAATAAATTCCCTAATACAAGGGAAATATGGATGATAATACAAAACAACCTTTTCGGAAAGGGACAAATGGAAATTTTATTAAATCAAAATGGATGAAGTGAATATTGAAAATTAGGGCAAAACATATCCATCCTTATTTGAAAAATTCATTTTATATTTTTTATAAGTAATCCCTATTAATTGTTTTTCATGTTTTAGTGAGGTTTCATGTGATATTATCCCTCTACATGGATTTTTGAATAATAAAATAACATTTAAGTTTGTATCTGTGCAAGGATGAACCCATGTATCCAATAATATTTTTGTTATAAGATAAGATCATATTTAATGAAAAAATGTGAGATAAATTTTTGAAGGGTTACAAGGTTAACTAATTATAGGTTATTTATGCCAAAATTCCAATAAATGTTTTGATATTAATATATTATCTCATCAAATGAGGACTCATTCATATTGGATAACTTTTTTTTTGTTGATGGTAACTAAAGATAGCTGGGATGACTTGTCGTGGATCTCATGTTCTGTTAGTACTTTAAGAATGATAAAATTAGTTCTCACTCATTTCTTAGGGTTACAGATGAAGTGGAAATCTATCATGGTACAAACAAAGGGAGATATTGTGCATATAAAAGGGAATAAAATCAGGTATGTATAAATTCTCATGATTATTATTCAACTATAGGGAATGAATCATGTAACTAAAAAGGTTATCCTAGTACCTTTATTTCTAATGAATCAAATAGCCCCATAGATCATCGCATATTTATGGATTTTTTAATTTTAACTTTCTCCTAACCATGTTCTATATAACTCTCCATCAGTACATAATGGTTAAATCCCTCTTCCATGTCCATGTTTTTACATTCCACCTATGTTATCTTATGTAAAAACTTAATTATATATTACATTGGGTAACCATTATGTTTCCAATATTCCCTTTGTGATGGAATTTTATTATTTATTTTTAGGAGATCAGTTTCAATGAAGAAAATTTAACATAGTAATCCGTTGATAACCCAGATGATATTTGAGGGAACATTTCATTTCAATGGGGGTAAATTATAGAACACTCATATTTAGTGAAATTTGTTTTTTTAATTAATTTAATCTTTTGATATTTTCCAATTCACAAAACACTGAAAATAGTTGTTTTTTATTAAATCAATATTTGAAACATTCCATTCACATGAGACCTAATTGGTGTATGTTACATAGAATAACAACATTGAATATGTTACACGAAACACATACTTTGTGTATGTGACACTGAACACCAACTTGGCCTACATTACACAAAACAATGAGTTTGTACGAAATATAATTTTATTGTTAGAATTATTTAAATGTTATAATTATAACATAGATGTAAAAATTTTGGATATGAATATTAATAACAACTTTACAAATATTTTTTATAATTTCTTATCAATAACAAAGGATATGTTTTTGGTAATGTTCTTATATGTTTAAAAATATTAATTTCACAAATAAATTACTTTTTTATGTCCGTCTATGAAAAATAATAAAATTAATTTTAGAAAAAATTATAAATTTAATTTAATAAAATAAAAAACACTTTTTAATTTATAATTTAAAAATTATTATAGGGTAAATTTTGGGATTTATTTGAGAAACTTCATTTTTTGAATGAATAGTGGAACTACCAGATTTTAATTCAAAACTTCCTTTTCATATAATTTATTTACAAGGATAACTTAAATTTTAATTTGGATATAAAATTTAATTAGACAATATTTGGATAAATTAATCTCATTTTATTCATTTTAATCAATTTCTCTTCAAAACTGGGTATAGAAACGTGGAAAATGTTTGGTTATTTTAACTTTAGAAACCCATTTCGTTGTCCCATCAGTAGGATTTATTTAAAATTAATTTTTTAAACCACTATAATAATTAATTAGAAAAATGGATTCCATATCTGGAATCATTATAATTCATAATTTCATACATGATCACCTTTATTTTTAGACCAAAAATATTAGTTAAATTGATTAAAATTAATTACAATGGTTAAGAGAAAAATTATGTTAATAACATAATAATCCTTAACATTAAGACCCAAAACAACATAAAAATGTCCAAAACCTATTTTATAGAAATTAGTCTTCCATGGACCTTTGATTATAGATTATTTTTTATTTTTTTATGTATTTATTAAGGTAAAAACTTGGGTACATGTAACATTATTTCAAAAATTCCAAGTGTGTCCTTTCTGTTCCCTATAAAAGGATATCTCCTCTCCCTCTTAATTAAAACTCTCAAACCAAATATGCACAACCAAGATCATCCTAATAAACTTTGAAAAATATCTCCATTATCTAATAATACTCTCTTTTGGCAGAAATCAATCCATGGAAGCTATTTGGCACACACAAAACGGTCTTAGCCGATTAATAGTAACACCTTTTCTCAAGATCCATTCATTTATTTTCTTTCTCCACCACCTATATTGTATTTATTAAATGATTTTATAAAAAAAAATTAAATATACTGTGATTTTTTTATTCTACATTTTCAACATACATTTACATGCACATTTATCTAAGTGTTAAAGAAGACACTATTTATGTATACGACGAACTACCACTGTGATATATGATGATTGTTAATTTTTCATTTACTACCTATCATGGTGTAAATTATAATAAAAAATGTCTTTATAATTTTAATATATTATATTTATTAGGCCTTTAATATTCTTTATACCTATTACAACACATACCTTTTTACTTTTCAGTTGGTCTAAATACTATAATTTCATTTGAGGAAGTGTTGAATATTGCCCACTCAAAGTGATGTGATTTATTTACAAACAACATCGAATGTATTAATGATGGATTTACATAAATTATATGATATTTATGGTATTATAATTTTAATATAAGAGTTATATATATACTTTTATGGATACTTATATGTTGTTTTTTTCTTTTTTCAATGCAACAATAAAAACAGAAACAACAATCATGTGTACGTACAACTTACCGTATCCATGAACGGTGTATTCAATTTCATAATTATATATGAAATAGATTATTATAATAAAAATATAATTTATATAAATGAAATTTATATCATTTTTAACATTATATAAATCCTTATAAAAATTTGAGGATGAAAGATACAACAAATTAAGACACATGCAAAGAATTAAGAGAATATTACATAAAGTGAAAAATTAACATAGGATTATTTACCAGGGGTAATATAAGGTATTATTAAATAAATTTATGGTATTTGATACAATAATATTATTTTTTAAAAGATTTATAATAAACATAAATTTATTAAATAATAATCTCGTTTAAGTACAAATAGTGTCAAGACAAAAGGTAAGGGGATTTCATGTCACTTTTTATTTTCGTGAGATATAGGATTTATTCAATATATATCCATGTATTAGTACAATTTTTCACTATTTGGTGAAAAATAATTATGAAAAGTTTTTAAGAAAATTTGAGTGTATTTCTATATTAGTTTATAAATTTTTTTTATTTAAAATACCATTTTAACAAAAATATTTTCATTTTTTTAACAAATTATACCTAAACACCGTTTTTAATGAAGAATTATTTTAAAATTTTATTATTATTTTTAATTTTTCATTTAAATTATTTCAATAATATTTTCAAAGAAAAAGGTTTTAAGGAATTTTTTATGATTAATAAACATTTTAAATGTTTTCAATGATTCTTAATAATTTTTCAAAGAAAATGTTTTCCAAAATGACTAAAACAATTTCTCTAACATTTTAAAATTTTATTTTTATGGAAATGGTTTTCAAAATTATTCACATTTTTAAAAGGATTTTTTTCATATATGAAATGATATTTTCCTCAAAAAATGTTATCAAAAGATATTTAAAAATTATTTTCAATCTAAGATGACATACATTGATGTTACTGATTCCTTTATAGGAATTAATTTTATGGTTTCATTAATAATATTTCAATGAATGGTTTATTCTTTGATATCATGGTGTTTATAAAAACCATTTCTCTTCTATTAGTTTTATATTTTGGAACCTCTCTTCTTTTCATGGGTTATGCTTTCATGAAGTGATTAAAAAAATAATCTATTTCCATTGTTTAATATTTGATGAAATTGTTAATGATACCCATTTCATTTCCTCGGTTATGATTTTTATGTTTATAAAACCTATGTATTTTTATATTCCATGATATGATTACTTTTTTAATCTATAATACATGTATTAATGATGTTATTATGAGATGGGTGGGAACTATATTTTCCTCCAACGCATTGGGTAAAAATGGAGGACTCATGAGTATATATGTTATATGTGAACCTAATTTCATGTTCACAATGTTATGTGTGAACCTGATTACATGTTCACAATGGTATTCATGGTGTTATATTCATGTACATAATCTTATACATGAACCTGATTAAATGTTCAAAATGTAATGAGTGAACCATATTACATGTTCACAATATTATGCATGGATGTGTTTTCATGTGCATAATTTTATGCGTGAACCTGATTACATATTCATAATTTTATGTGTAATAATTATTACATTTCCAAAATGTTATGCATGGACCTAGTTTCATATCGATAAGGTTATGAGTGAACCTGATTACATGTTTATAATATTATGCATGAACCTAGTTTCTTGTCCATAAGTTGATGTGGGGGGTCTGATTTCATGTCCTTAACTTAATGAGTGAACTTGTTTCTACATATACATGTTCACAATGTTATAAACAAATGTGCTTGAAAAAAAATTCCATGTTTTACTCCTATGTTATGATTACATGACTTAGCATCTTAATTCCATTATGATCCATGTATTATGTTATTCCAATCTTTATTATAATCTCTAATATTCAGGGTATGATTTTCAAATGTTATTCCCAAGTTCCATACCATTTTTTTCATATAATGCTTATGCATTTATTTTATTTACACTTACTGAGAATATGATCTCACCCTTTTATTATGTTTCTTTTCCCCATATTATGAATAAATTTTTTCAGTATATTCACTAATTGTGGAGATCTTTATGGGAGTTTTTAAATATATTTCACTTTGATAGAAGATATTTTTCCAAGATTCTAATGAAATTAAACAATTATGTTCATCGGGAATGTTTTTCTGTAATGTGTTGAATATTAATATAAAATTATATAATATCCATGTATTCTAGTAATGGGACAATATAGTTGGTATTAAAGGAATGGTTTAGTCAACATTTGGAAACTAGGATAGGAAAAATTATGTGTGATACCTTAGTATATTTCTAGGGATATTTCTAGGGATGCGTCTATGAAAAAGTATATGAATCACTTAAATCCTTGGGAAAAATTTCCTCAAATTTTTCTAAAATATAGACTGAGTGGTTTCCAAGAAATTCATTCATGTGTGAATACTGCAAACACATATGGATCTATAATAAATTAACCTATGAGTAAAAACACTAAAAATATATTATGGTCTGGAATTGGGGTTATATAGTACACGACAGTGGTCATTACTCCACACATGGTTTCACCCACCTGGTGGATATGCTTTGCAAATTCATAAACTCTTCATTAACCATCTTGAAGGATTTAAATAGAAGTTGGTTATGAATAACCCATGATAAACCTAAGGTGTCATGGATTTTTGATTGTTTCATAATTTAGACATCATGTAAGTGTTTTTTTCATGATTATGTGGTTCGTCATTATGATAACAGTTTCTTAATCTATGGTTTTAGTCAATTTTTGGAACCCGAAAGAGTCGTGTTAATGGTGAATGTGATAGGAAATACAATTATTGTTCTCCGGAATATCCTATTGCTGTAGGGGATGGAATAAAAAACATTATTCATATACTCTCATATATTTCTTAAGGAATGAGTAATACTAATCATTCAAATGAGAAAAGGATGGAACAACATTTTAATGAGTCCTTCATGAGGCAATGTCAACATTCTTTTAGTGGGTATCCTAATCCACTTGTTATTGAACACTATATCTATACCAATGATCTGATATTATTTTTCCTAAAGTGTTAGAATAGTGATAAAGTTAATTTAGAAATTTATCTATTAGAAGGTGAAGCAGACCATTGGTGGACTCTAATTAAGAGTATGTTGAATAAAGATGAATTTCAATCTAAGGATTTGGATGAGTTGAAGAACTTATTATTCATTAAGTACTTTCCCCATGTTCTTCAAAAGAAGATTTAAAATGAGCTCCCTAATTTAATGAAAATGGATGATGAATCTGTTGATACTTATGAGGATAATTTATTAAGAAATGAAATGTACACTTCTAATATTATCATCCAACTAGAAAGTAAAGACGATAGGTTTTTATATGACTTAAAGATTGGTTTTTGAAGGGCGTTGTCCAAAATATAATTTAATAGATATTGAGAGATTGTGTGTTATGAAATTAATGTTTAAAAGATGTTGGAGTAATGTTTCATTCTCATGGTTTTAACAATAAGTTGAAGATAGTGTTTAAATGGGAATCTAAACACCATAGAGGGAAGAAAAAATTTCTAACTCCATCTTTCCCAAAATGAGGTAAAGGGAACATAAGTGAGTTCAAGAAAGGAAAAAGAAGGTGTTTTAAGTATTGTAATCCTAGAAATCATGTAAAAAATGTATATGTGATGAGAAAGGGAAATTCAGTGAAATGAGTGGAGAGATATCTCAATATAATGAACCATCAACACTTCATTTTTTCAAGTTCATAGAGTTTGTGCCTTATGTGAATCAATTCCCCTATCCAATGGCTAATATGAAAGATAAGACACAACAACCTTTATGTAAGAAAGGTAAAGGGAATATTATTCAGTAACAATAGATTATGTGAATAATTAAAATGACGGGAAAATAAATCCTCCCCCCCCCCCCGCAGTTGGGATGCTCACTTCTTATATTGTATAAATAATCCCAATTATATTGTTTTTTTCATCTTTTAGTGAGTTCTGATGTTATTACATCAATATATGGATTTTGGAATAATAAAATCACATTTAATGTTCTATCGGTGCAACGCTAAACCATGTAAACAATAAAAATTCTTTTCGTATAAGAGTATATTATAATAAATATAGAAATGGTGAATTATATTTTTGAAGGGTGATAAGGTTATCCATTTATCGAATGTTTATGTCAAACTGCAAATAATTTTTTTTATCAATGTATTATATCACCACATGTGGACTCATGTAGATTTGAAAACCTATTTGAGTTTATGGTAACTGATGATAGATGGTATGAATTATCATGGATCTCATGATCTGTTAGTACTCCGGGAAAGAAAAAAAGTTCTCACTCATTTCATTGGGTAAGATATGAAGTGTAAATCTATCATGGAATATAAAAATGGTGATATTAATCTTATAAAAGGGAATAAAATCAAGTAAGTACAACATCCCATGAAAATTATTAAACTATGGTTAAATAATTGTTAAACTAAAATGGTTATCCATATACCTTCATTTCTGATGAATCAAATGGAACCATAGATAATTGCAGATTTTTGGCTTTGTGATTGTTAAATTTATATTAACCATGTTCTCTATCACTCTCTATGAGAACATGATGACTATATTTCTCTTCTAGGTTTATGTTTTCACTTTCTATCTATGTTCTCTTATGTATAAACCTAATTATATATTAGTTTGGGTACCTATTATGTTTCTAAATAGCACTTTTTAAAGGAAGTTTTAGTATTCATTATTACGATGTGGGTTTCCATGAATGAAACATTCATGTACTAATAATTTAATAAACTATATGAATTTATAGGTTGATATTCATTTTAATGGGGGTAGAATGAAACACCCAATGATTTTTTTGAAATATTTGTTTCATGTTAATTTAATATTTAATTTTATTTTACATTTAATACAATACTAAAAATAGATTTTCTTAATCTTTAATCACTAAGTCAAACATTCATCTCACATGGAATCGAATTTTAATATATTACATATAACATTTACAATGCATGTGTTGCATACAACAATGACTTGGCATATGTTACACCGAACACTTTTATGGCATACGTTACACACAACACTGAGTTTCTATGAAACATCATTTTATTGTTATAATTATATAAATTAGAAAATTATGAACTAGTTATTAAACATAGTAATATGACTATAAATAAATAATTGTCCAATATTTCTTATAAACTTTATATTTATAATGAAGGATATAATGTTTTTTGGTAATGTCCTTAGTTGTTTTAAAATACTAATTTCACAAATAGACTTCTTTTTATGTCCTTCAATGATAAATAAACTAATTAATTTTTAAAAATTTATAAATATATTTTGATAAAATAAAAACAAATTTTTAATTGTCATAGGGAAAATTTTTGTCATTTTTCTAAGAAACGTCATTTTTTGATGAATAGTGAAAATACCATATTTTAATTAAAATAAGAATTTTTATATAATTTTTCAATAAGGTCATGTAATATTTTAATTTAGTTACAAAGAATAATTAGACCATATTTTTATCAATTAATCCAATTTAGGTATTTTAAATCAATTTCACATTGAAATTGGGTATAAAAACATTGCAATCTTTTAGACGTTATTTACTTTAAAAACCCAAAATGTCGTCTAGTCAACGGAATTAATATTAAATTAATTTATGCCACTTTTGGTATTTGAATATGGAAAAATGTATTCCATAATTGGAATTATAATAAATAATAATTTAAAATAATGTAAACATAGCTTTTTTTAAATATATTTATGGAATGATTAAAATTAATTACAGTTTTGAAGTGAAAAAGTAGGCTAATAAAGTACAAAACCATATTTTGAAGATCAAAAATGAACTAGAAACTTGTCCAACATCCATTTTTGGGAAATTTGGTATCCTTGAACCATCCATTACATATTTAGGTTGGTTTCTTATGCCATTTTTTATCTAATAACATGTGTATAACTAACGTGTTTTTCAAAATTCCATGTGTGTCCATTACCTTGCATATAAAATGCCACCACATCTCCCTCATAATTACACCTATCAAAACACTACGGTATAAAATATATCCACAAAAAACTTTACTAAATACCTAAATTATTCGATTAAGCATTTTTTTTCAAAAATAAATCCAATGATTCTTTTTGGAACAAATCCAAAGGAGTTACCCGGTTAAGACGTAACACAGTCTCTCAATATCCTTTATTTTATTTAAATTCTACACCCATACACAATATTTATTACATAATTTTATAAAAAAAGTTATCTAAAATTTGCTATGATGTATTTATTCTAATGGTTATACCCACAGTTACACAAACATCCATCTAATGGGTAATGAACACACTGTTTCTATGTACGGAGAACTATCGCCTCATTAAATGATGATTTTTCATTTTTCCTTTACCACCTCTAATGGTGGAAATAATGATAGAAACTATTTTTATATATTTCAAATATTATTTATATTATTATTATTTATTATTTATTCCTTTTATAACACATTTTTGTTTACTTTCTATTTGGTGTAAATATAATATTTAGTTTGAGGATGTGTGGACTACCACCCCTCAAAGCGATGTGATTCATTCATACACTACATTGAATGTATTAAGGATGGTTTTAGTGAAATTATATTATATATATGTTATAATAATTAAAATAGAATATTTATGTATATACATATATAGATATATATATGTCATTTTCTCTCATTCTTTTAATAAGACAATAAAAATGCAAACAATATTCATGCGTACATACGACTTACCATATCCATGAATAGTGTATTCCATTTCATACTTATATTTTCTATATATTATTATAATAAATATATAATATATAAAACTATTACTCGCCCGTGATATTGCATGACCTATTCGATTACTTATTTTTCTTTTAATAAGAAATAAGTTTTTAAAAAAGGTTAAAAGAAAAAATAACGTTAAATAAATTTTAATTAGAAAGTAAGGGTGTATGATAATGTAATAGGAGTGCATAGAATATGGAGAGACACCATTAAATTAGATGAAATTACATGAAAAAAATGTATGTATAAAATACATATTCCAATGATCTAAAAAACAACAACCGGTCATATTAAAACGATCCACAGAGTACATGATCCAGTTTTTAAAAACACGTACCACAAGTGTTACATAGTACAAGTAAAAAAACTAATTACTAAGAGAAATGAAAATGATCCACTAATAATGAAATCCCCATATGATTTTCCGTTCCATGATGTTGTGTATATCACAACAACCCATTTATATTAAACCTTGTCACATTGAATGCATGAAAAAAACTATGCATTAATATTAACTGTATTTAAAGAACTCTCTTTATAGAAGATAAAATGTTCAGGCCCATGTAAGGAGAAAGGGAGATAGAAAACGCTATAACTCTAAAACCCCAACCTGAAATGTCAATAAATTCCTCCCCACATATTGAGCCCCTTCCCCATGGTTTTATGAGGATGAAGATTATGGGATATAATATTACCTAGAAATGAGACGACTCTAGGGGCATCGATTCCCATGAATCTAAATGTATTTTGAACAACGAAGATGCTCACATTATGGTACGGAAGGAATTGCTGCACCACTTGTGTTCTGCTCTTCCTTTCATCTCTTCTCCCTATTTTGAGTGGATTATGGGGACCTCCTCAATGATTGCTCCACCGCTTCTGTTATGCTTTTCCTTCATTCTCATCTCCCTATTTGGAGTGGAATATGGGGCCCTCCTAGCTGCAAAAAAATTCATTAGGTCACAAAGCTGAAGGAGATTAAAGATAAGTATGGTTGTTTTAGGTTTAATGTTTTGCTATGACATCTATTAAAATAAATGGGGTTAGACCATATTCCCATGAGAGGCCTACATGAAGATAAAGAGATATTATCCTGGGAGAAAATCCATAGATTTTAAATCTATGAATGAGATTTTATTAAAATGTGGTTATTTTACAAGCTGTTTTTTGTATAGTATATGTGCAGATCATTGTGATTGGGCCAGATCCAGATCAGTGGACTATTAGGGAACAAAGAGAAAATCATCTGGAAAAAACTCATAAAAGGTCAAATATTTGAATGTGATTTGTATAAAATATTGTTTTTGAAGAACAGTTTTTCATATAAAATATGGACATAATTATGTATAATAAATATTTTAAAACAAAATGTATGAGAAATTAGGAAATAATTATACAACCAATACAAAAAATTTACAGTTTGGAAGAACATTAACATAACAAAATGTGTACAGAAAAGGCTTTATTTCTGAAAATAAGGTTCAGTTTTTCTTAATCAGAATCTTCTATTAAAGAGAATAAAAAATTTAATACAAAAATTCTATTAAACGTGATGTATTATAAAAATAGACATAAAATATAGTGGGTTGGTTAAAATTGAATGGTTTAAAAATCATAAATAAGCCTGTGAAAGGAACTTGATATTGAGTGGATATTTCACATATGGATAGGATAGAGGTTTCCAGCTTCCATGTGAATATGTATATAGACCTTCCATAATGATAATCGAGGTGCATATGTTGTTTTTGTTGATCTCACTATTAAGCTACATTTGGTATTCCAGAATCCCTACTGATAGAAATATCAAATGTGTGAATGAATGTATGGAAAGTAATTCAAATTGTGACATATTAAACCAGTGAAATTAAAACTGTATTTTTTCACAATGTGAAGTATTTTTCAAATGATTGTGAGAAAATTAAACCAATAAGATACCTCATGTAGTGTATTTTTTCAGCTGATACATCAGATTGTGATATATTAAAATATTAATATGACTTCTTGTGTCTTTTCCGATAACACGTCATATAAAATCACACTGTATAAAAAACCTTGTAATCATATTATATTCATACCAATATTAAAATAACATCACAATGTTTAAAATTAACCTACAGTTAAATCACATTAACATTTTTTCCATAGATAAGATAAAAACTAAAAAATCAAAGTAAAATATAGTATATAAAATCATATAATGGGATATTAAAAAACATAATAGAAACCACTTATCTTCAAGGTATGTGAACATGATAAAAACAAACAAATTTCTAACAATTGGAGCCACTTAACACTATAATATAAGCCACACTGACTCTTCCCTATACATACACAAAATATGTATGAGATAAATTATTTTTAATCTATATGGAAATAATTTAAGATGAATTAAAAAATAAATTATAAATGAAAAAACCTCAAGGATCAATTGAATGGAAAAACATAGAAGCTCTTCTCTGCAGAACATGAGTATCTTCTTGAGTTGGGATCAGATTATCTCACAACTCCCTAATCTATTTATTTGATCAATTCTGTGCATCATATTTATCGTTAGGCTAGAAAGGCATAGCCCCTCCAAATTCAGTGTACCTATCAGCAGATGGAAGAGAGATAAGGTAATGGAATGAGATATGAATTAAAATTATTTTGGAAATAAAAATTTTATGATAACTTCATCAGCTCATGAACCTGAAAGACTATTAATGTACCACCCACTCTAGGATTATTTCTAAAAAAGAATTGAATTTAATGATTAAGTATAAATACCATGTCATGTTGAAATTTCAATCAACACAAAAAGAAAATAACATCACAATGATACAATTCATTTTAAGAACTACCAGAGTGAAAAGAATCTTGGTTGCGGTATGTGTTTAAAAATATAACATGACATCATGATTAGTATTTCCAACTATTTGAATAAAATTAGAGATTTATAAATAAAATTTGATAGGGTATACAATATATATATCAGAAGTTGAAAAATAAAATGAATAAGGAAATAGAAATGGATAGGTAGCGGTTGAAGTGTCGACCTTATTCTTAATCACATTACTTAGTCTACTATCGAGATACTTCTCTAGCTACTTCAAGTAGCAATGATCAACTCTGAATGATCCTTACCGTTATTTTTCTTGTGTATCTTCTTTCTAGGCATCATAATGGGAAAATGTAGTCAGACCATAGTTATATTTATAGATATAATAATAATTGATAGATTTTATTTCCACTAAACCTGTTGAATTAATGTATTGTCTGGTAGAGTGATATGACTCTAAAATAAAAGGATTGAGTACCCAAACCTTCTTACATGATACTCAAGAGTGGGTTGTTCAAGTTATTCTAGCTTCCTTGATCATAATTCATGAATTTCATGTATCTCTCTCATACTTCATGGAATCCAAAATATAAATAACAGGAAAATGAGACAAGAAATTAAAAATCACATATCACCATTTGTTATTTTGAAACTCAAAGAACACAATCAATTAGCATATTTAAAAACATAGATAAAACTATTGAACTGCTTCCGAAAATATCAATAATGGATAATATCATGTAAAAAATTACAATAGATATGAATAAATTTCATCATATAATGGTGGATGAAAAGAGATGAAGTTCACAGTACATTTCAAAAATGATTCGAAACTCACACAACCCTATATAAACGGGTTTCAAAAGCAAAATGAAATCCTGAAAACATGACAATCCATATCCTCCTAAAATAAATCAGTCGAGGAAATTAAAAAAACATAATGAATGCTCGCTAATCAAACATTCTATAAGTATTCAGCTACACCTTAAAGAATACATTGAATCCTTTAGCCACAATATTTAATCATTGTCGATGTAAAACCTCCTTAAAAACATAATGATTTCATGTTACATGCCTGAGTAAGTAGAATATGTGACAAAAATTTATATTTTAATCAATAGAAAAAGATATCAGGAGAATTCCCTTGAATATGTGTTACCATTTCATTCAAAAATTGGAGATGATGATTAAGAAAACTAAATTTAAGAAGACATGTAAGAACATTGTACACCATTACAATGATCATTCAATGTACAGACAATGTAAAAATCATGAAAATCATCAACTTTGGTAGAATTGTTATATAAAGAAACAATAGTGAGCCTAAAATGGAACAACAATAGTAGAGGAGTGCACCAAAAAAGGATGTATTTACAAGAATATTCTAATAAATGTCCATTATAAAGATCACTAGATCACAAATTATATAGCATTAACTTGAATCCTACACATTAAATTTTTTTTAGAGAGACGTGCACCATAAATGGTAAACGTATCTCATGCACTTTAATGAGGAAGGTGGAAAAAATAAAAAACATTTGGAGCAATTTAGAGACACAAACCTAGATATTTGATTATGCTTCCAACAATAGTTTGATTCGATCTTCAACATGTGAGTGGGGTGTTTTCTAGCTATTTTCCTACCCACAAAACACAAAACAAATGTTATTAAATAGTAAAATAACAAATGTAAATAATAGAGAAGAAATGAGGCATGAATTTTTGGGTTTAAGACCCCAATAGGTACTATAGTTAACCTGTCCATGCCTGGAATGTTCCAACAGGTCAAACCCAGTCCATTAGCAGGTGTGATCTTTGGAGAGACGTGCACCATAAATGGTAAACTTATCTCATGCACTTTAATGAGCAAAGTGGAAAAAATCCAAAAACATTTAGAACAATTTAGAAACACATACCTGGATATTAGTTTATGCTTCCAATAATAGTTTGATTTGATATTCAATAGGTGAGTGGGGTGTTGTCTTGATATTTTACTACCCAAAAAACACAAAACAAAATGTTATTAAATAGTAAAATAACAAAGGTAAATAATAGAGAAGAAATGGGACATGAATTTTTCTGTTTAAGACCCCAAACATATACTGCAGTTAACCTGTCCATGCCTAGAATGTTCCAGCAGGTCAACCCCAATCCATTAGCAGGTGTGGTCATCAGAGTAGGAACCACCACATGTTCTTTCTATCGAGTTTTGATTGTATTTCATCCTGAACTTTAACTTTAGTGAATACAATATGATTTTCATTAAGACCTCTAACCATACATTTTGAATTTATGGTACAAAGGAATAAATAAACATGCCACATGTTAACTTCAAGCAGCATGATTACCAAAGGAAATTGTATTCTTTATAAGGAAATAGAATGCATGATAATATAATATACAAGTTAAATGCAATCCTAGTACCTGATAATGCAATATAAACTTCAATATAAACAACAATATGTAGTTATATTGAATTAGATATAAAAACAGGAACGTTAACTGAAATTTCAGAGAAACATGAACTAATAGATCTGTGAAGCAACTTCAATAAAATTAAATAATGATGTAACAAATACCATTTCTTTACTGCTCAAATAGGTCAATTCAAACCTTGATATTTAAAAACCTGTACAGTAGAAGTTTCTATTAAAAATGAATAGATATTATAAACAAATATAAGCCGATAGATTCCAGTTTACAAATTGGATTAGAGATGAACAGAGAAGTAGAATATGAATATGTATATTAAATAAATATGAACAAATAGATCCATGAAGAATATTCAATAAAATTATAGAATTATTTAACAAAAAAACATTTCATTACTTCTCAAATAGGTCAATTCAAACTAGAATATTTACAAACCTGTACATTAGAATAAGTTTTTATTAAAAATGAATTGATATTATAAACATTTATAAACTGATATATTCCTGTTTACAAATTTTATTAGAGATGAATGGAAAAGTTGAATATGAATTTTTATATTATATAATTATTGAGAAATAGATCTAGGAAGAAACTTTAATAAAATTACAGAATTATTTGACAAAAACCATTTCATTACTGCTCAAATAGTTCAATTAGAGACTACTTATATAGAATGAGGACAACATACCATAATGCGAATGACCACCATTTAGACATATATAAATCCACAAAAGGATGGATAAATTGACAGTATTAAAGAATTAAACATTGAGTGATTTCTAATCTAGAATACTATGAAATTAATTAACATAACTTTATATATAGGTAGATCCCCGAAACAACATCAATAAAATTATAAAATGATGTAACAACCACCATTTCATAACTTCTCAAATACGTTTATTAAACAGTAATATAATTACATGGGGAGATATACAATGATGCGAATGACCACCATTTCAGCATCTCTGAATCAACAAACTGCTGGATAAAACTACATTGGAAAAAATGCAACATTGAAGAAATTCTAATCCAACTAACTATAAAATTAAAGAACATTCTTCAATGTATAGGTAGATGCCTAAAACAACAGTAATTAAATTATATAATAATCTAACAAAAACAATTTCATTTATACTCAAATAGTTCGATTAAACACTACTAAATAGGCATGAGGAGAACATTACATAATGCGAATGACCACCATATCAGTATCTCTAAATAAACAAAATTCTGGATAAATTTACATTAGTGATGAATAAAACATTATATAAATTATAATCCACAAAACAATAAAATTAAATAGCATACCTCTATGTATAGTAGTGATACCTCATCCATTAATTAGCCTATTATGAATAAGAATAAAGTTCATTACATAGTACTGAAATAACATTAGAGAACAACCCTAAGTGGTATCGATAATTTCATAAAAACTATAATGATTTTGGGGATAGAATGAATACATGAATGAATATTTGGAAAATAAATGCAATAGAAAATTGTCAGTACTGCCAAGGGGGAGGAAAGAGTGTTGAGTTGTCATTGATGAATTATTTCATGTGGTCCATGTAAAGAAATTGAGTGAACGCAAGGGGGAATGATGGGAGAGGGTAACAAATATATTATGTTCATGGATGAATCAAGTCCATATCATCTTCAATAGAACACCTTCAAATAAAAACTAACCAACATGATCTTTGATTCCCATATCAGTAGCTTTGGGAACCTTCATTGTCTTCCTATTCGACGTGAGTTAATCTGCGTTGTGTCTCCTTATGCAACTCAGTTGACCTCCAACTTTTGTGTAGAAATGCAACAAAAAACCCCTTTTATTGAGCTCAGTAATATTGATCGAACCAGTCCTTCAGAATTTGGATGATGTTCATCGTGGGTTGTATTCATTTTGAAGACCAGGTTCCACTTAGATCAGGCTTAGGAAGCAGTTTTATGAATTTGTGACACATGAGTCGTAGGTAGGGGAGACGTAGGAGGTAGACACGAAATAGGCGGAAGTAGAGTAGGATAAGGTGGAGGTGGAGATACAGGATGCGCCAAGGGTAGTTTAGGAGGTAGATGGATCCGACAACGGTAGTAGGAACCCTAGATCTAGAGATAGGAACTTGAGAGCAGGATGGAATACACAGAAATCGGGAGGATATTGATGCAGGCATCGGGAATTTTGAGGAACTATAGGTCGCAAACAGGTTAATCCTGACCACAACCGAAATAATGAAAAATGTAGGGACTATATATGAACTGAGGAGAAGGCAGAGGTTGGAGAAGGAGGGTGGAAGACTTTGCGTTGATCAGGAGTTGGGGGATGACAAAGGTGGGGGTCGTAGGAATTCTAGGTCGCGACCCTGGAGAACAAAAGTGGGATCGGGATAGGGTATCTCATAGAAGAATAGGGAGCGTGCGGAGGGGAGACGTGGGCCATCAGTTGGAGGACACGTATTGAAAAACTGACATGGAGGCCTGGTATTTTGACACGTGGCTGGGGAGATACCTAATATTATTATATATATAGCTTATATTTATACCATGTTATACATTCAGTAAATCATGATATAAGTATAAGGACCAACAATATAACAAATCAATACACATGTGAAGAAAAAATTGAATATTACCTGAAGTGAAACATTAACATAAGATCATTAAAAGTGGGTAATATAAGGTCTTAATAATACCATATATGGAATGTGATATAATAATATTCCTCTGTAAAATATTTAGAAAAAACATGAATTTATTATATTTGAATATTATAAGTGTATGAAAAGAGTCAAGACCAAATGTAAGGGGATTTCATCTCACTTTTTATTTCTGTAAGATACATGCTTTATTCACCACCCTTTACTTTTGTGAGCTATGTATACCTCCCAAGGATGTATTATATTATTCTTAAAAACAAATTTATGGGTACTTACATATCCATTATAATCTCTTCGTTTCATGGGATTTATGTTTAAAAAGTTTCCAAATCATTAAAATAGTATAGTCTCAATTGGCCTTCATTGAGACTCATGTTTTGTTATGCTAATAAATTCATTTTCAAGGTTTATATATTTAAATTTTAAATGTTATATCATAAATATCATTATTTTCAATATATTTTAAGATTCATTATAATTTATTTTCTTACACATAGAGTGTGATCCCTAGTTCACAAGTGATTAGAGTTTATTGAAACAATCTCCTTGCTTTTTAAGATTGTTTTTGTTTATTATTTCTTTGATGAAATATTTTTATTCATCTCTCAAGAACACTCATGAGTTTACTTCCCCAATATTTATTCAATATATATCCATTATTATTATTATCCCTTATTTTGATCTTAATATAATTAATAATATGTTTTTATTAAAATTTGAATGAATTTCTCTCTTCAGTTGGAAAACTATTTTATTTCAAAAACTGTTTTTTCAAAAAATATGTTCGAAAATATTTTTAAATGATCCATTATAACGGTTTTCAAGGAAAAAAAATTATAGTTTTTTTATTATTTTCAATGATTCCTTTAAAATATTTCAAATCTATTTTCAAAGAAAAATATTATCAAGAATATTTTATGTTTAATAAATGTTTTTAATGTTTTCAATCATTATATATAAGTTTCAAAAGATAAAGGTTTATAAAATAAATTAAAATATTTTTTATATTTTTTCATGTTTATCTTTAAGGAAATGGATTTCAATGTTTTTTTATGTTTTCAAAAACAATAATTTTCAATTATGAAATGATACTTTCCTCAGTAAATTTAATCAGATGATATTTTAAAATTATGTTCCCTATAGGATGACATCAATTGATATTCTTTATTCCTTTACATTAAATGATCTACAATTTTCATTCATATTCTTTCAATGAATGGATTATTATTTTAATTCATGATGTTTATGAAACTCATTTCTATTCCATGATTTATATGAATTTGAAACATACTTATTTTCATGTGTTATGATTTAATGAAGTGATTACGAAACATATCTATTTTCATAGTTTACGATTTGATTAAAAATTAATTATACTCATTTCATTTCATTAGTTATGATTTGATGTTTATAAAACCTATGTATTTTTTTGGTTCGTGATATGATGAATGTTTTATTTTGCAGAACTTGTATGAATAATGTTATTATGATATGGGTGGGACCTATATCTCCCTCTAATTTGTTGGGTAATTATAGAGGATTCATGAGTATATATGTTATGAATAAACTTGTTTTTATGTACATAATGTTATGTATGAACTGTATTATATGTTCACAATGTTATGCATGGACCTAGATGCCTGTCCATAATTTTATGCATGATCTATATTACATGTTCACAATGTTATAAATAAACCTTGTTACATGTTCTAAATATTGTGCATGGACATGGTTTCATGTCCATATATTTATGAGTGAAATTGATTACATGTTCACAATATTAAGCATGAACCTAATTATTATTCATAGTGTCACACCCAGACATGGTTTCTTGTCTGTATGTTTATATTTTAACTTAATTACATGTTCACAATGTTATGCATGGACTTGTTTTCATGTCCAAAATTTTATGCATGGGCTTTATTTCATGTCCTTAACTTAACGAGTGAACCTATTTCTAATTATACATGTTAACAACATTATAAACAAATGTGTGTGCCAGAAATTCCATGTATTATTCCTATACTATTATTTCACTGCTTATTCACTTATGATCCATGTCTTATTCACTTCCAATCTTTATTATTATCTCCAATACACCTAGTATGATCTTTCATTGTTATTCTATAGTTTCATACCCTTTTTCCCTTGTTATTCTTATTCATTTCCTTTATTTATCCATACTAAGCATCCAAGATCACCCCTTTATTTTATTTACTTTCCCCAGGTTATAAAGAAAGTAATTAGGTAGAAGTACTAAATGTGTATATATTTATAGGAGTTGTTGAAAATCCTTAACCATGATAAAATATTTTTTTTCTTGTTTCCAATTACAATAAACTATTATGGTCCTCAGGAATTTATTTTTGTAATGAACTGAATAATTTTCTAAAATTATGTAATATCCATGTATGTTAAGACTGGGTCTCTATAGTGAGAGTATTGAATCACAATGTTAGTGATTCCTAATTCTTATTTTTTTTTACAAAGACATTTTTTATTCTAAATTTCATGGTAACTTTACATTTTCATTCCATATTACTATTATTTTCACCATGGATAATATTTGTTATCTCATTATTCTACACTATTTTTTCATGGTAAATATTGTTCATTTTAAATTACATGTTATTATATCATGAATTATTTAAAATTATTATTTCTATATGTTCTTTTTAATATTATATTTCTCCCCTGATCAAGTTTGTTTATATATGTATGAACTAACCCTTAATGACATGATGAAAATATTTCACTTACAATGTGTTTGATCTCAATCCATTTATATGTTTCCATTCCTAGGGTTTTGAAGATGAGTATAAAATATATGAATTTTATAATGGAGTTTATTGTGTCTATATTATAAAGAAATATTTACATATTTTTTCAAATAATTACTTCTTTAGATAGTACTCAGATAAACTAATAATTATGTTATTTGGATTATGAGATTATTACAAGATGTATTGTTTATGTTATGAAAAATATATGAAATATGTGTATGTCTGTATTTAATCATATTTTATTCAATCAAATCTGGTTTGTATGGAAATTGAATTTACCATTGATCCTAAGAGTGTCGTTCTAGGGAACCTTAGTTGGTATTAGAGCATGGGTTATATTTTAGGATTAGTTTAGCAATTCTTATTGATTAGTTTATTTATTTTTGTGTATTAGGATATAATAACATTATTGAAAATACTATAGATAATTATAAGTATGGGAAAACATAATGATGTTTTTTTAAAATATATATTGTGTGGTTTACTAAAAATTAAATCCATGGAGCGATATTGAAAATTGGATCAGGTTGTGACACAGATGTAGCTAGTGATAATCACATTCAAAAGTGATGGTAGAGTATCAAATCGATCATAACACAATGCATGATGACTTGGAAAAAATTTCACACCTCGATAAACAATCATAGGTTATATTCATTACTTAATTAACATTATATTTATAAATAATTATGAATTTTTTATATAAAAATTAATTATTTAAAATATAACTTGGGAGGATAGAGATCCTAATAAGAAAGTGTACATCAAAAAACATAGTAAAACTAAATTATTTGTAGGTTGCTAAAACTATGTCATATTTGAAATAAAATTATCATTGGATTAATAGGTGGAGAGTTATGATTTCTAAAGGTTTTTACTAGCATTATTGGTGATGTCACGCACAATAGATTGATGATGGAGTTTTCTGGGTCATGTTCACATATGATAGTACCCAATGATGTGGTTTTGACAAATTATTTTAGGAGGAATACTCTATATTTCATTCATTGTAGGGAATGGTGTTGGAAATCAGTATAGAGGTGGTTCTCACTATATAATCCCACACATATATGTTGTAATGTAATAGGCCCAGTAAAAGGAATTATCCTCGGATCAGAGGAGTCTCCTCTCTCTCGAGGGCTATGGTTCCAATATTAGCTTCTCCCCCTCCCATTATCTATCATTTCGGTCGGCTTAGCATTAGTGTCCCCTTCCTCATCGATTATTGGTAAGATTATTTGTCATTGTGGTCACATATCAATGGATGAAGGCTTCAGATCTATGCGAGTAGAGCCATCTTGATGGTATATTAGGGATTAGAAGTTGCGGGTAATGGATCTGGTATGGTTCAGCTTGATGGAAGTCCCAAAGTAGCGTAGAGGGGATAGAGCTTTTGATAGTTCTATTTTTTAGGATTTTTGGATGTTTTTTTGTGTGTTCCTTTGTTGGAGGTCTTGTGATGAAGTCTCTTCGGTGATCCCTTCTTCCTTGTTTGATCATCTTTTCATTAGTGGTTCATCTATTTAGGAATCCGTTGAGGGTCTTCTATGGACTTTACTTGTCAGACTCCAAGCCTAGAGAGGTGTTGCTAGCTCAGTTCTTCTTGGATACCCTCAACGGAGACATTCACTGAAGGTATTGTTGTCTCTTCCAGTCCTAGGTGATGAATGCCCAGATTCATTCTCCTAGTATCATCTTCTTCTTCGGGTTTCTGCAGATGTGGTTGGATGTTTCTCGTGGTTGCAGTGGGATACTTCTGGTTCAACTTTGGCACTTGGGCTCTATGTTGTTGAATGTTTTTTGGTAGGTTCCATGTTGGTTATGATATTTGGATTAGAAGGATGTTAGTATTTGTATTGGATGGATTTTGGTTTGATCATGAATTAGATTAGATTTGGATTGATGTCGCTGGAGGTCATCTGTGCTGGAGAGTCAGGGTGTCCAATGTAAGAACCCTTGTTTTTTTGGACATTCGTTTTGAGCAGAAATTTGAATTTTTTATATTGGATGCTCATGAGGGGTAAAATGGTAATTTTTCACTACCAGCTGATCTTGGATAATTTTTCATACAGCTTCTTTGGTCCCAAAATAGGGATTTTACCCTGGAACAAGAGTTTCGAGGAAATCTGAGTCGTTCAAATTTTACTGGAATATTTAATATTTAATATTATTCAATTAAATATTAAATTTTTCACGTATGTTCATTTGCAAATAACATTTAAAAGGATCATCTATTTGAGATTCCATCAACTCTGTTGATTTCAGAATGAGGATTTTATCCTTGGCAAGGCATAAACTCATGTTGGGTGTTGGGGCTGGCCTAGGCCCCCTTTTCTTCCTTTTCCTTTCTTCTTTCCTTTTCGGTTCTTCTCAATTCATTCCTCCTCCTTCTTGTGAATTCTCCATATGAACTCCTCCTTGTCCTTGTCAATTGGTGAGATTTGTATTTTGAGAAAGAGAGAGAGTTGGGAGGAAATAGGGGTACCGATTCGAAGCTCTCGGCACACTCAGTCAGCGTGCGGCAACCGGGAGCCGTGAAATCAACCGAAGCTTCGACGGTTTCCGCCCGAAGGTAGGGCTGTGTATGTTATCACCGTATATCCCCTTAAAACATGTTTTATGTTTTTAAATCCATATATTTATTTCTTGTATGCCCATGGGGCTCGATCTGTTGTTTTGGGGGTGAAAACGGGCATTTTCGGGTGTTTTGAGGGTTTTCTCATCAGAAAACCCAGAGTACACAGCATGTGTTCTAGAGGTACATTCCATGTGTTATTCCCATTTGGTGAAGAAGAAGTTTTCTTAAGTACATTCTGTGTACTTTGAGTACACGCCATGTAGTGGGTGCTCGTACGACTGGCCGTGTGAAATAGAACACAGAATAGTGGTTTTTTTTGGAGTACATGTCATGTACTATAAGTACACACCGTGTAATTGTACTTGGGCATGTGTTTTACTGAAAAAAACATGGGGTGACTTTTTTTGAATATTACACACCATGTACAGTAAATTACATGCCATTTACTATTACACAGGTAGGCACAATGTGTTGTAGCCATGTGCTCTGGCCATGTACTACTTCAGTTTAGTAGTTTTGGGGATATCTTGGGCTCTGGTAGTTATAATTGGGAATGTGAGTAGTCGATTCTAATAAGTTTTCAATGTAGATCGAAATGGTGGATTCCTTTGTACATTTAGAGGTCATATAAATGTGGTTGGGGGAGTTTCTATCTAAATTGAGGGTTTCTTCATCTAGTTATCAAGTTCAGTTGACACATAAGAGTGAGACTTGGCATGGATGATAGGTTGGGTGTTCGGACCAAATTAGTTGAGACATTTAATAGGAGATGAGCAATGAGATATATCCAGTAACCTTTTCTTTATAATACATTCATCTTTTGAGACGTTCCCTTCTTGACTATGATTATGTGAGGCCGAATACTTTTAAGGTTTCCTAAGGGATTCCTTTACTTGTGTACTGACCTCGGGAGTTCCTTGTATGATCCCTCTCCTATTTTCCTTTGATGTGACCCATTTTATGGAATTACTATGTTATACTTCCTTAGAGGATCCCATGTAGGATTCCTCCCTTGCTCTTTACTAAGGATACCATGTAGGATTCCTTCACTTGTGTTTAGCTGGAGAATCCAGAGTATGATGCTTCCCTAGTGCTTGGCTTGAGGGACCTAGTGGATGATCATTATTTGAATGACCCTGAGATGTTACGTCGAGTTTGGGTAAAGATGGTGATCAGGTGTCACCTAGAAAACATGCCAAACTGGAGATCCCTTTGAGGATATGGATGTATTGTTGGGTTGGGCATTCGATCCACAATCACTATTTGTTTATATATGACTTGGTTTGCTGATGATGTAGTTTTTACTAGAGGTGATTCCTTGTAAATGCCTGATGGGCCTGACGTGAGGCATATTTCTTGTTTGCTTAGATTCCTATTATTTCCTTGTGTTCCTGAGTAGGTGTTTTGTGCCTTTCTATTGAAAGTATTTGAGTGTTATATGGAATTATTCACAATACCCTTGAATGAGGTATTGTGAGTTGACCATATAACCCCTATTGTTTTCCTTCCATGATTGTATGCTTGTGTAGAGGTAAATTTGATATGAATAGTTTTGATTTCTATGATTTTGATTTTTTCCCATGCATGTTATGTTTATGATCATTTGGTCTTGTTTAGCCAGTTTGGCTGCCTTGCCTGTTTTCCATGCCTATTGCTATAGGATGGAGAGTTTGTATTCTGAAATGCTTCATTTGCATAGACTGTTAGCCAATTAGTTTTGTAGGTTGACTTTGGCAATATTTCACTGTTATGCTCGTTGTCCTACACAGGTCCGTGAGAACATGGTGTAGTAGACTATAAGGGGAATTGACTGAGTGAGCTTCCTCAGAGATTATTTGAGCACATTAGACTATAAGGGTGATTGAACGAGTGAGCATCCTGAAAGAGCCTAGGACCACTTAGGGCTATAATAAGAATTGACTGAGTGAGCTTCCTCAGAGAGTCCGTGATTGCTTTGGACTATAATGGGAATCGACCACGTGATCTTCCTCAGAGAGTATTTTTTTTAATTGAATGACTTGGGCTATAAGGGGAATTAACCATGTGAGCTTCCTCAGAGAATCTATGACCTTGTGTCTATATGGCGAATTGACTTTGTGAGCTTCCTTAGAGAGTCCTTGACTACCTTAGACTATAAGGTGAATTGATTGTGTGATCTTCCTCAGAGAGTCTTATTTTACCTTTGACTATAAGGGGAATTGACAGTGTGAGCTTCCTCAGAGAGTCTTTATATATCCTTATAACTGAACCAGGGGGGTTAGATTGTGTGTACTGCCTATATGGTTTCTTGTGTTGTTTTGGTTGAACTAGAGGGTTAATTGTTTTTGGTTATCCTGTTTAGAGGCACATCTCCAGCGGTGCCCGAAGCAGGTACATGTCGATGGGATTACGGACAAAGAGATCAACTTACTTGATACACGGCTTTAGTGGCGCGACTTCCAACTCAATTCCCTTGCACAGGATGTCCAGGAGATCAGGATTATGGTCCCAAGGATTGACTTTTGATGGTGTTCTTGTTAATTGAAACACTTAATCAGGAATATTCATATTTATGTATATGTGTATAGGTATGGGACTATACATGTGTACGTATATAGATACAGACATCCATGGTGGCACTTGCCCAGTTGATAGGGATCATAAACCCTGAGTTAGATCATGGTTTCATGTTTGGTTTACTTTCTTTTTGTTGTGTTCCAGCTATGCTGAGCACATTGTTGTTGCATACACTTTTAGCAGCATAGTTTTAGGTTTCTTGTCGGGGTGCCCTACTGATATTATTTCTCATCCCTTCGCGTCCACCTCGGTGTACGTATAGACCTTATGTCTACTTTCTAGGTTAAGCATGAGTTTCATTGTGGATAGGGCTGAGGCCCAGTGTTGCGTGATCGAGCAGAGCTGCTCGAGTGGTTTTACTAATCGGGCTACTGCAGTTCGACAGTGTATGGAGATCGGGTATGTGGATTTTCTTAGAGTTAGTAGCAGAGCCCTTTAATTTTACTTTTAGTTTCTTTTATCTATATGGTTGTATCGGTGGGTGAATAGTGTTGTATTGTATTGCATAGTTGTTCAGGCTTTTACAAAATTTTACTATTATACCATGTTCTATTTCAGTTTTTTATTGCTTCCCCACTATGTTTACTTTCTGTTGTGTATGGTACATAGTTATTTCTTTTTTCAGCTTACTCAGGTATGGGGGCATAGTCTCCCCACTATCACAACCTAGGCCCTCATTGCTAGTCAGCAGCCTCTGGCGTACGGGGAGGCAGGATTGAGGCCTTAGGTGAATCGGCTCGGAGCAACGGTTTAGTGGGTTTCCGGTCGGGTCGTTACAAAGTGGTATCAGAGGAGTTTTTTTACCTAGACTTTACTAATTGGGATACGGTATACAGGAGTATTAGAAATATGTTGGAACCTGTGAGGGATATCGGGCTGGTGTGTCGAGAAAACTTGTTCTAGTATGAAGTCCTGGTTGTCATGGTTTGAGATTGATTTTCTGATTTTTCGATGTTATAGTTGTATATGATTTCGCCTCGATTCACACACATGTTTTTGGTGTTTCTATTTACTATGGATCACTGGCTCTTGGCCATTGGTAATATTCTAGGGATGGATTTTTACTCTTGGAATGAAAAGGAAAGAGGAAACTCATGCATCATACTAGGCACGTAGGATTCACATCATATAGGCATGTTTGTGTGTGTTTTTTGTAACACCCCAAGCTTCCACGGTACGTTTCCCTTCGAATAATGCGATAGCGTGTGTTGTACGCAACCTCGAGTTCTAACACACACCACAACTAATTAAACTAGCCGTTGTGAATAGTAATACCTAATTTTTGAAATAATATATATTTTATATTTCAAAATGGACTTCATTTTTGGATTCGGAATATCGAAATTAGCCTAGGGTGAAATTTTGGTACTTTTCGGATAACTTTTATATTTTGATGAATAGTGAAAATTAATAAATTTTAATTAAAAACAACTTTTTTAATCAAAATAATTAATAGTGATAAATTGTGAATTTGAGTGGTTTTAAAGTATATTTAGAATATATTTTTACCACTTAATATAATGTTGGTCATTAGACATAATTTCACAATTAAACCGAACATAAACAAGTGTCAATCTTTTGATAGTTATTATCTCTTAAAAACACGCTTTTTTGTTTTGACAGCGGAAATTAATTTTAAATTAATTTCTGCCACTTCTGTGTTTTGAATTTATAAAAATGGATTCCATATTTGGAATCAGGATGTCCAAATTGTGTAAATAGGTAACTTTTATTTTTAGAAATTTTGAATAATTACTGCGGTAAATATTTTATTTACCATGGTTAAGGGTAAATCCGGTAAATAAGGGTTACAAAATAATATTATAATAATACAAAATTACCCTAAAACGTGTCCTAACCTTATTGGTGGAAACATACCCGACCTTGGGCATCCTTGGGTCGATTTGGGGACCCCATGGAGCCACTTGTATGTGGTAGGGACACATTATATTAATAAAGATAAAATAAAAATAAAAATGGCATAAGCTTACATCTTTTAGGAGAACAATTTTTACATAGGGTTATACATGTTGGATTTTCGATTATAAATATTCATTAGAAAGCTAAAAAGCTTTCCTACATAATGATATTTTATTTATAATTTTTAGACATCAAATAATTTAAATTATTAATGACACAATAATGATGCAATGTTTACCTCGTTAATAAATCATTTAAATAAAAAAGATTATAATGATTAAAATATTATCTGAAACCTGTCCAATTCTTATTGGTTGATTTTATTTAGAATATTAGTCATCGTATCTTCGACCTAAATGATTTTTGGACCATTATAAACCGAATATAATTATATTATAAAGTAATACTTTCACTCTTTCCTAAAGAGCCCCTCCTCTCCCTTATAAAAGGAGACCACTTCTACTCATTCCTCACACCTCTCAAGCCACTTGGATCGTCCAAACCCTGCCCAAATAATCTCCCCACATCCCTATCCTCATCCTTGAAGCTTCCCCTTAGGCAGAAAGCATTTCAAGAAGTCCTTTGGTTCCAACCAAAGTGAGTTACCTAAATTAAAGGTAACGTTTGCTCTTAAATTATTTTCATTTATTTTGCTTCTCCAACCCCCAAACTCTTTTAATTTCCTTTCTTTTGTAACAACACCAGTATCCACAATATACTAGGATGTTGTTATAAGAAGGATTCAAACTACACATACACACAACTCCATCTAATGGATGATGAACATAATGTTTCTGTGGATGGAAAACTAACGCCTCACGAAACGATGATTGTTCAAATACATCTTACCGCCTCTCATGGTGGCCATTATGATGGAACTGTAATTAAATATGATATTAATGATATATATTTTATATATAATCTTCTGTAATTCCATTTTATTTCATACCATTATTCGTTTCATGTTGTATATACATACGATAATTTCATTTGAGGAAGTGCGGACTACCGCCCCCTTAAAATGATATGACTCGTTCATACCACACATGGAACGAATAAAGGATGGTGTTAATGAACTTATGTAAAATATATAAAATATTATATTATACTGGAATAGTAATATACCTATGTATCATTTGGTTTCGATTCTTTTAAAATAAAAATTAAATGGAAGTAGCGTTTGTGCGTACGTACGGACTACCGTCTCCACGAACGCGATGAGATTCATTATCCATCGTATCCATTCAAGTATAATTATCATTTGATGATTTAAAAATGATGTTTAAGGACTTGATAACATTCTGTATTTGAATAATACACATCCCATTAATAACGAATATGGCTCACATAACAACGAATATAAAGTAAAATGAACCCGTTAACACCCGAAATGACGATAATTCTAAGATATTATTAACAAATCAATGTTAAAAGATCATATATGATATCACATTAAAGTAAATGATTCTTGTATTATTCAATAACAATTATTTCACCATTATACAGGAGGTAAACCTACCATCGACCAAGGAAAAAGTACAAAGTAAGGGATTCTCTTATCTCACTTTTAATTCTGTGAGAATTCCATTGATCACCACTTAATTATTGCATGTGGTGTATGTGTACTACCCATGATTGTATTCATTGTGTAATATACTTTATTTTATGGGTATTTACATCATCATGGTATGATATTTCTTTCATGGGTGTTTGTTTCTTAAGTTACCAAATCAATAAGGGAATTTGAGATTTCAATTTCCACTCATTTGGCTTTACGCATATTTCATTGATTATATTACCCCAAGATTATGTGTGGAATCACTATTCATTTGATTATGTCATAATTTCCACTCCCCTTCATGTGGATATACTTTTGATACACATAATCACTCCATTGAAAATTCTCAAGTCATTGATATGAATTTGATAAGAGTAATTTTAACTCTTTCACCATTTGTTGAGTTAAACATCCAATTCGTTGGTGTTGTTTTTACAGGAATATGTGTGAATATACTTTGATTGTTTTACACTGAATATCCAATCATATTTAGTGTATTTATATTTTTCACACATAATTATGTTGTTGATTTATCCTTAACCTAAGGATATGGCCTTTATGAGAGATTTCATCTCAACTTACATTCCATTGAGACTTCTTTGTTGATATACACCAAATCACTTTTATGTGGTGTATATAATGTACTTTGACATAGTATGTCATGAATTCCCTTTATTCTCATGATATTACAATGTTTTGATTACCTCAATTATTTTCATTCAAGTGTCTCTCTTTTGGTTAGAATCTCTAACTAAAATACCATTTTTAAATGTTTTAAAGACTTATTCATCTAAATCTTTCTCATTAATGTCCATGTTTTAAAAATGGTTTTAAGGATTTATTTATATGGACATTAAAGTTTAGAAATTAAAAATCCTTTTAAAAAGTTTCAAAGTGGTATGGGACACTTTGATTCAAAAATCTATTTTTAAATGGCTTCTTGACAAATAGTGTGACTTTTAAATGTTTTCAAGAAAAGGGGGATATTTCTCTCAAATAGTTTTGATGATTATTTTCATCTATGTCAACATCCTTAATTATTCTTGATTGAGGTTAATGTGATACAATACAATCTTCCATATTGTATCGAATGAGTTATGTTTGACTGTGGATGTGCTATTTTTATACCATTCATGGTTTGTGGTAAAAGTATTGACATTTCATATGCTAGTTTTAATACGAATGTTTATGTTATGTTTAAACCTGTTCATATAAGGAATGCATTGGACTTAATAAGTGATGGGTGGAGCCCGCTATAGCTCCTCGATGCATCGGTAGGTCTCATGAGGCAAACTAGTGTCTTGGCACAAGGCCTTGGCAAAATCTTATTTGTAGTCTTGGCACGAGGCCTTGGCTATGTGGTTATGATAGTCTGGCATTATGCATTCCATCATTATGAAAGTGGTTATTGATATTGCATGTGATCATTCGACTAGTAGAATATCCATGTGAGTAAGTAAATGGCATTATTTCATTTTACCTTTGCCATTTTATGCTGAAGTTCAAATTTAAAAGGCTTTTGATTTAGTTATAAATTGCCTTAAGTGTTTATTCTTATTTATGAAAGCTTCTGCTATAATGTTATCCTTACTGAGCATCCGAGCTCACCCCTTTCAATGTTTTATTTTTCCCAGGATTATGAAGAAGTAATTTATGAATGACCTGCAGGGGTAGTATGAGGGGATATGAGGACAAGATGTTTTTTTATGATGTAATGTAAAAATTTATGGATGTATCTAGTTATTCCAAGGCTACTAAACTAATCGGTCTGTCGAGACTTGATCTTTCTCGTGATCATGCCAATGTTATGTAATAATGCACCGACTCTAGGTAACTAGGGTCGGGGCGTTACAGTTGGTATCAGAGGAAGTTTAGTACAAACCTTGGAAGCTAGATTTAGATAAACTCTGATTAGAGCACGTAAACCTAAGATGAAATTTGAGGATTAGTATAGAAGAACTTCCTAGAATTTTGGTATTGTAGAGATTTTGTGAGTTTTCCGAGCAATACATCCCTGTCTGGATACGAGCAGGTAGAGGCGGCTCTGGCACAGATGTACCTAGGGGTAAAACCCGAAAACACCGCTTTGAGCTAGACTCGAACGGGAACTGGTGCACGACAACGGGCCTTGCTGCACTCTAGGTTACGACACTCTCGGGGGATATGCTTTGGTAAATTCACAAGATTAGTATAAACCATTATTAAGGGAATACAAAAAAATGCCCCTAAGAATATATGTCGGCAAATAGATAGTGGATAACCTAGATTTTAACATAGGGTACCCCAAGTTAGGATATATTGTTCAATTACAAGATTATCCTATTATGTCTATTTTTTTTACATTCTTATTAGATAAGTATTCAAAAACCCTAATTGTATTTTCTTTTGTTAGTTGAAACATGGGGGGAGAAAGATCACGAACAACTCTTCTCTCTCTTCCTGAAGAACTACTTACAATTATTATCCAGAAGTCATGCGCAGACGATGTTGAAACTTTTTCAAATGTCCATGTTACATGCAAACAACTTTATGAGACATCCAATAACTCTAGCATTGCACGATTCTTTCATGGATCAAGTACCGACTATGGGATAATTTTGCGCTCTCAACTTTCTTACCACACTAAGCGTGGGAAGTACCATCAGGGGCTTTTCAAATTATTCACTTTATCTCAAAATTACGATGCACTAAATGATTTTCTAGATGCTGCAGAAGAGGGAGACCTTCGAGCAGCCTATATGTATCAAATTATATATTTATGTCTTTTGGGATATACGAATACTGATTTACCAAAATCTTATTTTGAAATATTTGAAGATGAATCAGTGAGAATTTTTCTGAAAAAACATGTTAATGACGATG
Source organism: Viscum album (assembly GCA_963277665.1). Lineage (NCBI taxonomy): Eukaryota > Viridiplantae > Streptophyta > Magnoliopsida > Santalales > Viscaceae > Viscum > Viscum album. Next base: position 36,112,176 of record OY728124.1, read on the forward strand.
TCTCAAAATTATATATAAGAAATACCTATTTTTTTATGATGCATCGATGCTTCCATCGATATAATCCAAAATGGATGAGGAGTTTTTGGGTAAAGGAAGTAGATGATTTTGAAAAATTCTTGAGGTACCATTGTGACACATGAACGCATTCTACCAAAAGGAAAATCCGCCTAGTCTCTCTAGAGTTCATGTTGTGATCCACATACCTCTAGTGACAAAATACATGCCTGACCCAATGCATGTACTCACCTATGAAGAATTATAACTGGAAATCGATCTATCTTATTGTGGAAAGCCTATCAGAATTCTTCATACCAAAGATCATGTGTTGAGAAACCGGATGACTTGTCTGGTAAAAGATCTATGGAGAAATCATAAGATGGAAGAGGCAATGTGGGAACCCGAGGAACATATGACGAAGAACCTATGTGGAAATAAATGGATGGTGAAATGTTTAAAAGTGTTAGTGCTCTTTATTGATGGGTTTACTTTGGAATAATTTTCTCTTGTATTTGTAACCCCATAGTTTTCCATGTAAGAATGATATTTGAGGAAGAATTGTCTCTTCTATTGTGGATATAGGTATAAATAACCATTTGGTTTTATATGATCATTGAGGTTTGAGAAAATGATAAGTTATTATAATTTGGGATGAAAATGCAAAGTATGATATAACATTTGTGGTTAAATTATGTTATTTTGAGGAATTTATCTCATTTTGGTAATATTATAAAATATAGTTTTTGAAAAAGGACAACACGTAGACCGTATGACAACCCGTCGCGTCGGACAAAGCTGTGGGAATCGAACCCACATCCAAAGTGCGATTGGGATTTATCGCCTACCACTAGACTACGTGAAGTCCCTGGTTAGTGTGACTTTTTTTTGTTGTTAAATGATTTTATTGATCAATAATAAGATGATTTGGGTTCTTATTTCTTATCAAATGAATACCCTTGGTATAGGAAAATGATTTGGTGATTAAGTGATAAATGTTATTTTGGAAGATGTTCACTTTGTTGGGAACACTATATGCCCAAGGAAAATCGAATACAATGGGGTTTCATTTGTAGAGTAATGGTGGATTTTTATCTACGTTTTTATTGTTGATTTATAGTGATTTGGGTTATTTATGGAAATGATTAACCTATAACAGAGAATATGTGATAATGTTAATTACTTTTAAGTATGTGACTTTAAGAGTATTTGATGTCATTTGGAGATACAATGTAACATGGGAGACTACATAATCAAATTCTTCTATGTTTTGGGTTTCAATATTAGTTTGGATTATATTAAAGGATTTTAAGGACAATTGGTTATTGAATGGTATCTATTTAACTTTGGGGTATTGTTGGTTTAATTTTAGAAAATTAAGATTAGTGCATATTTATCTCAATGAATATCCTTTTGGGGGATCATTAGATCATTCACTAACCATTTTGGTTTTGATTAATCTTCAAATACAATGTAAATATATGGTTTATCCTGCATGGATCATGTGATTCTATAGAAGTTATTCTAGCTCTTCCAGTGTGACCAAGTCTTCTTGAATACTCATCGTTTAAAAAAAAATTGAGTTAGTGGTGGAAATTTATTAAAGAATGAAAATATACTTAAAATGTAAGTATATCTCATGATGTTCTTAGTCAATATCATAAATGAATTCCTCTTCCTTATGTAATGTAACTTAAAAAAAATGTTGTCCGTTTACTTTCCTACTAGGAGACTAATGGTCGTTTGTCCCAACACAAGTTTGTGGTTTTCTCATTGTTAACTTTCTCCTGATCATGATTTCTATCCCTCTCCATCAGATCTTGACACTTATTTTATCATCCATATCCATGTTTTCTTACATGGAATCCTAGTATGGGTTATCTTGGATGACCCTTATACCTCTCTTTCATTCTTTTAAAGTGATAGTTTTATTGACTCTTTTTCCGATGTGGGACTTTCCATTGTATTACCAAGCAAAATTTTAAAAAATTGCGAGGACGCAATTTATTGAAGGAGGGGAGAATGTAACACCCCAAGCTTCCACGGTACGTTTCCCTTCGAATAATGCGATAGCGTGTGTTGTACGCAACCTCGAGTTCTAACACACACCACAACTAATTAAACTAGCCGTTGTGAATAGTAATACCTAATTTTTGAAATAATTTATATTTTATATTTCAAAATGCACTTCATTTTTGGATTCGGAATATCGAAATTAGCCTAGGGTGTAATTTTGGTACTTTTTGGATAACTTTTATATTTTGATGAATAGTGAAAATTACTAAATTTTAATTAAAAACAACTTTTTTAATCAAAATAATTAATAGTGATAAATTTTGAATTTGAGTGGTTTTAAAGTATATTTAGAATATATTTTTACCACTTAATATAATGTTGGTCATTGGGCATAATTTTACAATTAAACCGAACATAAACAAGTGTCAATCTTTTGATAGTTATTATCTCTTAAAAACACGCTTTTTATTTTGACAGCGGGAATTAATTTTAAATTAATTTCTGCCACTTCTGTGTTTTGAATTTAGAAAAATGGATTCCATATTTAGAATCAGGATGTACAAATTGTGTAAATAGGTAACTTTTATTTTTAGACATTTTGAATAATTACTACGGTAAATATTTTATTTACCATGGTTAAGGGTAAATCCGGTAAATAAGGGTTAAAAATAATATTATAATAATACAAAATTACCCTAAAACGTGTCCTAACTTTATTGGTGGACACATACCCGACCATGGGAATCCTTGGGTCGATTTGGGGACCCCATGGAGCCACTTGTATGTGGTGGGGACACATTATATTAATAAAGTTAAAATAAAAATAAAAATGGCATAAGCTTACATCTTTTAGAAGAACAATTTTTACATAGGGTTATAGATGTTGGATTTTCGATTATAAATATTAATTAGAAAGCTAAAAAGATTTCCTACATAATGATAACTTATTTATAATTTTTAGACATCAAATAATTTTAATTATTAATGACACAATAATGATGGAATGTTTACCTCATTAATAAATCATTTAAATAAAAAAGATTATAATGATTAAAATATTATCTAAAACCTGTCCAATTCTAATTGGTTGATTTTATTTAGAATATTAGTCATCTTATCTTCGACCTCAATGATTTTTGGACCATTATAAACCGAATAAAATTATATTATAAAGTAATACTTTCACTCTTTCCTAATGAGCCCCTCCTCTCCCTTATAAAAGGAGACCACTTCTACTCATTCCTCACACCTCTAAAGCCACTTGGCTCGTCCAAACCCTGCCCAAATACGCTCCCCACATCCCACTACTCATCCTTGAAGCTTCCCCTTAGGCAGAAATCATTTCAAGAAGTCCTTTGGTTCCAACCAAAGTGAGTTACCTAAATTAATGGTAACATTTGCTCTTAAATTATTTTCATTTATTTTTCTTCTCCAACCCCCAAACTCTTTTTATTTACTTTCTTTTGTAACAACACCAGTATCCACAATATACTAGGATGTTGTTATAAGAAGGATTCAAACTACACATACACACAACTCCATCTAATGGATGATGAACATAATGTTTCTGTGGATGGCAAACTAACGCCTCACGAAATGATGATTGTTCAAATACATCTTACCGCCTCTCATGGTGGCCATTATGATGGAACTGTAATTAAATATGATATTAATGATATATATTTTATATATAATCTTCTGTAATTCCATTTTATTTCATACCATTATTCGTTTCATGTTGTATATACATACGATAATTTCATTTGAGGAAGTGCGGACTACCGCCCCCTTAAAATGATATGACTCGTTCATACCACACATGGAACGAATAAAGGATGGTGTTAATGAACTTATGTAACATATATAAAATATTATATTATACTGGAATAGTAATATACCTATGTATCATTTGGTTTCGATTCTTTTAAAATAAAAATTAAATGGAAGTAGCGTTTGTGCGTACGTACGGACTACCGTCTCCACGAACGCGATGAGATTCATTATCCATCGTATCCATTCAAGTATAATTATCATTTGATGATTTAAAAATGATGTTTAAGGACTTGATACCATTCTGTATTTGAATAATACACATCCCATTAATAACGAATATGGCTCACATAACAAAGAATATAAAGTAAAATGAACCCGTTAACACCCGAAATGACGATAATTCTAAGATATTATTAACAAATCAATGTTAAAAGATCATATATGATATCACATTAAAGTAAATGATTCTTGTATTATTCAATAACAATTATTTCACCATTATACAGGAGGTAAACCTACCATCGACCAAGGAAAAAGTACAAAGTAAGGGATTCTCTTATCTCACTTTTAATTCCGTGAGAATTCCATTGATCACCACTTAATTATTGCATGTGGTGTATGTGTACTACCCATGATTGTATTCATTGTGTAATATACTTTATTTTATGGGTATTTACATCATCATGGTATGATCTTTCTTTCATGGGTGTTTGTTTCTTAAGTTACCTAATCAATAAGGGAATTTGAGATTTCAATTTCCACTCATTTGGCTTTACGCATATTTCATTGATTATATTACCCCAAGATTATGTGTGGAATCACTATTAATTTGATTATGTCAGAATTTCCACTCCCCTTCCTATGGATATACTTTTGATACACATAATCACTCCATTGAAAATTCTCAAGTCATTGATATGAATTTGATAAGAGTAATTTTAACTCTTTCACCATTTGTTGAGTTAAACATCCAATTCGTTGGTGTTGTTTTTACAGGAATATGTGTGAATATACTTTGATTGTTTTACACTTAATATCCAATCATATTTAGGGTATTTATATTTTTCACACATAATTATGTTGTTGATTTATCCTTCACCTAAGGATATTGCCTTTATGAGAGATTTCATCTCAACTTACATTCCATTGAGACTTCTTTGTTGATATACACCAAATCACTTTTATGTGGTGTATATAATGTACTTTGACATAGTATGTCATGAATTCCCTTTATTCTCATGATATTACAAAGTTTTGATTACCTCAATTATTTTCATTCAAGTGTCTCTCTTTTGGTTAGAATCTCTAACTAAAATACCATTTTTAAATGTTTTAAAGACTTATTTATCTAAATCTTTCTCATTAATGTCCATGTTTTAAAAATGGTTTTAAGGATTTATTTATATGGACATTAAAGTTTAGAAATTAAAAATCCTTTTAAAAAGTTTCAAAGTGGTATGGGACACTTTGATTCAAAAATCTATTTTTAAATGGCTTCTTGACAAATAGTGTGACTTTTAAATGTTTTCAAGAAAAGGTGGATATTTCTCTCAAATAGTTTTGATGATTATTTTCAACTATGTCAACATCCTTAATTATTCTTGATTGAGGTTAATGTGATACAATACAATCTTCCATATTGTATCGAATGAGTTATGTTTGACTGTGGATGTGCTATTTTTATACCATTCATGGTTTGTGGTAAAAGTATTGACATTTCGTATGCTAGTTTTAATGCGAATATTTATGTTATGTTTAAACCTGTTCATATGAGGAATGCATTGGACTTAATAAGTGACGGGTGGAGCCCGCTATAGCTCCTCGATGCATCGGTAGGTCTCATGAGGCAAACTAGTGTCTTGGCACAAGGCCTTGGCAAAATCTTATTTGTAGTCTTAGCACGAGGCCTTGGCTATGTGGTTATGATAGTCTGGCATTATGCATTCCATCATTATGAAAGTGGTTATTGATATTGCATGTGATCATTCGACTAGTAGAATATCCATGTGAGTAAGTAAATGGCATTATTTCATTTTACCTTTTCCATTTTATGCTGATGTTCAAATTTAAAAGGCTTTTGATTTAGTTATAAATTGCCTTAAGTGTTTATTCTTATTTATGAAAGCTTCTGCTATAATGTTATCCTTACTGAGCATCTGACCTCACCCCTTTCAATGTTTTATTTTCCCCAGGATTATGAAGAAGTAATTTATGAATGACCTGCAGGGGTAGTATGAGGGGATATGAGGACAAGATGTTTTTTTTATGATGTAATGTAAAAATTTATGGATGTATCTAGTTATTCCAAGGCTACTAAACTAATCGGTCTTTTGAGACTTGATCTTTCTCGTGATCATGCCAATGTTATGTAATAATGCACTGACTCTGGGTAACTAGGGTCGGGGCGTTACATTTTTACTAACAACTGAAACCTTTGGGAATTCTTACACATACTTTTTAATCTAATGGAAAGTTGTGTGGATCTATGTTGAGGCATTGGTGTGAGAATGATGACTCACTCCTTGTGTAAAGGTGGTGTAGTGACCCCAGTTGGCCGATATGGAACATGATGTATTTCTATTTAACCCTTATTGGGTGATGTTTCCCAGGTATGTGGTTATCTAGTCAGATCATTGAGAATGATGTCAATAGATACCAAGTCCTTTCTTGTGAAATGGACCTCCTAATGGTATTTGTGTACACAAATACCTGATGAGTGTTAGTTGAGCTTATCTCTTCTATTTTGATTGTGACCTCTAAGAATTCATTCGTTCTGAGGATGATCGGAGAGGATCGAGGCCATTGTAGGTCTTGTTTTGGTTTTGACTTCTTGGTTCATTGTGATTTTTTCTATACTATGAGTTGTTTTGGATCTTTTGGGATATGTGGTTAGACCACGTGACCTAGTTGTGAGGCTTTTTCTGTAGGGCTAAGAGGAAGACCTAGAGACCCTGGGTTTTGACTCAAAATCTTATAGATCGATGTCTGTTCCGTTCTATGGAAAGAAATGTGATAAGTTTGTCCAGCGTTTTCCAATGCCTTTTGGAAGTGTTTGTTTTTCACGACTGTTTTCGACAAGAAAGCATGTCTGTGTGCAAGGCCTGGTCGACCAGTGTTTCTAATGTTGCTATTTCAAGTGGAATTGTTTGAATCTAGATCGATGAGTGTCCGGGTGCGAGCTGAAGATCGATGTTTCATGAATTTCTGTTGACTCAGATCCTGGAAGTGGTGTTAAAATGTCTTTATGTTGTAGAGGTGTCTTTATAAAATTTCATGTTACCGTGAAATGGTTGACCCATGCTTGAATCCTGGTCAGGTTTTGGTAGGATGTTAGTGTGGCTCGGAGGGATCTAGACACGCCATCGGTGAAATCTTAGTGTACACCTATAAGAGATGATAATGCTCTATCTTGATTCATCTTGAGTATGCTGAGAGAGATTTGACCCTACATCTAGCTCCTTTTTCTTTCTTACTGTTCATCCCTATTGAGGATGAAACCTGTTCTATTTGTGCTTTCAGAGTGGTGTAAGGAAATCCATATGATGGGGAGTCCACCATTGTACCTTTAAGAGTGTTTCTACTTTTTAGGTTAAAATTCGATGTTTCTCAGTGATTTTGAGCTCAGTTGTTTTTTCTTTTAATATCATGACAAGGGTGTTCCTATTGTGGGGTGTACCAGTTAGGCCATAGTTAAATGTCTTGTGTTTAGAAGGTGGTTGTTAACGCTATGTGGCAGGGCATTCGATAGTCTATATAGCTTGGTTGTGTAGATGCTTGGGTTATGAGCATGGTTTCTAGTTTTTTCACTGGGCTTCTCGGGGATGAGAAGGTTTATAGTGTGGATTTTGTAAGAACTCATGTTTTTTCGGACAATCATTTTGAGCATAAATTTGAATTTTTGCTGTTAGATGCTCATGAGGGGTAAAATGGTCATTTTACCCTACCATCTGATCTCAGGTAATTTTTCTGACAGCTCCATTGGTCCAAGAATATGGATTTTACCGTAGGATAGAATTTTGGAGGAAATCTGAGCGGTTCGAATTTTACCAGAATATTTATCATTTAATATTATTAAATTAAATATTAAATTTTTTGCGTAGGTTTTTTTGGCCATAACATTTAAATTGAGCATCAGATTAAGATTACATCTTCTCCATTGATTCCATAATGGGGATTTTATCCTTTGTAAGGCATAAACTCATGTTGGGTGCCGGGGCCGGCCCGAGCCCCTTTTTCTTCCTTTTCCTTTTTTCTTTTCTTTTCTTTTGTATTCTCTTCCTTACTTCTCCTTCTTGCGCACACTTAATATGAACTCCTCCACAGCCGTGTCTTTTGAGGAGATTTTTAGATTGAGAAAGAGAGAGATTTGGTTGGAAAGAGGGGTACCGATTCGAATCTCTCGATGCGCTCTGTCGACGTGCGGTAACCGAGAGCCCTTAAATCAACTGAAGCATATACAGTTTCCACTCGAAGGTTGGGACATTTATGTTTTCAAAATATATCCCCTTAAAAAAGTTGTTTTATGTTTTTAAATCTTATATTTCTTTATTTTAAACCCATGGAGCTCAATCTGTTGTTTCAGGGGCGAAACGGGCGTTTCAGGTGTTTTAAGGGTTTTCCCGTCAGAAATTCCAGAATACAGGGTGTTTGTTCCAGGGGTACACACCATGTGTTCATACCATTTGGGGAAGATAGAGTTTTCTTAAGTACACTCCATGTACTTTGAGTACACGCCATGTAGTGGGTGGCTGTGTGACTGGCTGTGTGAAATAGAACACGGAATATTGGTTTTTTGGAGTACATGTCGTGTAGTGGTACATGCGAATGTATTTTAGTGAAAACTATCACGGGGTGACTTTTTGTGAATAGTAAAAGATGTGTACAGTAATATATATTCCTTGTACAGTTACACAGGTAGGCCCAATGTGTTCTGGCCATGTGCTCTAGCCATGTACTACTACAGTTTAGTAGTTTTGGGGATATCATGGGATCTGGAAGTTAGAATTGGGCGTGTGAGTAGTTGATTTAGAACGTTTTTCTTTTTAGATCACAATAGTTGAATCTTTTTTACCTTTATATGTCATATAAATGGGTTTTTTCTGTAATTATATCTAAATGGAGGGTTTCTTCCTCTATTTATCAAGTTCAGTTGACACCTAAGAGTGAGACTTGGCGTGGATGATAGGTTGGGTGTTCAAACCAACTTAGTTGAGACCTTTAATAAGAGATGAGCTCTGAGATATCTCACATAACCTATTATTTAAATGAAATTCCCCTTGTGAGACATTCCCTTTTGGCCTATGAATCTTTGTGACTGGATACTTCTAAGCTTTCCTAAGGGATGCCTTTACTTATGTACGGACCTTGGGAGTTCATTGTAGGATCCCTCTCCTATTTTTCCTTTGATAGGACCCATGTTATGGAATGACTATATTTTCCTTCATTGGAGGATCCCGTGTAGGATTCCACCCTTGATATTCACTAAGGATCCCATGTAGGATGCCTTCTCTCATGTTTACCTAGAGAATCCTGAGTATGACGCTTTCCTAGTGTTTGACTTGAGGGACCTAGAGGGTGCTCATTTTTTGAATTACCATGAGTTGTTACTTCGCTTTTGGGTAGAGATGGTGATCTAGTGTAACCTATAACCCATTCCAAACTGGTGATACCTTTGGGGATATGGATGTATTGTTGGGTTGGGTGTTCGACCCACCCTCACTGTTTGTTTATAACTTACTTGGTTTGCTGATGCTGTAGTGTTTACCAGTGGTGCTTCCTAGTTGGTGGCTACTGATCCTAATGTGAGGGATCTTTCTTGTATTTTTTTGGAAGTTTATTATTTCCTAGTTTGACTGAGTATGTTTTTGTGCCTTTATGTTGAATGTCATTGAGTATTATGTGCAATTATGCCCAATACCCTTGAACGAGGTATTGTGCGTTTACCGTATTACCCCTGTTGTTTTCCTGCCATGCTTGTATGCTGGTGTAGAGGTAAATTGGATATGAATAGTTTTGATTTCTATGATTTGGATGTGTTTTCCATGCATGTTCTGTTTACAACCATTTGGTCTTGTTTAGCCAGTTTGGTTTCCTTGCCTGTTTTCCATGCCTATTGGTGTAGGATGGAGAGTATGTATTATAAAATGCTTGATTTTCTATAGACTAATAGCCAAGTATTTTGGTAGGTTTACTTTCTCCATATCGCACTTCTATGCTCGTTGACCTACACAGGGTCGTGAGAACCTGGTGTAGTATACTATAAGGGTAATTCACTGAGTGAGCTTCCTCAGAGATTATTTGAGAACTTTAGGTTATAAGGGGGATTGACTGAGTGAGCATCCTCAGAGAGCCTAGGACCACTTGGGGCTATACGGGGAATTGACCAAGTGAGATTCCTCAGAGAGTCCTTGATTGCTTTAGACTATATGGGGAATTGACTGCATGAGTTTCCTCAGAGATTCTTTGTTTTAATTGAACGACTTGGGGTATAAGGGGAATTTACCGTCTGAGCTTCCTCAGAGAGTTTGTGACCTTGGGGATATAAGAGGAATTGACTCTGTGAGCTTCCTCAGATATTCCATGACTACCTTAGACTTTAAAGGTAATTGTCTATGTGATCTTCCTCAGAGAGTCTTGTTTTACCTTTGACTATAAGGGTAATTGACTGTGTGAGCTTCCTCAAAGAGTCTTTATATATCATTATAACTGAATTAGAGGGGTTATACTGTGAGTACTGCCCATAGGGTTGCTTATGTTTGTTTGGTTGAACTATAGGGTTACTTGTTTTTGGTTATCTTTTTCATAGGCATAACTCCAACATTGTCCAAAGTAGGTATATATTGATGGGATTACGGACCCATAGATCGACTTATTTGATACATGGCATGAGTGGCACAACTTCCAGCTCAATGCCCTTGTATAGGATGTGCAGGAGACCGGGATTATGGTCCAAAGGATCAACTGTTTATGTTGTTCTTGTTAATTGAATCACTTAATCATGGATATTCATATTTATGTATTTGTGTATAGGTATGAGCTATACATGTGTACGTATATAGATATGGACATCCATAGTGGCACTTGCCCAGTTGATAGGGATCACATACCCTGAGTTCGACTGTGGTTTCACGTTTGGTTTACTTCTTGTTTTTTGTGTTCCAGCTATGCTGAGCACATTATTATTGCATACACTTTTAGCATCCCAGTTATAGGTTGATTTTTGGGGTGCCATACTGAGATTATTTCTCACCCCTGCATGTTCACCTCGGTGTACGTGTAGACCTTATGTCTACTTTTTAGGTTGATCACGAGTTGCATGGTGGATAGTGATGAGGCCCTGTGTTTCATGATCAAGCGGAGCTTCTCGAGCGTTTCTTCTAATCGGGCTGATGTAGTTTGACAGTGTCTAGAGATTGGGTACGTGGATTGGCTCAGAGTTAGTAGCAGAGACATTTACTTTTACTTTCAGTTTCTTTTATCTGTATGGTTGGCCCAGTGGGTGACTAGTGTTGAATTGTATTGCATAAATGTTCAGATTTACATCATTTTACTATTACAACATGTTCTATTTTATTTGTTTGTTTCTTATGCACTCTTTTTAATTCCCGTTGTGTATGATACTCAGTTATTTCTGCTATTTTTTTACTCTGGTATGAGGGAATAGTCTCCCCACTATGACACTAAAGGCCCTCACTGCTAGTCGGCAGTCTCTGGCATACGGGGAGGCGTGCATGAGGCCTTTTAGTGAACTGGCTCAAAGCACCGATTTAGTGGATTCTGGGTCGGATCGTTATATGTAAGAAAGAGTGGGGTTGTCTGCTTCTATCTAGCTACATTTTGGTCTCCAAGCATCTGGGATGGTATTGAAGCTAGACTTGACCACATGGAATATCCCCAGAGGACGTTTCAGAAATGGTTGTTCATCTTTTTGGATCTTTTCAGATTTGGTTTTCTAAGAGGTTATGGCATCAGCCATCGGATCGGGCATGTGCTTAAACACATGACACTTTCTTACTGAACTGCCATGCAAAGCTGAAAGGATTCATCCTGATCACTTACTTGATTGGGGATGCCCTATGTTGCTTTTCTGGTTTTTATTTCATTGGACTTTAGGTCATGGTATGTTCTATGTCCATGATGTCTGGGTTTACCCCTTATTCCCTTAAAAGGGGTTTTATCTATAATAAAATAATTAAAGTCCTTCAGGCTGTTGGATTTATAATCCCACAATTGGTTGTAGTTGATATCATCGGTTGGGGGAATGAGGCTCTCCATTCATTTGGGGGTTGTCAATATGGGAGAATATAAGGATGGGTATATTTATACCTTGGGTACATCAGGATATTGAGTCCATGGTTAGTTGATTATAATCCTACATATTCATCCTTATTTTATTTCTCTCTCTTGCCTAAGGTATTTCACCATTTAGGGAAATATTTTGCAATATTTACGGGTTGTTGAAATTTTCCAGTTCATTTCATTTTATAATGAATGTGAATATGATATTATATGAGTATTCCACTATAATATTAATATTGGTGGTGCCTATATTTCTCTTAAATTTATTACAGTGTTATTTTATGGGACCTAAATTGGTGTGAGATGGTTGGCCTAGGTGGGACTGGTTATGTGCTTTTTTGAGTATTTGTTGTTTCCACAGGATACTAGAGGGTAGTATTTGGTGTGAAATTGTATGAGTGATCTTGGAATGTCTTGTACGGTGTGATATGTGGATCCATGGTGGTGGTTAATGAAGATACCGGGTATGAATATTTTTTAGTTGATATTATGGAAGAGTTTTTTATATGGGAACATGTTGGGAATGTATTGAGTGACTAAAGGTGTTACAGATCATTAGAATTAATAATTCATGGTTTTTTAGAACTATGTGGATGGTGTTGACCATTTCCGTGATTGGTTTTTATGGTTTGTGGGTAGAGATAGAGTTTTTATGGTGTTGTGGACCAAGAATGTTGGTGATTATACTCACTTTAGTTAGCCGATGGAGCAATTGGGGTTGTGTGCATACATGATATAACCTATTGATGTTTTGTACCATCATCGATGGGTAGTGGCCTCTATATATTAAGAGTTATACAGTTTGGTGTTGATTAATGATATGAATGGTGTTCTCACCATGAAAGATCATGGTTTGTTGTATTTGAGGCATCCGGTTTCACATATGAGTCATGTCATTCTTGATGGGGTCACGAGGAAAATAACATGGAAATATGGGTGTCATTATGACTTTGATACATTCTGTTGTCGAGTTGATAATTGGCTGAGAAATCAAATGTACTTTGATTTTTTTTGACTTAATGATGGGAATTTGGGATATGATAATGACTCTAATCGACTATATGGTGATGGTTGGAATGTGATGCCATATGATATGTAAATGGGGGTGATTGAGGGCTCTTTCAATGTAACATATTGTGGATATATTATTACACTTTGGAACTGGATGAGGTAGGTAAAGGATGAATTGTGGGTTTGGATAACAAGTGGATTAGGATATGTGAGTTTTGTTGGATGGTGTTTATTTATGTTTTTACACACAATGTAATATGTATAGATGCAATCTAGGGACACCATTTATTGTATCCTACAAAGTTAAAACTCACACCCTACACTAGTTGTACGAGACGTGTATAGACATTATGGTTTTGAGTATAGAAATGTTTTCATGGACATAGTTTGGATCTTAATGAATAGAAGAGTGAATATAGTGTAAGAGCATGATTTCCTGGTTTTTGGAAGATGGAATGGGAAGTTCCTTAGAATATTGATGGTGGCCCCTATTTATTGTTTTTGTTTGTGTACATATGTGATCTTCTCTTGGGGAGTCTCAATTACACTACATGAAGGACATGACATATGAGTATTATATTTTTTTATATTAAATTTATTTTTGATATATATTTTACTGTTACATATTTATTCAATTTTGTTTTATTAATCATTTCCAAAGAGTTATTATTATTACTATTATCAATAAATTGTATAAAATTTCCACTATCACCCAATAAAATATCATTTCTAGTTGGAAATTGTTTGGGTATGGATAGGAACATCTATGTTCCTATGGAACACATCTAATCTAATCACTAGTCGAGTGGTTGTTGGGTGGTGTGATCCTAAATAAGGTATGTCTTTAGAATGTCATAAAACATATATTTATAGGTATATTTAGAATAAATGGGTGATAATCATAATATATTCCTCTTTTGATGGAACAAATATTCTACCACATCTTCCCAATTATAAAAAGGATTGTATATTCTTAATGGATATATATTGAGTCATGATTATATTTTAGATACCCTTAGGTATTTTTATTTTTAAGTGATAATTAAAATTTTGGAGGATGCAATTTATTTATGGGGGAGAATTTGACACCACGTGTTCTTAGGAAGTATATTATTTCCATAATATATAGTTCCTAACTGTCAACTATTTTTTAAACTTTTTTTAAAAATAATTGTAATAGATTATGATATATGTTATAGATGATAAGTACAAAACACATACGTTTATTATTAATAGTAAACTACTAAACGAAAATAATATGAAACTATATATTACATATGATGGATTATTACTCAATAGGTAATATTACATTCTTTAGAAGTGAAATTTTTTAAAATTGATAATAAGTAGAAGAGAAATATAATTAAAATTAGAAACTCTCCTAGACAACCATCACATTTGAAAATAACTATTAGTATAAAAAATCCTTATGATAAAGAATATCGTGAAATGATAAATCATATTGGTGTGTCAAAAATTAAAACCATGTATATGATAAGTGAATCATAAGAAGTGTAAATGTAATGCTTGTGTTTAGTAAGGATATATATAAGAATGAAATGTCACAATTCTAAATAAAGCCATGGAATATATATATATATATATATATATATATGTATACATTATTCAAACTAATCATATATAGAGTTAGTAGTAAAATTAAAATAATATATCTCATGAATGATATTTAATTAAATAGAAATGTAATACCAAAATATTATATGTATATAAAAGAATTAAATATTATTATTCATGTTATTATTATTATTAATGGTTAGCATGGTGTATTTTTAAAATTGAAAGATATATATAAATATTTATGGATTACTAAAATTAAAATTTCAAAATATAAATATTTAATTTTAATGGTATTTGGGGAAGATTGTTTAATATAAAAGTAATATTTTTAAGGAATGATAAGTGTTGGGTATTTTTAACTACTCTCCAATCAATAATAATTTTATTGTAATTTATTAATAAAATTTATAATTATGTAAATAAAATGTCATCTAATAGTTATTATGAGGAAAATAATAAGAATAAATTTGTTTTACTCTTAAAAAGAAATATTTTCTAAAATTGGTGGTTTTGTGCTATAAATTTTAATTTCTAGAAACTAAATATTATCGAGTTAAATAGTTGAATATTTTTGTAATGAATAATATACTTACACAAATTAGTAATTAGTGCAAAATATAAAAAGGAACAGTTAATATTCTATAATTTATTTTCATATGGAAACAATTTTCACTATATTGTTATGAATTTATTTAACATATTATTTCTAAAATTTTACAATTTTAATATGAAAATACTAAATTCTTTTTTAGATTTATAATTATAATGTTATTAGAATATTATTTATAATAATTTTTAAAGAATGTTTTTTTAGATGAATAGTGAAAAATAAATTTTTTATTATTAACATATAATTTTTTTTACTTTATCATGACCTAAGATGCAATAGACCAAACCTTCTTCAACTTACCAATTTGGATTCTAAAGTATTGATGATTTTGGAGGATTTAAGGGGTGTTTTGAAGGCAATAAAATGAAATTCAGTCATTCTAGTGGTTATCATGTCCTAGTAGAGGTGTAGTGGAGGTCATTTTGGTATATTGAACAACATACATAAAGCGGGTGTCTCAAAAATTCCCAATGTATGGTGTCGATCTTGGAATGAATCATTTGGGGACTTATTATTAAAAATGGGGACAAATATCTCCCCAAGGTGTGTCCTTGGTCATAGTAAGTGTAAAATGACTAGGTGTTTGGCGTCGAGTCATTGTAGAAAACTCAGGAACCGCTGTAGCTTACTCCATTCTATGGTGGTAGTCAAATCCAGTTTTTAAACCATGAAAATTGATGGGAATTCATCAAGGTAAATTTGGATATTTATTTGAACCATGAAGCTATGGGTGTTTCGAATCTTCACCACGTTGTGTTGGACTCCAATAGACATTACGTACTAATAAGGGGATCGACCATTTTGTTTCGACTTTATTGTTCTCACATGTATCTCCAAGAAACATATAGACCTCCACAACCCTCTTTAGTCATTAAATTGTGAATATTAACCTCTTGGATGATTGTATGAAGTCTATGGAATTGAGTTATGATCTCAAATCTTATATGTTCACATTTTCTTAACTTATTTATCTTTGATGAAGATAATAGTAATGGGAATCCCTATTTTAGGTGTTGTTTGAATGTGGATTGATAATGGCTTATTATGCGTGGGTTAGGGAAAGTTTTACATTGATCTTAGTTAGGCATCATCTCTTGATCCTCCCTCATGAGAGGTGGTCTTAATTGATGCTTCAATCAAGGTAGGGGATCCTTTATCTATCCTACATTCGATATACATTTGGGGATGTCAAATGTTTATCTTCATTTAGGTAAATGGTATGTATAAGCTTAAAATAATAAATAATTTTATTAATTTACAACTTTATAAAAGTGGTGAAATCACTTGAGTTTTATTTGTTCTTTTTATTTTACCAATAGGGTTGTTCATACATGATTCTTTTCCAATTTTAATTATAGTTATATAGGTGTGTTGTTGTGGTTGATTAATTTGGCAGCCCATATATGTAAAAGATAAAGAACACATATCCTTATAATTTTTTATTATTAAATGGAATTTTGTATTTTTGTAAGAGTACCCATGAAATAAATGATGTAAATATCCTATAATATCCTTTTTTAAAACCAAAAATTATATTATTGATATTGATATTTGTGTTGATTCAGATGTGTGTTGGTTGTGATGTGAGGTGGTTTGAGGTGGGGTGGTTCTGAAGTGAGGCCTGCTAACATGATATGGATACATTTTTATGTGTTTTATTATATTGTTTCCTAGTTTCTATGTAATGGTCATGAAATGTTGACATGGGAATAAAAACATCAGGAAATTAATGTGTGGAAAGTAAAGCAATTTATAGAAAAAATACAGAAATGAAATGGGTTAGAATGACTAATGAACTCAATAAATTAAAGTGGAAATTGTGGTTAATGTTGTTGTATTAAATCATGAAATGCATGGACTTTTTAAGAAAAATATGTTTGGTGAATAAAAAATATAGATATTAGTTTTTATAAAAAAGTAAGACCGAACATGTCTTGTTTGTACCATTCTAGTGTGGTGTGGTGCATTTTTAGGTAGAAATTATATCAGTTGAGGTGTGTATTACTTGTGGTGGCATAGTGAGATTTATTGGTTCCCTTTTTATGATCCTCTAGTTTGGGATTGTGTGTTATTTTTTCTATCACATAATTTTATGTTTTTTCTATATGAACCCCTTCTAAGCCGTATGTTTACCCAAATTCCCTATGGTTCTAGGTTCCTTGTGTTTTTCCCAAATATCCATGATAGAGAGGACATATTGATAACTAACTTTACATTATAATATTATCTTCCACATGAGATTAATATGAATTGGTTATGAATTAAAAAAGTAATATGTTTACTCTTTGTGGTTTCTAATGAAAGGACAAGTTTTATATAGAGGGGTTCATCATAGTATGAGGTGGGATCAAAGTTTATTTGCTTCATGATCACAATACCCTGCTATTTTTCTTATATCGTAGTGGTTATGATAGTTTTTGGATGTGATTACATATTGTTTGGGGTGCATGGTATAATGTGGTTTCATAGGTTTCTTTAGGATGAATATGATATGGTTTACCATGTGTATTCATGAATGTTCATACTAAAGGGACAAGAGCTCTATAATGTACGACTTTGATTCCTAAGAGTGGAAAATAAATGGGAAAGAAGTGCACGTAACACTTTATAAATATTCATATTATTATAAAAACAAATTTGATGCTGTATTTGGTGATCAAGCCATTGGGAGGATGATATTGGTTAGTTGGACAATTTAGGTTCATGTTGGCTCTATTTTTTCTCTACAAGTGCATTGGTATTGTTTTTACACTAGTGCATGAGAGACCATAGATATGATCCTACTTAGTAAACATGATGTTATCACCAGATGTGTATTAAAATTATTTTTCGAGATTCTAGGAGGAATTTTTAGACCTATTTAGTCATGAGTAGCCTAGAATTTGGAGTTTTCATTGATTCATTACCTTAAAATTTCTTTGGTGTTTTTTTGAGAATATCTTTTTATTCTTATATCTTTATATGTGCATCATGCGATGGTTTTTGGTTTTTCTTTTTTCGATTATGAGATGGATTGACTTTGCAGTTTTAATCCAACCTCCTGAATGTTATTATATAATATAGGCTAATTACCTCCATATGCGTCATTTTTACACCCTTAATCTCGTCCCACACCTAGGACCTATAGAAGGTATACTAAGGGGCCATTATATACCATAATTCATTTATAAACTAGGATTCGTTACTTTGGTGGAAGGTGATAATGATATAGTAGTATGAATGGTTAGGTTTAGAAATATGATGTAGTTTGGAGTTATGAAGTATGAGGATTATATGGTATGGTGGGGAAATGTTCCCATTCCATCTTGGTTCATGGAATATCATATAGAGGATGGCTAAGAAAAAGGATTTTAGTGCCCCTTATGATCTGATTCATGGACCATTCGTTAATCAAATGACCATGTTAGGTGGTTCCACTTATAGGAAAGGTACTTATGAGAGGCACACATATCATGTTGGTTTGTGATCTTATCTAAATTATGTGGAATTCGGAAATTAACATAAATTAATTTGATAGCACTTATGAAAATTCCGTGCTACCAAGATTAGGGAATCATTATTCTCGTTTTAGTTTGGGATCTTAGACATCATTCACATATGGTTCATGTAAGTGAGGTTCAGCGGGCTCACATAGTTGACCACTGGAGGGTTGATCTGATCGAATGGGATGATTAATATAATAGGATGTTGCATGAAATTAAATTAAAAAATATACAAATTTAAGAGATTAGTATATATAATAATGATATGAAACACTGGTTGGAGGTTCTCATGATCACATTCAGTTTAATTTGGGATAATAAAGATTATCAGGTTATATTAGTAGTCAATTAGATGAGGGGTGATATGCGTTAGTGGTGGATGTTGTAAATTGGGGAGTATAATGGGAAAAAATGTTTCATTGGATGATTCCTAGAAGAATTTAGGTGATGTGTTCCATTTATTGATGATGAAGGTAGTAATTATTAGACACATTCTATCTATTATGGGAGTATATCTATGTGGGATTTTGATGTTCTGTTTAGGATCTTTTTTCTTTTTCCCCTATAGTTTTCCTAATGAGGATTATCATGCATTGTATCTTGATGATGAACTACGTCCAACTATCTAGTATGTTGTTACTCAATTTAATTTTCCAACATATTTATAGGTTTATAAAAATGAGGTGGAGATTGAGAATAGTCACTCACAATGGGGAATATTTTCATAGGGGAACAAAGGATCCTTGAGGAGTAGTGTTTTTTGTAGAAGGTCTCAGATTCCAGGTACATTGAGGCTCCAAATTATAAGGAGTTATTCATGACCATATTTTCCACATTTTTTAGGGGATAGAGTTTACCAAGGTTATTTATAGGTCTTTAAAATTTTATTTTATACCTATGAGGGTTATGTTCACTGTTAGACTTAGTGTTCTATTGAATAGGGAGGGTGGTTTGGTTTTTGTGGCAGGACCTGCCGTTGCAACAATAGTGGGTGCCATTTCTTTTTCTGTAGATTAGAGTAGATATAGGTATTATGTTTTATATTTACAATTTACCTCATCCTTAGGAACCAAGTTTTGACCCTAGTAATGGAATTGGTTAAAAACAGTGAGTTTGAAGAGTAGGGAATGAATAATTTTTTACTATAGAGATACGATTTCTAGAGGATCTATATATCATCATAGGTATAATTTGATTTACTTCTACCCATATTTCCTCAATTTTAGATTTAGGATCCTTACACTTATTCATTTCTCCTTCCTTATACCATGTGTTAGGTCTTGACTTGGTGAGTCTTCCCATTCCATTATTATTGACTATTCCAATCAAAACCAGGCCTTCTTGTTTGATGTGTTCAAAAGGTGTAGGATGATGACGTGGTAGAATCATCTAGGTGGGGATATATTTTTTTCTAAATATATGGTCATATGATATCATGTTCTGTGATGAATGGTTGTAATTTTTATATGTGGTTGTTGATTTATTTTAAAGTATGGTCGTGTTCTCATATGTGTATAGTTAGTATATAGTTTTCATTCGTGAATGGGGTTATTGGATGGTTAGTATGAATTTTGAGAAATATCATTCTCTGGTTGTGGAATTTTAAATAAATTTGGTGGGAGATGGGATGGTGGAAACTCCCATAGTATTTAGATAATTTCTAGTTGTTTTATCAAGGGATATTTTTACACTACCCCCAAGAATTTTCATTCATTTTGGGACAGATTTATGTAAACCACTTATCTAATTTCAATGGATCGTTATTGGATAGAGCCCTATGAGTTATAAGAGTTAAGTATTTAGAAATATGACTAGATTAATGAAGGTTTCATCAGGCCTAGTATATCACTAAAGGTGATTTGGAGTTAATTTATAAGAAGTAGGACAGATGTCTAAGGATGTGTGTACACTACCAAAGGCTGAATCTTGTTAGAATAAATAATTATTACCCACTTTAAGGGAATGATTTTTTTATCCAATTAAGAGGAGCAACTTGTTTTTATAAAATTAATTTATGGTCAATATATCATCAGCTGAGGGTGAAGGCGGAGGAAATTTTGAAGACTAATTTACAATATAGGTATGTGCACCTCAACATTGTGGTAATTAAATTTGGTGTCACTAATACAAAAGGTATGTTGATAGATCTCATGAGATCCATGTTAAATTAGTTCCAAGACCATCCTATAGTCATTTTCATTAATGACATATTGATCTACTAGAATTCCAAGTATTATCATGTCAATCATCTCAATTTTTTCTTGGATCTTATTTGACATCACCACCTTAGTGGAAATATTTAAAAGTATATATTTTGGAAGTGGGAATTGTATTTACTAGGGAATGTGGTGTCCCAATTGGGTATGTTCATGGACCTGTAAAAAACCCATGATGTTGTTTCTTAGAAAATACCCTTGAATGTGGAATATTTTTTCATTTTCCTCAGTCTCACATAACATTACTAGATGTTCATTTTATATTATTCACAAATTTAATCCCTATTGGTAGGTCTGACTAGGATGGAACATGCATTTATTTGGACTGATCAGTGTCAAAAAAACATTTTACTACATGAAAGGGAGATTGATTAGTACCTTAGTGTGTAAATTTATAAATGAATGGTTGAAGTTTGATGATTTTTTTATTCTTACCATATTGTCTTGGGATTCATCTTTATGTTGTTAAATGTAGTTATCAATTATGGTTTGAGGTATTTCTATCCCCAACTGTGTAAAAATATCACCCATGATCTAGATCTTGTGGAGGTTTTGTTTTCACTAAAATTATGTATACATTACCTCACTTTATAACACGTTATGTTCATTACTGGTCATAAGATATTAAATAATACTTCCCCTCAATGTAACAAAAATATATTAAAAATAATGGTGGATAGAATTTCTATTGGACTATGAAATTAAGATATCCCAGACCTCAGGGTAGTGGTATGTTGTAGCTTATTCGTTGATTTGAAAGTTGTCAAAGGACATTGTTCAAGAGTTCAGTAATTCTTGGGGTGATAGAAGAAATTGAATCTGTGAACTGATATTGAAGGTTGATTGAGAGTAGATGTTACTTATTTCACATGACATTGTATTATTATCAGATGTAGTAGGTTAATGAGTTCTATTTCAGAGAAAAAAATGAAGAGGTGATGGATGACCATGTTGGCCTTGCTGATTCCTTATAGGGATGGCTAGATAATATTCAAAACTAGATTTTTTTATGGATAGTCGATTCATCAAAATGGAGACTCATGAGACACTCCATTGTGAGGTTCATATCTCAAATTTAATGGTTCTCTTATTAGTAACTAAGATGTACCATGATTTTATGTTAGAGTTTTGGTGGCCTAGTAGGAAATATGAATTAATAGATTTCATGGATCATTGTCAGGTTATAGTAGGTAATAGAAAAACATCTTGTTCATATATATTTTGTATAAATCATTGATATCCCTAAGATGAAGTGGGATGAAAAATCTATTTATACCCTCACATGGTTACCCTGATATAAAGGGGATATGATTTTATCTGGTAAATCATAGATTATGTGATTAGTTCATCTCTATTTTTGAAAATTATAGAGTTAGTCGCCATGTATTTTTTTCATGCAGTTTTGTAGATGAGGCCATAAGTTTGCATGGATTTTTTAGTTCCATTTTTGTGGATTAGGATATTAATTTTACCTCATATGTTTGGCGTAGATTGCAATATATTTTTCTAAACATGGTTATGCCTTATAGAACTTTTTTCCACAATGAAGTAAATTATTAGATGTTGTAGACCATCTTGATGTTGGAGTATTTTCTATAAGAAATCAAATTGGATTTTGTCATATCTAAGGTGAATCACATAACCTTGGTTGAGTTCTCTTATAAAAAAATCTACTAATAATCCATTGTAATGCATCTATTTGAGGTTTTTTATGGGAGACTATGATGATCCCCAATGTGTTGGATTGATATTAGATAATCATCTATTCTTGGTCCTAATGTGGAGTAGGGCATGACCAAGTGGGTTTGAGAATTTATTTGGATTATGATGGCATTTCAAGACTAAAACTAATCATATAATGATCATTGTAGTAGGTTAATAGAGTTTTAGGTTGGGGTGAACATATTCTTAATGGTTTCCCCTCATCGGGGGTAGCATAGGTTTGATAGGGAGGTAAGATCTATTCTCGATTTTATAGTACTTTTAAGGTGTTGTGGAATATTGGTGAGGTGAAATATTGATCGAAACTTCCACCATGGCTAGAAAGGATCCATGACATATTTCACATGTCCAAACATTGTCCATATCACCATCATGACTCCAATTTTATTGACTAAGGAGAGTTGTATATTGAGGATGGAAAAAAATTCATGGTTCAAAAAATATGGATCCAAGACAATTGAGATAAACTATTTTGTGGTCAAATAATTATATTAGATCTTGTGTTGTGGATTTACATTTTCTTGGAAGAGTTTACATGGGATTGTGAGATCCAAATTTGTGCATAGTAGCCATTTTTCCCGATTTTCCTTATTTTGTTTCTCTTTGATGATGTTATTCCTAAATCTTGTTGTTTTGCGAATTAATAATTTTTTCTCACTGATTCTATGTGTTATAAATAAAATAAAATAAATAGGGTATATCACCTTAAAAACCAAGATGTGTTATGTATATAAAATGTTCTAAAACCACATGGGTGAGTCATTTTATCTCAAATAGGACAATATCTCCCCAATTTTTGTGCTTAGGGAAGTGTTGTGTAATGGTTGGGGTATTCATTTTCATGGTCAATGTGGAGGTTTAAATCATAGTGTGGAAGGTTATGTATAATATAGGTTTCTTGAGTCTGGTGTGAGGATATATAAAATGTTTCAATTACTATATGATCCCTAAGAGGTATCTCATGGGATGGTTGTTTGGTCCTCATTTCAATACTGTGTTATAATTTTTTAATTCTCGATGATGAAAATTATATAGGAGTTATTTTATATAATTTCTTAGACCATACCTACCATTTCAGTTTAGTTACCTAATACTAGTTGGGGTCAATAATGATTTTGGGGGTGTTATAGAGTCTATAAGATCCCTTTTTCCATTATAGGGGTCAAAATTCCCTGTGGTGGGCGCGTTGGAGTTCGTTTTAGAATGGAGCAGGCCCTCTGTAATGTTAGAAGGTCAGGAATTCCCAATTTAGGGAGTGTCATTTTTAATGGCACATTAGGGGACCTCCTATCCAAAATAGGGAAAGAGATCTCACTAATCCATAGACATGGGCGCGATGATGGTAAAATAGCCTTGTTTTTTGTGACATGCAATAGTGGTTGGCCATGGAAGGCAATAGAGGGACCACCATAGATTGGACCAAATTATGATATTGTCCATTGTGGAGAAAAAATAATTTTTTTATAATGGGTAGAAAAGGGTGGAAATTTCTATAGGAAATTTGGATCTCTTCTTGACTAGGGACACCATGTGAATTTTTGAATCATCGTCATGTTGTAATGGATTCTAGCGGGATTTAATTAAATATAAGGGGATTGACCTCCTTTGTTTCAAATTTCGTATTCTTCTTATGATATCCAAATAAATTCTATAACTTTATATACATCATCAATTATTTATTTCTAAATCCTAACCCCTTCGATTCTTGGGTGAATCCTAGTGGATTATGGTACGATCCCCCCTCTTCTCCCTTTCCATTTTCATCGATTCTTAATTTCTAAGATGTATCACATAAATGGGAATCCTATTTCATTGTTGTTTGGATTTGGTTTGATGTTGTCTTTATGTGGGTATGTTTAGGATAGTTTATCTTTGATCATGGATAAGTCTGATCTATTATTTCATCTCTATGAGTGGAGGTCCTTTTTGAAACATCAATCAAGGTAGGGGATCCTTCATATATCTTTTTTTACATGTACTTTTGGGGACATCATTATTTTATCTTCTTTTGGGTAAATTTTTAATATATAACTAATAAAGATAATTTATTGTCTTAATTAAAAATTAAAAGTGAGTGTTATAATTTCATGAGTATTACTTGTTCTTCGAATTTTCTTTTATGGATTTGAATACTTATTTCCTTACTATTTTTTCTTATTTTGATATTAGTGTGTTATTGTGTTGGTTTTATTATAATTTCATGTATGAGAAATTATAATAATGTATCTCAATCTAATAAATTTTTTCTTGATATATTCTTCAATAATTATGAGAATACCCTAGAAACAAACATTAAAAATAAGAAGAAAGATCCTTTCTTAAAAATATAAATGTTCTCAATGGTGTTTGAGAGGTGTAAATGTTGACATGTGTGACAGTGTTAATGTGTGGTTGTTATGATTTTTGGTGTAAGTTATTAGGTGTGGTTATGAATTGAGGTTTGTTGGTGTGAGATTGATGCTTTGTTATGTTTTATGTTGAGTTTTTTATTGAAAGTTAAAAAAATGGAATTTAAATATTGACATGGGATTCAATAGGTAAAAAATTAATATTTGGTAAATGTAGTAACGTATGTTACAGAGAATGAAATGGTATGGGGTTGAATGATTACTTTATTCATAGAATTACTATATGAAGTGTAGTTAATTTGGTTTTCCTTTAACCTAAAATTAATATGATTAATAATGGAATATGGTTGGTGATTATAAAATATATAAATTTCTTTTATTGAAAAATAAATTAAAAAGTTTCTTGTGTGATTGTTTATTTTTTGGTTTTTTCATTTATAAGTGGAAATGATATCACGTTAGGTGGTGAGACGTTATGGGGACATAGTGAGATATGTTGGTGCTTTTTTTAAACCCCATGGTTGGTATTCTGTGTTATTTATTAATTACAATATTTTATGTTATTTCTATATGAACCCAACACGATTCATTTTTTTACACCCACTCATAATGGTTTTTGGTTTTTCGTGTTTTTGGAAACATCCACAATGGCGAGGATGGCTTGCTTGTTACCCCCTTTTTATAAAAACTCAATAATTTAGATCTTTAAAAAAACCATTTTAGTTAACCTGTATTTAACAATACACCTCATATGAATGATCTAAAACATATTATAATAACAATATTAATTAACCTAATATGGTGATTAATTATAAATCTTTAGCTTTAGAAGATAAATAGTCAATAAGAGTTAATGTAGAAAAGGGAATTTTCAATAAAATCATATTACATTATATTGTTCGTTTTAAGTAAAAGATAAATTTTAAAATTCTAGAATTTGAAATAGGTAAAATGAAACTCATTTATGAAGTCATAATATCAAAATTTACTTATTATCAATTTTTTCACATTTTCAAAAAATTATAATTTTAAGTAAAAAATTAAGTCATTTAAGAACGTTATAATTTCAAGGATTTTATCATTATGTAAGAAAAAATTGAATACATAAACAAAATTATAGTAATAAAATATCAAATAAATTAATAAAATTATTCATTTTGAAATATTATTTTTTTACCTCTAATGCCTAAGAAAAACATTTTTAGAACTAATTTATAATTTAATTTTAATATAATTTTTTTGAAAATTATCAATAAATTAACTATGTTAAGGGGGAATATTGGTTTATTATTTCCTTTTAGGACTTATAAAATTTAGTAAATTTATAATAAATCGATTTATATCTTTAAAATCATTAACTACGATAGTTTTATCATATATATAATATTAAAATATTAATAACGTTATTTTACAGAAAAGTATTTTCTCAATTTAAATATTTATATTTTCAAATTAACTTTTCAGGTGTATAGAAATTTTATTTGATAAAATAATTTTCAAGTATAAATAACATGATACAAAATTTTCAATATGGGAAATTTTAATTTTTATTCTTTGAAATTAATTAAAATGGCTACCAATACATTATCGTGGAAAATGTAAAAAGGGGTAAATTGGGTTTAACCGAGTGTAATAGTCCTAAACATATATAAAATATTAATGAAATTGAATTTTGGATATTTTTTCATTATGGAATGTATCCAGAATACGTTTTTTCATTTTTTGTCCTTGGGATCTTGAACAATACATTATATTATTGAAAAATATAAGGGTGTTTCCAAAACAATACCCTTACACTCACTTATAAAAATATACCACTTATACCATTCAACGATACACATCTAATTTTAATTCCTCCTTGAAAATATTTTATTTTACTCTATAAAACTCAATACCTTTAACATAGTCCCATAATCACTCATAAGTATCCTAACACCTTCAATTTCAAAGATATAAGGAAAGATTAAGTCACCAATGTAAGAATTATTACCTTATCAATTATTCCTTCTTAATACTACTCTTCATGATATCTTATCACCATGAAAATATGTTTATTTTGGTATCATTGTTATAATGGTATATTGTTATATTAATTTAACATTCTTTATTTACTCATTTACATTCACGTATAAAAGGAATGGAATATCAATCATGCTTACGCATAGACTAAAGCCTTCAAGGATAACAATATTTTTCATTTTTCTTATATTTTTTTATTCTAATAAAAATATCCTAAAATCATGCACACCATGATAAATAAATAAAATAATACCAGTATACATCTTATAGTTTTAAATAAAATAATATGTCTATCGTGCTTGTGCACAGAATACAGCCTTCACGAATAACAATTTTTTTCATTTTTCTTATAGTTTTTTTATTCAAATCCAAATATCCTAAAATCATGTTCACCATGAAAAATAAATAAAACTAAAACCAGTATACATCTTTTTTAACAATATCATTTAAAAAACACATACTTTACAATACTCTCCCATCATGATAAATTTGTTTCATGTTTTATATGGTTTAACCACTTATATGAAGGATGATTTAAAATACAATCATGGATAACTCCTATAAACTAAATGATAATTTTATTCTATAACAATAATAAAATAATTATCATTTATTTTTTATAAATATTTGTATAATGTATATAATTTATAATTAATAAATGATTTTAGACCACAAAAATATTTCAAATAAGTCGTTATGAATTTGGTTTTCACATAACATTACCAGAACACTAATGGAATGAAATAAGAACATTTTAAATAAATATAAGTCATATATTAAATATTAATAAATTAAACATTAATAATTAACTTGTTATAAAATTATGTGTGATGATATCAATATTATTAAACATGTTAAATCAGTTAAAGTTATTAACACCCGGTGGTCATAGTATGTTATAACTAATTAATTTTCTCAGGGTAAAATTAATTATGATATGAATTTTAAAAGTGTAATATTTTTGATTAATTTTCATAAATATGATGTTAATTTATTATTTTTTGTTTTATACATATTTAAATTATGATCTATTAATAAGGGAAAAAAGGAAGTGAATATTTTGTCTCAAGTTCACTTTTCTTGAGGTCAAATTTCATGTTTTCCATCGATTTCTATTTCATGTGATAAATCTATTTCAAAAAAATATTGTTTAATAATAAATAAATCATTGTTCTGAGATATTAATTTTTATTTCCAAATCTTTCCTATAATTTTTATTTCTCAATCTCGCCTATATGTCATTTCAATATGTTCACTCCTCTAATTGTAAGGGTTATTTGTCTTCATTTTCAATTCAATGATATTTTTTGGATGTTGTGCCACATAATATCTTTTATATAGTGTAACCAATTACCAATATCTTTTATTAATGATATATATGACTCCTTAAATTTTATTTTAGGTTCTATTTCATTGTTTCTATCTCTTTTTTATTTAATTTTTACGATAACATTATTATAAGGGTTTTTTTCAAAGCCTATTATCTCTGAGACATGATTTTGTTATACACCACACTTTCATTTCAATGATTTTAATATTTCACATTTGTCAAATATTTAGCATGATTCAATTATAATTCATGAATTTCCATTTTTTATTTAAATTTATACTTATCATGTGGTTTTAATTCAAATTTTATAAAATATGTATAGTTTTATCATTACAAAAATATTTTCCTTCAGTAGTAATCACTCTTCTTTGAATATTATCTTTCATGGTTTATACATTCTAACCTATGATAATTTTATATTATATTTACAGATTATATTATATTAAAATAATGTTTTATACAAAATTATTCTTTAATGATTATTTTATTTCTTCTTTAAAATATATTTTGTTAAGAATAATTATCATTATGTTTAATCTATTTTTCTTCTATATACATGTTTTTAATTCCCACCAATGATTTTATTTATATAATGAAAACTAATTTTTGTATCTCCTATGATCCTCTAATTACCATTAATTCATTTTAGTGAAATATTTTCCGTTTCCTTTTAATAATGTGGGTTTTCAAACAAATGCATTTCAAAATACAAAAAAACTAGTTTCCTATCCTTTCAAAATATCAAATATTGTATCTTACACTATAAATTTTTGGGTAACCCTTAGACATTTCAAGGATATTTAATTTAGTTTTATTTACAATATGGTAATAAAAATTTATTCTCGTTACCTTCTAATTTTTTTCAAAATTAATTTACACTTTATCTTTTATAATAAAATTTAAAAGGATTTGTGAAAAATATTGTATTTTCTCCTCCACTATTTGAAAACATTATTTTTTTTCTTAAATATGAGTTTTTTAAGTAATCTTTTATAAGTAAAAGTTTTCAATGGTTTTTCATATCCCTTTATAAAAAATTTATATCATTCTCATGTCTATATTATTAATAATTTCTCTCAGAGTAAATATTTGAAAAGTATCACATCTCTTTTTGAAAAACATTATTTATATTTGAGGATATTTTATTAGAAAATTTTTATAATAATTTTTTAAAAATTTTGTTAAATTTCCCTAAAAAATTAATTAATTTTTACATCATTTTTATAATAGGTTTTTTGGAAAACTTTTGTATTTTATCTTCAATTTTCCTTATAGGGTTTACCTTTAATTAAGTTATGTTTTGATCACCCTATATATTTTATTATGATATTTTTTATTCTTTAAAATTATATTTTTTATAAATTAAGATCCTTTTATTTTATTTTATTTTATTTTTTAGAATGTTTATAAACCCATTATTTTTTTATGGGTTCATCAAAGATATTATTATTATTGGTTTTATGTGGCACAATTGGGCATGAATGATTATGGGTGGGGTATTATATAACCCTATGATGTATTTTTTAAAGTTATATATCATTATATAGTCAGGTATGGACATAACGAGTTTGTTTAAATAAATATGTATATGATAAGGTTGCTCAAAATTTCAAGAAATGACCTAATGATTTTCTTCATATAACCATGGGAAAAAAGGGAATTTTATCACTCAAGATTTCCTATACTTAATATTTTCCACATTTCCATGATGTTTTATAAATTTATTCCATATTTTCTAGATGATTTTAATTTCCAAAAAAATTCCATATTTTTATAATAATTAATTTTAAGTATTCTACACTATTAATTCATATTCGCATATTATATGTTTTATATTTTATTTTTCTATAAATATCCTTTTATGATTTTATTTTTTATTAAAGTGTTTTATGATCATAATCTATAGTATTATGATGTTTTATTAATATATTTATCTTCACAATCATGTTGACCACCAAGTTTATAATCTATTATGTTATAATATGTTCCCCCTACAAAGTGTTTGAGCTAAATCTATTATTTTTCTAATCCCCATGATTGTAATATGATTATATATTTTGTGATAATAATAAAAGGGAATGACTATAACAAAATATTCTCATGTGTTTCAAAACTAGTTTATTATATAGGAAATTATTAAGACACTACACCTTTATATCCTTGGGTTATGTGAATATTTAGGAATAATATTATTTAAAAAATGAGATTGTTGGGCTATTTGAGATATGATTAGCTTGGGTATCTAAGTTTGTACTAGAGAAGAGGTTTTTTTGAAAACACCATGACCCCAACATCCCAAAGATGGTGGTTACTTTATTACATTATAATATGATACAAGTGAACTAATTCAAAAGGATTGAATATTTTAGAAATCATGTTAAATTAGACACATACTTGAATATAAAATTACATTTGAATACATTAAAACGTATTTTAGTGAATGTAACTATTCTACATACTTTAACTAATTTGAAGATTCCTTCTTTATAAACTATTGAAAGGAAACAAAGTACAGGGTGAGATCAAATTATTGGTAAGGGTTATGTACAACATAAGCTATCATAAGTAAATAAGGAATAGTGAATATATAAAGTTAAATAAATTAAATCAAATTTCATTTAATTAATAAACTAAGAATAAATATTAATATGGTTAGAATAAATGATGGAAAAATTATTTCATATAAATATTCACATGAGCTTGAAAATTATCCATGGAAAAAATTATTATTCAAAAAATTACATTGAAATCAATAACTAGTTCCATAATAATGGAATGAATACTACCCGATATTATAAACATACCATAATGGTTTTGATAAATATTACATAAATGAGTATGTTCCAATTGAAATTCCCCAAAAAGTTTGTCTCATCAGACCTACCGATTTATCGACGAGTAATGAAACTTTATATCACATTCAATGTTTAATGTATTCATCATATAAAATCGATTTAATATAATCAACAATAAAACGAATATTGATAAACTAATATATGAAATGTTAATAATTTCCCAAATCATATGGATAATAAACCATTCATAATAAGAATAATCATATTATCATTCTAACATATCCCTAGACAAGTATATGTTAAAGAAATGGTTTTTATAATTAATGATTAGAATTACCATAAAACTATCATTAAGAAATTATGGAGGAAAATTACCTTTTCACCTTGAAATTTACTTTTACTAACTATAAATTTATATAATATTATAAAATAACTTTTGTTTGAAAATATCTATAGAATCCTATAATGGATGATTTGAGGTAATGAGCAGTTATAATGGTGTAAAATTTAGTTCATGTCGTATATTTTAAAATAAATATTCCATTCACATTTTCATTAAAATTAAATCATTGGTAAAAAATTATTCAAAAATAATTGTATAATTTTAAAATTATTATTTAAAAAATTTTAAAGAAAAAATGGATATTGAAGTAAAATATTCCCAGCTGAAAAGAAAAACAATATTGGTTTTCCTTAAAAACATTCGTTCAGTATCTTTATTTATAAAAAGGATTAAAATGATTGAAAAAATAATTTTAATAAATAACTATATGAGAATAAAATATATTTTGTTTAATATATAAATATCATATAATTTATCTAGTGGATACATAAATATAAATAATCTCAAATAATGATGATATTTTGATATAAACCCTTAAAATTATTATATCCTTGATGTGAGAATTAATCAATGAATTTAAAAGATTATAAAATTCTTATTTAGTTGAAACAATGTAAAATAAAACATAAAATAACAACATGTCATTACACATATAATCCTTGAATTTCAAGGGCAATGAAAAAGTAATATAATCTTATGAAAATAAATTGAGTTATGAAATAGTTACCTCTTTAAAACATTCAATTAAAATCATCTTGGATGAAGTAAAATTAATTAAAACATAAAGAACCATGAATTATAAATGATTTGTAATATATTTTTAAAATTAGAATTATATAATTCATTTAAAATAAATTTGGTGGATAACAATTAAATATGCCTGAAAGGAAATAGAGACTAAATCCCTTACCTTAGGTCCAACACCTCATGTATGTTATTTATATTCCTAAATAATACTCTTTTAAAATTTATTTTATTAAGAAATTTTTTTCATAATTTTTAACCCTTTAATATTTTTATTCTCAAGTTATATTTAATTACATAATTAATTAAATTCACGTTGAATGTTTTGACAACATATGGTTTATATAACCAAATTACGTAGGTAGTTTGACTATGGAAAATATATCACTATTATATAATATACGTAATAAAAATCATTAAATAATTAAATTTTATATATATCAATTATACTTATAAACCAAACAATAAATATGGTTATGAAAAATGAACTATGTTACAATCATAGAGACAGTATGTCATACATATGCATGAGTAATGTTAATATTTTTTAACAATCATGATGGAAAGAAGATAAGTATTTTTTTTATATTTATATAAAGATAATTATATCATAAATACCATTCTATTTAATTAAATAAACTTATATACACTGGCCATGTGATGTTATGGTGAAAAGAGAATCACAATGATTTGTGGAGGTGGTAGTCCACTTGTACACATGAATGATGTTATCATTTTTCAGTGAATGGAAAGGTACTAAATTATATGAATTGTTATATTTAAATAATGATAAATATTACATGATTATAATATGTATATAATGTAAATCAATTATTAATACCAGTTTTTATTGGTGGTGATTGAAAAATAATTACATTAGTATGTGACACGGTAGTCCGTCAAACACACAAACAATGGTTTCATTTCACATTTTTTGGAAGAGGAGATGGATATGGTGTATTAAATTAAAAATTAAACATATAATTATATGTGATACAGTGATATTATTTTATCATAATGTTTGAATGATATTTGGAGAAGGTAGAAGAAGAAATAAAACCAAAATGATCTGTTACGAATGATGCCTCTTCTTCGGAAAACATTTTTAGGTTTATACCATAATCCATTATAAGAGGGTTTCCTAATCAAATTGAGGGCTATAAAATGTGGTCAGGTAACTCATATATGTATCTCATAAGGTATTTTCTAAACCATATGGTTATTTCAGTATTATGTGAATAGGCTAGGATGTTCTCTTTTATTTGAAAGGGGAGGGGCACTCTTGAAATTGCTTAATACATTATATTAATATAAATTAATGTTCATATTCAAACATACCCAAAAAAATTTAATAAAAATATATGATTATTATGTGTCTTAGTTATATCATCCCATTATATTTTGACAAATTTTTATTAGTTTTTTACTTTTAACTCATTATTTTATCAAATATTTATCGTTTCTAAAAATTAACGTGATAATGATGTTTTTATTATTCAAGGGTTAAGATAGTTACTATAAAATACAAATTGGAAAATAAATAGACTATATATTATATTAAGATGCATACAAAAATCATTTATATTAATATATTTTATCAAAAAAAATTAATCTTTTAATGAAATATTTTTTTTAATAAATAATTAATTTCATTTTTTGTACTATTCATTTAAATTGACTTTGAAAATATCGAGACAAACATGATATTTGATTAAAATCATTTAAAAAATCCTGAATATGTTTTATGAATATATCAAATTCATGTAATTATATAAATTACTCAAATTATATAACCTTAATGTTTTAAAAATCATTTATCTAATTTTTATATTAATTGAAGAAATAGTGTGTTAGTATGGCGTAAGAATTTAAGGTAATTATATAATAATAAATAATTCTAATTAATTTAACATAATTAATATAATCTTATTAAGATAAAAATAAAATTAAATATTCATTCAAAACGTTCTTTTATCCCAATGTGAAAACATATGGGATACTTAAAATAAAAGGAGTGTCATTTTATCTTTTTCTTTGTTTTAAATTATTTTATAGGTCATTTAATTAGACATGTGTCACATAAAAATATAAATGTCCAAAATAAGTTGTTAAGGGTCAAAATTTATTCATCTAATAATATTTAATATGAAAATGGGGTTTACATCACTAAATTGTCACCTTAGTTAACCCAATTTACCCTTTACCATAGTGACAACTATTTCATGTATTTACTATTAATTATGACAAAAAATTATTTCGTACATATTAAATAATATAATTATATGAGAAAAATTATTTATTAATTTTTTAAAAAATTAATCTCTAGAAGTTTTAGAAATTCATTTTATAAGTATCCCATAAAATACGGAGAAGAATAGTTTTCATGAAAATGCATTTTTTTAAGTAAAAAATGATTTCTCATTAACTATATGACTAGTAAATTCATTATATGAATTTAAATTTAAATATATAGATATATAATCTATATTTTTTATTTAAATAATTATAATAAGGTTTTATTTAATTTAATAAAAATGAAAAGTCATTTTTCATTTAGAAAAAGTTTTCAAAAAAATTATTTTAAACATAAAAATATATTTAATCCAAAATCATAAAATATTATTATCAAATTAAATTAATTATATTATTAACATAAATTTATAATATTTAACCTTAATAATAAATTAAAAATATAATATGACTTTAAATTACTTGATTTAATGAAAATAAATTAGAGTTTTAAAAAATCACAGCTTTTTACTATTTAAAAAACATTATTTTTAGAAAAATATATGAGGTCATGAGAAAATAATTTTGATCTGATAATTTATCAAATTATATCTTCTTCATCCAATTAAATTTTTATAATTTATATAAATTAATTATAATATTTGTTATTGAAAATAAATAAAATCCATTTTTGAAGAAAATGAATTTCTGAATAATAAATTAACTTTACTGAAAATTGATTGGTTATTTACTAATAACTAATGCATTACATTTTTTAGTGGGGATTATATAAATAATAAATAATTCAATCCTATTTATAAACATCGATTTAGCAGCTAGGTTATAATTGTCATATTTAAATAATAATTTTTCATGGTCCATTTAGGCTCAGTGTAGCATGTCGTATATGATGTAGAAAATAGTTTTCATTTTTTAACATATTGGGGTGTTAAATTATACACCCTTAAATAAAATGAATACTCATAATTTTATCTCTATCATAGTAATAAAGACATTTACATTTGAAATAACTTTATTTAAATCACATATTATAGAAATTGTTGATAAACAACCTCTTATAAGAGGCAAAGAGAAAAATGTAATTCCCATAAACAGATTTCTGATTGGAGGTGAAAATATTGAAATTTTGGAGAAAATATATTTCCAAAAAATTATGTACATTTATAAAAAACATTTCTTTTAAGAAAGTGAATGATCATGATAATGCTAACAACCACAAAACAATAAGACCTAGTGGTGTGAAAAAGACTATTGATTCATCAGAACTAATGGTACATAGATAATTTTTTTGCTTGAAGATCCTTTTAATATTTCCATTACAATATATAATAAAAACATAAAGAAATATACTTACTTTACATGTCTAATTTCATCATTAAATAAATTTTCACCACAATCTCATCTATTTCTCCCAATGATTAGTATTCTTCATGGTTTTTTTCATTTAAGATGTTCTAAAATAAACATTTAAAAGATAAAATAATCCATAAAATAATATAATCTATTCCTCCTATATTAAATAAAACCAAAATGGTTAAAAAATAATAATATAATATTGAAAATGAATAAACCATAATATATTAATATCTAATGTTTAATAATTAAACCTATTTTTAACATATATTATTCTTTAAATAAATAACTATATTTCCCATATACCACTAATATAATAATTATTAAGCAATTTTTTTAACCTATATTGTTTTCTTATAACTTTCATCTTACACATCATAAAATATAGTTTCATTTTTCCCAAATAATCCTTTTTGTTATACATAATTTTTATATATACCTCAACCTAATAAAACGTCTAATGAAATATCATTAATCACTAAAAAATAAAAAACATATCCTATAATATATTTTAAAAAATCCTCATAATATTTTATCATCAATTTAGTTAGGTAAAATAAATAGCATACTAACCAGTACAACCCATACTCAATTGGTAGGTGATGCACCCTAGATTCTCTTTTCTTACCGCCCTGCCGATTTGGAGGTCCCTCCTCATTTCATACCATTCTCCTTTCCCGAACACTTCCCCATATTCCCCAATATTGTGATTTTCCCTAAGGTCTGAAATCTTCACGAGGGTCTCCCTCAACCTGAACATTTGATTTCTGACTTCTACGATGCTTCAGCTCTCTATAGCTAACCCTTGGTCATCCTATTCAACTCACGGACCCCATCAACTGATGTCTTCGACCGTTTCTTATTTGCCTCTTGGGGACTTCATGATTGAGTAGTGGTGGGTCTCATTGATAAGTGGAACATCATGATTCATTTTTCATCTTCAGATTATTTGATCTTTACATGGTCTCGGGCTCCTTGTTCCTACGACAACTGCCACATTCATCTGATAATATGTTCTTTTAATCTACATATTACACGGGATGCTCCGAAAATGACTCTATGGGTATGTTTTCCGGAACTCCCTCTACCCTTCTAGAACCCCTCTATTATTCTCATGCTTGGGAACTTTGTCATTAGATATCTATGTTTTGAATTAAGAACAAGTGTGGTATATCATCCAATAATCTCTCTATACATATGTGTCAAAGTCAATGTCTCTAAACCTTTGGTTAAATTTTTTCATATCTCAGTTGGTGTGGAGTTTCGGTGGAAGCAACCTGTTTTGTTTGAGTTTTGGATACATTTATGCTCGTTTTTCAATCATTTTGGACATTTTTATTCTTCTTGCAAGTGAGGAATGAAAACTCTTCAAGGAGAGAGGTCCAATGGGACTGGCCAGGGTGGATCTTTTGGTGTTGATGATGGTCGACAACACAGTCAAGTCCCTTATGGTTCTGCCCCCCTGGAGAGGTGGTGGCTCACTAGATAGCTTCAATAGATACTCATTTGATTCTAAAAGTTTCAGATATTCTTAATCACCTAAATAAGGGATTTGGGCATTCCCTATTATTATAATGTTATTTCTGAAGAGGGTGATGGAACTATTATGAATACAGGGATATTCGAGGAAGAGGTTGGAAAAGCATAAGGGGAGGTGCACCTGGATGTTGACAAGTATGTAGTTAAGGGTATGGAGTTGAATTCACTCAATGTAGTGAGGGTAAATGGGGATGTTTTAGCGAATTTAGAAATTTGTGAGCATCCCATTAGTTTGGTCAGTGGTGATATGCATTTTCAATATATGGGGTGTGGCTTCGAACAACCAAGTGGATCTAATTTTCCTCTGCAGGACTTGAAGACAAAACCTTCCTACATTGAGAAAGTTAAATATGGAGAGAGTTTTAATAATTCTCATAACAGGTTTGCTGTTCTGGGTGAAGTTTAAAGCCATGATCTTGTGGATGACAATGTGATAGAGGCTTTCATTGGTGTTGATCCTTTTACGGGAGAAGAGGCTAGCCAAGTTGTTTCTGAGTCAGCTTCGGACTCCCTAGTAGAATAAAAGGAAGTGGGCATTATAGAGGATTTTTCAGAGCCTCTTCAAGGATGGTAAATAAAACCACTACAGATTTAGGAGGATTTATCATACATACAAGAGGATATGAGAATGGAAAGATTATTCTAACATACTAATCCCTCATATGAACTAATATCTAGTAAATTCAAACGTCATTCGATAGAGTGAAAAGGTGCTGACAATCTTGTAAGGTTTACCACCTTTAAGGATTCTGGATCTTAGGTTGTTAGAGATCCGCAGTTGGCTACCTCAGGGGGGTGTGGACCTCCCACTTTCGGCTGAGTCCATGTCTCCTAAAGGGGAGGGAGAAGAGCAGTCTAAGGTCTAGCTAGGGGAGGGGCTTATTAACCTTCAAGTGGTCCGTCGAGCAGAGGCTACACTTCCTCTGGGGAAGCAATGTGAGGCAGGATTCCATGCTGACCCACAAGCGGTGTTGCATCACATGGACCTTCTTTTTCACTCAGATGAAGAAATAGTGGAGAAAGTTATATACATTAAAGCACCAAAGGAAGTGATCAAACAAATGATGTGAAGATTGCTTCGTATGGAAACTATAGTGGGGCAAGGTAAATGGATTAATATGTATAACCATATTTTTAAGAGAGGTTTCAACATGGGAAATATCAACACGGAGGAATACATGCAATCTTAGGATATCTTGGTTAAACATTATGAAGACACCCTGAAGGATGATCTGGAGTCCTAGGTAAATTATATTCCCTGGATAGTGTTCAGTGAGATAGATTCCAATCAGCTCAAGATTTTTTTCAACAAAAATGTAGTAATTTTTTTTGGTTAAAATTTTTTTCTGTTAGGGTTCTCACTTTCCCCCTTAAAAGTGTTTTAAAAAATAGAATATTTCATTTTGGAGGGAACATCAGTCATCAAATCATTTTTAACCACTAAGGTTTTATATAGAGTAATTGATTTCCATAAAATAAAATAATCATAATGGGATATTATAACCTAAAAATCAATGATCATATTAATCCTAAAGTTTATAAATACCATTAAACATATTTCAATAAAAAATCATTATTCTTCAAATAAAAAATTCATAAAAAATAAACTAAACCAAAGTGTTGTATTCTCATAATTGTCTCCCAAAATATCATCAATCATTTTAAATTCCAATCACACAAAAATCAAAAAAGGGGGTTTTGTTCCATTTAATATATGGTCAAACATATACATATCATCACAATATAGTTCAGTTTTATCCCATATGAATATGGTATATTATAGGTTTCCAGAGGTTCTATTATTTAATTCATCATAATCATTTAGAGAGAAAATCTGATGTAACCAAATCATATCCCTTAGGTGTGTCAAAAAAGCTACATAGTAAGGGAACACTCACCATACAACATAATTATAGCCAAAATATAATTTAAAATATATTTTTAAATTTATTAACCCTGGATACATCTGCATCAAAATCAAATCCATATGTTTTATCCAACTTAATATATTTTACTAAGAAACCCACATAATATTTACCATAAAAAATTAAGATGTTATTCTATACTTAGACATATCCTGGTAGTATTAAATATAGTTATGCTCGCTAATCTATTTTTCATTGTATATATTTCTAATTGTTTTCAACTAAAAATTCTATAAATCCCACTATAATACCCCAACCATAGGATCCCAGAGTTGGTGGTTACATCATTACATTGGAAAAGGATTCAATTTATCGTATCCTAAAGAATGTAATAGAAAATTAGTCCTAGTTTACTAGATACATACGTGAATATAAAATTATATTTGAAAAAATAAAAATAGAATATAGTGTTTGTAAATATTCTATATCCTTGAACTCATGAAAAGATTCCTACTTCATATCCCATGGAGATGAACCAAAATACAGGGTTATATCAAATACTTCTTAAGGGTTACATATAGTGCAAGATACCATCAATAAATATGGAATAATCAATATGGTAAGAAAAGTAACTAAAATGAATTGATTTTAATCAATAACATTAACATAACGACTAATATGGTGGGAATAAATGTTCACCAAATAGTTCCATATAAATATTCACATGATATTTAAACATATCCATGAATATTATATCTATTCAAATAATATCATGTAAATTAATACCAAGTTTTATAATTATGGAGTTCATAATGATTGATTTTATAAAAATATCATCAAGGTCTCATTCTTGGACATATTATATAAATGGGTAAAGTATCATCCAAATATCCAGAATCGTTTGTTACATGAAACCCACCGATCCATCAAGGGATTTTAGTGTACCTTATCTATGACATAATATATTCAATGAATGAATCATATGATAGGGGTGAAAAATAATTTGAGTAAATGATCAGATTGAAATAGCATAATATGATATTTTAATAATTTCCCTAAAAATATGATAAAAACAATCTATATAATATATAATTATAGTATGAATACAATATATCTGTAGTGGAGCATAAGTAAAATATACCGTTGTTATCATTGACAAACCAAAATACCATAAAAAGATCATTAAAACATTCATGAGCAAAATACCCCTTTAAATTTGAAATAAAATTTTAAAAAATAAAAAATTTAAGAATATTATAAAATACAATTTATTTAAAAATTACCATGTAATCTTGAAAATAAATATTCATGGTAAAGAACGATCATGACTGTGGGAAATTATTCTCAAGCCATAGAGGTTAAAAATTTATTTCTTTTATATTTTTAGTAATAATTAAAAAAGTGGTAAAATTTTATTTATTAAATAATTCAATAAAAATAAAAATATTCCTTAATAAATTTTAATAAAAATATAGACATCAAAGAAAAAGATTCCCTACCGAGATGAAAACAAAGTCTATTTTCATTAAATACAATCTTTTAGTATCTAGAGTATGTAAAAAGTAAAATGAGTGGAAAAATTTAAATTTTAAATAATATTCATACTATAATAATATATATTGGTTTAAAGATGTCAATATCATATAATTCCCCTACTAGAGTGTTAAATATAAATAATATTTGGTAAATAAACCCTTAAAATGGTTGTATCTTGGAAGTGAGAATTAATCAATGAATTGATTATGTTTATAAAATGTTAATACATATAAAATAAGTGAAAATAAAAAATAATATATCTGAAATTAATTTCACACATAATCATATAATATCAAAATAAATGAAGTAGTAATATAACCCAATGATAAGAAATTGAGTTATCAAACACTTACCACTTAGTAACATTCAAGTGAAATCCCCTTAGATGAAGTAAAATAACATAAGATCATAATAACATGGATTATGAAATATTAATGATATAATATGTAAAATTAATGTATATACACCATATGAAATAAATTAACTACATAGCATTAAAATATTATTCAATGAAAGAAAATTTAAACGAAAACTCTTATCTCGGGTTCAAATTGTCACGCACATACATTATCATCCAAAAAAATAAACATATTTTAATTATTTACATTATTTATATCATATTTTAAGTTTTATATTCCTTTTATTTTATTTTTTATGATGGTATTTTTAATTACTTAATCAAATAAGTTCATATATGACGTTTTGATGATATTCCATTCATATATCCAAAATGACTTTGATAGTTTGACTATGGTAAAATAGTTCAATTTTCCCTAATATATAGATTAATAATAAAAAAATAATTATTAATTTTATATATAAATTATAATTTAAAAAATCACTAAATATGGTTGTTAAAAATGATCTACATTATAATCATGGAGATAGTAGGTCAAACGTATGCCTGAGTAACGTTACAATTTTTCAATGGTCATGATGGAAAGAAGTTAATTATTATTTTATCTTTATTTAATTACAATTATATCATAAATAAAATATTATTTTTTAAATAATCGTATATAAACTATCAATGTGATGAGGTTGTGAAAATGAGTGACATCGCTTCTAGGACATGGTAATCCTCACATACTCTTGAACGATATTATTATTTTTCAATTAATGAAAAGGTAATATATTCAACGATATATTATCATTTAATAATGATAAATATTTAATGAATAATATATATATATATATATATATATTAAATATATGATTTAAACTATCAATGAGCAGTGGCATTGGAAAATGAATTACATAGGTTTATGAGGTTGAAGTATACCATATACACAAATGACAATTTCATTTCCCATTTTATGGAAGAAGAGATGGATATTGGTTATTAAATTAACATGAAAACGTATTATAATATATTATATTCCAACTTTGTTTTATATTTAAGGTTAAATAATTTTTAATGATTTGGAAAAATAAATGACACAAAAAATCTTAGTTAAGGATTAAACCTCTTCTTCGAACAACCTCTTTAGGTTACCCAAAAATCCCTCCTAGGAGGTTTTTTAGTAAACTAAATAACATTATGACATATTAATGGAAGTAAGGAAGGTATTTTGGTATATATTTTTGGTTTTCATTGGAATTTCTTAAATCACTCCTAGATGTTTTTTTCAAATAAAAAACACCATTAAGAAATAAATGTTTTTTAAAGTATGTAAAAAAGGATAGGATGTTCCCTTTTATAAGAGATAGAAAAGGAACTCTTTGAATTTCAAAATGTATTAAATTAATATAAATTAGTTTTTATATTTAAATGGTTCCAAATTCATATAATTTGAATATATAATGAGTATTTTTTGAACTTATATCATCCAATAATATATTTACATTTTTTATTTGGTATTTACGTATATCTCTTTATTTTAACCCACATTATCAATTTTTGATAATTATTGTGATAATGATATTTTGACTCTATAGGGTAAAATATAGTTTCAATAAAACGAAAATTGGGATTTAAATGGAACATAATTGATAATTTTAAAAATATATCAATTGATTTTTGAATTATAGGATTTTTAATAATTTTTAATTTTTTTAAAAAATATAATTTATTATAAAATATACATAAT
Source organism: Viscum album (assembly GCA_963277665.1). Classification (NCBI taxonomy): domain Eukaryota; kingdom Viridiplantae; phylum Streptophyta; class Magnoliopsida; order Santalales; family Viscaceae; genus Viscum; species Viscum album. The sequence continues at coordinate 36,155,091 of OY728124.1, forward strand.
ATAATTTTTAAACTATCCATTTAATTTAACTTTGAATATATAAACATAGTGGGGGAAGTAGATTATAATACTGAAAGGAAAACATAATATGTCATATTAATCTAAAAAATTTGAGTAAAACTATAAATTACTCAAATTTAATTATTTTTTAGTATTTTTTAAATCATTTATTTTAGTTTTTTTATAAATTGATGAAATACAGGGTCAGCAAGGCCAAATAATTAAGGTAATTATATTATCATAAAAAATTTATAAATAAAATACCATCATGAAAATATTCTTATTATTATCAAATTAACTATTTATACTCATTAAAAACATTCTTACATCCCTACATGAACACATAAAAGATGTTTAAAATAATGAGAGACACATCTTGTCTTTGTCTTTTCTTTAAATAATTATATGGGTCATTTTTCTAAATATGATTCTTATAAATAAAGAAATATAAATTAAAAGTTTATAAGGGAAATAATTCCATTATGCAATGATATTTAAGAAGAAAAGGTGGCCTTATCAAATAAATTTAACCTATATTAAATTGATTTACATTTTCACCATTATGAATTTTTTTTACAATATTTACAATTCATTATAAAAAATTATTGTGACTGTATTAAATAATATTAATTTTTATACTTCCAAATATGGAATAAATTTTACAAAATTCAATAACCATAGGTATAGGAAAATAATTTTATAATTATCCTACAAACCATGATGAAAAACATTTTTAAGGAAAATATACTTTTCCAGGAAAATATGATTTTACATTAACTATGCCAAAATAATATCCAATATATGAATTTAAATTTAAATATATAGACTTATAATGTATATATTTCATAAAAATAATTTCTCATTATGGTTTATTTAAATTAAATAAAATGGAAAAACATTATAAATGTAAAAATAGTTTTTAGAAAAAAATTATTTTTAATCCTAAAAATATACTTATACAAAAATCATGAAAATTGATGATTAAAATGAAATTAATTATGTTATTATAAATAAAATTTATCATATTTCACCTTAACTCCAAATCATAAATATAATGGGACCACAAGTTAAATTATGTAATGAAAAAATTGCAATTTTATAAAAATCAATTTTTCTCATAATTCACTAGAAACCCAATCTTTTCAAAATAATCATAAAATTTCACCATAATATAAATTTGATATCATTATTTAAAAAATAATTTAATTTTTAGGAAATAAAATTTCTCATACCTCTTGAATTAAATTATAATATCTCTCACCAAGAAGAATAAAATCCATTTTTGAAGAAAATGTACTTTTTTAGAATAAATTGATAGGGAGAAAATTGAATGATTGTTTTCTAAGAGTTAATCAATAAATTGATATTTGGTTGGAATTTTATATATATATTGTAAATATTTTAATCCTATTAATACCCTTCATTTTAACATCAAGGTTATAACGATTATATTTAAATAATAATATTTTATGGTACCTTTAGGCTCAAAGTTGTGTGTCATATACACTATCGAACATAGTTTTTTTTAAATGAGTGTATTACAAATTTTTTGGAATGAATTGGGTTTATGATAAGAATAACTATAGTAAAAACCTAGGGGATAATACCATTGTTTGGATAACATCCATTAGTTTTTGTACATAAGATATTATGTGGTTTTTTCTAGAAATAACATTCCTATCTAGATACTCGAAAGTTTTTTTATTTTTTCATAGATTTTTATAGGTTATATAACCATAAAAAGTGTTGTTAAATAATAAATTTATCATAAATATAGTTCATGGTGAGTGGGCCCTAACTTTATGTCTGGCTAAGAACTCTTGGGTTGTATTATTTGGTAATTCAAGTATTTCTTATCAACCATTATAAAGGATTTGAGTACGATTTGAACATGGATATTCAAAAATGTAGTAGTAAAATTACCTTGGATAATAAATATAGAGTTTTAGGATTATCCAATTATATAAAATATTAAAATGAAAGCTTAATTGGGTTAAGATCCGTTATATTAATGTTTTCAGATTCATGTATATTATTTATCATTACCATTTTGTTTTTTATATTTAGTTAAAAAAAATCATTTAAAAACATGATAAGGGTATGTATCTGGAAACCTCTATGTCCTGTTACCAAATAAATTACTATACTAATAAATTTGAATCTCCATATGATCTTTTAATGATAGAATATAGATTTTTATATTCCTTCCTAAGGCAGTGAGGTTCATATATCATGAAAGGTTAAACTATGATGCTTTTACATAATCCCATAGTTGGAGTAATGTTTACCGATGATAATTTTTTATATTTTAAAAGTTAGTGAAGAAATATCAAATACCTAAGGATTTTTGTTCATTACTATTGAGTTAAATGTTTGGAATCATATTTTAAATGGAAATGATAACCTTGAATGTTGATTTTATGATATGGTCATATTCATTGGAGATAACTATTTAATAACACATTATTATGTTATGTATTTCTTTTAGGATAACTATATTCAAAATAAATTATTTTTTAAGAGTGTATGTGTAGGGTCCTGAAAATTCTACAAGGGGGAAATCCAATTACCCCATTACTTGGAAAAGGACCGAACCGGTCCGCGCACCGGCTCCCAGCAACAGTACGCGGCCGGTTTGGCAGAACGCCCTCCCGCAATTCCGCAGACCAGTGTCATCCATGAAATGGAGGCAAAATCCCCTCTACGGCCACGAAGCAGGACAACATCAGGCCGGTCCACCGCTGCGAGCTTCCCCCTCCGTGGGTCGTTTTCGTTCATGAGATAGAGGTAAATAGGTATGCAACCGTGGAGTAATCTCGCGCATATAGATTCCAAAACTTTCTGGTTGACCGAGTCGTCCGTGGGTGGGAGTTCCTTCATGGTATTCCACAAAACGTGCCATGGGCCCATCTATAGTGCCTCTTAATGACTCTATAAATAACCACTAAGGGGCACCAAAAAGGAATTAGAGGAAGGACGGGTAAAAACCCATGGGGAGACACTAGAGAAATCGCTCCCAGTGGTCAACGACCCTCTGTAGAACCCATATCATCCACAGATGCGCTCTTCCGCAGAGAGGAGAAACTAGTCCACAAACCACGTGTGGCCAGCTCCTCCGTGGCCAGCCCTTAGCATATATTCACTCCACAGACCCGCGTCCTTTGCGAAATAGAGGCGGGAATCCTCCGCGGCCCACTCCTTCACGGCCAGCCCTTAGCGGAACATTCCTCTTCAGACATGTTTCATTCGCGAAATGGATGAAAGACTCCTCCACGACCATCTCCTTCTCAGCTCACTCCTTCACAGATTGTCCTTCGCTGCTAGCTCCTTCACGGACGTTCATCTCCTCCATGGCTAGCTCCTCCTCGGACACCCTTCGCGGACAACTAAACCGCGAACCACATGTGGCTCCCTTGTAGCTAGTCCTTCGCGGCCAGCTCCTCCATGACCAGCCCCCATATGACAAACCCCATGCACTTGTTGGTCCATACTGCAGGGGATGCACTTCTGCCCTCCTGCTCGGCATCAGCGTCGGGTTGCGGTCCCCGCCCTTTGGGTCGGTCCCTTCGCTACGATCCCTGAACCCCATGAAAAATGGAAAGTCGCACCGAAAATGTTTTGGGTCGGGTCAATAGTATTTTACATCGCACCCTTTTTCCACCCCAATATCCATCCTATAACTTCCATGAGTATATCTACTCCTCATGAATCTCCTATAAACCCATTACCTTGCTCCTTTTTCTAGTTTCATCCAGAAAAGGCCACGCTTGTGTAAGTCCCACACCAATCGTTGCTAGGTATCTCCTACCTAGTCATCCTAACCACAAGATGTTAAACTGTATGGCCATCATCCTGACCAGATGACGTTAAATTGTATGGTCACCGTCCTCACCACATGACGTTAAACTGTATGGCGCTCATCCTATCCATATGACGTTAAACTGTATGGAAACAATCCTCTCTACTTGACTATAAATTGTATCATTCCTTCTCATTCAATAATCAGATGCCTCTTTCTGCATGGAAGATATACCTTGTGCGCCAAGAAAAAGATGCCTAATTCCATGATCAAAGTGGCCTAATTTCAAGAGTTCTAGAATCTGTTCAAATATTCCATCACTCCGCCCCACACTTTGTGTGTCCTTTATTCGGATCTTCATACTCTTCCATGTCTGAAGGGACCCCCTAACGGCCTAGTCCCATGCCTCCTCTTCTCACCTACCGTCCTGGGCCAATGCCCCGGAAGACATTGGACAACACATCGAGATTGGTCCTATGTTTCGAACATGGTCAGCAGTCAACCCTCATTTGTTCATCCCCATTTCAGGCTAACGTGATATGAATGCCGTGTTTCGAATGTGGTCAACAGTTATCCTCCATCACCATGCCACCCTCATTGTGTTCCGAATTTCGGACATGAAATTAACACTTTTCATCTCCCTTTGTTTGGACTGATTCCAACGCCCTTGGCTTTATCCCACTTGTGCACTTGCGCATAGGCATTGGCCCCCATTATATTCCTCAACCCACCAATGGGATAGAATTCCCTCATGGCCAGACATGAGGAAGACACCCTGGGCATCCATCTCGGAGTAAGCCCCAACCTTATGGGCCTCCTTAGAGTGTAAGCCCCAATCCATCGCCACAGGCATCCATCTCAGAGTAAGCCCCGACCTCATGGGCCACCCTCATGTGTAAGCCCCACTCCACTTCTCATAGATGCACCTCTCGCGACGTGATCCTCTGATCCCTACTGCCTCTTGTTTCTCACACCGAGCATGACTCACGTGGGTTTAGAGTAACCATCGACCATGACATCCTCTTATGGGCCTCCTCATAGTGTAAGCCCCAATCCACACTATGGGCCTCCTCAGAGTGTAATCCCCAATCCAACGTCTCAGGCCACCTCAGAGCATAAGTCCCAAGCCGATCCGAACTACATGCACTTTGATACGTGTCTCCTAGGCGGGGTACGTAGGAAGCCTCTCAGAGGTTCAAGCCCGACCACCAACGGACCCCCGAGTCCACCTTCACATCGGTTCTCCGACACTCTCCATTCAAAGTATGTGGACTTTGATCCCTATCCCCTAGGAAGGTTACGTAGGAAGCCTCCCTGAGGTTCAAGCCCGACAACTGGTTGATCCGACTGTCCTCACATTGGTTCACCACGCCGCTCCTAGTGCCGCCTCAAGTGACATCTGACTCTTTGGGGTCATTAATCCAACGAGGGATGGTAAACCTCGGGCATAAATGATTCCAAACCCATGCGTCTAGTTAACCATTTCCCACCAAGGTTAAATCCGTGGATACATGTTTGGGTATAAACCAAAGATTTGAGAACATATGAATACTTCTTAAATATATAAGAGAGTCCCAGAACAGGAAATAATTCCACCCAAAAAGGGTGCGATGAGCCCGACATCCCATCCTCTCGACCAATGTGAGTTCTTAAGAGTCATTGGTTAGACCATATGGTGAACGTCTACCTTTGGAAAGCAGGTCCATCAATCATTGGATACGGAGCCGTTGGGCGTTTTGAGGCCTAAAAAAGCCATAACGAAACAGTTTGTAATATAGTATTTCTAACAGTTAGATTGATATTGGAGTCATTATATATTTGGGATAACACACATCTTGGTGTTATGGTATAAATATTGTATGATAATTTATTTTTTAACATAGTTATTGTTACAATTTAAGGATTCGAGATAGAGTTTATTTTTATAATAATATATGAATTTGTTGTATTTCTTGGAGATAAAGGTATTTTCTAGAAGCATATATTCTGGAGATTATATGATTAGGTTATATACATACCCAGTCATATTATTGTATAATTTTGTTTAAAGAAAAATATAATTGTCTTAATAATTTTTGGGATAGTAATATAGTCATCTAATTATATGTTATATCATGAATTGAAATGTACCAAAATAAATGAGCCTCAACATATTACAACAAAAATATAAATTAACCAAATATGGTAATGATTTCACAAACATTTCAATTAAATGATAATGATTTAATATGAGATAATTTTGAAATATGGTATTTTAAATGAAAGTAGGCTTCTTTATATAATTCAGTTTCCATTAAAATTAAATATGGAAAATTTAATAAGTTTAATTATATAAAATAAACCAAATTTTTAAATTCATCATATTAAATTTTACTTATTATAAATTTTTAATCATTATCTAAAAAAGTTTATTTTTAGTAAAAAATACAGAATTTCTTAAAATTATAATTCCTATGAATTTGTCACGATTTAAGCATAACTTATATGATTTTTAAAATAAAAATGTAATAAAATATGAAATTAAATAATAAAATTATTAATATTTTCATATTATTTTTACATAAAAAACTTCATAATTTTTTTTAGAATTAATGTAAAATTTTAATTTAATATAAAATTAGTTTCGATATTCTCTTTAAATAAAATATTATTATAGCGTGGTATTATTATCACTTGAATTTGATGACTCATAAATTTTATTAAACTAATTATAAATCAATTTATATGTTTAAAATCTTTAAATATGATAATTTTATCATATATATAAATTTAAAATCAAAATACCTTTGTTTTAAAAAAAATTTAATTTTTGTGGTTTAGTGTTTTTATTTTACAATTACATAATTATAATATAAATTTTATTTTATAAAATAGATTTCAAAATTAAAATAATATATTTGAAATTATGTAATAAATTCAATTTTAATTTTTTTTCTTCAAAATTATTTACAAATGATAAAAGTTAATTATCTTGGTAAAAGTAAAAAAATGATATATTGAGTTTAACCTAGTGTAAAAGGCCATAAAAATTAAAACAAAACCTTTGAATTGAATTTTTTATATTTTTATTGACCAATTCATGTATCTCTTATCCTATTTTCCATTTCAGATCCTTCTAATATTGAAAAGTATTTCATTATTGAAAAATGTAAAGGTTTTATAATGACAAAAATAATTTTTCATACCGCTTTTTTTCACATCAGTTATTAGCTACCATTTCTAAAGGAGACATTGTAAATATAGTATTTAACATTACATAAAAACTAAACATTGTAAATATTTATTTGAAGAGATTTTTTAGGTTGGGTATTTAATAATAGACATAAAAAATCACGTACCTCGTTGATTTTTATATGATTGATGTGGAAAAACAAGATCTCGAGGCATTTTGTATGTCGGTTAATTATTAATAGACATACAAAACATTATTCCCTATTGGTTATTTTAAAATTGACAAGAAAAGTCTTTGTAAGAAAGGTTTATTATGTATTTTATTTTATTACTGATGTTAAAAAGCATAATACCACGATAGTTTTATAAAAAATAACGAAACATATTTTTAACATCGATTATTTTATAATGGATGTAAAAACTTTTTTTTAATGTTTCATTATTAAATTCCTCTCCACTACCGACCAAACTAAAAAAATATAGAAAAAATATGAAATCTAAAAAAGAAGAAAAATTTACAATTCACAATTAAAACATTCAAAAATTAAAATGATAACTACAAACAAACCTAAATACAAAAAAACAACTACCAACTACTCATTTTCAATTTCAACACTCAGGATTACAATATTCACTAAAAATAAACTAAAATCCAACCAAACCTATAAAATTATTATCTCATTCCACTTGAAAGTGTGTAATATCTTGTGCACTATAAGGAAAAGATTCATTGAAAAGTTATAAATTAAAATGAAAGTAGTTAACATGTATAATGAAAAATAAAAATAAAATATTAAGGAATAATTTATAGGGAAATATTACCCTATTGAACTTCATAACTATTCCAATTTTAATTATTCCATACATATATCATAACACATGATATCCACATTCTATGATTCCTTGTTTTTATAATAAATATTTTTTAATGAGTTTTCTAATTCATAATTTCATATTTATGTAATATGTCCACATAGAACTAATTGTATATAGAAATTCACCTTTACTTTTACATATTTGATCTTGGAGTTTTCTTTGTTTTTTTTGAAATAAATCCCATCCCCTATTAGAAAATATTATGAATGGAATAAATTTAAAATTCACTATAATATGAACAACTATTAAAAAATTTAAAACTATCCTTTATAACATGTTCTTAAAATTTCCTCACAAATTTCTATTAATAGTGAATATCTAGTATAGTGCCTTCTTCCTTAGACCAAAAACTCCTAACATCCAATTCTCACTTATATAAAAAATTATTTAATTTTAGTGGTTATTTTGATAAAAGATAAATTAATCTTTATGAGATATATGTTTAATACCTCTCAAAAAAAAGGAAACATCCAGTATTTTGTAATTGTATTCTATTAAAATATTTCAACAATATAAACTATTCTTTATTCTTCAGTCAATGTCTGTGCTTTAGGTGAAATTAATTATGGGTACCTCAATCCATATATATTTATATATATATATCTTTTCAATATTCTCACACATGTTATATGATAAGTAATACCAAATAGACATGAGTATAAATATTCAATAAATTTAATATAGAGAAAGATTTATGTTAAGGCTTACATGGAAAAAACATTCATTACATTTATTCCCAACATATCTCTAGTTATAAGCTCGATGATATTAATTTTCCAAATCCCCACATTTATTGAACACCCATATACACGATCTTTTATTAGAAATATATAAACACCTACTAATAAATTTGAATATCTTGATAATCTTTCAATATATCTAGAATCTATTTATAAATTCATAACCCTTTGTCTTTTTTATTGGATATACAATATTTCATTACCTTTAAAGTATTCCTATAAATTAATAGATAAATATATTAACATTTAGATTTTAAAAAAAAAGTTAAAACATAAAATAAGATATAATATAAAATAAACACATACCTCTAAGCTAATATGTCGCCTGAGTCTAGATAGCCAAACCAAAAAAGTGGCTGATACTTTGTCCAACTATCCTCACCTCATCTGTAGGTAATAGTACTCTAGCTGATATATTTATAAAATCATGTATAGTGAACCAATGTTTCTCTATCTCTAACTATTGTTGATTAATGGTATCTCTTATACAATAAATCAACCCATATGAAACTATATGATAGTTAGTATCATCAAAACATAACTCAGAGTAACTATGAAACTCTATTGGATGGGGTGTAGAAGTAGGGTAAAGAAATGGGAATTTAGGACAAGGAGGAGGAGTGGGTGTAGTATTTTTATTAAAAATGAGGTTTTTAGGAAGCGGTGGAGGACATATAATTGTGATTTCCAGTAGAGGGATGAGTGGGAGCTACTGTCGAAGGTGTAGGAGTGGGAAATGTAGTCTGAAATTATCATTTCATGTCTGAAAACATGGAATATATTGATGTTATGATCTTTTCCATCATCTTAGCGTTTATATTTTGAACTTCATTATCAAAATATTGGTTTTGTTTTTGATAAAAAAACCTTCCATTATAGTTCATGAAGAATGTGGTATGAATTTTCTCACTGATACACTTATCGAATATCCACGTACACGACCTGGGTGTTTGGGCTTTCCCAATGCTATGGATAAAATATCTTTCCTACTCTCTACTATAAATGCATATATCTTTTCTTCTCCTCAAGAGAATCCTATTTGAATTATTTAAAAAAAATAAATGAATCAATATATATATATATATATTAATTAACATAAATAAATAAATAAATAAAATATCTTAAAATTCTCTGAGCTAATACCCCCAATTCTTTTGTAATATATTGAACATTTTTTCTCATCTGATCCCTCTTCCATTTTCATGTCTATATAGGGGGTGGATGGTCATCCTCTATAGATCATGTAGACATAGCTCTCAGGTTTTTTAAATTTTCATCCATCAGTTGTTCTTCTGATAAAGTATACCCTCCCCAAGATAGAGTATGAGAGTATTCATTTCTAGATTGGATATCTTGATAATATCTCCTAAACTATAACAAATTATGAATAATAAATCATAAATAAATCACTAATAAGATAATTAATGTAAAAAAACATCTAAAAGTTTACATTGTACTTACCAAAAACACTTCTTGTCTTTTACTTTCAAAAAATGATTTTCATGGGTCTTCTCCATTAAAATGATATATATGAAATGTATTTTCATGTAACCTATGCCAAAAATTGAAATCGCATTTGATGGTTCATTTTAAATCCATCCATCTCCTTGCATCCTTTGATAAACATCTCCTATCGACTCCTCCAGTGTCATGTATATCAAATTTCATCTAATAAAAAGGGAAAAACATATTATTCTATAACCATTTCAAGATTAGTAAAACAATTATAAATGTGAATACCAAAATGGTCTCCCACAACTGAGATATTTTTTCTTTTTCAACACTTCTCCAATCATTAAACACAATATATAATTTAATTTTTCCTTGAATAGATACAATACCCTAGAATTTTTTGGTATTATGACCTTTTGGAATATCATTCCTTTCAATGTATTTCACTATCTAATGGTCCTCGATACGAGAATCTAATATTTTTTGTAAATGTTTGATTCCATATTTACCAACCCCCAAACTCTTTTTCAAATCTATAGGATTATATGATAGTTGGGAAAAATCATGAATATCATGTGCACATTTCTCCCCATAGGTATAATCAGAATGTTCATCTCAAAAAGTATGTGTTTGATCATATTGTTATTATCCTCCAAATTAAAGAAACAAATAATTAATAAACAAACATACAAATTCTACTCTTATACTACTAATGTTAATAAAAATTAAAAAATTTAAAAAAATAATTATAAATTAAAATTAACACATTATTATTCATATTTTTTATAGTTAACAAAAATACTAACAACAGTGATAATATATTAAATTTCATGTAAAATAATGAAAACTATTACAACCCATACTTTACACACATTGTTAATAATTCAAAATTGAAGCAGACTTATTACAACATATAACAAAACCATGACAGGACCGTATAGGTATAGTGTCTTTAGAAACTGGAAAGCATAAACAACTGGTTCATAAACCATCTACTTTGCCTCCCATTTATTTCATCATATCTAGAGTCCCTTTTTGTCATATTCTACTTAATAACCTTCTTCCTGACCTGGGGAAATAAATCATACAAAAGGGTGATCTCAAATGCTCAGTAAGGGTAAACAAAAGAAATATCAATCACATCATATACATAAGAACATAACTTTTGGAAATCTTAACCTGCAAAAGAGATCATAATTTCATAAAATGGGATAAATCATAGTAGTGAAATGTAATCCCAATAATCATAACTTAAAACATGAAACTTTGTGGCATACACACATAATCATAGAGAGTCATTTCTTATTAGTCAAGACTCATTTCCAAGACTATCTTAGTAGACAAAGTCCATTTCTGAACCGAGTCACCCTCGTTTCAGTCCTGTTTCACTAAACCGATATAACCTACCGTTCCAGCCATGTCTATCTCATGAGATATTAAATCATTACCCAATGCATTGGAGGGAGATATAGGTCCAACCCATCTCATAATGATACCATTCTTATGTGTGCCAAAAAATCATAAATCATACATAATTGCATAACCCATGTAGTAAAAATGGGATTCTTAAACAACATGACATCACAAAACAATTCATATAAGATAAAGGAATTCATAAAAAAATATTTCCATCACAAAATAATAAAATCCATGTAATAATAGGGATAGAAACACTATATTATCTTATATGGAAAATAATTTTGATAAAACACTCGAACTCTATTCTTGAGGAAATATCATTTCTAATTAAAAAACATTTTTCCTTTTTTAACATGTCATACAATTTTAAACTAAAATAAGTTGATTAAAAATAAACTTGAAATCATGGAAATATTTTTTTAAAAATCCATTCATGCCGTATAAGTTAAAAAAACATTCTTCTCGTACTTTTGTCGGAAAAGTCAAAAAGTACCTCGTACGAAAAACGACAAAAGATTCCTTTCATATCTTTTATTAAAACTCAATGACGGGTAAAATTGGATATAAACTATTTTATAAGGATATAAATATTACATATTGAGGAAACATGGATGTGGATGATAAAATACACCCCAGTAAATACCAAAGTATAAACAATCTCAGATAAAAATGAGATGGTGCTATTTTCCCTTACCTTAGGTCCGATATGCTTTGTACGTGTCCGAACCTCTTGTATAATGATTTAAATAATGTTATTGAATTATTACAGAATCATACTTATTTTTATGATATCATATTTGGTCAAATTCGTAGCTTCTTAGTAGTAATATTTCATTGCTACTTGTTATTTGGGTGTTTATAACTTTTTGTTCTTATGAGTGTTTTGTCGAATAAATTCTTTTTCTTATCTATAGGTTATAGATTCCTCATTTTCAGAATGTTATTAGTGTAATATATATCATATTCATTCATTCAATTCATTTATATAATCATTATGAAATTAAGATAATGTAGAACGAGTCGCATCACATCGTGGAGACGGTATTCCATACGTACGAACGAGTGATGATATCGTTCCTATGATCATGGAATTGTATTGGAGTGTATGTATACTATTTCAAAATCAGTATAACTTTATAATAGTCATATATAGTCATTATTTATACCATTATACCCATCCAAGTAAGGTGGTGGTGGAAAATAGATTACACCACAGCGTTGAGACGGTATTCTGTACGTACGCACGCGCGGTGATTTCTTTTTTCGTAGGATGGATAGATGGTGAAATAGGTTTGTTTAATACTTATAATAAAATATCATTATATGAGTTATACTTATGTTATTACTTAATAATGAAACAACTAAAGAAGAATAATTGGAAGAAGAAATAAAGATGAAAGAATCGGTAACGGACATTACCTCTTCTTTGAAGTGCTTCTTTGAGACCTTCTTTTAGGGCACTAAAATTGGTCTTTGAAGAAGCCCAGGACCTCTAGGATGTCTTTAGGGAAGTGTAGAGGAGACTTTGGCAGGGGTTAGATGAGATTTAAGGCTCAAAGTGGTGTGAAGAAGAGAGGGAGGAGGTGCCCTTTTATAAGGGAGGAGAGGGGCACCTTTGGAATAACTAAAAATATTATTTTATTATAAAGTCAAGTTCGTTTTTAAAAAGCTCCAAATTGATTTATTTGGAGGATAAGATGGGGATGGGTCGATATACTCTCATTAAATAGAATTTATAGAAGTTTAGGTTCCTTTTTTAACGTTATCATGTAGATTTAACATTAAGTTAAATAATTTTACTTTTACCATGTCTTCTTGTGTTCTTATACTACAAGGTTAATAAACTTACTATATCAAGCCAAACGAACCCCAAGTTGTTTATTATTAATATATATAACCTTATCTAAGTCATTTGGACGAACCTTATATTTTTAGGAATAAAATAACAATTAATAATATAATATTTTCTTTAAAAACTATTTTATGTCAATTTTGACACTATTTAGTAATTGATTTTTGTGAAACTCATAACAGAATGATAAGTTCGAACAAAGTTAATTAAATCAATACTAACATGTCATATTGACCTAGAAAATTATTGGAATTCATAAAAAGTATCAAATTACATTTATTTGGGTATTTATAACATCAATTATGTCAATATTTCATTAATAAGATAATTACTGCATCATCGTTGTGTCATAAATAAATTAAATTATTTAATGTCTAAAAATTACAAATAAAATACCATTATGTAGGAAATATTTTTATATTTCTAATTAATATTTATAGTCGAATTTATCTTATGTATGACCCCATATTAAAAATGATTTAGTTATTAAACTTTGATTTTAACTATTTTAACCCTTCTTTAAATAAATTAATAATAAATGCCCTAATTTAATCCAAGTGGGCCTAAATGGTCATATGTTATTCCTGAGTTTGTTTTTGGTCGAATTAAACTTTTCCAGTAGAATTAGGACATGTGTTAGGGTAATAATAATATCATTTTTACCCTTAATTACCCTATTTACTTTTAACCGTGGTCAAAAAAAGTAAACAGTTACTATTCAACAAAAATTATTTTCATCTCATTCAACCACATTTTAGTCCTTGATATTAACCATGACTCTCTAATTTTCGAAATTCCACTCACAGAAGCGGTAAAATTATGTTTTATGAAAAATTCAGTTTTTTAACTACCACTTAGTGGTTTCACTATTCATCAAAATTGAAAGTTTTCAGAAAATTTCCAAAATTTCACCCTAGGCTAATTTCGATATTACGAATCCAAAAATGAAGTCCATAAAATTTATAAAATTTCAAAAAGTGGTTATTACTATTCATAATGGCTAGTTTTAAAAATATTTTAATAGTATATCGTTGTTTAGTGAAACTCGGTATTGCGTACGACGCAAGCTTTCGAGGAAGGTTGTGATTTTGTGTAAAGCAAGACAAGCAAGTGTTGTGTGTAGAAAAAGATTCCTTTGATGATTTATATAACATAAAAGTCTCGGGTGTTACATTATACCCCCCTTAAAATGAATTTCGCCCTCGAAATTCGTCACTTTGTAACAAACAGATGAGGATACCTCTCCCTCATCATATCCTCAAGCTCCCATGTAGCTTCTTATAATTGGTGGTTCCTCCATAAAACTTTAACCAATTGAGTGGTCTTGTTTCGTGGGACTTTTTCACTACGATCCAGAATCTCTATCAGTTGTTCTTCATAAGAAAGATCTTGCTCCAGCGGTATAACTTCTGAGCTGAGTACATGTGAAGGATCAGGTTTGTACTTTCTCAGGAGAGATACATGGAACAAATCGTGAACTTGAGAGAGATTCGGTGGAAGCGCCAATAAGTAAGCTACCTTCCCAACATGAACCAGTATTTCAAAAGGACAGATATATCTAGGGCTCAACTTCCCCTTCTTTCCAAATCTCATGACCCTCTTCCAGGGAGATATTCGTAAGAACACTTTATCACCCACTTCAAACTCTAGGTCTTTTCTTCGGTTGTCGGCATAACTTTTTTGTCGACTCTGAGCTGCTCTTATGTGTTGTTGAATAGATCTGACCTTTTTTGCCATTTCATCAACGAGATATGGTCCTAATAGTTTTCTTTCCCCAACTTCGTCCCATAAAGTTGGAGTCTTGGATTTCTTTCCATAGAGATCTTCATAAGGAGCCATCTGAATACTGGAGTTAAAGCTATTATTATAAGAAAATCCCACCAAAGGTAGGTGTTGATCCCAACCACCTTTGAAATCCATAGAGCAAGCTCTCAACATAACTTCTAGAGTTTGAATTCTTCTCTCAGACTGACCGTCTGTCTGAGGATGATAAGCAGTGCTGAAACTCAACTCTGTATCCAGAGTATGCTGAAGACTTTGCTAGAACATCGAGGTAAATCTCAGATCCCGATCAGATATAATAGAAAGTGGTACTCCATGCAATCTTACCACTTCCTTTACATATATCCTGGCAAGCTGATCCAGAGAGAAATCCTCTCTAATAACAATGAAGTGTGCAGACTTGGTAAGACGGTCAACTATGACCCAGATAGCATTATTGCCTTTGGATGTTTTAGGAAGTCCTATGACAAAGTCCATACTGATGTTTTCCCATTTCCATTCCGGTATGGGTAATGGTTGTAACATCCCCTTAGACTTCTATCTCTCATCTTTAACTTGATGACAAACCAAGCATCGAGAGACATATTCAGCAACATCTCTTTTCATGCCATCCCACCAGAAGTACTCTTTCAGGTCCCTATACATCTTCGTGCTTCCAGGATGAATAGATAATGAAGAACTGTGAGCCTCATCCAGTATCTCCTTCTTTAATTCGGGGATGGGAGGAATACAAACCCGATTCCTGAACTGTATTATCCCATCACAATCAAGGTTGAACTCATGAACATTTCTCACCTTCTTTTGTAACTCGACATCTTTTTTTTGCGCCTCTTTAATCTTCACATGTATAGATGGTTGAACATTCATTTGAGAAAGATAATATTTTTCACCTTCCATTATAATTCCAAGATCCATCCTTTGTAAATCCATAAATATTGGATCTTTTGTGATCCTCATCATGGATAAACTGGCATGGTCTTGTCGATTTAATGCATCTGCCACCTTGTTTGCTTTCCCAGGGTGGTAATGGATTGAGCAGTCGTAATCCTTAATCAGCTCCAACCATCTTCTTTGGTGCATATTCAGCCTCTTTTGTGTGAAAATATACTTTAAACTTTTATGATCAGTATAAATGTCACACCTTTCTCCATAAAGATAATGCCTCCAAATTTTTAATGCAAAGATTACCACAGCTAACTCCAAATCATGATTTGGGTAATTTTGCTCATGTATTTTCAACTGTCGTGAGGCATAATCTATCACCATATCATTTTGCATAAGAACACACCCCAATCCCTTCTTGGATGCATCACTGTAGATCACAAACCTTTCTCCACTACAAGGCAGTGTGAGCACAGGTGCACTGGATAACCTTCTTTTCAACTCCTTGAAATTCTCTTCACATTCTTCCATCCAAACAAAATTAACTCCTTTCCGAGTCAACTTGGTGAGTGGATTAGATAATCGTGAAAAATATTTCACAAAAAGTCGATAATATCCATCCAAACCAAGAAAACTTCGGATCTCAGTCACTGTTGTTGGTCTCGACCATCTTTCGATAACCTCTGTTTTTGATGGATCCACAGATATCCCCTCTTTTGAGATTATGTGACCCAAAAATGAAACTTTTTGAAGCCAAAATTCACACTTGGTAAATTTGGCATAAAGCTTCTCCTTTCTCAGAGTCTTTAATATAATTCTCAAGTGATCTTCATGTTCTTCCTTTCTCTTTGAATATACAAGAATATCGTCTATAAAGACTACCACAAACTGATCAAGATAGTCTCTAAAGACTCTATTCATCAGATCCATGAAGATAGTAGGGGCATTAGTAAGACCAAATGGCATCACTATAAATTCATAGTGTCCATACCTTGTACAGAAAGCTGTCTTTGGTATATCCTCCCTTTTGACCCTTAATTGATGATACCCTAAACGAAGATAAATCTTGGAAAAGTATTGAGCTCCGCGTAGTTGGTCAAATAGGTCATCAATGCACGGGAGAGGATATTTTTTCTTGATAGTTATCTTGTTAAGTTCTCGATAATCAATGCAGAGTCTCATTGATCCATCTTTCTTCTTAACAAACAGAACAGGTTCTCCCCAAGGTGACGCACTAGGGCGTATGAACCCCTTATCAATATTCTCTTGGATTTCCTTCCTCAATTCCTACAACTCAATTGGGGCCATTCTATAAGGTGTCTTTGAAATAGGCAAAGCACCCAGTACGAGTTCTATTGAAAACTCAACTTCACGATTCGGTGGAAGACCCGGTAATTCCTCTGGAAAGACATCATCAAACTCCCATACAATGGGCATATTCTTAATCGTGAGTTTCTCACCAACCATTTGAGATAAATAACCTTCATTTAGTGGAATCAATACCCATAAAATGGAATAAATTTACACTGGAAGGTTATGTTCATCCTTCCATCGATAGACGATAATAGA
The DNA here is from genome assembly GCA_963277665.1 of Viscum album. Lineage (NCBI taxonomy): Eukaryota > Viridiplantae > Streptophyta > Magnoliopsida > Santalales > Viscaceae > Viscum > Viscum album. The sequence continues at coordinate 36,172,633 of OY728124.1, forward strand.
TTGATCTGGAATATGAAATGTGACTTCCCTTCTTGGGAAATTGATATGAGATCCATGTATAGAAAGACAATCCATGCCAATAATCACATCAAATTCCACTATAGGAAGGATCACAAGATTTGTAGGAAGCACTTTCCCACAAACTTCAATTGGAGAAGAATTATAAACTTTTGATGCGACTGTTGTGCCATTAGGTGTTGTCACAGCTAACTCAACATCTAATTGTTGAGGTAATATGGTGATACCCTTAGAAAATTCTTCAGAAATAAAAGAGTGGTTGGATCCAGAATCAAATAAAACATTTGCAACTTTAGAGTGGATGGTAAGTGTACCTTTCACCACATCGTTATCGTACTCCAAATTGATGATAGAAATTACATGTGACTTTCCTTTGTCTTTAGCCTTAAGAGTTTGTTGACGTCGACCATCATCATCAACCCTTGGATTAGGGAATTTATTGGCATAATGTCCCATCTCCTTGCACTTGAAACATTGAAGTGTAGTAGGTTCATTCTGTGTATCCCTTCTTTTGTTTGCATCATTAGACATCTTCTTCCCATCATCGCGGCATTCAAATGCCCGATGACCTTCCTTTCAACATTTGAAACATTTACTTGTCCCTTTAAGAAAACTCCCTCCATGTTTCTTTTAAAACTTTGAGCATAAGGGAAAGCTCATCTTCTTTTCAGTTTGCTCGTTAGATTTTCCTTTGAATTCCATTTTCCTCTTCTTGTCAAACCCATATGACTGATGGGTTACTCCAATCTCCATCTCAACTTTGAGAGCACATAGAACGATTTCCTCGTAGCTATTGAAGTCCCTTATGGCTATGGCCCTTCGAAGACTTGGTTTTAATCCACTAAATAATCGATCGATCTTACTCTCAGGTTGGATAATAATACCAGAAGCGTACCTTGCAAGTCTTGTAAAATTTTCTTCATAGGTACCAACAGATTCATCATCCTTTTGCTTCAGTTCAAGAAACTATTTCTCCACCTTTGTTCAGAGAATATGAGGGAAGTACTTATTGAAAAATATGTTCTTGAACTCGTCCCATTCCATGGACGCAATTTCATCCCTTTGCCTCATATTCTTAATAATATTCCACCATTGATCAGCATCACCTTCCAAACGATACACTGGTAAGATGACTTTATCATGCTCAGAACATTGAAGAACTGAAAAAATATTTTTAGAATAACTAATCCATTGTTCAGCAACTAATGGATCAGTAGACCCGCTGAATGAAGGTGGACGCTGTCTCATGAAGGATTCAACAGAATGTTTCTCCTTCCTTTGCTCGTTTGGAAGTCCTGCATGATTCATATCTTGAGAAATTTGTGTGAGCATGGCTACAAGATTTTGCATTCCAGCTCCCATAACTTTTGGTTGCTAAGGGGGACAATCATTGCATTGCCCGTCGCATTCCGCATTAACATGGTTCCTTCGGGTTCCTGCCATTGACTAAAACCAAGAAGAATAGTGTGAGCAACACTAATTATAATAGGAAACCCACATAATCAAGAATAAAATTTCACACTTCAGGTCTTATCCTAGGTTATTCATGGCCATTTCTAAAACACTAAGATTGTGTTCTATGCTTAGAATTATCCTTAGGGTTCTTACTAAGGCTTTCACATCCTAGTTTCCAAAGGATGACTATACCTTTCCTCTGATACCAACTATAACGACCCATACATTACACACATTGTTAATACTTCAAAATTGAAGCAGACTTATTACAACATATAACAAAACCACGAAAGGACCGTATAGGTATAGTGTCTTTAGAAACTGGAAAGCATAAACAACTGGTTCATAAAGCATATACTTTTCCTCCCATTTATTTCATCATATCTAGAGTCCCTTTTTGGCATATTCTACTTAATAACCTTATTCCTGACCTGGGGAAATAAAACATACAAAATGGTGAGCTCAAATTCTCGGTAAGGGTAAACAAACGAAATATCAATCACATCATATACATAAGCACATAACTTTTGGAAATCTTAACCTGCAAAAGAGATCATAATTTCATAACATGGGATAAATCATAGTAGTGAAATGTAATCCCAATAATCATAACTTAAAACATGAAACATTGTGGCTTACACACATAATCATAGAGAGTCATTTCTTATTATTCAAGACTCATTTCCAAGACTATCTTAGTGGACAAAGTCCATTTCTGAACCGAGTCACCCTCGTTTCAGTCCTGTTTCATTGAACCAGTATAACCTACCGTTCCAGCCATGTCTATCTGATGAGATATAAAATCTTTACCCAATGCATTGGAGGGAGATATAGGTCCCACCCATCTCATAATGATACCATTCTTATGTGTGCCACAAAATCATAAATCATACATCATTGCATAACCCATGTAGTAAAAATGGGATTCTTAAACAACATGATCACATAAAACAACTAATATAAGATAAAGGAAATCATAAAAAATATTTCCATCACAACATAATCAAATCCATGTAATAATAGGGATAGAAACAGAACCCTATATTATCTTAGATGGAAAATAATTTTGATAAAACACTTGAACTCCATTCTTGAAGAAAATATCCTTTCTACTTCAAAAACATTTTTCCTTTCTTAACATGTCATACAATTTTAATCTAAAATAATTTGATTAAAAATAAACTATAAATCTTGGAAATATTGTTTTAAAAATACATTCATGCCGTATAAGTTAAAAATAACATTCTTCTCGTACTTTTGTTGGAAAAGTCAAAAAGTACCTTGTAAGAAAAACGACAAAAGATTCCTTTCATATCTTTTACTAAAACTAACCGAAGGGTAAAATTGGATATAAACTATTGTATAAGGATATAAATATTACATATTTAGGAAACATGGATGTGGATGATAAAATACACCATAGTAAATACTAAAGTATAAACAATCTCGGATAAAAATGAGATTGTGATATTTTCCCTTACCTTAGGTCTGATATGCTTTGTACGTGTTCGAACCTCCTGTATAATGATTTAAATAATGTTATTGAATTATTCCATAATCATACTTATTTTTATGATATCATATTTGGTCATATTCTTAGCTTCTTAGTAGTAATATTTCATTGCTACTTGTTATTCGGGTGTTTATAACTTTTTGTTCTTATGCGTGTATTGTCGAATAAATTCTTATTCTTCTCTTTAGGTTATAGATACCTCATTTCCAGAATGGTATTCGTGTAATATATAACGTATTCATTCATTCAATTCATTTATATAATCATTATGAAATGAAGATCATGTAGAACGAGTCGTATCACATCGTGGAGACGGTATTCCGTACGTACGCACGAGTGATGATATCGTTCCTATGATCGTGGAATAGTATTAGAGTGTATTTATACAATTTCAGAATCACTATCACTTTATAATAGTCATATTTAGTCATTATTGACACCATTATACCCATCCAAGTAAGGTGGTGGTGGAAAATAGATTACACCACGACGTGTAGACGGTATTCCGTACGTACGCACGCGCGGTGATTTCTTTTTCTGTAGGATGGATAGATGGTGAAATAGGGTTGTTTCACACTTATAATAACATATCAGTATATGATTGATACTGATTTTATTACTTCATAATGAAACAACTAAAGAATAATAATTGGAAGAAGAAATAAATATGAAAGAATCGGTAACGAACATTACCTCTTCTTTGAAGTGCTTCTTTGAGACCTTCTTTTAGGGCACTAAAATTGGTCTTTGAAGAAGACCAGGACCTCTTGGATGTCTCTATGGAAGTGGAGAGGAGAAAGTTTCAGGGGTTGTCCGAGATTGAAGGCTCAAAGTGGTGTGAGGAAGAGAGGGAGGAGGTGCCCTTTTATAAGGGAGGAGAGGGGAACCTTTGGAATAACTAAAAATATTATTTTATTATAAAGTCAAGTTCGGTTTTAAATAGATAAAAATTGATTTATTTCGAGTCTAAGGTGGCGATGGGTTGAAATACTCTCATCCAATATAATTTAGACAAGTTTAGGTTCCTATTTTAACCTTATCATGTAGATTTAACATTAAGTTAAATAATTTTACTTTTACCGTGTCTTCTTGTGTTCTTATAATATATGGTTAATAAACATACTATATCAAGCCAAACTAACCCCAAGTTGTTTATTATTAATATATATAACCTTATATAAGTCATTTGGCCGACCCTTAGAGTTTTAGGAATAAAATAAAAATTAATAATATAATATTTGTTTTAAAAACTATTTTATGTCAATTTTGACACTATTTAGTAATTGATTTTTGTGAAAATCATAACAGAATGATATGTTAGAAAAAAGTTTCTTAAATCAATACTAACATGTCATAGTAATCTATAAAATTAGTGTAATTCATAAAAAGTGTCAAATTATATTTATTTGGGTATTTATAACATCAATTATGTCAATATTTCATTAATAATATAATTACTGCATCATCGTTGTGTCATAAATAAATTAACTTATTTAATGTCTAAAAATTAAAAATCAACTACAATTATGTAGGAAATCTATTTAGCTTTCTAATGAATTTTTATAGTCGAATTTATCTTATGTATAACCCCATATTAAAAATGATTTAGTTATTAAACTTTGATTTTAACAATTTTAACCCTTCTTTAAATAAATTAATAATAAATGTCCTAATCTAATCCAAGTGGGCCTAAATGGTCATAATTTATTCCTAAGTGTGTCTTTTCTCGAATTACAGTTGTCCAATAGAATTAGGACATGTGTTAGGGTAATAATAATATCATTTTTACCCTTAATTACCCTATTTACTTTTAACCGTGGTAAAAAAATTAAAAAATTACTATTCACCAAAAATTATTTTCGTCTCATTGAACAACATTTTAGTCCTTGATATTAACCGTGTCTCTCGGATTTTCGAAATTCCACTCACAGAAGCGGTAAAATTAAGTTTTATGAAAAATTCAGTTTTTTTAACTACCACTTAGTGGTTTCACTATTCATCAAAAATTGAAAGTTTTCAGAAAAATACCAAAATTTCACCCTAGGATAATTTCGATATTAAGAATCCAAAAATGAAGTCCATAAAATTTATAAAATTTCGAAAAATGGTTATTACTATTCTTAACGGCTAGTTTAAATAATATTTTAATAGTATATCGTTGTTTAGTGAAACTCGGTATTGCTTACGACGAAAGCTTTCGAGAAAGGTTGCGATTTCGTGTAAAGTAAGCCAAGAAAGTGTTGTGTGTAGAAGAAGACTCCTTTGATGATTTATATAACATAAAAGTCTCGGGTGTTACAAAAACAAATCCAAAATTTGTGTAGGAATTTTAAAAATTGGCCAACCTAATATATAATTATTTTGTACAAAGAAGAATATTTTTCAATATACTATTATAAAATATTTTTTGTTTTTATTTAACATATTAGATTTAAAATAATTGTATGTCAATCAAATAGATCAGTATATAAGTTATGTAGTGGTAAACAAGGTAAACTAAACAAAACTAAAATAATATAAAAAAATTTACTTATTAGATTTAATACATGTTAGAATAAAGATAAAAAATAAAGATATCTAACATTTTATGAAATTTATAAAACTAAACGAGAAAGAAACATATGTTACCTATAATATTAGGAATGTACTAATGGATTTTTTCCCAAATTCCTTCATCATGCTTGTTCTTTATGAAACAAACCAAGTCGATGATGTGCTTATCATTATTATTTGTTAGTCATTCCATGGATGTATGGATCTCACATAAATCAGCATCTTCATCAAGTTGATCATCTCCATCATTTTTTTGTCCTTTTAAACCAATAGACCATTGAATATTCGATTTATCAAGAACATAGTAATTGTTTCCATGTGTTTCCATTATAAAAGTATCAGTTATTCCTTCAAAACTATTCGGATTAACAAGTTTCATTCCAAATTCATTGTGTCTGACACTATTGTTACTGATAAACCATCTGTAGTTAAATATTGGAACATTAAATTTAATATAAAAAGAATATGATATTTATTCATTGACACTATAATATGAAATTGATGTATAAATTGTGTTTTTGTCCTTAGAACTCAAAAAAATAATTGCTTCTACGAACAGAAATACACATGTATTCTGAGCTAGACTCATGTGGTCCTAATATTTTGTATGAAATGTATAGATATTAATTTCATACCTAGACTATGTTATCAAATTAAAACCTGAACCACCCACTGTCTATATTAATGTCTCTAATGCATCTGATCAACCAATTACAGTCGTTTTAAACCATATAAAAAAGTTATGTTTTGTTTATTCAAAATCCACATTTCATTTTTCAATGGATGAAATTATTTCAACTCATTAATATGAAATGTTGTAAATGTGTGAACATAATATATTTTTTTCAAGATGTATAAATGTACATTCATTATCTGTTCACCTAACAAAGGTTTTCCTTTCAAGCTATGAATCCCCTTTCCCCCATAATTAACTCATTTATGGTGAGATGGCTGCAAACTAATGTTCTCCACTACAGATGAGTAGCTTCTACAAAATAGTGAAAACTCCCCAGAAATATACTTTTCAACAATATATGATTTTTGTTGATAAAAATTCATAACATACCCCTTCTATATCTTCATATACCATTCAAAAGGATACATCCAATGTAGATATATAGTCCTGTAATTATTTATTTATCCAACCAAATGAAGCATTAAATGCACCATTATATCAAAAACATATGTTGAAAAAATCATTTCCAATTGACAAAGTATAAAAATTTCTTCATTTTCAAACATTATCAAAGAATCTATATCAATCACCTTATTAAAAAATTAATTGAAAAAACAACACACTGTCATGATAGTATTTCTAATAAAAATGGGAAATATTCCACACAATGAGATTTGTAGAATTTGTTACATTACATTGCGACAATAATGAGATTTTATACCTATCAACTTCAAATCCTTCAAAGAGACAACAGTTTTTAAATTTGGTTAATAACCCTGCGGCACTTTGATATAATGATGACACTAGAAAAACCTAATTTTCTCCCTCTAGGATAATGTATGATTAGCTGAGGGATGAAATGTTTTCCTTTTATCATGAGTGGGAGATAACTCCAAAAGAATTACCATTGACAATAAGTTTATTCTTTCATGCAACACATATTTAGTATTTCATTTAATATATAACAATTTTTTAATCAATATGTCACAGATATTCTTCTTTATTTAAATGAAATCAGTGTCACCTTTCCCTTCATGATATATCTAATATAATAGCTAAAAAATATGAATTATTTCTTCCAAATATGTCTATCATTACAAGATTTATGTGTCTATACAAATTTCACATCAAGGTGTTGAACCCTCTCCAAATACTCATCAATGGATAATGTTTTTGGATAAATATAAAATTATGGTGAGCAATTGAATGTCATTTCTAATCTTTTATAAGTGTGATCAAAATGCAGAAAAATTTAATGACCCATGTGTAATATTTTTCTCCCATGATTAAATTTATAATATGAAGTATGTTTTTCACAAATTTTGCACACTTTATTCCCCATAACACTATATCCCGAAAAATTTCCATACAATGGGAAGTCATTTATTGTGAACATAATCATTTCTTATAGTTGAAAATATTCCATTTTATATGAATCATACAACGTAACACCATCCTCCCATAATATTTTCAAATCATAAATTAATGGTGACAAGAAAACATCAATATCATTTAAAGGTATCATTGGTCCAAATATCATTAATCTCAATATGACATATTTGTGCATCCTACAAAATTAAGGATATTGGATGTAGATTAGCAATAATATATGTCATGAACTATTTTTTCTACTAAGGCTTTGATATGGAATCATTACATTCATGTAAATCCTAGGTCTGAGATTTCTAACATCATTTACGAATGTAGGAAACCTGTGGTCAATTTTTTCCATTATTGACAATCAGCTAGATGATGTACTTTTCCATCATATATCATCTCATCAGCATGCCATCTTAATTTTTTTGAGTCATTTGATTTACAAAACAAACATTTCAAACAAGGAATTATAGGAAGATACCAAAATAACTTGGAAGTATTCTTTGTAACCTCTAAATCATCTTCATTTTTTTCCTTCAACTTATACTGTAATGTCCCACATTTAGGACACTCTGGTAGAAATTCATATTCCTTCATATATCACATAGTCATTTAGGTAGGCTTGTATTTTCTTATACCCTAATCCCATAAGGCATAATATTTTCCTGGACTAATAATGTGAATCAGAAATATTATTATCTTTAATACAAATGCCTTTAAACTAATGTATCATCTTTATAAAACTCTTATAACTCCATCAATGTTACACTCTTAGGTTAATCAATCTTAAAACTAATGATAAACCTGTAAAATCCATACAACCAATATATAGTTGTTTTTAGCATCACCATATATATGCTAAATGTTTGGTTCTTTCCCAATTTTCTCTACTTAAATATCATTATCATTTCTTCAATTTCATCAGAGTTACCATCTTGAAAAGCATCATCATCAGTAGATCTGAAATTATTACTTTTTTCACTATACCAAATCCAGGGGTTGTAACTTGGATTAAAACAATGACACATTAAATGATCTTTGATCTATCTACTTTTCATATTTTTCATATATAAACATTTTAGACAAGGAATGAAACACATTTTTTTGTTTGGAACATTTCAATTACAAAATTTCAAAAAATCAACCTCACCTTCTTCATATTCATCACTCATTCGACGTTTTGTAATCTATCTTCAAATCATTATTACCTATAACAAATATCAAAATTATATATCTTATTAAGATAATCCAATTTTATATTTATTTTAAAATATTTCATAATTTAAATGTAAAACAATTTTGAAAAACAAATATGCATATTTTAATACGATAATTAAAAATTATACACAATAATAGAAGATAAGATTAAATATAAATGATAAATCATAAAAATATAAGCATGGAAATAATTTAAAAATTAAATTATAGTTAGATAATGAAATTTTATATCTATATGAAATATTCCATAATTTAAAAGTAACATAATTTTTGAAATATAAAACAAATATCTGCCTATTTGTAAAATATAATGACAAATTATACAAAATAATGGAAGATAAGTTTAAATATAAATTATAAATCATTAAAATATAGGCATGTAAATAATTAAAAAATTAAAATATAGTTATATAATTCAATTTTATTTTTATTTGAAATATTCCATTATTTTTAGGTAACACAACATTGAAATATAAAAAAATCTATGAGTATTTGAAAATTAAAATGATATTGTTTTTGAACAATAATATATAAAAACACTATGTAAAAATAAATCATCATCCACTAGTGTGATCTATTATTAACACATCACGATATTTCTTTTGTTAATTTATATCATGGGAAAATCAATACATAAGAATAAAACCCTTAAAATGATATAATAATTCACTCACATGTTATGTCACACTATAGTTTAACTTATTTTTTTGAGATGTGGTATAGTAATAATTTATAAGAATTACATAATTTTATTGTAACAATACTATTGATAAAAATAAATCATCCTTAGATAATTCTCTCAATTTTACAAATAAATTATTCTCCAGAACTTTATATGGGACAGATATCATTACTCCTATGACTATTCATGAAAATGAGATAACTATATTGACTTACTCAATTCCTATATTATATTTTATAGAATTATTTTTTGAATGATATAATATATATGATAATAAATCATTATAGTAATAGATTATTGTATAATGATGTTTGTAGGTTTATGGAGTTTATTTTTTATTTTTGAAAAATATATTCATCCCATGGATCCTTCATCTCAACAATAATTTAACCAACTTCATTTTCTAAATTGGGTTTGAATAAGTGAAGAATTCGTGATGAAACCCTCCAGAGGTTCTATTTTTTGTTAAGTTAACATTGATACGTGGATTATACCTAAGAAGTGAAGTCATCGTAGAAAGTTGTGTATCTCGTAGATGAGAAAAATAGTAATGGAATGTCATTATGGGGGGGATTTTAGGTAGTTTAAAAACCTATTTACTAGCCATATGAAATAATGTTCTAGGCGTTGTATGTTTTTTAAAAAGTTTACTTGATTTTAAACCTCACAGGGGCTAATCTTTCAGGACACAAAGAATCTATTTGTTCAAAAATTGAGGAATTCAGATAATAAAAACTATAAATTAAAATCAATTGACGAAACACGGACTTATAGTGAATGCATATTGTGTAATTCGAATACAAACACTATCCCACATAGATTCTCCCTGGTATTTGTCACTTAATTCATTGTTATCTATGAATGCAATGTGATAACATGAGGAAATTAAACAATGTATTGTCATATTTTAGTAACTGAAATCGTAAAACGTATATTTAGGGCATCCAAGAAATAGAACGACCAAAATTGAGGAATGTGTGGATTACTTGAGAGTTTTGAGTTGATCAGATAGATGCACTGATGAAAGAGATGATAAAAAAGATGAAAAAATGAGGTTGGAATCCACAAAATAGAAGAATTGATTCTAGGGTTTCTGGGCAAGAGATAATTGAGTTAGTGTCACCCAAACTAAAAACACTACAATGACTCAAAAATGGGTGTCATGAAAATTTTAAATGATTTATCATGTATGTTATTTTGTAACTGACATGATAAAGAGTTTTTCTGACATTTATTACATCATTAATATAACAAATGATGTTATAAGATGATTTATAATGTCAAT